>OV702295.1:171683004-172933004 GCA_916181665.1 Avena sativa
CAGACAACTTGAGCTTGCAATGATGATGGTATCCACTACAACACTTATGAGCGTGAGAAACATTTTAAGACACAAAACAGTGGCATCACGACAAGTGGAGAGCACTTGACACCCAAAATGAAGAAGTCAGAGGAGTATGCTCATTATGGTCGCATAAAATAGGTTATTGAGTTGAACTATAATGACAAGACTGGTGGTCGATCCGTGGTTCTATTCAAGTGTTATTGGTATGACCAAGATCCGAACAAGAAAAGAGGCCCCAGAAATGATGGGAATTTCATATCGATCAATACTACTGCTGAGTGGTACAAGGAGGAACCTTATATTTTGGTAACTCAAGCTTCCAAGGTAATATTCTTGGATGACAGAGATAAAAATGACTGGAAATATGTGCAAAAGTTTCCGGCAAGGAGCATCTATGATGTGAATGAGTATGACGAGCCAATCACCATTGATGTTGCCCACCAAGATGATCCCAATGTTTGTATGGTAACTGAACTGGCCAACATCGATGAAAATTTGATTGCCAGAGGCGGCTCTGCGCATGATGGACAAGTAGATTTCACTGTCGAGGTTAGTGTAGTGGACAAAGACATGAATAAACTGGTTCTATCTAATGAAACTTAGGACATTTATGATGGATGTCAAGAGAAAGAAGATCCAACCCAGTTGGAATATGTGGATCTAGAATGCGGCGGTGCTGAAAGTGATGATGATGACGATTAGTCTGTTGTTCCAAATTATGCAGTGAGATGATGGACATTGATTTGCTTTGGTTTTCTCATTTTAAAATATATGAGACATGATGAAATTTTCCTATTGGGTTATAATCCTAGACTAATTGTTTTCCCTATCTAAATTGGATTAAGCATAATTCGACAAGTGAAAATATACGTAGAACAGGTTCAATACATTAATTAATTAGCAACCACATGACCAGGTTTCATACAGGAGGGGGCATATGCACCTCGTGTCAGTAGAGATGGGCGAGCACATTGTCTCGACAGATAGGGCAGCTGGCATTGGTCTCAAACCAAGTGAAGATGCACTTGCGGTTGTATGGATGGTTGCATCCCTGGAGACGCACTGTTGTGCGCTTCGACAGCTCCTGCATGCATATGCTGTAGTGGCTATCCTCCTGCTCAACTGGGTACCAACTGTATTGAAGTGCCCGCAGGTTGACGATGGGCCGGAGGTCAATGCCGAGGGTTAGGTGGAAGTGGAACCCGTCGACACACACACACACACCTCATGCCAGAGCTGGTGCAGAATGTCGTAAGGTATGAGGATGTCCTACTCCTCCGCCGTGAGTTGCAGGTTCTTCAGCAGCCATACACGGCCAAGAACTTTTCGCATAGTTCCCACGACCTTGCTCGCTCTTTGTAGCTTGTTGGGAGGCAGGCTAAGATTCAAAAAATCCTCTTCATAGGGTGTGGCCGCCACATCGTCCTCCTCCAGAGGGTCTGGGTGGGATCCAGGCATCCTCCTGAGCTCATACGTCCTCGAGAAGAATATCTTTAGTGTCATTGTGTATGATATCGCCTCGTCAACTAACTACGGCTTGACAACAGAGAAATCGTTTGTGGCTGCGGAGACGCGGCAGGCACAGAAGACATGGGGGCCAGACTCGATGATGCGTTCCTGTGAGGAGCGTTGGAGTTTCGGCGGCGGCGCCATTTGGGAATTTTTTGGTGGGGGTGGGGGTGGGGTTGGGGGGGGGGGGGAGGGGTAGGGTGGGTGGCTGGCTAGTCGATTGCGAGGAGTTGGTTTTGTAATTTCGGGTTCTTTGGCGCTGGCATGTATGAGGGGGAAGAGGCCAGGGGAAATGGGTGAGAGGGGAGAGCTCGAACACGAGGCCGCGGTAGCTCGTCACTCCCTAACACCAGCCCGGGCTCGTCCTCTCTCCATGGTTCTACTGTATTATTTTAATTATTTTTTGCGGGGTATCCATGGTTCTATTTTTTTAATTATTTTTTGTGGGGGATCCATGGTTCTATTTATTTGGGAAAGTCCAAAATAAACATTGAATCTCTAGAGGGAAATTGTAAATTCGAACCCCAGAACCAAATCCTTGAAATTGGCACTCCAAACTTATCAATCGTAGCTTCAATTCAAACCCCAAAACAAAATCCCCTTATTATCAGTAAAAAGAGAAACTATGCAGATGCGATGATGATTCAATTTATTTATAACGTAACTAATACAGGTACTCCACAACCATGGCAGAAACTAAATACCATACTCTAGACGGAATCAACACACACATGGATAACTGCATATCATACGGTTCTTTTCCGTCAAGAACCTACAACGCCCTCTACCGCGTGCGGGCACGCCCTAGCGTGTTCGATGTTCTCAAAGAAGATTCCCCTCGTGGCACACCCTTTGTTCCTGCAAGTGAACCTCACTCCCGAGGACAACCGATCCACATAAGTGTTTGGTTCAAAGACGCCTCCGTGCTCACATCCCGGGCACTTGCCATCGGATAATTTTCCAACGCATTCTGGGCATGCCACATGCCTATAGCCAGTGCACTGCTCGTGCAAGAAAAAGAGATTTATCCCAAAAAACAATAGTTCTATCAAACCGGTGCGACACAGAAGGAAAACATCCTGAAGAAAGAAGTACTTAACCATGTACGCAAGACGAAAAACAATTTGAGAACAAAGCCTGCAGCTGAAGAACTAAAACGTATGACTCTAGTCAATCATAACTTTAACCCACTTGTCCGCCAAAGAACCGCCACTCTTATCAATCGTAGCTTCAACTGCGGATCTGAGAGCGATTTTTGAGACCGAGCGAGAGAGCAAAGAGGGAGATAGGGATGATGAGAGTGAGCGGGAGACACTTGCAAGTTAAATAGTTCTACTACTATTAGACTCCTTATCTCACTCTAGGGAAGAGAAAGAGAAAAAGACTAGCACGGAGAAAACTAGGGAATCGCTGTGTTTCCCGAGTAGGAGTAGGTGCGGAGTTACTCTAGTTTTTAGTTAATCTCTGACCAAGTGTACATGATGCTTTGACGACCTAGGGCTACGTGCAAGACTAATACAATAGTACTAGTCCATATTAGGAAGGAAACCACTTTGGTCCTCGGAGGCAAATAAAATCAAACTTTTCTGGTTTCAAAATTTTCACTTGCTTCCTAAACATCGGGAGGGAAGATTATTCAAAAGATCCGCTATTCACAGTAGTAGTGCATCTTATCTTATCTTTATCTTGTCTTATCTACTCTCGTAGGATACCCAAATTCACCCTTTAGTACTCATTGATAGTACTATTAGTACTTCTAATTACTATTCCGTCTGTTTGCGGCCGTTCTGTTGGTACCAAGAACTGGCCTAGAAAACGAGTGAGAAAATCTTGGGAATGTTTGAGCTAGCCTCTTAACTGCACCATAATTCTCTCCCTATGTTTTTTTCCCACGCATGTAGCTCGTGCACAGGTCTTTTTTAAGGGGAAGCTTGGTGACTTGGTCAAAGAAAGAACACAGAACAAGAGGTCCCCTTATTTATTCATTGTAACGGAGGGAGTAGGAATACTGATACTAGTACTAGACTAGTACTCTATACTTCTCCTTAACAAAAAGCAGTTTAACTTCTCCTTCGTGCTACTCTTCGGCGAAATTTCTTTATTCCTCGAAAGGCATGTTCCCCTCACAAATACTTGAAGGAATCATGGTGGGTTGGCCGCGCCATCCTCGGAGGTCTGCTTTGGCTCGAGGCCAGTCCCGGGAACAATTCATCCACCGGGAACATGCTGCCATTGGACCTGCCTTTGTAGGACGCCTGGACGCCCGTGGTAAATGTGCGATGGCCGTGCCGGCCGACGACGCGATTTTGTGCCCCCTCGAGGGTACCGATCCTGTGCTAGCCGCGTCACGGAGGCGTCAACACGGCAGCCAAAGAAAAGAGGACCTCTACAACAAAGCTCCGGTGTGCTTCCACTTCCACTGCGATGGAGCTGCGTTCAGGGGGGGGGGGATCTGGATGGACATTAGCCGTGGCCAAGTTAAGCCCGTGCGAGACAGCAGGCAATCCTTCCACCGGGAACTTGTAGCCAGCGAGCATGCGACCGGGGCAGACAACTCGTGTGGACACCAGGTTTCCCTGGCCGTGGCAGACGACCCGCTCCTAGGTCCCCTCAAACCTATCGATCCTATGCAGGCCCTTGCTTACGAGCAGGACATGCTCGAGTTCGAGCTCGGGTGCGAGGAACCTGCAACTGGCGGACATGCGGCTGGGGGAATCGACTCGGTAGGGGGGCATGTCGACCTCTTCAGAACTTTGCCTGACGTTAACAAGGTACAACAGTGACTTCAGTCCTTGGAATAGCTTCACATCCTTGTGTGCTCCTCTACTCCTTCCGAGAAATCTTGTCCCTTTGACCATGATCAACTGTAACGAGGGTGCTTTTTTTCTATGTGTGGCAAGTAGTTGTACGAAGAGTATGGACTAATTTTCTAAGCTAAATTTTAGGCGCTTTGTGACAATTGTATGGACTTGGATGTAATTTTCTATTTTTTATGTCCTTGATGTCACCTTTAATTCCACTAACCATGTTGATTGAAGCATGTTGCTCTTTTGAGACTTACCCTGGTTAAAAAATAAAAAGAACGCCACCACCACAATTTTCATACGAAGCGTACCATGCCAAATTTTAGGATTTTTCAAGCTTTATATCTAAAACTTCGCACACTTAAATGATTGTATGCCAATAATACGATATTAGGCAAAACTTTACTCTTGAAAATTTCCAAAATTCTTCCAAAATTCAACCTCTATTAATAACCATAAACACAAGTTTCAAAAATTCTCAAAAGTAACAATAATTACATATAGGTCCAAAAACCACCTCGCGGTGACTGCAGGCCCTAGCACGATAATTGAAGCGTCTCGCTCCTCTAGGACCTATGGTACCCCGGTTCCAAAAATTAAATAAAGAATGCCACCACCCCAATTTTCAGACAAAGTGTACCATGCTCTCTTACAATTCCCAAGTTTTAGGATTTTTCAAGAAGGCATAGAAAGGTTTTTCATTTTGTTCATGTTTAATCTTCTTACTTTTTGACGAGGTTGCTGCATCGTGATGCTAGCTATTGTATAGTTTAATCTCTAGGTATTGTATATGCTAGTATAAGGCCGGCAATAGATAACGTGTCACTTTGTTATACCTAAGACTCGGTTATACTATTAAACTTCCTCTCGCACACTTCTTGTAGATTATTAAATTAGACCTAATTCGACATATCGACATAAAGTTGTCTGAGTGGGTGAAATTAGGTAAAAATTAAGCTTCAAAAATATAACATGTAAATTATCCAACCACTTTATGTACTATCAAATAAATGGCACCTATGAACTCTAATTTAGCCATATTAACCATACTTCCTTCTTAAAAAAATGTTTACTTCTTCACCATGCTAACTTTTACTTGAGAGGATGTCTCTATTTCTCTGGCGTGTTCGTGTCAACACCCGGATTTTTAATCTCAGATGCCCGTTATGCCATACATCGCAATACCAGGATTACCATTTTTATGAGACATAACAGAATGGTACCATAGTTCATCATCCATTACAAACCATAATAACGTGTTGGAATTATGCCCTAGAGGCAATAATAAAGATCTTATTGTTATAATTCTTGTTCATGATAAAGTTTATATTCCATGCTAGAATTGTATTAAGCGGAAGCTTTGATACTTGTGTGGTTTATGAACAACACCGAGTCCCTAGTATGCCTCTATGGACTAGCTCATTGATTGATGATGGTTAAGGTTTCCTAACCATAGACATGAGTTGTCGATTAATAATGCATGTCATTAGGAGAATGATATGGTGGACAGACCCAAATCAAGTAGAGCAATTAGATCGTGTCTTCGTGTTCATCTTTGCGAAGCTTTTTCTTATGTCAAATATTGTATTCCTTAGACCATGAGATAATGCAACTCCCTAGTATCAGAAGAAAGCTTTGAGGTCATCAAACGTCATCCTATGTGAGGGTGATCATAAAGGTGTCTCTCAGGTAATCGGAAAGTACTTGTTGGGTTGTATGTATCGAGATGGGATTTGTCCCTCCCAAGTCGGAGAGATATACTTCGGGCCCACTCGGTAATCGATATCAACACCGCTTGCAAGCACGTGGTTAAGGAGTTGATCACAAAGTGATATCAGATTATGGAACGAGTAAAGTACTTGCCATGAACGAGATTGAACTAGGTATGCCGATACCGACGATCGAATCTCGGGCAAGTAAAATATCGCGTGACGAAGGGAATATATATATGGGATTAATTGAATCCTGGCATCGTGGTTCATACGATATGATCATCTATGAATATGTGGGAGTCAATATGGGTTTCCAGATCCCGCTGTTGATTATTGATAGAAGATCATGTCTGCATATTCTCGAACCCGTGGGGTCACACACTTAACGTGCTTCGACGCTAGGATAGAATGGATAATTGGTTTGTGAGTTTTTGTTCGGAGTCTCGGATGAGATCCAGGACATCACGAGAGGTTCCGGAATGGTCTGGAGAATAAGATTCATATAATGGAAAGCAGTTTTTGGATTTCGGAATCGTTTCAGAGTGTTCGGTATTGTACCGGAAGGTTCTAGAAGCTTCCGGAGTGGGACCAACGTGGCCTCACTTGTCGGAGGGGTGCGTGGGCCTACGAGGGAGTGCCTTGGTCGCATTGGTCCAGGGGCACAAGGCCCCATAGGCCCAGCCGGCCAAAACCCTAGGGGAAACCCTAGGAAACCTTCTAGAAGGGGGGGGGGAAGACTTGCCCCCACTCCACCCTTGGGTCCGCCGCCCTAGGGCTTGGAGGAGGGGGCAAGGGGGCCGGAAAGCCCCCTATATAAGGTGGGCAGGGGGCGCACCTTCCCCTCACCCCAAAAACCCTAACCGCCAGCTGCTGCCCTACCTCTCTCTCTCTCTCTCCCTCTCTCTCTCTCTCTCTCTCTCTCTCTCTCTCTCTCTCTCTCTCTCTCTCTCTCTCTCTCTCTCTCTCTCTCTCTCTCTCTCTCTCTCTCTCTCCCCGACTGCGTGTAGGCGAAGCCCTTCTGCAGAAACTCTCCATCGTAGCACCACGCCGTCGTGTTGTAGATCCAATCTATATCTCCACCCCACTTGCTGGACCGAGGAAGGAGGAGACGTCGTGGCACCGTACGTGTGCATCTCTCGGAGGCGCCGCCACTTGCGGCGTTGGATCAGATCGGATCGCGAGGAGGAGAAGGCGAGTACGACTACACCAACCACATTCTGTTGAACGTTTCCGCTATGCGATTTATTCAAGGGTATGAAGATCTCATTTATCCCTCTCGTTGATTGCATCTCCTAGATTAGATCTTGGCTTTCCTGTTTGCGTCCGTAGATTTTTTTTGATTTACTATGCTGTGAATCCCTTCATAAAGGTCTTACAAATAAAGGATCTCATGATCCAGTCTTAATACAATCAACGCAGCAGAAATAAATAATAACAGTAGCATAGTCGAAGCTCCATCTTCAGGGTCACAGGCAATGCTGACGATGGGAGATGATCCTAGTTGTCATAGTCTTCCTACTGACCATCATCCTGGTACTCCTCTAATGATGCTCGACGTGGCACTTCGTTGGTAACCCCAAGCGTAGGGTGTGAAGAGCAAGCAGCAAGTTTTCCCTCAGTTGAGACCGAGGTTATTGAACTAGAAGGAGGAAGGAAACGTCACACAGGTGTTGCAAGCAACGCGAAGACCTGCACAACACAAACTTAAGACTTTGCCCCAACGAATCAGTGAGGTTGTCAATATCACCGGTTTGCTGTAACAAAGGATTAAACAATGGTGTGGAAGGTAATCTCTTGCAACAAGTAAACAGGTAACAATGGAAGATGTATCAATGGTAAAGATTGGACCGGGGTCCATAGTTCACTAGAGGTGATCTCCTTAGACCGTTGTTTTCTCCCTAGTGGCAACATCACATCTACAACCGAAGAGATTTCTGTCACTTCCCTCGGAAACTAGAGGTATGAACCCACTATCGAGCATAAATACCCCCTCTTGGAGTCACTAGCAACTAGTTGGCCAAGATAGCTACTAACAACGGAGAGCATGCAAGATCACAAACAACACAGACATGATAGAATCATAAAGACAAAACCATTAGTCAAACCAACATAATAACTCAATATCCATCAGATCCCTGTAAACACAACATGCATGATTACAAATAGATTAGATCTTAATCATGAACGGAGCTCACAAGATCTATACATGAAAGCAAAAAGGAGGAGATACAACCATCTAGCTACTACATGGACCCATAGTCCAAGGTGGAAATAATCACGCATAAAACCGGAGAGAAGGCCTCCGGGATGATCTCCCCTCCAGCAGGGTGTCGGGAAGAACTTCAGATCCCCTTGATCTAGGGACGCTGGTGGTGGAGGGTATAGACGGTTTCGTGGATATTTGATCGGGTGCTTAGGATTTCTGCATCGGGGGCTTCTTATAGGCGAAGGGGGAGACCGAGGAGGCGACCAGGGGGGCCAAACCCTAGCCAGGTGCGGGCCCACCCCTGGCCGCGCCAGGGGGGGGGGGGGTCTGGCTGCCCTGGGCCGCTTCCTCATCTCCCCTCTAGACTTCTTATTCCCCATGGAAAGTAATTGACTTTGACGTTTGTCCCGTCCAATTTCGAGAATATTTCTTTACTAACTTTTCTGAAACCAAAAACAACAGAAAACATGCATCTGGCACTGTTGCAACTTGTTAGTAGGTTAGTACCAGAAAACATGTAAAAAGCACCTCAAAGTGTAGACAAGCAAAGTAAAGTAGATACTAAACAAGCTCGGAGCATCAAAAATTATTGATACGTTTCCACGTATCCTCCTCCTCATAGTCTGGCCATAGGAATAGCTAGGGACGAAGCCATGAGTACTCTTTAAGTACTTGCAAACTATAACTAACAAGTACAGTGGTTCAAGTAGGAATCCTAAGCTCTAGGTTTATTTGCAAAAAAGCCAGGTTTATCTCTAACTGAGTTTAGAAGTAAAGAAAACTAACTTAATGTTTTACAACACCTAAGTGGGAACTTAGTTTTCGTGTTCACAACCCTGTTGTGGTAAAGTCAAGTCATAATTCATTTCATAAGTCATTTTGAAAACATCTGACGATGGAACAGTATGGACACTCCAACTGTCCATAACCGCGGACGCGGCTGTTTGAATAGTTTGACACTCTGCAGAGGTGGTACACTTTCACCAACACATTCAATACATCCGTTAGAAACAATCCTTAATCACCATACTCAGTATGCGGATAATCAATCCTAACCTTTCAATTACACTCCCTAGTATAGGAACCTCCCCTATGAGTTTGGCCTCCCAACCATGACCATATTTCATCTTGGGAACTGCACAGGCGGACAATCATCACGATGTAGCCTTAGCTCAAACCTCTTCCGCAAGGGAACCCATACTAAGATATATAAACTTCTAGTTAATCCCTACCTATTGTGGTTGTACGGTAAAATTGGAATGGTATCCCATCTGAACCCAACCATCAGATTTATAAAAGGGCTAAGGCTCATGCCTCAACATTTTCATTATCAAATCATCTGGTGTTCATAGCACATGTCAAAACATTTCATTAGAATTACTCATCATTCTAAGGTTTTCATAATCATTTTCACCAAGTATTCCCATCTAAAGTGATCAAGTTTTATGCTTAGCACCAGCCACTAAAGTTGGGGGTAATCACTAATGAGGGGTGCAAATCAAGTGTGACTTATCCAAATCTACTCGCAAGCCTCGGTATGACATCTAGTTCTAACTAACTTAGGAAAAGTTTTATGCTCTTTATGCTACCTATAATATCTTTCCAAAAAAACTCCCACGTCACTAAGTAAAAGTAATAAAGAACTTTGATAAAGAAATAAAAGAATAAAGCTTGCAAGTAAAACTGGGATTTGGTATAATAAAGTGGTATATCCAAATATGCCTAAGGCATTGCATAGGTTAATGGGTATTGTGGGGCTTGCAAGTATTAGCTTGCATAGTTAGTAGCTTTCCTTGAGTAGTGCAGTGATTGAAGTTCTCTTCTTCTTCTTCTTCTTCTTCTTCTTCTTCGTAGTCCCCTTCCTCCTCGTATTCTTGGTCGGTACTAGCGTATATAAATAAATACGAGGTACACAATCACCAATCAATAATTAACTACTTCTATTTGGCACACAAGGCTTCACACTAGATGATCTAGCATCATCACAATCATCACAAGGATTAATGGCTTAGTCTTATTCATTTTATTTTGGAAAAGTAATTTCTACTCATTGAAAACTACTTAAGATTTAATATTCTCCAATTAAAATATGGGATCATATTGACCATGTGATCATCACATATTTTAATACTTGGGAATGTGATTTAAACTGCTGTCACAATTTAATAAGGTTTAACATTATTATTTTAATTAATTAAAGTGACTAGAAATGCTTATGTGGCATTCTTTTAATACTTGTCCATTATTACTGCAAGTAAACCTAGATCTTTTTACATATTCAGAGAGATCTTGTCAAATGTGATTTTTGAGAGTTGGAATCAACTCAAAAGCATTTATGGTTGATTTTTGAAAAATGTTTGAATGCATAAAAGTCTCTACCTTGTTATTTTTACTATAGGTGATCTATAATTCCAATTTTTTTGAATCCAACGGGCTCGGATTAACAATTTCAATACCTTTCTAACAAAATTGGTTTCATGTAATTTGGTTTAGTGAATCTCTCTAAATTGATTTTTGAATCAACTGACATGACTAGGTTTGAACTAAATTGGAAAAATCTATATTTAAATCTAGTGGGTTGCGCAGAACTAAATGCGCCGGCCCAGTACGCATAGAGTAGCGCTCGGGCTGACTTAAAGTGATAGCCCCATGTGTCAGCGGCTCTAGTTACGCCGAAGCGGTATCCTTCAATCTAGACCGTATGATTAGAACCTGATCTAACGACTAGTGTTCATCATCAACGACGAACAGCTCCGGCGAGGTCTAAACCCTAACGCAGCGGTGGGGGTTGTGTGAGCCTCACTAGGGCTCCAGCTAGGGTCGGCGTTGGGGGCAAACGACGTTGTCGACAACGACAGTTTGAACGGTGGTCACGACGGCTCCTGGGGAGGCTCCAATCAACGGCTCCGCTTCTCCTCCTCCGCGGCAGACTCTGGTGAAATTCCGGCACTACGGAGCTCGCCTTGCTCCGGGGAAGGGTCAGTGGTGTTCTGTGAGGAGTGGGGAGTGATATGGTGTGGAGAATTGAGGCCGGGGAGGCCTCCTTTTATAGCCGAGAGAGAGAGGCAGTGCGGCATGGGAAGAGCTCGACGGGGTCAACGACACAATGAGCTAATGGCATGGCGGAGGGTGTAGTCCGGTGTGCGGTCTCCTGGAGATGCTCAATGGCTTAATGGCGCGACAAGGGGTGGTCGAGGTTGGTCAGAACGGGCTGGTGCTCTGAGGGGCACCGACGGCAATTTAAACGCCGCATAGTGGATACGGGTCGCGCGGCGGTGAACGGGGATGTCTAGGAGCTAGCTGGTGTTAAGGCGAGTGTGTGCACGCGCGGTGAGGGCGAGGCGCGGCGTACGCGAGCTGGTCGGGTGAGGCGCTCTGGCGCTCTCTCGGAATGGCGCAGAGACAGTGGGCACGACGTTTCCTCTATAGTCCAGGGCCTGGATGCGTTCGAGGGCTGGACTGGGGGTGGCGGTGGACGGTGATTGATGACCCACAAGTATAGGGGGTGTATCGTAGTACTTTCGATAAATAGGAGTGTCGATCCCAACGAGGAGCAGAAGGTGCTGAACAGTGGTATGGAGCAGGAAATCCCTATAAATACTTAGCAAATGGATTTTTAGTGGTTTTCTGACAAGGAAAAAAAACAAAGTAAGTAACAGAAGTAACGAACAAACGGAGCAAGTGGCCCAATCCTTTCTTAGCAAAGGACAAGCCGGTGGAAATACTTATAAGGACCAAACGTTCTCGAGGACACATGGGAATTCTGTCAAGTTCTTTCGCTTCAAATAGCTGAGTACTCTTCTCTGGTGTTTGTAAGTGTTGTGTGGGTGAACCTGTGCTTAGACTTCGCTTGTCCCCAAGCGAAAAATGAGCTCAGTAAACATGTCCACAGGTTTATGGAGTGAAGTGTCGATAAAAGAATATGAACAAGAAGCATCACACTTACCAATGCACAACTTATAGAAGAAAGCAACTCACCATTATATAACTTAGCTTGCAACCAAGTACAACAGTCACAATAGAGATTCATAAAGATAAATCATAATTGGAATTGGCAAACTTGTTCTTGGTCAGAGAACACCTGGCAAACAGTTTCACAAAAGCTTTTTGTAGAAGTTTCAAAGTAGGAGCACTCTTTGCTCAAAAAGGTTTTTCACAAGTGAAGGCTTTCAAAGTAATACTCAATAAATAAGAGTTCTGTGCAAACAAGGAAGATAAAGAACATGATTGAATAAATCACCATATGAATGCTGGAAACACAACAACTCAAATGCTTGCTACAGATAGAGAGGAAGTAGGTTTACTGACTCAACTGGTAACTAGGAGAAAGGTCCCTTCTTAGAGGGTAGCAGGGATTACAAGTCATAAAGAGCTTCCAAAAGATTATGGTACTTAATAGCTTTGAGCCCTCATTGCCCCTATCATAAGTATCTTGAGATGATTAAGGTTAAAGTGAACAAATATGGAGTATATGCTTGACGAAATATAAGTTGGCAATCTCATGTCCCTTGAATATGAGGGCCACTCCTCATGCATACTCAACTTTGGGCCCAGGTAAGTTCTTGTCATTGTAAGTATCTGTATATCATTGAGAACCGCCAACGGGGTACCCCTTGCACATGGTACATGAGCTTTCCCATAACCAAAATGACAAGGCAAGCAGACAATGAGCATCTCAGCAATCTTTTTATTTACCATATACATAGCTTTTTATTGAGGATGCTTCATAGATGACTCACTATGGTGATGCTGCAAGTTTCCACCATGATTAAGCATGGCTTAGGCTAGCGGCCCAGGCGTTTATCTAACACAAAATACAAACTAAATGGACTTACAAGTTCCCTCTTTATTTCACACCGTTGACATCCATAGACAAAAGAGCACGATATCAACTGTGTACAAAGTACAAGTGCAATATTGAAAACGTTCCCGTGACAGCACAGTTCTGCTAATTCCAACGTATAGATGCAAGCATATACAACTTCGATGTTCACAATGGTTCAAGTTTATTAGGGACAAAGAAATAAAGTGTGCCATCAAGTTCGTGAGAGCTTTACTAACTAGTTTTCTCATAACAAAATACTTTTTAATTCGAAAGGTAGATGAAACTTGAGAATTTGCTAGGAATAGCAAAAGCTACTAGGTAGATATGGTGGACTCAAGTGG
This sequence comes from Avena sativa, assembly GCA_916181665.1. Lineage (NCBI taxonomy): Eukaryota > Viridiplantae > Streptophyta > Magnoliopsida > Poales > Poaceae > Avena > Avena sativa. The sequence goes on from OV702295.1 coordinate 171,696,426, forward strand.
AAAAAGTTTTGGGTTTAAAGGATTTTGGAAACATGAGAAGTATGCCTTCTCAAAACAGTTTTTGGCTAGCAAGGCTGGGTAGCAAGCAAGAGAGTTGAAAGAAATAAGCAAACATACAAGTAATAAATCCAAACATGCAATCTTCCTTGAAGACACAAAAGAATCTTAAATAAATAATACTAAGCTTATGAGCCAACAAGAAATAAAACAAATGATACAAAATACCTGTAAGACTTTTTCTTTCTTTCTTTTTCTCTTTCATAATAATGCTACTGACCACAACTCAGTTTTCCAAAACCAATTTAGATCCACTTGATGATCCCAAAGTGGTGCCAATACTGAAAAAAAGATCCATTATATAATAGAGATTGCAAACTAAAAATAAGAAGTGCAAAAAGTAAAAGATGAGACTTCTCATTAATAATCAACTAAAGGAGAGATACTTCCACATGCAAACCAAACTATAAGATAACCTCTCTACCACATATATGAATCCACTAAATAGGTAAAAGATAAAAGATAATGGTGGTGATACCGCGGCACTCCCCCAAGCTTGGAACAAGCCAAGGGGATGCCAAACCTGATGACGAATTACTCCCTTGGTGGTGGTGGTGTTCTCTTGATAAGCTCCTCAATAAGTTTATTCAACTCCTCGAACTCAATAAGCTCGGGTGTCCGAATGCTTGATCTCCTCCATGTCACCTTCATATCCTTTCAGGATCTCCTCCTCCTTGAGGACGTTGAGGTTCTTCTTCCTCGGGCTTCTTGCCTTTGTCGTTGGCGGAGGCCATGGTGCTCTAAACTTGAGAAGATTTCCTGACAGAAACAGATCGAAACAAAAACACGACGAGAACACAATGCATGAACCTCGAGAGATCCGGGGGGTTATATATTACAAAGTTTCAATGCATAAGGAAGATTTCGACACGAAAACGAAGCAGAGATGGAGTCTGGGGTGGGGACCCCCCCTCTAGGCGCGGCCAGGCTAGGCCCACGCCTGGGGTGGGTTTGTCCACACCGGGCTCCGTTTCCTCTTCAGTCACATCTCGTAACTTCCATTATGTATTAAAAACATCAAAAATATAAAAAGATTAGGGTTTCATGAACCTTCTATTTTCATCACTTTTATGTGACACCCCCGGGATCAGGGCTAAACAAATCCCAGACCTTCGTCTGAAATAAGCTTAAAATTGAGCTCGAAAATATCCAGTGAAGAATCGGTAACACAGCAGTGACCCTACGACACAAAAGTTATTACAGCAAACTCATAACTAAGCAGAGAACCAAATTATTACAAGCAGAGGTCACTGACCACAAACATCAAACAGCGGAAGGCAAATTATGCTATTAAGTATAGCAAACTTAACAAATGGCCTAAGAGACCTGAAGCATAACGATGACGTCCCAACCCATAGATACCAGGCTGCCGGCCGGGAACCCCAAGCTACTCATCGATGTCGATGTAGTACTGAACTCGTCTTTGGATGAACACTTACTCTGCCAAAAGTATCAACAAAGCAAGGGTGAGTACAGGGTGTACTCCGCAAGACTTATGGCTGGTGGAGTTGTTTTGTATAAAGCCATCTTTTGTTTATAAAACAAGAGAGGGAGAAGAAGCTCGTCTATTCAGAGTATTTTAAAAAGGGGATAAGAGAGTGACATCTCTGGAATATTGATCATCATCTTTTGATATCCACCAAATCATCATCTGAACCCTATCTAGGATCACCCCCTTGTACCCATGAGGAAGCATCCTTAAGCACACGTTGATCTAACAAGTTTTACGATTAAGTTAAAGTTCTCTATGATCTTAGAATCTGGTCACTAAGCGTTCATAACCGTGAACATAGCTTTTCGAAAAGATTTAACCCTGCAGGGGTGTACAACTTTACCCACACGTACCAACCGACTCTTAATGCCAATGTTATTAGCCCTCTTCCTTGGAAGGCCGGCAGAGGGTGGTTGGCCACGACCTTTACCTTGCTTTCACCGAGACCATGAGTCATGCAATAAGTATGGTTCTGCCGTAACGTGTCAAATCCCGAAGTCGGTACTTAAAGATGTGAGGCGAGGTTGGTTTACCAGGGGCGCCATCTACCCCAAGCAACCTCGGCCACGCTTACCTACCTGTTATGAATGCACCTGCACCCGGCAAATCTTTCAAAAGGTTTTCTATGCATATGTCGAATGGAACGCCCGAACTATGTGACTCATGGAATATACTAGGCAAGTTAATCAGGCGAGGGGTTCCCAAGCCCCGTGTGGCTGTACGCTCATCTCGGTTCCAAAGGCAAGAACTCAGGTCCTAGTGGTGGCGAGCATGGGACTAGAAAAACCACATCCCATCGTGGCCTCCCATACAAGCCTTAGAAAGTTTAATCTCATATCACTGATCTCATCTCATCACGTTCTCCTGTCATACTAGATTCTCTGCATCTGATACATCATCTGGATGGACCAGACTCAACAACTATGCATGGCTAATCAAGACACATAATAAGCTCTAGCAGTGCACACAAGCCAAACCTAGTTATGCTAGGAGCGGTGGATCAAGTAGTATAAGCTCAAAGGGAGTATGCAATAGATAGGATACTCTATCTATCGATAAAATATCACAGTAGAATCGTGTGCATCATGACAGAAATTGAAATGCTTTCGAAATCATAGGATTATATCATGGTGGGGCTATGCTTGCCTTTGCCAGTTGATAGCAGATAAATAGATCTTCGAGAGCCTTATACTTGACTTGGTTAGAGTTGGTCAAGTATTTTTCTTCGAGCTTCGATCTTCGACAGTGTTGATCTCTGACTTCGATCTCGATCTCGATATCATACCCTACCGCGAAGAACCAAATACCAGAAAGAGAGGGAAACAATCAACACATGGCATCGATGCAATGCTCAAGAAAGTATGATGATATGACAAGTTAACTTGCATTAAATTGAAATCCTAAAGCATGCTCGACAACTTAATTGGGGTTCCGAAGGGTAGAAACCCTAATTCGGGAAACTCCAGAAGCATATGAGAGGGGTTGATTAGTGTTCTAATTGAACTTGTCATTTAAGTTGTTGAACAATGCATGATGATAGCTTAAAGAGATAAGTTTCATTTTTCTGAACATTTTGATATATTATTTGTATTTTTCTGAATTACAGAATAAAAGTTATTGAATTTATAATATTTAATCAAATTCTAGAATTATTAAAAGGGTTATTGCATCATTATGACGTCAGTAGAGGGGTAGGGTTGTTTCTTACTGGGGCTGGGTCTAGCCCCAGTCACAGACAAGTGGGGTCAGGACCACGTCACGGCCACGCGAGCATGACTTGGTTAGCGCCCACGTCAGGCACACGCAGGCACCACGTCGATGCCACGGTGGCGCCACATGGGATCACCGGAGAGCGGCCAGGCGGTGGCGGTTGGCGGCGCTAGGGGCTCGCTGGGCTACGCGGCTGCGTGCGTTCGATCGAGCAGAGCTAGGCGAGCAGAAGAGAGGTGGTGCCGGCCTCGAATGGTCACCGGAGCAGCGAGTTCTAGCGGTGGCTGACGGCGGCGGACTGTGGTGGTCGACACAGGGGCGAACCAGAGCAGGAGGGAGGGAGAGGAGAGGTCCAGGAGGACCGGGGACTCACCCTTGATGCGTATCTGACCTCGGCGAGGGCAAAGTAGGACAGGGTCGACGGTAATGGCAGAGGCGGTGGTCGTCGGTTGCGGGAGAGACGGAGTCGGTGTCGATGATTGCGAGCGAGCGGGGCCGATTCCTTCTAGGAGGAGCATTGGGGCGACGAGGCGGAGGTCAAGGAAGCTTCAGCTGGGCACGGGGTGGCTCAGGGTGGCGGGAAATTGTCGGCGAGGTGTAGCTAGGGTTCGGCCAAAGGAGAAAATCGAGAGAGGGAGCGAGCCCAGGGGGAAGTAGGAGGATAGAGAAGAGAGAGGCGTGCCCGGGCAGTCTTATCGTCAGCAGGGGCGGCGGGGCGAGGATCTTGGCGCACGGCGGCATCGGGTGGACGGCGGCGAGCCACCGAGCAGCTTCGCGTCGGGGACGAAGGCGACAGATTGTCGAAGGGGTACGTGGGCCTTAGCTGGGCCGGCTATGGGCTGGTGCTGGGTCGTTGGCTGCTGCACACACGGGGGAGAGGGGAGGAGGAGGGAAATGGGCTGCGGCCCACTGGCTGCTGCTGCTCTATTTTTTTCAGCAAAACCTTTTCTATTTCTCTTTTGAAATTTCTGTTTTATGATTCATTTGAATTTTGTTTTGGTATATTTCAAAAATACCAGAAAACATTATAAAACATATGAAATACTTATGAACCCTTATATTCCATTTGGGCTCCATTATTTTTGTTATTTCAAAATCACTTGAATGGATTTGCAAATAGAAAGAGAGGGAAAAGCTAGGGTTTTAGGTTTTCATTTAATTTCTTTAATGCACAATTTAAGATATGATGCTCATGATGCAGAAAACAAACCCTAATACAAGATTAACTAAAACTGGGGTGTTACATTTTACCTATTCAAAGACGAACTCTGCAAATTCCTTTTCTCTTTCTCCTGAAAATTTCCTTCTTGCAAAAACCCTTGCACAAACTCAATGACAACATTAGTGTAAGCAAAAACAATAAACCTTTTGGTAAACACTTCAACTGAAAACTCATCAAGACAAAAGCTTCTGTAAGAGGCAAATGCAAATGATGTCAGAAATCTGTCAAAACAGACTAGCAGGTGAAGATTGATTTTTTTGAAGACCTTATGTTGCTCAAATCAAAAAGTGCAGAAATGATGAAAGTTGGGTAACAACTTGGAGAACAAGCACAGAACAATTTAGCTCCATCCGAAGTACTGAGATCCCTCACAAATTGTTACAATATAGCACAAAAATCTGTCCCAGGATAGCCACTCTTCACAACTCCTCTACTTCACAAAAGTAGTTGAACTTGACACAAAAACCAAAACAAAAAAGGATAAGGAGCGGTTATTACTAAGGTTATTACTGAGGTAATAACTTCCAAGACTCGATAAAACTCTTGGGTTATCTCCCAACGAGTACTTTTCTTTATTGCCTTTAAGTTAGGCCCTGAAACTTCCAAAGATGCTCACATAGGACATATACATCTGAAATGAAAAAGAGCATCAAGAAGCAAATAACCAACACACTTGAGTCTAACCCACTTCCTATGCATGGGGGTATCATGAGAAAATGAATTGTTGAAGCAAAAAGCCACTAGCATAGGAAGATAAAACAGATGCAACTTTAAAGCTTTCAACATAAAACAGGGGAACTTAACATCATTGAGATGCATAAAACCATGTTTCCCTCTCTCAAAATATCTTTCAGTAGCACTCTGAATAAAGTTGACAATATAACTGTCACTGGAAACAAATTTATCATCAGAATAAGCATACTTACAGTCACCAAAAATAGGTCCAAGGTCATAGACTGGATCAATAAAAGCAAGTTGTTCCATCCTGAAATCTTTATTGGGAAAGCTATTTTCACAAGGAGCTTTAGCAAATTTGGAAAAGTTAAACTCATAAGAATCTCCATCAAACTTAGTTAAAACTTTTTCCTTCTTACAATCAATAATAGCTCCACAAGTGTTCAAGGAAGGTCTACCAAAAATGATAGGACAAGTTTTGCTAGCTACTGAATTAAGCACTAGAAAATCAGCAGGATACTTAATCTTACCGCAGAGAACCTCCACATCTCTTACAATGCCAATATGGAAAATCGTCTCCTTGTTAGCAAGGTGAATAACCACATCAATGTCCTCAAGCTCACAAGGACCAATCTCATGCATAATTTCCCTGTAAATCTCATAAGGAATAACACTAGAACTAGCACCAATATCACATAAACCATAGTAGCAATGATCACCAATTTTAACAGAAAGAAAAGGAACACTAGCTTTTCTAACCTTACCAGGATGAGAAATAATATTAGAAGCGTCTTCACAGAAGACAATGTGCTCATCCTCTATATTTCTAGTGACAGTGTCTTTCACAATAGCTACCATAGATTCATCACTCAAATGCTTACCAGGCTCCACAGTTTTCATTATACCTTTGTTATTTGCACCAATAATCATAGAATACTCCTTCACCTTAGCTGGGAAAGGAATTTTCTCAACACGAGGTTCAGGCACAATACAATTAGTAGTACAAACTTGAGTACTTCTAACTGGAGCATGATTAACATCTTTATAAGGAGCATGGTACTTATTCCACTTCTTTTTGGGAATTTTAATGTAAGAGGCAAAGGCTTTAAAATAGCTGGCAATACTTTGGGAGTCAAGACCAAATTCATTGCTAATATCATGGAAGCTATCCGTTCCCAAAAAAGATTAATGCATTCATAATCATAGTTTATACCTTAATTTCTTCCTTTGTCATTCTCCCAAGCTTTAGTGTTCTCTTGAATACGGTCTAGTAGGTCCCATTTAGCTTCTTCCTTCATACGTGTGAATGATCCAGCACAAGAAGCATCTAGTAAATATTTATCATGAAGAGAAAGCCTAGCATAAAAGTTATTGAGAATAATATTGTTAGGGAGTTCATGAATAGGACATTTAAGCATTAGTAACTTTAATCTCCCCCAAGCTTGAGTTGTACTCTCTCCATCAAGAGGCCAAAAGTTATATATAATATTTCTATCCTTATGGATCTCACTGGGAGGATAAAATTTAGAGTAAAAGAGAGATGCCATGTCCTCCCATTCCATGGATTGTCCATTCTTCAGAAGCTTATACCATTCTTCAGCTCTCCCTTTCAAGGATATGTAGAGTAACTTCTTCTTCACCTGTTCAGTTGTGATACCTGCACAATTAAACAACCCGCATAATTCATGGATAAAAAGCAAGTGATCACCGGGATGGACGGTTCCATCCCCAAAATAATAATTATCCATAACACGATTAACAATACTTGTAGGTATCTTAAAAGCATCTACCTCAACAGGTGGTGGTTCATCTACTACCCTAGCAGTGGTAGTAGTTTTCCCAAACAGAAAACCAAGTGGGTTATCCATATTGGAAACAAAGTAACAAGCAGTAACAAGAGAAATACTCACAGTGAATGTTTCCCTTACCAGTTCCACTCTTCAATAGTGCTTCACTCCCCGACAACGGCGCCAGAAAATAGTCTTGATGACCCACAAGTATAGAGGGTGTATCGTATTAGTTTCAATAAATAGGAGTGTCGATCCCAACGAGGAGCAGAAGGTGCTGAGCCGTGGTATGGAGCAGGAAATCCCCGTGAATACTTAGCAAACGGATTTTTAGTGGTTTTCTGACAAGGCAACAAAACAAAGCAAGTAACAGAAGTAACTAACAAACGGAGCAAGTGGCCCAATCCTTTCTTAGCAAAGGACAAGCCGGTGGAAATACTTATAAGGACCAAACGTTCTCGAGGACACATGGAAATTCTGTCAAGTGCTTTCGCTTCAAATAGCTGAGTACTATTCTCTGGTGTTTGTAAGTGTTGTGTGGGTGAACCTGTTCTAACATACCGCCCTTCCTAGGACTAATACATACTTGTGATTAAACCCCCTGCAAACATCCGTAACTATAGGAAAGTAATTAAGATATAAATCTAACAACAACCTTAAATTCTGAGATCCTACGATCCCTTGTGCAAAGGTGTCCTAACGGGGGTTCAGGTTTCTGTCACTCTGGCAACCCCACAATTTGTAGACAAATACACAATGCATTCCCCTAGGCATATAAATGGTGAAGTGTCATGTAGTCGACGTTCACATGACACAACTAGAAGAATAGAACCACAACTTAAATACTAACCATTGAATAATAACTCATCACAGATTCACTACTAACAACATGACTTCACCCATGTCCTCAAGAACTAAACAAACTACTCACAAGACATCATATGCATCAAGATAAAATATGATATGGTAATGGATAACAATCTGAACATAAACAATAATCCAATGGTTCCACTCACAAGCATCAACTACAATAGTAATCAACACTGGGAAAGTTCCCCCTAAGAACTACTGCAAGATCCATTACAATTGTTACAGCGGGATGGAGTGGTCATGATGGTGCTGGTGGAGATGATGGTGTGGATGATGATGATGATCCTGATGAAGCCTAGCTTGATGACGGTGTTGATGGTGACGGTCTCCCCTCTCCGAGAAGGAATTCCCCCGGCAGAAATCTGTCTACCGGAGAGATATTTCTCTCTCGGTGTTTTCCGCCCCCAGAGGTGGCGGAAATCTATCTGTGGTCGCTCTCCTAGTATTAGGGTTCCGTAGTGAAGATATAGGCGAAGGGGCGGAGTCAGAGGCCGGGCAGGTGGGCCACACCTGCCCTAGGCGCGGGGTCAGGTGGGCCCACGCCTAGGGGGGTGTGGGCCCCCTGCGGCCCCTCTTCGCTCCTCCTTCCGTCTTCCTTCGTCTTCTGGTAAAATAATATGTTTCCATATTTTTCGGGTATTTTTTCTGATCTTCCCGAAATTGCACCGAAACGCCTTCTTTTCCATCATAATCCAGACTCCGGCAGTCCATCCTCCAAGAATCATCCAACATGCATAAACAGATGAAAAGCCATAAGTAATACCTCATAATAAGACATATATCAATGAATAGAGGTAAATTATGATATAGAAAGGTGATGCAAATTGGGCGTATCAGTGAGCTGCCTCCTGGACATCGTGGCTGGGTGTGGCGTTGCCTCTTGCTAGCTAGCCATGGTCGGCCGACAATGGGGGGTTCGGGTGGCTCAGCACTGGTGCAATGGTAGCTTGCTAGCTTGTTCAATGCAGGTGTGCTCACTAGGGGGGACAACGGGTAAGAATTGGGGACAAGGGTTTGAATGATCACTGCTCAAAACAGTGTAGTTAGGCAGAGTTTGAAATGTATCTCCAGGTGTTTGATAAAATGGCCGAAAGAATTCAAGTTTGAAAATTTTGAATGAAATTTGGTGGGTGCTCTGGTCACATGCTTGGTAGTATCTGGTTGCTTGGGTTTGGCAAGGTGAACTGGATTGAGTTGTTTTTGAGAAATGGTGATCTTAGTACCTACACTTGATTCAGTTTTGAATTGTCATTTGAATAGATTTGAAATCTGTTTCTGTTGGTTTGCAAAGTGGGCTTTGGTTCACTTGTACTTGTTCTAGCAAGGGGTGAAAATAATTGGATTTGTTTCTGTTAGAAAACTTGGACTAGAAACACTCAAAGTGGTCTTGTGGTTAACTTGGACTAGAAACACTCGAAGTTTTTGCTAGCCCTAAACTTGGGTGATTGGAACTTGATAATCTTGATTAATATTTTTTGCATGTTACAAACCTTCCCCCCTTAAACAAAATCTCGTCCCGAGATTTAAGAGAAAGAAAACTAGGATTTAAAGAGATCTAGAAACTCAGTCCTAATGTAATGTCCTAGCTCCCAGGTAGCATCTTGTTCAGTGTGGTTACTCCACTGGATCTTGAGAAACTTGATACTCCGGGTTCTGGTGGTTCTGAAGGCTTCTTCCAAAATACGAATGGGTACTTCAGGATATGTTAGGTCCTTGTTGATCTCCATGGTTATGTGATCAATATTCTTGAAAACTTCGGTCTTCTCCGGGACTTCTAGGCATGTGCGAAGTAACGAGATATGAAACACATTATGCACGGCTGGCATTTCCTCCGGCAGTTCCAGTTGATATGATACTTCTCCTCGGCGATTCAAAATCTTGAAGGGCCCGATATATCTGGGGGCAAGCTTTCCTTTGAGTTGGAAACATTGCATTCCTTTCAAGGGTGATACTTTCAGATATACAAAATCTCCGATATTGAAGGCTAGGTCTCGACGTCTCTTGTCGGCATAACTCTTATGTCTGGATTGAGCGGTCTTGAGGTGCTCACGGATCTTGTGAACTTTCTCTTCGGCTTCTCGTAGGATGTCGGGTCCGAAAATCTGACTCTCTCTTACTTCCGACCAATTCAAAGGGGTACGACACTTCCTTCCATACATAAATTCAAATGGGGCCATTTGCAAACTGGCTTGGTAACTGTTGTTATATGAAAATTATGCGAAAGGCAGACAGTCTTCCCATTTTGATCCATATTCTAACACACAAGATCTCAACATATCTTCGAGTATCTAGTTTACTTGCTCCGTTTGTCCATCAGTCTGTGGGTGATAAGCTGTGATAAAATCCAGTCTGGTTCCTAATCCTTCTTGGACTTTCTTCCAAAATCTCGAGGTAAGCTGGGTTCCTTGATCCGACACAATGTTCTTGGGGACTCCATTTAAACTGACTATTCTAGCAATGTGCAACTCTGCTAGCTTCGAACTCTAATAAGTGGTATTGAATGGTAAGAAATGAGTGACTTTGGATAGTCTATCTACTATGACCCAGATAGAGTCATTTCCCCTACTAGACGTAGGCAAACCGGCGATAAAGTCCATTCCTACTGAATCCCATTTCCATTCCGGAATCTGCAATGGTTGCAACAGTCCTGCGGGTCTCTGATGTCCCGCCTTGACTCTTTGACATATATCACATTTGGCTATGTAGCTTCCGATTTCTCTCTTCATCTTATGCCACCAAAATTGCTCCTTCAAATCCTGATACATCTTGGTTCCTCTGGGGTGGATAGAATAAAGAGTATCATGGGATTCTTTCAAAATAGCTTTCTTCAATTCTGAATCTGCTGGTACATAGATACGTCCTTTGTACCACAAAACTCCTTATTCATCCTTGGTGAATCCGGGTACCTTCCCTGTACCGATATGACGTTTGATTCCGTCGATACTAGCATTTTCTTTCTGCGCCTCCTTGATCTGACTCATCAAAGTGTGTTGAAGTTCTATGATATCCAAAAATCTGTCACTTACTAGTTCCATTCTGAAATCTTCCAACTCCTTATGCAAACTTGGTTGCTCCTTCAGAATCACGGTGTTCAATCGACACGACAATATGCTAAGAGCATCTGCTAACACATTGGCTTTGTCGGGGTGATAGTGAATGTCAAGATCATAGTCCTTGATTAACTCTATCCATATCCTTTGCCTCATATTCAGCTCCTTCTGGGTGAAAATATACTTCAGACTCTTGTGATCGGAATAAATCTCACAGCGGTTACCCATGAGGTAATGCCGCCATGTCTTCAAGGCTAAAACTATAGCTGCTAGTTCAAGGTCATGGGTAGGGTAATTTTGCTTTAGTTGTCGGGACAGATAGGATATGACTTTGCCTTCTTGCATTAGCACACATCCGAGACCAATCTTGGATGCATCACAATACACATCAAAAGGCTTCGTAATATCCGGCATAATCAATATTGGGGCTGAAATCAATCTCTTCTTGAGCTCTTGAAAACTTGCTTCACATTTGTCCGTCCATTCAAACTTCTTATATTTCTTTAACAATAGGGTCATGGGTCTTGCGATGCTCGAGAATCCTTCTAAGAAATTGCAGTAAATATCCCACTAATCCAAGAAATGCATGAACTTGGGTTTGAGTGGTGGGGGCTTGCCATTCTTGAACAACCTTAACCTTGGCAGGGTCGACAACAATTCCTCCTACCGACACGATATGTCCGAGGAATCCTACTTCCTGTAACCAGAACTCACATTTGCTAAACTTGGCATACAACTGATGCTCTCCAAGGGTTTCAAGGATGGTCCTTAGGTGTAGCTCATGTTCTTCTTATGATTTGGAATATATCAGAATGTCATCGATGAAACCAATGACAAACTTATCCAGGAAGTTCATAAAAATCTTATTCATGAGGTTCATGAAATAAGCAGGGGCATTGGTTAATCCAAAAGACATGATTATGTACTCATACAGTCCATATCTGGTGGTAAAGGCAGTCTTTGGAATATCCTCTCTGTGAATCTTGAGTTGATGATAACCAGTTCTAAAATCAATCTTAGAAAACACTTTGGCACTAGTCAACTGGTCAAACAGGTCTTCTATCTTCGGCAGTGGGTACTTGTTCTTAATGGTGACATCATTCAGCTTTCGATAATCCGTGCAAAAACGGTTACCTCCATCTTTCTTATCCACAAATAAAACATGTGATCTCCGTGGTGACGCACTTGGTTGAATCAGACCGATCTCCAGCATAACATCCAGTTGCATCTTCAGCTCCACTAATTCAGACGGGTTCATACTATAAGGTATCTGAGCTATGGGTCCAGTTCCAGGGATTAGTTCAATGATAAACTCGATATCTCGATCTGGGGGCATAACAGACAAAACATCTGGGAATACGTTGGGGTATTCACAGACTAATGGTTGGTTGGGCTAGACTCTTGTTGCACTTGAATTGACGGGGCAAAGTTTGAGATACATGCTCTAGTGATACTCCAGTGGTACTAGTCATGGTTATGGCTTTCTTGGCATAGTCAATTAATTCTTTATTTTTCGACATCCAATCCATTCCTAGTACTACTTCCAAACCTTTGGTTCCAAGTACTATTAGATTATCATAAAATCTATTCCATGGATTCTGATAGGTACGGCCTTGCAAATTTGTCTAGCTTTGGTGGTTGAATGAGGTATTTCAATTATCATAACATGCTTCAATTTTGTTGGTTGAATCTTACTAGTGCATGCAAATTCTTCTATAACAAACGAGTGTGATGCTCCAGAATCAAACAACACTCTTGCAATTACTAAGTTAACAAAAAAACTACCCAGCACGACATCTGGCACTTCCTGAGCTTCTTCAGCATTCATGTGAAACAGACGACCGTTGCGGTTGAGTGAGTTTCCTGGAGCAAATCTCCTTCCAGGTTGAACATGGCGCTGTTGCTGAGCTAGGGCATTCACATTGGTAGATGCTACAAGATTCTTGGGGAACTCATTGGACTAGTGACCCTTGACTCCGCATTCATAACAAGTAACCTGAGACTTGTATTTTCTTGCAACAGGAACGACATTGCTTCCAGTCCTTGGGGCAGTATTGGTGTTGTTGGTGTTGCTGTTGGTGTTGAACTTGGGCGGTGCACAGTTGAAATTGTTTGCGTTGCCGAGGTTGTTGTTGTGGTTTCCTCCGGGCCTTGGGTTTCCTCCTCCACGGTTGGGATAGTTCGGACGGGTCATCGGGGATCTATTGTTTCTTGGGGTATATCCTGCAGACGGGTTGGAGCGATACTTTGGGGTATGGTGGGTTCCTGGTTGATGCATCATCCGACGCTTGCGATTATCATTGTCTTGGTTTATCTTGCCTTCCATATGGATTGCAGAATCCACTAAGGCTTCGATTTTAGCAAAAGGAATGTTGACTAATACCGTCTGCATCTCATCATACAGACCATTCAAGAATATCTTCTTCTTGGCTTCAGTGTCAATCTCATCTGGTGCATACCTAGCAAATGACAGAAATTTGTCACGGTACTCAACTACGGTCATCCTCCCTTGCTTCAATTCTTTGAATTCATCTCTCATCCTCTTGATTAAACCTGGTGGAACATGGGTTCTGCTGAACTTGAGTTTGAATTCATCCCAAGTCATCATTTGTCCTCCATTCATGGTGCGAATGCTATTCCACCAAGCTCTTGCATCACTTGCCACATAATGGGTGGCAAATAGTACTTTCTCATTGGCCTCCACTCCTGCGACTTCTATGTTGTTGTCCATGGTCTGCAGCAAGTCATCCGCATCTAATGGCTCTTCAGACTTACTAAAAATGGGTGGACTGGTGTTCTGAAAGTTCTTGAGCTTGGATCCATGGTTGTCTGGTTTCCATGGCCTTGATTGCTATTGGCCATCTGAGCTATGTGTTGAAGGGTGGCTAAGTTGGCTTGACGTTCGGCTCTTTCGGCTTCACGGTCTAAAACCAACATTTGCAAGATTTGCAGCATTGGATCCTGAGATGAGCTGCTTCCTCCGCGAGGCATCTGAAGATTGAGATAGATCATGAGACAAAACAGAAATTTCTAAGGTTCATGGATTTGTTTTTGAAAAGTTATTAAACTTTAAGTTTGACTCTGGTTTTGCCACTAGCAACTTTCTTTTCATTCATTCATTCATAGCACCCAATACAAACACACACCACACTAAGGTAACAGATGGTTTTAAGAACCATTATGTGAAACTACGATACAATGGGACCAGATACAATTCACACCTACGATAGTGCTCAAGTGCTACTACTCATCAGAATTGGTGGCTTAATCATCATCATCATCATCATCATCATCATCATCATCATCATCAATGAAGGCAGAATCGTCATCATCAGTGTGGAAGTCCATTGCTTGGTGCTCCAGGTAGTCATCATCATCACTCAGGTAGGAGTAGGGATCTCCGCAGATATCTTCCCCTGCATTCTCCCTCTCCTCAAGCTGCATGTCCCGCTCATGGATGGTCTCCTCCAAGTCTGACACCTTGTGATGAAGGCGAGCAATAATGCGATCCTTCTTGTCAAGCAGACGGTGAAAGGTCTTGCGCTCCTTAGCAAGGATGGCGAGGGCCTGGTCCTTCTTGACTGCAATGGCATAGTTGTGGTTGGCGTATGCGCGGGCGTTGTCCAAACTCCTTCTGCCTGTCATACATCATGAAGCTAAGATGATCAACGTAATGCTTCAGCTCGGGATGTTGTGGCACCTCCAATGGCTGTCCCATAGCATCACGCCTTGCATAGTACTCAAAGTGAGTACCCTTGATCTGATTGATGCTTTGCTCACACAGATGGGCAAGAGCTTCCTACATAGCCCTGGCGAGTCCGTCTAGCCAGTTGTTCTCTCTTAAGGTGAATTGGATCCCATCTGAGGTGGGTGCCTGCATCTTTCCTCTAAGATTTGCAATAATCAACCATTGTAGTTATCCTCCTTGCTGATCGTTGAGCTGTGCTCCGAAGAACTCGCGGTGCAGGTGTTCAAGAAGTTTTGAGAGTTGGTCCAATTTGCGCTCAAAGATGAGCTGTCCTTCATTGCCTAACTGGTAGAACTTGCTATACTTCACCTCCATCTATAAGAATGTAGGATGAGTAAGTTAGTAGAGTGATCAAGTGTGTCAAATTTTATGTAAGTTTGCAAGAATTTTTGAGGGACATGAATTTTCTTGAAAGAATCTAAGTGATAAGAATGAGAATATGTTTTTATAAGTACTCACTTATTTTGGTTTTCAAACTAAGTTTTTGATTCAAGCGTCCATTCTAACTAGGGTCTCCTATGGTTAGGATGGCTCTGATACCAACTTGTCAACACCCGGATTGTTAATCCTAGATGCCTATTATGCCATACATCGCAATCCCAGGATTACCATTTTTGTGAGACATAACAGATTGGTACCGTAGTTCATCATCCATTACAAACCATAATAAAGGTCTTACAAATAAAGGATCTCATGATCCAGTCTTAATACAATCAACGAAGCAGAAATACATAATAACGACAGGATAGTCGAAGCTCTATCTTCAGGGTCATAGGCAATGCTGACGATGGGAGATGATCCTAGTTGTCATAGACTTCCTGCTGTCCATCATCCTGGTAGTCCTCCTCATAGTCTGGCCATAGGAATAGCCAGGGATAAAGCCATGAGTACTCTTTATGTACTCGCAAACTATAAATAACAAGTAAAGTGGTTCAAGTAGGAATCCTAAGATCTAGGTTTATTTGCAAAAAGCCAGGTTTATCTCTAGCTGAGTTTAGAAGTAAAAAAACTAACTTAATGTTTTACAACACCTAAGTGGGAACTTAGTTTTCATGTTCACAACCCTATTATGGTCAAGTCAAGTCATAATTCATTTCATAAATCATTTTGAAAACATCTGACGACAGAATAGTATGACCACTCCAACTATCCATAACCGCGAACGCGGCTATTCAAATAGTTTGACACTCTGCAGAGGTGCTACACTTTCACCAAAACATTCGATACATCCGTCAGGAACAATCCTGAATCACCATACTCAGTATGCAGATAATCAATCCTAACCTTTCAATTACACACCCTAGTATAGGCACCTCCCCTATGATTTTGGCCTCCCAACCATGACCATCTTTCATCTTGGGAACTGCACATGTGGAAAATCATCACGAGGTAGCCTCAGCTCAAACCTCTTCCACAAGGGAACCCATACTAAGATATATAAACTTCCAGTCAAGCCCTACCCAAATTCGGGTATTGTGGTTGTACGGTAAAATTGGAATGGTATCGCATCCAAACCCAACCATCGGTTTTATAAAAGGGCTAAGGCTCATGCCTCAACATTTTCATCACCAAATCATCTGGTGTTCATAGCACATGTCAAAACATTTCATTAGAATGACTCATCATTCTAAGGTTTTCATAATCATTTTCACCAAGTATTCCCATCTAAAGTGATCAAGTTTTATTCTTAGGACTAGCCACTAAAGTTGGGGGTAATCACTAATGAGGGGTGCAAATCAAGTGTGACTTACCCAAATCTACTCTCATGCCTCAGTATGACATCTAGTTCTAACTAACTTAGGCCAAGTTTTATGCTCTTTATGCTACCTATAATATCTTTCCAAAAAAACTCCCAAGTCACTAAGTAAAAGTAATAAAGAACTTTGATAAAGAAATAAAAGAATAAAGCTTACAAGTAAAACTAGGATTTGGTATAATAAAGTGGTATAACCAAATATGCCTAAGGCATTGCATAGGTTAATTGGTATTGTGGGGCTTGCAAGTATTAGCTTGCATGGTTTAGCTTAGCTTGCATAGTTAGTAGCTTTCCTTGAGTAGTGCAGTGATTGAAGTTCTCTTCTTCTTCTTCTTCTTCTTCTTCTTCTTCTTTTTTTTCATAGTCCCCTTCCTCCTCGTATCCTTGGTCGGTACTAGCGTCTATAAATAAATACGAGGTACAAAATCACCAAACAGTACTTAACTACTTCTATTTGGCACACAAGGGTTCACACTAGATGAGCTAGCATCATCACAATCATCCCAAGGATTAATGGCTTAGTCTTATTCATTTTATTTTGGAAAAGTAATTTCTACTCACTGAAAACTACTTAAGATTTAATTTTCTCCAAAATATGGGATCATATTGACCATGTCATCACCACATATTTTAATACTTGGGAATGTGATTTAAAGTGGTGTCACAATTTAATAAGGTTAATATTATTATTTTAATTAATTAAAGTGACTAGAAATGCCTATGGGGCATTCTTTTAATACTTGTCCATTATTACTGCAAGTAAACCTAGATATTTTTACATATTCAGAAAGATATTGTCAAATGTGATTTTTGAGAGTTGGAATCAACTCAAAAGCATTTATGGTTGATTTTTGAAAAATGTTTGAATGCAGAAAAGTCTCTACCTTGTTATTTTTACTATAGGTGATCTATAATTCCAAATGTTTTGGATCCAACGGGATTGGATTAAAAATTTCAATACCTTTCTAACAAAATTGGTTTCATGCAATTTGGTTTAGTGAATCTCTCTGAATTGATTTTTGAATCAACTGACGGAACTAGGTTTGAACTAAATTGGAAAAATCTATATTTGAATCTACTAGGTTGCACGGGAACTAAATGGGCCTGCCCACTGCACACAGCGCAGGCCCGGGCTGACTTAAAGTGATGGCCCCACGTGTCAGCGACTCTAGTTACACGAAGATGTATGCTTCAATCTAGACCCTACGATTAGAACCTGATCTAACAGCTGGGGTTCATCATCGACGATGAACACCTCCGGCGAGGTCTAAACCCTAAAGCGGCGGTGGGGGTCGTGTGAGGCTCACCAGGGCTCTAGATAGGGTCGGTGTTAGGGGCGAATGACATTGTCGATGATGGCAGTTCTAACGGTGGTCACGGTGGCTCCTAGGGCGGCTCCAATCAACGGCTCCGATTCTCCTCCTCTGCGGCAGACTCCGGTGAAATTCCGGCACTGCGGAGCTCGCCTTGCTCCAGGGAAGGGTCAGTTGTGTTCTGTGAGGAGTGGGGAGTGAGATGGTGTGGCGAACTGAGGCTGGGGATGCCTCCTTTTATAGCCGAGAGAGAGAGGCAGTGCGACATGGGCAGAGCTCGACGGGGTCGACGGCACAACGAGCTAATGGCATGGCAGAGGGTGTAGGCTGGTGCGCGGTCTCCTGGCGATGCTCAAGGGCTTAATGGCGCAACAAGGGGCGGTCGAGGTTGGTCGGAATGGGCTGGTGCTCTGAGCGGCACCGACGGCAATTTCAATGATGCACAATGGCTATGGGTCGCGCGGTGGTGAACGGGGATGTCTGGGAGCTAGTTGGTGTTAAAGCGAGTGTGTGCACGCGCGGTGAGGGCGAGGCGCAGCGTACGCGAGCTGGTCGGGTGCGGCGCTCTGGCGCGCTCTCGGCATGGCGCAGAGACAGTGGGCGCGGTGTTTCCTCTGTGGTCCAGGGCCTGGCTGCGTTCGAGGGCTGGACAGGGGGTGGCGGTGGACGGTGAGCTGCCTCCTGGACATCGTGGCTGGGCGTGGCGTTGCCTCCTGCTAGCTAGCCATGGTCAGCTGGCAATGGGGGGGGGGGGTGGGGGCTCGGGTGGCTCAGCACTAGTGCAATGGTAGATTTCTAGCTTGTTCAATGCAAGTGTGCTCACTAGGGGGGGGGGGGCAAGGGTTAAGAATTGGGGACAAGGGTTTGAATGATCTCTGCTCAAAACAGTGTAGTTAGGCAAAGTTTGAAATGTGTCTCCAGGTGTTTGAAAAAATGGCCGTAAGAATTCAAGTTTGAAAATTTTGAATGAAATTTGGTGGGTTCTCTGGTCACATGCTTGGTAGTATCTGGTTTCTTGGGTTTGGCAAGGTGAACTGGTTTGAGTGGTTTTTGAGAAATGGTGATCTTAGTACCTACACTTGATTAAATTTTGAATTGTCATTTGAATAGATTTGAAATTTGTTTCTGTTGGTTTGCAAAGTGGGCTTGGGTTCACTTGTACTTGTTCTAGCAAGGGGTGAAAATAATTGGATTTGTTTCTGTTAGAAAACTTGTACTAGAAACACTCAAAGTGGTCTAGTGGTTAACTTTGGTCAAAATGACCATTTTCTCAAAATGTTTATATTTGAATTTCTCTTGATTTGATTCTGCTTGGAAATGATTTAGATGATGTTGTTTTCATATTTAAACCAATCCTTGCCATTCATAGCAATCAATCATGGCAATACTAGCATTCATGCATTCATCACATACACACATGCATTCATATTGATTTTAATAACAAAAGTATTTGCTAGCCCTAAACTTGGTTGATTGGAACTTGATAATCTTATTATTATTTTTGGGATGTTATTGTTCGGCAGCCACGTAGGTGTGGAGTAGGAGGAGTAATACATAGGAAGTATACCTCTTTGGACCTTGGAGGAAGTAATACATAGGAAGTGTGTTTTCCCTCTCCTTCGCTGCCTCTCATCTCCCCCACCCCTCTCCCCTCGCGCACCAGCTCGGCTGATCTCTCCCTCGCCCACAGCGTGGCGTTGCGCATGTATGCCTTGGTATGGTGGCTCTGTTTTTTAGAGGCGCGACTCCGTTTATCTGTTGTTTTCCATAGCCACATTGGTGTGGAGTAGGTAGGGTGTCAAGTGGGATCCTACCAAAATCCCACTTCTAGTTCATTTGCCAAAATCTACTAAAAAACTTTGCTCAAAATTTGAACTAGATTTTGACAAATGAATTAGAAGTGGTATTTTGGTGAGATCGCACTTGACACCCTAGGAGCAGTACATAGGAAGGAAACCACTTTGGTCCTTGACGGCAAAAAGATTCAAACTTTTTAGGTTTCAAAATTTTCACTTGCTTCCCAAATATCGGGAGGGAAATGTTATTCAATAAGACCGGCCATGCGCGGTAGTACTTCTTATCTTATATTTTTCGTAAAAAAACTATATAGTGTACTGATAACTTTGAACATGAATTGCATCAATACTGGAAAATCCAAACATTGCTAACCGTTGGATCTTCTTTTCCATTATTAGCATCTAGAAGATTCTATTGATAGTCTTTATCACAATGAACGCTAGTATGCACAAACCTCAAAACACACTCAAGTGCATAGTTTCAGGGACCTTGTGCTAACTGTATGGATTTGTATGTTATTTTCATTTTTTATGAGGTCCTTGATGTAACTCATACTTCCAACGACCATGTTAACTGAAGTACCTCGCTCCTACGGGACCTACCACAACTACAAGAAAATGCAACCGCCCCAATTATCACACGAAGTAGACCTCGGTTTCTTATATTTCTGTTTTTCAAGCTTCCTAGCTAACTTCGCATGCTTCACTGACCTCTTGTCGATTTAACAGAATTATTAGGTCAAACTTGATGTACAAGTAAGCCCAGTACATTGCACTTGAATTAGATGTCTTTTCTGATGTAGATGGATGCATCTTCTTGTATTAAAACAATGCCGTCGGTTTGAGTTTCCAACTATATGGAAAAGAACATTCTCAATTTCTCGAGTGATAATCATATTGTTCTTTTACGTAAAGAAATCCCGAAGAATATGGATTTGAATGCCCCAAGCCAAGCTTCATGAAATATTAAGTGGAACAACATGTTTTAATTATGATTCCCATGTTTAATGCTATGAGTTTTCAAACTTAGTCCTAGCAAACTCTACCCATTTGAATGACTTTATGACGATTTATTAAAATTAGGTCAAATTTGAACTAAAAGTAAATTGTAGGTTGATTTGAAAGATTTGTGATTTTTTTGGAGGTAACCATTGGGAGGTCATTTAATATATCACAGACCACCACCGAGAATTTTGACAAGAGGTTCAACTTCTTACTGAGATTTTGCATCTTAACAATTTAACGAAATCATGTCAAAATTGAGCTACAAGTAAGCGCGATGGATTGCTCTCGAAGTAAATGTAATTTCATGGGAAGATGAGCACATCTTCTCGCAGTAAACAATACCGTCGGTGTGAGTTTCCAACTATCAAGAAATAACATTATAAATTTCCACAACGATGGCGAGATTGTTACTTTCCGGAAAAAAGTCTGAAGAATATGGATCTGAATGCAACAAGCCGATCGTTCAGACATATATAATGGACTGGCATGTTGTACTTATGATTCCCATATTTTTTGAGTTTTCAAACTTCGTCCTAGCTAATTATGTCCACTTGAATGAATTTCTGATGATATATCAAAATTAGGTCAAATTTCAACTGCAAGTAAACTGTAGATTGCGTTGAAAGTTTTACGAATATTTGTGGGAGGTAACCATTGGGGGGTCGTTTAATATATCACAAACCACACCATCGAGGGTTTTGACAACAGGTTCAACTTATTGCTAAGATTATTCATCTAGACAACTTAACGAAATTAGGTCAAACTTGAGAAACAAGTAAGCATGATAGATTTCTCTTGAATTAATTGTCTTTTTCGAAGGTAGATGGGTGCATATTTTCTAGACATAGCGGACCATGCATGTTTTATTTGCGATTCCTATGTTCTATGAGTTTTCAAGGTTCGTAGTTCATTAACCCACTTAAATTACACTACTCCCTCCGATTCAAATTAATGTTTGTGAAATTGCGGATAAGGTCAACATTTGCCACAAGGCAAGACCCACATAGCTTGGTCATATTGCTGCATGCAATAGAGAGGAGTGAGGGGAAATGATTTTTCTATTCTCTATGGGCAACACACAAGCTTGAGGTATAACTACATTTTCACCACAATGTACTACTATGTGACTTAGTTTGTACCTTTTTACACATTGCCAATGCTCTAAGGAAAAAAGCAAATAATGGGCCCACTTGGCAGTGTAAAACTCCTATGCAGAAGTTAGCCTCTTTAGTTTAGTGGGTTCCACAAATCATCTCGTTTAGACATTGTCTAAATGGTGGAGCATTTTACTTGTAGTTGGACATATGCTTACCTCTGTCCAGGCTATGTACATGCAGAGAGAATAAAACATAGGCCGGGGAAGAGGGCAGCAGCAAAGAGAGAAGAGGAGTTGAAGGCGGTTGGAGGTTAGAGCATTTATGATGGGTTCCTGACACGAGGTACTCCTGCCGCCTTACAATGTACTCACTCTACTATTAGTAGTAAATTTCAGGACCTATGTATGCAAAAAAATAAAAGTGTGTTTTCTCTCTGCTTTGATGCCTCTCATCTCTCCCCACCCCTCTCCCCTCGCGCACCGGCCCGACTGATATTTCCCTCATCCATAGTTTGGTGTTGCGCACGTGTGCCTTGGTACAGCGACTCTGTTTTTTAGAGGGGGCGGCTCTATTTATCTGGTGTGTTCAGCAGCCGTATTGGTCTGGAGTAGGTAGGGTGTTAAGTGGGATCCCACAAAAATCCACTTCTAGTTCATTTGCCAAAATTTAGTGTAAAATTATACGCAAAATTTGAACTAGATTTTGACAAATGAATTAGAAGTGGGATATTTGGTGAGATACCATTTTACACCCTAGGAGCAGTACATAGGAAGGAAACCCCTTTGGTCCTTGGCGGCAAAAAGTTCAAACTTTTCAGGTTTCGAAATTTTCACTTGCTTCCCAAACATCAGGAGGGAAAGGGTATTCAATAAGACTGGCCATGCGTAGTAGTAATTCTTATGTTATCTTTTTCATAAAAAAAACTATATAGTGTACGGATAACTTTGAACATGTACCATTGGATCAATATTGGCAAATCCAAACATTACCAACCGTTGGATCTTCTTTTCCATTCTTAGCATCTAGAAGATTCTATTGATAGTCTTTATCACAATGAAAGCTAGTATGCACAAACCTCAAAACACACTTCAATGCATATTTTCAGGGACCTTGTGCTAGCTGCATGGACTTGGATGTAATTTTCATTTTTTATGAGGTCCTTGATGTAACTCGTACTTCCACCGACCGTGTTAACTGAAGCACCTCGCTCCTATGGGACCTACCACAGTTATAATAAAATGCAAACGCCCCAATTATTACACGAAGTGGACCACGGTTTATTATAGTTCTGTTTTTCAAGCTTCCTAGATAACTTTGCATGCTTCACTGGCCTCTTGCCGATTTAACGAATTATTAGGTCAAACTTGATCTACAAGTAAGAGCAGTACATTGCACTTTAATTAGATGTCTTTTTTGAGGTAGATGGGTGCATCTTATTGTAGTAAAACAATGCCGTAGGTGTGAGTTTCCAACTATCTAGAAAAGAACATTCTCAATTTCTCGAGTGATGACGAGATTGTTCTTTTACATAGAGAAAGCCCGAAGAATATGGATCTGAATGCCACAAGCCAAGCTTCATGACATATTAAGTGGACCAACATGTTTTACTTACAATTCCCATGTTTAATGCTATGAGTTTTCAAACTTCGTCCTAGCAAACTCTGCCCCACTTGAACGACTTTATGCAGATTTATCGAAATTAGGTCAAATTTGAACTAAAAGTAAATTGTAGGTTGCTTTGAAAGATTTGTATATTTTTTTGGAGGTAACCATCAGGTGGTTATTTAATATATCACAGACCAACACCGAGAATTTTGACAACGGGTTCAAATTCTTACTGAGATTTTGCATCCTCACAATTTAACGAAATCAGGTCAAACTTGAGCTACAATTAATCGCGATGGATTGCTCTCGAATTAAATGCCATTTCATCAGTAGTTGAGCACAACTTCTCATAGTAAACAACACCATCGGTGTGAGTTTCCAACTATCAGGAAATAACATTATAAATTTCCACAGCAATGACGATAGTGTTCCTTTCCAAAAAGAAAATATGAATACTATGGATGTGAATGCAACAAGCCAATCTTTCAGACATATATAGTGGACTGGCATGTTGTACTTACGATTCCCATATTTTATGAGTTTCCAAACTTTTCCCTAGCTAATTCTGTCCACTTGAATGACTTTATGTCGATATATAGAAATTAGGTCAAATTTCAACTGCAAGCAAACCGTAGATTGCTTTGAAAGTTTAACGAATATTTTTGGGAGGTAACCATTGGGGGGTCATTTAATATATAACAAACCAGACCATCGAGGGTTTGACAATAGGTTCGACTTATTGCTAAAATTATTCCTCTTGACAACTAAACGAAATTAGGTCAAACTTGAGAAACAAGTAAGCGCGATAGATTGCACTTGAATTAATTTTCTTTTTCGAAGGTAGATGGGTGCATATTTTCCGGACATAGTGGACCATGCATGTTTTATTTGTGATTCCTATGTTCTATGAGTTTTCAAGGTTCGTAGTTGCATTAACCCACTTAAATTACACTACTCCCTCCGATTCAAATTAATGTTTGCCAAATTGCGGATGAAGTCAACATTTGCCACAAGATAGGACCCACATAGCTTGGTCATATTGCTGCATGAAAAAGAGAGGACAGAGGGGAAATGAATTTTCTATTCTCTATGGACAACTCAGAAGATTGAGGTATAACTTTATTTTCTCCACAATGTACTACTTTGTGACTTAATGCGAACCTTTTTTTATATATTGCCGATGCCCTAAGGAAAAAAAGCAAACAATGGGCCCACTTGGCAGTGTAAAACTCCTATGCAGAAGTTAGCCTCTTCAGTTTAGTGGGTCCCACGAATCATCTCGTTTAGACACAGTATAAACGGTGGAGCATTTTATTCGTAGTTGGATATATGCTCACCTCTGTCCACGCTCTACATATGAAGAGAGAATAAAACGTAGGCCGAGGAAGAGGGCAGCAGTAAAAAGAGAAGAGGAGTTGAAGGCGGTTCGAGGTTAGAGCATTTATGATGGATTCCTGACACGAGGTACTCCTGCCGCCTTACAGTGTACTCACTCTACTAGTAGTAGTAAATTTCAGGACCTATGCACGCAAAAAGTGTCATTTCTCTCTCCTTCGCTGCCTCTCATCTCTCCCCACTGCTCTCCCCTCGTGCACCGGCCCGACTTGTCTCTCCCTCGTCCACAGCGTGGCGCTGTGCACGTGTGCCTTGGTACGGCGGCTCTGTTTTTTTAGAGGGCGCGGATCTGTTTCTCTGGTGTGTTCGGCAGTCGCATTGGTGTGGATTAGGTAGGCTGTCAAGTGGGATCCCACCAAAATCCCCCTTCTAGATCTGTTTACAAAATCTAGTGTAAAATTTTGCTCAAAATTTGAACTAGATTTTGACAAATGAATTAGAAGTGGGATTTTGGTGAGATCACACTTGACACCCTAGGAGTAGTACAGAGGAAGGAAACCACTTTGGTCCTTGGCGACAAAAAGGTTCAAACTTTTTAGGTTTCGAAATTTTCACTTGCTTCCCAAACATCGGGAGGGAAAGGGTATTCAATTAGACCGGCCATGCGCAATAGTACTTATTATCTTATCTTTTTCATAAAAAACCTATATAGTGAACAAATAACTTTGAACATGGACCGTTGGATCAAGACTGGCAAATCCAAACATTGCTAACCATTGGATCTTCTTTTCCATTCTTAGCATCTAGAAGATTCTATTGATAGTCTTTATCACAATAAACGTTAGTATGCACAAACCTCAAAACACACTTCACTGCATAGTTTCAGGGACCTTGTGCTAACTAAATGGACTTGGATGTAATTTTCATTTTTATGAGGTCCTTGATGTAACTCGTACATCCACCGACTGTGTTAACTGAAGCACCTCGCTCCTACGGGACCTATCAAAGTTAGAAGAAAATGCAACCACCCCAATTATCACACGAAGTGTACCATGGTTGTAACACCCTCGCCTGATAAGGCTGAGTTCATGTGTATAGTGCCAATCCCTGGATCGGTTCACTGGCACACACTGTACAAAATGATACCAAATATAACTGTGCATCATAAATACAACAAATATGATCCAGAATTTACATTATTTATCCAAGTACACAGCGGAAAATGAATACAGGGTAGATCTCCATCCTCCAAATGCGCCACAGGCGAACAATTGTTGAGTGGAGTCTCGTGACCTATGAACGATCACTCAGATACGATATAACCTGCAACATGAAATGTTGCAGCCATGAATGGTCAATACATTGAATGTATGGCAAGTATGCTAAAGTGGTTAACAACAGATCTATCAACTACATGCTTATTTGGCCAAGTGGAGTTCAGGCTCATTTGCATAAAGCAACATGGTTATCCTAACATTTGTAACAAAGTAGTTTTCCAATACGATAAATAGGACACTCTGGTTCACTCCCAGGTTCTCCTACCCAATTATGTTCACCCAACAAGTTTTAAGCAATTAAGAAATACGGATGAGTGAGAAATATCATATCATCAGTATCAGGTCGCTCAAATTGTCCATAACCGGGGACACGGCTAAGCACTTAGTTTATACACCCTGCAGGGGTTAGTACACTTTACCCATGTGACTTGGCCAGCCCAGCTCGTACCACCACTCTCATATTGGGTGATGATAGGGAGAGGTCCAAGAAGGAACCGTTCGGGAAGTAGCTCCCCAAACCCGACACGCACCGGTCCAACCTACACTATTCTACATCTCTGGATACGTGGGTTCGAGTTACCACAACCTACTGAGTCCAACCAACCACCCATTTCATTATTGGCACATGGTTGCACATGAAAGCTACCAAACAAAGAGGCCAATTCTTTCTCAGTGTCCTGGGTGGCATTCCCCACCATAAATCCACACTCGATGACCCAATCAATGCCATTCCGCCCAGGTGGTTCATTAAAACATATTGGTTTGTCATTAGCAAAACATAAGCCTTTCAAAACATATAACTTTTCATGATGTGATTCCCTTCCTCCTCTAAATAGCATAGCTAAGAAATCTACCAATACGATGGCTCATAAACAAGGAATACTAGGGAATAATATGGGATATTGTAACACCCTCGCCTGATAAGGCTGAGTTCATGTGTATAGTGCCAATCCCAGGATCGGTTCACTGGCACACACAATACAAAATGATACCAAATATAACTCTGCATCATAAATACAACGAATATGATCCAGGATTTACATTATTTATTCAAGTACACAGTGGAAAACGAATACATGGTAGATATCCATCCTCCAAATGCGCCACAGGCGAACAATTGTTGAGTGGAGTCTCGCGACCTATGAACGATCACTCAGATACGATATAACCTACAACATGAAATGTTGCAGCCACGAATGGTCAATACATTGAATGTATGGCAAGTAGGCTAAAGTGGTTAACAACAGATCTATCAACTACATGCTTATTTGGCCAAGTGGAGTTCAGGCTCATTTGCATAAAGCAACAGTTTTATCCTAACATTTGTAACAAAGTAGTTTTCCAATACGATAAATAGGACACTCTGGTTCACTCCCAGGTTCTCCTACCCAATTATGTTCACCCAACAAGTTTTAAGCAATTAAGAAATAAGGATGAGTGAGAAATATCATATCATCAGTATCAGGTCGCTCAAATTGTCCATAACCGGGGACACGGCTAAGCACTTAGTTTATACACCCTGTAGGGGTTAGTACACTTTACCCATGTGACTTTGCCAGCCCAGCTCGTACCACCACTATCATATTGGGTGATGATAGGGAGAAGTCCAAGAAGGAACCGTTCGGGAAGTAGCTCCCCAAACCCGACACGCACCGGTCCAACCTACACTATTCTACATCTCTGGATACATGGGTTCGAGTTACCACAACCTACTGAGTCCAACCAACCGCCCATTTCATTATTGGCACATGGTTACACATGAAAGCTACCAAACAAAGAAGCCACTTATTTCTCAGTGTCCTGGGCGGCATTCCCCACCATAAATCCACACTCGATGACCCAATCAATGCCATTCCGCCCAGGTGGTTCATTAAAACAATTGGTTTGTCATTTAGCAGAACATAAGCCTTTCAAAACATATAACTTTTCATGATGTGATTCCCTTCCTCGTCTAAATAGCATAGCTAAGCAATCTAACAATACGATGGCTCATAAACAAGGAATACTAGGGAATAATATGGGATATTGTAACACCCTCGCCTGATAAGGCTGAGTTCATGTGTATAGTGCCAATCCCTAGATCGGTTCACTGGCACACACAGTACAAAATGATACCAAATATAACTGTGCATCATAAATACAATGAATATGATCCAGAATTTACATTATTTATTCAAGTACACAGCGGAAAACGAATACAGGGTAGATCTCCATCCTCCAAATGCGCCACAGGCGAACAATTGTTGAGTGGAGTCTCGCGACCTATGAACGATCACTCAGATACGATATAACCTGCAACATGAAACGTTGCAGCCACGAATGGTCAATACATTGAATGTATGGCAAGTAGGCTAAAGTGGTTAACAACAGATCTATCAACTACATGCTTATTTGGCCAAGTGGAGTTCAGGCTCATTTGCATAAAGCAACAATTTTATCCTAACATTTGTAACAAATTAGTTTTCCAATACGATAAATAGGACACTCTGGTTCACTCCCAGGTGCTCCTACCCAATTATGTTCACCCAACAAGTTTTAAGCAATTAAGAAATAAGGATGAGTGAGAAATATCATAGCATCAGTACCAGGTCGCTCAAATTGTCCATAACCGGGGACACGGCTAAGCACTTAGTTTATACACCCTGCAGGGGTTAGTACACTTTACCCATGTGACTTGGCCAGCCCAGCTCGTACCACCACTCTCATATTGGGTGATGATTGGGAGAAGTCCAAGAAGGAACCGTTCGGGAAGTAGCTCCCCAAACCCGACACGCACCAGTCCAACCTACACTATTCTACATCTCTGGATACGTGGGTTCGAGTTACCACAACCTACTGAGTCCAACCAACCGCCCATTTCATTATTGGCACATGGTTGCACATCAAAGCTACCAAACAAAGAAGCCAATCCTTTCTCAGTGTTCTGGGCGGCATTCCCCACCATAAATCCACACTCGATGACCCAATCAATGCCATTCCGCCTAGGTGGTTCAATAAAACATACTGATTTGTCATTTAGCAAAACATAAGCCTTTCAAAACATATAACTTTTCATGATGTGATTCCCTTCCTCGTCTAAATAGCATAGCTAAGCAATCTACCAATACGATGGCTCATAAACAAGGAATACTAGGGAATAATATGGGATATTGTAACACCCTCGCCTGATAAGGCTGAGTTCATGTGTATAGTGCCAATCCGTGGATCGGTTCAGTGGCACACACAGTACAAAATGATACCAAATATAACTGTGCATCATAAATACAACGAATATGATCCAGGATTTACATTATTTATTCAAGTACACAGCGGAAAACGAATACAGGGTAGATCTCCATCCTCCAAATGCACCATAGGCGAACAATTGTTGAGTGGAGTCTCGCGACCTATGAATGATCACTCAGATACGATATAACCTGCAACATGAAACGTTGCAGCGACGAATGGTCAATACATTGAATGTATGGCAAGTAGGCTAAAGTGGTTAACAACAGATCTATCAACTACATGCTTATTTGGCCAAGTGGAGTTCAGGCTCATTTGCATAAAGCAACAGTTTTATCCTAACATTTGTAACAAAGTAGTTTTCCAATACGATAAATAGGACACTCTGGTTCACTCCCAGGTTCTCCTACCCAATTATGTTCACCCAACAAGTTTTAAGCAATTAAGAAATAAGGATGAGTGAGAAATATCATATCATCAGTATCAGGTCGCTCAAATTGTCCATAACCGGGGACACGGCTAAGCACTTAGTTTATACACCCTGTAGGGGTTAGTACACTTTACCCATGTGACTTTGCCAGCCCAGCTCGTACCACCACTATCATATTGGGTGATGATAGGGAGAAGTCCAAGAAGGAACCGTTCGGGAAGTAGCTCCCCAAACCCGACACGCACCAGTCCAACCTACACTATTCTACATCTCTGGATACATGGGTTCGAGTTACCACAACCTACTGAGTCCAACCAACCGCCCATTTCATTATTGGCACATGGTTACACATGAAAGCTACCAAACAAAGAAGCCACTTATTTCTCAGTGTCCTGGGCGGCATTCCCCACCATAAATCCACACTCGATGACCCAATCAATGCCATTCCGCCCAGGTGGTTCATTAAAACATATTGGTTTGTCATTTAGCAAAACATAAGCCTTTCAAAACATATAACTTTTCATGATGTGATTCCTTTCCTCGTCTAAATAGCATAGCTAAGCAATCTAACAATACGATGGCTCATAAACAAGGAATACTAGGGAATAATATGGGATATTGTAACACCCTCGCCTGATAAGGCTGAGTTCATGTGTATAGTGCCAATCCCTAGATCGGTTCACTGGCACACACAGTACAAAATGATACCAAATATAACTGTGCATCATAAATACAATGAATATGATCCAGAATTTACATTATTTATTCAAGTACACAGCGGAAGACGAATAGAGGGTAGATCTCCATCCTCCAAATGGCCACAGGCGAACGATTGTTGAGTGGAGTCTCGTGACCTATGAACGATCACTCAGATACGATATAACCTGCAACATGAAACGTTGCAGCCACGAATGGTCAATACATTGAATGTATGGCAAGTAGGCTAAAGTGGTTAACAACAGATCTATCAACTACATGCTTATTTGGCCAAGTGGAGTTCAGGCTCATTTGCATAAAGCAACAGTTTTATCCTAACATTTGTAACAAATTAGTTTTCCAATACGATAAATAGGACACTCTGGTTCACTCCCAGGTGCTCCTACCCAATTATGTTCACCCAACAAGTTTTAAGCAATTAAGAAATAAGGATGAGTGAGAAATATCATAACATCAGTATCAGGTCGCTCAAATTGTCCATAACCGGGGACACGGCTAAGCACTTAGTTTATACACCCTGCAGGGGTTAGTACACTTTACCCATGTGACTTGGCCAGCCCAGCTCGTACCACCACTCTCATATTGGGTGATGATTGGGAGAAGTCCAAGAAGGAACCGTTCGGGAAGTAGCTCCCCAAACCCGACACGCACTGGTCCAACCTACACTATTCTACATATCTGGATACGTGGGTTCGAGTTACCACAACCTACTGAGTCCAACCAACCGCCCATTTCATTATTGGCACATGGTTACACATGAAAGCTACCAAACAAAGAAGCCACTTATTTCTCAGTGTCCTGGGCGGCATTCCCCACCATAAATCCACACTCGATGACCCAATCAATGCCATTCCGCCCAGGTGGTTCATTAAAACATATTGGTTTGTCATTTAGCAGAACATAAGCCTTTCAAAACATATAACTTTTCATGATGTGATTCCCTTCCTCGTCTAAATAGCATAGCTAAGCAATCTAACAATACGATGGCTCATAAACAAGGAATACTAGGGAATAATATGGGATATTGTAACACCCTCGCCTGATAAGGCTGAGTTCATGTGTATAGTGCCAATCCCTAGATCGGTTCACTGGCACACACAGTACAAAATGATACCAAATATAACTGTGCATCATAAATACAATGAATATGATCCAGAATTTACATTATTTATTCAAGTACACAGCGGAAAACGAATACAGGGTAGATCTCCATCCTCCAAATGCGCCACAGGCGAACAATTGTTGAGTGGAGTCTCGCGACCTATGAACGATCACTCAGATACGATATAACCTGCAACATGAAACGTTGCAGCCACGAATGGTCAATACATTGAATGTATGGCAAGTTGGCTAAAGTGGTTAACAACAGATCTATCAACTACATGCTTATTTGGCCAAGTGGAGTTCAGGCTCATTTGCATAAAGCAACAGTTTTATCCTAACATTTGTAACAAAGTAGTTTTCCAATACGATAAATAGGACACTCTGGTTCACTCCCATGTGCTCCTACCCAATTATGTTCACCCAACAAGTTTTAAGCAATTAAGAAATAAGGATGAGTGAGAAATATCATAGCATCAGTATCAGGTCGCTCAAATTGTCCATAACCGGGGACACGGCTAAGCACTTAGTTTATACACCCTGCAGGGGTTAGTACACTTTACCCATGTGACTTGGCCAGCCCAGCTCGGACCACCACTCTCATATTGGGTGATGATAGGGAGAAGTCCAAGAAGGAACCATTTGGGAAGTAGCTTCCCAAACCCGACACGCACCGGTTCAACCTACACTATTCTACATATCTAGATACGTGGGTTCGAGTTACCACAACCTACTAAGTCCAACCAACCGCCCATTTCATTATTGGCACATGGTTGCACATGAAAGCTACCAAACAAAGAAGCCAATCCTTTCTCAGTGTCCTGGACGGCATTCCCCACCATAAATCCACACTCGATGACCCAATCAATGCCATTCCGCCCAGGTGGTTCATTAAAACATATTGGTTTGTCATTTAGCAAAACATAAGCCTTTCAAAACATATAACTTTTCATGATGTGATTCCCTTCCTCGTCTAAATAGCATACCTAAGCAATCTACCAATACGATGGATCATAAACATGGAATACTAGGGAATAATATGGGATATAGCATAGCATATACACATCAATTTCTACATATGCAATTCTACAAAAACATCTACAATGCATAGGAAAACAGTAGGACATTTATGACCAAGATAGCACCACTTGCCTTTGTTGTAGATGTAGTCGATTAGATAATCCTCACAATTCTCATAGATATAATGGTTGCATTCATCATAACCACAATACTTGCAATCATAGTAATTGCAATCACACACGTTGCACTCCTCGCAATCTATCGAGCAAACAATTGCATACAATCATAAACAATAGAACATAGAGATCAAACAAATACAACAAATGCATGCATGCCAATTTAATAAGTCACAATGGTTGTTATTTTAGTTCTTTAAACAATACTGAAGTATATGATGCATGAAAGAGACCAATTAATGCAATGGAGTACTTGTTATTAATAATTGCTTGCCAATATAGGGGGTTTTAATAGTTCTGTTGTAACGCCTGTTCTAAGTGTCGAAATAAATTTGTTTCCTGGGTTTACTGGATAGAGGACGTTAATACGAACCAGTAGGCGTTGTATTCACCCTAATCGGAGTTATAGATATTTTTATATGATTTAAATAGTGTTTAATGGGTTTTAAATGATTCATATAGTTTCTGTTTCCTAAAAATAAAACTAAAATTATATCTGAAATCCCCATGGAATTGTGATTCCAGGGACATATTATTTGTAATTTTCTGAGCAATATTTATTTTCTTATGAATTTATTACTCTGAATAGGCCATTAAACCATTTAAATCTTCACGGAAAAACCTTACAGTCAAAGGCTGAACTAATTGCATATTGATGATCTACATGGAACCAGCTTTCCATCGGTATATCATTTATATTTTTGTGACAAGCAATTAATTTACTATGAATTTAATAATTTATAAAGACATTAAAACTAACTAAATTGCTACGGGGTAAATATTCCGCAAAAGCTGGATCCAATCAGATATTATTAATCTACATTATAGTAGCTTCAATTTGATATATTGTTCATATTTTTCGGAGTTACAGATAATTTCTTATGAATTTATTAACCTAAAAGACCATTAAAACTAATTACATTACTGCAGTAACCACGTACAGTAAAAGTTGGATCTATTCTGATAAGATGATTCTACGTAAAATTATCTTCAATTTGATATATTATACGCAATTTTTGGACGTGGTATGAATTTCTAATGAATTTTACAAGTTAGATCTATAATGTGCAATTTTAAATTCGAACGGAATATTCCAGAGATTATTCCGCTGACTGGACAGGTTGACTTTGCATGCTGACTGGGACTAGATGCTGACCGGACGATGACGTGGCGTTGATGAGGAAGCTGACCGGGATGACGACATGACACGCACCGGTTTGATTGGATCTCGACCGTCTGGATAGGATCCGGTGGCTAGAAGAAGAGATCGACCCGTTTTTGGCTCAGAATAGACAAGAAAGAGATCTGTGTTAGAGAGGCAAATCCATAGGTCAAATTGAAAAACTTAGAACATGAAAGTTGTGGGGAATCATTAGTCCTACCTTCTCACCATAAGGAATTTGGATTTGAAGGAACGAGCGCGAGTACATCTTGGATTTACACCGTTAGATCTAAAATATTGCGATGCGAAATTCTCCGGCTGTGGTGGATGAAAAGAGGTGAGGTTTTTCGGGATTGGAAGATTTCGACGAGTTATACAACTTTCGTTTTTTGGCCGAAGGCAAACAACGAAGTCTAGATGGGTTAAAAAGCGAAATAAGATTCGGGCATGTGTAGATTCGGGATTTTGAGGAGAGAAACTCGTACAGCTGTGGCTCCACGAGTTTATATGGAGATTTAGGATGGTGGGGAGATAGGTTTTGGAGTAGAGAACAAGTAGAAACAAATGGAAGTCGATTCGGAGTTGTAGATAAAAAGTTATAAGAGTTTGAATAGAGATAGGTTTGACAAAACAGATTTTGCACGCATTTTAAAGCAAACCTGGGAGTCAACGTACGCGCGTACAGCTGGCTGGCTCTGTCCGGTCGGTCCGGGTGGGCCGGCCCGCTTAGGTTTTTTTTCCTTTTTCTTTTTCTATTTACTTGTTTCCCTCATATCTTTTGCATACGAACTCCAAATGACATGATTCTTGTTTCTAAAATTTTCTAAAATCGAATAGATCATTGTAGGATCATATTTGTAATCTTTTTACTAGTTTGAAAGTAGTGGGTTTATAAATCCTTGTATATTCTATTTTATTTATATCTTTATTTGTTTGTATTTATTTCATAACGTTTTCATAATAGCTCCAAATGAGCTCAATTTTGTTTCTAAAATTTTGTAAGATTAATTGGATCTCTTTAGGATATAATTACCAATAATCGATGCCTTAGCAACCGTGGGTTTTATAAAGTCCATTTAATTTCCTTTAGGAACATTTGGGCAATCAACTATAGGATTTAGATACCAGGATTTGGATTCAGTTTGTGAGAACTTTGCATGGATGTAATGAAATGCTTATGAATGCTTCATGATTTCCATTTTGAAATCTTGCACACAAATTCTACAATCCATAATCAATCCATGCCCTTTTGCCTATATGGCTACTTAGGTCATAACAAAAGAATATAAGATTTTAAATTCAAGGTTAACAGGATTTTCTATTGAAAAAGTTTCTTCTCTTTGAGAATTTTCAACATAGTCAAACAATCAATCAAACTTATTTATTTATTTCACATTCCAAAATTAGGAGAATTTTGGGATGTGACAACGGTTTCTTATAATTCCGTTTTTCAAGCTTCCTAGCTAACTTCGCATGCTTCACTGACCTCTCGCCGATTTTACCGAATTATTGGGTCAAACTTGATCTACAAGTAAGCGCAATACATTGCACTTTAATTAGATGTCTTTTCTGAGGTAGATTGGTGCATCTTCTTGTAGTAAAACAATGCCGTCAGTGTGAGTTTCCAACTATATGGAAAAGAACATTCTCAATTTTTTGAGTGATGACAAGATTGTTCTTTTATGTAAAGAAAGCCCTAAGAATATGGATCTGAATGCCACAAGACAATCTCCATGACATATTAAGTGGACCAACATGTTTTACTTATGATTCCCATGTTTAATTCTATGAGTTTTCAAACTTCGTCCTAGCAAACTCTGCCCACTTGAATGACGTTTTGCCGATTTATCGAAATTAGGTCACATTTGAACTAAAAGTAAATTGTAGGTTGCTTTGAAAGATTTGTGAATTTTTTTTGGAGGTAACCATCGGGTGGTCATTTAATATATCACAGACCACCACTGAGAATTTTGACAGTAGGTTCAACTTCTTACTGAGATTTTGCATCTTGACAATTTAATGAAATCAAGAACTTGAGCTACAAGTAAGCGCGATGGATTGCTCTTGAATTAAATGTCATTTCATTAGTAGATGAGTGCATCTTGTCGCAGTAAACAGCACCGTTGGTGTGAGTTTCCAACTATCAAGAAATAACATTATAAATTTCCACATCGATGATGAGATTGGTCCTTTCCAAAAACAAAGTCTAAAGAATATGGATCTGAATACAACAAGCCAATCTTTCAGACATATATTATGTACCGGCATATTGTACTTATGATTCCCATGTTTTATGAGTCTTCAAACTTCATCCTAGCTAATTCCGTCCACTTGAATGACTTTATGTCGATATGTCGGAATTAGGTCAAATTTCAATTGCAAGTAAACTGTAGATTGCGTTGAGTTTTACGAATATTTCTGGGAGGTAATCATCAGGGGGTCATTTTATATATCACAAACCACACCATCGAGGGTTTTAACAACATGTTCGACTTATCACTAAGATTATTCATCTTGACAACTTAATGAAATTAGGTCAAACTTGAGATACAAGTAAGCGTGATAGCTTGCGCTTGAATTAATTGACTTTTTAGAAGGTAGATGGGTGCATATTTTCTGGACATAGCGGACCATGCATGTTTTATTTGCGATTCCTATGTTCTATGAGTTTTCAAGGTTCATAGTTACATTAACCCACTTAAATTACACTACTCCCTCCGATTCAAATTAATGTTTGCCAAATTGCGGATCAAGTCAACATTTGCCACTAGGTAGGACCCACGTAGCTTGGTCATATTGCTGCATGGAATAGAGAGGAGAAAGGGGAATTGATTTTTCTATTCTCTATGGGCAACCCACAAGCTTGAGGTATAACTTTATTTTCTCCACAATGTACTACTTTGTGACTTAATGTGTACCTTTTATACACATTGTGATGCCCTAAGGAAAAAAGCAAATAATAGCCCACTTGGCAGTGTAAAACTCCTATGTAGAAGTTAGACTCTTCAATTTAGTGGGTCCCACAAATCATCTCGTTTAGACACTGTCTAAACGGTGGAGATTTTTATTCGTAGTTGGACATATGCTCACGTCTGTCCACGCGCTACATCTGAAGAGAGAATAAAACATAGGCAGGGGAAGAGGGCAGTAGCAAAGAGAGAAGATGAGTTGAAGGCGGTTCGAGGTTAGAGCATTTATGATGGGTTCCTGACACGAGGTACTCCTGCCGCCTTACAGTGTACTCACTCTACTACTAGTAGTATATTTTAGGACCTATGCATGCAAAAAAGTGTTTTATCTCTCCTTCCCTGCCTGTCATCTCTCCCCACCCACATGCACCGGCCCGGCTGATCTCTCCCTCGTCCACAGCGTGGTGTTGCGCACGTGTTCCTTGATACAACGACTCTATTTTTTTAGAGGGCGCGACTCTGTTTCTCTGGTGTGTTTGGCAACCGCATTGGTCTGGAGTAGGTAGGGTGTCAAGTGGGATACCACAAAAATCCCACTTCTAGTTCATTTGCCAAAATCTAGTTTAAAATTTTGCTCGAAATTTGAACTAAATTTTGACAAATGAATTAGAAGTGGGATTTTGGCGAGATACCATTTGACACCCTAGGAGCAGTACATAGGAAGGAAACAACTTTGGTCCTTGGCGGCAAAAAGGTTCAAACTTTTTAGGTTTTGAAATTTTCACTTGCTTCCCAAACATCAGGAGGGAAAGGGTATTCAATAAGAACGGCCATGCGCAATAGTACTTCTTATCTTATATTTTTCGTAAAAAAACTATATAGTGTATGGATAACTTTGAACATGGACCATTGGATCAAGACTTACAAATCCAAACATTGCCAACCTTAGATCTTCTTTTCCATTCTTAGCATCTAGAAGATTCTATTGATAGTCTTTATCACAATGAACGCTAGTACGCAAAACCTCAAAACAGACTTCACTGCACAGTTTTTGGGATGTTGTGCTAATTGCATGTACTTGGATGTAATATTCACTTTTTATGAGGTCCTTAATGTAACCTGTACTTCCACCGACCATGTTAACTGAAGTACCTCGCTCCTACGGTACCTACCACAGTTAGAAGAAAATGCAACCGCCCCAATTATCACATGAAGTGGACCACAGTTTCTTATAGTTCTATTTTTCAAGCTTCCTAGCTAACTTCGCACGCTTCACTAACTTCTTGCCGATTTAATGGAATTATTAGGTCAAACGTGATCTACAAGTAAGTGCAGTACATTGCACTTGAATTAGATGTATTTTCTGAGGTAGATGGGTGTATCTTCTTGTAGGAAAACAATGTCACCGGTGTGTGTTTCCAACTATCGGGAAAAGAACATTCTCAATTTCTCGAGTGATGACGAGATTGTTCTTTTACGTAAAGAAAGCCCGAAGAATATGGATCTGAATGCCACAAGCCAAGCTTCATTACATATTAAGTGGACTAACATGTTTTACTTATGATTCCCATGTTTAATGCTATGAGTTTTCAAACTTCGTCCTAGCAAAACTCTGCCCACTTGAATGCCTTTATGTCGATTTATCGAAATTATGTCAAATTTGAACTAAAAGTAAATTGTAGGTTGCTTTGAAAGATTTGTGATTTTTTTGGAGCTAGGTAACCATCGAAGTTCATTTAATATATCACATACCACCACCAAGAATTTTGACAATAGCTTCATCTTCTTACTAAGATTTTGCATCTTGAAAATTTAACAAAATTAGGTCAAACTTGAGCTACAAGTAAGCGCGATGGATTGCTCTCAAATTAAATGTCATTTCATGGGTACATGAGTAAATATTCTCGCAGTAAAAAACTTTGTTGTGTGAGTTTCCAACTATCAGGAAATCACATTCTAAATTTCCACAGCGATGACGAGATTGGTCCTTTTCGAAAAGAAAGTCTGAAGAATATGGATCTGAATGCAACAAGACAATCTTTCATACATATATAGTGGACCGGCAAGTTGTACTTATGATTCCCATGTTTTATGAGTTTTCAAACTTCGTCCTAGCTAACTCTGTCCACTTCAATGACTTTATGTCGATTTATCAAAATTAGGCCAACCTTCAACTACAATCTAATTGTTGATTGCGTTGAAAGTTTTACAAATATTTTTGGGAGGTAACAATTGGGGGGAGTCATTTAATATACGTATCACAAACCACCACCGAGAATTTTGACAATATGTTCAACTTCTTGCTGAGATTTTGCATCTTAAAAACTTAACGAAATTAGGTCAATCTTGATCTACTACTAAGCGTGATAGATTGATCTTGAATTAATTGTCTTTTTTGAAGGTAGAAGGGTGCATTTTCTTTTAGTAAGCAATGCCGTTGGTGTGAGTTTCCAACTATCAGGAAAGAACATTATCTATTTTCTGAATTTAGGTCAAATTTGAGCTACAAGTAAGCGCGATAGATTGCTCTCGAATTGAACGTCATTTCATAGGTGGTGCATCTTCTCGCAGTAAACAACACCATTGTTGTGAGTTTCCAACTATCAGGAAATTATATTCTAAATTTTCAGAGCGATGACCAGATTGTTCCTTTCCGAAAACAAAGTCTAGACAATATATATGGATCGGAATGCCACAAGCCAAGCTTTCATAAATATATAGTGGACCGGCATGTTATACTTACAATTCCCATGGTTTATGAGTTTTCAAACTTCGTCCTAGATAACTCTGTCCACTTGAATGGCTTTATGTAGATTTATCGAAATTAGGTCAAATTTCAAATACAAGTGAATTATAGACCATTGCATTAAAGTTTTACTTTTTTTGGAGGTAACCAACGGGGGGCCATTTAATATATCACAAACCACCACCGAGAATGTTAATGATAGGTTGAACTTCTTGCTAATATTTTCATCTTGATAACTTAACGAAATTAGGTTAAACTTGAGATACCAGTAAGCGCGATAGATTGCTCTTGAATTTATTGTCTTTTGGAGTTAGATGGGTGCATCTTATTTTCGTAAATAATATTGTCCTCGGTATGAGTTTCCAACTATCAGGAAAGAACATTCTCAATTTTCCGAGTGATGACGAGATTGTTCCTTTATGTAAAGAAGGTCTCAAGAATATGGATCTGAATACCACAAGCAGAGATTTTCAGATATATATAGTGGAGTGATATGTTGTACTTATAGTTCCCATGTTTTATGAGTTTTCAAACTACGTCCTAGCTAACTCTGTCCACTTAGATGACTTTATGTCGATTTATTGAAATTAGGTCAAATTTCAAAAGTAAGTAAATTGTAGATTTCATTTGAAGTTTTATGATTTTTTGGAGGTAACCATAGGGGTCATTTAATATATCACAAACCACCTCCGAGAATTTTGACAATAGGTTCAACTTCTTGCTAAGATTCTTGTCAACTTAACAAAATTAGGTCAAACCTGAGCTACAAGTAAGTGCGATAGATTGTTCTTGAACTATTTGTCTTTTCGGAGGTAGATGGGTGCATGTTCTTTTAGTAAACAATAATGACATCGGTGCGACTTTCCAACTATTATGAAAGAACATTCTTAATTTTCCGAGTCATGACCAGATTGTTCTTTTCCTTAAATAAGGTCAAGAATATGGATCTGAATGCCACAAGGAGAGATTTTCAGATGGTCTCGTGCACCGCCATGGAGCCGCTTCACCGGAACCCATACCACCGGATCTAGTTCACCGGGCTTCTGTGCCACAGCAGCGGAGCTGCGGCCTTGTTCACCATGTCGATGGTGTCATCGACCGCCCAAGCTCTGCTTCCCCGCCGCCGAATTCTACCAACCATACCAGAGCTTCCTAACCGTCGCTCTCGTCCACCGTGCTCAAGCCAGCATCGACCGCCCAAGATATGCTTCCCCAACTGCCCAAGATCTACTTAGCCACAACCGCAACACCCTCGGTGACCTGCACGTCCCCCGCACGGTACTGATGATGCTTAAACGCCTCTCCGAATGAGGTAACCTAATCTCCAACCCCTTTTTGTTTTCTCAGCAATATAGCAGGTTAAAGTCTATCGCAGTGAACTTCATTTTTGTAATATTGCTAGTACATACAAGTCATTGGGCATGCCTGTTCTTTGTGCTACATACAAGGTCACTGGACATGTTTGTTTGTATTTGCTTCTCTACAAATTTCAAGTAATGCACATGTTTTTTATTTTGTCATGCACATGTTCCTAGCTACTCCCTACAACAATAATTGCCTGCTATTGTGTAGTTTTTGCAAAATGTGAAGTCAGTGAAAAATATTATGGTGGATTCCCTGCTCGACAGTTACTGAATCTACTTGGTTCGTCCTGAGCTAAGTTCCTGCTATTATTTCCTCCATGTCATCGTTCTACTATCCTATAGTACTTGTTTAAACTCATCGTACTAGTTCGATAATAATTTATTTGTTGCTATCTAGATCCTTAAAAGATGCAACACTGAATATTTGTTTTTTGTTTGCATAGATCTCAAAAGGGATTACTGAACATGTTGCGTTCCACAGCCTCTTCTATAGGTTCACAAGCGCGATGTCATTGTTTCCTTATCTGATGCTGGTTCATCCTAAGCAACGACATAAATTTCCTTTACTGTGTAGTTCATTCATGGTTTGTGTTCCTACTATGCAAGTTCTGGCATGATGCCATTATAATTTCTGTCTCATTCATTCTTAGCTACTCCTATGAAAGTAACTTCATGACCATTGTGTAGCTTACCAAAAATTCTGAGTCACCCAACGTCTCTCGCATTCTAGGATATACTACTGCTTCTATATAGAAATGACCTAGCTAGTTTATATTTGCTGAAATTCTAGGAAACACCTTGTCCGATTGCTCAATTCATCTGTAGGCACACTTGTGTAATGCTTGCTTGTCCTATTCTACATGTTCAAAAGCAATGCCATTATATTTCATGTCTAATGGTTCGTCCTAAGCAGTGATGATGCTCGACGTGGCACTTAGTTGGTAACCCCAAGCGTAGGGTGTAAAGAGCAAGCAGCAAGTTTCCCTCAGTTGAGACGGAGGTTATCGAGCCAGAAGGAGGAAGGAAACGTCACACAGGTGTTGCAAGGAACGCGGAGACCTGCACAACACAAACTCAAGACTTTGCCCCAACGAATCAGTGAGGTTGTCAAGCTCACCAGTTTGCTGTAACAAAGGATTAAACGTATGGTGTGGAAGGTAATGGTTTGCAGCAAGTAAACAAGTAATAGTGGAAGATGTATCAATGGTAAAGATTGGACCGGGGTCCATAGTTCACTAGAGGTGCTCTCATTAGATAAACAACATGGCATGAAGGGTAAACAAATTACAGTAGGGCAATTGACAGGAACTGAGCAAGGCATAACAATGCAATTACTAGTCAGAAAGATCCTATGAGATTCGATTGGGCAATACAACAAGATACATAAACCTCCATCCAAGCAACTTATTACTTTCCAACAAGAAACTTATTTGCAAAAAATCAAAATGATAACGGGGGTCCAAACTTCTTTATTCAAGAAAACTAAACAACCTAAGCAAAGCAAACTAAAACTAAGACGCTCCAAGAACAACACAACTGTGCATGAAACAATAAAAACGAATTGTTTAGATAGACCTGAGCTTTTTATTGATGAAGAAGGGGATGCCTTGGGCATCCCCAAGCTTTGATGCTTGTACCTCTTGGATATTTCTTGGGGTGACACCATGGTGGTATCCCCAAGCTTGAGATTTTGTCCATTCTTCATCTCATTGCATCATTCTCTCTTTACACCTGAAAATTTTCCTTCATACAAAACTTCACACAATCTTCATTAGCAACATTAGTGTATTCAAAAGATATTAGACTCCTGGCAAAGCTTTGGAACAACAAGGATTTTCACTAAAAACACACGCTACTGTAGTAACTCCTTCAAAAATCTCAATTCACCCAAAGAGAACTCAAAAAGGAATCAATAAGAAGCAAATGCAAATAATGGCAGAAATCTGTCAAAACAGACCAGCAGGTAGAAACCGATTTTTTCGAACATCTTCTGTTGCTCAAATAAAAAAGTGTTGAACTAACTAAAGTTAGCTAACATACTGGGGTATTAATTCGTAAATTTTGAGCTCAATCCTATTAACAGAGACTCCTCACGAATTTTTTTTGTGGAGGACATAAATATGTTTCAGGACAACAACTCCCCAAATCTTACTTCCCTCTCATTAGAGGTCGTTCTTGGCACAAAAATCAAACAAAAAGGATAAGGAGAGGTCATTACTGAAGTAATAACTTGCAAGACTCAAGGAAACTCTTGGGTTATCTCCCAACAAGTACTTTTCTTTAATGCCTTTAAGTTAGGCACAAGAAGCAAGTATTTTCAAATGAAGCATTAATATCCATACTTCCAAAGTCATCAACTATGAAAGGTATATCATCCAAATGGGTTTTGGAGGAACCCTTCTCATTTCTCTTTGGTCTACTACTTTCATCAAAAATATTTTCAGGAGCAATCCAATCTAAATTCGTTTCAAAGGCTTCATGCATTCCAACAAGCTTAAAGGGTATGGGTATCTTGAATTCTTCTCTAGGCTTAGTTTTATCAGAAATACCCACAACATCTACACTTGAGCCTAGCATATTGAAACGCTCAAAAACCTTTTTGGCCTCCCTAGCAACATCATGAAATTCTTTTAATAAAGTTTCAAGAATGAATTCTCTCTTTTCAGCATTCTTTTCTTCTTTTAGTTTTAGGAATAAAAATTGTATGAAGGGGTTAAGGATAACAAACCTAGCCTCCAACATATGAACTAAATAAGCTGCAACAATCTCATAATTACGAGCAAGCTCTGCTATAGATTTATCCTCAATATCCTCATGCTTGCTAACATAGTTAAAGAATTCTTCAATATTATATTTCCCAATTATGGAGCCACTACCTATTGCAAGATCTTTCATGGCGAACTTGGGGAGCAACATGGTGAGATAGAGCAAGGTGGCAACTAGGGTAGGAACTAATTTTTTTGTGTTTTTGAATAAAGCAAGCAAACCAAACTAGACTATTTTTTTGGGTTTTTTGGAAAGAGGCAAACAAAACCAAGCAAAAGAAACAAAGCAAACTAAAAACAAAGTAAAGAGAAAGGAAGTGAAGGACTCCCCTTGTGAAGACGTCCTTAGCCTCCCTGGCAACGGCGCCAGAAAGTCTTGATGATGCTCGACGTGGCACTTCTTTGGTAACCCCAAGCGTATGGTGTGAAGAGCAAGCAACAAGTTTTTTCTTAGTTGAGACCGAGGTTATCGAACCGGAAGGAGGAAGGAAACGTCACACAGGTTGTCACATCCCAAGATTTTCCAAATCTTGTAATGTGAAAAATAAATAAACAAAATAAATAATTGTTGAAATTTAGAGTGAAAAGAAACTTTTTAAATGGAAACTTAAAATCCCATCTGGAACAACTTTGGTTAATGTTTGAATCCAACTAAATTCAAATCAAGTGGAATGCATTCTTCATAAATGCACCTGGAAATTTAAACACTTGAGAAATAAACCAAAGCCCTAAAACACTAATGAAAGAAAATCATTTCCAAGTTATCTCCAAGCCTATGGATTTGATCCATATAAAAGTTGTCAAGCAAACATTTCAAAATGATCAAGAATGACAAATGGAAATAAAAAAATAAAACCATAGAAATTGGATTCACTTAATTTGGAGCCATAGATAAAATCTTATGAATTTAATAAGTATAGGAAATTGAATTCCCCAAGCCAGTGAAGCACCTATCTAAAACCCATA
This sequence comes from Avena sativa, assembly GCA_916181665.1. NCBI lineage: Eukaryota > Viridiplantae > Streptophyta > Magnoliopsida > Poales > Poaceae > Avena > Avena sativa. Next base: position 171,740,802 of record OV702295.1, read on the forward strand.
CCAAATAGTGAGCAAATGGTCCTAAACTTATTTAAAGGATAAATAAATACTAAATAAGATTTTACAAATTGGAATCACCAAGTTTGGATCTATAAATAAAAAGATATGGATTCTATAAGATAAAGATAGAATTATTAAATGAGGAGTATTTGATAGACCAAATTAAAACTTGGCCAAGACCATAAGTAAATGGAATGATTATAATCGAAATCCAAATAAAATAAAAGGATAAAGAATTTCCAAATAAAATAAAATGGCATTAACCATTCTATCCCTATTTTAATAAAGACAAATCTCTAATAAGAATAACTATTTAATTCATGAGAAAATAGTATTTTGGAATTTACCCAAGTGGAATAAAAGTTGTTTAGTTAACTTAAATAAAATTAAAGAAATCTTCCAAATAAAATTTAGGGAATTAAAACTATATTTAATTCCATGGGAATTAAAACAAATACCCAATTCAAATGATTTATAAATCATATTCAATTTTTCCAAATAAATCTAGGATGAATATTTTGACACCCTATTAAGTAAATAAAACTTACTGAAAAGATTTTATGGAAAAATGAAATTTAAATAAGGATTAAAATATATTTGATCGCATTTAATAAATGCAAGGGCCAATTTTAAATAATTAAAAGACCCTAAAAAGAATAAATTATTTATTCTAAATTTGACTTCAGAATGTGTTATTAAACAGTGTTTGATTACACACAAAGTTTGAGAGAAATTTGAATTCAAATGAATGCTTAAATGGATTAAATAAAATCAAAAAAGAATATTAGAAATGAAAAAGGTAAAAACAATCTGAACAAAAAAAATGAAAAGGACTCAGCCCAGCTCGGCAACCCAGCCCAGGCCCAGCAGCCCAACTAAACCCCCTCCCCTGAAACGTTTTTCCTCACGCGCAAACTCACCCGCTGAGTCCATGACAGTTGGACCCCACCTCCTCCTCCTCTCTCTCGCAGACAACCAGGTCCCACTCCCTAGCTTTCTTCCTCAGCCGCCGCGACTTCTTCTCCCCTCACCTCGCCGGCTGTTTCCGCCGATGAATGCTCGATTTAATTCGCAGCATTGATGCTGCCTTTACCCTCTGCGACCACGCTCATTAAAGCGCCTCGACGCCCTCTCTCTTTCCCCTACATCGCCATACTCTCCTCGCCACCGGGCTGCACTAATTCGTCCAGATACCATGCACTGTCCTGACGAGTTTCGGCGTCGATTCCGGCGAGCCCCGACCCTCTCCTACCTCCTAGCTCACACCAGCTTGATCCCCATCATCTCGCGCACCTGCCCATGGTCTTCGTTCACCCACACATACCCCACAACCTCGCCTCCGTCTTCGTCTGAGCGCCACCGACAACCCCCACAACTCCGGCTAGTCCTCCTGGTAAGAATAGACCGCCCTTTCCCCCTCTTGGATGCTCACATGATCGCGACTTCCATACGAACCTAACGGTACCCTTTATTTGCCTTAGCATGCCGTATATCGTCGCCCCCGTCGATGAACATATGAGCCCGAGGTGCAACTCAACTCCGGCGAGGAATCCACGCCACCACCGTGCGCCCCTTGCCTTCTCGCGAGAACGACGAGCATCAGCGACACCACGCGAACCTGGTGAGCCCTTCCCCTTCCTCCCTTGCTTCCTGTAATCACCGCGACGCCATAGGCAGAGCCAGCGCCGCCACCTGCCGCCTCCAGCGCCGCCACTTGATGGCAAGCATGCTGTGCACCATCCGATCTTGATCGCGTGGCCACGATAGAAACTAACCCGAAAGGGTATGGATAGATCTATGCTGCACGATCGTCATTAGATCCAATGCCTCACATTGCCGATCCACGCGAAACGGTACGCACCAGTAGGAAAGCGCCACGTGGCCCTGTCCGTTTGAAATAAAAACAGAAATGTCTATTAGATGTTCCAATTTGAAAAATTCATAACTTTCAAACCACACGTCCAAATTTTGCAAATTTTATATCAATGGATTCAGCAAGACAAGTAATTTCTGACCATGCACTTTGTTTAGTAAAATGCTTCTGTTAAATTGATTGTTTTTTGCAGAAACTTGTGTATGCATGTTTAGAATATAAAAATTGTTCTAAAATGATTTTTGAGATAAAACCTTTAGAAAATGGTTTGTTTTGAACCTACTGACCATAGAAATCAATTTGTGGTTTCAAAAATATATTTTCTGAAGCAAAAGAATAAACCTTTGATTTAAACCATTTATAGTTAAATAAAAATATTGTTTATTTGTTAAAAATGCTTTTGAAAGGAAACCTTTGGAAAATGTTTTGGAATAAACTCTCTGACCCCAAGCACCAAGTTTTATGATTTAAAAATGTATTTGGTAAACCCTATAAAGATTGCTACTTTGATAAAGGCATTTTCAACCACATAAAATAATGATTTGGTTTGAAAATGGTTTATAGGTAAGATCTTTTGCAAATAGTTTTGCCACTTTATAAAATGACCAATAAGTGTTTTATAATGTTTATAACCTATTATAAACCACTTTTGTAAATAAAACAAAGATTGGCATGCTTGCATGCATTGTTTTGTTGCTATTATTTTATGTGATGTTTGCTTGAATGGTAGATTGAAATTGTGCCTTGCTTGATTGAATTGTAGTGATTTGAAGAGTGTGATCATTGCAAAGACAAGGAGTGAACTTATATTCTCTACCAAAAAGGCAAGTGATGCTTCATACTTTTGTCCCATTATTTTCACTATGCATTAGTGATATTTCTAAGTAGGACTTGCATGGAATTTTGCTAAGTATAAACTATGCCATGGAAAATCCTAGTAGATGAAACCTTAGTAGAAATTTCCTAAGTTAAGACTCCTACTACTATCATGCTTAGCTTAGATAATAGAAAACAAGGGTGGAATATATATTCATACTATGGAATATTTCCAAGTCAAGGACTTGTGTTTTGTTTAATAAAACAACTAAGTGAATGAATCACCTGGGTGGAATGGAAGGAATGGTTTGTGTTGAGTGGTTCACAAGGCCCATTTGTATGGTTTACCTTGTGTATCTCACTTGTGGATGGACACCCAGGAACAAAGAGATTCGAGATGTCAAATGTTGAGAAGCTTCTAGTGCAACCACTTGGCAATATGGGCTCTGCCTGGATCATATAGGTTGCAATAACTTAGCCAAATGGACAGTTGGTGGTAGGGGTTTGATAGGCTGGAGCGCGTCCATTCTGGTCTAAGGGAAGGCTTCTGAAAGATCTTGTCTTGGTGAAACCAAGTCTTATGGGGAAAGTTCACCACCTCTGCAGAGTGAAAAATCTAAGTACTTAGCCATGTCCCTGGTAAAGGACAATTTGAGCATCAAGACATGGAAGCTATCAAGAATCTCCTCATCCAAATTTCTAAGTTAAAAACTTGTGGTTGAACAAGGGATTGAAGGATCACCAATTTCTATTGGGAGATGCCTTGGGTGATTTTTGTCAAGCAAAAACTTAGTGTTTTCAAATGATAAGGAAAATCTATTTTGAGCAAAGCAAGCCTAAGCTCCACTTAGCCAAATGCATATAGATGATAGAATCCACTATATTACCATAGTATCACTTGCCAATACAATTCAAATGTATTGACCCTTGTGGTTGTAACTTATTATGTTGCAGGTTTGTTTGATATTAGTGAAGTAGGATTACAAGTCTACAACCAACATGTCTGCCTGTGGCACTTTGAAGATGAAGGACCCCATGCTAATGTTATATTCTGCTGTATTATGACCTTTGTATCTTGATATTGCATCTTAACTGTGGATGCTAGCTATTGATCCAGGGACTAGCATTGTAAACACAGGGATCTCTACCTTATTAAAGGTTGGGAACCTTACATAGGTGTTGCAAGCAACGCGGAGACCTGCACAACACAAACTCAAGACTTTGCCCCAATGAATCAGTGAGGTTGTCAAGCTCACCGATTTGCTGTAACAAAGGATTAAACGTATGGTGTGGAAGGTAATGGTTTGTAGCAAGTAAACAAGTAACAGTGGAAGATGTATCAATGGTAAAGATTGGACCAGGGTCCATAGTTCACTAGAGGTGCTATCCTTAGATAAACAACATGGCATCAAGAGTAAACAAATTACAGCAGGGCAATTGACAGGAACTGAGCAAGGCATAACAATGCAATTACTAGCCAGAAAGATCCTATGAGATTCGATTGGGCAATACAACAAGATACATAGACCGCCATCCAACTGCATCTATGACTAGAAGTCCACCTTCAGGTTATCATCCGAACCCCCTCCAGTATTAAGTTGCAAGCAACAGATAACTGCTTTAAGCAAAGTGTGTAACGTAAACAGTCCACATGTTCCATGAACAAGAGACCATTGTTTTCTCCCTAGTAGCAACAACACATCTACAACCGAAGAGATTTCTGTCACTTCCCTTGGAAACTAGAGGCATGAACCCATTATCGAGCATAAATACCCCCTCTTGGAGTCACTAGCAACTACTTGGCCAAGATAGCTACTAACAACAGAGAGCATGCAAGATCACAAACAACATAGACATGATAGAATCATAAAGACAAAATCATTAATCAAACCAACATAATAATCTCAATATCCATCGGATCCCCGCAAACACAACATGCATGATTACAAATAGCCTATATCTTGATCATGAACGGAGCTCACAAGATCTATACATGAAAGCACAAAGGAGGAGATACAACCATCTAGCTACTACATGGACCCATATTCCAAGGTGGAACTACTCACGCATCATACCAAAGGGAAGGCCTCTGAGATGATCTCCCCTCCGGCAGGGTGCCGGGAAGAACTTCAGATCCCCCCGATCTAGGGACGATGGTGGCGGCGGCTATAGACGGTTTCGTGGAGAAATGATCGGGTGCTTAGGGTTTCTGCATCGGGGGCTTCTTATAGGCGAAGGGGGTAGGGCCCACCCGCGCCTAGGGTGGGTCTGGCCGCCCTGGCCGGCCTCTCTGGATCCCCTCTGGACTTCTTGTTCCCCACGTAAAGTAATTGACTTTGACGTTTGTCCCGTCCAATTCTGAGAATATTTCTTTACTAACTTTTCTGAAACCAAAAACAGTAGAAAACAGGTATCTGGCACTGTTGCAACTTGTTAGTAGGTTAGTACCAGAAAACATGTAAAAAGCACCTCAAAGTGTAGACAAGTAAAGAAAAGTAGATACTAAACAAACATGGAGCATAAAATATTATAGATACATTGACGACGTATCAAGCAGCGACATAGCAATCCTCTACTGTATATATCATTCATTCGTAGTTTGCATTCTTGATCTACAAGGTCTCTTATGATGCTTTATAATTTCTATTTGGTTCCTAGCTACGAAAGTAACTGCGTGCCCATTATGTAGCCCACCGCGGATTCTGGGTCACCCAATGTCTCTTTCATTCTAGGATAAATGACTTATTCCATATATATTTGTTGAAATGACCTCACCAGTTTATATTTTCTGAAATTATAAGAAACACTTCAATTGATTGCTCATTTCATTGTATGCACACTTGTCTAATGCTTGCATGTTCTCTTCTATAGGTTCGCAAGAGATGCCATTATATTTCTAATCTGGTGCTAGTTCATCCTAAGCAACAACATAACTATCCTCTACTGTGTAATCCATTCGTGGTTTGCGTTCCTGCTCTGCAAGTTCTTGCATGATGCCATTATAATTTGGGTCTCGTTCATTCTTAGCTACAAAAGTAACTGCATGCCCATTGTGTAGCTCACCGCAAATTCTGAGTCACCCAACATCTCTTGCATTCCAGGATATACTACGGCTTCCATATATATTTGTTGAAATGACCAGGCTAGTTTATATTTGCTGAAGTTCTAGGAAACACTCTGTTCGATTGCTCAATTCATTTGTAGGCACACTTGTGTAATGCTTGCTTGTACTGTTCTATAAGTTCACAAGAAATGCCATTATATTTCATATCTAATGGTTCGTCCTAAGCAGCGACATATCTATCCTCTATATATAGTTCATTCGTGGTTTGCATTCTTGATCTACAAGTTCACTTATGATGCCATTATAATTTCTGTTCAGTTCCTAGGTACGACAGTAACTACATGCCCATTGTGTAGCTCACCGCAAATTCCGGGTCACCAAACGTCTCTTGCATTCTAGGATAAACGACTACTTCCATATATATTTATTGAAATGACCTGGCTAGTTTATATTTGCTGAAATTCTAAGAAGCACTTTGATTGATTGCTCATTTAGTTGTAGGCACAATTGTCTAATGCTTGCTTGTCCTCTTCTACAGGTTCGATAGAGACGCCATTATATTTCTAATCTGGTGCTGGTTCATCCTTAAGCAACGACATAACTATCCTCGACTGTGTAGTTCATTTGTGGTTTCTGTTCCTGCTCTACAAGTTCTGTTATGACGCCATTATAATTTCTATCTGGTTCATTCTTAGGTACGACAATACCTGCATGCCATTGTGCAGCTCACAGCAAATTCTGAGTCAACCAACGTCTCTTTCTTTCCAGGATATACAACTGCATCCATATATATATTTGTTGAAATAACCTGGCTAGTTTATATTTGCTGAAATTGTAAGAAACACTTTATTTGACTATTCATTTCATTGTAGGTACACTTGTCTAATGCTTGCCTGTCCTTTTCTACAGGTTCACAAGCGACGCCATTATATTTCGTATCTGGTTCTAGTTTGTCCTAAGCAATGACCTAACTATCCTCTACTATATAGTTCATTTGTGTTTTGCATTCCTGCTCCACAAGTTCTCGCATGATGCCGTTATAATTTCTGTCTTATTTATTCTTAGCTATGACAACAACTGCATGCCATTGTCTGATTTATTCTTCTATATATATTTGTTAAAAAATGACCTGGCTAGTTTATATTTGCTAAAATTCTAAGTCACACACATTGTTATATTTCTCGTTTCATGGTAGGCACACATGTCTAATGCTTGCTTGTCCTGTTTGTTTGACATGATGGTCAATATATTGTATCATTGACCAGTAGTAAACTCTAGTTCATATCTCTGGTTGTATCAATTAAATGAGTAGTTTGCCTTGTTTGATGTATTAACTTGTTATTACTTAGTTTCAGACTGCAATTATTGCTATCGCCACCAAAGAGGGGGCTGCAAGATCATGTCTCAAGTTTGTTTTCCAATGTAGATGTCACTCTCAAAAGGGATATGCAGGTGATAGATGGAGAAAGCAAATTAAGGACTACTATCAACTCGATTGTCAATTGAAATGCCGATTTTTCTTTCCCTTGAGTTGATAATATGTAATAATTTTAAGTAGTTTGGATTTGATATAATATCTAGACTAATTGCATAGGCCGTGTAGGAATTTAGTTCATGCCTTCCACACATAGCGGTAGGCGGTACCGTACCTGCTTTAGCCAGGTCGATTTTGGTACAATATCATGCTCTGTATTTGCCCGTCTTGTATTAGGCTGACGATGAATAGTAAAAATGCTCACAAGTTGTACACCTTTTATGATGTCGAAATGGGATCAAGAAATGCAAAAACTGTAAAAAACCGTAAAAGTAATGGGGCCGCCCACTAGCGAGATTAGTAGTAGTAATGGTATGTAATAGTGGCAGGCCATAATAGTAACATGCCGAAGCAGTAACAAGCCAAAACAGAACATGTCAAAACAGTAACAAATCTAAACAGTAACAACCTAGAACAGTAAGAGGTCGAAATAGTAACAAGCCGAAACAGTAGGGACCAAAAAAATAATGGTCCAGAACCTTAAATGGCCAAAACAGTAACGGGCCAGAATAGTAGCAGGACAGGGCAGAAAAAGTCCAGGACCATAGCAAGCCAGGATAGTAACATGTCGAATTTGCACCAGGCCAGAACACTAACAAGCCAAGGAACTTACCAGGTTAGAATAGTAATGGGCCAGAACATGGGCCGGACATTTACGCGCCTGAACAATAATGGGCCCAAAGTATAAGGCCCGTTTCGAACAGTGCGAAGCTATACAGTAATGGGCCAGAAAGGTTACGGTCCAAAGCGGGCAAGCCAAACGGTCCCATTTCAAACAGTGTAGGGCGAAACACTAATGGGCTAGGATATTTATGGGCCGTGCAAACGAGCCAATTTCAAATAGTGTATATGAAAACAGTAACGGGATATAAAATTTACAGGCCATCTACGGCAGCACCAGTGGGCCCATTTGTAATAGTGCGTGACGAAACAGTAAAGGGTCGTGATCCTGTTGGGCTTTCTTAATGGTCCGACCCACTTAATAATTACCAGGCCTTGGCTAGGCCTAGCTTCTACCACAGTTCCATTGACTGTTAACGGCGTTAACTAGCTATTAATGGCGCTCGCCACATGGCAGTTTGCATGACATCAGCAGTCAACATGACTGGCGAATAGGTCTATGACAGAACAACTTTTCGTGGCTAAAGGGTGCGAACCGCCACTGTCGAAAAAACCGTGGTAGAATCATTTTTGATGGGGATTCTACCACGATGGTCATCCATCGTGGTAGGATTTTCAACCATGAAAAGCGGACCTTCAACCACGAAAATCTTCCATTGTAAAAGGACATTTTTCTTGTAGTGACCGAACAACACCAAAAATCATGTTGGGCTAGGCTTGATGCTCCCGATCCCATCGCTTGTTAAATCTATATCCCACCTTTTTATTTTGGGTTGGGATGTAAAAGCTCGCCTGTTGGCAGGATCCAACACAACTGACTATTCTATGTCATTTCTGTAGAAAAAAATTGAAGGAATTTCCTCTGTTCGATCATATCTTAAGAATCAGCAACAACACATAAATGAGAAAATTAACAAAAAGCATAACTCACACAAATAGGTATTACATAGACTCTAAACATAGAATTTAGTAGTAGTTTACCACTCACAATCACACTGACAAGTCTCGACACTTAGATTCACAACAATCACAAAGTTTGACGACACATGACACAAAATTCTTAGACTGAAAACTAACAGAACAAATAGGAGCTGCAGAATTTTATTGCTTCAAGCCATTCAACAACAACTAGTTAAACTGCAATGAACCAATTCCATATTACATGATAAAGCGAACTAGAGATGAATTTTTATAAGTTTATAACTCAAATGAGAAAGCTCACCAAATGTGTACTTCGTTTCGTACCACCATGGATCCCGGCAATACAGCCCCATGAACCAAAAGCGGCTCTCGGAGCCCGGGTTGGGACGTCCTGGGGAGACCTGGTCCTGAGGTATAGGTACTTGGAGGGCCAACCCCTGACAGGTTTCAGACTCATAGATAGGTGCAACTCTAGTCTGCACGGTGCAGGTGGCTAGAGACACGCGGCATAGCAGGAGCGTACCGCCATGTTTTAAGCATGCACTCCGCTTCTTCACCACCGCGTGCTCACCGACCCTTGTGGTGTCCCCGTACCCATATAAAAGGAGACCCAGATCGACCGAGGACAAGGGAGGGGAGTTCTTAGCTAGAATCTTCTTGGGGAATAAACCCTTGTGAAACGATTGTATGGGCACCTAGAGGGGGGGGGGTGAATAGGTGCTACTTCAAATTTTCTTATTTTTCATTTTAGGGTTTTACAAGAAAGGTAAATTCTCTAGATTATGCAACTAAGGTGAATTTACCTATATGTCCACCAAGCAACAACTATCATAACACTAAGCAAGAACAAGTAAGTAAAGTGCGGTAAAGTATAGAAGTAACCAAAGTGGTGGACGCGGAGACACAAGGATTTGTTTCCCGTAGTTCCTTCCTTTTGAGGGTAAGTACATATACATTTGGAGAGGGGGTGGTTTCTAACCACCAACGTCACGAGAGGCCTCCCTTGTTCTCCGATGAACCTCACCCCAAGGGGATCGATTCACTTTCCACTATATTGGCAACCTTCAAGGTGGAGGCCGGCACCTTTACAACAAGTTCGGGGCACACATCCACAACTTAATTGGAGGCTCCCAAATACAAGAAAGCTGTCGAAACAATCAAAGACAAGCTTGTAAGAACCAAATCCAAGTTAGGGTTTCCAAAGAAACACTAGAGCTTGGGGGACCTCAAGTGAATGAGGGGGAAATGAAGATCTCTCTTGGTGAAGCTGTAGATCAAGGCCTACTCCTTCGATTCTCCAAAGATCAATGAATTTGGATGGTTGGATGGAGAGATCTTGTAGATTTGGTGGCTCTAATGGAGTTTGTGTTCTTGATCAGCTCGAGCAACTGGAGGAAGGGGATAAGGGTCCCTATTTACAGGCAGCCCCCTCCACGAACCGTTTTCTGACCGCTGAAGAAGAACCAGACGGGAGACTCTGGTTTGTACACCGGAGATTCCGGTCTACACCGGAGATTCCGGCCTATCTCCGGACTAGCCTCCGGACTGCCCATCTGAATGACCCGGGCCAGGCACGACCCAACTTGGCCGGAGACTCCGGTCCTCCAGCACCGGAGACTCCGGTCTGAGCCAAGACCGGAGATTCCAGACAATCCGCCGGACCTTGCTCCGCACCCCTATACAGAATGTCCCAGCCATGATTCTGAAGCCTCCACCGGGGACACATCCAGAAACTCCGGACCACACCGGAGACTCCGGTCTGGAATTTCCAGAACTGTATCACACTTAGTAGGAATCTTTCCAAAGTGTGAGGGTACTTTTCACTTATCATAATACCAACCCGTGGACAGTGACAACCTGTAAAATGATCTACTTGTTGTTAACGAACACCAAAAGTGATTATGACAATAAATGACCTTTCAATCTCCCCCTTTTTGGTGTTCGATGAAAACAAGTGATTTTGCATGTAATAAATTATATGGGGCTCCCCTGACCATGTGCAATAAGGTAAATAAGTAAATCATGCAAGGTATATATTATCAATGATAGCACACATAGATCTCACATGAGTTATAATAGATAGTGCACAAGCACATAGTCACACACATAAAACGGCAAATAACACACATGAAGTTCAAAGTTTGAATATGGCAAATGAAATCAGATAATAGCAAATCCAAAGCCCAAAGCCCAAACCCATGCAAATCGATGTCTGTCTTCTCCCCCTTTGGCATCGAAACACCGAAAAAGGGAAAAGACCTAAGCTAGCACCCCAACAACTCAGTAGTCATTGTCATCCTCGTCATCCTCGTCATCCTCGGCATCCTCATCCTCATCCTCAACAAAGTCATCATCATCATCATCAGGGACTGCAGGCCCTTTGCCGTGAGGGCGATAAGAGGAGGTACCCTGGTACCCGTATCCAGAGATGATATCGAGAATGTCTTCTAGTCAACAAGGTTATCTTGCTGGGCATTCCATGCCCCAAAGGGGAGAGTGTGATCAGACTCTGTAGACTCATGAGCACCATGCTCATCATTGTGCTCGCCCTCTCCTTCCTTATCATCCGCTTCGCCCTATGCCTTGATTTCCTTCAGGAGATTCTCCATACACCGGTTGCTTTGGTAGGAGACATGCTGCTGCTTGTGGATGTCAACATTCATGCAGCACAGAGTCCTTTCCCAGAAAGTGGCCTTCTTGACCCTCTCATGAACATAGTCCCTGGTCATGGAAGGCATAGGTGCATTGGAGGCATTCTTCCTCCAAACTATAGGTGGAGAGGGTGCCCTATCAGTCTCAATCTCCTCATCATCATCGCCATAGCGACGCCTAGGAGCAGGCCCCATACGCCCCTTTTGCTGCAGTGAGACCAAAGTGTCCTCAGTGAGATGCGGTGCTATGCCAAGTGGAGAATTATGCTCCTTGGAGTTGATGAGCCTTATAACCAAAGGTGCATATGGAGGAGACTTCTTCTAAAGAATAGCATGGAACATCTCCTCAAAAATAAAATCCATCACATCAATAGGTTCAACATATGCCTCTGGTCCATCATTGTAGGTCCGGTGGGTGTGGTAAAGAAGGTTGACTAGCCCACCTCTAATAGCATCGTCATTCCCATCACTTGGTGCGATGGTATGACGGAATATCCTCAACATTAGGTTGTAGAGAGTCTTGAGTCCCTTGGACCCCCCTACAACACCCTCGGTGCCATACAGAGGTGCAAGCTTCAGATTGTTCTCACCCAGAGCCGCAGAGTGCATACGCAGCCCAATGGGAGTGGATACGCCATGAAAGGTCTCAAAGGTGACGTTGGCAAAGTCATGGAATGTAGATATGCAGCGAGTGGTGCCAGACATCCAAGTCATGGTCCTGTCTTGATCAGACCCAAACACTATGGTGGCATAGAACTGCTGTACTAGTTAGACATTGTAGTCTTCACGAAGCTCCATCAAGTTAAACAGTCCTAGCTTCTCACAGATCCACAAAGCATCATTGAAGTAGGGGCTGAGGCGCATCTGCTCAACACTCATGTACTTCTGAGGGCAGACATGTGATTTGGTGAGCACACCATACACATCCTTCATGAACACAACCTGTCTACACCGGAGACTCCGGTGCATGTGCACCGGAGACTCTGGCCCTCCTCGACTAAAAACTCCAGCATAGGTGTTTGGGGACATATATGAGAGATAGATAGGTTTAAGATAGGGAAAAGGCTTGGGTTGAGACATCAAACTGTGAAGAACCAATAAGAGCCATAGGAATTCACAAAAACATTCAGAAAAGCTCCAAGAGACTAAAATCAAGCAAATGACAAACATGAGTAAGCGCCAACCTCTCTTGTCTGAGAGGGCGGTGGCCTAGGCCACCATATTTGAGTATACTCGGCTTGGCACCACGAAGATATATCTTGGGTCCATTACCGAAACTCATCATTTAAGCTCACATATCACAAAATGATATTAAGAGGAACGATTTTGATTGCTTTGGGCATAATGGGGGGAGGGATAGTCCAATCAATTAGGACCGCACTCCCCCTATATCCATGCTTACACCTAAACCAAATAAGGGTCAAGTCATAGGTGCGAATGTAAGATAGTCAAGTCAAGCTCCTTGAATCAATGATATTTTTAGTTCATTCCTCAAATAGCAAAACCTTGCTTCATCAAGTGGCTTCGTGAAGATGTCGGCAAGTTGGTCTTTGGTTGACACATATGATAGATCAATATCACCTCTAGCAACATGATCTCTAATGAAGTGATGGCGAATCTCAATATGCTTTGTCCTTGTGTGATCCACCGGGTTGTAGGCAATCTTGATAGCACTTTCATTGTCACATAGAAGATGCACTTTGTCACAATGGACACCGTATTCCTTTAAAGTTTGACTCATCCATAGTAATTGGGTGAAAGCACTAGCAGCTGCCACATACTCGGCTTCGGCGGTGGAGAGAGATATGCAATTTTGCTTCTTAGACGACCAACATAACAAGGACCTACCAAGGAATTGGCAAGCCCCGGATGTTGATTTTCTATCATCCTTATCACCAGCCCAATCCGAGTTCGTGTATCCATACAGAGTAAATGTTGACCCTCGAGGATACCAAAGACCATAAAATGGGGTATGAACTAAATATCGAAAGATTCTCTTGACCGCCATTAAATGGCTTTCTTTAGGAGCTACTTGATATCTTGCACACACACCTACACTCAACACAATATCGGGTCTAGATGCACAAAGGTAAATCAAAGAACCAATCATGGACCGGTATACCTTTTGATCCACATCTTTACCATTTGGATTTTGTTCTAGATGAGTCTTTGTAGCCATGGGAGTAGGAGCTCCATTTAGATCTTTCATATTGTATCTCTTGAGCATATCTTGAGTATACTTGCTTGGTTGAAGAATGTCCCTCCTCTAACTTGCTTGATCTCAAAACCAAGAAATACTCTCAACTCCCCCATCATAGACCTCCGGAACCTACCAGTCATAAGCTTTGATAATTCATCATTAAAAGCTTTGTTAGATGATCCAAAGATAATATCATCAACATATATTTGGCATACAAAAATCTTCCCATTGACCTTCTTAGTAAAAAGAGTGGTATCGATTTCCCAACCTCAAATCCACGGTCAAACAACAACTCTCTAAGGTGCTCATACCACGTGCGTGGGGCTTGCTTGATCCCATAGAGCGCCTTATCAAGTTTGTAGACATGGTTTGGGAAGTTGGGATCCTCAAATCTTGGGGGTTGCTTTACATATACCAACTCATTTATTGGACCATTAAGAAATGCACTTTCTACATCCATTTGTTGCAATTTAAAGTTGTGATGTGCCGCATAAGCAAGAAGGATACAAATGGACTCAAGGCGAGCCACGTGTGCATATGTCTCTCCATAATCAATGCCTTCAATTTCAGAGAACCCTTGTGCAACCAATCTTGCCTTGTTCCTTACTATAATTCCATGCTCATCTTTCTTGTTCTTGAATATCCACTTCGTGCCAATAACATTGCGGCAATCCTTTGGCTTCTCAACTAACTTCCATACTTTGTTTCTCTCAAAGTTGTTGAGCTCTTTGTGCATAGCTTCCAACCAATCCGAATCTTTAAGAGCTTCCCACACTTTCTTTAGTTCAATCATGGAGATGTTTGCTTGGTGTTCACTGAACCTCTTCAATTGTGCTCTTGTGGAAATGCCTTTCCTTAGGTCACCAACCACATTTTGTAGAGAGTGGTCTCTCAATTCCAACATTATCTCCTTTCTAGCTTCATGACGAGCGTGGATCTCCAAGTTGTTTCTTGGGGGACCCTGTTCATCATTTTGGTCCTCGTCTTGACCATCAACTTGACCTTGATCATCACCGGTATCATTATCTTCACTAAGAGGCAAATATTGACCTTGGTCTTGATCAAGCGCTCTTCTAGCATCGACTTGAGCTTGTCTCAAGGAAGTTTGTACGGATGTTCCTTGAACAATTTACTTGGAACCACTTGACATCCTGGAGAATGAATCAAGCTCCTCTTGACTAGAGTCGTCACTATGATCAACATGTTGAGGGTCCACATCTTGTCTTTGGCTTTAGTCATTTCCCTCCTCGGTGGATGGAGCATGTTGAGGTTGTGAAGATGAGGGCTCCACTTGAGTGGAGCATAGTTCTTCTCGATCCGCCATAAGGGGTTCCTCAGCGGGGCAGATATATCCCACACCCATTCTTCCTATGGTATCCTGAGGCATTTCATCATCTGCATCACAAGCATCAACACGACCCCCCTTGGGGACCATCATATTCTTCGAAGGTCACACTACAAGATTCTATGACGGCTCCGGAGAGCTTATCATAGATTCTATAAATGTGAGATTCAAGACCATAGCCAACAAAAATACCCTCTAATGCTTTAGACTCGAATTTGGACAAACGAACACCTTTTATGAGATAGAAACACTTACAACCGAACACCCGGAAGTAAGATATGTTGGTCTTGTTACCGGTAAGTATTTCATATGGAGTCTTGTTGATTTCTTTGCGGAGGTAGAGCCAGTTTGATGCATGGCAAGCGGTGGAGATGGCTTCGGCCCAAAAGTTGTATGGAGATTTAAACTCCGCCAACATGGTCCTAGCCATCTCAATAAGAGTCCGATTCTTCCTATCGGCCACACCATTTTGTTGAGGGGTATATGCAGCGGAATATTGGTGTTTTATCCCCTCATCACTAAGGAAATCATTCAAGGTGTAGTTCTTGAACTCGGTGCCATTGTCACTTCTTATAATCAACACGGGAAGATTGTATTGATGTTGAACCATGTTGATGAAGTCAATGAAGGTATTTTGGGTCTCACTCTTCAACTTGAAGAAATATACCCAGGAGTATCTTGAAAAGTCATCAACAATCACCAAACAATATTTCTTCCCACCAAGACTTGCATGAGATGGAGGACCAAAGAGATCCACATGAAGGAGCTCCAAGATCTTGGTAGACTTGATACGGTTCTTTGGCTTGTGGGGAGCATCATGCATTTTTCCTAGAACACACGCCCTGCAAACACGATCTTTGGCAAAGGAAACATTTTCTTTTAGTCCAACAATATGGCCCTCCTTATGGAGACTTTGCAAAGTTCTCATATTGACATGGGCTAGTCGGCGATGCCATAACCAACCCACATCGGCCTTTTCGAATAAGCACATCACACTTGTAGTGGTTTGCCCCGAAAAGTCCACCACATACAAGTCGTGTTCGACATACCCAACGAAGGCGACCTTGAGAGACTTGCTCCTCATGAGGACCACAATATCATTATCAATAAAGACGGCAAAGCCCATCTTTCCAAGAGAACATACTAAAAGTAAATTGTAACCAAGGGTTTCAACAAGCATGACATTCACGAGTGTAATGTCGTGAGGAACCACAACCTTGCCGAAACCCATTACCTTAGACTTTGACGTGTCGGCATATGTCACGGTGATTTGATCATCATTTGGATTTAAGTCCTTGACTATAGACGAGCTTCCGGTCATATGACTTGTGCAACCACTATCAAGCACCCACTTTGACCCTCCAGAAGCATAAGTCTACAAAAGATCAAGCTAGTTTTTAGGTACCCATTTTTCAATGCGTCCTCGTTTGTTAGCAACAAGGGTCTTGGGGACCCCAATAGATCAAGCAATATAACCATCATATGGGCCAACATATTGTGCATACACATCACCATAATAATCACACATTAGAACATAGTGAGGGTTAGCACTTCCCGCAAAATCATTATGAGACATAGTTTTACCACTTGTGGTCTTACTATCCACAATGGCCTTGTTCTTCTCTTGTGCGGGCTTGGCCTTCTTGTGGTTCTTCTTCTTGGCCTTGGAGACAAAACCAATGCCCCCTTTTTCACCACTAGGCCTTTGCTTACTCAAGAGATCATCAATGGACTTTTTACCTTATGGAAATGTGGCCTTGGCTAGCTCCCCCTTCAACCTAGCATTTTCTTCAAGAATAGTTGTACTACTAGATGGAATGAAGTTAATAGGTGAAGGAATATTGGCCAATTGAGTTTGAAGAATTTCATGGGACTTTGTGAGTAACAAGAGTTCACTTTCCAAGGCCTTGTGAGCCCTGTCAAGCAACCTAAAGTCCTCGGCAAGTTTTTCATGAACCACACCAAACTCAATCTTGTCCTTTTTAGCTCTTTTGCATTTAGCAATAGCATGATCACGTTCTTTGATGAGTTTATTAACAATAATGTCATTGGCCTCATCAATCCCTTCAAGTTTTAGTTCAAGGGACATCCTAGTCTCTTGTTCTTCTTCTAGAGCATTGTTTAAGGCCTCTAGCCCAATCATGTGTTCATGCCCAAGTTTACATCTTAAATCTATAAGCTCTTGTGTGTGAAAGTTGATCTAAGATGTTCCCAAAATGTATCTTGGCCTCCACTTTTAAGTTAGTCACAAACTCATCGAAAGCAATTAATTCCCTTTTGACACCAAGAGACATCTCATCATCACTTTCATCATTAACTAAGGGAGTAGAGTGAGATGATGAGGATACCTCCGTTCCCCTTGCCATAAGGCAAATGACGTTCTTGATGGGAGTGTTCTCATTTGGAGAATCGAAGAGTGAGAATGTCGAAGTAGAAGTAGTGGCTAGAGCAGCCACACCACTAGATGTTTCCTCTTCCTCATCTTCATCATCTTCATTGTCGGAGGAGTATTCTTCATGAGTGATCAAGACAATTTCTCCCAACTTCTTGTTGATGGGATTCTTCTTGATGAATGGTTTCTTGTAAGGTGCTTTGGGAGTTTTCCTCAACACGAGCTTACCCCCATGATCTTGTCTCTTCTCATAGGGGCAACTCGCCACAAAGTGATAACGGTCACCACAGTTGAAGCAAGTTCTCAATCTAGTGGTGTTTTCTCTTTTCCCATTTGGGTTGCTTCTTTGTTGTATTTCCATCTTGGCCTTGGCGGGGTTCTTCCAAAAGTTCTTTGCATAGAAGGCCATATATTGACTATGAGCAATCTTGAAATCATCGGGGTGGTCCATGGAGAGACCTTCATCACTATCATCTTCATCTCCATGTCCCACAACTTGGGCCTTCAAAGCAATGTTGACAACATTGCTCATACCAAGGGCACGAGCACGGGCATCTTTGGCATTCTTGGCGACAACCTTAAACGATGCCATCTCTTGCATAACTTCATTGGATGTAATGAGATGGTAGTTGTGTCTTCCTTGTAGGCTCTTCAAGTTGGTGGGCTCAAAGGGAATGAGTGCACTCACATATTTCCTTTTTATCCAAGCATCATCCACATGTGAGGCACCCACATTTCTGAAAGCGGTGGCGGTGGTCTTGAGCCTACGGTACATGTCTTCATGATTTTCACCTTCCATCATGTAGAAGCCTTCTGCTTCATTGCTTAGTGCATCATATCGGTTCCTCCTCATCCTCTCATTCCCAACAAACAACACCGTGAGTGCATCCCAAGCTTCCTTGGAAATGCTGAGGTGCTCAAGGTGTGGGTAATCCTTTGTACCCAATCCTTGTTGAATCATGTGCAAGGCAGTGGCATTGAGTTGGGTATTGACAACTTCTCTTCTTGTAAAGTTGTTTGGATACCAAATAAAGAGTCCATGTTCGATGATGTTCCATAGTTCAATGCAAGAACTGCACACATGAGTTTTCATTAGAGATTTCCATTGAGCAAAAGAAGTACATTCTTAAAGATTAGGTGGGTAACCTCTATTGTATACGTGAGGGTGAGGGATTGGAGGGTCGGGAGAGTACCATGAATCACGGTGCTCACCCTTCCCACCATCATTTTGTGTGGAGGAATTAGTGTTGTCTTGTTTGGCCCCCACCATCATACCCTCGGGGAATTAGTGTTGTCTTGTTTTCCCCCACCATCATACCCTCGGGGGATACCGGAGCATTTCCTTTAGGTAAAACGGATGGAGGCTCCTCTTGGGGAGAGGGGGATGATGAGCCATCTTTGTCTTTAAGAAGTTTCTCAAGCATTTTCATGACTTCGTTGACAAAGGAAGAGCTCAACCTTGTTTCCAAGTTTTTGAGATCTTCCATGGTCACCGTGGTGTGCTCACCACCACCTTCCCCATCGTGGATACCCATATTCTCTTAGGCGGTAAAGCCCGAATAATGAGCCGAGGCTCTGAGACCAATTGAAAGGATCGTATGGGCACCTAGAGGGGGGGGGGGGGGGGGTTGAATAGGTGCTACTTCAAATTTTATTCTTTTTCAATTTAGAGTTTGACAAGAAAGGTAATTCTCTAGAGCTATGCAACTAAGGTGAATTTACCTATATGTCAACCAAGCAACAACTATCACAACACTAAGAAAGAACAAGTAAGTAAAGTGCGGTAAAGGATAGAAGTAACCAAAGTGGTGGACGCGGAGACACAAGGATTTGTTTCCCGTAGTTCCTTCCTTTTGGGGGGAAGTACGTCTACGTTTGGAGAGGGGGTGGTTTCAAACCACCAACGCCATGAGAGGCCTCCCTTGTTCTCCGATGAACCTCACCCCAAGGGGATCGATTCACCTTCCACTATATCAGCAACCTTCAAGGTGGAAGCCGGCACCTTTACAACAAGTTCAGGGCACACATCCACAACTTAATTAGAGGCTCCCAAATACAAGCAAGCTGTCAAAACAATCAAAGACAAGCTTGTAAGAACCAAATCAAAGTTAGGGTTTCCAAAGAAACACTAGATCTTGGGGGCCCTCAAGTGAATGAGGAGGAAATGAAGATCTCTCTTGGTGAAGTTGTAGATCAAGGCCTCCTCCTTCGATTCTCCAAAGATTAATGACTTTGGATGGTGGGATGGAGAGATCTTGTAGATTTGGTGGCTCTAATGGAGTTTGTATTCTTGAGCAGCTCGAGCAACTGGAGGAAGGGGATAAGGGTCCCTATTTATAGGCAGCCCGCTCCACGAACCGTTTTCTGACAGTTGGAGAAGAACCAGACCGAAGACTCTGGTCTGTACACCGGAGACTTTGTTCTACACCGGAGATTTCGGCCTATCTCCAGACAAGCCTCCGGACTACCCATCTGAATGACCCGGGCCAGGCACGACCCAACTTGGCCGGAGACTCCGGTCCTCTAGCACCGGAGACTCCGGTCTGAGCAAAGACTGGAGATTCTGGAGAAGCCTCCGGACCTTGCTCCGTACCCCTATATAGAATGTCCCAGCCATGATTCTGAAGCCTCCACCAGGGACACATCCGGAAACTCCGGACCACACCGGAGACTCCGGTCTAGGCATACCGGAGATCCTGGTCTGGAATTTCTAGCACTGTGTCACACTTAGCAGGAATCTTTCCAAAGTGTGAGGGTACTTTTCACTTATCATAATACCAACCTGTGGACAGTGACAAACTGTAAAATGATCAACTTGTTGTTAACGAACACCAAAAGTGATTATGACAATAAATGTCCTTTCACCTTGTGATTATGATCATGTACCAAATAGTCAATAGTTGCAGGACGTAGGAATCCTCACATCGAGGACCTGAACCTGGATAAAAAATCCTGTCCCTCTATGTGTGTGTGTGTTTCTCTAGATCGCCGGATGTTGTGTCCCTGGTGTCGAAATTCAAGATACGCCATATGGCGCGCTAGGTAGGGGCACATCAGCTATGATCCGCATCGACAAACTTGACACTAGTTAAGTGTTCATGCTTCGACATGGTGAGCAAGGCAGGGTTCCCGTCAGCCCCTGGCGAGAAGGAGACTCGCTTGGGGGATCGATTGGAGAATCATGGTTCATGGCTTTCTCTATCTCCATCGGGGGAAGTAGGATTGCATAAGGAGGCGCGGCTGCACTCCGCCGACACCCCTAGCCCACAATGCAACGTTCCCTTGGGTCTCCCCGTACCCTACTCTAGTACATACCCCTGGAGCGGGATGCGGCTTCCAAGGTGGCGGCCTAGACCTGGCCGCATCATTGATCTGAATGAGCTTCATCAATGGTCAGGAGAGCACCTTCGAGACTACCTCCGTCACTTGAGCCCAATCATTGACACCATTCATGATGCGTCACTAGTGCTCATTATGAGGGCCTTCTAGCAGGGGACGTGTTATGCGTCCTTCGGAGGGAAATATGAGTCAGGGGCATAGATATGGTGTCGGGGCTGCTCGACCTGGCGGATCTCTGTGAGAATTGAAGAAGAAGAGATGTCCATCGCATGGAGGGAGAGACAGAGGGGAATGTGACCTAGGCTCCACCAAGAGGCTTACCCTGGGGTGAAGCCCGGGTAGGCGAGGACGGCCGAGAAAGACACCCCAGACTTCTCCAAGAAACCAGAAGATGGGTGTGAACACAGGTTGCATGTTCTACGGAGGAAGGCCTCGCCTGACACGTGGCCTTGGTATGCGTGGAGGTACATGTTTGAGGAAACATAAGGGTAAGCCAACCTCACAACACATCATCGGAGCAGTCTCGCGTTGGCCACTATAAGGCGATGGGGAGGGCGGTCTACCTTAACTATTAGGTCAAATGGGCGGCCCTTGGATCAAGGACTACTCCGGGTGTGGCACCTCCCTTGGACCGGACCAAGACTGAATCCGGAACCTAGACATACAGACCCGAGTTGCATCATCTTGAATGCTAGGCACAGCCTAAGGGCTCGTCCCAAAGATAATTATCATGTGTACTTGAATTGAAATATCTTTTTTGTAAGCACAAGAACGGTTCTAATGCACCGCCTGCCTTAACCCGTTAGTCTTTGCGTGTTCCTAACCGTACAAAGGGCACCCTAGGAAGGGGCGCCTCCTTTAGTGGTCTCTTGGGACCTGCCCGGGGTCCTCAATGTTGGGGCATCCTCGACCGAAAGGTGGAGTGGCCGCTCAACGGGGATGCACACCATAGTCGGTACTACTGAGCCCAGCTCTTAGTCCTACTACTGGTGTAGTAAAGCTAACCGATCCCTCGGAAAGACATGGGGAAATGAGGTACGCTTAGATATCAGCGACTGGCTAAGAGACATGCCGAAAGAATTTAGTAAAGTACAGTACAACCAATTTATCAGAAAAAATAAAAGATTACAAGGTAGCAAAGCTCACCACTCTTCCTTTATGCTTGAATAGAAAGAATAAGTAAAATAAGAAGCAAATTCAGACCGCCGGTTCGCGACAAATACACCCAACCACCTTGGCAACACCCGCCTCCATGGCCTCCTGAGAAGCATGGAGACTCTGGCCGAGGCCGGGGGCTTGAAGATCACTTGATCATCAAATATAGAGAAGTGGTGGTGAACCCGGGCCACCACTTATCGGGCTACACCAGGGGCCACTTCCCTGCCTTCCTCCTGCATCAGCGAGTCCAAGAACACGCTTAAGCCCTCTAGACGAGTCAGTAGCAAAGAAAGAAGATCTAGGCCCTGATGAGGGGTAACCTCAGCAATGCTTGATATTTTCAAAGGCTCGTTGGGATTCATCGATCCACTTGAAAGTGTCCGATTTCTTCAGTAGCGCATAAAATGGAAATTCTTTTTTCCCAATAGAGCAATGAATCAATTTAGTTCCGCCACGCGCCAGCTAGCTGCTAGATGCCTCATAAATTCGTCGGCTTATTCATTGTCACGATCACCTGTATCTTTTCAGGTTTTCGTCGATTCCCTTAGCCGACACAAGGTACCTGGGGAGTTGCCTCGTAGGGACTCCAAAGGATCACTTTGTCGGGTTGATCTTGATGCAATACTTGTCGAGATTATCAAATGTCTTGTGGAGTTCACCAATAAAGGTCAAATCTTGCCTTGTCGTGATTATGATGTCGTCAATGTAGACTTGGACATTTCTGCCAATTTGGTCTCCGAGGAAGTTTTGCATCATCTAATGGTATGTGGCGCCCATGTTCTTTAACCCAACAGGCATTGTCTCGTAGCAGAATACATCATAGGGTGTGACAAATGTTGTTTTATCCTGGTCTTTGACTTTCATCCTGATTCGATTGTATCCTGAATATGCATCCAAGAAGGAAAGACGATATCATCCACTAGTGATGATTTGATTGATTCGCGAGAGCGGGAAGCAATCCTTTGGACAATGCTTGTTTAATGCGGTGAAGTCGATACACATGCGGAGCACATCCATGTTTTTCTTTACGACACACACTGGGTTAGCGACCCAAGTTTCCCTTTTGATCTCTCAGATGAACTTGGCATCAAAGACGCAATGGAGATCTTTTCCAATGACCTTGCGTTTTGACTCTGCAAAGCAACGAAGTGAATGCTTGACTAGAATCGTGTCGGGATATGTGTTGAGTGCGTGCTCGGCGAGTTCCCTAGGAATTCCTGGTATGTTCGGTGGGACCCATGTGGAAATTTTCCAGCATTTACGAAGGAACTCGACGAGCGTTCTTTCCTATGCGGGACCAAGGTTTGAATCCATAAAGGTTTTTTTATTTGGGTCAATGGGGTGGACCTGGGATTCTCATGTATCTTTGGTGGAGTCGAAGGATTGGTCAGCTAAGGACCTTTGCTTTCGGCAAAACGCCATGATCAGTGGAGATCTTGAGCTGGCCGAACTCCTTTTCCATGCCAAAGGACTCAGAGATTTTGTTGAACTCGCGGCCACAGTTGTCCGAGTGAGCAAAGTTTTCTCTAACGCCTATTATCCCATTGGGTCCCAATATTTTCATCATAAGATATGCATAGTGTGGAACCACCATGAACCGCGAAAATGCGGGTCTCCCAAGGATGGTGTGATATTGTGATGGCTAGTCCATGATTTTGAACTCAATCTTCTCGCACCTGAAATTGTCGCAAGATCCAAAAACAACATCAAGAAAGATTTTCCGAAGGGTAATTTTGGCTTTCCCTAGGACTATGCCGTGGAAGGAAGTATCTATTGGAGCTAGGTTGGTCAAGGAGAAGCTCATTGCACGCAGTGTTTTAGCATAGATGAGGTTGATGCCGCTTCTCGCATCCATGAATACCTTGTCATGTTGAATCCACCGATTTGAGCCTCCACTATCAATTATGAATGACCCAGTCATGGGACCTAGGGTGGGTGATCGGGTCTGCTAAAGGTGATATCTTGCTCGGACCAGTGGAGGTATTCGGGTGTAGGTGGAGGTGCCCTAACTGCCAAATTGACCTGTCGGGTGATCAACTTTTGGATCTTGTTGGATGGACGCCCCATCTAGATCATGTGCATCATAACCCTGGACCTCAGGTAGTCATTGTTCTAGGTCATGTTTGTCGCGGCTTTCTACTGGATCGCTGCAACCAGCAGAGGTAGCCCTGGAGGTGGCGGTGGTGCGTTAAGTGCTAATGTTCCTAGTGCATCAATGTACCCCTGGCTCATTGCTTTGGCTACCTAAGTGTTGCACGCTCCTTGGAGTCCAAGAAAGGTGTGACAATCCTTCATAAGGTGATTCGAACGTTTTCGTCCTTCTGGATCAATGTAATAATGCATGTGGCATGGCCCTCCAAGCATCTACATAGGTGATAGCGGACTTCCCGAGGAGCCCTTGGCTGATACTGTTGGGTTGTTCTACCGGTTCCTGCTTCATCCCGATTATTTCAATATCCGTTTTTGTGGTTATCTCCCCTGCGGTTGTCCTTATTGGCGAAGCCAACCGCAACTGATGCCCACAAGTATAGGGGATCACTAAAATCTTTGATAGGAAGTATTACCCAAATTTATAGTTCGAATCAAGGGGAACACAAGAATATCAATAAGACTTTAGCAATTTAGATGTCACTCTCAATCACACCTGTGTATAAATATACTCAAGAAGCAAGTGGTGATTATAGAAGCTGAATCAAAATAGTAAAACAAATAGTAAACAATAGTAGAGATCTCCAGTTTTCACTAGAAGTACTAGCTTGTAACTTCCAGTGGCTAAAAGCATAGGCATGAGGTGATAGTAGGGTGTTGCATGAATGATATTGATCATGTAATATAATCCAAATAACATAGCATTCATCTATAATTCAGTTGTGTGTAGGTATGTGTTCGGAACATTGTTATGCATACTAACCAAGAGAATTTCCATAACATCTATTGTCCCACATGCCCATTTCACCGGGGCCAACTTGGAACAATAGGTAATTAAGGTCTATCCTTTAGAATTTCCGGGAATGATGCATTAGCAGTCCATGAACACACAATGTCCTCAAACTATCATATAATCCCTTCTTTTCCCTAACTATCACTTTAGGTTTTGCAGGTTCAACATAATCATATGCAATACACCTTGCAGATGGATACCAAACTCAAATATATGATGGGGAAATAAAAGTTTAGTACTGAAATCATGTCACTCAGGATTTAGTAACAAGCATTAAACATAGCAAAGGTGCATCAACACTCATACAAGAATATCCTCAAGATAAATACCCAAAATTTCTATACATATGGATGATTGCATGATCAATCCATCTAATCCCCATACACCGCACATGCCTACAGAGAACTACTCACACATAATGATGGAGAGTGAGCACATGGTAGTTGGGGATGATGTTAGTGATGATGGTGATGAAGGAGGCGACGAAATCCCACTCACCGGAGTGGAGAGCAGGACCAATCTAACAACTGAAAAGAAGATCTTGGATGTGGTAGTGCTTGGTTTCACAAAAAATCTTCGCGCCTATGGATACCTAGGTTTTTATGTATACAAGGGGGTATGCGAAAGGAGGAGGCGAGATGATGCTCCAGGGCTGAAATGGCCTGGGTGGTGCAACCAGTAGGGGTGCATGTGCAACCATGTCTCTTTTAGGATTCTAGGCTCCAATTGATTGATTCCAAAGCCCTAGGCTCTTTGTTCCGATGAAAAACTCGCGTGGTATTTTTATCCGATTTTATTTCCTACGAAAACAGCCACAAAGAAGACTTTTGCTAAAAATAGCGTTAGATTCAGCAGTTTATTCAACTATGGTGAGATTCAGGAGAAAATCTTTGAGCAAAGTACTTGGAAAAGTAGATACATTTGAGATGTATCATCTCCACCAAGCTTAGCTCGTTTTTTATCCTCAAACAAATCAAATACAGTGTAGAAGCAATAAAATACTTTGACAAGAACTTCCCTCTATGCATGCATGATAGTTTAATAACAACAAGTATTCAGAACATGGCTCTACTAATGAATAGCAAAGTATTAGTTGATGTTCATTCTATTGGCGTCCAAATGTTTATTTATGGTGCAAGGAATATGATATATGGCAACATTGTTTAGGCAAGATCAATTGGTTGTGGTAATGAACAAAGTTATCATGTATCTTTTGATTGAATCATGAGAAAGGTTTTCAGACCTTTGATTCTTTTAGTTGTTTGACTTATAGTTGACCATGTTTGCATTGCAAACTAAATACTTAGGTGATGCTATACCCTTCCAGTCTTTCAACATTTAAACACTCATAGAAGATTCATACATGAGTAAGTAGCTATTATCTTTAGTGGGCAACCTTAAGACATCAAGGAAGTAGGATAGCCACATGCTTATAAGCTTAGCATGTAATATGAGCGGCAAGGATTTTTTCTTCCCTTTAATAGAAATGTAAATTTGCATCATTTTATCTTGTTTTTCACTTCATATTTGCAGAAGATTCATTTCATTTTTTATTTGTTTTACAATTCATGTTTAAAAACCATATTGTAATAGCCAGATCATTGGGTTTATTGGTTTAAAGTCTAGCAATAAGGATGAGTTATCAACTAAAGATACTATCAGCTAACTTATATATGTCTCTATAATGAGATTCAACATTTGAAAGACTAGACTGTCATACGAACATCAACCCTTGTATTTCAGAGACACATAGGAATATAGATATTCATCATTGAATATGTGCCACATTCACAATAATAGCATAATGGGATGCATATACCTTTGTTTAGAAATACTATCTTTCAACTAAAGCTAAAAAATGTTACTCAATAGCATCTCATTTGCATCATTGTATATTGAAAAGAACACATGCAAAATGAACGTCCATTACTACTTCCCTAAGTATTAATGAAGCCATGCACAAGCACTTGCTATTGTTAAATTGCACACATAAATATAACAAAGGTATCATACCTCTTTTATCAATTCATACATGCCAATTCATCATTGTTGTTCTTCCTCCCCCAACTTGAACTGCACAATACACTCACATATAGGATTGAGTCAAAAGAGTATAACTTGGTTCACTCAGGACTTCATTTTTAACAGTTTAATCAAATGTACTGCAAGATTTTCATCGATTAAATCTTATAAAAGAGTGTGAAAATGATTTTTCATGGTGATCGCAATACATATAAAATCATTATGTTCATTGGGGTCATTCTTAAGTTCAACTAGCCACATTTAGTGATGACAATCAAAATTTGTTAACAAATTACAGCAGCGATGTAGCTCAGTTTTGCCTCACTTAAACATCCCAAGATATTTTTTTGCCATTTTTTGCATGTGGGGAATGTAAAGTTACTAGAAATTTCATCCTAATCGGAGTTATAAAAAAATATGAAAAATAAAAAAGTGAACAACATCATGCAGATTTATGCAACTCCATCTACAAGCTTATAAAAAACTAAAATATTTTTGTGGTTATCAATTTTTAGGAAATGAAACTAAAACTAAAACAACTTAAACAAACAAACATGGTATATAGAATTAAATAATAAGGAAGGAACTCTTACCCCCCAAGCTTGGGTGAAGCTAATATCCCAGGTAGTGCCGGTATAGACCCCAACCACTTGATCCATCACCGTAGTAGGGCGTCAGTGCCCATGTCGCATCCACCTTGGGCACGGTCTTGTTGCCCTAGTGTGAGGAGGACCCTTCCCTCATGGAGTGCTCAGTTGGTGAGCTAGCACCCTCCCATGATGGGTACGAATGCGGTGCGGGAGTATCACTTCATGAAGGCTCCTCCACTTCTGGCACTATCCACTCGTCCAATTGCTTGTCAAAATAGTCAAGACGAGGAAGAATCATGGACTCAAACTAGCCACACTTAACCATAAATTGATACATATAGATAACATTTTCTCACCATATCAATATTCCCCTGTTATGCAACATATCCATATTCAAGAGATGGGTTTCCTTAATTTCAGTGTCAATATTTTTAAATCCTCTTTCATCCTTAAGCTCATAAATTAGAGTATCTATGGCTCCATCAAATAAGGGTGTGCTAATATTATGTGACACATCAAATGAAAAAGTTCTTGCAAGAACTACACCCAAATTATAATCAGGAGTTCTACCTTCCTTAGAACATTTCAAGAAATATATCGAGGGATCGGTGTGAGCAGTATTATTATTTCTAGCGAGAAATCCTCTAACAAGAAACAATGCAAAATATCTAAGTGTGGGGTGCTAAATATGTGAAAGCTTGCCTCTATGATGTTCCTATGGCACATCTACACTTAATCTTCCAAAAGGCTCTAAGGCTAGCATCAATATCACTAGGAATTTCTACCCAACTACCAATATTAGGAACATGCAATGCAGTGCAAAAATTCATCCAAAGACATAACATATATCTTGTCTTTCATCATGGATCTCACATTAAATGAGCTTGCGATACCCTTACCTCTTTTGCCTACCTTCTCATTTTGGTGAACAAACCTAAAAGTGGCAAGGAATTCATGACTAATTTTAGCATAAGTATTTCGAGGGTGGCTTGCAAACCCAAACAAGTTCGTGTTAGTGGCAAAATGGTGGAAGTCATCCTGTATGCCTAGGACCTTTAGCACCTCAGCATCTGGCCATCTTGTGGTATGAACGACCAAGTCTTCTACTTTTTCAAGCATATCTTCCTCCCACTGTTGGGATTCATCAAGGTTGATGGAAACCTTAGGAGTGGTCTTCTAGACCTTGGATTCATAGCACCAAAGATTCCCTTGCCCTTTCTCATGGTGGAAGGAACCTTGCAGCACTTTAACACAAACCAATAAATAATTAGATGTAGCAAGTTATAACCAAAGATGCCCTTGCCCTTGTTCACGGGGAGCCTAGAAAGCAAAACTATGCATCATTTCAGCTCTAAAATTTCAAATACATGCATTTGTAATACATGAGAGGTGACACCCAAAGAAGAAATTTGCTCATAATGTAAAGCATCAACTCAAAAATAAATTGGATGAGGGTAGGAGTTACATATCAAGGAGTAATGCCTCCAAAGGGATTTGAAAATGGGTGCTCAAACTTGGAGATAAAAAATGGAGCAGCAAAGGAGCAAGTGACATGGTTATACCCTACGGGTACATGACATTAGCATACCTGGTCCAACCCAAGGAAGGACCATGAGAATATACGCGGCCCATGAAGATTTTTGGGTGGCCCAAGCCCATGACGTCTTCGGATCCTTGGAGAGCAAGACTAGAACAGATAGAATATTCAAAGGGGCACACCCTAAACTTGTAACCGACTAGATCTGTGCTCGGGACCTGCCTATCTCTATATAAAGGCTAGGAGGGCATGACGAGGAGGATCTCTCTCACCTCACCGCATACACACCTCCACGCCAGATTGCATCTGTGCACCCCTGTACTTTTCGGTTCTGACGTAATCCAGAGCAGACAAGCATGATTAGGGTTTTACCTCCAGGGGCCTGAACCTGGGTAAATCTCGTGTCCCCTGGTTGCTTGTCTGTTAACCGTTCTGCGATCTCTAGCACCCCCATATTCTCCAATACCCAAGCTCATAACAATGGGAATTGACGATATTAAACCTCGTCAATTGGAGCCGTCTGTGGGAAACGGGGGCGCTGATTGTTTGATCATGATGGTCTCGACCAAAGCGATCTACAACTCTTCGGTGACGGAGAGAAATCTCATCTTCGGAGCTTTCAACTTCACCGCCCACTCGCCAGCCATCATGAAGGACTTCGAGCCCGTAGGCGACGAGCTCGAGATCCTGTTCGGGAGCTTCTACTTCCAGGTGGGACAGACCGGCACTCTCTGCCTCCCAGAGCGGGTGCCACTACCATTGATCAGGCCCGCCTCGTGGGATCTGCATCCCAGCGTGCTACGCACGTCAAGATCGACAGATGAGTCATATGACAGCAGCTGCTAAAACTCAGATCTATGCGATCCCCCGTCGGATGAAGGGACCTACGGTTCCGGATCCGAAAGCTGCGGCAGCAGCGGTCCAAACTACGGACGCTACCAATGCGCCGTGGTCATTCAAAGCGATGTGGACCAACAACCACCAGGTTCGGGTGCCCACATACCGCCGCCCAACCCGGGGGGTAGAACATTTAAAGTAGAGTTGCTAAATGTCTCTCGGTCGATCCTACAGACCTTTTATGTTGGCAACAACTTTCTTGTGCCAAGTAATTGAAGTCTGAGAATGAATTTTATTTTTCTCGTGTCATCAGGAATCTTCTTTACTATTTATCTTGGTGGTGTAAAAGTGATATCATGATCTTTGGCAAAGATTTTGATAGACCCGGACGAATAAAGAGTTTCCTTCATTTCTTAAACATGTTCTAAGAGCGACTATGATTTTGGTATTCATCAGTTTCTCTTGCTACGTGTTCCTTGTGACTCTTATGAGTCCTCTCCATAGAACAACCTTTCTGTTTTGGCCTTCTGCTGAATGAAAGATTGACCCTTCTGTTTCAAAAGTAGTTCAATAGCTTGGTTTTGCTGATCCCTATCTCCGCAACCTGAAATCTCTACTTAAGCCGTTTAGTAGAGGTTCTTTATTGAAGTCCGTGGTTCTGTTCTTTCTGTTGAAATGTTTCTTCTACAGAAGCTTAAACTCTTCTGTAAGCTCCATGGTCTCAATCCTTATGAAGACAATCTATCTAACAACTTGAAACTTTCTCCTTTTGTTTCCATGTTACCTTGATGTGTTTCATGATGTCATCTCCGAGTAGTTTCTGAACACTCTATCCATGAGTTTACCATGAGATAATCTGTGTTGTTTAGTGTGTTTCCCTCTTATCCTTAGAGTGACCCTATTCTCCTTCTTCTCTATTCCTACCTTTGGAATCTCGGGTCGAGATTCTCGTAAGGGTGATAGAGTTGTAACACCCCAGTTTTAGTTAATCTTTAATTAGGGTTTGTTTGTGCATTCATGAGAATCATCTCTGAAAAATGCAAATAAGAAAATAAGATGCAAACCTGAAACCCTACTCTTCCCCCTCTATTTCAAAACAATTCAAAAGGGTTTGTATTTTGAAAACTACCAAACCATTTGGAACCCAATTTGTTATAAGGGGTCCCTATAGTATTTGAATATATTTACAAAGTTCTGGTATTTTGAAATGTTTCAAAACAGATTTTGAAATAAGATACAAAAGAGAAAACACGAATCTGAAATAGGAAAAAAGGTTTTGCTAAAAAAAGAGAGCATCCGTAGCCTAGCCGGCCCATCTCTCTCCTCACTTTTCCTGCCGCTCGTGCACAGCAGCTCGTGGCCCAGCTAGCCCATCCCCGTCCCAGTGCCCCTTCGACCGTCCTCCCTGTCGTCTTCCTCTCCCATGACAAGCAACTCGCTAGCGCACCCGACACCGTCCGCCGAGCCGCGCTGAGATGCTCGTCGCCCGTCGCCCCTAGGCGCAAGGATAAGGCTGCCACAATGATGCCCTTGCTCTCCCTATCCTATTTTCCCTCTCTCTCCATCTCTACGTTGTTCATGCGCAGAGACCCCCGTAACCCTAGCCGCCGGCTGCTAGTGCCGCCCCACCGTTCCGTGCCACCCCTTGCTCAGCTGAGACCACCACCGAAACCGCCGAGATATCCTGCTTCTTTCGCCCCTAATCGCGTTAGCCGGTATTACCCCAAGATCCCCAATCGAACCCTTGTTCCTGTCGTCGGCCGCCTCCATCACTATCGATTCTGGAAACACCTGACCTCGCTCTTCCTCTACGACCTGGCCATAAGCATCCAGGTGAGCTGGCGGTTCTCGAGAGCCTCTCCACCCTCTCCCTCCCTCTCTGCACCACGCTCTCGCCATAGCAGAGCAGTTTCCGCCATAGTAGGTAGCTCACGCCGATGCTCCGGTGACCACTCCGCAGCGGCGTCACCTCTTTTAGGTTCACCTTCATGTGCTGGTTCGAACACACATAGCTGCGCAGCCCTGCGTGCCCTTCCTCGCCGTCGTCGTCCATCGTCTGGCCTGTCTCTGACAAGCCAATGTGGCTAGGTGATTTGTCGCTTGGTCCCACCAGTCAGTGACCATGGCTAGACGCAGCCGCAATGTAAAAAATTTTAAATCCTGTGTTGGTGTCGTGCTGACGTCATCCTGACGCATTAATTCTTTTTATTAATTTAGGATATGGTCTAAATCTTATAAATTCAATAACTAATTATTTGTAAGTCAGAAAATATGTATAATATATCAAAATGTTCAGAAAAATGAGGTCTATATCTTAAAGATATAATCATGCATTGCTAAACAACTTCAATGACAAGTTTAATTAGAAGAACCAATTGAACCCCGTAGGTGATTCGGGGGTCTCTCTTTTACTAGGGTTTGCACCCCTCGGATGCTGCTTAAATTTCCAATCATATTTTAGGGTTACATTTAAACTATATTTAACTTGTCATATCATCATACTTGCTTGAGCATTGCATCAATGCCATGTGTTGATTGTTTCCCTTCCTTTCCGGTGTTTGGTTCTCCCCGGTAGAATACGATATCGAGAACAAGATCAAAGACCGAGATCAAAACTGTCGAAGCTTGAAGACCAATACTTGACCAACTATAATCAAGTAAAGTACATGGGTCCCAAATATCTGCTTATTGGTTATCAACAGGAAAAGGCAAGCATATCCCCACCATTATACAATCCTATGGTTTCAAAAGCATTTCAATTCTTGCCATGATGCATACAATTCCAATGTGGTCTTTTATCGAGATATAGAGTATCCTATC
Organism: Avena sativa; assembly: GCA_916181665.1. Classification (NCBI taxonomy): domain Eukaryota; kingdom Viridiplantae; phylum Streptophyta; class Magnoliopsida; order Poales; family Poaceae; genus Avena; species Avena sativa. The sequence goes on from OV702295.1 coordinate 171,773,463, forward strand.
TGTTGCATTACCTCCTTTGAGCTTATATTACCTAATTCATTGCTCCTAGCATAACTAGGTCTGGCCTGTGTGCACTGCTAGAGCTTATATTTGTGTCTTGCTTAGCCATGCTTTGCTGTAAGTGCTGGTTCATCCATATGATGTGTCAGATGCAGATAATTTAGTATGACAGGAGAACAAGATATACGGATGAGGTGATATCAGTGGTAAATATTAAACATGCTAACGCTTGTATGGGAGGCCATGGTGGGATGTGGGTTTTGTAGTCCCATGCTCGCCACCACTAGGAACCGAGTTCTTGCCTCTTGAACCAAGACGAGCATACAACCACACGGGGCCTAGAAAACCCCACGAGGAACTAACTTTCCTAGTATATTCCATGAGTCACATAGTTCGGGCGTTCCATTTGACATATGCATTTTGGTTGTTCTTGAAGGCGGTAAAGGAGGTGCATTCATAACAGGTAGGAAAGCGTGGCCGCGGTTGCTTGGGGTAGATAGCGCCCCCGGTAAAACAACCTTGCCTCACATCTCTGGGGACCGGATTTGGGTTTTGACCTGTTACGGCGGAACAATCCTTAGGGCATGACTCATGGTGTCAGCGAAAGCAAGGTAAAGGTCGTGTCCAACCACCCTCTGACGACCTTCCAAGGAAGATGGCTATTACTTGTGGCATTAAGAGTTGGTTGGTATGTGTGGGTAAAGTTGTACACCCCTGCAGGGTAATAATCTTTTCGAAAATCCATGTCGGCGGTTATGGACGACTTGGAACATACGTGATGATCATAGAGAACTTGAACCTAATCGTAAAACTTGGCAACTAAGGTTTGCTAAGGATGCTTCCTCATGGGTATGATGGGGTGATCCTAGACGAGGTTTGATGATGATGAATTTGGTGTATATCAAAGATGATGATCAATATTTTGGAGATGTCACTCTCTTATCCCCTTTTAAAATATTCATAATAGACGAGCTTCTTCTCTCTCTTGTGTTATAAAAAATAGCTTTACGCAAAATAGCTCCACCAGCCATATGTCTTGCTGAGTACACCATGTACTCACCTTTGTTTTGTTGATACTTATGTAGCAGAGTAAGTGTTCCCCTAAAGAAAAGTTTCGTACGACATCGACACTGATAATTAGCCTGGGGTTCCCGGCCAGCAGCCTGGAATCTATGGGCTGGGACATCATCGTTATTCTTCAGGCCTCTTAGGCCATTTTTTAAGTTTGCTATACTTAATAGCATAATTTGCCTTTCGTTGTTTGATGTTTGTGGTCAGTGACCTCTGCTTGTAATATTTTGGTTCTTCGCTCAGTTATGAGCTTGCTGTAATAATTTTTGTATCGTAGGGTCACTGTTGTTTTACCAATTCTTCACTGGATATCCTCGAGCTCAAGTTTATTCTTATGTCAGGCTTAGGTCTGGGATTTGTTTGGCCCTGATCCTGGGGGTGTCACAGGTTACCACCTCCTGTGATGATAGTAAGCATCTTCACTTCCACTTAGGGTTAGCTTAGATCTGTAGAGCTGCCAGGGTTAGGAGCTGTAGTTTGTAGCTTAATTCAAGTACATGTTAGATTTTTGTGCAAATAGCATGTGTAGGTTTGAGCCAGATTTGTAGGATTTGCTCTTATAGGTGAACTATTACTGTTGATAGATTGATATGATTGTTAGCTAGGTAGAGTAGTAGAAGACCAACTTACTGTGAGAATGTTATGAAATTGATGCATATTCTAGTTTCCTCCATTAGAACACCATCTTCTTCACACCTTGATTCATTTGTGTCTTTTTTGCGTCCTTGTTGTAGGACTCATTCTGCAACCAGCTTAACCAGGTTTTGATCCCCATTGGGGACTCCTAGATCCCCTCTTATGTGGATGACAATCAGCCTCTCACATAGAACCATGTGGTGTCATCGATGTCACCCAGTCTAGGGAGTGGCATCGTGTCTGCCGATAGTTTTGTCTAGGCCTTTGTTGCCCCCATCGAGGCTAAGGTTACGACAAAGCTCAAGAAGGCTCAGATGAAGGGGACCATGAAATGGCTCCCTTACATGTCCACCTTTGTGCTGAATAAGATGTGCGAGATAGTGAAGAGAGGCGCTCGTAATGAGAAGGGGTTCAAGGAGATCCATCTCAATGCATGCGCTAAAGCTTTGTTCGAGCATTGCAATGCTGAGATTTCAATCACTTAGGTGTACAACCACCTAAAGAAGTGGAGGATGTGTTGGATCCAAATCATCAAGCTGAGAGACCTTAGCGGCGCGCAATGGGATGAGGACACCTTCACCATTCTTCTTGCCACCAAGCACTTCCTAGGAAATGTTCAGGTTTGCACCAATGATCACTACCACCCTATCTTCCTACACAACATTTAAACTTTCATTCACCCCTAACACACTCTATTGAAACTCGTAGGCGCATCCAAAGGACGCAGAGTACCTCAAAAATCCCATCCAGAACTACGTCCAGATGTAGACCATCTTCTCCTATGGCCTTGCCACTGATATGTATGCCATGGGGTCAGGCGAGCCCCTTGGCACTCCTAAAGACCCTGATACCAAAAATTCTGACACCATGAACCTTGATGCTTCGGAGAAGTCGATCGATGCTCGAGATATAGTAGCAACTACAACAACATCTCCAAGAGCTGTTGCTGCCTTCAACGACAAGAGTAAGAAGGGCGTGTTTGCTGATGACAAGATCCATGCCTTCAGCAGCATGACCGAAACCGTGAAGCATGTTGTGTATGCCATCAGTGACAACAAGCCCAATGACATGCACCCTAACCTCTACACAACAGTGATGGACATTGATAGATTTTCGGAGTGCCATCTCATGGTGGCTCTCATCCACCTCGTCAACAACAAGGTGCAAGGCACTAACTTCATCGGCATGCGTGAGGTGCACATGATCCTATGGGTCGGGACATTCCTGGACAAGTACTTCGACTAGAGCTTCAACTCCTATGGTCCTGGAGGTGGTGTGCATGATGGTGGTGGTGCTGTTGATGAACTTATGATCTTTGTGATGTACATTTTGGAAGTAGATAAGATCCAAAAAATTCTATGGCTTGTATGAACCGATGAGGTGGTATATACTAACCCCTCATGCGGTTCTGAACCTGATTGCGGTGGTAGGATGACACCCACTTTTGATGTGGCGGTAGTTAACACCATGTAGTGTAGGATGAATATGTGATCCCCTTTTGGAAATGATCATGCACGCACCTGTTAGTTCGTATTTGTATTATGAACTTGTTATGGATGGTAGATGCATATGATGATCTTGTGCTATTATACAATGACATGTTACTATTCTGCCTTGCAGAGAAACTTCTATACGGTGTTCCGAGGCAGGAAATCAGGGGTGTACACCAAATGGAGACACTGCCAGGATCAAGTTATGAAGGGTTCAACAACATGGATGAGGCATTTGAGGCATACGACATGTGTATAGCTGAGAAGAACAACAACTTATTCATGACAACATCAACCAAGGAGAATATCAGCTGGACAACGTAGCCCAACAAGGATAGGAGCAGGTGCAAGTTGCAGCCAGGGAAGAAGAATAGCAACTGCACATTGCTGGCTATGAAGAACAACGGCATCTTCAACATGATATCCTCAAGAACTTAATCATCTTGGTTCTTCTTATGGTGATCGTCAAGTTGATCTTCTTCTAGGGTGGTGTATATGATCCAATGTGTTTGTAGTGGTGGTAAGCACATCAGATTTTGAATAGAGTGGCCATAAGGGCCATCCTGTGTGCAACCAAACAAGTGTTTTTTGCATGCAATGGTCCAAAAGGTGACTGATACAGATAACCAAGCACAAAGGGCAAAAATGACCTATCCATACCCATGTAACTCATGAAGTCTATCAAACGGGCTGTAAAAGCAGACCCGGTGTCTGGCTCAGGATGGGAGTGTTGCGCTGTAGCATTGCTAACTACAGCGGAGGAGGAGGAATAGATCAACCAGATGGAAGGATGAGCCGAAGGAACCAGTGAACAAAAATAACCTTCAACTATGTGCGAGGCCGGACGTTTGGTACTTCGGGCATCGAGAGAATTCGGTTTTGGAAAAAACAAGCACCAATCGGTCAACATGAATTTTGCTAACCGAGCGTTTGGTACGTTGGTACTCCGGTCATCAGTTTAGACCCACCATAGGAAATGTTTCCTTCCGCAATGACTGTGCCCGTCGGTCGTCATAGAAGGCGCGCCTTCCGCGGCAAAAATCTCGGCTCGACCGTGGCCGATGCAAAACCTTTTTTTCCGGTTTCGCACCCCTCTACTACGACAAAACCGCTAAAAACATGGAGGAAGCTCGATGAGCACGTGGCAGAAGTAATATTTCCACTTCCTCGTGAGATGTTGACTTGCCGAAGTATTTTTTTGCGTGTGGGTCCCGGACGTCAGTGACTCTAGCGGACCAAAGTTTTCGGTCGCGCCTCCCTGATTTGAACTTGATAACGTTGTTTGATGCCTCTTTTGTTTAGTCAGGCTACTGGGTCTCGCATGTCTGCCTCACATTAGAGGAATCGTATGTATGATGGAATTGTTTTCCTTCCCTGTTCCGAACTTGATAGCATCGCTCGATGCATTTTCCGTTTAATCAGGATGCTAGGTCCCACGTGTCATCCTCACACTAGAAGAAACACGTGCATGATGAATTTTTTCCCTTGGCTCGTGCCTCCCTGATATGAACTCGATAACGTTGCTCAATCTATCTGTCGTTAATCATGATTTTGGGTCCCATATGCCAGCCTCTCATTACAAGAATCATGTGTATGATGGATTTTTCCCTTCGCTCCCGCTACCTTGTTCCGAACATGATAGCGCTGCTAGCTGCATCTACAATTTAATCATGAAGCTAGGCCCCACATGTCATCCTCACATTAGAAGAAACGTGAGTATGATGATTTTTTTCCTTGGCTCGTGCCTCCCTGATTTGAACTCGATAACGTTGCTCGATCTATCTGCCATTAATTGCGATGCTCGGTCCCACATGCCAGTCTCTCATTAGAAAAAATCATGTGTATGATGGAATTTTTTCCTTCACTCCCGCTACCCTGTTCCAAACTTGATTGCGCTTCTAGATGCATCTACAATTTAATCACATAGCTGGGCCCACATGTCATCCTCGCATTAGAAGAAATGTGTGTATGATGGATTTTTTCCCTTGGTCGCGCCTCCCTGTTAACTTGATAGTGTTGCTCAACCAATCTGCTGTTTATTTAGGCTGGTGGGTCCCGTATATCAGCATCTCATTACAAGAATCGTGTGTATATGATTAAATTTTTTCTTCTCTAGCGCTACCCTGTTCCTAACTAGATAGCCTTGATCGACGAATCTGCCATTTGGTCACGCTGCTAGGTCCCACATGTCAGCATCTAATTACAAGAACATGTGCATGTTGGACTTTTTTCTCTCGATCGGGCCTCCGTGTTTTGAACATGGCAACATTGCTTGATGCATCAGCCGTTTATATAGGCTGCTGGGTCTCACATGTCAGCATCTCATTAGAAATAAACGTGTGCATCCTAGAGTTTTTTCATGCTCGTGCCTCCGTGTTTCGAAATTGGCAACATTGCTCGATACATCGGCCGTTCATACAAGCTCGTGGGTCCCACATTGAGCCTCTCATTAGAAGAAGCATGTGTATATGATGGCATTTTTTCTTCTCTAGCTACCCTGTTCTGAACTAAGAACGTGCCACATGTCAGCATCTGCCATTTGGTCACGCTGTAGGGACATGTTAGCATCTCATTAGAAGAACGTGTGCATGTTGGATTTTTCTCTCGCTTGCGCCTACCTTACTCGAACTTGGCAACATTGCTCGATGCAACACCTATATAAGGTCTCTCTGGTGGGTCGCACATGTCAGCCTCTCCGTAAATGAAATATGCTATGATGGACTTTTTTTTGACTGCCTCCGTTGTTCAGACTTTGCCCCGTTGCTAGGTCCCAGATGTCAGCCTGCTCTGTGAGGACACATGTGTAGGCTATTCCCATATGTCAGCCTCCATTTGAAAAAAATGTGTGTATGTTGGACTATTTTTTCAGGTCGAGTCCACCGTCCTGACCTTGGCAACATTGCTAGATGCAGCAGCAGTTTATTGGGACCCAGGTATTTGTATTTTTTTTTAAAAGTTAATATATACTCTGTTGCTAGGTCCCACACATCAGCGTTAGTATAAAATAACAAAAATTGCCACGACATTATTTTGACCTTGGTCCATTCCTGGGTCCCAGATGTCAGCCTCCTCTGTGCAGGAAATGTGTTTATGCTGGGTCCCATATGCCAACCTCTATTTGAAAGAAACGTGTATGTGTTGGACTATTTTTTTTGGATCGAGTCCGCTGTTCTGACCTTGGCAACATTGCAACATGCAGCAGCAGTTTATCTGGGTCCCAGATGTCATCCTGAGAGTACAAAAAGATGACTATAAGAAAAAGAAAAATTGCCTACCATTCAAACTCGAGACCTCAGAACCGGTATACGGCTTGCCTTGCCACTGTGAAAGAAATAGTTAATATAACAAAAACGTTAAACGGTTCCTTCTATAAGTTTAAAATACTTTCTTTGACCATGTTTATCTAATTTGAAATAATATGGCGGCTATCTTGGCAGCTAAACTAAGAACTGCTACATATCGCAGTAGTTTTTACACAAAAAATAGGTAGGCTGAGCTTTTTTTATCATCATGGGCAATATTCAATGGCTTCACTCCTAAACTGAATGGGCGATGATCGACGGCCAGAAGACCATGAAAAGTCCGAATTAGAAAGTTTTCGGCTATGCTAGGGCCTCATAGGCTAATTTCATGGGTTTATTAATAAAAATTCTAGACGTCACAAGGAAGAAAAACACAAGGGCAAAAAAATTTGGAAGATATTTCACGTGAAAAGTGTTGACAACCAGGACACATAGCCCACGCGCGCCAAAACTTTCCTGCTCGAGCATTCACTCCAGCAGCCAGCTACTGTCTCTGTGCCATTCTTTTGGAGATGCACCAGCCGTGAAAATCACAGGACACGCTCCAAAACATTCACCCTCTGTCTACTAGATGAGGCGGATGACACCATCGCTGGCGGCGACTTTCTTCTCGAGACGCAGACCGGCGGTTAGTTGGTCGATCCCAATGGTATGCTTATAATTTCCTTAGTTCGCTCGAATCGTTTCCTAGAAGTCGATTGGTACTCGATCTGTTCGTTTGACATTGTTCTGCACTTGATCATAGTGTTTGTTCGAATTGGTTGGCATTTTATTGTCCTCGGTCCATCTGTTCTCGCAAATATGTAACATAGTTCTACACTCAATTTCTGAAATAGGCTAAAATTATGTGGCATTTATAGTTCTATATTCCATCAGTTTGCTCAGATATATTGGCTTAATTAGATCTATAATCAACCTATTCACTGAAATATCATGAAAGATTCTGACCATCTCTATCCTCAACATATGGACATATATTGGATATTGAAAGGACAAAAAGCAGCACCTTCATATTGGGCAGGTGTTAATGACTTCATGAAGTTTGTTAAACAGCATAATGGAGACTCGAATATGTTTTACCCATGCCAACAATGCCTTAATTATAAAAAGCCGATTCAAAGCAAAGTTGCAGACCATATATTCATTAATGGGATGCAACACACATACATTATGTGGAGTAAACATGGTGAACCATATGATCAGCCTGTTCTTGATCCTCTAGCTAATGCTAGTCTGCCTAAAGCTCATCAGATTGAGGATAAAGACCTTTCTGGTTTGTTAAGGGACATGTACCCCACTACAAGCAAAAAGGGTGGCCTTCTCTTAAAAGATCACCTTTCTATGACCTAATGGAAGATGCCAAGTGTTCAGTGCACCCTGATTCTGGTATCTCAAGATTCGAAATGGTAATGAAATTACTAAAGGAAAAGTCGTCCAACAAGGTTATCAACAAAGCTTTCGATGAAGTGATTAAGGTGTACAGTGAGTCAATCCCTAGGGAAGGACTGCCAAAATCCTTTTATGAGATGAAATAGTACATCAAGGTACTCGGACTATCATATGAGAAGATCCATTTTTGTACAAATAAATGTGTACTGTTCTGGGAGGATTATGAAAACCTCGATGAATGCCCAGTATGTAACGAATCAAGATGGAAAAATATTGATAAAAAGAAGAAAGATCCTTCTAAGGTTCTGAGATATTTTTCCATTATAGATAGATTGCAGAGATTGTTTCAGTTAGAAGAAACATCTAAGGAAACAAGATGGCATAAACAGATTCTTAAGCCAGACGATTACTTACTGAGACATCCAGCTATTGGCGATGAATGGAAGATTTTTGACAAGGCTCATCCAGGATTTCCTGCAGATCCAAGGAACCTAAGAATTGGCCTAGATACAGATGGATTTAACCCATTTGGCAACATGAGTAACTCGTACAACATGTGGCTAGTATTGTTACTATTTACAACCTGCCTCCCTGGGCATGCACTGATCAATTGAACTGCTTGCTGATTTTACTCATCCTAGGTCCCAAATCACCTGGTAAGGATTCTGATCTGTTCATGCAGCCTCTTACACGAGACTTGTAGAAACTATGGAAGGGTGTCATGACTCTTGATATCCTTGCAAGCAAACCTGAAGATGCCAAGTTCCCTCTGCGTGCTGCTATGCTATTCTACACCCATGATTTTCTAGCTCTTGGCACTATGTCAGGCAGAGTGACAAGAGGTTACAAAACATGTGTTTGCTGTGAGTCAAAATAGGTCACAGTGAGGCTACAAAATAAGACCAGTTACCTTGGCCACCGGGTTTTTCTTCCTACAGGCCACAAATTTTGAAAAAACATTAAAAAATTACAGTTCTATGGAAAGAGGACTGAGTGTGGCACTGCACCACGAAATTTCACTATAGCTGAGTTGCAGGCGCATCTAGAAAAGGTCAAAAATGTCAAACCAGGAAAACAACCAGCTGCCAAACAAGGTAAAAGAAAGAATACAGAAGATGCACTGATAGTAGGAGCAACATTCAAAAGGAAGAGAGCGGAAGAAATAGCAGCAGCTGCCCAATGGAAGGAAAAGGAACCAAGAATATTTTATAAGCGCAGATCCATTCTATGGGACTTGCCGTATTGGGCTGGTAAGACTCATCGACATAATATTGATGTCATGCACATGGAGAAAAATATGTGACAACATTATAGGCACATTACTCAACATTCCAACCAAGAGAAAAGATAGCTATAATGCTAGGCTTGACTGCAAAAAACTCAATGTTAAAAACAACTTGAAGATTCATCCTAAAGATACGGTTGATAAGGGCGGTGAAAAACATTACAAATTTCGAGGTGTAGAATTTACTTGCCGATGAATAAAAGGGTAATATTTTGTGACTTCTTACGTGGTGTGAAGTTCCCATCTAGATATGATTATAACATTGCAAATTGTATCAATGTAGAGGGGAACAAGCTCCAAGGGTTCGAAAACTCATGTTTGCCACATCCTACTACAAATGCTTTTAGCTCTTGGCGTTAAAGGTTTAGTGGACAAGGATTTCTACAACGTGCCTGCAGAACCGGGAAAGTTATTTAGGGAACTTTGTAGCAAAACTCTAGACAGAAGAGTTGTAGCGTGTCTTCAGATGGACATAGCAGAAATCCTGTGCAAGCTTGAGCTGATATATCCACCATCCTTCTTTGATGTGATGGTGCATTTGGCTGTTCATCTGCCTGAAGATGCACTTTATAGGCCCCGTACAGTACTGTTGTGCGCTTTGACATCTCCTGCATGCATATGCTGCAGTGGCTATCATCCTGCTCAATCAAGTACCAACTGTCTTAAAATGCCCGCAGGTTGACGGTGGGCTGGAGGTCAATGCCGAGGGTTAGGTGGAAGTGGAACCCGTCGACACACACACACGCCTCATGCTAGAGCCGATGCAGAATGTCGTAAGGTATGAGGATGTCCTACTCCTCCGCCGTGAGTTGCAGGTTCTTCAGCAGCCATACACGGCTAAGAACTTTCCGCATAGTTCCCACGACCTTGCTCGCTCTTCGCAGATTGCTGGGAGGCAGGCTAAGATTCAAAAACTCCTCTTCACAGGGTGTGGCCGCAACATCGTCCTCCTCCAAAGGGGCTGGGAGGGATCGAGGCATCCTCCTGAGCTCATACGTCCTCGAGAAGAATATCTTTTGTGTCATTGTGTACAACATCGCCTCGTCAACTAACTGCGACTGGACAACAGAGAAATCGGTTGTGGCTGCGGAGACGCGGCAGACACAGAAGACATGCGGGCCAGACTCGATGATGCGCTCCTGTGAGGAGCGCTGGAGTTTCGGTGGCGGCGCCATTTGGGGATTTTTTGGTGGGGGTGGGGTGGGGGGGAGTGGTAGGGTGTGTGGCTGGCTAGTCGATTGCGAGGAGTTGGTTTTTTAATTTCGGGTTCTCTAGCGCTGGCATGGATGAGGGGGAAGAGGCCAGGGGAAATGGGTGAGAGGGGAGAGCTCGAACGCAAGGCCACGGTAGCTCGTCACTCCCTAACGCCAGCCCGGGCTCGTCCTCTCTCCATGGTTCTACTATATTATTTTAATTATTTGTTTGCGGGGTATCCATGGTTCTATTTTTTAATTATTTTTTGTGGGGGATCCATGGTTCTATTTATATGGGAAAGTCCAAAATAAACGTTGAATCTCTAGGGGAAAATTTTAAATTCGAACCCCAGAACCAAATCCTTGAAATTGGCACTCCAAACTTATCAATCGTAGCTTCAATTCAAACCCCAAAACGAAATCCCCTTATTATCAGTAAAAAGAGAAACTATGCAGATGCGATGATGATTCAATTTATTTATAACATAACTAGTACAGGTACTCCACAACCACGGCAGAAACTAAATACCATACTCTAGACGAAATCAGCACACACATGGATCACTGCATATCATACGGTTCTTTTCCGTCAAGAACCTACAACACCCTCTGCCGCGTGCGGGCACGCTCTCGCGTGTTCGATGTACTCAAAGAAGCTTCCCCTCGTGGCACACCCTTTGTTCCTGCAAGTGCACCTCACTCCCGAGGACAACCGATCCACATAAGTGTTTGGTTCAAAGACGCCTCCGTGCTCACATCCTGGACACTTGCCATCGGATAATTTTCCAACGCATTCTGGGCATGCCACGTGCCTATAGCCAGTGCACTGCTCGTGCAACAAAAATAGATTTATCCGAAAAAACAATAGTTCTATCAAACCGGTGCGACACAGAAGGAAAACATCCTGAAGAAAGAAGTACTTAACCATGTACGCAAGACGACGAACAATTTGAGAACAAAGCCTGCAGCTGAAGAACTAAACCGTATGACCTAGTCAATCGTAACTTTAACCCACTTGTCCGCCAAAGAAACGCCACTCATATCAATCGTAGCTTCAACTGCGGATCTGAGAGGGATTTTTGAGACCGAGCGAGAGAGCAAAGAGAGAGATATGGATGATGAGAGCGAGCGGGAGAAACTTGCAAGTTAAATAGTTCTACTACTAGTAGACTCCTTATATCACTCTAGGGAAGCGAAAGCTAAAAATACTGGCGCGGATAAAACTAGGGAAGCACTGTGTTTTCCGAGTAGGAGTAGGTGCGGAGTTACTCTAGTTTTTAGTTAATATCTGACCCGGTGTACATGATGCTTTGACGACCTAGGGCTACGTGCAAGACTAATACCATAGTACTAGTCCATATTAGGATGGAAACCACTTTGGTCCTTGGAGGCAAATAAAATAAAACTTTTCTGGTTTCAAAATTTTCACTTGCTTCCTAAACATCGGGAGGGAAGATTATTCAAAAGATCCGCTATTCACAATAGTAGTACATCTTACCTTATCTTTATCTTGTCTTATCTACTCTCGCAGGGTACCCAAATTCACACTTCTTGTACTCATTGATAGTACTAGTAGTACTTCTAATTACTACTCCGTCTGTTTGCGGCCGTTCTGTAGGTACCAAGAACTGGCCTAGAAAACAAGCGAGAAAATCTTGGGAATGTTTGAGCTAGCCTCTTAACTGCACCATAATTCTCTACCTACGTTTTGTTTTTCCCACGCTTGTAGCTCATAGCTCATGCACATGTCTTTTTTTAGGGGAAGCTTGGTGACTTGGTCAAAGAAAGAACACAGAAAAAGAGGTCCCCTTATTTATTCACTGTAACAGAGGGAGTAGGAATACTGATACTAGTACTAGACTAGTACTCTGTACTTCTCCTTCACAAGAAGTTTACCTTCTCCTTCGTGCTACTCTCAGGCGAAATTTCTTTATTCCTCGAAAGGCATGTTCCCCTCACAAATACTTGAAGGAATCCTGGTGGATTGGCCGCGCCATCCTCGGAGGTCTGCTTTGGCTCGAGGCCAGTCCTGGGAACAATTCATCCACTGGGAACATGCTGCCATTGGACCTGCCTTTGTAGGACGCCTGGACGCCGGCGGTAAATGTGCGGTGGCCATGCCGGCCGATGACGAGATTTTGGGCCCCCTCGAGGGTACTGATCCTGCGCTAGCCGCGTCACGGAGGCGTCAACACGACAGCCGAAGAAAAGAGGACCTCTACAACAAAGCTTTGGTGTGCTTCCACTTCCACTGCGATGCAGCTGCGTTCAGGGGGGAGGGGGAGATCTGGATGGACATTAGCCGTGGCCAAGTTTAGCCCGTGCGAGACAACAGGCAATCCTTCTGCCGGGAACTTACAGCCAACGAGCATGCGACCGGGGCAGACAACTTGGGTGGACGCTAGGTCGCCCTGGCCATGGCAGACGACCCGCTCCTGGGTCCCCTCGAACCTATCGATCCTATGCAAGCCCTTGCTTACGAGCAGGACATGCTCGAGTTTGAGCTCGGGCGCGAGGAACCTGCAGCTGGTGGACATGCGGCTGGGGGAATCAACTCGGTAGGGGGGCATGTCGACCTCTTCATACCTTCGCCTAACGTTAACAAGGTACAACAGTGACTTCAGTCCTCGGAATAGCTTCACATCCTTGTGTGCTCCTCTACTCCTTCCGAGCAATCTTATCCCTTTGACCATGATCAACTGTAACAAGGGTGCTTTTTTTTCTGTGTGTGGCAAGCAGTTGTACGAAGAGTATGGACTAATTTTCTAAGATAAATTTTAGGCCCTTTGTGACAATTGTATGGACTTGGATGTAATTTTCTATTTTTATGTCCTTGATGTCACCTTTAATTCCACTAACCATGTTGATTGAAGCATGTTGCTCTTTTGAGACATACCCTGGTTAAAAAATAAAAAGAACGCCACCACCACAACTTTCACACGAAGCGTACCATGCCAAATTTTAGGATTTTTCAAGCTTTATATCTAAAACTTCGCACACTTAAATGATTGTATGCCAATAATACGATATTAGGCAAAACTTGAATACATGTGATCATGATAGACTATTACTCTTGAAAATTTCCAAAATTCTTCCAATATTTAACCTCTATTAATAACCATAAACACAATTTTCAAAAATTCTCAAAAGTAACAATAATTACATATAGGTCCAAAGACCACCTCGCGGTGACTGCAGGCCCTAGCGCGATAATTGAAGCGCCTCGCTCCTCTAGGACCTACGGTACCCCGGTTCCAAAAATTCAATAAAGAATGCCACCACCCCAATTTTCAGACAAATTGTACCATGCTCTCTTACAATTCCCAAGTTTTAGGATTTTTCAAGAAGGCATAGAAAGGTTTTTCATTTTATTCATGTTTAATCTTCTTACGTTTTGACGAGGTTGCTGCATCGTGATGCTAGCTGTTGTATAGATTAATCTGTAGGTATTGTATATGCTAGTATAAGGCCGGCAATAGATAACGTGTCACTTTGTTATACCTAAGACTCGGTTATACTATTGAACTTCCTCTCACACACTTCTTGTAGATTATTAAATTAGACCTAATTCGACATATCGACATAAAGTCGTCTGAGTGGGTGAAATTAGGTAAAAATTAAGCTTCAAAAATATAACATGTAAATTATCCAACCACTTTATGTACTATAAAATAAATGGCACCTATGAACGCTAATTTAGCCATATTAACCATACTTCTGTCTTAAAAAAACCTTTAATTCTTCACCATGCTAACTTTTACTTGAGAGGATGTCTCTATTTCTCTAGCGTGTTCGTGTCAACACCTGGATTTTTAATGTCAGATGCCTGTTATGCCATATATCGCAATCCGAGGATTACCATTTTTGAGAGACATAACAGATTGGTACCATAGTTCATCATCCATTACAAACCATAATAAAGGTCTTACAAATAAAGGATCTCATGATCCAGTCTTAATACAATCAACGCAGTGGAAATAAAAAATAACGATAGCATAGTCAAAGCTCCATCTTCAGGGTCACAGGCAATGCTGACGATGGGAGATGATCCTAGTTGCCATAGACTTCCTGCTGTCCATCATCCTGGTACTCCTCTGATGATGCTCGACGTGGCACTTCGTCGGTAACCCCAAGCGTAGGGTGTGAAGAGCAAGCAACAAGTTTTCCCTCAGTTGAGACCGAGGTTATCGAACCAGAAGGAGGAAGGAAACGTCACACAGGTGTTGCAAGCAACGCGAAGACCTACACAACACAAACTCAAGACTTTGCCTCAACAAATCAGTGAGGTTGTCAAGCTCACCGGTTTGCTGTAACAAAGGATTAAACGAATGGTGTGGAAGGTAATCTCTTGCAGCAAGTAAACAAGTAAAGTGGAAGACGTATCAATGGTAAAGATTGGACCGGGGTCCATAGTTCACTAGAGGTGCTCTCCTTAGACCGTTGTTTTCTCCCTAGTGGCAACATCACATCTACAACCTAAGAGTTTTCTGTCACTTCCCTTGGAAACTAGAGGCATGAACCCAGTATTGAGCATAAATAACCCCTCTTGGAGTCACTAGCAACTAGTTGGCCAAGATAGCTACTAACAACGGAGAGCATGCAAGATCACAAACAACACAGACATGGTAGAATCATAAAGACAAAACCATTAGTCAAACCAACATAATAATCTCAATATCCATCAGATCCCCGCAAACACAACATGCATTATTACAAATAGATTAGATCTTGATCATGAACGGAGCTCACAAGATATATACATGAAAGCACAAAGGAGGAGATACAACCATCTAGATACTACATGGACCCATAGTCCAAGGTGGAACTAATCAGGCATCATATCGGATAGAAGGCCTCTGGGATGATCTCCCCTCCGGCAGGGTGCCGGGAAGAACTTCAGATCCCCCTGATCTAGGGACGATGGTGGTGGCGGCTATAGACGGTTTCATGGAGATTTGATCTGGTGCTTAGGGTTTCTACATCGGGGGCTTCTTATAGGCGAAGGGGGAGACAGAGGAGGCGAACAGGGGGGCCAAACCCTAGCCAGGTGTGGGCCCACCCCTGGCCGCGCCTGGGGGGGGGGGGTCTGGCTGCCCTGTCCCGCTTCCTCATCTCCCCTATGGACTTCTTGTTCCCCACGGGAAGTAATTGACTTCGACGTTTGTCCCATCCATTTTCGAGAATATTTCTTTACTAACTTTTCTGAAACCAAAAACAAAAGAAAACAGGCATCTGGCACTGTTGCAACTTGTTAGTAGGTTAGTACTAGAAAACATGTAAAAATCACCTCAAAGTGTA
Source organism: Avena sativa (assembly GCA_916181665.1). Lineage (NCBI taxonomy): Eukaryota > Viridiplantae > Streptophyta > Magnoliopsida > Poales > Poaceae > Avena > Avena sativa. The sequence goes on from OV702295.1 coordinate 171,789,127, forward strand.
GACAAGCAAAGTAAAGTAGATACTAAAAAATCTTGGAGCATCAAAAATAATAGATACGTTTCCCACGTATCCTCCTCCTCATAGTGTGGCCATAGGAATAGCCAGGGACAAAGCCATGAGTACCCTTTAAGTACTTGCAAACTATAACTAACAAGTAAAGTGGTTCAAGTAGGAATCCTCAGCTCTAGGTTTATTTGCAAAAATCCAGGTTTATCTCTAACTGAGTTTAGAAGTAAATAAAACTAACTTAATGTTTTACAACACCTAAGTGAGAACTTAGTTTTCATGTTCACAACCCTGTTGTGGTCAAGTCAAGTCAAGTCATAATTCATTTCAAAAGTCATTTTGAAAACATCTGACAACGGAACAGTATGGCCACTCCAACTGTCCATAACGCGGCTATTCGAATAGTTTGACACTCTGCAGAGGTGGTACACTTTCACCAAAACATTCAATACATCCATCAGGAACAATCCTTAATCACCATACTCACTATGCGGATAATCAATCCTAACCTTTTAATTACACACCTTAGTATAGGCACCTCCCCTATGAGTTTGGCCTCCCAACCATGACCATATTTAATCTTGGGAACTGCACAGGCAGACAATCATCACGAGGTAGCCTCAACTCAAACCTCTTCTTCAAGGGAACCCATACTAAGATATATAAACTTCTAGTCAAGCCCTACCCAAATTCGAGTATTGTGGTTGTACGGTAAAATTGGAATGGTATCACATCCGAACCCAACCATCAGATTTATAAAAGGGCTAAGGCTTATGCCTCGACATTTTCATCATCAAATCATCTGGTGTTCATAGCACATGTCAAAACATTTCATTAGAATGACTCGTCATTCTAAGGTTTTCATAATCATTTTCACCAAGTATTCCCATCTAAAGTTATCAAGTTTTATGCTTAGCACTAGCCACTAATGTTGGGGGTAATCACTAATGAGGGGTGCAAATGAAGTGTGACTTATCCAAATCTACTCGCATGCCTCAGTATGACATCTAATTCTAACTAACTTTGGCCAATTTTTATGCTCTTTATGCTACCTATAATATCTTTCCAAAAAAAACTCCCACGTCACTAAGTAAAAGTAATAAAGAACTTTGATAAAGAAATAAAAGAATAAAGCTTGCAAGTAAAACTGGGATTTGGTATAATAAAGTGGTATATCCAAATATGCCTAAGGCATTGCATAGGTTAATGGGTATTGTGGGGCTTGCATGGTTTAGCTTAGCTTGCATAGTTAGTAGCTTTCCTTGAGTAGTGTAGTGATTGAAGTTCTCTTCTTCTTCTTCTTCTTCTTCTTCTTCGTAGTCCCCTTCCTCCTCGTATTCTTGGTCGGTACTAGCGTCTATAAATAAATACGAGGTACATAATCACCAAACAATACTTAACTACTTCTATTTGGCACACAAGGGTTCACATTAGATGATCTAGCATCATCACAATCATCACAAGGATTAATGATTGAGTCTTATTCATTTTATTTTGGAAAAGTAATTTCTACTCATTGAAAACTACTTAAGATTTAATATTCTCCAATTAAAATATGGCATCATATGACCATGTCATCACCACATATTTTAATACTTGGGAATGTGATTTAAACTGCTGTCACAATTTAATAATGTTTAACATTATTATTTTAATTAATTAAAGTGACTAGAAATGCCTATGGGGCATTCATTTAATACTAGTCCATTATTACTGCAAGTAAACTTAGATATTTTTACATATTTAGAAAGATCTTGTCAAATGTGATTTTTGAGAGTTGGAATCAACTCAAAAGCATTTATGGTTGATTTTTGAAAAATGTTTGAATGCAGAAAATTCTCTACCTTGTTATTTTTACTATAGGTGATCTATAATTCCAAATGTTTTGAATCCAACGGGCTCAGATTAACAATTTCAATACCTTTCTAACAAAACTGGTTTCATGCAATTTGTTTCAGTGAATCTCTCTGATTTGATTTTTGAATCAACTGACATAACTAGGTTTGAACTTGTCACATCCCAAGATTTTCCAAATCTTGCAATGTGAAAAATAAATAAATAAAATAAAACTTTGTTGATTTTCAGGGTGAGAAGAAACTTTTTGAATTTAAATGGGAACCTTCAAACCTATTTTGATCAAGATAAAACCTAAAAGGATTTAAAAAGATAAACATTTATTAAAGGAAAAATAAAAATATTGGAATTACTATTTTGAATCTTTTAATAAAAAGATTTGATTTTCAAATGAATAGGTTGAAATTTAAATAATGATTATTTTATAAGCCAAATTAAAACTTGGCCAAGCCTTTGAAATAAAATATTTCTATTTGGATAAAAATAGTAAAGATTTATTTAAATAAAATAATAAGGATTTAATATCCAAGTTATTAAAAATAAAGGTTTTACTATTTTATTTAAACATCAAAACTTATTTATTTATTTTAGATAAGTTTTAAAAGTATTCTTTATTTTCAAATGAAACCTACTGATTTGGTTTTGAAAATATTTAGACTTTAAATGGAGTTTAAATAAATTAAAACCTATTTGATTTATTAACTAATGTCCATTTTATTTAATTATAAATGGACCCTAAAATAAAATTAATTTATTTTGGGAGTTGGAATGTTGTTGTTAAACAGAATCAAAACTCAATACAAAGTGTGGTGGAAGTTTGAATTTGTTTGTTGTTTGAATTGTTTGATTGAATTTTTAAAACAGAAAATCAATCAGAAAAAGAAAAAGACTATAGAATAAAAAAAATGGAATCAGACTCGACCCACTAAACTGGCCCAACAGCCCAACAACACAGCCCATCTGTTTACCCCACTCGCAAACCGTTTTCACTCCGAATCAAACCCGCTAAGTCACTGACTAGCAGACCCCACACTCTCTTCCTCTCTCTCACAGACATCGCGGCCCCACGTCGCCGGTTGTCGTCTTCACCCGCGGTGGCCACTCCCCACCTCGCTGTCGTTTCTGCCCGTTGATAGCTCCTTCAATCCCCGTTAACTGCCGTGTTAATTCGCCCAGCCATCACGCACGATAAGAGCGCCTGCCTCCCCTCTTCCATTTCCCCCAGACACCGCCTCCCCTCTGCCTCCAGGCTGCCCCAATTTCGAGCTCGAGCTCCACTGCTTCGACGAGCTTCACCAGCCGATTCCGGCGCCGTCCAACCGCCCCCACCTCCCAGAGCACATGAGCCTGCTACCCCTCTTCTTACGCGTCTCCCAGCACCAACCTCACACCCGCGCGAGCACCGTAGCCTCGGCAACCTCAACATCAGAGCATCGCCGCCTCCTGCCTCGACTCCGGCGAGTTTCCCCGGTGAGTACAGACTGCCCCAGCACCTACCAATGATGCTCCTGTGACCCCAGTACCGTACGCAGCTAACCGCATGGTCTGTTTGCCTCAGCGCGCCCTCAAACCAAGCCTCTGACGACAACCAGAAGCACTCGACGCCGCTGCAAGCTCCGGCGAGCAATCCACCCCGTTCCTGTGCGCCCCTCGATGAACTGATCACGTCTTGAGCTTCGCTGCACTTCGGCGAGCACAGTGAGCATCCTACCCCTCTCCCGCGCGACCTAACTCGCCGGCAAGCTCACTGGCCGAGCACGCACCACCGTCCGCCGCCGCTAGCGCCGCCCAGTTATAGTCTGGCTGTTGTGATCCGTTGGATCTCGATCCGTTGGCTAGGATAGATTCATTAAAACGAAGGGGTACGTTTGATCAGAGCCGTGCGTTTTAAATTAGATCCAATGATCCACAAAGGCTGATCCGCATGAAGCGGTACCGTCCAGTTAGATTGCGACACGTGGCCAGTCTGTTTGAATAAAACCAGAAAATGTTCTATTTGATTTGCAAACTTGTAAAATTCATAACTTGAGTTCTACACGTTCAAATTTTGCAAACTTTATATCAATGGAATCAGTGGAACAAGACCTAGCCAACCATGCAATGTGTTTAGTAAAAAGCTTCTGGTAAAATGATTGTTTTTGCAGAAACATTTGTATGCATGTTTAGGTTGTAAAAATTATTCAAAAATGTTTTTGAGATTGAAATCTTTGCAAATTTGTTTGTTGTGAACTTATTGACCCTAGGAACACACCCATGGTTTTAAAAATGGATTTTGTGAAGTTTAGGAATAAAAACTTGAATTAGCCCATTTCTAGCCAAATAAAAACATTAATTTTTGTTATGGAAATGACTTTGGAGTAAAAACTTTGGTAAAAATATTTTCCACCACATAAAATAATGATTGGATTTAAAAATGGTTTATGGATAGAACCCTTTTGCAAATGACTTTGCCACTTTAGAAAATGACCACTTTGAACCTTACAAAGTTTAGAGCCTAGTAGAAACCATCTTTGCAAATAAAACTAACTTATGCATGCTTTCATGCATGACTTAGTTCCTATGATTTTATGTGTGTGATGTATTGATTGAATATTGGTTGGAATGCAAGTTGATTTTGTGTTTGCTTGATTGATTTGTAGTGAAGTTAGAAAAGTGTGAAACTAGCAAGATCAAGAAGTGAACCAACATTCCCTACCAAAAAGGCAAGTGACACTATCATTCAAAGTCCTACTATTTTCATTATACTTAGTGGATTTTGAAACATGCATGAAAAGAGTTTCTATACTTATGCTATGCTAAATCCTAATAGGATACCCTATACATTCCTTAGTGAAAACAATGTAGTTGTTACATGCTTAGACATGCTATATTTTGAAAAGAGATACATGATGAGATTTTATGAGATTGAGAAAAGACTTATGTTTTATATAATAAAACAAGGACTCAATGAACCACCTGGGTGGACAAGGATACTTTGAGTTTTGGAGAAGGTGGCAACAAAAGGAACCATGTTTATGGCAATCTCTTTGTGTTGTGCTCCAAAGGAAAACCACCCAGGAACTTAGAGATTGAACATGTTTCTCGTATAGTGGCTTCCGTGTATAACCACATGCTAAATGGGCTCTGGCTTAGTCAACTACATAGTGGAAGACCCATGCATTGGCATCTTCAGGTTAACTAGATTTGTGTAAGGGAGCTGAAACCCTACATTTGTGCCTGGTAGACAAGCTAGCATTTTGTATTGGGAGGACTCCTATGGAAAGACTTTGTCACATTCTCAATCTGCCAGTACTCCATCTTGGTGAGTACTTATCCAGCGGCCACTGGTGGCATCAAGATGAGATTGTGTCATGTGGGTAAAGTGTACAACTTCTGCAGAAGATCAAATTCTAAGTACTTAGCCGTGTCCCCGGTTATGGACAATACTGAGCAACTAAGGCCTGAAGCTATGGAAGATCTCGACATTCCAATTTCTAAAAGAAAACTTTTAAGTGACAACAAAAGACTTGATGCACTTGGGGGTACCAAGGAGCTCAAGAGATTTTTGACAAGGACTTGAACACTTGGGAATTTACCAAGGAGTTCAAGGGATTTTGAAAAGGAGATTTGACAAAAGACCAAAAACCATTTTTAAAAGATAGGATAAATTTTGCTTTCTGCAAATGAGCCTAAAACCCTACTTAGCCAAATATGCATGTAATGATAAGATCCACTTATATTCAACATAGTAGTGAAACTTGCCAATACAATTCAAATGTATTGACCCTTTGTGGCTGTAACTTGAAATGTTGCAGGTTTGATTGATTTTAGTGAAGATTGATTGATTAGGATTACAAAGTCTACAACCAACATGTCTGCCTGTGGCACTTTGAAGATGAAGGACCCCATACTTATAGTTATTCCGCTGCAATGTAATGTAATAGCCAAATGAGCTATGTAAGATGTAATAAAATTATGTTATTTCGGGTTATAAATATATTATGACCTTTGTTTCTTGATATTACATCTTAACTGTGGATGCTAGCTATTGATCCAGGGACTAGCATTGTAAACACAGGGGATTCTACCTTATATAAAGGTTGGGACCCTTACAGATGGTATCAGAGCACTGTGTTGCCTGTAGGATTTTAACCCTAGGATTTGACAAAACCCCTTAGAGAAATAGGAGTTGTGTTTGTTCCAAAACTTATTTACAAACAATCTTGTAAACTCTTTCCTCAACCATTTTGGTTTTGACTCTACATCTTTTCTATTTCAACTTGATGGATAGAGCCTACCCCATGGCCAAAGACCTTACCATGAGCTAAGAACATTTTCAAACTCTAATGACTTCAACTTCTTCAATCTTGGATATCAACTCTAATGACTTCAACTTCTTCAACTCTAATGACTTCAACATCTTCAACATTTCCACCAAGGACTCAACCTTGGATATCACTAAGGACTACCAGTGAAAACCAAGAGACATTAGATTGCCTACCAAAGACATTGATTTCAAGTTAGAGTATAGATCATATTGTCCTATGAGGTATGATTATACTAAGTTATTATTTTCAAGAAAACTTGTTGTTACCTTCAACTCATGAGTTAAGCTCATAAGTTGTTAAGTGGTTAGTTGCTTGTTGATTGTTTGATGGTTTGATTGAACTTAGTTGTTTTTGGGTTGTGTGTTAAAACTTCTTAGAAACCTATTCACAAATACTTATCCCTATCAAACCAACAGATGCCTCCCCGTCGTGCCAACCCCAACCAAAACAACAACAACCTCACCCCTGAGATGCAACAGATGATGGCAGCTCAGACACAGTTGATGCAGCAGATGACCACATTCATACAGAATCAGAATAAAAACAAAAACAACAATCAGAATAACCTTCCAGCACTTGACATGCTCACCAAGTTTCTGAACAACTGATCCAATGGAAGCTGATGATTGGTTACGTTCAGTGAACAAAGACCTAGTGAATGTTGGTTGCACTGATGAAGAAAAAGTAAGGTTTGCAGCATTTCTGCTTGAAGGACCAACACCAACATGGTGGGACAACTTTCAAATCACCACTCCCCTTGAAGATGTGACTTGGGCTATTTTTGAAGATGGATTCAGAACCACTCACATCTCACCTAGAGTAATGTACTTGAAGAAAAAGGAGTTTCACAATCTGAAACAACGTCACCTCAGTGTGGCTGAGTATATTGAAGAATTCAACAATCTGGCACGCTATGCATCGGATGAAGTTGATACAGATGCTAAGAGAAAGGATAAATTTCTCGAAGGACTTAATGATGAGTTGAACCTGCAGCTAGCTGTTGCCTATGTCCCAACTTATCAATCACTCTGTGATAAAGCCACAATATTGGAAAACAAGATGAATCAAGTTGAGAACAGAAAGAGGAAACATAAACTCAAGAACTATTCAGGATCATCAAAGAAGAAGCATTCATACAAAAAGAGCAATGAAGATTCTAAACCACATCAGTATCACCACAACAACAATGGAAGTGAGAATAATGGAAATGATACTAACAATGGAGATGACCTTGGTCAGAACCAACATGACACTTACAGGAAGAAGGACATTAGCCAGTTGCAATGCTATAATTGTAAGGAACTTGGACACTATGCATCAGACTGTCCAGAGAAGAAAAAGAAAAAGGATGCTAGAAGAGCCAATGGAAATGACTCCAATGTGACCCAGAAAGGACATGTGAACCACATTGACATGAATGGAAACTTTGAAGAGATAGAAGAAGTGGATGTCAGGATTTAGAAAACTCAGAAGAGTCAAATAAGGATTCCTTGTCTGGTTATTGTGTTGAACTTTTAGTCAAGTGAACCATCAATGTAATCCTATGAGACTTTATTATAAGGGTGGTAGTACCCTAGTTATTTTAAGCCTACTTAGAACCTTTAGCCTTCCCAAATCTCGGGACGAGATTTATTTTAAGGGTGGTAGCCTGTCACATCCCAAGATTTTCCAAATCTTGTAATGTGAAAAATAAATAAATAAAATAAAACTTTGTTGATTTTCAGGGTGAGAAGAAACTTTTTGAATTTAAATGGGAACCTTCAAACCTATTTTGATCAAGATAAAACCTAAAAGGATTTAAAAAGATAAACATTTAATAAAGGAAAAATAAAAATATTTGGAATTACTATTTTGAATCTTTTAATAAAAATATTTGATTTTCAAATGAATAGGTTGAAATTTAAATAAGGATTATTTTATAATCTAAATTAAAACTTGGCCAAGACTTTGAAATAAAATATTTCTATTTGGATAAAAATAGTAAAGGTTTATTTAAATAAAATAATAAGGATTTAATATCCAAGTTATTAAAAATAAAGGTTTTACTATTTTATTTAAACATCAAAACTTATTTATTTATTTTAGATAAGTTTTCCAAGTATTCTTTATTTTCAAATGAAACCTACTGATTTGGTTTTGAAAATATTTAGACTTTAGATGGAGTTTAAATAAATTAAAACCTATTTGATTTATTAACTAATGTCCATTTTATTTAATTATAAATGGACCCTAAAATAAAATTATTTTATTTTGGGAGTTGGAATGTTGTTGTTAAACAGAATCAAAACTCAATACAAAGTGTGGTGGCAGACTCTGGTGAAATTCTGGCGCTGCGGAGCTCGCCTTGCTCCGGGGAAGGGTCAGTGGTCTTTTGTGAGGAGTGGGGAGTGAGATGGTGTGGAGAATTGAGGCCGGGGAGGCCTCCTTTTATAGTCGAGAGAGGGAGGCAGTGCGGCATGGGCAGATCTCGACGGGGTCAACGGCAAAATGAGCTAATGGCATGGCGGAGGGTGTAGTCCGGTGTGTGGTCTCTTGGCGATGCTCAAGGGATTAATGGCGGGACAAGGGGCAGTCCAGGTTGGTCAGAACGGGTTGGCGCTCTAAGCGGTACTGACGGCAATTTCGACGATGCACAGTGGATACGGGTCGCGCGGCGGTGAACGGGGATGTATAGGAGCTAGCTGGTGTTAAGGCGAGTGTGTGCATGCGCGATCAGGGCGATGCACGGCGTACGCGAGCTGGTCGGGTGAGGCGCTCTGGCGCCCTCTCTGCATGGCGCAGAGAAAGTGGGCGTGACGTTTCCTCTATGGTCCAGGGCCTGGCTACGTTCGAGGGCTGGACAGGGGGTGGCGGTGGACGGTGATTGATGACCCACAAGTATAGGGGGTGTATCGTAGTACTTTCGATAAATTGGAGTGTCGATCCCAACGAGGAGCAGAAGGTGCTGAACAGTGGTATGGAGCAGGAAATCCCTGAGAATACTTAGCAAACGGATTTTTAGTGGTTTTCTGACAAGGCAACAAAACAAAGTAAGTAACAGACGTAACAAACAAACGGAGAAAGTGGCCCAATCCATTCTTAGCAAAGGACAAGCCGGTGGAAATACTTAAAAGGACCAAATGTTCTCGAGGACACATGGGAATTCTGTCAAGTGCTTTCGCTTCGAATAGCTGAGTACTCTTCTCTAGTGTTTGTAAGTGTTGTGTGGGTGAACCTGTGCTAACATACCGCCCTTCCTAGGACTAATACATACTTTTTATTAAACCCCCTGCAAACATCCGTAACTACATGAAAGTAATTAAGATATAAATCTAACCACAGCCTTAAACTCTGAGATCCTACGCTCCCTTGTGTAAAGGTGTCCTAACGGGGGTTCTGGTTTCTGTCACTCCGGTAACCCCACAATTAGTAGCCAAATACACAATGCATTCCCCTAGGCCCATAAATGGTGAAGTTTCATGTAGTCGACGTTCACATGACACCACTAGAAGAATAGCACCACAACTTAAATACTAACCATTGAATAATAACTCATCACATATTCACTACCAACAACATGACTTCTCCCATGTCCTCAAGAACTAAACGAACTACTCACAAGACATCATATGGATCAAGATCAAAGATGATATGGTAATGGATAACAATCTAAACATAAACAATAATCCAATGGTTCCACTCACAAGCATCAACTACAATAGTAATCAACACTGGGAAAGTTTCCCCTAAGAACTACTACAAGATCCAATACAATTGTTACAGCGGGATGGAGTCGTGATGATGGTGCTGGTGGAGATGATGGTGTGGATGATGATGATGATCCCGATGAAGCCTAGCTTGATGACGGTGTTGATGGAGACGGTCTCCCCTCTCCGGGAAGGAATTCCCCTGGCAGTAATCGGTCTGCCGGAGAGATCTTTCTCTCTCGGTGTTTTCCGCCCCCCAGAGGCGGCGAAAATCTATCTGTGGTCACTCTCCTGGTATTAGTGTTCCGTAAGGAAGATATAGGTGAAGGGGCGGAGTCGGAGGCCAGGCAGGTGGGCCACACCTTCCTAGGCGCGGGGTCAGGTGGGCCCGTGCCTAGGCGGGTGTGGGCCCCCTGTGGCCCCTCTTTGCTCCTCCTTCTGGCTTCCTTCGTCTTCTGGTAAAATAATATGTTTTCATATTTTTCTGGTATTTTTCTGATCTTCGCGAAATTGCACCGAAACGCCTTCTTTTCCATCAGAATCTAGACTCCGGCAGTCCATCCTCCAAGAATCATCCAACATGCATAAACATATGAAAAGCTAGAAGTAATACCTCATAATAAGACATATATCAATGAATAGAGGTAAATTATGATATAGAAAGGTGATGCAAATTAGGCGTATCAAATCCCCCAAGCTTAGACTTCGCTTGTACCCAAGCGAAAAATGAGCTCAGTAAACATGTCCACATGTTTATGGAGTGAAGTGTCGATAAAAGAATACGAACAAAAAGCATCACACTTACCAATGCACAACTCATAGAAGAAAGCAACTCACCATTATATAACTTAGCTTGCAACCAAGTACAACAGTCACAATAGAGATGCATAAAGTTAAATCATAATTATAATTGGCAAACTTGTTCTTGGTCAGAGAACACCTGGCAAACAGTTTCAGAAAAGTTTTTGTAGAAGTTTCAAAGCAGGAGCACTCTTTTCTCAAAAAGGTTTTTCACAAGTGAAGGCTTTCCAAGTAATACTCAATAAATAAGAGTTCTGTGCAAACAAGTAAGACAAAGAACATGATTGAATAAATCACCATATGAATGCTTGAAACACAACAACTCAAATGCTTGCTAGAGATATAGAGGAAGTAGGTGTACTGACTCAACTTTTAATTAGGAGAAAGGTCCCTTCTTAGAGGGTAGCAGGGATTACAAGTCCTAAAGAGCTTCCAAAAGATTATGGTACGTACTAGCTTTGATCCCTCATTGCCCCTATCATAAGAATCTTGATATGATTAAGGTTAAAGTGAACAAAGATGGAGCATATGCTTGACGAAATATAAGTTGGCAATCTCATGTCCCTTGAATATGAGGGCCACTCCTCATGCATACTCAACTTTGGGCCTAGGTAAGTTCTTGTCATTGTAAGTATTTGTATATCATTGAGAACCGCCAATAGGGTACCCCTTGCACAGGGTACAGGAGCTTTCCCATAACCAAAATGACAAGGAAAGCAGAAAATGAGCATCTCAACAATCTTTTTATTTACCATATGCATATCTTTTTATTGAGGATGCTTCATAGATGACTCACTATGGTGATGCTGCAAGTTTCCACCATGATTAAGCATGGCTTAGGCTAGCGGCCCAGGCGTTTATCTAACACAAAATACAAACTCAATGGACTTACAAGTCCCCTCTTTATTTCACACCGTTGACATCCATAGACAAAAGAGCAAACTGTGTACAAAGTACAAGTGCAATGTTGAAAATGTTCCCCGTGACATCACGGTTCTACTAATTCCAACGTATAGATGCAAGCATATTCAACTTCGATGTTCACAATGGTTCAATTTTATTAGGGGCAAAGAAATAAAGTGTGCCATCAAGTTCGTGAGAGCTTTACTAACTAGTTTTCTCATACAAAATACTTTTTAATTCGAAAGGTAGATGAAACTTGAGAATTTTCTAGGAATAGCAAAAGCTACTAGGTAGATATGGTGGACACAAGTGGCAAAAGTTTTGGGTTTAAAGGATTTTGGAAACATGAGAAGTATGCCTTCTCAAAACAGGTTTTTGGCTAGCAAGGCTGGGTATCAAGCAAGAGAGTTGAAAGTAATAAGCAAACATACAAGTAATAAAGCCAAACATGCAATCTTCGTTGAAGACACAAAAGAATCTTAAATAAAGAATACTAAGCTTATGAGCCAACAAGAAAGAAAACAAATGGTACAAAATACCTGTAAGCCTTTTTCTTTCTTTCTTTTTCTCTTTCATAATAATGCTACTGACCAGAACTCGGTTTGCCAAAACCAATTTAGATCCACTTGATGATGCCAAAGTGGTGCCAATACTAAACAATAATATCCATTATATAATAGAGATTGCAAACTAAAAATAAGAAAGACAAAAAGTAAAAGATGAGACTTCTCATTAATATTAAATAAAGGCACTCACACCAAGGGATACATAGATAATCAACTAAAGGAGAGATACTTCCACATGCAAACCAAACTATAAGATAACCTCTCTAACACAGATATGAATCCACTAAAAAGGTAAAAGATAAAAGTTAACGGTGGTGATACCGCGGCACTCCCCCAAGCTTGGAACAAGCCAAGGGGATCCCAAACCTGATGACGAATTACTCCCTTGGTGGATGGTGGTGTTCTCTTGATAAGCTCCTCAATAAGTTTCTTCAACTCCTCGAACTCAAAATTAAGAGTACAGATTAGCTTCGAGTTTTGCTCTATATGGTTCATGATCATGTCAGTTCGAGAATCCCAGTTCTTGTTATACTTTCCCCACTCTTCATCCTTAGCATGATCCTTCTCTGCATTGTTAGAACGACGGATATCCCAAACCGAAGGCAAACTTTCCTTGGGCAGATGTTGATATTGATATTCATGTATAAGTGTATGGAAGGGTCTCTTGTTACGTGGGGGAGATGGCTGTGGATTTTAAAAAGAGACGTGGGGGTTTTCCTCCTGTAGACATTCGTGTTGTCTTCTTAAGCTTGGTAGGTTGTGCCACCGAACCAATGCTTGCGACGGTAGCTCGGGTGTCCAGATGCTTGATATCCTCCATGTCACCTTCACATCCTTCTAGGATCTCCTCCTCCTTGGGGACTTGAGGTTCTTCTTCCTCGGGCTTCTTGCCTTTGTCGTTGGCGGAGGCCATGGTGCTCTAAACTTGAGAAGATTTTCTGACAGAAACAGATCGAAACGAAAACATGACAAGAACACAAACCTCGGGAGATCCGGGGGGTTATATATTACGAAGTTTCAATGCATAAGGAAGATTTTGACACGGAAACGAAGCGGAGACGGTGTCTGGGGTGGGGACACCCCCTCCAGGCGTGGCTAGGCTGGGCCCGCGCCTGGGGTGGGTTTTTCCACCCCGGGCTCCGTTTCCTCTATAGTTACGTCTCGTAACTTCCATTATGTATTAAAAACATCAAAAATATAAAAATATTAGGGTTTCACGAACCTTCTGTTTTCGACACTTTTACCTATTCAAAGACGAACTCTGCAGATTCCTTTTCTCTTTCTCCTGAAAATTTCCTTCTTGCAAAAACCCTTGCACAAAATCAATTACAACATTAGTGTGAGCAAAAACAATAAACCTTTTGGTAAACACTTCAACTGAAAACTCATCAAAACAAAAGCTTCTGTAAGAGGCAAATGCAAATGATGTCAGAAATCTGTCAAAACAGACCAGCAGGTGAAGATTGATTTTTTTGAAGACCTTCTATTTCTCAAATCAAAAAGTGCAGAACTTATGAAAGTTGGGTAACAACTTGGAGAACAAGCACTGAAAAATTCAGCTCCATCCGAAGTACTGAGCTCCCTCACGAATTTTTACAATACAGCACAAAAATCTGTCCTAGGACAGCCACTCTTCACAACTCCTCTACTTCACAAAAGTAGTTGAACTTGACACAAAAACCAAAACAAAAAAGGATAAGGAGCGGTTATTACTGAGGTAATAACTTCCAAGACTCGAAAAAACTCTTGGGTTATCTCCCAACAAGTACTTTTCTTTATTGCCTTTAAGTTAGGCCCTGAAACTTCCAAAGATGCTCACATAGGATATATATATCTGAAATGAAAAAGAGCATCAAGAAGAAAATAACCAACACACTTGAGTTTAACCCACCTCCTATGCATGGGTGTGTCATGAGAAAATGAATTGTTGAAGCAAAAAGCCACTAGCATAGGAAGACAAAACAAATGCAACTTTAAAGCTTTCAACATAAAACGGGGAAACTTAACATCATTGAGATGCATAAAACCATGTTTCCCTCTCTCAAAATAACTTTCAGTAGCACTTTGAATAAAGTTGACAATATAACTGTCACTGGAAACAACTTTATCATCAGAATAAGCATACTTACAGTCACCAAAAAGAGGTCCAAGGTCATAGACTGGATCAATAGAAGCAAGTTGTTCCATCCTGAAATCTTTATTAGGCAAGCTATTTTCACAAGGAGCTTTAGCAAATTTGGAAAAGTTAAACTCATAAGAATCTCCATCAAACTTAGTTAAAACTTTTTCCTTCTTACAATCAATAATAGCTCCACAAGTGTTCAAGAAAGGTCTACCAAAAATGATAGGACAAGTTTTGCTAGCTACTGAATTAAGCACTAGAAAATCAACAGGATACTTAATCTTACCGCAGAGAACCTCCACATCTCTTACAATGCCAATGTGGAAAATGGTCTCCTTGTTAGCTAGGTGAATAACCACATCAATGTCCTCAAGCTCACAAGGACCAATCTCATGCATAATTTCCCTGTAAATCTCATAAGTAATAGCACTAGAACTAGCACCAATATCACATAAACCATAGTAGCAATGATCACCAATTTTAACAAAAAGCACATGAACACCAGCTTTTCTAACCTTACCAGGATGAGAAATAATATTAGAAGCGTCTTCATAGAAGACAATGTGCTCATCCTCTATATTTCTAGTGACAGTGTCCTTCACAATAGATACCATAGGTTCATCACTCAAATGCTTAACAGGCTCCACAGTTTTCATTGTACCTTTGTTATCTGCACCAATAATCATAGAATACTCCTTCACCTTAGCTGGGAAAGGCATTTTTCAACACGAGGTTCGGGCACAATATAATTAGTAGTACAACTGGAGCATGATTAACAATACCTTTATAAGGAGCATGGTACTTATTCCACTTCTTTTTGGGAATTTCAATGTAAGAGGCAAACGGTTTAAAATAGATGGCAATACTTTGGGAGTCAAGACCAAACTCATTGCTAATATCATGGAAGCTATCAGTTCCCATAAAAGATTTAATGCATTCATAATCATAGTTTATACCTTAATTTCATCCTTTGTCATTCTCCCAAGCTTTAGTGTTCTCTTTAATACGGTCTAGTAGGTCCCATTTAGCTTCTTCCTTCATACGTGTGAATGATCCAGCACAAGAAGCATCTAGTAATTTTTTATCATGAAGAGAAAGCCTAGCATAAAAGTTATTGAGAATAATATTGTTAGGGAGTTCATGAATAGGACATTTAAGCATTAGTAACTTCAATCTCCCCAAAGCTTGAGTTGTACTCTCTCCATCAAGAGGCTAAAAGTTATATATAAGATTTCTATCCTTATGGATCTCACTAGGAGGATAAAATTTAGAGTAAAAGAGAGATGACATCTCCTCCCTTTCCATGGATTGTCCATTCTTCTGCAGCTTATACCATTCTTCAGCTCTCCCATTCAAGGATATGGAGAGTAACTTCTTTTTCACCTGTTCAGTTGTGATACCTGCACACTTAAACAACCAGAATAATTCATGGATAAAAAGCAAGTGATCACCGGGATGGACAGTTCCATCCCCAAAATAATAATTATCCATAACACGATTAACAATACTTGTAGGTATCTTAAAAGGATCTATCTCAACAGGTGGTGGTTCATCTACTACCCTAGCAGTGGTAGTAGTTTTCCCAAAAAGAAAACCAAGTGGGTTATCCATATTGGAAACGAAGTAACAAGCAGCACTACAACCGATGTGATTATCTGTGACGCACATTCTATGACGATACAATAAAAAACGTCATATTTTATGAAAAAACGTCATAGTACCGATGAATCCCTGACGTTTTTTACTACATCATCATAGAATGTGCGTCATATATTATCACATTTTTTTTAGTAACAAGAGCAATACTCACAGTGAATGTTTCCCTTACCAGTTCCACTCTTCAATAGCGCTTCACTCCCCAGCAATGGCGCCAGAAAATAGTCTTGATGACCCACAAGTATAGAGGGTGTATCGTAGTAGTTTTGATAAATCGGAGTGTCGATCCCAACGAGGAGCAGAAGGTGCTGAACCGTGGTATATAGCAGGAAATCCCTGTGAATACTTAGCAAACGGATTTTTAGTGGTTTTTTGACAAGGCAACAAAACAAAGCAAGTAACAGAAGTAACGAACAAACGGAGCAAGTGGCCCAATCCTTTCTTAGCAAAGTACAAGCCGGTGGAAATACTTATAAGGACCGAACGTTCTCGAGGACACATGGAAATTCTGTCAAGTGCTTTCGCTTCAAATAGCCGAGTACTATTCTCTGGTGTTTGTAAGTGTTGTGTGGGTGAACCTGTGCTAACATACCGCCCTTCCTAGGACTAATACATACTAGTGATTAAACCCCCTGCAAACATCCGTAAATACAGAAATTAATTAAGATATAAATCTAACAACAACCTTAAATTCTAAGATCCTACGCTCCCTTGTGCAAAGGTGTCCTAATGGGGGTTCAGGTTTCTGTCACTCTGGCAACCCCACAATTAGTAGCCAAATACACAATGCATTCCCCTAGGGCCATAAATGGTGAAGTGTCATGTAGTCGACGTTCACATGACACCACTAGAAGAATAGCACCACAACTTAAATACTAATCATTGAATAATAACTCATCACAGATTCACTACTAACAACATGACGTTTCCCATGTCCTCAAGAACTAAACGAACTACTCACAAGACATCATATGGATCAAGATCAAAGATGATATGGTAATGGATAACAATCTAAACATAAACAATAACCCAATGGTTCCACTCACAAGCATCAACTACAATAGTAATCAACACCGGGAAAGTTTCCCCTAAGAACTACTGCAAGATCCATTACAATTGTTATAGCGGGATGGAGTGGTGATGATGGTGATGGTGGAGATGATGGTGTGGATGATGATGATGATCCTAATGAAGACTAGCTTGATGACGGTGTTGATGGTGACGGTCTCCCCTCTCCGAGAAGGAATTCCCCCGGCAGAAATCTGTCTGCCGGAGAGATCTTTCTCTCTCGGTGTTTTCCACCCCTAGAGGCGGCGAAGATCTATCTGTGGTCGCTCTCCTGGTATTACGGTTCCGTAGTGAAGATATAGGCGAAGGGGCGGAGTCGGAGGCCTGGCAGGTGGGCCACACCTGCCCTAGGCGCGGGGTCAGGTGGGCTTGCGCCTAGGGGGGTGTGGGCCCCCTGCGACCCCTCTTCGCTCCTCCTTCTGTCTTCCTTCGTCTTTTGGTAAAATAATATGTTTCCATATTTTTCTGGTATTTTTTCTGATCTACGCGAAATTGCACCGAAATGCCTTCTTTTCCATCAGAATCCAGACTCTGGCAGTCCATCATCCAAGAATCATCCAACATGCAAAAACAGATGAAAATCCATAAGTAATACCTCATAATAAGACATATATCAATGAATAGAGGTAAATTAGGATATAGAAAGGTGATGCAAATTGGCCGTATCAGTGAGCTGCCTCCTGGACATCGTGGATGGGTGTGGCATTGTCTCCTGGTATCTTGCCATGGTCGGCCTAATAACTTCCCCAGGCCTGATAACTTCCCCAGCTCCAAACGCAAGAAGCCTGAACCCAACACTGTCAAATATGTGAGAAGAAGCCACAGGATTGCCAGCCTGAATGCTGGTTTTAAAAGTCAGAAGGCTGCTGATGATCATGCTGAAAGCTCCAAGATGGTAGCTCAAAACTTGTCTGGTCTCTTTGAGGCCATTGTGGTTGAGAATGACCCACCTCCTGAGCTTCCTGTGAGCACCATTCAAGCCATTGTGACTGGATTCTGTCAGATACCTCCCAGTGAAGTAACTTAGGACAAGTTAAACAAGATCAGTGCCACGAATGATGTGTAATCACCCTTCTGGTTGGCCCAAGTGCAGGGGCAGATGCTGCACTGCTATCTTTCTTAGATTTTATTTTTAGTTAAACTATCTCAAGTTTTATTATTGTATCAGAATTATCTGTTCCATGGATGTTATCTATATTTGGCAATGCAGACTTATTTATGTCATGGGTTGTAATATGCTGGTGTAAATCCGCTTGAATACTACTGCGTGTAATCATCATGATCACATGTTGTTCACCTCCCTCAACACCACACATAAGCCTGCTATCATCTGGGACATGATCTCATGGTCCTCTGCTCACAGACCATATCCCACTCTGGATGCCAGTACCTGGCACCATAGCAATCACCATCATTTAGTTAAAAGATGAATAGAACAATATTTATTATGGATTGGAACGTTAGAGGTATCAACTCACAGGATAGATGTGATGATCTTGCTAACAAAATAAACCAAATAAATTGCAACATCATCTGTTTGCAAGAAACAAAGAGGGAGCACTTTGACAGTAGCTACATCAGGAAATTCTGTCCCAGAAGATTAAACCAGTTTGCATACCAACCATCTCTAGGAAACTCTGGTGGTCATATTATTATCTGGAATGGTGCACAATTTAATGGGCAAATCATCAGCCAATCTCACTTCCAAATGACAATCAAATTTGAATCATATCTAACTGCTCAGACATGGTACCTTACCAATATCTATGCACCTTGCACTAATGAAGGAAGACAGCTATTCTTTGATTGGTTTATGCAACTTGATTCATCAGAATTTGATTTATGGATGGTTATGGGTGATTTCAACATGATAAGAAGCACTGATGACAGGAACAGGCCTGGAGGCAATATTCCAAATATAAATAATTTCAATGCCATCATTCAGGAACATGACCTGGAGGAAATACCACTTAAGGGGAGAGCATTCACTTGGTCCAATATGCAAACAGAACCACTCCTTGAGAAACTTGATTGGATCTTCACATCACACAAATGGACAACTGAGTACCCCAACACCATTGCTACTCCCATGTCCAGACTAGGATCTGACCATATCCCCATCATAATTAATATTGGCACTGACATCTCGAGATCCAATATCTTGAGATTTGAGGAACACTAGATGGAATTTGAGGGTCTCACTGACATTGTGAACAATTGTTGGATTAATAGAGGCCCATACAAAAATGCTGCTCAAGACATTGCTGCCAGATTCAAATGCCTCAGACAGGGCATACAAAAATGGAGTAAGAACCTATCAAACCTGGCAAAAATTATCTACAACTGCAGCTTTGTTCTATCCATGCTGGATGGACTAGAGGAACAGAGGATACTGACTATACAGGAAAAAACTTCAGAATTATTGTCAAAAACCACCAGTACAGAATGCTGGAAGCCAAAAGAATTTACTGGAGAAAGAGAGCAAACATCAAATGGGCCAAACAGGGTAATGAAAACACCAAATTTTTCCACTCCATAGCCACCAGAAACTACAGACACAACTTCATCTCCACACTTACTAATGATGAGGGGGCCACATTACTTGAACATGACCATAAACTGCCCTACTTTGGAACTCCTTCAGAGAGAGACTGGGTATTTCCATTTATACTAGCATGCAATTTGATCTGGCTGATATGATCACCCCACATGACTTATCTGAGGTTGATGTTGTTTTTACTCATGAGGAAATTGATGACATCATCAAGCATATGCCACCTGACAAATCTCCAGGTCCAGATGGATTCAATGGTATGTTTATGAAAAAGTACTGGCACATTATGAAGCACCAATTCTACTCACTATGTGATCAATTCTACAATGGCACACTTGACCTGCATAGCATCAACCCTGCTTACATTACCCTCATACCCAAAACACAACACCCATGCAGACCCTCTGATTTCAGACCCATCTCTCTGGTTAGTATGGCACTCAAAATCATCACCAAACTGATTGCTAACAGAGTCCAAAATGTTATCATCCCCATTGTGAGCAAAAACCAATATGGATTCATCAAATCTAGAACTATACAAGACTGTCTTGCTTGGGCATTTGAATATCTTCATATATGCCACAAGTCAAAAAAGGAAATTATCATACTGAAACTTGATTTTGAAAAGGCTTTTGACATGGTAGAATACAAAGCAATCCTTACCATGCTCAAGAAGTTTGGCTTCAGTGACCTTTTTATTACCTAGATAAAGAATATCCTACATAGTGCTACCACATCAGTTATCCTGAATGGTGTACCAGGTAAAACCATCAATTGTAGAAGAGGAGTTAGACAAGGTGATCCCATCTCACCACTTCTATTTGTGGCTACTGCTGAGCTATTACAGATCATTGTGAATCATGCCTGGCAAACTGGGGAACTCTCACTCCCCATTGACAACTCCTATGGGAAAAATTATCCAATTCTCCAATATGCAGATGATACTCTCTTAATCCTGCCTGCTGATACCAATCAAGTGTGCAATTTAAAAGAACTACTCATGAAGTTCACTGAAGCTACTGGTTTGAAGATCAACTACCACAAGTCATCCATTGTCCCAATCAACACTTCATCAGATAAAATGGATATCCTGGCTGCACTTTTGGGATCCAAAATTGAAGCATTGCCATTCACATATCTCGGACTCCCCATGGGCACTACTAAACCAAGTGTTGATGACATGTCCCCCCTGATCAGCAAAGTGGATAAAAGACTTGCTGGCATATCCAATCTCCTATCTCACTGCTCCAGAGTTATTGTGATCAAGTCTGTGTTGTCTGCTATGCCAAACCACATCATGTGTGCAATGAAACTACATTACACTCATACTGATCATATTGACAAAAACACCAGAACCTTCCTATGGAATGGTAAGGAGATTGAGAAAATAGGAAAATGTTTAGTGCAATGGGACAAAGTATGTCTTTCTAAGAAAGCTAGGGGTCTTGGCATTCTTAATCTCATGGAACATAATAAAGCAATGATGATGAAGAACTTATTCAAATTCTTCAATGGCCAAGATATACCTTGGGTCAGTGTTCTCTGGCAAAAGTACTACTCCAATGGTACACTACCTGATGCACATGCAAACAAAGGCTCTTTCTGGTGGAGAAATTGCCTCACCTTCCTCCCTAATTTCAAGGAAATGACCACTACGGTTGCTGGAAATGGCATAAGTACTATGCTCTGGTATGACAAATGGAAAGGATCAACCCCACTCAGATTCAAATTCGCTGAACTTTTCTCATTTGCTAAAAATGATAGAGTATGCCTCAACTCTGCATCCAACACCATGGCTCAAGATGAATATAATTTATTCCAGCTCCCCCTATCCCTGATTGCCAATGATCAACTTATGGAGCTTAAAAACATGATCAGCAGCCCAAGGAACACTGGCACACATGACATATGGTGCTTTCCCTGGGAAGACAACAAATTTTCTACAAAGAAGGTGTATGAGCATATCATTAGAGCACCTGATGCCCCCACACCATTCAAGTGGATTTGGAAAACACCCTGCTTACCAAAACACAAGTTCTTCTGGCTTCTTCTGCATGACAGACTAAACACCAGAGATCTACTACAAAGGAAAAATTTCCAACTTGAGGATTACACATGTGTGCTATGTGAGGAAAACATCAGGGATAAAGTGGACCATTTGATCTTCGAATGTGAGTTTAGCAGGAACTTCCGGTGGAGCCTAGGAGAGGAATGGAACATGGATCTTGGAACTATTGACAGAATCATTGATGCAAAAAACGGATCCACAAACCAGTATTACAAAATAGCTATGATTGCAGGATGTTGGAGCATTTGGTCACTTAGAAATCAGATCATATTTGAACATGCAGAGAAGAGTAGTGAGCAATGCTATGCCATATATAAAGCATCTATAGTGGAGATTAGACATAGGGTTAAGCCCAGTCTCATTCAAGGTATGACTGATCGCTTAGATACTTTGTAATAGATAGCTGATACTACTTCTGGGAGCACTCACATGCTCTCATCTTGTACAGTTTTGATTTATCTCAATATATAAAATGACACAGTGGGGGCCTTCCCCACTGTATTTGTGTCAAAAAAAAGCCATGGTCGGCCGACAATGGGGGGATCGGGTGGCTCAGCACTGGTGCAATGGTAGCTTGCTACCATGTTCAATGCAAGTGTGCTCACTAGGGGGGACAAGGGGTAAGAATTGGGGACAAGGGTTTGAATGATCACTGCTCAAAATAGTGTAGTTAGGCGGAGTTTTAAATGTGTCTCCAGGTGTTTGATAAAATGGCCGACAGAATTCAAGTTTGAAAATTTTGAATGAAATTTGGTGGGTGCTCTGGTCACATGCTTGGTAGTATATGGTTGCTTGGGTTTGGCAAGGTGAACTCGTTTGTGTGGTTTTTGAGAAATGGTGATCTTAGTACCTACACTTGATTCAATTTTGAATTGTCATTTGAATAGATTTGAAATCTGTTTCTACTGGTTTGCAAAGTGAGCTTGGGTTCACTTGTACTTGTTCTAGCAAGGGGTGAAAAGAATTGGATTTGTTTCTGTTAGAAAACTTGGACTAGAAACACTCAAAGTGGTCTTGTGGTTAACTTGGACTAGAAACACTCAAATTTTTTGCTAGCCCTAAACTTGGGTGATTGGAACTTGATAATCTTGATTAATATTTTTCGCATGTTACAAACCTTCCCCCCTTAAAAAAATCTCATCCCGAGATTTAAGAGAAAGAAAACTAGGATTTCAAGAGATCTGGAAACTTAGTCCTAATGTAATGTTCTCGCTCCCTGGTAGCTTCTTCTTCAGTGTGGTTACTCCACTGGATCTTGAGAAACTTGATACTCTGGGTTCTGGTGGTTCTGAAGGCTTCTTCCAAAATACGAATGGGTACTTCAGGATATGTTAGGTCCTTGTTGATCTCTATGGTTCTGTGATCAATATTCTTGAAAACTTCGGTCTTCTCCAGGACTTCTAGGCATGTGCGAAGTAACGAGATATGAAACACATTATGCACGGCTGACATTTCCTCCGGCAGTTCCAGTTGATATGATACTTCTCATCGGCGATTCAAAATCTTGAAGGGTCCGACATATCTGGGGGAAAGCTTTCCTTTGAGTTGGAAACATTGCATTCCTTTCAAGGGTGATACTTTCAGATACACAAAATCTCCGATATTGAAGGCTAGGTCTCGACGTCTCTTGTCGGCATAACTCTTCTGTCTGGATTGGGCGGTCTTGAGGTGCTCACGGATCTTGTGAACTTTCTCTTCGGCTTCTCGAAGGATGTCGGGTCCGAAAATCTAACTCTCTTTTACTTCTGACCAATTAAAAGGGGTACAACACTTCCTTCCATACATAAATTCAAATGGGGCCATTTTCAAACTGGCTTGGTAACTTTTGTTATATGAAAATTCTGCGAAAGGCAGACAGTCTTCCCATTTGGATCCATATTCTAGCACACAAGATCTCAGCATATCTTCGAGTATCTGGTTTACTCGCTCCGTTTGTCCATAAGTCTGCGGGTGATAAGCTATGCTGAAATCTAGTATGGTTCCTAATCCATCTTGGACTTTCTTCCAAAATCTCGAGGTAAACTGGGTTCCTCGATCTGACACAATGTTCTTGGGGACTCCATTTAAACTGACTATTCTAGCAATGTGCAATTATTCTAGCTTCGACCTCTGATAAGTGGTCTTGACTGGTAAGAAATGAGTGACTTTGGACAGTCTATCTACTATGACCCAGATAGAGTCATTTCCCCTACTAGACGTAGGCAAACCGGCGATAAAATCCATTCCTACTGAATCCCATTTCCATTCCAGAATCTGGAATGGTTGCAAAAGTCCTGCGGGTCTCTGATGTCCCGCCTTGACTCTCTGACAGATATCACATTTGGCTATGTAGCTTCCGATTTCTCTCTTCATCTTATGCCACCAAAATTGCTCCTTCAAATCCTGATACATCTTGGTTCCTTCGGGGTGGATAGAATAAAGAGTATCATGGGATTCTTTCAAAATAGCTTGCTTCAATTCTGAATCTGCTGGTACATAGGTACGTCCTTTGTACCAGAAAACTCCTTATTCATCCTCGGTGAATCCGGGTACCTTCCCTGTACCGATATGACATTTGATTCCGTCGATACTAGCATTTCCTTTCTGCGCCTCCTTGATCTGACTCATCAAAGTGGGTTGAAGTTCTATGCTAGCCAAAAATCCTTCACTTACTAGTTCCATTCTGAAATCTTCCAACTCCTTATGAAAACTTGGTTGCTCCTTCAGAATCACGGTGTTCAATCGACACGACAATCTCCTAAGAGCATCTGCTAACACATTGGCTTTGTCGGGGTGATAGTGAATGTCAAGATCATAGTCCTTGATTAACTCTATCCATATCCTTTGCCTCATATTCAGCTCCTTCTGGGTGAAAATATACTTCAGACTCTTGTGATCGGAATAAATCTCACAGCGGTTACCCATGAGGTAATGCCGCCATGTCTTCAAGGCTAAAACTATATCTGCTAGTTCAAGGTCATGGGTAGGGTAATTCTGCTCATTTTGCTTCAGTTGTTGGGACAGATAGGATATGACTTTGCCTTCTTGCATTAGCACACATCCGAGACCAATCTTAGATGCGTCACAATACACATCAAAAGGCTTCGTAATATCCGGCATAATCAATATTGGGGCTGAAATCAATCTCTTCTTGAGCTCTTGAAAACTTGCTTCACATTTTGTCCATCCATTCAAACTTCTTATCTTTCTTTAACAATTGGGTCATGGGTCTTGCGATGCTCAAGAATCCTTCTACTAAATTGCAGTAATATCCCACTAATCCGAGAAATGCAAGAACTTGGGTTTGAGTGGTGGGGGCTTGCCATTCTTCAACATCCTTAACCTTGGCAGGGTCGACAACAATTCCTCCTACCGACACAATATGTCCGAGGAATCCTAATTCCTGTAACCAGAACTCACATTTGCTAAACTTGGCATACAACTGATCCTCTCTAAGGGTTTCAAGGATGGTACTTAGGTGTAGCTCATGTTCTTCTTATGATTTTTAATAGATCAGAATGTCATCGATGAAAACAACGACAAACTTATCCAGGAAGTTCATAAAAATCTTATTCATGAGGTTCATGAAATAAGCAGGGGCATTGGTTAATACAAAAGACATGACCGTGTACTCATACAGTCCATATCTGGTGGTAAAGGCAGTCTTTGGAATATCCTCTCCGTGAATCTTGAGTTGGTGATAACCAGTTCTAAAATCAATCTTAGAAAACACTTTGGCACCAGGCAACTGGTCAAACAGGTCTTCTATCTTCGGTAGTGGGTACTTGTTCTTAATGGTGACATCATTCAGCTTCCGATAATCCGTACAAAAATGGTTACCTCCATCTTTCTTATCCACAAACAAAACATGTGATCTCCATGGCAACGCACTTGGTTGAATCAGACCGATCTCCAGCAGAGCATCTAGTTGCTTCTTCAGCTCCACTAATTCAGACAGGTTCATACTATAAGGTCTCTGAGCTATGGGTCCAGTTCCAGGGATTAGTTCAATCATAAACTCGATATCTCGATCTAGGGGCATACCGGGCAAAACATCTCGGAATACGTCAGGGTATTCACAGACTACTCTGACTTGGTCAATGGTTGGTTGGGCTAGACTCTTGTTGCACTTGAATTGACGGGGCAAAGTTTGAGATACATGCTCTACTGATACTCTAGTGGTACTAGTCATGGTTATGGCTTTCTTGGCACAGTCGATTAACCTTTATGTTTCGACATCCAATCCATTCCTAGTACTACTTCCAAACCTTTGGTTCCAAGTACTATTAGATTATCATAAAATATATTCCATGGATTCTGATAGGTACGGTCTTGCAAATTTGTCTAGCTTTGGTGGTTGAATCAGGTATTTGAATTATCATAACATGCTTCAATTTTGTTGGTTGAATCTTACTAGTGCATGCGAATTCTTCTGTAACAAACAAGTGCGATGCTCCAGAATCAAACAACACTCTTGCAAGTACTGAGTTAACAGAAAACATACCCAACACGACATCTGGCGCTTCCTGAGCTTCTTCAGCATTCATGTGAAACAGACGGCCGTTGCGGTTGAGTGAGTTTCCTGGGGCAAATCTCCTACCAGGTTGAACATGGCGATGCTGCTGAGCTGGGGCATTCACATTGGTAGATGCTGCAAGCTTCTTGGGGCACTCATTGGATTAGTGACCCTTGACTCTGCATTCATAACAAGTAAACTGAGACTTGTATTTTCTTGCAACAGGCACGACATTGCTTCCAGTCCTTGGGGTAGTAATGGTGTTGTTGGTGTTGCTGTTGTTGTTGAACTTGGGCGGTGCACGGTTGAAATTGTTGGCGTTGCCGAGGTTGTTGTTGGGGTTTCCTCCGGGCCTTGGGTTTCCTCCTCCATGGTTGGGATAGTTCGGATGGGTCATCGGGGGTCTATTGTTTCTTGGGGCATATCCTGCAGACGGGTTGGAGCGCTACTTTGGGGTATGGTGGGTTCCTGGTTGATGCATCATCCGACGCTTGCGATTCTCATTGGCTTGGTTGATCTTGCCTTCCATATGGATTGCAGAATCCACTAAGGCTTCGATTTCAGCAAAAGGAATGTTGACTAATACCGTCTGCATCTCATCATGCAGACCATTCAGGAATCTCTTCTTCTTGGCTTCAGTGTCAATCTCATCTGGTGCATACCTAACAAATGACAGAAATTTCTCACGGTACTTAACTACTGTCATCCCCCCTTGCTTCAATTCTCTGAATTCATCTCTCATCCTCTTGATTAAACCTGGTGGAACATGGGTTCTGCTGAACTTGAGTTTGAATTCATCCCAAGTCATCATTTGTCCTCCATTCATGGTGTGAATGCTATTCCAACAAGCTCTTGCATCACCTTCCACATAATGGGTGGAAAATAGTACTTTCTCATTGGCCTCCACTCCCGCGACTTCTAAGTTGTTGTCCATGGTCTGCAGCAAGTCATCCGCATCTGATGGCTGTTCAGACTTACTAAAAATGGGTGGACTGGTGTTCTGAAAGTTCTTGAGCTTGGATCCATGGTTGTCCTGGTTTCCATGGCCTTGATTGTTATTGGCCATCTGAGCTATGTGTTGAAGGGTGGGTAAGTTGGCTTGACGTTCGGCTCTTTCGGCTTCATGGTCTAAAACCAACATTTGCAAGATTTGCAACATTGGATCCTGAGATGAGATGCTTCCTCCGTGAGGCATCTGAAGATTGAGATAGATCATGCGACAAGAGGGAAATTTCTAAGGTTCATTGATTTGTTTTTGAAAAGTTATTAAACTTTAAGTTTGACTCTGGTTTTGCCACTAGCAACTTGCTTTTCATTCATTCATTCATAGCACCCAATACAAACACACACCACACTAAGATAACAGATGGTTTTAAGAACCATTCTGTGAATACAAGATACAATGGGACCAGATACAATTCACACCTACGATAGTGCTCAAGTGCTGCTACTCATCAGAATCGGTGGCTTCATCATCATCATCAATGAAGGCGGAATCGTCATCATTAGTGTGGAAATCCATTGCTTGGTGCTCCAGGTAGTCATCATCATCACTGAGGTAGGAGTAGGGATCTCTGCGGATATCTTCCCCTGCATTCTCCCTCTCCTCAAGTTGCATGTCCTGCTCATGGGTGGTCTCCTGCAAGTCTGACACCTTGTGACGAAGGCGAGCATTAATGCGATCCTTCTTGTCAAGCAGAGGGTGAAAGGTCTTGCGCTCCTTAGCAAGGATAGCGAGGGTCTGGTCCTTCTTGACTGCAATGGCATAGTTGTGGTTGGCGTATGCGCGGGAGTTGTCCAAACTCCTTCTTCCTGTCATACATCATGAAGCTAAGATGATCAACGTAATGCTTCAGCTCGGGATGTTGTGGCACCTCCAATGGTTGCCCCATAGCATCACGCCTTGCATAGTACTCAAAGCGAGTACCCTTGATCTGATTGATGCTTTGCTCACACAGACGGGCAAGAGCTTCCTGCATAGCCCTGGCGAGTCCGTCTAGCCAATTGTTCTCTCTTAAGGTGAATTGGATCCCATCTGAGGTGGGTGCCTCCATCTTTCCTCTAAGATTTGCAACAATCAGGCATTGTAGTTCTCCTCCTTGCTGATCGTTGAGCTCTGCTACGAATAACTAGGGGTGCGGGTGCTCAAGAAGTTCTAAGAGTTGGTCCAAATTGTGCTCAAAGATGAGCTATCCTTCATTGCCCAACTGGTAGAACTTGATATACTTCACCTCCATCTATAAGAATGTAGGATGAGTAAGTTAGTAGAGTGATCAAGTGTGTCAAATTTTATGTAAGTTTGCAAGAATTTTTGAGGGACATGAATTTTC
Source organism: Avena sativa (assembly GCA_916181665.1). NCBI lineage: Eukaryota > Viridiplantae > Streptophyta > Magnoliopsida > Poales > Poaceae > Avena > Avena sativa. Next base: position 171,817,543 of record OV702295.1, read on the forward strand.
TTGAAAGAATCTAAGTGATAAGAATGAGAATAGGTTTTTATAAGTACTCACTTCTTTTGGTCTTGAAACTAAGTTTTTGATTCAAGCGTCCATTCTAACTAGGGTCTCCTATGGTCAGGATGGCTCTGATACCAACTTGTCAACACCCGGATTTTTAATCCTAGATGCCTGTTATGCCATACATCACAATCCCAGGATTACCATTTTGTGATACATAATAGATTGGTACCATAGTTCATCATCCATTACAAACCATAATAAAGGTCTTACAAATTAAGGATCTCATGATCCAGTCTTAATACAATCAACGCAGCGGAAATAAATAATAATGGTAGGATAGTCGAAGCTCCATCTTCAGGGTCATGGGCAATGCTGACGATGGGAGATGATCCTAGTTGTCATACACTTCCTGCTGTCCATCATCCTGGTAGTCCTCCTCATAGTATGGCCGTAGGAATAGCCAGGGATAAAGCAATGAGTACTCTTTAAGTACTCACAAACTATAACTAACAAGTAAATTGGTTCAAGTAGGAATCCTAAGATCTAGGTTTATTTGCAAAAAGCCAGGTTTATCTCTAACTGAGTTTAGAAGTAAAAAAACTAACTTAATGTTTTACAACACCTAAGTGGGAACTTAGTTTTCATGTTCACAGCCCTATTGTGGTCAAGTCAAGTCATAATTCATTTCATAAATCATTTTGAAAACATCTGACGACAGAACATTATGACCACTCCAACTGTCCTTAACCGCGAACGCGGCTATTCGAATAGTTTGACACTCTGCAGAGGTGGTACACTTTCACCACAACATTCGATACATCCGTTAGGAACAATCTAGAATCACCATACTCAGTATGCGGATAATCAATCCTAACCTTTCAATTACACACCCTAGTATAGGCACCTCCCCTATGAGTTTGGGCTCCCAACCATGACCATCTGTCATCTTGGGAACTGCACAGGTGGACAATCATCACGAGGTAGCCCCAGCTCAAACCTCTTCCACAAGGGAACCCATACTAAGATATATAAACTTCCAGTCAAGCCCTACCCAAATTCGGGTATTGTGGTTGTACGGGAAAATTGGACTGGTATCGCATCCAAACCCAACCATCGGTTTTATAAAAGGGCCAAGGCTCATGCCTCGACATTTTCATCATCAAATCATCTGGTGTTCATAGTACATGTCAAAACATTTCATTAGAATGAATCATCATTCTAAGGTTTTCATAATCATTTTCACCAAGCATTCCCATCTAAAGTAATCAAGTTTTATGCTTAGCACTAGCCACTATGGTTGGGGGTAATCACTAATGAGTGGTGCAAATAAGTGTGACTTATCCAAATCTACTCTCATGCCTCAGTATGACATCTAGTCCTAACTAACTTAGGCCAAGTTTTATGCTCTTTATGCTACCTATAATATCTTTCCAAAAAAACTCCCAAGTCAATAAGTAAAAGTAATAAAAAACTTTGATAAAGAAATAAAAGAATAAATCTTGCAAGTAAAACTGGGATTTGGTTTAATAAAGTGGTATAACCAAATATGCCTAAGGCATTGCATAGGTTAATTGGTATTGTGGGGCTTGCAAGTATTATCTTGCATGGTTTAGCTTAGCTTCCATAGTTAGTAGCTTTCCTTGAGTAGTGAAGTGATTGAAGTTCTCTTCTTCTTCTTCTTCTTCTTCTTCTTTTTCGTAGTCCCCTTCCTCCTCGTATCCTTGGTCGGTACTACCGTCTATAAATAAATACGAGGTACACAATCACCAAACAATACTTAACTACTTCTATTTGGAACACAAGGGTTCACACTATATGATCTAGCATCATCACAATCATTAATGGCTTAGTCTTATTCATTTTATTTTGGAAAAGTAATTTCTACTCATTGAAAACTACTTAAGATTTAATATTCTCCAATTAAAATATGGTGTCATATTGACCATGTCATCACCACATATTTTAATACTTGGGAATGTGATTTAAAGTGGTGTCACAATTTAATAAGGTTTAATATTATTATTTTAATTAATTAAAGTGCCTAGAAATGCCTATGGGGCATTATTTTAATACTTGTTCATTATTACTGCAAGTAAACCTAGATATTTTTACATATTCAGAAAGATCTTGTCAAATGTGATTTTTGAGAGTTGGAATCAACTAAAAAGCATTTATGGTTGATGTTTGAAAAATGTTTGAATGCAGAAAAGTCTCTACCTTGTTATTTTTACTATAGGTGATCTATAATTCCAAATGTTTTGAATCCAACGGTCTTGGATTAATTCAATACCTTTCTAACAAAATTGGTTTCATGCAATTTGGTTTAGTGAATCTCTCTGAATTGATTTTTGAATCAACTGACAGAACTAGGTTTGAACTAAATTGGAAAAATCTATATTTGAATCTACTGGGTTGCGCGGGAACTAAATGGGCCGGCCCACTGCGCACAGTGCAGGCCTGGGCTGACTTAAAGTGATGGACCCACGTGTCAACGACTCTAGTTATGCGAAGATGTATCCTTCAATCTAGACCCTACAATTAGAACCCGATCTAACGTCTGGGTTCATTGTCGATGACGAACACCTCCGGCGAGGTCTAAACCGTAAAGCGGCAGTGGGTGTCGTGTGAGGCTCACCAGGGCTCCAGCTAGGGTCAGTGTTAGGGGCGAATGACATTGTCGACGATGTCGGTTCTAACGGTGGTCACGGCGGCTCCTGGGGTGGCTCCAATCAACGACTCCACTTCTCCTCCTCCACGACAGACTCCGGTGAAATTCCGGCACTGCGGAGCTCGCCTTGCTCCGGGGAAGGGTAAGTCATGTTCTGTGAGGAGTGGGGAGTGAGATGGTGTGACGAACTGAGGTTGGGGAGGCCTCCTTTTATAGCCGAGCGAGAGAGGCAGTGCGGCTTGGGCAGAACTCGACAGGGTCAACGGCACAACGAGCTAATGGCATGGCGGAGGGTGTAGGCCGGTGCGCGGTCTCCTGGCGATGCTCAAGGGCTTAATGGCACGGCAAGGGGCGGTCGAGGTTGGTCGGAACAGGCTGGTGCTCTGAGCGGCACCGACGGTAATTTCGACGATGCACATTGGCTATGGGTCGCGCGACGGCGAACGGGGATGTCTGGGAGCTAGCTGGTGTTAAGACGAGTGTGTGCACGCACGGTGAGGGCGAGGCACAGCGTACACGAGCTGGTCGGGTGCGGCGCTCTAGCGCGCTCTCGGCATGGCGCAAAGACAGTGGGCGCGGCGTTTCCTCTGTGATCCAGGGCCTGGCTGCGTTCGAGGGTTGGACAGGGGGTGATAGTGGACGGTGACCTTCCTCCTGGACATCGTTGCTGGGCGTGGCGTTGCGTCCTGCTTTCTAGCCATGGTTGGCCGGCAATGGGGGGTTCGGGTGGCTCAGCACTAGTGCAATGGTATATTTCTAGCTTGTTCAATGCAAGTGTGCTCACTAGGGGGGGACAAGGGGTAACAATTGGGGACAAGGTTTTGAATGATCACTGCTCAAAACAGTGTAGCTAGGCAGAGTTTTAAATGTGTCTCCAAGTGTTTGATAAAATGGCCGAAAGAATTCAATTTTGAAAATTTTGAATGAAATTTGGTGGGTGCTCTGGTCACATGATTGGTGGTATCTGGTTGCTTGGGTTTGGCAAGGTGAACTGGTTTGAGTGGTTTTTGAGAAATGGTGATCTTTGTACCTACACTTGATTAAATTTTGAATTGTCATTTGAATAGATTTGAAATTTGTTTCTGTTGGTTTGCAAAGTGGGCTTGGGTTCACTTGTACTTGTTCTAGCAAGGGGTGAAAATAATTGGATTTTTTCTGTTAGAAAACTTGGACTAGAAACACTGAAAGTGGTCTAGTGGTTAACTTTGGTCAAAATGACCATTTTCTCAAAATGTTTATATTTTAATTTCTCTTGATTTGATTCTGCTTGGAAATGATTTAGATGATGTTGTTTTCATCTTTAAACCAATCCTTGCCATTCATAGCAATCAATCATGGCAATACAAGCATTCATGCATTCATCATATACACACATGCATTCATATTGATTTTAATAACAAAAGTATTTGCTAGACCTAAACTTGGGTGATTGGAACTTGATAATCTTATTATTATTTTTGGGATGTTATAGTTCCGCTGCCATGTAGGTGTGGAGTAGGAGGAGTAATACATAGGAAGTATACATCTTTGGACCATGGAGGAAGTAATACATAGGAAGTGTGTTTTCCCTCTCCTTTGCTGCCTCTCATCTCTCCTCATCCCTCTCCCCTCGCGCACCAGCTCGGCTGATCTCCCCCTCGTCCATAGCGTGGCGTTGTGCACGTATGCCTTGGTATGGCGGCTCTGTTTTTTAGAGGGCGCGACTTCGTTTCTCCGGTGTTTTCCATAGCCGCATTGGTGTGGAGTAGGTAGGGTGTCAAGTGGGATCCCACCAAAATCCCACTTCTAGTTCATTTGCCAAAATCTACTGAAAAACTTTGCTCAAAATTTGAACTAGATTTTGACAAATGAATTATAAGTGGGATTTTGGTGAGATCGCACTTGACACCCTAGGAGAAGTACATAGGAAGGAAACCACTTTGGTCCTTGGCGGCAAAAACATTAAAACTTTTTAGGTTTCAAAATTTTCACTTGCTTCCCAAATATCGGAAGGGAAATGTTATTCAATAAGACCGTCCATGCGCAGTAGTACTTCTTATCTTATATTTTTCGTAAAAAAACTATATGGTGTACTGATAACTTTGAACATGAACCGTAGGATCAATACTGGAAAATCCAAACATTGCTAACCGTTGGATCTTCTTTTCCATTCTTAGCATCTAGAAGATTCTATCGATAGTCTTTATCACAATGAACCCTAGTATGCACAAACCTCAAAACACACTCCAGTGCATAGTTTCAGGGACTTGTGCTAACTGTATGGATTTGGATGTTATTTTCATTTTTATGAGGTCCTTGATGTAACTCATACTTCCAACGACCATGTTAATAGAAGTACCTCTCTCCTATGGGACCTACCACAACTAGAAGAAAGTGCAACTGCCCTAATTATCACATGAAGTAGACCTCGGTTTCTTATATTTCTGTTTTTCAAGCTTCCTAGATAACTTTGCATGCTTCATTGACCTCTTGCCGATTTAACGGAATTATTAGGTCAAACTTGATGTACAAGTAAGCCCAGTACATTGCACTTGAATTAGATGTCTTTTCTGATGTAGATGGATGCATCTTCTTGTAGTAAAACAATGCCGTCGGTTTGAGTTTCCAACTGTATGGAAAAGAACATTCTCAATTTCTCGAGTGATAATCATAATGTTCTTTTACGTAAAGAAATCCTGAAGAATATGGATTCGAATGCCCCAAGCCAGGCTTCATGACATATTAAGTGGAACACCATGTTTTAATTATGATTCCCATGTTTAATGCTATGAGTTTTCAAACTTAGTCCTAGCAAACTCTGCCCATTTGAATGACTTTATGACGATTTATTGTAATTAGGTCAAATTTGAACTAAAAGTAAATTGTAGGTTGCTTTGAAAGATTTGTGATTTTTTTGGAGGTAACCATTGGGAGGTCATTTAATATATCACAGACCACCACCGAGAATTTTGACAACAGGTTCAACTTCTTACTGAGATTTTGCATCTTAACAATTTAACGAAATCATGTCAAACTTGAGCTACAAGTAAGCTCGATGGATTGCTCTCGAAGTAAATGTAATTTCATCGGAAGATGAGCGCATCTTCTCGCAGTAAACAACATCGTCGGTGTGAGTTTCCAACTATCAAGAAATAACATTATAAATTTCCATAGCGATGACGAGATTGTTCCTTTCCGAAAAAAAGTCTGAAGAATATGGATCTGAATGCAACAAGCCTATCGTTCAGACATATATAGTGGACTGGCATGTTGTACTTACGATTCTCATGTTTTTTGAGTTTTCAAACTTCTTCCTAGCTAACTCTGTCCACTTGAATGAATTTCTGACGATATATCGAAATTAGGTCAAATTTCAACTACAAGTAAACTGTAGATTGTGTTGAAAGTTTTACGAATATTTTTGGGAGGTAACCATTGGGGGGTCGTTTAATATATCACAAACCACACCATCAATGGTTTTGACAACAGGTTCAACTTATTGGTAAGATTATTCATCTAGACAACTTAACGAAATTAGGTCAAAATTGAGAAACAAGTAAGCATTATAGATTTCTCTTGAATTAATTGTCTTTTTCGAAGGTAGATGGGTGCATATCTTCTGGACATAGCGGACCATGCATGTTTTACTTGCGATTCCTATGTTCTATGAGTTTTCAAGGTTCGTAGTTACATTAACCCACTTAAATTTCACTACTACCTCTGATTCAAATTAATGTTTGCAAAATTGTGGATAAGGTCAACATTTGCCACAAGGCAGGACCCACATAGCTTGGTCATATTGCTGCATGCAATAGAGAAGAGAGAGGGGAAATGATTTTTCTATGCTCTATGGGCAACACACAAGCTTGAGGTATAACTATATTTTCACCACAATGCACTACTATGTGACTTAATTTGTACCTTTTTACACATTGCCAATGCCCTAAGGAAAAAAGCAAATAATGGGCCCACTTGGAGTGTAAACTCCTATGCAGAAGTTAGCCTCTTCAGTTTAGTGGGTTCCACGAATCATCTCGTTTAGACATTGTCTAAACGGTGGAGCATTTTACTCGTAGTTGGACATAAGCTTACCTCTGTCCAGGCGATGTACATGCAGAGAGAATAAAACGTAGGCCGGGGAAGAGGGCAGCAGCAAAGGGAGAAGAGGAGTTGAAGGCGGTTGGAGCTTAGAGCATTTATGATGGGTTCCTGACACGAGGTACTCCTGCCGCCTTACAATGTACTCACTCTACTATTATTAGTAAATATCAGGACCTATGTACGCAAAAAATAAAAGATTTCTCTCTCCTTCGATGCCTCTCATTTTTCCCCACCCCTCTCCCCTCGCGCACCGGCCCGGCTGATATTTCCCTCATCCATAGCGTGGTGTTGCACACGTGTTCCTTGCTACAACAACTCTGTTTTTTAGAGGGGGCGGCTCTATTTATCTGGTGTGTTCGGCAGCCGCATTGGTCTGGAGTAGGTAGGGTGTCAAGTGGGATCCCACAAAAATCCACTTCTAGTTCATTTGCCAAAATTTTGTGTAAAATTATACGCAAAATATGAACTAGATTTTGACAAATGAATTAGAAGTGGGATTTTGGTGAGATACCATTTTACACCCTAGGAGCAGTACATAGAAAGGAAACCACTTTGGTCCTTGGCGGCAAAAAAGTTCAAACTTTTCAGGTTTCGAAATTTTCACTTGCTTCCCAAACATCAGGAGGGAAACGGTATTCAATAAGACCGGCCATGCGTAGTAGTAATTCTTATGTTATCTTTTTTGTAAAAATATATATATATATACATATAGTGTACGGATAACTTTGAACATGGACCATTGGATATATACTGGCAAACCCAAACATTACGAACCGTTGGATCTTCTTTTCCATTCTTAGCATCTAGAAGATTCTAATGATAGTCTTTATCACAATGAACGCTAGTATGCACAAACCTCAAAATACACTTCAATGCATATTTTCAGGGACCTTGTGCTAGCTGCATGGACTTGGATGTAATTTTCATTTTTTATGAGGTCCTTGATGTAACTCGTACTTCCACCGACCGTGTTAACTGAAGCACCTCGCTCCTATGGGACCTACCACAGTTATAAGAGAATGCAAACGCCCCAATTATTACACGAAGTGGACCACGGTTTATTATAGTTCTGTTTTTCAAGATTCCTAGATAACTTTGCATGCTTCACTGACCTCTTGCCGATTTAACGGAATTATTAGGTCAAACTTGATCTACAAGTAAGACCAGTACATTGCACTTGAATTAGATGTCATTTCTGAGGCAGATGGGTGCATCTTATTGTAGTAAAACAATGCCATAGGTGTGAGTTTCCAACTATCTGGAAAAGAACATTGTCAATTTCTCGAGTGATGACGAGATTGTTCTTTTACATAAAGAAATCCCGAAGAATATGGATCTGAATGCCAAAAGCCAAGCTTCGTGACATATTAAGTGGACCAACATGTTTTACTTACGATTCCCATGTTTAATGCTATGAGTTTTCAAACTTCGTCCTAGCAAACTCTGCCCCACTTGAACGACTTTATGCAGATTTATCGAAATTAGGTCAAATTTGAACTTTAAGTAAATTGTAGGTTGCTTTGAAAGATTTGTGCATTTTTTGGAGGTAACCATCAGGTGGTCATTTAATATATCACAGACCACCACCGAGAATTTTGACAATAGGTTCAAATTCTTACTAAGATTTTGCATCCTGACAATTTAACGAAATCAGGTCAAACTTGAGCTACAATTAATCAGATGGATTGCTCTCGAATTAAATGCCATTTCATCGGTAGTTGAGCACATCTTCTCATAGTAAACAACACCATCGGTGTGAGTTTCCAACTATCAGGAAATGACATTATAAATTTCCACAGCGATGACGATAGTGTTCCTTTCCAAAAAGAAACTCTAAAGAATATGGATGTGAATGCAACAAGACAATCTTTCATACATATATAGTGGACTGGCATGTTGTACTTACGATTCCCATATTTTATGAGTTTTCAAACTTTGTACTAGGTAACTCTATCCACTTGAATGACTTTATGTCGATATATAGAAATTAGGTCAAATTTCAACTGCAAATAAACCGTAGATTGCTTTGAAAAGTTTTAGAATATTTTTGGGAGGTAACCATTGGGGGGTCATTTAATATATCACTAACCAGACCATCGAGGGTTTTGATAATAGGTTCGACTTATTGCTAAAATTATCCCTCTTGACAACTAAACGAAATTAGGTCAAACTTGAGAAACAAGTAAGCGCGATAGATTGCACTTGAATTAATTTTCTTTTGCGAAGGTAGATGGGTGCATATTTTCCAGACATAGCGGACCATGCATGTTTTATTTGCGATTCCTATGTTCTATGAGTTTTCAAGGTTCGTAGTTGCATTAACCCACTTAAATTACACTACTCCCTCCGATTCAAATTAATGTTTGCCAAATTGCGGATGAAGTCAATATTTTCCACAAGGTAGGACCCACATAGCTTGGTCATATTGCAGCATGAAATAGAGAGGACAGAGGGGAAATGCATTTTCTATTATCTATGGACAAGCCACAAGATTGAGGTATAACTTTATTTTCTCCACAATGTACTACTTTGTGACTTAATGTGTACCTTTTTTATACATTGTCGATGCCCTAAGGAAAAAATCAAATAATGGGCCCACTTGGCAGTGTAAAGCTCTTATGTAGAAGTTAGCCTCTTCAGTTTAGTGGGTCCCACTAATCATCTCGTTTATACACTGTCTAAACGGTGGAGCTTTTTATTCGTAGTTGGACATATGCTCACCTCTGTCCACACTCTACATATGAAGAGAGAATAAAACGTAGGCCGAGGAAGAGGGCAACAGCAAAAAGAGAAGAGGAGTTGAATGCGGTTCGAGGTCAGAGCATTTATGATGGATTCCTGACACGAGGTACTCCTGCCACCTTACAGTGTAATCACTCTACTAGTAGTAGTAAATTTCAGGACCTATGCACGCAAAAAGTGTCATTTCTCTCTCCTTCGCTGCCTCTCATCTCTCCCCACTACTCTCCCCTCGCGCACCGGCCCGGCTGATCTCTACCTCGTTCACAGCGTGGCGTTGTGCATGTGTGCCTTGGTACGGCGGCTCTTTTTTTAGAGGGCGCGGCTCTGTTTCTCTAGTGTGTTAGTCAGTCGCATTGGTGTGGAGTAGGTAGGCTGTCAAGTGGGATCCCGCCAAAATCCCCCTTCTAGTTCATTTTCCAAAATCTAGTGTAAACTTTTGCTCAAAATTTGAACTAGATTTTAACAAATGAATTAGAAGGGGGATTTTGGTGAGATCCCACTTGACACCCTAGGAGTAGTATAGAGGAAGGAAACCACTTTGGTCCTTGGCGACAAAAAGGTTCAAACTTTTCAGGTTTCGAAATTTCACTTGCTTCCCAAACATCGGGAGGGAAAGGGTATTCGATTAGACCGGCCATGCGTAGTAGTACTTATTATCTTATCTTTTTGTAAAAAACCTATATAGTGAACAAATAACTTTGAACATGGACCATTGGATCAAGACTGGCAAATCCAAACATTGCTAATTGTTGGATCTTCTTTTCGATTCTTAGCATCTAGAAGATTCTATTGATAGTCTTTATCACAATGAACGCTAGTATGAACAAACCTCAAAACACACTTCACTGCATAGTTTTAGGGACCTTGTGCTAACTGCATGGACTTGGATGTAATTTTCCATTTTATGAGGTCCTTGATGTAACTCGTACTTCCAGCGACCGTGTTAACTGAAGCACCTCGCTCCTACGGGACCTACCAAAGTTAGAAGAAAATGCAACCGCCCCAATTATCACACGAAGTGGACCACGGTTTCTTATAATTCCGTTTTTCAAGCTTCCTAGATAACTTCGCATGCTTCACTGACCTCTCGCCGATTTAACAGAATTATTGGGTCAAACTTGATCTACAAGTAAGAGCAATACATTGCACTGTAATTAGATGTCTTTTCAGAGGTAGATTGGTGCATCTTCTTGTAGTAAAACAATGCCGTCGGTGTGAGTTTCCAACTATATGGAAAAGAACATTCTCAATTTTTCGAGTAATGACAAGATTGTTCTTTTACGTAAAGGAAGCTCGAAGAATATGGATCTGAATGCCACAAGCCAATCTTCGTGACATATTAAGTGGACCAACATGTTTTACTTATGATTCCCATGTTTAATTCTATGAGTTTTCAAACTTCGTCTAGCAAATCTGCCCACTTGAATGACTTTTTGCCGATTTATCGAAATTAGGTCAAATTTGAACTAAAAGTAAATTGTAGGTTACTTTGAAAGATTTGTAAATTTTTTTTGGAGGTAACCATCGGGAGGTCATTTAATATATCACAGACCACCACTGATAATTTTGACAATAGGTTCGACTTCTTACTGAGATTTTGCATCTTGACAATTTAATGAAATCAAGAACTGGAGCTACAAGTAAGCGCGATGGATTGCTCTTGAATTAAATGTCATTTCATTGGTAGATGAGTGCATCTTCTCGCAGTAAAAAACACCATTGGTGTGAGTTTCCAACTATCAAGAAATAACATTATAAATTTCCATAGCGATGACGATATTGGTCCTTTCCAAAAAGAACGTCTGAAGAATATGGATCTGAATACAACAAGCCAATCTTTCAGACATATATTGTGTACCGGCATATTGTACTTATGATTCCCATGTTTTATGAGTTTTCAAACTTCATACTAGCTAATTCTGTCCACTTGAATGACTTTATGTCGATATGTCAGAATTAGGTCAAATTTCAATTGCAAGTAAACTGTAGATTGCGTTGAGTTTGACGAATATTTTTGGGAGGTAATCATCAGGGGGTCATTTTATATATCACAAACCACACCATCGAGGGTTTTAACAACATGTTCGACTTATCACTAAGATTATTCATCTTGACAACTTAATGAAATTAGGTCAAACTTGAGATACAAGTAAGCGCGATAGATTGCACTTGAATTAATTGACTTTTTCGAAGGTAGATGGGTGAATATTTTCCGGACATAGCGGACCATGCATGTTTTATTTGCAATTCCTATGTTCTATGAGTTTTCAAGGTTCATAGTTACATTAACCCACTTAAATTACACTACTCCCTCCGATTCAAATTAGTGTTTGCCAAATTGGGCGGATGAAGTCAACATTTGACACAAGGTAGGACCCACATAGCTTGGTCATATTGTTGCATGCAATAGAGAGGAGAGAGGGGAATTGGTTTTTCTATTCTCTATGGGAAACCCACAAGCTTGAGGTATACCTTTATTTTCTCCACAATGTACTACTTTGTGACTTAATGTGTACCTTTTATACACATAGTGATTCCCTAAGGAAAAAAGCAAATAATAGCCCACTTGGCAGTGTAAAACTCCTACGTAGAAGTTAGCCTCTTCAGTTTAGTGGGTCCCACGAATCATCTCGTTTAGACACTGTCTAAACGGTGGAGATTTTTATTCGTAGTTGGACATATGATCACCTCTGTCCACACGCTACATATGAAGAGAGAATAAAACGTAGGCAGGGGAAGAGGGCATCATCAAAGAGAGAAGAGGAGTTGAAGGCGGTTCGAGGTTAGAGCATTTATGATGGGTTCCTGACACGAGGTACTCCTGCCGCCTTACAGTGTACTCACTCTACTACTAGTAGTACATTTCAGGACCTATGCATGACAAAAAAAGTGTGTTTTATCTCTCCTTCCCTGCCTCTCATCTCTCCCCACCCCTCTCCCCTCGTGCACCGGCCCGGCTGATCTCTCCCTCGTCCACAATGTGGTGTTGCACACGTGTGCCTTAGTACAACGGCTCTGTTTTTTTAGAGGGCGCGACTATGTTTCTCTGGTGTGTTGGGTAGCCGCATTGGTCTAGAGTAGGTAGGGTGTCAAGTGGGATCCCACAAAAATCCCACTTCTAGTTCATTTGCCAAAATCTAGTTTAAAATTTTGCTCAAAATTTGAAATCAATTTTGACAAATTAATTAGAAGTGGGATTTTTGTGAGATACCATTTGACACCCTAGGAGCAGTACATAGGAAGGAAACAACTTTTGTCCTTAGCGGCAAAAAGGTTCAAACTTTTCAGGTTTCGAAATTTTCACTTGCTTCCCAAACATCGGGAGGGAAAGGGTATTCAGAAAGAACGGCCATGCATAGTGGTACATATCTTATATTTTTCGTAAAAAAACTATATAGTGTGCGGATAACTTTGAACATGGACCATTGGATCAAGACTTACAAATCCAAACTTTGCCAACCTTGGATCTTCTTTTCTATTCTTAGCATCTAGAAGATTCTATTGATAGTCTTTATCACAATGAACGCTAGTATGCACAAACCTCAAAACACACTTCACTGCACAGTTTTTGGGACGTTGTGCTAACTGCATGTACTTGGATGTAATATTCACATTTTATGAGGTCCTTAATGTAACCCGTACTTCCACCGACCGTGTTAACTGAAGCACCTCGCTCCTACGGTACCTACCACAGTTAGAATAAAATACAACCGCCCCAATTATCACATGAAGTGGACCACGGTTTCTTATAGTTCTATTTTTCAAGCTTCCTAGCTAACTTCGCACGCTTCACTGACTTCTTGACGATTTAATGGAATTATTAGGTCAGACTTGATCTACAAGTAAGTGAAGTACATTGCACTTGAATTAGATGTATTTTCTGAGGTAGATGGGTGCATATTCAGGTAGGAAAACAATGTCACCGGTGTGAGTTTCCAACTATCGGGAAAAGAACATTCTCAATTTCTCGAGTGATGACGAGATTGTTCTTTTACATAAAGAAAGCCCGAAGAATATGGATCTAAATGCCACAAGCCAAGCTTCATGAGACATTATGTGGACTAACATGTTTTACTTATGGTTCCCATGTTTAATGCTATGAGTTTTTAAACTTAGTCCTAGCAAACTCTGCCCACTTGAATGCCTTTATGTCGATTTATCAAAATTAGGTCAAATTTGAACTAAAATTAAATTGTAGGTTGCTTTGAAAGATTTGTGATTTTTTTGGAGCTAGGTAACCATCGGGAGGTCATTTAATATATCACATACCACCACCAAGAATTTTGACAATAGCTTCATCTTCTTACTAAGATTTTGCATCTTGACAATTTAACAAAATTAGGTCAAACTTGAGCTACAATTATGCGCGATGGATTGCTCTCGAATTAAATGACATTTCATGGGTACATGAGTACATCTTCTCGCAGTAAAAAACACCGTTGGTGTGAGTTTCCAACTATCAGTAAATCACATTCTAAATTTCCACAGCGATGACGAGTTTGGTCCTTTTCGAAAAGAAAGTCTGAAGAATATGGATCTAAATGCAACAAGCCAATCTTTCAGATATATATAGTTTTACAAATATTTTTGGGAGGTAACAATGGGGGGAGTCATTTAATATACGTATCACAAACCACCACCGAGAATTTTGACAATATGTTCAACTTCTTGCTGAGATTTTGCATCTTGAAAAATTAACGAAATTAGGTCAAACTTGATCTACTACTAAGCGTGATAGATTGATCTTGAATTAATTGTCTTTTTTGAAGGTAGATGGGTGCATTTTCTTTTAGTAAGCAATGCCGTTGGTGTGAGTTTCCAACTATCAGGAAAGAACATTATCTATTTTCTGAAATTAGGTCAAATTTGAGCTACAAGTAAGCGTGATATATTTCTCTCAAATTGAATGTCCTTTCATAGGTGGTGCATCTTCTCGCAGTAAACAACACCATTGTTGTGAGTTTCCAACTATCAGGAAATTATATTCTAAATTTTCAGAGTGATGACCACATTGTTCTTTCCGAAAAGAAAGTCTTGAGAATATATATGGATCTGAATGCCACAAGCCAAGCTTTCAGACATATATAGTGGACCGGCATGTTGTACTTACAATTCCCATGTTTTATGAGTTTTCAAACTTCTTCCTAGATAAATCTGTCCAATTGAATGGCTTTATCTCCATTTATCGAAATTAGTTCAAATTTCAAATACAAGTGAATTATAGACCATTGCATTAAAGTTTTACTTTTTTTTGGAGGTAACCAATGGGGGGCCATTTAATATATCACAAACCACCATCGAGAATGTTAATGATAGGTTTAACTTCTTGCTAAGATTTTCATCTTGATAACTTAACGAAATTAGGTCAAACTTGAGATACCATTAAGCGCGATAGATTGCTCTTGAATTTATTGTCTTTTTGGAGTTAGATGGGTGCACCTTATTTTAGTAAATAATATTATCCTCGGTATGAGTTTCCAACTATCAGGAAAGAACATTCTCAATTTTTCGAGTGATAACGAGATTGTTCCTTTCCGTAAAGAAGGTCTCAAGAATATGGATCTGAATACCACAAGCAGAGCTTTTCAGATATATATAGTGGAGCGATATGTTGTACTTATATTTCCCATGTTTTATGAGTTTTCAAACTCTGTCCACTTAGATGACTTTATGTCGATTTATTGGAATTAGGTCAAATTTTCAAAAGTAAGTAAATTGTAGATTTCATTTGAAGATTTATGATTTTTTGGAGGTAACCATAGGGGGGTCATTTAATATATCACAAACCACCTCCGAGAATTTTCACAACAGGTTCAACTTCTTGCTAGGATTCTTGTCGACTTAACAAAATTAGGTCAAACCTGAGCTACAAGTAAGTGCGATAGATTGCTCTTGAACTATTTGTCTTTTCGGAGGTAGATGGGTGAATGTTCTTTTAGTAAACAATAATGACATCGGTGTGACTTTCCAACTACCAGGAAAGAACATTCTTAATTTTCCGAGTCATGACCAGATTGTTCTTTTCCGTAAATAAGGTAAAGAATATGGATCCGAATGCCACAAGGAGAGCTTTTAAGATGGTCTTTTGCACCGCCACGGAGCCTCTTCACCAGAACCCATACCACCGGATCTAGTTCACCGGGCTTCTGTGCCACGGTAGTGGAGCTGCGGTCTTGTTCACCATGCGGATGGTGTCATCGATCGCCCAAGCTCTGCTTCGCCGCCGCCGAATTCTACCCAACCGTACCGGAGCTGCCTAACCGTCGCTCTCGTCCACCGTGCTCAAGCCAGCATCGACCTCCCAAGATATGCTTCCCCACCCGCCCAAGATCTACTTAGCCACAACCGCAACACCCTCGGTGACATGCACGTCGCCCGCATGGTACGGATGATGCTTACATGCCTCTCCGAACGAGGTAACCTAATCTCCAACCCTTTTTTGTTTTCTCAGCAATATAGCAGGTTAAAGTCTGTCGCAGTGCACTTCATTTTTGTAATCTTGCTAGTACATACAAGTCATTGGGCATGCCTGTTCTTTGTGCTACACACAAGGTCACTGGTCATGTTTGTTTGTATTTGCTTCTCTACAAATTTCAAGTAATTCACATGTTTTTTATTTTGTCATGCACATGTTCCTAGCTACTCCCTACAACAATAATTGCCTACTATTGTGTAGTTTTTGCAAAATGTGAAGTCAGTGAAAAATATTATGGTGGATTCCCTACTCCACAGTTACTGAATCTATTTGGTTCATCCTGAGCTAAGTTCCTGCTATTATTTCCTCCATGACATTGTTCTGCTATCCTATAGTACTTGTTTAAACTCATTGTACTAGTCTGATAATAATTTATTTGTTGCTATCTAGATCTTTAAAAGATGCAACACTGAATATTTGTTTTTTTGCATAGAGCTCAAAAGGGATCACTGAACATGTTGCTTTGCACAGCCTCTTCTATAGGTTCACAAGCGCGATGTCATTGTTTCCTTATCTGATGTTGGTTCATCCTAAGCAACGACATAACTTTCCTCTACTGTGTAGTTCATTCGTGGTTTTTGTTCCTACTCTGCAAGTTCTGGCATGATGCCATTATAATTTCTATCTCATTCATTCTTAGCTACTCCTATGAAAGTAACTTCATTCCCATTGTGTAGCTCACCGAAAATTCTGAGTCACCCAACGTCTCCCGCATTCCAGGATATACTACTACTTCCATATATATATGTTGAAATGACCTGGCTAGTTTATATTTGCTGAAATTGTAGGAAACACCCTGTCCGATTGCTCAATTCCTCCGTAGGCACACTTGTGTAATGCTTGCTTATCCTGTTCTACAGGTTCAAAAGCAATTCCATTATATTTCATGTCTAATGGTTCGTCCTAAGCAGTGATGATGCTCGACGTGGCACTTCGTTGGTAACCCCAAGCGTAGGGTGTGAAGAGCAAGAAGCAAGTTTTCCCTCAGTTGAGACCGAGGTTATCGAACCAGAAGGAGGAAGGAAACATCACATAGGTGTTGCAAGCAACGCGGAGACCTGCACAACACAAACTCAAGACTTTGCCCCAACGAATCAGTGAGGTTGTCAAGCTCACCAGTTTTCTGTAACAAAGGATTAAACGTATGGTGTGGAAGGTAATGGTTTGTAGCAAGTAAACAAGTAACAGTGGAAGATGTATCAATGGTAAAGATTGGACCGGGGTCCATAGTTCACTAGAGGTGCTCTCCTTAGATAAACAACATGGCATGAAGGGTAAACAAATTACAGTAGGGCAATTGACAGGAACTGAGCAAGGCATAACAATGCAATTACTAGTCAGAAAGATCCTATGAGATTCGATTGGGCAATACAACAAGAGACATAGACTGCCATCCAACTGCATCTATGACTAGAAGTCCACCTTCAGGTTATCATCCGAACCCCCTCCAGTAGTAAGTTGCAAGCAACAGACAACTGCTTTAAGCAAAGTGTGTAAGGTAAACAGTCCACATGTTCCATGAACAAGAGACCGTTATTTTCTCCCTAGTAGCAACAACACATCTACAACCGAAGAGATTTCTGTCACTTCCCTTGGAAACTAGAGGCATGAACCCACTATCGAGCATAAATACACCCTCTTGGAGTCACTAGCAACTACTTGGCCAAGATAGCTAATAACAACGGAGAGCATGCAAGATCACAAACAACATAGACATGATAGAATCATAAAGACAAAACCATTAATCAAACCAACATAATAATCTCAATATCCATCGGATCCCCGCAAACACCACATGCATGATTACAAATAGCCTAGATCTTGATCATGAACGGAGCTCACAAGATTTATACATGAAAGCACAAAGGAAGAGATACAACCATCTAGCTACTACATGGACCCATAGTCCAAGGTGGAACTACTCACGCATCATACCGAAGGGAAGGACTCCGAGATGATCTCCCCTCCGGCAGGGTGCCGGGAAGAACTTTAGACCCCCCCGATCTAGGGACGATGGAGGCGGCGGCTACAGACGGTTTCATGGAGATTTGATCGGGTGCTTAGGGTTTCTGCATCGAGGGCCTCTTATAGGCGAAGGGGAAGGCCGAGGCGGTGGCCAGGGGACCCACACCACTCCCAGGCGTGGAGGAGGGCCCACCCGCGCCTAGGGTGGGTCTAGCCGCCCTGGCCAGCATCTCTCGCTCCCCTCTGGACTTCTTGTTCCCCACGTAAAGTAATTTACTTTGACGTTTGTCCCGTCCAATTCCGAGAATATTTCTTTACTAACTTTTTTGAAACCAAAAAGAGCAGAAAACAGGTATCTGGCACTGTTGCAACTTGTTAGTAGGTTAGTACCAGAAAATATGTAAAAAGCACCTCAAAGTGTATACAAGTAAAGCAAAGTAGATACTAAACAAGGATGGAGCATAATAACTATAGATACGTTTCCGACGTATCAAGCAACAACATAGCTATCCTCTATTGTACATATCATTCATTCGTAATTTGCATCTTGCTCTACAAGGTCTCTTATGATGCCTTTATGATTTCTACTTGGTTCCTATCTACGACAGTAACTGCATTCCCATTGTGTAGCTCACCGCGGATTCTGGGTCACCCAGCGTCTCTTTCATTCCAGGATAAATGGCTTCTTCCATATATATTTGTTGAAATTACCTCACCAGTTTATATTTTCCGAAATTATAAGAAACACTTCAATTGATTGCTCATTTCATTGTGTCAACACCCGAAATTTTAATCCCAGATGCCTGTTATGCAATACATCGCAATCCCAAGATTACCATTTTTGCGAGACATAACAGAATTGGATACCATAGTACATCATCCATTACAAACCATACATAAGGTCTTACACAAATAAGGATCTCATGATCCAGTTCTTAATACAACTCAAGCAGCGGAAATACGTAATAATAACGGTAGCATAGGCGAAGCTCCATCTTCGGGGTCACAGGCAATGCTGACGATGGGAGATGATCCTAGTTGTCGTAACCTTCCTGGGGTCCATCCTCCAGGTACTCCTATTCATAGTCCGGACACGGGAATAGCCAGGGATAAAGCCATGAGTACTCTTTCAATACTCGCAAACTAATACTAACAAGTGAAGGGGGTTTTTGGTAGTAGGACACTAAGCTCTATGGTTGTTTAGCAAAAAGCCAGATTTATATCTACTAAGTTCAGAAGCAAGAAAAGCTAGTTGAAATTTTATAACACCTAAGTGGGAACTTGTATTTCATATCACAACTCTGTTGTGGTCAAGTCAAAGTCTCAGTTTGTTTCAAAAGTCATTTTGAAAACATCTGACGGGGGAACAGTATGGCCACTCCAACTGTCCATAACCGCGGACGCAGCTATTCGAATAGTTTGACACTCTGCAGAGATTGTACACTTTCACCACAACATTCAATACCTCCGTCAGGAACAAATCCTGAATTCACCATACTCAGTATGCGGATAATCAATCCTAACCTTTCAATTACACACCCAAGTATAAGCACCTCTCCTGTGAGTTTGGCCTCCCAACCATGACCAACTATCATCTTGGGTACTGCACAGGTGGACAATCTTCACAAGGTAGCCTCAGCTCAGACCTTGGCCGCGAGGGAACCAATACTAAGGTATATAAGCTTCCAGTCAAGCCCTACCCAATTCTCGGGTATTGTGGTTGTACGGTAAAATTGGAATGGCATCGCATCCAGACAACCATCAGTTTTATAAAGGGCTAAGGCTCATGCCTCAACATTTTCATCACCATAAATCATCTGGTGTTCGGAAACACATGTCCAAAACATTTCAATAGAATGATCCATCATTCCATGGTTTTCATAACCATTTTTCCACCATGTATTCCCATCTAAGTTGATCAAGTTTTATGCTTAGCACTAGCATCTACAAGTGGGGGTAAGTACTAATGAGGGGTGGTAAACTAGTGGAGTTTAACTAAGTTCGATCTCATGCATTAGGATGACATAAAGATTATCTAGCTTAGGCCAAATTTTATGCTCTTTATGCAACCTTCAATTATCTTTCTAGTATCTACAATTCACTTAAGTAAACTCTAAGTAATAGCTTTGATAAAGAAATACAGTATAAAGCTTGTAAGTAAAACTAGGATTGGTTTATCAAGTGGTTATGATCATATATGCTTAAGGCATATAGTTGGCATGGTAACAAGAAAGTATTTGCTTGCATAGGTATAGTATCTTGCAAGTGTTAGCTTGCACAAGTATCAGTATAAGATTTCCTTGTGCAGAGTAGTGGTTAAAGTTCTCCTCGGCTTCTTCTTCATAGTATCCCCCTTCCTCTTCGTATCCTTGGTCGGTACTAGCGTCTATGAATAAATACGAGGTACACAATCACCAAACAATACTTAAATACTTTCAATCATCACACAAAGGGGTTCTATAGATGATCAAGCATCATCACTAACATTACAAGATTAAAGCTTGGTTTAAATTCTTTTATTTTTAGAAAAGTAATTTATACTCATTGAAAAACTACTTAAGATTTAATATTCTCCAAACCAAACATGGGATCATGTTGACACATGTCATCACCACACATTTCAGTATATGGGAATTTGATTTGAAGTGGTGTCACAATTTAATAAGGTTTAACCTTTTATTTTAATTAAATAAAGTGGCTAGAAATGCCTATGTGGCATTCTTTTATTACTTGAACATTATTTTTGTAAGTAAAACCAAATGTTTTTATATATTCTGAAAGGTATGATCAAATGTGATTTTTGAGAGTTGGAATCAACTCAAAAGCTATTATGGTTTAAATTTGAAAAATGTTTGAATGCAGAAAAGGTTCTGGATTGTTATTTTTACCAAGGTTGATCTATAGAATCAAATCATTTGAATCCAATGGTCTTGGATCAAGCATTTCAACATCTTTCTAACAAAATTGGTTTCATTCAATTTGGTGCACTGAATCGATCTGGGTTGATTTTTGAAACTAGGTACAGAACTGTGTTTGAATTAAAATGGAAAAAGTTAAATTCAAACGACTGGGCTGCGCGGGAAACGATAATGGGCCGGCCCGGTGTCACTCCGCGGTGCGGGGCTCAAATGACAGGGGGTTCCACCAGTCAGTGGCTCTTTAAACGCGGAGCGGTACGAGGCAATCTCATCCTCACGATCTAAGTCTAATCGAACGGCTGCTACTCATCGTCCACGTCGGGCGGCGCCAGCGAGACAAAAACCTAACGCGACAGGTGGGGGTCATCGGGGGCTCATCGGGGCTCAGGCGAGGGTCGTCGAGGCGGGAGAATGACGAAGTCGACGATGGCGAACCTCCTGGTACCGACAGCTTCTCCTGGGGTGGACGAAATCGACGGCACCCTTCTACTCCATAGGCAGCCTGCTCCGGCCAAATTCCGGTGATGCACTGCTCGCCTTGCTCCGGGAAAGGGGTGGAACGATCAGTGAGGAGAGGGGAGTGAGATGGTGTGAAGAGTTTGAGCGGGGGAGGCCTCTATTTATAGTCTCGACGACGAGACCGAACGGGATGGGCATGCAACGGTGGCGACACGGCTACGGGCCGCTAGAGGCATGGCCGGCGGTGGCGATCGATCGGTGGTCTCCTGGCGATGATCTATGGCTTTAATGCGCGTGTAGGGGAGGTGGCAAATGGTCTGGAACATGCGATGCTCTGCGCGGCAGAGGCGGCATCTTCGACGGCGAGCGGTGGCTGTGTGGCATGGGGAGGCGAACGGGGATGTCTGGCGGTCTCCTGGGACGGTGGTGATCGCCTATGCACGCGGCGAGGGCAGCATGCGGTCTGTGGGCGTGTGTCGAGGGTGGCGCTCTAGCGCACGCTCGGCATGGTTGATAGAGGCACGGGCGCGGCATTTTCTGGGTGCTCTGGTTGATGTCTTCGAGGAAGGGCTGGTCGAGAGGGGGAGGTGAGGCATGGGTGATCTCCCAGACAAGGTTGGCACGGCTAGTTCCTTTCCTAGCTTGCTGTCTACACTGGAGTGGCATGGGTGGCTTCAGCTGTTCACCATTGATGACATTGCCAAGCTTACAGTGGTGCTAGATGTTTACAAATGAGCTAGATGATCTACTAAAGCCTAGTTGGAACCAGAGAGGGAACAAGTTAGGCTCAAATCACTGCTCCAAATAGTATTTGGATTTTATTTGATTTGCATCTGCAAGGTGTTTGATGAAATCGCCGCATGAATTCAAGTTTTGAATTTTGAAAAGTTTTTTGGTGGGTGTTCTAGGTAGGTGCTGGTGAGTTTGTAGATGCTTGGGTTTTGAAAGTTGAGCTTGTTTGAGTGGTTTTTGAAAAAGTGGGATCTTCCCATATGATAAAGATTCATTTTAAACTGTCATTTAAACTATGCATTTGAATGTTTTTGGATGATCACAAGGTGGGACTTGATACTTTGTTATGAGTACTATCAAGGGGTGCAAAGATCCAAACAAGTTTCTGTTAAGTTCTGAAAGTTAGAGACAACCATAGTAGGAATGGGAGTTAAATTGGTAAAAATGACCATTCCCTTATTTTGTTTGTTTTGATTTATTTGTCTTTGGGAAAAGTGTGGGGATTGTCTAGATGATGTTTATTTCACCTAAGAATCCTTTTACAAGCAAAGAAACACATAAACAAGGCAATTCAAAAGAATTCAAAATGGGATGCATACACACATGCATGCTTTCATATTTTTATTTAGAAATTTTTTTGTTAACCCTAATTTTGATGCATAGAGTTTGATGATTCTAGTTTAATATTTTTGGGATGTTACACATTGTATGCACACTTGTCTAAGGCTTGCATGTCCTCTTATATAGGTTCGCAAGAGATGCCATTATATTTCTAATCTGGTGCTGGTTCATCCTAAGCAACAACATAAGTATCCTCTAATGTGTAATCCATTCGTGGTTTGCGTTCCTGCTCTGCAAGTTCTTGCATGATGCCATTATAATTTCGGTCTCGTTCATTCTTAGCTACAAAAGTAACTTCATGGCCATTGTGTAGCTCACCGCAAATTCCGAGTCACCCAACGTCTCTTGCATTCCAGGATATACTATTGCTTCCATATATATGTTGAAATGACCAGGCTAGTTTATATTTGCCGAAATTCTAGGAAACACTCTATTCGATTGCTCAATTTTTTTGTAGGCACACTTGTGTAATGCTTGCTTGTACTGTTCTACAAGTTCACAAGAAATGTCATTATATATCATATCTAATTGTTCGTCCTAAGAAGCGACATAGCTATCCTCTATATATAGTTCATTCGTGGTTTGCATTCTTGCTCTACAAGTTCACTTATGATGCCATTATAATTTCTGTTAAGTTCCTAGGTACGACAGTAACTGCATGCCCATTGTGTAGCTCACCGCAAATTATGGGTCACCCAATGTCTCTTGCATTCTAGGATAAACGACTGCTTTCATATATATTTATTGAATGACCTGGCTAGTTTATATTTGCTGAAATTCTAAGAAGCACTTTGATTGATTGCTCATTTCGTTGTAGGAACAATTGTCTAATGCTTGCTTGTCCTCTTCTACAGGTTCGCTAGAGATGCCATTATATTTCTAATTTGGTGTTGGTTCATCCTTAAGCAACGACATAAATATCCTCTACTGTGTAGTTCATTTGTGGTTTGCGTTCCTGCTCTGCAAGTTCTGTTATGATGCCATTATAATTTCTATCTGGTTAATTCTTAGGTACGACAATACCTACATCCCATTGTGTAGATCACCGCAAATTCTGAGTCAACCAACATCTCTTGCTTTCCAGGATATACAACTGCATCCATATATATTTGTTGAAATAACCTGGCTAGTTTATATTTGCTGAAATTGTAAGAAACACTTTATTTGACTGTTCATTTCATGTAGGTAGACTTGTGTAATGCTTGTCTGTCCTTTTCTACAGGTTCACAAGCGACGCCATTATATTTCGTATCTGGTTCTAGTTCGTCCTAAGCAATGACCTAACTATCCTCTACTATATAGTTCATTTGTGTTTTGCATTCCTGCTCCACAAGTTCTCGCATGATGCCGTTATAATTTCTGTCTTATTTATTCTTAGCTACGACAACAGCTGCATGCCATTGTCTGATTTATTCTTCTATATATATATTTCTTAAAAAATGACCTGGCTAGTTTATATTTGCTAAAATTCTAAGTCACAAACATTGTTATATTTCTCATTTCATGGTAGACACACTTGTTTAATGCTTGCTTGTCTTGTCTGTTTGACATGATGGTCAATATATTGTATCATTGACCAGTAGTAAACTCTAGTTCATATCTTCTGTCGTATCAGTTAAATGAGTAGTTTGCCTTGTTTGACGTATTAACTTGTTATTACTTAGTTTCAGACTACAATTATTGCTATCGCCACCAAAGAGGGGGCTGCAAGATCATGTCTCAAGTTTGTTTTCCAATGTAGATATCACTCTCAAAAGGGATATGCAGGTGATAGATAGAGAAATAAAATTAAGGACTACTATCAACTCGATTGTCAACTAAAATTCCGATTTTTCTTTCCACACATAGAGGTAGGCGGTACCGTACCTGCGCTAGCCAGGTTGATTAGGGTACAATATCATGCTCTGTATTTGCCCGTCTTGTATTAGGCCGACGATGAATAGTAAAAATGCTCACAAGTTGTACACCTTTTATGATGTTGAAATGGGATCAAGAAATGCAAAAACTGTAAAAGACCGTAAAAGTAACGGGGCCGACCCACTGGCGAGATTAGTAATAGGAATGGTATGTAATAGTGGCAGGCCATAATAGTAACATGCCGAAATAGTAACATGCCGAAGCAGTAACAAGCCGAAACAGAACATGCCAAAACAGTAACAACTCTAAACATTAACATCCTGGAACAGTAAGAGGTCAAAACAGAAACAGGCCGAGACAGTACGGACCAAAAAAATAATGGTCTAGAACCTTAAATGGCCAAAACAGTAATGGGCCAGAATAGTTGCAGGACAGGGCAGAAAAAGTCCAGGACCATAGCAGGCTAGGATAGTAACATGTCGAATTTGCACCAGGCCAGAACAGTAACAAGCCAAGGAACTTACCAGGTTAGAATAGTAATGGGCCAGACATTTACACGCCTGAACAATAATGGGCCCGAAGTATATGGCCCATTTCGAACAGTGCGAAGCTATACAGTAATGGGCCAGAAAGGTTACGGTCCAAAGTGGACAAGCCAAACGGGACCATTTCAAACAGTGCAGGGCGAAACACTAATGGGCCAGGATATTTATGGGCCGTGCAAATGGGCCAATTTCAAATAGTGTACATGGAAACAGTAACGGGATACAAACTTTACAGGCCGCCTACGGCACCACCAGTGGGCCCATTTGTAACAGTAAGGGCCATGATCCTGTTGGGCTTTCTTAATGGGCCGACCCATTTAATAATTACCAGGCATTGGCTAGGCCTGGCTTCTACCACAGTTCCATTGACTGTTAACGGTGTTAACTGGCTATTAATGGCGCTCTCCACGTGGCAGTTTGCATGACATCAGCAAATAGATCTATGATAGAACGACTTTTCGTGGCTAAAGGGTGCGAACCGCCACTGTCGGAAAAAAATAGTGGTAGAATTATTTTTGACCAGGCTTCTACCACGATGGTCATCCATCGTAGAAGGATTTTCAACCATGAAAAGCGGACCTTCAACCACGAAAATTGTCCATTGTAAAAGGACATTTTTCTTGTAGTGACCGAACAACACCAGAAATCATGTTGGGTTGCGCTTGATGCTCCTGATCCCATCGCTGGTTAAATCTATATCCCACCTTTCTATTTTGGGTTGGGATGTAAAAGCTCGCATGTTGGCAGGATCCAACACAACTGACTATTCTATGTCGTTTCTGTAGAAAACAAATGAAGGAATTTCCTCTGTTCCATCGTATCTTAAGAATCAGCAACAACACATAAATGAGAAAATTAACGTAAAGCATAACTCACACAAATTGGTATTACATAGACTCGAAACATAGCATTTAGTAGTAGTTTACCACTCACAATCACACTGACAAGTCTCGACACTTAGATTCACAACAATCACAAAGTTTGACGACACATGACACAAAATTCTTAGACTGAAAACTAACAGAACAAATAGGAGCTGCAGAATTTTATTGCTTCAAGCCATTCAACAACTAACTAGTTAAACTGCAATGAACCAATTCCATATTACATGATAAAGCGAACTAGAGATGAATTTTTATAAGTTTATAACTCAAATGAGAAAGCTCACCAAATGTGTGCTTCGTTTCGGACCACCATGGATCCCGGCAACAGAACCCCATGAACCAAAAGCGTCTCTCGGAGCCCTGGTTGGGACGTCCTGGCGAGACCTGGTCCCGGGGTATAGGTATTTGGAGGGCCAACCCCCGACAGGTTTTAGACTCATAGACAGGTGCCAACACCAGTCTGCATGGTGCAGGTGGCTAGAGACACGCGTCATAGTAGGAGCGTACCGCCATGTTTTAAGAATGCACTCCGCTTCTTCACCACCGCATGCTCACCGACCCTTGTGGTGTCCCCGTACCCATATAAAACGAGACCCAGATCGACCAGTACAAGGGAGGTGAGTTCTTAGCTAGATTCTTCTCGGGGAATAAACCCTTGTGAAAGGATCGTATGGGCACCTAGAGGGGGGGGGGTGAATAGGTGCTACTTCAAATTTTCTTATTTTTCAATTTAAGGTTTGACAAGAAAGGTAAATTCTCTAGATTATTCAACTAAGGTGAATTTACCTATATGTCAACCAAGCAACAACTATCACAACACTAAGCAAGAAAAAGTAAGTAAAGTGCGGTAAAGGATAGAAGTAACCAAAGTGGTGGACGCGGAGACACAAGGATTTTTTTCCCGTAGTTCCTTCCTTTTGAGGGGAAGTATGTCTACGTTTGGAGAGGTGGTGGTTTCAAACCACCAACGCCACGAGAGGCCTCCCTTGTTCTCCGATGAACCTCACCCCAAGGGGATCGATTCACCTTCCACTATATCGGCAACCTTCGAGGTGGAAGCTGGCACCTTTACAACAAGTTCGGGGCACACATCCACAACTTAATTGGAGGCTCCCAAATACAAGAAAGCTATCAAAACAATCAAAGACAATCTTGTAAGAACCAAATCAAAGTTAGGGTTTCCAAAGAAACACTAGATCTTGGGGGCCCACAAGTGAATGAGGGGGAAATGAAGATCTCTCTTGGTGAAGCTGTAGATCAAGGCCTCCTCCTTCGATTCTCCAAATATCAATGACTTTGGATGGTTGGATGGAGAGATATTGTAGATTTGGTGGCTCTAATGGAGTTTGTGTTCTTGAGCACCTCGAGCAACTGGAAGAAGGGGATAAGGGTCCCTATTTATAGCCAGCCCCCTCCACGAACCGTTTTCTGACTGTTGGAGAAGAACTAGACCGGAGACTCTGGTCTGTACACTTGAGACTCCGGTCTACACCGGAGATTCCGGCCTATCTCCGGACTAGCCTCCGGACTGCCCATCTGAATGACCCGGGCCAGGCACGACCCAACTTGGCCGGAGACTCCGGTCCTCCAGCACCGGAGACTCTGGTCTGAGCCAATACCGGAGATTCCGGAGAATCCTCCGGACCTTGCTCCGCACCCCTATACAGAATGTCCCAGCCATGATTCTGAAGCCTCCACCGGGGACACATCCGGAAACTTCGGACCATACCGGAGACTCCGGTCTGGAATTTCTAGAACTGTGTCACACTTAGCAGGAATCTTTCCAAATTGTGACGGTACGTTTCACTTATCATAATACCAACCTGTGGACAGTGAAAAAATGTAAAATGATCTACTTGTTGTTAACGAACACCAAAAGTGATTATGACAATAAATGCCCTTTTAATCTCCCCCTTTTTGGTGTTCGATGGCAAAAAGTGATTTTGCATGGAATAAATTATATGGGGCTCCCCGTGACTACGTGCAATAAGGTAAATAAGTAAATCATGCAAGGTAGATATTATGAATGATAGCACATATAGATCTCACATGAGTTACAATAGATAGTGCACAAGCACATAGTCACACACATAAAATGGCAAATAACACACATGAAGTTCAAAGTTTGAATATGGCGAATGAAAGCAGATAATAGCAAATCCAAAGCCCAAAGCCCAAACCCATGCAAATCGATGTCTGTCTTCTCCCCCTTTGGCATCGAAACGCCAAAAAAAGGAAAATACCTAAGCTAGCACCCCAACAACTCAGTAGTCATCGTCATCCTCGGCATCCTCATCCTCAACAAAGTCATCATCATCATCAAGGACTGCAGGCCCTTTGCCGTGAGGGCGAGAAGAGGAGGTACCCTGGTACCCGTATCTAGAGGTGATATCGGAGAATGTCTTCCATTCAACAAGGTTGTCCTGCAGGGCATTCCATGCCCCAAAGGAGAGAGTGTGATCAGACTCCATAGACTCATGAGCACCATCCTCATAATTGTACTCGCCCTCTCCTTCCTCATCATCCGCTTCGCCTTGTGCCTTGATTTCCTTCAGGAGCTTCTCAATATGCCGGTTGCTTTGGTAGGAGACATGCTGCTGCTTGCGGATGTCAACATTCATGCAGCACAGAGTCCTTTCCCAGAAGTGGCCTTCTTGACCCTCTCATGAACATAGTCCCTGGTGATGGAAGGCATAGGTGCATTGGAGGCATTCTTCCTCCAAACTCTAGGTGGATAGGGTGCCCTCTCAGTCTCAATCTCCTCCTCATCTTTATCGCCATAGCGACGCCTAGGAGCAGTTCCCATACGCCCCTTTTGCTGCAGTGAGACCAAAGTGTCCTCAGTGAGATGCGGTGCTATGCCAAGTGGAGAATGATGCTCCTTGGAGTTGATGAGCCTCATAACCAAAGGTGCATATGGAGGAGACTTCTTGTAAAGAATAGAATGGAACATCTCTTCAAAAATAAAATCTATCACATCAATAGGTTCAACATCTGCCTCTGGTCCAGCATTGTAGGTCCGGTGGGTGTGGTAAAGAAGGTTGACTAGCCCACCTCTAATAGAATCATCATTCCCAACACTTGGTGCGATGGTATGACGGAATATCCTCAACATTAGGTTGTAGAGAGTCTTGAGTCCCTTGGACCCCCCTACAACACCCTCGCTGCCATACAGAGGTGCAAGATTCATCTTGTTCTCACCCAGAGCCACAGAGTGCATACACAGCCCAACGAGAGTGGATACGCCATGAAAGGTCTCAAAGATGACGTTGGCAACGTCATGGAATGTAGCTATGCAGCAAGTGGTGCCAGACATCCAAGTCATGGTCCTGTCTTGATCAGACCCAAACACTATGGTGGCGTAGAACTGCTGTACTAGGTAGACATTGTAGTCTTCACGAAGCTCCATCAAGTTAAACAGTCCCAACTTCTCACAGATCCACAGAGCATCATTGAAGTAGGGGATGAGGCGCATCTGCTCAACACTCATATACTTCTGAGGGCAGACAGGTGATTTGGTGAGCACACCATACACATCCTTCATGAACACAACATGTCTACACCGGAGACTTCGGTCTACAACGGAGACTCCGGTGCATGTGCACCGGAGACTCTGGTCCTCCTCGACCAAAAACTCCAGGATAGGTGTTTGGGGACATATATGAGAGATAGACAGGTTTAAGATAGGGAAAAGGCTTGGGTTGAGACATCATACTATGAAGAACCAAAAAGAGCCATAGGAATTCACAAAAACATTCAGGCTCCAAGAGACTAAAATAAAGCAAATGACAAACATGAGTAAGCGCCAACCTCTCTAGTCTGAGAGGGCGGTGGACTAGGCCACCATATTTGAGTATACTCGGCTTGGCACCACGAAGATATATCTTGGGTCCATTACCGAAACTCATCATTTAAGCTCACATATCACAAAATGATATTAAGAGGAATAATTTTGATTGCTTTGGGCTTAATGGGGGAGGGATAGTCCAATCAATTAGGACCGCACTCCCCCTATATCCATGCCTACACCTAAACCAAATAAGGGTCAAGTCATAGGTGAGAATGTAAGATAGTCAAGTCAAGCTCCTTGAATCAATGATATTTAGTTCATTCCTCAAATAGCAAAACCTTGATTCATCAAGTGGCTTTGGTTGACACATATGATAGATCAATATCACCTCTAGCAACATGATCTCTAATGAAGTGATGGCGAATTTCAATATGCTTTGTCCTTGTGTGATCCACCAGGTTATAGGCAATCTTGATAGCACTTTCATTGTCACATAGAAGAGGCACTTTGTCACAATGGACACTATATTCCTTTAAATTTTGCCTCATCCATAGTAATTGGGTGAAAGCACTAGCAGCTGCCACATACTCGGCTTCGACGGTGGAGAGAGATATGAAATTTTGCTTCTTAGACGACCAACATACCAAGGACCTACCAAGGAATTGGCAAGCCCCGGATGTTGATTTTCTATCATCCTTATCACCAGCCCAATCCGAGTATGTGTATCCACACAGAGCAAATGTTGACCCTCGAGGATACCAAAGATCATAAAATGGGTATTGAACTAAATATCGAAAGATTCTCTTGACCGCCATTAAATGGCTTTCCTTAGGAGCTGCTTGATATCTTGCACACACACCTACACTCAACACAATATCGGGTCTAGATGCACAAAGGTAAAGCAAAGAACCAATCATGGACCGGTATACCTTTTGATCCACATCGTTACCATTTGGATTTTGTTCTAGATGAGTCTTTGTAGCCATGGGAGTAGGAGCTCCATTTAGATCTTGCATACTGAATCTCTTGAGCATATCTTGAGTATACTTGGCTTGGTTGAAGAATGTCCCTCCTCTAACTTGCTTGATCTCAAAACCAAGGAATACTCTTAACTCCCCCATCATAGATATCCGGAACCTACCAGTCATAAGCTTTGATAATTCATCATTAAAAGCTTTGTTAGATGAGCCAAAGATAATATCATCAACATATATTTGGCATACAAAAAGCTCCCCATTGACCTTCTTAGTAAAAAGAGTGGGATCGATTTTCCCAACCTCAAATCCACGGTCAAACAACAACTCTCTAAGGTGCTCATACCACGTGTGTGGGGCTTGCTTGATCCCATAGAGCTCCTTATCATGTTTGTAGACATGGTTTGGGAATTTGGGATCCTCAAATCCCGGGGGTTGCTTTACATATACCAACTTATTTAATGGACCATTAAGAAATGCACTTTCTACATCCATTTGTTGCAATTTAAAGTTGTGATGTGCCGCATAAGCAAGAAGGATATAGATGGACTCAAGGTGAGCCACAGGTGCATATGTCTCTCCATAATCAATGCCTTGAATTTGAGAGAACCCTTGTGCAACCAATCTTGCCTTGTTCCTTACTATAATTCCATGCTCATGTTGCTTGTTCTTGAATATCCACTTCGTGCCAATAACATTGCGGCAATCCTTTGGCTTCTCAACTAACTTCCATACTTTGTTTCTCTCAAAGTTGTTGAGCTCTTTGTGCATAGCTTCCAACCAATCCGAATCTTCAAGAGCTTCCCACACTTCATTTGGTTCAATCATGGAGATGTGTGCCTGGTGTTCACTGAACCTCTTCAATTGTGCTCTTGTGGAAATGCCTTTCCTTAGGTCACCAACCACATTTTGTAGAGAGTGATCTCTCAATTCCAACATTCTCTCCTTTCTAGCTTCACGACGAGCGTGGATCTCCAAGTTGTTTCTTGGGGGACCCTCTTCATCATTTTGGTCCTCGTCTTGACCATCAACTTCACCTTGATCATCACCGGTATCATTATCTTCATTAAGAGGCAAAGATTGACCTTGGTCTTGATCAAGCGCTCTTCTAGCGTCGATTTGAGCTTGTCTCAAGGCAGTTTGGACGGATCTTCCTTGAACAATTGACTTGGAACCACTTGACATCCTGGAGAATGAATCAAGCTCCTCTTGAGTAGAGTCGTCACTATGATCAACATGTTGAGGGTCCACATCTTGTCTTTGGCTTGAGTCATTTCCCTCCTCGATGGATGGAGCATGTTGAGGTTGTGAAGATGAGGGCTCCACTTGAGTGGAGCATAGTTCTTCTCGATCCACCATAAGGGGTTCCTAAACGGGGTGGATATATCCTACACCCATTATTCCTATGGCATCCTGAGGCATTTCATCATCTACATCACAAGCATCAACACGCCCCCCTTGGGGACCATCATATTCTTCGAAGGTCACACTACAATATTCTATGACGGCTCCGGAGAGCTTATCATAGATTCTATAAGTGTGAGATCCGAGACCATAGCCAACAAAAATACCCTCTAACGCTTTAGACTCGAATTTGGACAAACGAACACCTTTTATGAGATAGAAACACTTACAACCGAACACCCGTAAGTAAGATATGTTGGGCTTGTTACCGGTAAGTATTTCATATGGAGTCTTGTTGATTTCTTTGCGGAGTTAGAGCCGGTTTGATGCATGGCAAGCGGTTGAGATGGCTTCGGTCCAAAAGTTGTTTGGAGATTTAAACTCCGCCAACATGGTCCTAGCCATCTCAATAAGAGTCCTGTTCTTCCTATCGGCCACACCATTTTGTTGAGGGGTATATGCAACGGAATATTGGTGTTTTATCCCCTCATCACTAAGGAAATCATTCAAGGTGTAGTTCTTGAACTCGGTGCCATTGTCACTTATTATAATCAACACGGGAAGATTGTATTGACGTTGAACCATGTTGATGAAGTCGATGAAGGTCTTTTGGGTCTCACTCTTCAACTTGAAGAAATATACCTAGGAGTATCTTGAAAAGTCATCAACAATCACCAAACAATATTTCTTCCCACCAAGACTTGCATGAGATGGAGGACCAAAGAGATCCACATGAAGGAGCTCCAAGATCTTGGTAGACTTGATGCGGTTCTTTGGCTTGTGGGGAGCATCATGCATTTTTCCTAGAACACACGCCCTGCAAACACGATCTTTGGCAAAGGAAACATTTTCTTTTAGTCCAACAATATGGCCCTCCTTCTGGAGACTTTGCAAAGTTCTCATATTGACATGGGCTAGTCGGCGATCCCATAACCAACCCACATCGGACTTTCCGAATAAGCACATCGCACTTGTAGTGGTTTGCCCCGAAAAGTCCACCACATACAAGTCGTGTTCGACATACCCAACGAAGGCGACCTTGAGAGACTTCCTCCTCATGAGGACCACAATATCATTATCAATAAAGACGGCAAAGCCCATCTTTCCAAGAGCACAGATTGAAAGTAAATTTTAACCAAGGGTTTCAACAAGCATGACGTTCACGAGTGTAATGCCTTGAGCAACCACAACCTTGCCGAAACCCGTTACCTTAGACTTTGACTTGTCGGCATATGTCACGGTGATTTGATAATCATTTGTCTTTAAGTCCTTGACTATAGATGAGCTTCCGGTCATATGACTTGTGCAACCACTATCAAGCACCTACGTTGACCCTCCGGAAGCATAAGTCTACAAAAGATCAAGCTAGTTTTTAGGTACCCATTTTTCAATGGGTCCTCTTTTGTTAGCAACAAGGGTCTTGGGGACCCAAATTTACCAAGCAATATAACCATCATATGGGCCAACCTATTATGCATACACATCTCCATAATAATCACAGATTAGAACATAGTGAGGGTTAGCACTTCCCGCAAAATCATTATGAGACATAGTTTTACCACTCGTGGTCTTACTATCCACAATGGCCTTGTTCTTCTCTTGTGCGGGATTGGCCTTCTTCTTGTGGTTATTCTTCTTGGCCTTGGATACAAAACCAATGCCTCCTTTTTCACCACTAGGCCTTTGCTTACTCAAGAGATCATCAATGGACTTGTTACCTTGTGTAAATGTGGCCTTGGCTAGCTCCCCCTTCAACCTAGCATTTTCTTCAAGAATAGTTGTACTACTAGATAAAATGAAGTTACTAGGCGAAGTAATATTGGCCAATTGAGTTTGAAGAATTTCATGGGACTTTGTGAGTAACAAGAGTTCACTTTCCAAGGCCTTGTGAGCCTTGTCAAGCAACCTAAAGTCATCGGCAAGTTTTTCATGAACCACACCAAACTCAATCTTGTCCTTTTTAGCTCTTTTGCATTTAGGAATAGCATGATCACATTCTTTGATGAGTTTATTAACAATAATGTCATTGGCCTCATCAATCATGTGTGTGAAAATTTTAGTTCAAGGGACATCCTAGTCTCTTGTTCTTCTTCTAGAGCATTGTTTAAGGCCTCTAGCTCAATCATGTGTTCATGCCCAAGTTTACATCTTACATCTAGAATCTCTTGTGTGTGTGAAAGTTGATCTAAGATGTTCCCAAAATGTATCTTGGCCTCCCCTTTTAAGTTAGTCACAAACTCATCGAAAGCAATTAATTCCCTTTTTACATCAAGAGACATATCATCATAACTTTCATCATTAACTAAGGGAGTAGAGTGAGATGATGAGGATACCTCCGTTCCCCTTGCCATAAGGCAAGTGACGTTCTTGATGGGAGTGTTATCATTTGGAGAATAGAAGAGTGAGAATGTCAGAGTAGAAGTAGTGGCTAGAGCAGCCACACCACTAGATGTTTCCTCTTCCTCATCTTCATCATCTTCATTGTCGGAGGAGTATTCTTCATGACTGATCAAGACAATTTCTCCTAACTTCTTGTTGATGGGATTCTTCTTGATGAATGGTTTCTTGTAAGGTGCTTTGGGATTTTTCCTCAACACGAGCTTACCCCCATGATCTTCTCTCTTCTCATTGAGGTAACTCGCCACAAAGTGATAGCGGTCACCACAGTTGAAGCAAGTTCTCAATCTAGTGGTGTTTTCTCTTTTCCCATTTGGGTTGCTTCTTTGTTGCATTTCCATCTTGGCCTTGGCGGGGTTCTTCCAAAAGTTCTTTGCATAGAAGGCCATATATTGACTATGAGCAATCTTGAAATCATCGGGGTGGTCCATGGAGAGACCTTCATTACTATCATCTTCATATCCATGTCCCACAACTTGGGCCTTCAAAGCAACGTTGACAACATTGCTCATACCAAGGGCACGAGCACGGGCATCTTTGGCATTCTTGGCGGCAACCTTGAACGATGCCATCTCTTGCATAACTTCATTGGAGGTCATGAGATGGTAGTTGTGTATTCCTTGTAGGCTCTTCAAGTCGGTGGGATCAAAGGGCATGAGTGCACTCACATATTTCCTTTTTATCCAAGCATCATCCACATGTGAGGCACCCACATTTCTGAAAGCGGTGGCGGTGGTCTTGAGCCTACGGTACATGTCTTCATGATTTTCACCATCCATCATGTAGAAGCCTTCGGCTTCATTGCTTAGTGCATCATATAGGTTCCTCCTCATGCTCTCATTCCCAACAAACAACACCGTGAGTGCATCCCAAGCTTCCTTGGCAATGCTGAGGTGCTCAATGTGTGGGTAATCCTTTGTACCCAATCCTTGTTGAATCATCTCAAGGCAGTGGCATTGAGTTGACTATTGACAACTTCTCTTCTTGTAAAGTTGTTTGGATCCCCAATAAAGAGTCCATTTTCGATGATGTTCCATAGTTCAATGCAAGAGCTGCGCACATGAGTTTTCATTAGAGATTGCCATTGAGAAAAAGTAGTAGATTATTCAATCTTAGGTGGGTAACCTCTATTGTATACATGAGGGTGAGGGATTGGAGGGTCGGGAGAGTACCATGAATCACGGTGCTCACCCTTCCCACCATCATTTTGTGTGGAGGAATTAGTGTTGTCTTGTTTGCCCCCCACCATCATACCCTCGGGGGATATCAGAGCATCCCCTTTAGGTAAAACGGATGGAGGCTCCTATTGGGGAGAGGGGGATGATGAGCCATCTTTGTCTTTAAGAAGTTGCTCAAGCATTTTCATGAATTTGTTGACCAAGGAAGATATAAACCTTGTTTCCAAGTTTTTGAGATCTTCCATGGTAACCGTGGTGTGCTCACCACCACCTTCCTCATCGTGGCTACCCATATTCTCTTAGGAGGTAAAGCCCGAATAAAGAGCCGAGGCTCTGATACCAATTGAAAGGATCGTATGGGCACCTAAAGGGGGGTGAATAGGTGCTACTTCAAATTTTATTCTTTTTCAATTTAGGGTTTGACTAGAAAAGTAAATTCTCTAGATTATACAACTAAGGTGAATTTACCTATATGTCAACCAAGCAACAACTATCACAACACTAAGAAAGAACAAGTAAGTAAAGTGCGGTAAAGGATAGAAGTAACCAAAGTGGTGGATGCGGAGACACAAGGATTTGTTTCCCGTAGTTCCTTCCTTTTGAGGGAAAGTACGTCTACGTTTTGATAGGGGGTGGTTTCAAACCACCAACGCCACAAGAGGCCTCCCTTGTTCTCCGATGAACCTGACCCCAAGGGGATCGACTCACCTTCCACTATATCGACAACCTACGAGGTGGAAGCCGGCACCTTTACAACAAGTTCGGGGCACACATCCACAACTTAATTAGAGGCTCTCAAATACAAGCAAGCTATCAAAACAATCAAAGACAAGCTTGTAAGAACCAAATCAAAGTTAGGGTTTCCAAAGAAACACTAGAGCTCGGGGGCCCTCAAGTGAATGAGGGGGAAATGAAGATCTCTCTTGGTGAAGCTGTAGATCAAGGCATCCTTCTTCGATTCTACAAAGATCAATGACTTTGGATGGTTGGATGGAGAGATCTTGTAGATTTGGTGGCTCTAATGGAGTTTGTGTTCTTGAGCAGCTCGAGCAACTAGAGGAAGGGGATAAGTGTCCCTATTTATAGGCAGCCCCCACCACGAACCGTTTTCTGACTGTTGGAGAAGAACCAGACCGGAGACTCCGGTCTGTACACCGGAGACTCCGCTCTACACTGGAGATTTCGGCCTATCTCCGGACAAGCCTCCGGACTGCCCATCTGAATGACCCAGGCCAGGCACGACCCAACTTGACCGGAGACTCCGGTCCTCCAGCACCGGAGATTCCGGGGAAGCCTCCGGACCTTGCTTCGTACCCCTATACAGGATGTCCCAGCCATGAATCTGAAGCCTCCACCGGGGACACATCCGGAAACTCTAGACCACACCGGAGACTCCGGTCTAGGCAGACCGGAGACTCCGGTCTGGAATTTCTAGAACTGTGTCACACTTAGCAGGAATCTTTCCAAAGTGTGAGGGTACTTTTCACTTATCATAATACCAACTTGTGGACAATGACAAACTGTAAAATGATCTACTTGTTGTTAACGAACACCAAAAGTGATTATGAAAATAAATGTCCTTTCACCTTTTGATTATGATCATGTACCAAATAGTCGATAGTTGCAGGACGTAGGAATCCTCACATCGAGGACCTAAACCTAGATAAAAAATCATGTCCCTCTATGTGTGTGTGTTCGTCTAGATCGCCGGATGTTGTGTCCCTGGTGTCGAAATTCAAGATACGACATATGGCGCGGTAGGTAGGGGCACATCAGCTATGATCCGCATCGACAAACTTGACACTAGTTAAGTGTTCATGCTTCGGCATGGTGAGCAAGGCAGGGTTCCCGTCAGCCCTTGGCGAGAAAGAGACTCGTTTGGGGGATCGATTGGAGAATCTTGGTTCGTGGCTTTCTCTAGCTCCATCGGGGAAAGTAGGATTGCATAAGGAGGCGCGGCTGCACTCCGCCGACACCCCTAGCCCACAATGCAGCGTTCCCTTGGGTCTCCCTGTACCCTACTCTAGTAC
The DNA here is from genome assembly GCA_916181665.1 of Avena sativa. Taxonomy (NCBI): domain Eukaryota; kingdom Viridiplantae; phylum Streptophyta; class Magnoliopsida; order Poales; family Poaceae; genus Avena; species Avena sativa. The sequence continues at coordinate 171,855,262 of OV702295.1, forward strand.
ATAACCCTGGAGCGGGATGCGGCTTCCAAGGTGGTGGCATAGACCTGGCCTCATCATTGATCTAAATGAGCTTCATCAATGGTCAGGAAGCACCTTCGAGACTACCTCCGTCACTTTAGCCCAATCATTGACACCATTCATGATGCGTCACGAGTGCTCATTATGAGGGCCTTCTAGAAGGGGACGCGTGTCACATTCCAAATTTTAGATTTGGTTCTGCATATCATTCATGGCATTGCATCATAATCATCCATGCAAAACTTTCGATTGAAATGATTCGGCAAAACACTACTTTCAAAACCCTATTTAGAATTGCTAAAATGCTCCTACAAGAGGGTATACTAGGACTTGTATTTTTCCACCCACTGTAAACTAGTGGAAATAAGTACCACATGACCCTAGGGTGATCTCCTAGATTTTAGAAAAATTTAGAAAGAAAAATCACTCGATTCGGAGCTCGTATGAAAAAGATACAATAGAAATTCGAAAAAAGAAAAGAATAAAAAGAAAAAGAACAAAAAAAGGGGAAGCAGCGCAGCCCGCTGGGCCGAGCCGGCCTAGCCGCGCCAGCAGCGCACGCGCGCGCGCCGCAACCGCCGCCGCCCGCGCGGCAGGTATTATCTGCCGTCGCCCCGCGCCCAGCCACCGACATGTGGGTCCTACCTGTCGGCGTCGCCGCCGCGCCGTCGTATCTGCCCCGGATTCCTGCAACCGCCGCCGCGGAGTCCGCGCCGACTCCGCGTGGGACTCCTCCCCTCTTAGCTCCGCTCTCGCCCCTGCCTCTCCCCTATCGCGCCCCACACCGCATCGCGCCGCCGCCGCCCGGTAAGCGCCGCCGCCTCTCTCTCCCCTCGCCTCGCCGCGACCCCGCGAGCTCGCCGCGCCCCTGACCCCCTCTCTTCTCCTCTCCCCGCAGGAGCCTCGCCCACCGCCGCCCGAGGTCGCCGCCACCGCCAAAGACCGCTCCGCCGCCGCCCGAGACCGAGGCCGCCGCCGGCCACCCCGCGCGCCAGCCGCCTCCCCTCCACGCCGACGACCGCCCGCCTCCCCTCCGCGCCGACGCCCGACGACCCCGCCGCCGCCGGAACCTCGCCGCCGCCGCTCCGCTGAGCCACCTCGCCGCCACCCCTCCCTAGCCGCACGATCTGCCACGAACGGCCTAGATCGGCCGTTGAATAGTCAACGCGGGCAGCTGACTGGTCAATTGCCAGTCAGCGTGCCACGTCAGCCGCCACGTGGGCCAGTCAACAATCAAAGTTGACTGGGTATTTTTCTTAATTGAATTAAATGGCAGAAACTTGTATAAACTTGTAAAATCCATATCTTGAGTTCTACTAGGCCAAAAATTGCAAATAAAATATGTGTAGATTCAGTAAGTTGTGTAGAATCTTGCTGTATCATTGTTTTACACTTTTGCAGCAAGATTTTGTCCAGATTAATTAAATGAGTTAACGGCCTTTTTGGAGTAATTAATTCGTAGAAAAAGATCTGTAACTCCAAAAATTGCAAATAATATGTCCTTGGATTCTGTAGAACAAGGGGAATCGCAAAATGAATTAAAAAGATAGGCTTAAAGTAAAAACTTTTGCAGAAACTATTTAGTGGCTTTATGTAGTATTTTAATTACTCAGGGAGTTGTATAATTCCTTTTTGAGAAATTCCAATTGGTACTGTTCCTAATTAGCAATGCCTACACAGTAGAATTTTCCCAAGATTTTACAAACAGTATGTTAACAGTAGTGAATTATTTGGGTTCTAGCTCTAGTTTTGAGCATTATAAATTGCATAATAGTTTTCCTTGCGCTAAAATTATTTTCCATGCATTCATTCAGTAGCTTTACTAAATAAGATTATGTGGTACTGCTGTAGCATCAATCCACTTGTCATGCATACATCTTGCATCATCCCTATTTGCATATGCTTGTGGATGGTTTGTTTATGATTGCAATTGTATCGTGTAGATTGTGACGAGTGCAACGTTTGCTCGTGTATGGATTGTTCTTCCGACTGCTACAACCAAGGAAAGTAGATGCTACCTTGTTCATGATATTGTCCTACTATTTTCAATGCATTGTCGTGTACTTTATAGATGCATGTGTAGGATGATATTATCGCTATGCTATGTCCTATTATGTGGTAGGGCTTTCCTTATAGATGAACCACCGTTGGTAGATGTGCTTAGCCATGCTATGATGAACGAGGGCTGGGTTACATCACTGAAAGTTGTTTCTAAATGTGTTGGTTTGCGAAAACTAAAACAACTTAATCAATGAATCTCCTGGGTGTGATGGGATTGATAATTTTTGGTGGTATCATTGCGGAAAGGCACCCAGGTATCAAGAGAAAATGATTGGCTTATTTATTATGTAGCTTACGTGTACAACCATGTGCCAATAATGAAATGGGCAGTTGGTTGGACTTAGTAGGTTGTGGTAACTCGAACCCGTGTATCCAGAGATATAGAATTTTGGTAGGTTGGACCGGTGCGCATCGGGATTGGGGAGCTACTTCCTGAACGGTCTCTTCTTGTACTTCTCCCTATCATCACCCAAAATGAGAGTGATGGTACGAGCTGGGTTGGCCAAGTCACATGGGTAAAGTGTACTAACCCCTGCAGGGTGTATAATCTAATCGGTTAGCCGTGTCCCCGGTTATGGACATCTGAGTTGCTTGATATTGATTCCATGACATGTTTCTCGCTCATTCTAATTTCATAATTGCTTTAATGTTGTTGGGTTAACTTAATTGGGATTCTTTTCAAAGAAAATCAAAAACTGTTTATGAAAGTAGGACAAAGGTATTTGCAAATGCAAGCTAGCCACAGCTCCACTTGCCAAATATGCATATAGATGTTAGCTCTATTGTCTCCTTTACTAGCTCTACTTGCCATACATTCCATGTATTGACCCTTTGGGGCTGCTACGTTTCATGTTGCAGGATATTCCGATTCTGAGTAATCGATTTAGGCCACGGTACTCCACTCGGCACTTGTTCACTTGTGGGCAATTTGAAGAATGGAGGATTTGCTTTATTTATGTTGCTACCTGAATAATTTGAGCTAGCCTTGAGCTAAGCTTTTATTGTAATAATGGTACTCTGGATCTTCGTTATTTATGATACACGGATATTTTGCTATGTTATTCATCTTATTCTATTGTGGGCCAATGAACCGATCCAGGGATTGGCATGTCAAATAGAAGCCACGGTCTTTTCAGAACCGCGGTGTTACAAGATGGTATTAGAGCCCGTGTGTCGACTGTAGGATCGTGACCTAGGATTGGATTAGGAAGCCATAGAATTATTAAAGCTTATATTAACTCTGTCTTTCATCTTATGCCTTTCACTCTCGTAAAATTCTTACCATATGATATTCTCACACTTTCCTCTTTTAATTGATAGATGGGAGAAGTCAGGACTGAGTATGCCAGCATGGAGTCACCAAGGCCCTTTCCAAGACAGTTAGCACAGCTCTCGCAGTCATTGGGATTGCCACTGCCCATGTTCAAGGGAAGAAGGCTGTACACCTATGGATATGGTGAGGATGCATGGGAGATCACCACTTTCATCTTCAGGGATGCCGCCATGCCAAACCCTGTGCATCTGATCTACACCAAGACATACTACAACTGGGGACTTGGAATAAACTTGTCCATGCATGAAGCCCTGTCTCGCCAGTGCCATCATGTCCGACACCTACTGCCAGCAAACTCACCCTACCGTGACTACGGGAGGCGTGATGAAGATGGGAACATTGTGGTTACCCCGGGCGACAGGAACAACATGCCGCCCCGTCGGAGGCACATAGAGGACATGAAAAGGGAGAATGGAGCTCTAGCTAAGAAAGTGATGATGGTAAAGGAGATTGCAGATTTTGCCAGCAATGGTATGGTGGTCCAAGGACAGGAGATTGACACCTTGCATGAAGCTGTGGGAGTTCTGGAAAATGCCCTGATAGGCAGGGATGCAACCATAGCTCAGCTTAATGGGACTGTGCAGGATAACGCCCAGACCATACAACAGTTGCAAGGGACCGTCCAGGAAAGGGATCAAACTATTGAAGTTATGGCAGCCCAGATTGCCGCTCTCCAAGCACAGCTGAACCCACCCTCTGATGATGACAATGGAGATGGTGGCAACAATGATGATGATGATGACAGTGGGAACGATGATGAAGATGAGGACGAGGATGATGATGATGGAGACGATGATGGTGGAGGAGATGAAGTTGTTGCAGTTGCAGCAGAGAGTGAAGAAGAAGAGGAGGATCCAGAAGAGGTGGAGTTTGAGATTTCAAGTGATGACTCAGGAGAGGTGTACACTCCGCCGTCATGGTTGAATCGTGGAAAGAAGCGCCAACGCATGAGTGCAAGGACCTACCGCAACCTCTTCAAGAAGTAGATAGAAGTCCACCAAATAGTCCTTGTTAGGAAAAATCGTTAGGATTAGTCTCGATCAATGTAAAACTTAGTTACTGTTAGTTTAAGAGCGTTTAGTTGCTTATTTGTGTACTCTAATATCCCAGGATTATTTGTGCAAATTTTATGAAAGAGTTATGGCAAGTTTGGTTAATATCTGTGTTATTCCTGCTGCAGTTTTCTGCTGATACATCAGTACTGTACGATTTTTCATATTTTACTGGTATCTGGGAAAAATCTGAAAAAAATAGGACTGGTGAGAAACTCTCTGTAATGTATGAAAAAAAATCGGCACAAATTCCTGACGAGTTTAAGTCAGGTAGAAAAATTCGTGAACACTGCTGGACTGTTCTGGCAGATTGCTATTTTTAATGCTTTGTTGATCAACTGTTTAGATAACCATTGCCAAATCTTCTAAAACTATTTTAGTAGATATATACTGCTAGGATAACCCCTGGGATGTTGCTGGATCACTTGTTTGTTGATGTGTTGCTTGCTTAAGATTGTCTTCTATTGTTTTGTTGTTGTTTGATCATAATGCATGGGTAGAATCTTGTTTTCGTAGTTGATTCTTTCTAAGCTTACCTGTGCTGAACCGCAGATGCCTCCCCGTCGTCAACCCACTGAGTTGGAGAAGCTCATGGCAGCTCAGGCACAGCTGACCCAAGTTATGACCCAGTTCATGGAAGCTCAGAACAACAACAACAACAATGGGAACAACCAGCCTCACGGAGATGCTCTCACCAGGTTTCTGAGGCTAAGGCCAGCTAAGTTCTCTACTGCAACGGAACCAATGGTTGCTCTCGACTGGTTGCGTTCAGTCAACAAAGATCTGGTAACTGTTAGATGCACAGATGCTGAGAAGGTGAGGTTTGCCGCTCACCTACTGGAGGGACCAGCCGCTTCTTGGTGGGACACTTTTCAGATCACCCACCCGCTGGACACCGTGACTTGGGCAATGTTTGAGGAAGGATTCAGGACCAACCACGTGTCTTCAAGAGTTCTGAGCCTGAAGAGGAAGGAGTTTCGCAACTTGCGCCAAACCAACCGCACCGTGGCTGGGTACATTGAAGAGTTCAACAACCTGTCCCGTTATGCACCTGAGGATGTTGACAGTGATGCAAAAAGGAGGGAGAGATTCCTGGATGGCCTCAGTGATGATCTTTCAGTGCAGCTACTGGTGGTTTATTGCCCCACTTTCCAGGAGCTTATGGACAAGGCCAGAATTTTGGAAGGGAAGCACAAGCAGGTGGAAAACCGCAAGAGAAAGTGCAGCAATCACCACTCTGGTTCTCACCACAAGTCTCGCACTTCTTATGATGGATAATCCAAGCATGGAGGGAGTGACCATGGGCACCATGGGAGCCATGACCGCCACCACCATGGGGGCGATGGACACCGCCATGACAACCACAAGAGCAGCCACGACAGCCACAAGGGAGGACACTCTCACCATTCTTGAGGACACGGTGGACATGACCGCAACCGTGATCGTAGCTTTGTGAAGAAGGATCTAAGTGAGGTGACATGCTTCAAGTGTGGTCAGAAGGGACATTATGCAGACAACTGTCCAGAGAAGAAGGTGCTGAAGCCAACCAACAACCAGAAGGCCAAAGTGAACCACATGAATGTGGAGGAGATCCCAAATGAGCCCGACCTTGTGATTGGTAAGTTTCCAATCAACACTCACCCTGCACTTATACTTTTCGATACTAGTGCATCGCATTCATTCATATCAAGGGCATTTGTGGATAAGTATAAGCGACCTACTGAGTCTATGAAAGAGTCTATTAGAGTAAGCTCACCTGGAGGAGATATGATAGCTAGCGCGGGATGCCGCGACTTAACTGTGAGGATTGGGGCACACAATTTCATTGCACATCTGGTAGTGTTGGAATCACAGGGGTTAGATGTTATTCTAGGTATGGATTGGATGTCTATGCATGGGGGACACATAGATTATGCACAGCGAGCTGTTTCACTCAAAACCCCGGATGGTAAGAGAATTAGGTTCAAGTCGGCTGTACGACCGGGAAGGTGTAAGTTGAATTCTCTTAAGGGGGTTAGCATGGATACTGTGCCTGTGATTAAGGATTACCCCGACGTGTTTCCGAAAGAGTTGCTAGGGATGCCACCTGACAGGGAAGTGGAGTTTATCATCGATCTGATGCCGGGAATAGGACCTATAGCAAAGAGACCATATAAGATGGATGTGGATGAGCTGAAGGAATTGAAGAAGCAGCTGAAAGAGCAGTTGGACAAGGGATTCATTCAGCCTAGTTCGTCGTCATGGGGTGCACCTGTTCTATTTGTGGAGAAGAAAGACAGCAGCAAGAGATTAGTGGTGGACTATCGCTCGCTGAATGAAGTGACCATCAAGAACAAATACCCCTTGCCGAACATAAATGATTTGTTTGATCAACTGGAAGGAGCAAAGGTGTTTAGCAAGATTGATCTGCGATCAGGCTACTTCCAATTGAAGATCCGGGAGGAGGACATACCAAAAACCGCTTTCACTACTAGGTATGGTTTATATGAGTATACAGTTATGCCTTTTGGACTAACGAATGCCCCGGCATATTTCATGACCATGATGAACAAGGTATTTATGGAGTACTTGGACAAGTTCGTGGTGGTGTTTATTGATGACATACTGATATATTCCAAGGATGATGCTGAGCATGAGAAACATCTGCGACTGATTATGGAGAAGCTGAGGGAACACAAGCTGTATGCCAAATTCAGCAAGTGTGAATTCTGGCTTAACACTGTTGGATTTCTTGGACACGTGGTGTCAGGAGAAGGAGTCGTTGTTGATCCAAGCAAAGTGATTGGAGTAACTGAGTGGGAAGCGCCCAAGAATGCGGGAGAGATTCGAAGCTTTTTGGGACTTGCTGGATATTACAGGAGGTTCATTGAAAACTTCTCCAAGATTGCTAAGCCGATGACAGAACTTCTGAAGAAGGAGAGGAAGTTTGAATGGACGGATGTGTGTGAAGCCAGCTTTTAGGAACTGAAGCGTCGACTAGTGACCTCACCTATTATGTGTTTACCAGATCTTTAGAAGGATTTCCAAGTGTACTGTGATGCTTCTCGACAGGGACTTGGGAGTGTGCTGATGCAATATGGGAGAGTGGTGTCATATGCCTCGCGGCAACTTAAACACCATGAGTGGAATTATCCCACACGCGACTTGGAACTAGCATCAGTTGTTCATGCGCTCAAAGTATGGAGGCACTACTTAATGGGAAAACACTGTGATGTGTACACCGACCACAAGAGCCTGAAGTACATATTTACACAGAAGGAACTGAACATGAGACAGAGGAGATGGTTGGAACTTATCAAGGATTATGATATGAATCTGCAATACCACCCAGGAAAGGCAAATGTGGTAGCAGATGCTCTGAGCCGGAAGGTCTATGCCAATGGATTGACTGTTGGGGAATTGCCCGAGGATTTGTGCAAGCAATTCAAGGACCTTAGACTAGAGGTAGTGTCTGAAGGATATTTGGCAGCAATGGAAGTCCAACCAACGCTACAGGATAGAATCAGGAAGGCTCAAGTGGGAGACAAAGGGATTGATGAAGTAAAGGAAAAGATGAAGGAGGATCGAGCGAAAGAATTCCGCGAGGATGAGCAATGAACCTTGTGGTATGGAGATCGTTTGTGCGTTCCCAACGATCCGGAGATAAGGAAGTTGATTCTGCAGGAAGCTCATGACTCGCCGTATTCCATACATCCGGGCAATACGAAGATGTATATGGACCTAAAGGACATATTCTGGTGGAACAACATGAAGGGAGACATCGCAGAGCATATTGCCCTATGTGATGTGTGCAGCTGAGTGAACGCGGAGCACCAGAAGCCAGCAGGACTGCTACAGCCATTGCCCGTGCCGGATTGGAAGTGGGATAGAGTGGGAATGGATTTTATCACAGGATTGCCCAGAACCAGGTCAGGATATGATTCCATTTGGGTAGTGGTCGACCATTTGACCAAGGTAGCCCACTTTATACCGGTGAAGACGACTTACACAAGTGCAAAGTTGGCCAAGATTTATATGGACAGAATTGTGAGCCTACATGGAGTTCCCAAGAGCATTGTATCGGATAGAGGCACCCAATTTACCTCACACTTTTGGCGCCAGCTGCACGAGTCATTGGGGACTAGATTGGAGTTTAGCACAGCGTTTCACCCCCAGACTGATGGACAGACCGAGAGGGTAAATCAGATTCTGGAAGATATGCTCAGAGCTTGCGCTTTGGCTCATGGTTCTAGTTGGGATGAGAATTTGCCATATGCTAAGTTTTCCTACAACAACAGCTATCAAACCAGCATCAAGACGTCACTGTTCGATGTACTGTATGGGAAACGGTGCCGGACACCATTACTATGGGATGGAGTAGGAGAACGTCAGTTGTTTGGACCTGATTTGATGAAGGACGCTGAGGAGAAGGTCGCCTTGATTAGGGATAGGCTGAAGGTAGAACAATCAAGGCAGAAGAGCTACGCTGACGCCAAGCGCAAGGAAGTGGTGTATGAGATAGATGATAGAGCATACCTCAGAGTGTCGCCACTTCGTGGAATTAAGAGATTTGGAATTAAGGGTAAGCTGGCACCTCGGTTTATTGGACCATATCGGGTCTTAGCATGCAAAGGAGAAGTTGCTTACCAGTTGGAGTTGCCAGAGGCTCTGTCCGCTGTTCATAGTGTGTTCCACGTGTCCCAGCTGAAGAAGTGTCATCCGGATATGGTAGATACACCGTTGAGAGACACTGTGCCACTAGAGGAGGTTCAGCTTGAGAATGACTTGACCTATGAGGAGAAGCCGGTGAAGATTCTGGAGACAGCGGAGAGGATTACCCGTACCAAGACGATCAGGTTTTGCAAGGTGCAATGGAGCCACCACACCGAAGAGGAAGCCACTTGGGAGCGTGAGGATGACATCCGAGAGGACTACCCGCACCTATTTGCTAGCCGCGCCGAATCTCGGGGACGAGATCCATCTTAAGGGGGTTAGTCTTGTCACATCCCAAATTTTAGATTCGGTTCTGCATATCATTGATGGCATTGCATCATAATCATCCATGCAAAACTTTCGATTGAAATGATTCGGCAAAACACTACTTTCAAAACCCTATTTAGAATTGCTAAAATGCTCCTACAAGAGGGTATACTAGGACTTGTATTTTTCCACCCATGTAAACTAGTGGAAATAAGTACCACATGACCCTAGGTTGATCTCCTAGATTTTAGAAAAATTTAGAAAGAAGAATCACTCGATTCGGAGTTCGTATGAAAAAGATACAATAGAAATTCGAAAACAGAAAAGAATAAAAAGAAAAAGAACAAAAAAAGGGGAAGCAGTGCAGCCCGCTGGGCCGAGCCGGCCCAGCCGCGCCAGCAACCTCCGCCGCAACCTCCGCCGCCCGCGCGGTAGGTATTATCTGCCGCCGCCCCGCGCCCAGCCACCGACAGGTGGGGCCCACCTGTCGGCGCCGCCGCCGCGCCGCCGTATCCGCCCCGGATTCCCGCAACCGCCGCCGCGGAGTCCGCGCCGACTCCGCGTGGGACCCCCTCCCCTCTTAGACCCGCGCTCGCCCCTGCCTCTCCCCTATCGCGCCCAACACCGCATCGCGCCGCCGCCGCCTCCCGCATCGCGCCGCCGCCACCGCCCTGTAAGCGTCGCCGCCTCTCTCTCCCCTCGCCTCGCCGCGACCCCGCGAGCTCGCCGCGCCCCTGACCCCCTCTCCTCTCCTCTCCCCACAGGAGCCTCGCCCGCCGCCGCCCGAGGTCGCCGCCACCGCCCAAGACCGCTCCGCCGCCGCCCGAGACCGAGGCTGCCGCCAGCCACCCCGCGCGCCAGCCGCCTCCCCTCCGCCCTGGTGACCGCCCGCCTCCCCTCCGTGCCGACGCCCGACGACCCCGCCGCCACCGGAACCTCGCAGCCGCCGCTCCGGTGAGCCACCTCGCCGCCACCCCTCCCTGGCCGCATGATCTGCCACGAACGGCCCAGATCGGCCGTTGAAAAGTCAACGCGGGCAGCTGACTGGTCAATTGCCAGTCAGCGTGCCACGTCAGCCGCCACGTGGGCCAGTCAACTGTCAAAGTTGACTGGGTATTTTTCTTAATTGAATTAAATGGCAGAAACTTGTATAAACTTGTAAAATCCATATCTTGAGTTCTACTAGGCCAAAAATTGCAAATAAAATATGTGTAGATTCAGTAAATATGTGTAGATTCAGCAAGATTTTGTCCAGATTAATTAAATGAGTTAACAGCCTTTTTGGAGTAATTAATTCGTAGAAAAAGATCTGTAACTCCAAAAATTGCAAATAATATGTCCCTGGATTTAGTAGAACAAGGGGAATCTCAAAGTGAATTAAAAAGATAGGCTTACAGTAAGAACTTTTGCAGAAACTATTTAGTGGATTTCTGCAGTATTTTAATTACTCAGGGAGTTGTATAATTCCTTTTTGAGAAATTCCAATTGATACTGTTCCTAATTAGCAATGCCTACACAGTAGAATTTTCCCAAGATTTTACAAACAGTATGTTAACAGTAGTGAATTATTTGGGTTCTAGCTCTAGTTTTGAGCATTATAAATTGCATAATAGTTTTCCTTGCGCTAAAATTATTTTCCATGCATGCATTCAGTAGCTTTACTAAATAAGATTATGTGGTACTTCTGTAGCATCAATCCACTTGTCATGCATATATCTTGCATCATCCCTGTTTGCATATGCTTGTGGATGGTTTGTTTATGATTGCAATTGTATCGTGTAGATTGTGACGAGTGCAACGTTTGCTCGTGTGTGGATTGTTCTTCCGACCGCTACAACCAAGGCAAGTAGATGCTACCTTGTTCATGATATTGTCCTACTATTTTCAATGCATTGTTGTGTACTTTGTAGATGCATGTGTAGGATGATACTATCGCTATGCTATGTCCTATTATGTGGTAGGGCTTTCCTTGTAGATGAACCACCGTTGGTAGATGTGCTTAGCCATGCTATGATGAACGAGGGCTGGGTTACATCACTAAAAGTTGTTTCCAAATGTGTTGGTTTGCGAAAACTAAAACAACTTAATCAATGAATCTCCTAGGTGTGATATGATTGATAATTTTTGGTGGTATCATTGCGGAAAGGCACCTAGATATCAAGAGAAAATGATTGGCTTCTTTATTATGTAGCTTACGTGTACAACCATGTGCCAATAATGAAATGGGAGGTTGGTTGGACTTAGTAGGTTGTGGTAACTCGAACCCGCGTATCCAGAGATGTAGAATTTTAGTAGGTTGGACCGGTGCACGTCGGGATTGGGGAGCTACTTCCCAAACGGTCTCTTCTTGGACTTCTCCCTATCATCACCCAAAATGAGAGTGATGGTACGAGCTGGGTTGGCCAAGTCACATGGGTAAAGTGTACTAACCCATGTAGGGTGTATAATCTAATCGGTTAGCCGTGTCCCCGGTTATGGACATCTGAGTTGCTTGATATTGATTCCATGACATGTTTCTCGCTCATTCTAATTTAATAATTGCTTTAATGTTGTTGGGTTAACTTAATTGGGATTCTTTTCAAAGAAAATCAAAAACTGTTTATGAAAGTAGGACAAAGGTATTTGCAAATGCAAGCTAGCCACAGCTCCACTTGCCAAATATGCATATAGATGTTAGCTCTATTGTCTCCTTTACTAGCTCTACTTGCCATACATTCCATGTATTGACCCTTCGGTGCTGCTACGTTTCATGTTGTAGGATATTCCGATTCTGAGTAATCGATTTAGGCCACGGTACTCCACTCGGCACTTGTTCACTTGTGGGCAATTTGAAGAATGGAGGATTTGCTTTATTTATGTTGCTACCTGAATAATTTGAGCTAGCCTTGAGCTAAGCTTTTATTGTAATAATTGTACTCTGGATCTTCGTTATTTATGATACACGGATATTTTGCTATGTTATTCATCTTATTCTATTGTGGGCCAATGAACCGATCCAGGGATTGGCATGTCACATAGAAGCCACGGTCTTTTCAGAACCGCGGTGTTACAACGCGTTATGCGTCCTTCAGAGGGAAATACGAGTCAGGGGCATAGATATGGTGTCGGGGCTGCTCGACCTGGCGGATCTCTGTGAGAATTGAAGAAGAAGAGTTGTCCGTCGCATGGAGGGACAGACAGAGGGGAATATGACCTAGGCTCCATGAACAGGCCTACCCTAGGGTGAAGCCCGGGTAGGCGAGGACGGCCGAGAAAGACACCCCCGGACTTCTCCAAGAAACGAGAAGATTGGTGTGAACACAGGTTGAGTGTTCTACAGAGGAAGGCCTCGCCTGACGCGTGGCCTTGGAATGCATGGAGGTACATGTTTGAGGAAACATAAGGGTAAGCCAACCTCACAACCCATCGTCGGAGCAGTCTCGCCTTGGCTGCTGTATGGCGAAGGGGATGGCGGTCTACCTGAACTATTAGGTGAAATGGGTGGCGCTGGGATCAAGCACTACTCCGGGTGTGGCACCTCCCTTGGACCGGGCCAAGACTGTATCCGGAACCTAGACATACAGACCCGAGTTGCATCATCTTGAATGCTATGCGCAGCCTAAGGGCTCGTCCCAAAGATAATTATCATGTGTACTTGAATTGAAATATCTTTTTTAAGCGTAAGAACGGTTCTGATGCATCGCCTTCCTTAACCCGTTAGTATTTGCGTGTTCCTAACCGTACAAAGGGCACCCTAGGAAGGGGCGCCTCCTTGAGAGGTATCCTGGGCCCTGCCCGGGGTCCTCAATGTTGGGGCGTCCTCGACCGAAAGGTGGAGTGGTCGCTCAACGGGGATGCACACCATAGTCGGTACTACTGAGCCCAACTGTTAGTCCTACTACTGGTGTAGTAAAGCTAATCGATCCCTCGCAAAGACATGGGGAAACGAGGTACGCTTAGATATCAACGAATGGCTAAGAGACATGCCGAAAGAATTTAGTAAAGAACAGTATAACCAATTTATCGGAAAAAATAAAAGACTACAAGGTAGCAAAGCTCACCACTCTGGCTTTATGCTTGAATAGAAAGAGTAAGTAAAAGAATAAGCAAATTCAGACCGCCGGTTCACGACAAATACACCCAACCACCTTGGCAAAAACTGCCTCCATGGCCTCCTGAGAAGCATGGAGACTCTGGCCGAGGCCAGGGGCTTGAAGATCACTTGATCATCAAATATAGGGAAGTGGTGGTGAACCCGGGGGACCACTTAGCGGGCTACACCAGGGGCACTTCCCTGCCTTCCTCCTGCATCAGCGAGTCCAAGAACACGCTTAAGCCCTCTAGACGAGTCAGTAGCAAAGAAAGAAGATCCAGGCCCTGACGAGGGGTAACCTCAGCAATGCTTGATATTTTCAAAGGCTCGTTGGGATTCATCGGTCCACTTGAAAGTGTCTGATTTCTTTAGTAGCGCGTAAAATGGAAATTCTTTTTTCCCAACAGAGCAATGAATCAATCTAGTTCCGCGATGCACCAGATAGCTGCTAAACGCCTCATAAATTCGTCAGCTTATTCATTGTCAAGATCACCTGTATCTTTTGAAGTTTTCTTCGATTCCCTTAGCCGACACAAGGTACCCGGGGAGTTGCCTCGTAGGGACTCCAAAGGATCACTTTGTCGGGTTGATCTTGATGCAATACTTGTTGATATTATCAAATGTCTTGTGGAGTTCATCAATAAAGGTCAAATCTTGCCTTGTCATGATTATGATGTCGTCAATGTAGACTTGGACATTTCTGCCAATTTGGTCTCCGAGGAAGTTTTGCATCATCTAATGGTACGTGGCGCCCATGTTCTTTAACCCGACAGGCATTGTCTCGTAGCAGAATACATCATAGGTGTGACAAATGTTGTTTTATCCTGGTCTTTGAATTTCATCCTGATTTGATTGTATCCTGAATATGCATCCAAGAAGGAAGGACACTATCATCCACAGGTGATGATTTGATTTATTCGCGGGAGCGGGAAGCAATCCTTTGGACAATGCTTGTTTAATGCGGTGAAGTCGATACACATGTGGAGCACATCCATGTTTTTCTTTACTACACACAATGGGTTAGCGACCCAAGTTTCCCTTTTGATATCTCAGATGAACTTGGCATCGAGGACGCATGGAGATATTTTCCAATGACCTTGTGTTTTGACTCCGCAAAGCGACGAAGTGAATTCTTGACTAGAATCGTGTTGGGATATATGTTGAGTGCATGCTCGGCGAGTTCCCTATGAATTCCTGGTATGTTCAGTGGGACCCATGTGGAAATTTTCCAGCATTTACAGAGGAACTCGACGAGCGTGCTTTCCTATGCGGGACCAAGGTTGGAACCCACAAAGGTTTTTTTCCTTGGGTCAATGGGGTGGACCTGGGCTTCTCACATATCTTTGGTGGAGTCGAAGGATTGGTCAGCTAACGACCTTTTTGCTTTCGACAAAACGCCATGATCAGTGGAGTTCTTGAGCTGGCCGAACTCCTTTTCCATGCCGAAGGACTCAGAGATTTTGTTGAACTCGTGGCCACAGTTGTCCGAGTGAGCGAAGTTTCCTATAACGCCTATTATCCCATTGGGTCCCAAAATTTTCATCATAAGATATGCGTAGTGTTAACCACGATGAACCGCGCAAACGCGGGTCTCCCAAGGATGGTGTGATATTGTGATGGCTAGTCCATGACTTTGAACTCAATCTTCTTGCGCCTGAAATTGTCGCATGATCCGAAAATAACATCAAGAAAGATTTTCCCCAGGGTAATTTTGGCTTTCCCTAGGACTATGTCGTGGAAGGAAGTATCTATTGGAGCTAGGTTGGTCATGGCGAAGCTCATTGCACGTAGTGTTTTAGCATAGATGAGGTTGATGCCGCTTCCCGCATCCATGAAGACCTTGTCATGTTGAATCCACCGATTTGAGCATCCACTATCAATTCTGAATGACCCAGTCGTGGGACCTAGGGTGGGTGATCGACTCTGCTAAAGGTGATCTCTTGCTCGGACCATTGGAGGTATTCGGGTGTAGGTGGAGGTGCCCTAACTGCCAAATTGACCTATCGGGTGATCAGCTTCTGGATCTTGTTGGATGGATGCCCCATCTAGATCATGTGCATCATACCCCTGGACCTCAGGTAGTCATTGTTCTAGGTCCTATTTGCCGCGGCTTGCTACTGGATCGCTGCAACCACCAGAGGTAGCCCTGGAGGTGGCGGTGGTGCATTAAGTGCTAATGTTCCTAGTGCATCAATGTACCCCTGGATCATAGCTTTGGCTACCTAGGTGTTGTACTCTCCTTGGAGTCCGAGAAAGGTGTGACAATCCTTCATAAGGTGATTCGAACGTTTTCGTCCTTCTGGATCAATGTAATAATGCATGTGGCATGGCCCTCCAAGCATGTACATAGGTGATAGCGGACTTCCCGAGGAGCCCTTGGCTGATACTGTTGGGTTGTTCTACCAGTTCCTGCTTCATCCCGATTATTTCAATATCCATTTTTGTGGTTATCTCCCCTGCGGTTGTCCTTATTGGTGAAGCCAACCGCAACTGATGCCCACAAGTATAGGGGATCGCTTAAATCTTTGATGGGAAGTATTACCCAAATTTATAGTTCAAATCAAGGGGAACACAAGAATATCAATAAGACTTTAGCAATTTAGATGTCACTCTCAATCACACCTGTGTATAAATATACTCAAGAAGAAAGTGGTGATTATAGAAGCTGAATCAAAATAGTAAAACAAATAGTAAACAATAGTAGAGATCTCTAGTTTTCACTAGAAGTACTAGCTTGTAACTTCCAGTGGCTAAAAGCATAGGCATGAGGTGATAGTAGGGTGTTGCATGAATGATATTGATCATGTAATATAATCCAAATAACATAGCATTCATCTCTAATTCAGTTGTTTGTAGGTATGTGTTCGGAACATTGTTATGCATACTAACCAAGAGAATTTCCATAACATCTATTGTCCTACCTGCCCATTTCACTAGGGCCAACTTGGAGCAATAGTTAATTAAGGTCTATCCTTTAGAATTTCCCGGAATGATGCATTAGCAGTCCATGAACACACAATATCCTCAAACTATCATATAATCCCCTTCTTTTCCCTAACTATCACTTTAGGGTTTGCAGGTTCAACATAATCATAAGCAATACACCTTGTAGATGGATACCAAACTCAAATATATGATGGGTAAATAAAAGTTTAGTACTGAAATCATGTCACTCGGGACTTAGTAACAAGCATTAAACATAGCAAAGGTGCATCAACACTGATACAAGAATATCCTTAAGATAAAGACCCAAAATTTCTATACGTATGGATGATTGCATGATCAATCCATCCAATCTGCATACACCGCACATGCCTACAGAGAACTACTCACACATAATGATAGAGAGTGAGTACATGGTAGTTGGGGATGATGTTAGTGATGATGGTGATGAAGGAGGCGACGAAATCCCACTCACCGGAGTGGAGAGAAGGACCAATCTAACAACTGAAAAGAAGATCTTGGATGTGGTAATTCTTGGTTTCGCAAGAATCTTCGTGCCTATGGATACTTAGGTTTTTATGTATACAAGGGGTATGTGAAAGGAGGAGGCGAGATGATGCTCTAGGGCTCAAATGGCCTGGGTGGTGCAACCAGTAGGGGTGCATGTGCAACCATGTCTCTTTCAGGATTCTAGGCTCCAATTGATTGATTCCAAAGCCCCAGGCTCTTTGTTCTATTGAAAAACTCGCGTGGTATTTTTATCCGATTTTATTTCCTGCGAAAACAGCCACAAAGAAGACTTTTGCTAAAAATAGCGTTAGATTCAGTAGTTTATTCAACTATGGTGAGATTCAGGAGAAAATCTTTGAGAAAAGTACTTGGAAAAGTAGATACATTTGAGATGTATCATCTCCCCCAAGCTTAGCTCGTTTTTATCCTCAAACAAATCAAATACAGTGTAGAAGCGATAAAATACTTTGACAAGAACTTCCCTCTATGCATGCATGATAGTTTAATAACAACAAGTATTCAGAACATGTCTCTACTAATGAATAGCAAAGTATTAGTTGATGTTCATTCTATTGGTGTCCAAATGTTTATTTAAGGTGCAAGGAATATGATATATGGCAACATTCTTTAGGAAAGATCAATTGGTTGTGGTAATGAACAAAGTTATCATGTAGCTTTTGATTGAATCATGAGAAAGGTTTTGAGACCTTTGATTGTTTTAGTTGTTTGACTTATAGTTCACCATGTTTGCATTGCAAACTAAATACTTAGGTGATGATGTACCCTTCCAGTCTTTCAACATTTAAACACTCATAGAAGATTCATACATGAGTAAGTAGCTATTATCTTTAGTTGGCAACCTTAAGACAAAAAGGAAGTAGGATAGCCACATGCTTATAAGCTTAGCATGTAAGATGATCGGCAAGGAGTTTTTCTTCCCTTTAATAGAAATGTAAATTTGCATCATTTCATCTTGTTTTTCACTTAATATTTGCAGAAGATTCATACCATTTATCATTTCATTTTTTTATTTATTTGTTTTATAATTCATGTTTAAAAACCATATTCTAATAGCCAACTCATTGGGTTTATTGGTTTAAAGTCTATCAATAAGTATGAGTTATCAACTAAAGATACTATCAGCTAACTTATATATGTCTCTAAAATGAGATTCAACATTTGAAAGACTAGAATGTCATACGAACATCAACCCTTGTATTTCATAGACACATAGGAATATAGATATTCATCATTGAATATGTGCCACATTCACAATAATAGCATAATTGGATGCGTATAACTTTGTTTAGAACTACTATATTTCAACCAAAGCTAAACAATGTTACTCAATCGCATTTCATTTGCATCATTGTATATCGAAAAGAACACATGCAAAATGAACGTCCATTACTACTTCCCTAAGTATTAATGAAGCCATGCACAAGCACTTGCTATTGTTAAATTGCATACATAAATATAACAAAGGTATCATACCTCTTTTATCAATTCATACATGCCAATTCATCATTGTTGTTCTTCGTCCCCCAACTTGAACTGCACAATACACTCACATATAGGATTGAGTCAAAAGAGTATAACTTGGTTCATTCAGGACTTTATTTTTAACAGTTTAATAAAATGTACTACAAGATTTTCATCGATTAAATCTTATCAAAGAGTGTGAAAATGATTTTTCATGGTGATCGCAATACATATATCATCATTAAGTTCATTAGGTATCATTCTTAAGTTCAACTAGCCACATTTAGTGATGACAATCAAATTTTGTTAACAAATTACAGCAGCGATGTAGCTCAGTTTTGCCTCACTTAAACATCCCAAGATTTTTTTGCCATTTTTTTGCATGTGGGGAATGTAAAGTTACTAGAAATTTCATCCTAATCGGAGTCATACAAAAAATATGAAATATAAAATAGTGAACAATATCATGCAGATTTATGCAACTCCATCTAACAAGCTTATAAAAAACTAAAATATTTTTGTGGTTTTAAATTTTTAGGAAATGAAACTAAAACTAAAACAACTTAAACAAACAAACATGGTATATACAATTAAATAATAAGGAAGGAACCTTACCCCCCAAGCTTGGGTGAAAGCTAATATCCCAGGTAGTGCCGGTACAGACCCCAACCACTTGATCCATCACTGTAGTAGGGCGTCAGTGCCCATGGCGCATCCCCTGGGGCACGATCTTGTTGCCCTAGTGTGAGGAGGACCCTTCCCTCATGGAGTGCTCAGTTGGTGAGCTAGCACCCTCCCATGATGGGTACGAATGCGTTGGGGGAGTATCACTTCATGAAGGCTCCTCCACTTCTGGCACTATCCACTCGTCCGATTGCTTGTCAAAATAGTAAAGACGAGGAAGAATCATGGACTCAAACTAGCCACACTTAACCATAAATTTATACATATAGATAACATTTGCTCACCATCTCAATGTTCCCTTGTTATGTAACATATCCACATTCAAGAGATGGGTTTCCTTAATTTTAGTGTCAATATTTTTAAATCCTCTTTCATCCATAAGCTCATAGTTTAGAGTATATATGGCTCCATCAAATAAGGGTGTGCTACTATTATGTGACACATCAAATGAAAAAGTTCTTGCAAGAACTACATCCAAATTATAATCAGGAGTTCTACCTTCCTTAGAACATTTCAAGAAATATATCGAGGGATCGGTGTGAGCAGTATTATTATTTCTAGAGAGAAATCCTCTAACATGAAACAACGGAAAATATCTAAGTGTGGGGTGCTAAATATGTGAAAGCTTGCCTCTATGATGTTCCTATGGCACATCTACACTTAATCTTCCAAAAGGCTCTAAGGCTAGCATCAATATCACTAGGAATTTCTACCCAACTACCAATATTAGGAACACGCAATGCAGTGCAAAAATTCATCCAAAGACATAACATATAGCTTGTCTTTCATCATGGATATCACATTAAATGAGATTGCAATACCCTTACCTCTCTTGCCTACCTTCTCATTTTGGTGAAGAAACCTAAAAGTGGCAAGGAATTCATGACTAATTTTAGCATAAGAATTTCGAGGGTGGCTTGCAAACCCAAACAAGTTCGTGTTAGTGGCAAAATGGTGGAAGTCATCCTGTATGCCTAGGCCCTTTAGCACCTCAGCATCTGGCCATCTTGTGGTATGAATGAACAAGTCTTCTACTTTTTCAACCATATCTTCCTCCCACTGTTGGGCTTCATCAAGGTTGATGGAAACCTTATGAGTGGTATTCTAGACATCGGATTCAGAGCACCAAAGATTCCCTTGCCCTTTCTCATGGTGGAAGGAACCTTGCAGCACTTTAACACAAACCAATAAATAATTAGATGTAGCAAGTTATAACCAAAGATGCCCTTGCCCTTGTTCATGGGGAGCCTAGAAAGCAAAACTATGCATCATTTCAGCTCTAAAATTTCAAATCCATGCATTTATAATACATGAGAGGTGACACCCAAAGAAGAAATTTGCTCATAACGTAAAGCATCAACTCAAAAATAAATGGGTAGGAGTTACGTATCAAGGAGTAATGCCTCCAAAGGGATTTGAAAATGGGTGCTCAAACTTGGAGATAAAAAATGGATCAGCAAAGGAGCAAGCGACATGGTTATACCCTACGGGTACACGACATTAGCATACCTGGTCCAGCCCAAGGAAGGCCCACGAAAATTTCGGGTGGCCCAAGCCCATGACATCTTCGGATCCTTGGAGAGCAAGACTAGAACAGATAGAATATTCAAAGGGGCAAACCCTAAACTTGTTACCGACTAGATCCGTGCCCGGGACCTGCCTATCTCTATATAAAGGCTAGGAGGGCACATCGAGGAGGCTCTCTCTCACCTCACCGCATACACACCTCCACGCCAGATTGCTTCCGTGCACCCCTGTACTTTTCGGTTCCGCCGTAATCAAGAGCAGACAAGCATGAGTAGGGTTTTCCCTCCGGGGGCCTGAACCTGGGTAAATCTCGTGTCCCCTTGTTGCTTGTCTGTTAA
This sequence comes from Avena sativa, assembly GCA_916181665.1. Taxonomy (NCBI): domain Eukaryota; kingdom Viridiplantae; phylum Streptophyta; class Magnoliopsida; order Poales; family Poaceae; genus Avena; species Avena sativa. Next base: position 171,876,241 of record OV702295.1, read on the forward strand.
CCGTTCCGCGATCTCCAGCGCCCCCATATTCTCCAGAACCCAAGCTCATATCAATGGGGATTGACGAGATTAAACCTTGTCAATTGGTGCCGTCTGTGGGAAACGGGGGCGCTCATTGTTTGATCATGACGGTCCCGACAAAAGCGATCTGCAACTCCTCGGCGACGGAGAGCCATCTCCTCTTCGGCGCTTTCGACTTCACCGCCCACTCGCCAGCCATCATGAAGGACTTCGAGCCCGTAGGCGAGGAGCTCGAGATCCTGTTCAGGAGCGTCTGCTTCTAGGTGGGACAGACCGGCACTCTCCGCCTCCCAAAGCAGGTTCCACTACCATCGATCAGTCCGGCCTCGTGGGATCCGCATCCCAGCGTGCTACGCACGTCAACATCGACAAATGAGTCATATGACAGCAGCAGCTGCAACTCAGATATGTGTGATCCCCCGTCGGATGAAGGGACCTATGGTTCCGGATCCGAAAGCTGCGGCAACAGCAATCCAAACTACGGACGCTACCAATGCGTCGTGGTCATTTTAAAGCGATGTCGACCAACAACCACCAGGTTCGGGTGCCCACATACCGCCGCCCAACCCGCAGGGTAGAAACGGCGAAAATAGGAGGCAACCATCCCCCCCGCCCAACAAGGATGACCCCGATGCCAATCGAGTAATCCACCTCAGCGAGGAAGGATGGAACCAGGAACGCGAAGCCGTGGCAGGCAACAAGATCCTGCCTGTGGGTGCCTCACGGGACCTACTAATGGCATACCACCTGCTCCTCATTGAAGAGCACAAAAAGCAGGTGAAGATGCAAGAGGTACTCAACAAATGCAAGCAAGCGGCCTCGGAGTGCAGCGCGCGGCGAGCTGCGGTCTCCGCCATAGGCTGCTCCAGCTCACATGGCACAATGCCAACAAGCATCGCTCTCGCTTAGAGAACATGGATCCCGCTGCACGTCGCGAGGTGACTCGAACCCTCAACACGTCCTTCATGGAGATGGACGCCAACGGCAACGTCATCCCGAAGATGCCACAGGCTACGATCATGGTAGCCACCACATATCTCGCGTCCAATCCACTTCCGGTGGGGGACCCGAAGAGGGACATGCACAAGTTCGCACTAGCCGGGACTCATTGGAGCTGCGCTCCACAAGGAGGCTCCTGTGGAGCCGAAAAAGAAAGCTGCGGTCAGATTCAACCGTAGCCCCACACCCTCATCCGAAGAGGACGAGCACGACCTATCGTGATGACGGAAGAGTCCACGACGTCGTAGCCACGATTATGACGCTCGAAACGACCTTGCTCAGCGCAAGGTCGACAAGGCACGCGCCAAACGCGTGTGCTCATCCGAATCCGAAGAGGATGACGATGAAGGAGAACTCTACGGAGCTTGATGCTTCAGCAGATCTGTTCGGCGGACATGGAAGCCGAGAAACTTCAAGCTTACTTCGGACACTCCGAAGTTCGACGGCACGTAGGACCCTAAGGCGTGGCTCAGCGACCACCTGTCGTCCGTAAAGATGCACTCAGAAACAAAAACACCGCCCTGCAATGCCTCCAGCTGCAGCTAACAGGCGCAGCCCGGATCTGGCTTAGGAGTCTATCCTCGGGATCCATCCGAAGCTGGGAGGAACTGGCGTACAATTTCATCCGAAACTTCAAGGGTACCAGCAAGAGGCTAGCCTCGATTCGAAGACCTGCGAGCCTTCACTCAACGAACGGTCAAACCCATTCTCTTGTACATACTACGCTGGTCCAACATCAAGAACTCCGCGGCACACATCTCCGAGGAGAAAATGATCAACGCCTTCAAAGATGGTGTCAAACGCCAGGACTTCAAAGAGGAACTTGGGCGCGTCAAGCCCAAGACGCTCGACCACCTCATGGACATCACCAACAGGTGGGCAGATGGCGAGGATTCCGTCCACCAAGCACACTCGGATGAGGAAGATGACTACGGCCGCAGATGCGAGCGCCGCAGCAAGCGGAGATCGTGCGTCTATGACAATCTCCATGGACCTGACATGCTTGCGTCCGGCTACGCCAACCGCCGCAATGAAAGCAACTGCAACAACGATGGATACCGTAGAAACAACTTCCACGACGGAGGACGCCCAACGCAAACGTGGCAACGCCGCGGCCGTGACGACGAACCCTCGGCATACGACAAGCTATCAGGCCCATGCACCATCCACTTCTACATCGACAAGCAGGATGGCAAAAAGAAGGCCAGCCATATGCTCAAGGACTGCCATGAGTTCCATAAAATGAGCGAGAGCTTGTCCCAGATGAGGCAGCAGATCCCGAACCCTGGGTTCGGACACGCACCTGCACCAGGTGACATCGCCCACGGAGCTCCTCCACCACTACCCGTGGGACCTTCGAATCACCTGGTCGCACCCATGCAGAACAACGGCATAAACGGGTACCCCACGCTGAAAGGGTCACTGATGATCCAAAAGGGGTGCCCAACAAACAGGATGCAAAAGAAGATCACCTGCCAGGTTAGCTTGGCTGTGATCGCTCCACCTGCTATCCCTGAGTACCTCGAGTCCTGCATCACATTCAGCCGTTCGGATCACCCCCGCCAGATCCCTCGCCCAGGTCATGCTTCCCTGGTGCTCGAGGTGCAGATCGGAGGGTTCGAGATGAGCCACATCTTCATGGACGGCGGCAGCCGCATCAACCTGATGTTCGCCAGCACCCTAGCAGCGATGTGGATTCCGCTATGCATCCTGGAACAATCCGACACAATGTTCCACGACATCGTCCTAGGGAAGGGCATATTTCCCCTGGGCAAGATATGGCTCGACGTCATCTTCGGCAAACCCGACAACTTTTGGTGTGAGCGAAACGAGTTCGAAGTGGTGGACTAGCCATCACAATACCACGCCATCCTTGAACGCATGGCGTTCACAAGGTTCCTAGCAGTACCGCACTATGCGTACATGCTACTCAAGATGCCAGGACCTAGAGGCGCATCACGGTCCACGGGACCTTCACGCGGTCCGACCACTACGACAAGGACTTCAACAGAATCTCCCAGTCATTCGGCATGCAGGAGGAGCTCACAAGGCTTCGAGAGGTGACAGACAACAGGACACCCCCAGTCTCACGGCAAAACGCACCTGATATGTTGTTCGACTCAACAGTCAACACGAAAAAGGTGCAGGTCCACCCGACGGACGCCTCCAAGACGGCGCTGATCGCCAACGACCTCATCCCGCATAGGAAAGCATGCTCATCGAATTCCTCTGTGAGCGCTATGAAATCTTCGCCTGGTGTCCTGCGGACATGCCAGGAGTTCCCAGGGAATTCGCCAAGCATGCACTCAATGTGTTCCCAGAGCCACGGGACAAAGCCATAGGAGTCAAAGTCAATAGACTACTCGACGCCAATTTCATCAGGGAGATCAAGAAAAGTGAATGGCTGGCCAACACCGTGATGGTCCCTAAAAAGGATCATGTCCTGGTGTCCTGTGGATGTGCGTGGACTTCACATCGCTGAACAAGCACTGCCCGAAGGATCACGTCCCTCTCCCTCGGATCGATCAAATCATCGATTCGACTGCAGGATGCAAGGAACTCTCCTTCCTCGACGCCAACTCAGGCTACAATCAGATTCGACTGAAGGTCGATGATAAGGAGAAAATGGCGTTCATCATGCCGTTTGAAGTATTCTGCTACAATACAATGCCCTTAGGGCTGAAGAACACAGGTGCCACGTACCAGCAGTGCATGCAGGCATGCCTGAAGAGCCAGATCGGCCGGAACATACAAGTCTATGTCGACGACATAGTAGTCAAGACAAGGAAGGCCAAGACATTGATCGACGATCTCCGCGAGACGTTCGACAACCTTGATCACTACAAGATCAAGCTGAACCTAGAAAAGTGCGCCTTCAACGTCCCATCTGGCCAACTGCTTGGCTACTTCATCTCCCAGCGAGGAATTGAGGTGAACCCAAAGAAAATCCGGGCCATACTGGCCATGGAGAAACCAAAGAACCTTAAAGGTGTCCAACATCTAGCTGTACACATCGCGGCGCTGAGCAGATTCATCAGCCGCATGGGTGAGAAGGCCCTGCCTTTCTACCAGCTGCTACTCAAAGCATACAAATTCGAGTGGATGCCTAAAGCCGATGATGCATTTGAAGATCTGAAGTGCATCTTGAGATGGCAAACAATGTTGCAGGAGGAAGTTTTCCTTTTTTCGCACAGAAAATACATTTTCTATTTTTCGACTGCCGAAAAACGGGGAGTTTTGTGAAGGAACCACCAAATGAGAGTTTCAAAATGGTTCCACCACATTTTTCAAAAATATTAGACCATGTTACATGGAAAATGTCTGAACCGGGGCATCTCAAACCTTTCGTCCCATCCCTCGTGAAAAAGACAAATGACTGTCGAATCGGCAGGAAGTGGGTCTGATTTGAACTACATGTACATGATTTAATGCTCATGAGTGTTTGCAAAAATTATTTTTAGGTTCACAAAATGATGTTTTATCAGAGATCTAGTGAAAGTTTAGAGAGGCTCATCCCCTAGCTAGGAACCTTCATGACCTTCGTTTTAACCATAGTTTGAAACGAACATAATATATTCAAAAATGGTCCAAACGAGGTAAATCCTTCGCGAGGTTCTTATTATGTGACATATTTGCAAGGAAAAAATACCAAAATTGGTATATTGCAAGTGTCTCAAAAAAACCTTCTAAGAAATGACCTATCATGTTCGAGGTTTCATGGCTTTCGGGCCAAACGACCAACATTATGGCCAGAATCATGGCATTGTTTGTGATAATGTGCCCGTATTGTGCACGCATGTGCATCTTGGGATGACGAACAATGTTGCAGGAGAAAGTTTTCATTTTCGTCGCACAGAAAATAAATTTTCTATTTTTCGACTGCCGAAAAACGGGGAGTTTTGTGAAGGAACCACCAAATGAGAGTTTCAAAATGGTTCCACCACATTTTTCAAAAATATTAGACCATGTTCCATGGACAATGTCTGAACCGGGGCATCTCAAACCTTTCGTCCCATCCCTCATGAAAAAGACAAATGTCTGCCGAATCGGCAGGAATTGGGTCTGATTTAAACTACATGTACATGATTTAATGCTAATGAGTTTTTGCAAAAATTATTTTTAGGTTCACAAAATGATGTTTTATCAGAGATCTAGTGAAAGTTTAGCGAGGCTCATCCCCTAGCTAGGAACCTTCATGACCTCCGTTTTAACCATAGTTTGAAACGAACATAATATATTAAAAAACGGTCCAAACAAGGTAAATACTTCGCGAGGTTCTTATTATGTTACATATTCGCAAGGAAAAATACTAAAATTGGTATATTGCAAGTGTCTCAAAAAACCTTCTAAGAAATGACCTATCATGTTCGAGGTTTCATGGCTTTCGGGCCAAACGACCATTGCTGAGTGGTCGTGGGTTTGACCCCCACTGCTCCCTATTTTTGCCTTCACTATTCTAGTAAGTTCGACATATTTGGCATATTTAAAAATACCATGCCGTGTTAACGTGAACGTAGTGTTGTTCTAGTGGTCTTGTATCTTTAGAGAGATTAATTGGTCGTGGGTTCGAGTCCTCATGGGCTCATTTTTTTGCCATAATTTCCGTCACACTTGTTTAATATCAGAATGACGGGTGGACCTCACTAGTCAGTGATACTATAATAAAATACCAGATTCACTTGTAGACTCCACATAAATGGACATGTCACATGACACATAGACGTATTGCTAAGGTGGCGGTCTAGTCACCCTCTTTATACTTTAGAATATATTGTTATTATATGTTATGATAATCTAAACTGGTCTTGTTCCTTTAGAGATATTAATTGGTCGTGGGTTCGAGTCCTCATGGGCTCATTTTTTGCCATAATTTCCGTTGCACTTGTTTAATATCAAAATGACGGGTAGACCCCACTAGTCAGTGATACTATAATAAAATACTAGATTCACTTGCAGACCCCACATAAATGGACATGTCACATGACACATAGATGAATTGCTGAGGTGGAGGTCTAGTCACCCTCTTTATACTTTAGAATATATTGTTATTATATGATATGACCACCTAAATTGGTCGTAGTCTCCCAGATAACTCGCTATAGACCAGTTCTAGCCACCTATGACCTTTCTGTGTTACGATATCATGACCTTCTTGACCAAATTGGTCGTTATTTTTCAAGGTTTGGACCCTTCCAAATTCCCTACGACCAATTGGTTCAAAATGGTCCTAGATATATGACCAAAAAACCCATGGTTGTTAAAAAAGGTCACTAGTGAGCATATTTCTTGTAGTGGTAGGAGGCCCCCTCCTGGGGGTCGACACGCCAGGCTTCCCGAACAGCCTCTACAGCGGAGAATCCACCTAGGGTGTCTCCCTTTGGAGGGTCTAGGCTGGAGATATTTCGGCCACACGAAGAGGGAGCACCAGGGCGCCAATGATGGTAAGACAACAAGATCAATAGATGCATTGGATGCTACCCTAGTACGGTCCTAAAGAGAGGAACGAGTCAAAAAGCTAGGCTGTCAGGGCCTAGGCTTGCTAGGCGTTGTCCCTCCCGCTCTGGCGGAAGAAGCCATAAGGAGACGCGCCTTCGTAGAAGATGTCAGCGGTGACCAACGCTCAGGGGAGGACCGATGCTTTTTGGGAAGGTAGAATTAGTCCACCAAAAGCAGCCCCGTGGATTGGGATCTCGAGGAGTGGCTCTGTGGTATCCCTTCCCACCCAAGAATTGGGGGAAGAGGCCCGACGACGCCATATAAGGAGCTCTTCTCCTATGTTAGAAGCGGTCAATCCCGGAGATCTCAAACCATATACTTTCATCCACCATTGTACCCTCTGAAGCACGTGAGAATACAACAAAGTAGGACTTGGGGCTTTACCTCCTCATAAGGGTCCCAAAACTGGGTAAAAACCCTTGTCACCTCTATGTCGTATGCTTGCTCTACTGTCGCCACCTTCGCCGTGACATCTTGGAACTGTGTGTTTACCACCCTATCGAACCAAGGGATTGTTGGGCCCTAGTCTCCTTCGCGGGAAAAATCTCCGACATTTGGCGTGCCAGGTAGGGGGCCGAGGCGCGCTGTCGAGAGCTTCCAGATGATTGACTTCATGGAAACAAGCCCATGCGTAGAGGCCATCTCAGGGAGCTCCCCTCACTAGGGCGCATCCGGGATCATCGCCTGCATCTTGGGCGGCTCCCAGGCTCCTGCCACCGGGAACCACTTCAAGCAGTTCTCTTGGTTACTGGCGGCGGCAAGGCCTAGCGCTACCATTGCCCTCTCGGGTGGTCACTACAGCCAGTCTCCTTCGATGCCATTGACCACCCCGGCTCCGCTCATCTAGTGGGAGTCGTGCCCATGGTTTGCACTCCCACCATAGGTGGGGTCGCCATGTCCAAAACCCTCATTGATGGCGGAGCTAGGATGAATGTTCTTTCAGAGTTAATGTTCGGGCAACTGTAGATCCCATTCGCACGCCTCCTACCAGCCTTACCGTTCGAGGGGGGGGGCTATGATGGGCACCACCGTGCTGATCGACCGGATCCAGCTTCTTGTCACCTTCGGGATGAGCAACAACTACCCCATGAAGATCATCGACTTGGACATCGCCCCAATCAACTTGCCCTACAACGCCATCCTAGGGTACCCGGCTCTAGCAAAGTTCATGGAGGCCACCCACAATGCCTACAACCTGGTCAAGATATCGGGTGGCACTGGGACACCATCATAGTACGCTGTGATGAGGTTGAAGCCATGCGCTCCCTTGAGCAGGCCTACAAAGGGGCGGTGACAGCCCACTAGGAGGCGGCGGCCGATTTGGGCGGCATCAGGCAACCCCAGGCTGACGAGGCCTTAGGGACTAGGGAAAGAGTTGGCGACACCTCTGGCGAGGATTCCACAGGCACCTCTGCAATCATCGGAAGGAAGAAGCCGACTTTCTCCCAAATGACATGGTTATACCCCACGGTTACATGACCTTAGCATACCTGGTCCAGTCCAAGGAAGGCCCACAAGAATATACGCGGCCCATGAAGATTTTCGGGTGGCCCAAGCCTAGGATGTCTTCGGATCCTTGGAGAGAAAGACTAGAGTAGATAGAATATTTAAAGGGGCAAACCCTAAAACCTGTAACCGACTCGGTCTGTTCCCGGGACCTGCCTACTTCTATATAAAGGCTAGGAGGGCACGACGAGGAGGGACTTCATACCACCGCATACACACCTCCACGCCAGATTGCATCTGCGCACCCCTATAACTTTCGATTCCACCGTAATCAAGAGCAGACAAGCAGGAGTAGGGTTTTCCCTCCGAGGGCCTGAACCTAGGTAAACCTCGTGTCCCCGTGTTGCTTGTTTGCTAACCGTTCCGCGATCTCCATCATCCCCATCTTCTCCAAAACCCAAGCTCATAACAATGGGCATTGACGAGATCGATCCTCGTCAATTGGCGCCGTCTGTGGGAACTAGGGGCGCTGATTGTGCGATCGTGACGGTCCCTACCAAAGCGATCTACAACTCCTCGGAGACGGAGAGCCATCTCCTCTTTGGCGCTTTCAACTTCACCGCCCACTCGCCAGCCACTCTGAAGGACTACGAGCCCGTTGGCGATGTGCTCGAGATCCTATTCAGGAGCTTCTGCTTCCAGGTAGGACAGATCGGCACTCTCCGTCTCCTAGAGCGGGTGCCCCTACCATCGATCATGCCTGCTTCATGGGCTCCGCATCCCGTGCTACGCACATCGCCATCGACAAATGAGTCCTATGACATCGCCATTATACGAAAGCTGCGGCAGCAGCGATCCGATCTACAAGCGCTACCAATGTGCCGCAGTCATCTAGAGCGACGTGGATCAGGAACACAACCCGCCACCCAACCCGTAGGGTAGAAACGGTGAGAACAGGAGAAACCAGTCCCCTCGCCCAACGAGGAGGACACCGATCCCAATCGGGTAATCCACCTCAGTGAGGAAGGATGGGCTCAAGCACGCGAAGCCGTGGTAGGCAACAAGATCCTGCCTGTGGGTGCCTCACGGGACATACTGATGGCGTACCACCTGCTCCTTGTCGAAGAGCACAAGAAGAAGGTGAAGACGCAAGAAGTGCTTGACAAGCGCAAGCAAGCAGCCTCGGAGTCCAGTGCGCAGCAAGCCACGCTCTCCGCCATGGACGGCTCCAGCTCGCACGGAAACCACAACAACCAGCACCGTTCTCGCATGGAGAACATGGACCCCACTGCACGTCGCGAGGTGACTCGGACCCTCAACACGTCTTTCATGGAGATGGATGCTGACGGCAACGTCATCCCGAAGACGCCGCAAGCTGCGATCATGGAAGCCACCACATACCTCGCGTCCCATCCACCTCCGGTGGGGGTCCCAAAAAGGGCCATGCACAAATCCACACTAACCGACTCGGACTCATCGGAGCTGCGCTCCATGGAGAAGCTCCTGCGGAGCCAAAAAAGAAGGCTGTGGTCAGGTTCAACTGTAGTCCCACGCCTTCATCCGATGAGGAAGAGAACGACCTACCTCGAAGGCACAAGAGCTCGCGACATCGCAGCCGCGATTACGACGCTCGAAGCGAGCTCACCCAACGCAAGATCGACAAAGCGCGCGCCAAGCGCGTATGCTCCTCTGAATCCGAGGAGGACGACGACGAAGGAGAACTGTGCGGAGCTCGATGCTTCAGCAGATCCATCTGGCAGACACGGATGTCGTGGAACTTCAAGCTTCCTTCGGACACTCCGAAGTTTGACGGCACACAGGACCCCAAGGCGTGGCTTAGCGACCACCTGTCGTCCGTCAAGCTACACGGCGGAAACAAGAACACCGCCCTGCAATGCCTTCAGCTGCAGCTGACAGGCGCAGCCCGGATCTGGCTCAGCACCCTATCCTCGGGATCCATCTGAAGCTAGGAGGAACTAGCGTACAGTTTCATCCGAAACTTCAAGGGCACCAGCAAGAGGCCATCCTCTATCGAGGAGCTACGGGCCTGCACCCAACGAACGGGCGAATCCATTCGCTCATACATATTACGCTGGTCCAACACCATGAACTCCGCGGTGCACATCTCTAACAAGAGAGCGGTCGACGCCTTCAAGGATGGCGTCAAACGCCAGGACTTCAAGGAAGAACTTGGGCGCGTAAAGCCCAAGACACTTGACCACCTCAAGGACATCGCCAACAGGTGGGCAGATGGCGAGGACTCCATCCACCGAGCGCACTCGGAGGAGGAAGATGACTACGGCCGCCGACGTGAATGCCATAGCAAGAGAAGATCGCGTGTCTACGACGATCACGTCAGACCCGGCATGGTAATGGCCGGCTACACCGACCGCCGCAGCGAAGGCAACCGCCGTCAAAACAACTTCCGAGATGGAGGACGCCCTGCGCAGTCATGGCAACGTCGCGGCCGCGACGATGTACCCTCATCATACGACAAGTTGTCGGGCCCGTGCACCATCCACTTCTACATCGACAAGCAGGATGGTAAGAAATAGGCAAGCCACATGCTCAAATACTGCCGTGAGTTCCAGAAACTCAGCGAGAGCATGTCCCAGATGAGGCAACAAGCCCCGAACCCCGGGTATGGGAACGCGCCCGCACCAGGTGACATAGCCCACGGAGCTCCTCCACCACCACCCGTGGGACCTTCGAACATCCAATCGCACCTGCGCAGAACAACGGCAGAAACGGGTACCCCGTGCCAAAAGGATCATTGTTGATCCAAAAAGGGCGCCCAACAAACAGGGTGCAAAAGAAAATCACCCGTCAGATCAATATGGCTGTGACCGCTCCACCCGCCATCCCTGAGTACCTCAGCGGTTTGGAGTCCTGCATCACGTTTAGCCGTTCGGATCACCCCTGCCAGGTCCCTCGCCCAGGTCATGCTGCCCTGGTGCTCGAGGAAGAGATCGAAGGGTTCGATATGAGCCACGTCTTCATGGACGGTGGCAGCAGCATCAACCTGATGTTCACCAGCACCCTAGCAGCAATGCGGATCCCGCTGTGCAGCCTGGAACAAACCGACACAATGTTCCACGGCATCGTCCCAGGGAAGGGCATATTCCCCCTTGGAAAGATATGGCTCGATGTCATCTTTGGCAAGCCCAATAACTTTCGGTGCGAGCGACTCGAGTTCGAAGTGGTGGACTGGCCATCACAATACCACGCCATCCTTGGGCGTGTGGCATTCGCACGGTTCCTGGAAGTACCACACTATGCGTACCTACTACTCAAGATGCCAGGACCTAACGGCGTCATCATGGTCCACGGGAGCTTCACCCGATTAGACCACTGCAACAGGGACTTCAACAGAATCTCCCAGTCATTCGGCATGCAGGAGGAGCTCATAAGGCTCCGAGAGGTGATAGACAATGGGGCACCCCCATTCGCAAGACAGAACGCACCCGACATGTCTTTCGACTCCACCGTCAACACAAAGAAGGTGCAGGTCCACCCGAGGGACGCCTCCAAGACGACGCTGATCGCCAACGACCTCAGCCCCGCATAGGAAAGCGTGCTCGTCGAATTCCTCCGTGAGCGCTGGGAAATCTTCGCCTGGTGTCCTGTGGACATGCCAGGAGTTCCCAGGGAATTCGCCGAGCACGCACTTAACATCTTTCCAGATGCTAAGCCCGTCAAACAGTCCATCCGACGATTGTCCGAGCCACGGGCTGAAGCCATCGGAGTCGAAGTCAATAGACTACTCGACGCAAATTTCATCAGGGAGATCAAGGAAAGCGAGTGGCTCGCCAACACCGTGATGGTCCCTAAAAAGGACATGGACATCCTGCGGATGTGCGTGGACTTCACATCGCTGAATAAGCACTGCCTGAAGGATCACTTCCCTCTTCCTCGGATCGATCAGATCATCGATCTGACTGCAGGATGCGAGAAGCTCTCCTTCCTCGACGCCTACTCAGGCTACAATTAGATTCGACTGAAGGTCGAAGATCAAGAGAAAACAACGTTCATCACGCCATTCGGAGTGTTCTGCTACAACACAATGCCCTTTGGGCTGAAGAACGCATGTGCCAAGTACCAATGGTGCATGCAGGAATGCCTGAAGGACCAGATTGGCCGCAACATCCAAGTCTATGTCGACGACATAGTAATCAAAACAAGGGAGGCGAAGACACTGATCGACGATCTCCGCGAGACGTTCGACAACCTTTATCTATACAAGATCAAGCTAAACCCAGAAAAGTGCGCCTTCGGCGTCCCATCTGGTCAACTGCTAGGGTACTTCATCTCCCAGCGAGGGATCGAAGCGAACCAGAAGAAAATCCAAGCCATAATGGCCATAGAGAAGCCGAACAACCTCAAAGGCGTCCAGCAGCTCGCTGGGCGCATCGCGGTGTTGAGCAGGTTCATCAGCCGCATGGGCGAAAAAGCCCTGACTTTCTATCAGCTGCGATGCAAGGCAGACAAATTCGAGTGGACGCCTGAAGCAGACGATGCATTGGAAGATCTAAAGCGGCTGCTCTCCACCTTGCCTGTCTTGGTCACTCCAAGAGAGCGCGAGCCTCTACTGCTATACATAGCAGCTACACATCAGGTGGTAAGCACCGTACTCCTGGTCGAAAGACCTGAAGATGGCAAGACCCATGGGGTACAACGCCCAATCTACTACCTCAGCGAGCTATTGACGCCGAGAAATCAGAGGTATCCTCACTACCAAAAACTCACAAACGGCATGTTCATGACGGCTCGTCGGCTGAGCCACTACTTCAAGGAGCATCAGGTGATGGTCGTCAACGAAGCACCCCTAAACAACATCCTGAACAACACGGAGGCCACAGGACGTGTGGCCCTGTGGGGTATCGAGCTATCACCTCTATACATTGTCTATGAGAAGTGCCATGTGATCAAGGCTCAGGTCCTTCTGGACTTCCTCGTCCACTGGATGGAACTGCAGCTACCGGACACCCCGGACATGACGCAGTCATGGACGATGCACTTCGATGGATCCAAGCGCGACGCTGGAGCAGGATCCGGGGTCATACTGACATCCCTCCAGGGCGACAAGATGAAGTACGTCCTCCGGATGAAATTTTGAGCTTCCAACAACGAGCCCGAGTACGAGACCCTCATCCACGGCATGAGGATGGCCAAGATCTGCGGTGCGACGCGCCTGGTCATCTACGGTGACTCGAACCTCGTCTTCCAGCAGGCGATGAACGAGTGCTACGCACACGCTGCCAACATGACTGCGTACCGCGCACTCTACAATGCACTCGAAGGAGATTTCGGTGGCTGCGAGCTTCGGCACGTTGGGAGAAAGCAACGAAGAGGCCGATAGATTCACCAACATCGGCTCCACCTGCGCACGGGTGCCACCAGGTGTGTTCCTCGAACAGATCTACGTGCCATCCATCAAAAGGAAATTCCCCAAGGGATCACCCGAAGAAGCAGAACACTCGGGGGTTGCGCTACCCGAAGGACAGGAAGGACCAGAAAAACTCGACACAGAGGTTGCAGCGGTCAACCTGATGCAGGTCATGGCAGTCGAAGAAACATGGGCACAGCCATACCTCTTATATCTGTTAGACGGGGAGCTGCCTGATAGCCTGACAGATGCCCGGCGCATATCTCGCCGGTCCAAGGCCTTTACCATCATCAATGGCGAGTTGTACAAGCGCAGCATTTCGGGTGTGCTCCAAAGGAGCGTCACTATTGGTGACGGCAAAACTATCCTCCAAGACATCCACGAGGGCATCTGCGGCCATCACGCGGGCAGCCACGCCCTTGTCTCCAAAGCTCTGCGAGCTGGATTCTACTGGCCAACGGCCATGAACAACCCCGAGGACATCGTCCGAAGGTGCAATGGGTGCCAGAGGTTCGCAGACAAACCACACACACCAGGATCGGAGCTCAGGCCCATACCCCTGGCCTAGCCCTTCGCCCAATGGGGCCTTGACATGATCGGCAAACTGCCCAAGTCCTCGAAAGGAGGCCGCAACTACCTCCTGGTCGTAGTCGACAAATTCACCAAGTGGATCGAAGCCATGCCCGTTACTAACCAAAAGGGCAAAACGGTCGTCAAAATCTTCGAATCCATAGTCTACAGGTTCGGCGTGCCGCACAACATCATCACTGATAACGGGTCGAACATTATCTCCCAAGAATTCCAGGACTTCTGCGAAGACCTCGGAATCAACATAACATACGCCTCCGTGGCGCACCCGCAAACGAACGGGCAGGTCAAAAAGGCCAACGACCTCGTCGGCGGAGGCATCAAGAAGCGCCTAATGATCCCACTCCAGCGACTCGCAGGAGCCTGGACACATGATCTACCCTCCGTCCTCTGTAGCCTACGCACGACACCAAACAGCTCAACTAGCTACACGCCGTTCTTCATGGTGCACGGAGCCGAAGCTGTGTTGCCTGCAGAAGTACGCCATAAGGCCCCACGGGTCATCGCCTACCACGAAGCCGAATCAATGGCCGCACTCGAAGACAACGTCGACACACTCGACGAGGCACGCGACATAGCCACGGCTCGATCAGCGGTCTACCAACAGAGCCTCCGCAACTATCACAGCCGTCGGCTGCGCCCAAGGTCCTTCGTCGAAGGAGACCTAGTCTTATGACTCAAGCAAGAGCGACCGAAGAAGCTCGAGTCACCCTGGGAAGGACCCTACGTCGTCACTGAAGTCATCCCAGGTTGCGCCTATCGCCTCAAGCACATGGAGTCTAGAGTCGCATACTCCAACCCATGGAATGTCGCACAATTGCGACGCTTCTACCCCTAGCTACCCTCCTCTCCTGTTACTTTCAATAAGGCTATTCAGCCGAACAATATACCTCCTCATTACGATATGAATAAAGCTAAGTGTCTCGCCCCAAAAATTTATCTATTATTCGCATTTTCTTCATGTTACAACACACTCGGGGGCTCCCCTCACCTCACGACTTCGTCGACTGAGGATAACGCGTGTACACCTGAGTAGCTGATCACGTCAGGCTAACGAAAAGGGCACACATACAAAAAAAGCACCACGTGCTAAAAACAATCAACCTTTACAGCAAGGGGCATAACACGCCCAGTCGAATACATACAAGTTTTACATCTATCTTTTTACAGGTCCTACCTATTCTGAAGAATCACCTGCACACGCTGCTCAAAGAGATCTACAATTTGTTTGGCATACTGCCTTACAGCCGCATAATATGGACGCATGTCCCACATGCCACCATCTGGCTGAATAGGCGGCCCAGCCGCCACAGCACCAAGATCTACATCAAGGCGATGCAGCCGCACGACGGAAAGCGCAGTGTCACATCCGAAAATTTTCCAAATTTTGAAATGTGAAAAATAAATAAACAAAAATAAACAATTGTTAATTTTTAGGGTGATAAGAAACTTTTTGATTCCAATTGGAAATATCAAAACCTATTTTGATTAAATAAAATCTTAAAGTGATTTAAAAAGATAAACAAATAATAAATAAAGTTAAAATATTTGGAGTCACTATTTTTAGTTCTTTTAATAAAAATATGTTATTTTCAAAAGCAAAGGTTGAATTATAAATAAGGATTATTTTATAAAGCCAAATTAAATCTTGGCCAAGCTTTTAAAATAAAATATTTCTATCTTGATAAAAAGAGTAAAGGTTTATTTAAATAAAATAATGAGGATTTATTAATATCGAATTTTATTAAGGTAAAGGCTTTTCCATTTTTTTTATAAACACTAAAACTTGTTAATTCATTTAAATAAGTTTTCCAAGTGTTTGATTTATTCAAATAAAACCTACTGAAATGATTTTAGTATTATTTAGATTTCAAATAGAGTTTTTAAATAAATTAAATCCTATTTGAATTAATGACTAAGGTCTATTTTATTTAATTATAAATGGATCCTAAAAAGAATAAAAAATTATTTTGTTTTGGACTTTGATTTGTGTTGTTAAACAGAACTAAAATAAACACAAGGTTTGGCAAAGGTTTGAATTCATTTGAGTGTTTAATTGTTTGATTAAAAATCAAAACAGAAAATCAAATAGAAAAAGAAAAAGCAATCAGACTAAAAAAAGTGAAACAGACCCAGCCCAGCAAACAAGCCCAGCAGCCCAGTCGCAGCCCAACTCTCCCCCTCTCAGCGAAACGTTTTCTACTTAGAAAGAAACAGGGTGAGACACAAACAGGTGGACCCCGTGCCTACTCTCTCTCTTTCACTGACAGCACGACCCCACATCGCCTGTTCTTCGTTTCCACCCACGACCACGTCCCCAGCCGTTGCTCCGATTGACTGCCGGCATCAATACGCGTTGATGGCGCAGTAAACCCCTCTCGCGACCACGCGCTCTTAACCACCTCTCCCTACTCGCCATTTCCCCCAGACTCCGCTTCCAGAGAGCCCCGAGGCTGTCTCCAATTTCTTCTGCACTGCCGCCGTCTTCGACGAGGTTCCTGGCCAATTCCGGCGCCGTCCAGCCGCCCCTCGCCTCCCACTGCTCACGAGCCTGTTCCTCACCTCCAGGCGCACCTGCCCATGTGCTCCATTCACTCGCGCCCGCTCCAGAACGTCGGCAAATTCAATGCCACTCGCCACCGCCGTCCGTCTCTTCTCCGGCGAAGTATCCCCATAAGCCTCGTCCTCCCCTCTCTCTTCCGATGATGCTCCCTTACTCGCGACCCTCGTGCGCACCTAACCATTCCTCTATTTTTTCTTAGCGCGGTCCTAAATGACGTCAGCGACGACAACCCGAGAGCACCGCCGCCCGCAGCTACTCCGGCGAGGAATCCCAGTCGCATCTGAGCGCCCCTCGCCAAGACGACCACACGTTGAGCTTCGCCAACCCCCTGCGAGCACGGTGAGCACCCCTGTTACCTCCCTTGCGTCCTGTAATGCTAGCTCCGCGGCGAGCAGAGCGAGCTCCGCCAGTCGCCGCCGCGCAGCGCCGCCAACCTTTGACCCAGCAACTGCGACCGTTAGATGTTGATCCAGTGGCTGTGATTAGAACTTAGACGAAGGGGTATGTGCGCATCTGAGCCGAGCGATTTAAGTGAAATCCAACGGTCCACAGAGGCTGATCCGCACGAAGCGGTACCGGCCAATAGAATCACGCCGCGTGGCACTGACTCTGTTTTAAAAACAGGAATGATCTATTAGATATGAAATTTTGTAAAATTCATAACTTTAAATCTACACGTCCAAATTTTGCAAATTTTATATAAATGGAATCAGTAGAACAAGTACTTTGCAACCATGCACTTTGTTTAATGTTTTTCTTCTGTAAAATTGGTTGAATTTGCAGAAACATGTGTAGGCTTATTTTGAATATAAAAAATTGTTCTAGATAAAATTTTAATGTGAAATCTTTGCAAAATGGTTTGTTGTGAACCTACTGACCTTAGGAACCAACTCATGGATTTAAAAATGAATTTTGTGAAGTTTAGGAATAAATACTTGAATTAGCTCATTTCTAGTCAAATAAAAATATTGATTATGATATGGAAATGATTTTTGAGTAAAACCTTTGAGAAATGACTTGATTCAAACCTTCTGACCCTAAACACCAACTTTTGAGAATTAAAATATATTTGGTGAACTCTTTAAAGAATATTGCTTTACTAAAAGCATTTTCAACCACATAAAATAATGATTTGATTTAAAAGTGGTTTATAGATAAAACCTTTTGCAAATGGTTTTACCACTTTAGTAAATGGCCACTTTGAACCTTATAATGTTTAGATCTTAGTAGAAACCACCTTTGCAAGTAAAACTATCTTTTGCATGCTTGCATGCATGACCTTGTTTTTTTTATTTTATGTGTGACAAATTGTTTGAATGTTGTGTTGAATATGTGTTTGCTTGATTGAATTGTAGTGGAATTAGAAGAGTGTGATATTAGCAAGATCAAGAAGTGAACCAACATTCTCTACTAAAAACGCAAGTGACTCTATCATCCAAGTCCTACTATTTTCATTACACTTAGTGGATTTTTGTAACATGCATGGAAAGGTTTACTATATTTTATGCTATGCTAAATCCTAATAGGATACCCTTATATATTCGTTAGTGGAAACAATGTAGTTGTAGTATGCTTAGCCCTGCTATATATTGGGATGGGATACATGTTATGAATATATGTAGTATTGAAAAGATATATGTTTTATATAATAAAACAAGTACTTAATGAACCACCTGGGTGGACAAGGATACTCAAGTTTTGGACAAGGTGGCAACAAAAGGAACCATATTTATATGCCCAATCTCTTTTTGTTGTGCACTAGAAGAAAACCACCCAGGGACTTAGAGATTGAACATGTTTCTCGTACAGTGGCTTCCGTGTACAGCCACATGCTAAATGGGCTCTGGCTTAGTCAACTACATAGTGGAAGACCCATGCATTGGCATCTTCAGGTTAACTAGAATGGTGTAAGGGAACTTGAAACCCTACATTGGTGCCTGTATGACAAGCTAGCATTGTGTATTGGGAGGACTCCTATGGAAATACTTTGTCACATTCTCAATCTGCCAGTACTCCATCTTGGTGAGTACTTATCCAGCGGCCACTAGTGGCATCAAGATGAGATTGTGTCATCTGGGTAAAGTGTACAACTTCTGTAGAAGATCAAAATTCTAAGTACTTAGCCGTGCCCCCGGTTATGGACAATATTGAGCAACTAAGGCGTGAAGCTATGGAAGATCTCGACATTCCAATTTCTCAAAGTAAAACTTGAGGGTGACAACAAGGGATTTGAAACACTTGGAGTTTTCCAAGAAGTTCAGAAACATTTTGACAAAAGATCAAAACTATTTTGAAAAGATAGGACAAAACTATATTGCTTTCTGCAAATAAGCCTAAACCCTACTTAGCCAAATATGCATGTAAATGATAGGATCCACATATTTCTACATAGTAGTGAAACTTGCCAATACAATTCAAATGTATTGACCCTTGTGGCTGCAACTTATTATGTTGCAGGTTTGTTTGATGTTAGTGAAGTTTGTTGATTAGGATTACAAGTCTACAACCAACATGATTTCCTATGGCACTTTGAAGTTGAAGGACCCCATGCTTATAGATATTCTGCTGCAATGTAATGTAATAGCCAAATGAGCTATGTAAGATGTAATGAATTATTTTATTCCTGGTTATAAAGTTGTATTATGACCTTTGTTTCTTGATATTACATCTTAACTGTAGCTATTGATCCAGGGACTAGCATTGTAAACATAGGGATCTCTGCCTTATTAAAGGTTGGGAACCTTACACGCAGCCTTCACCCCTGCAACCAACTGATGCCGCACCAGCTCCCTAACATGCTGCACATCTCGAAACTTCGCCAGCAGGCCCCAGAGAGTCGATGGTGCCTCATCCAGGGGAAACATCATGTGCAGATCGACGCCAAAGAAGTCTTCACTTGCTGCAGCACCAGCGACACCTGGTGAACATGATCCTCCATAGTCGGAAGGACCATAGCACGATCACAGTCCATCCAGAAAAAGCCGCTGGCCTCCATGTCCTGCTGGGTGAGGCAGTTGTTCCGAATAGCAACACGCTCCTTTTCCTCCCTAGGAACAAGGTTAGCACCTGCAACACCCGCAAAGTAAGATGACAAGACAACAGGCGCATCCAAGAAATGAGCAGCAGCTCGTAGAAACTCACATTGAAGTTGTTCGGCCAAACGCCACAACTCCCCCATCAGATACTCCTCTCTAGCGGCGCCACGCTCCGCCTTCGACTTCCAAACATCCGCGTGGCCTCGAACGCCAAGCAATTCTTTCTCAAGATTATGGATGAGGTCACGAAGAAATACAAGCTGCGACACATCATCCATGGATGGTCGCAGCTGCGGCGCAGGCGAAGAATCAACGGTATCATCACCCGAAGGTCCCTAAAGGAAAAGAAGGCAGGGATATGAACAAATGCACGAATGAGCAAATAGCTCGGAGATTCATTATATGCAGCAAAAGCCACTGCGTGGCACAGGGAGTGTTCATAAATACATTACAATAAAAGATACGAAAGCTATCCTACAACTACAAGGCCTAAGAAGTTGCATCCCGAGTGGCCTTGGAGCCGGATTGCCTGCTCTTGGCCTCCCCCTGCTACCTCACCGCGTACTCCGCCAGTAGGTTAATCAGCTTAGGCCCATAGAGTTTACAACAGGCAGCATAGAGGGCGAAGGCTACCTCAGATCCGTCAGGAGCAGTTGGCATCTGGGAGGTGACCTGAGGAAGATCCAGCTCCGCCCCAGACGCCATAGCCATCGCCAGCCCCATGGACGCGCCGATACCCTTCTGCTTGCGCTTGTACACTGCAGGGGCCTCGGCTGACAGTGCGTCCGCCAACAATTCGACATCCTCGAGGGCGACGCCCTTGGGGACGAGCTCCATGTAGAAGCGCCCGAGAACCACCTTGGCCTTGGCAAGCGAGCCAACCACGGTACTGCAGCGGTCTTCAAACGCCACAGTGGCATCATCCAAAGCACTTCCGTGCTCCAGGGCACCACGGTCAAACTCGATGCCCGCGGCATCTAGATAAACGGAAGAGGCAAAGTGAAAACCAAACAAAACTAGAGAGACAAGGAAGACGAAAAGGAACAGACGAAACTACTCACCCGAGATAGCCTTGGCAGCAGCCATCAGCTTGCCGGTTACCTCCTTCTCGCACGAGGCCGCAGCAGTGGCGAGCTGCTCCTCACGATCCGTGGCCTCTCGCTGCAGCCGCTCCTTGGCCACAACCGCGTCGGCTAGCTCCTGCTCAAGGTGCTCCTTAGCACCAACGGCATCTTCAGCTTTTTTCTTCACTCACCCGAGGCTCTTTTTGAGAGCATCAAGCTCACGGAGGGCGGTGTTAATCTCGTCTGCAACAAAGAACAAGCATGAGATTCATAAGTACGCAAGTAGCCGAATAAGCAGAAGATCGATAAAAAAAACACGAACCTTGAAGCCGCTGAAGGCTGTCCTCCAATGCCAGATGCTGCTTCACCAGTTGGTTGACACCTTGAACAAAGGGCTGCGAGAAGATACAACTTGTCAGGAAAAAGGCTCGGGGGCTGCGCCCAAGGAAACGAGCAAAGCAAATCCCGCATACGAAAAGCGTTCGGGGGCTCCCCCCGAGACACGAGCAAAAGGAAAAAATGATCAGTAGATCATCCGAAAAAATGCTCGGGGGCTCCCCCCACGGCAATAACGAAAGCACTTATATGATCCAACGGCGACTCCGAAGGTCTGGCTGTAGTCTTCTAGGAGACAATCACCCGAGCCTCCTGCGGAGAAGGGTTCGGAGAAACGCTCCCATAGGTGGCCACCGTCTGAGGAAGAGGAGGCGCAACCTTTGACTCCCCTACCATCTCCTGAGTGCCATTGCTGAACGAGCCATCGGAGGAGTGGCTACAAAAGAAAACATCAGTCAAATACAAGCAAGCAAAAATGAAAGAGAGCAAAAACGCAACTGCAGATAATTACGAGTCCATATTGCTCAAGTTGAAGACAAGCAAGGTCCTCTTGCCCTTCTTCTCTTCCTTCATATCTTCCTTCTTCTCTTCCTTCTTCCGCTTCGCCGGGGGCTGCGGCGCCATAGCCCACACGGGCGCGGCCGAAATAGGAGAGGAAGAGCCATCATCACCTCCACTGTGACGCACAAGGCATGGCGGGTTCCTAGGTGTCGGTGGAGTCAAGGCATCCGACGATTCGCTCGAGCTCCGCGTCCGCTTTCGAGTCTGCTCCTCACTCGACCCAAAGGTTTCTTTAGCCGGCGACCGCGCCGAAGGAAGCTCAGACATGGAGTCCACTACCTCATTTTCCGGTGCATCTGGAAAACGTTCGGGTAGTGGGGGCGCCATGCTAGGTACCTTGAACTCCTTCACAAAAGAAAATAAACTCTAAGAATAAACGAACTACAAGAAGAGACAGTAGAAAAAGCGCTACGCGCACGTCCCAGATCTACACCTGCGGCACCGGTCGAGAGGCCCTAAATTGAAGGGTCAGCGAGCTACCCGGAATGTCCTCGTCAGCTTTAAACTTCAGCAGCGGCAGGAGGATTCCGTCAACGTCCCCCTTGTAGAGCTCTCTAGTCGAAACCCTAGTCGGGTAGTGGCGGCCAGAATAAAGGAACATCGGGTGCGCCCTAGCCTAGAGCGGCTGCACCCGACGTTGGAGGAAGTTGCTGATGATATCCACACTGTTCACCTCTTTATCCGGAATCACCTGAAGATCCTCCACCCGACATAGAGTTCTTCTATCACCGCCACCTCACCATCCAAGATGTGGTTTTTCCAGGACCTCTTCGGCTGGATTTTCAAGGAAGGGTCAAAAGGAGCAAGGACAAATTTTTTCCTGTCCACTGTGGAGTCGCGGATGTAAAACCATCGCCTCCGCCAGTATTGGACGGACTCAGACATAGAAAAATAAAAGAAGAGAAAGTTGGATTTAAGGGAAATGATGCAGCCGCCGATGGGATAAATGCCATCGGAGCCAGACTGCCTCTTCATGGAATAGAGATTCCGGAAGAGGCCAAAGTGCGGCTCGATACTGAGCCAACACTCGCAGAAGGTGATGAAGCAGGCAATGTGAAGAACAGAATTCGGCGAAAGATGATGGAGTTGGATGCCATAGAAGAAAAGCAATCCACGGAGAAAAATCGTGGACTGGGAGAGAAAGGCCCCGAAGGAAAAAAGCGACAAACATGACCCGAAACCCAGCAAGTGGACGGGGAATTACCTCATCGCCGGGAATCTTGACGGCCAGCTTGTCATGCGGCATTAGACCCTACTCACGGAGCTTGCGAAGATCACCCTCGCGCGTCTCCGACCGTCGGCAGCCACCATCGGTGACGCGAGCAGCGGCCGTACCCTTCTTGCTGCCGGCAGCAGTGCTGGTACCAACTGCGGTGGAGTCCTTCTTTGATTTCCCCATTGTTGTGCAGCGACGGCAATGGTGTGAGCATAGAAACGAAGATGGAAAGGATCAAAGAACTTCTAGCGCGCGGCGAGGAAAGCTCAAGAAGGTGGGAGAAGTGAAACGAGAATGGCTACGGTGAAAACAAACAAATTTTTCCCCAATGATTATAAGGACGAAGAAGATGCACGATGACCGTTCATCGGGAAGCCCTAGAGACAACACCAAAATCCAACCGTCCACGTGTCAGCACGGCAGCGAACCTTCGCTCGCACGCCTTCCACTACGCACGGAAACCGAGGCGACGCCGTAATTATCTCCACGTCGCGCGTGACTAGTCAATTCAAAGTCAGAAGGACGGACCCATGTTCTCCCAGTCATGTCATCTCTGGCATCGCAGACGCTTGAGGTCACCGATTGTCAGCACTGACATCATCAAAGCTATACTATCAACGGTGACAAATCGTCGACTACACGGCTAAAAGTACTCACTCGAATCTACGATTCGAGTAAATACTCAGGGACTACTCCTATCAGGAGCGCTAGCCGCGCACACGAAATATGATCAAATTACTACACCATTGAACTATTCTTCGAGTCCTACGTCGAGTCTATGACTCCACTACGGACTCGGGGGCTACTCTCATTGGGAGGATGGATTCAATCATCCGAAAAATTTGTGTCCTATGGACCTAAAAGTCAACAAAGACTTGAATTAAAGTCTCTGCTCGAGTCTACGACTCGAATAGACACTTGTGGGCTACTCCCATAGGGAGCGCTGGTCACGCACCCTATGAATTCTTTGACTGCAATCCTTCGGATCAGCATGCAAAAACTTTTCGGCAACTTTGCCCCAGTTAACGCTAAGTGAGTAACATCCTCCTTGGCCACCCGAAAAACCTCCGCGGTGATAAACATTCGGATGATGCGTCTATGACGCAAAGATAAGACCTACAGATACCATATGATGGCCTGAGAACACACACGACTGCGCTCTGCTAGTAAAAATCCGTTCCAGCAGGCGTGATGGAAATCCCGATGGACGCGTTGGGTACATCATTTGTAAATCACTGGAATTACACTCCTGTATGTCCTCAATGGCGTGATGGAAATCCCGACGGACGCGTTGGCTACATCATTTCAAAATCACCGGTTTCGAGTCGAGGGACTCGAATCTGAAGAAGATCGTGTTGTTTTGTCCTAAGGAAGTTAACTGGCCCTAATCCATCGGGAGAGTCAGGCACACGCATCAACAATCCCTACACATTAAAATCATTCTTTGATAAACAGAAAACAGCTGCACCCGAAAAGATTGAAGAGTCCTCAGCCGAATCTACGATTCAACTGAACACTCGAGGGCTACTGACATGGTTATACCCCACGGGTACATGACCTTAGCATACCTGGTCCAGTCCAAGGAAGTCCCACAAGAATATACGCGGCCCATGAAGATTTTCGGGTGGCCCAAGCCCAGGATCTCTTCGGATCCTTGGAGAGCAAGACTAGAGTAGATAGAATATTCAAAGGGGCAAACCCTAAAACCTGTAACCGACTCGGTCTATGCCCGGGACCTGCCTACTTCTATATAAAGGCTAGGAGGGCACAACGAGGAGGGCACTTCATACCACCGCATACACACCTCCACGCCAGATTGCATCGGCACACCCCTATAACTTTCGGTTCCGCCGTAATCAAGAGTAGCCAAGCAGGAGTAGGGTTTTCCCTCCGGGGGCCTGAACCTGGGTAAACCTCGTGCCCCCGTGTTGGTTTTTTGCTAACCGTTCCGCGATCTCTAGCATCCCCATCTTCTCCAAAACCCAAGCTCATAACAATGGGCATTGACGAGATCGATCCTCGTCACCGGAGACAGCCAAAACCAAGAAGGTTCCCCTTAACCCAGTGGTCTCAGAGGCTACCATCACCATCGGAGCTCACCTGTCTACTAAGAGGGAGGAGTCTCTCGTCACGTTTCTCCAAGCCAATGCGGTCATGTTCTCCTAGACCCCGTCGGACATGACCGGGGTGCCGCGGGAGGTGATTAAACACCATTTGGCGGTCTGTCCTACGACACACCACATGTAGTAGAAGGCGCGTAAGCAATCCGCAGAAAATCAATAGTTCATCATGGTCGAGATGGAGAAGATGGTCAAGGCAGACCTTGTCAAGGAAGTTCTGCACACCGACTGGTCCTCTAACACCGTCATGGTCCCTAAGGCCACCGGGGGCGGGCAACTATTGATGACTGCAAGTGCACATATCGTTTGTACCTAGTTTCGAAATAAAGATATCGATCCCATAGGGATAAAGAGTCTGAAGTATAATAACTCTTGAATTAAATACTAAAATAGAAATGCTACAATAAAGTTCTAAGTAACAATGCGATTGTTGTGTAAAAATGTGTTTTTGGGTTTTTGGTATAAGAGAACAATAAGTAAAGTAAAATAAACTAAGTACATAAATTAAGTATCACGTATGTAAAAGAGATTTGAAACTGCAATGGGAAAAAGCATTCTCAGGGAGTAGCGAATACACCTCGAGCATTTATAAAGGATCTAAGGTAAAGATTATTATCATGAACATTCTCAACTATGTATGTGTGGGAGGAACTCTGTATTTGGACAAATAGGCAGCAACCACTGCTCACATCATCCTCATAACCACACAGATAGCAATTAACATCAATCGAATTACTGATCTAAGGGACTTGGTCCTGTAGGACATATCCCATGGCATGGATAGTGTTCCATGAGTTTCCTCGGTTCCCAAGTTGATACGTATGGAGTGCCAACAAATTTATAATCACTGTAAGTGGTAGCACACCCCCGTCTACCAACAAGTAGTTCCCTCCATCAAGTCCCCATAAGAGGCAAATATTGAGAGGTCGACTTCTCCCAACATCAAGATGAAGACAATGTAACACATAGTCACAGCGATGCATATCATAATAAACTTTATCTTATTCCAATCTCATGCTAGGTTTTATCCATCTCCCCAAGAACTAATGATCTACTCAGACATGGAGACAATCAACATCATGGCAAAAACAATGGAATCTATCATAGATGAATAGTACTTGTATAAATCCACAACGAGTATGGAAATTACAACAAGATCTAGATAAGATGTAGATGGGATGGATGGATATGGTGGTGATGCAGAGGTTGATATAGAAGTTTGATGCCTTAGTCCCCCGGATCTGCGTAGGGCGAAGATGGATCCCCGGTGGATGAGTTCCCCCTCTAGATGCCTTCCGGGGGTGAGGTTTCGTCGATTTCTGGTTGTTCTGTATGTCGTCTCCCCGATCCAGTTGCATGTGGTGAAATTTTTTGAGGAGGCAGAGGCGGCGCCAACTATATGGTGGGAGCTATACGGCCGGAAAAGTTGCTCCCGCCGTATAGTTGGTCGTTAAACCTTTTGTGTCCTCCAATCGCTTCAAGTTTTATTCTAGTGTTATTGATATTTCCCAAATAAGTGATTTACGTTGGTTCTGACTCCTTTTCACTCCAATACAACTGGTACAAGAATTGTGTTCATTGTATCCATCCTCTGTCCTGATCCTGGTGAAAATATACATAAAAGGTGCGCGAGAACGCTGTATACTACCAAAATCCTACAACTAAATGAAAGGTTCTGTAGAGACAAACTCCTTCGAAGGCGATCATTAGCCTGGGTTAGGGAGCTTGCACCTTGCAGTTGGTTGTCTATCTTGGCATCGATCGCGGCCACCTTGTCACGGCAATCGGACTTCGCTTGCTGCATTGTTCATGTTATTTAAAATAGGTACTCTATAATTGTACTGCATGTTCCAGGAAGCACAATATTTAAGTCACAAAAACCCCAAATGTGTCTACTAAGATTTAGCATGGTCCCTACTTGTAGGCTACTTGCGGGCAGACACGATAATATTGCGACATTTAGATTCTCAAAAACAAAACCAAATGCATGTCGGGATTTCCTACCTCACCGAGGCAGGGAACAGGGCAGAACGGGTCCTGCGACTCTTCCGCCATAGTGTTGGTTTTAGGATCCACGACTGCCCTGGAATATGTAGAAAAGTAAGAAGAAGAAGAAGAAGAAGAAGAAGAAGTATACATAGTATAAGAAGAAGAAGAAGAAGACTGTACTAGGAGGAACCCTGGCTTGCTAGAACACTCACTGCCACCACTGCCATCATGCTGCTTTCATGGTCCACGGCTGTCCTAGAATACATAGCAGAGTAACTGGAAGAATAGTAAGAAGTAGATATAGAAGAAGAAGAATAAAAAAGAGAAGAAGACTGTATTGGGAGGAGCCCTGGCCTTCTGCAACATTCAGCGCAACCGTCGCCATCGTGCTACTTTTAGGGTCCAAGGCCGCCCTGGAATATGTAGCATAGTAAGAAGAAGAAGAATAAGAAGTAGAAATAGAAGAAGAAGAAGAAGAAGAAGAAGAAGAAGGAGAAGAAGAAGACTGTACCGGGAGGATCCCTGACCTGTTGCAACATTCAGCGCTGCCGCCGCCATCGTGCTAATTTCAGGGTCCACAACCGCCCTGGAATATGTAGCATAATAATAGTAAGAAGAAGAAGTAGGCATAGAAGAAGAAAACAGAGAAGAAGGATAAGACTATACTGGGAGCGGCAGGAGCCCCAACCTGCTCTAACATTCAGCACCATTGATAGGAGAGATTGGGTCTCTGTGCGAGGGGGGAAAAAGAAGCTGGTTGATCAAGAAGTCCAAGGCGGCGAGTTCTCTCCATTCTCTCTGCGCACACGGTCGATCTGCCTCTCCTTTGGGGAGCCATGGCTAATGAAGATGGAGGAAGGTGGGGACAGGAGGAAGAAGAAAGTGATGGTCGGGGGAGAATGGTCAATGAGTCCAATCTGTGGGACAGTCTTATACAAGACCATTGTTTACTCCGGTGCTATCTCAACCTACATCCACCATTCATTTGTTAATCGATGGCCTATGTTGCTTCCTTCTCATAGAAGCGTGACTGGCAAAACCAGGGAATAAAACCGCAAAGTCCACAAGATGGGACTCGATTGAACTGGCTTTAATGAGATGGACGGTTCAGCGGGGCTTTGGCGCGCGCCGCGTAGTATCCCGTGGATAAAGGGGCCGGGGTGGGACTACGAGGGAGGAAATAATTACAGGCTGCACGTCCAGCGTGCTTGTGCGCTAAAGAGTTTGTCATGACACACGCAACTGCTGCACGGACACAACATGCTGATGACCCAGAAGTGTAGGGGATCGCAACAGTCTCCGCGGGTAGTATTACCCAATTTATTGATTCGACACAAGGGGAGCCAAAGAATACATGCAAGCCTTAACAACTGAGTTGTCAATTCAGCGGCACCTAGAAATAGTTCTTGCTCACAGAAGTTTATCAGTAGCAACAGTTTGGTAGTAGCAACATCAAGGCAACAGTAGCAGTAAAACAGGAGCAACAGTAACAGTAAACAATGGGATTCTAGTGCGGTAGGCAAAGGGATGGATGGATGGGCGTTGCATGGACGAGTCTAAACATGTAACTTCAAGATCTAGGGCATTGCAGATAAATAAGAATAAGCATCCAAGTACTAAACAATCCTAGGCATGTGCTCCATATATAGTCATACATGCTCGCAATGAGAACTTGCACAACATCTTCTGTCTAGCCAGCCCATGGCAGCGGAGCCTCTAGGGAACTACTGGCAATTAAGGTGCTCCTTTTATTAGAGCACCGGAGCAAAGCATTAACACTTCGTGAACACACATGATCCTAATATCACAGGCATCCCCTCCGGGTGTCCCAATTATTGTCACTTCGGGGCCTTTGGATCCGGACAATGATATGTGTACACAACTTGCGGATAAGATCACAAACAATACTATCATAATGATTCAATAATAAGTTTATATCTGAGATCATGGAACTCGTGCCCTAGTGACAAGCATTAAGCACAACAAGTTGCAACAAAGTCAAATAGCACTAATATAGATACTAGGCACTATGCCCTAATAATCTTATTTGATTACAAGATAGAACTCATCCAATCCCTACCATCCCCATAGCCTACAGCGGGGGATTACTCACTCATGGATGGGGGAAACATCGATGGTTGATGGAGAGGCATTGGTGATGATGATAGTGATAATCCTCTCCAAATTCCCCATCCCGGCAGGGTGCCGGAATTGAGTTTCTGGATCCGAATCTTGGTTTCTGATGGTGGCGGCGGAGCGGAACACTTTTTGGAAAAACGTCGACCCCCCTCCTGTTTTTAGGTCAAGGGGGAACTTATAGGCGAAGAGGGAGCCCGAGGGGGTGCCTGGGGTGGCTGCACCCGCTAGGCACAGGGCAGGTCCTACCCGCGCCTGTCAGGTGTGTGGGCCCCCTAGGCCTCCACTCAGTTTCCTCTTCTGGCTCCGTGGATCTTCTGGTGAAATATAGGTTTTGGTATATTTTTTGGGATTTTTCCTGATAGTCGATTTTTTGCACAAAAACTAGACACCAAAGTAATTCTGCTGAAAACAGCGTCAGTCCGTGTTAGTTGTATCCAAATCACACAAGTTTAGAGGAGAAACAATAGCAAAAGTGTTTGGGGAAGTAGATATGTTTTGGACGTATCAACTCCCCCCAAGCTTAGCTTATTGCTTGTACTCAAGCAATTAAGTTGAAAATAGAGTGCGATAAAAGAACTTTCACGAACACATTTTATTCATATGATGTATATATTCTCAACACAAAAGTAGATGCTTAAACCATTCATAATAAGAAGTATGCAACTAAGTCTATTCAATAGTCATTGCAAGCTATAAAGAGAAACCAACTCAATAATAATAAGTAGCATGTAACATAAACATAAGCAACATTGCAATGCTCATAGTAAGGTATGATAGAGTGGTATCTCGCTTGCCTTTGTTTGAAGAGCACAATATAAATGTCAAGTGAAGACTACAGGTAAAAATATCAGAGATACAAGCATCAAAGTCATGACATAATTAACCAAGTTTTGAGACAAATACAACAATGACAACTATGCTCTCAAGAAGGTACTCATAGAATAAGTGGTGACTCAACATGGAAGTGAAAACGGTTTTGAAAAGTTTGAAAGGCTTCCTAATGCTGAAAGGAAGGTACTCATTAGCTTTGAGCTCTCATTGCCCCTATCATAGGCATCTTCATATGGTTAAGGTGAAAGTGAGGTCCAGTATGAGTTATATGCTTGATAGACCATAAAATGGAAATCCCAAGTCCCTTGAGTACGCGGGCCACTCCGCATGCTACTCAACTTTGGTTAACAACAAGTTCTTGTCATTGTGCAGACATGCATATCATAGAGAACCGCCAACCGGGTACCCCTTGCACATGATACAGGAGCTATCCCATGATCAAAATGACAAGGTAAGGAGACAATGAGCATCTCAGCAATCTTTTTATTTACTATGTGCATAGCTTTTTATTGAGGATGCTTCATAGAATGCTCATTATGGTAATGCTGCAAGATTCCACCATGATTAGGCATGGCTTAGGCTAGCGGCCTAGGCATTCTCTAACACATATATAGACTCCATGAACTCACAAGCTCCCCTTTTATTTCACACTGTCGACATCCGCAAAAAAAAGAGCAAAGTATCAACTGGATAGGATATTCTAAAAGTGTTGAAAGCGTTCCCCGTGACAACACGGTTCTGCTGACTCCTAGCATATAATTTGAAAGCATAGAACTTTCATGGACAGGTCACAATGGTTTAGTATTATTAAGTGCAAGGAATAAAGTGTGCCATCAAGTTCGTGAGAGCTCTACTAACTAACTTTCTCAAAACATACAAATATTTTATTTGGAAGAAAACAAGGCATATAGAATATGCACTGGAATAGCAAATGATGCTAATAGGTAGGTATAGCGGACACGGTTGGCAATAAATGTTTTGGGGAGTTGGATGCACAAAAAGAGCTCATACTCTGTGCAAGTCAAGGCTATAAATAGAGAGGGAGTGACAAACGAGAGAGCAATAATTTTCATAATCATGCTTGCAACAAAACAGGACTAATTATGTCATGAAAGTGATACAAGAACTCTGAGGCAAAATAAATCATCGAGGATTACTAACTATTGTTTAGTCATATGCATGTGTGAGCATGTGCCAAGTCGATTCACATGAAACATTCAGAGGAGGATACCACAATATCATACAAAAATATGAATAAAACAATGCAAGAAAACATTCATATGACATGCTACAAACTGTTAGCAAGCTGGAGCTAATCACAAGCAAGCAAGAACTACTAAGAATCCATCAGTAACATACACCTTACAATGAACAAACTAAGCATGCTCACAATGATGAGTATATGTACAAAAATGAAAACAAATAGAGTTCGTTACTAGCCTCTTACCACTCCTCAAGTTGTCTTAATCTTCATTATTGCCCTTCACTTGTGTGACTTGAATAATAACATGAAACCAAAATCCGCTGAGGATGGCTGAACCCTGCAAAGAACTCACAAAACCAAAGAAGAACAACAAATATTTTTGGTATTTTTGTTTTTTAAGAAAACAGAAACAAAAACCAAGAAAGCGAAACAATGGATATACAAAGAACCGACCGAACATGATATATAGATGAGTGTAAGGTCAGTGTTTCCCCCCAAGCTTAGGCTTTTGGCCTAAGTGGGTCTCAATAGAGTGGGTAGTAACCCCAAGCTAGTGGGTCATCATAGGAATGATCGTAGTTAGGCGCTTGCGATGAAGAAGAAGATGCGCCCCAATCAAATGAGGGTTGCTGGTATGAAGACTCTCCCACGTTGGAGGGCTGAACCGAATCATCTTCGGCATCCTCCGTGAGCGACCATCCTTGCATGTTATCAAAATTAAACAAAGCATGTGCAGGCAAATAAACTATTTTCTCTATCCTACCCTTTCTCCAACCTTTTGCTGGGCAAAAGATAATTCATACGATAATCTTCTCACATTAGCCCCCAAGGAAACAAAACTATGCTGAATCATGGATTCAAGATCAAGCCTCTCTATGGGGAACCGATAATCCGAATGGTGAGGCTCTAAACCATGGAAAGCTAGCAACCTAGAAGCAATGAGACCTCCACAAATTCCACCCTTCTCGCAGTTGGTGGTGAGACGGTGAGATATCAAAGCACCCAGGCTATAAGATCTATTCCTATTCAAAGCAGCTGCAATAAAAGCTAGATCAAAAGAAGATAACTTCCTAGCAATCTTTCTAGCATTAACACACTTGGTAATGAAATAGGCAAAATATCTAATGGCTGGGAACTGAATGTTCCGAATTTTACCACTTTCCTTTTGAGAAGTCGAAACCTTGGCAAATCTTAGCATATAAATCCAAAAGAGACTTGGGTCTCTCCTTGATCTTCTCACAAGATCCCCACTGAGGTACTCTAATTGCTGCACAGAAATCAGAAAAAGGTAGGTCGATAGGTATATTGTATATTTTGTAATGGACCATGGGGTTAGATGTAGACCAAGTAAACCGTAAGTCCTGCACAACAGCCATGTGATCTTAACATATTGAAATGGTTCACCTTCAACAAAGTGTTCCAACCCTGCATTGGTAATCATAGTTTGGAAATCCTGGAGGATTCCCGCAGTTCTCATAAATTACTGGCATGGATATATGGAAGGGAAGACTCCTTCCTCACAATGAACTTTCATTGTCTCAGGTACCATAAAGTCATATTGATTCAGTGGATAAGAACTCATCTTCCTTGCTGAAATTTTTAGACAAACATCAAACCAAGCGATTTCCATGTCGATAAATGATGAGCAACTACTATAGGAACTTGCTAGATGACTACACATGCATCAAAATGAAATCTCTAAGAATAGAACAAGCATGCAAGCTCACACAACCTGACACCTATAGCAGAAATATACTCAAGATACAATCTACCAATCACAAATCTAATTGGACAAGTGGAGGAGGCACATACCAAGGAGCAATCCCTCCAAAAATCAGCACCAAAGATGGGCTGAACAAGGATATTGAAAATCACGAGCAAGAACAGCAGGAACTCGAGATTGATCAAGTTTTCCGGTGTT
Source organism: Avena sativa (assembly GCA_916181665.1). Taxonomy (NCBI): domain Eukaryota; kingdom Viridiplantae; phylum Streptophyta; class Magnoliopsida; order Poales; family Poaceae; genus Avena; species Avena sativa. The sequence goes on from OV702295.1 coordinate 171,909,156, forward strand.
TTTCGGGAGAGATAAAGAAGATGGATGTGAAGGGGCACCTTGAAGGGGCCGAGGTGGGCCAGACCTCCCCTAGGTGCCACCCATGGGTAGGCCGTGCCTACCTGGGGTGTGGGATCCTAGGGTGGACCCTGGGTCACTCCAGGTGTCCCTCTGCCCCTTTTTTCAAGGAAAAATTTATTTTAAATTTTCTAGGATTTTTCGGGAAACTTTATTTTTGGCCAATTTTCAAATTTCAGGGTATGAAAATTGAATTTCTCGCAGAAACAGTTTTCAGAAGAAGCAAAAGCAAACCAAAAGCCAAAATATAGAAGTTCTAAGACACTCTAACAAGCAAACAACTAACAAAACCAAAGCTAGCAAAAGAAAGGTAGAGACTAGGAAGGAGAAAAGTAAATAAAAGCAAGTACAACCATAGTGAAAACATTATTTTTTCATTAAAATCCTTTTGTTAACAAGGTTGATCAAGTCTTGTTACCAAAACAATCTTATATGAAACAAAACTTTGTATTCCACAAAGTTATTATGTTACCTCAAACATGATAGCAATGGTCCCAATCATAATAGTTTCAAATTTTCTTGTGGAATGGGACAATATATTTCACCAACCTTGATGCTCTCAATATTTTCAATGGAATTCAGGCAATAGCTTTTAGAAACCTTCTTGGGGAAATAGACAGTATGCTCTTTGTCATTAATATTGAATGTTACTTTCCTTGATTGCAATTAATAACAACACCTGCAGTATTAAGAAAAGGTCTCCCAAGAATAATAGACATTATCAGCTGACAAAATCAGTCAGAACCAAGAAATTATGAGCCACTTGAACATGAACATCCTCACATATACCAACAGGAATAGTAGTTGACTTATTAGCCATTTGCAAAGATATATCAGTTGGTATCAACTTTTCTAGCTGGAGTCTCTTATAGAGAGAAAAAGGCATAACACTAACTCTGGCTCCCAAATCACATAAAGTAGTTCTAACATAATTATTCTTAATAGAGCAAGGAATAGTTGGTATACCTGGTTCACCAAGTTTCGTTGGAACCTTACCATTGAAGGAGTAATTAGCAAGCAAAGTATAAATCTTCTCATTAGGTATCTTCCTTTTATTAGAGACAATGACCTTCATATACTTTGAATAAGGGGGCAACTTAATAACATAAGTCAAAGGAATTTTCAAAAATAAAGGTTTCATCCACTCACAAAACTTGTTGTAGTGTTCTTCCTCCTTTGACTTGTGTTTCTTACCTGGAAAAGGCATAGGTTTCTGCCCCAACGGTTCTCTCTCACTACCATTTTTCTTAGCAATAAAATCTTCCTTTGTGTACCTAGTGTTCTTAGTGTGCTTCTCAGGTTTTTCCTCACCTTCCTCCTTGTCAGGAGCATCATTTTTATCATTACCACTCTCAGTTTCAGCATCAGAGACAGATATACTATTAGGATCTACAGCAGGTTCAAGTGGTTCCTCAACTATTTTGTATTTCTTTTTATTCCTCTTACGAGGACTACCACTACTATCACCTTGTTGAGAATCCTGCTCAATTCTTTTAGGGTGTCCTTCAGGATATAAAGGATCTTGAGTAGCTATACCACTCCTAGTTTTAATTCCATAAGCATGTTTATCTCCTGAGGCATTAACTAGCATATCCTTTTGTACCTTAGCAAGTTGATCAAGTTGGGTTTGAACCATTTGAAAGTGTTTAAAAGCATTTTAATATCATTAGAAGTTCTTTCCACAATATCTTTCAACTCGTTAAGAGCTCTAGAGATTTCCAATAAATGATTTGGAACTTGTTTATTAAAATTATCTTGTTTAACTATAAATGTGTCAAGTTCCTCTAAGCATTGATCAGGAGGCTTACCATAAGGAATATCACCGTCATTAAAGTGGAGAGAGTGTACCTCAATAGTAGATGAGTGGGGAATTGGCTTGCATAATTCTTCTATAGGAGGTAGAATCTTCACATCTTCAGCTCTAATACCTTTCTCCTTTAGACACTTCTTAGCTTCCTTCATCACTTCATCATTTAATGCAATAACTCCCCTCTTCTTTGGTGTTGGTGTTGAAATTGGTGCTGGCACAACTGGTTCAGGAGTAATAGGCTCAGGTGTATTTAGCTTAGTTGAAGTCCAATAATCATAATTCTTGCTTATATTAGCCATTAGTTCTTTAGCATCTGTAGGAGTTCTTTTCCTGAAAACACAATTAGCAAAGATATATAGGTATGTCCTAGAATCATTAGTTAATCCATTATAATAAATATCAAGAAGCTCATTTTTAGGTAATGGACATCCAGGATGTGCATGAATCAAGGCACAGAACCTTGTGCATGACTCAGGCAATTTCTCTTCTTCTCCCTATTTAAAATCAAAAAGTCTATGCAAAGGAGCATGTCTAGAACTGGGAGGAAAGTATTTCTGGAAGAAAGAAGCAATCAAGCAATCAGGGCTATCAATGGAACCAGGAGGTAATCTATTAAACCAAGCCCTAGCTTCTCCTTTAGTGAAAAAGGGAAGATCTTAGTAACAAAGTACTTGCGCATTTTAAAATCATTAGAGAATAAAGCACTCATAGTAGAAAGCTCATTCATATGAGCTACAACACTCTCATTTCAGTCCCATAGAAAGGTTCTTTCTCAACAATATTTAAATAGGATAAATCAATAGAGAAATCATAATCTTTATCTTTAATATCTATGGGAGAGGTGGCAAACTTAGGATCAGAGGACAACTTAGGAATAATGGTGCGTCTAGAAAGGAGACTCTTAATAGCACTAGTACCATGTGTGTTTCGGCACAAGTGTAGGGGATCACAACAGTCTTCGATTCGACACAAGGGGAGCCAAAGAATACTTGCAAGCCTTAACAAATGAGTTGTCAATTCAGCTGCACCTGGAAATAGCTCTTGCTCACAGAAGTTTATCAGTAGCAACAGTTTGGTAGTAGCAATAGCAAGGCAAAAGTAGCAGTAAAACAGGAGCAACAGTAACAGTAACAGTAAACAGTGGGATTCGAGTGCGGTAGGCAAAGGGATGGATGGACGATCATTGCATGGACGAGTCTAAACATGTAACTTCAAGATCTAGGGCATTGCAGATAAATAAGAATAAGCATCCAAGTACTAAACAATCCTAGGCATGTGCTCCATTTATAGTCATACGTGCTCGCAATGAGAACTTGCACAACATCTTCTGTCCAGCCAGCCCATGGCAGCGGAGCCTCTAGGGAACTACTCGCAATTAAGGTGCTCATTTTAATTGAGCACTGGAGCAAAGCATTAACACTCCATGAACACACGTGATCCTCACATCACAGCCATCCCCTCCGGTTGTCCCAATTATTGTCACTTCGGGGCCTTTGGATCCGGACATGATATATGTACACAACTTGCAGATAAGATCACAAACAATACTATCATAATGATTCAATAATAAGTTTATATCTGAGATCATGGCACTCGTGCCCTAGTGACAAACATTACGCACAACAAGTTGCAACAAAGTCAAATATCACTAGTAGAGATACTAGGCACTATGATCTAACAATCTTATTCGGCTACAAGATAGAACTCATCCAATCCCTACCATCCCCATAACCTACAACGGGGGATTACTCACTCATGGATGGGGAAAACATCGATGGTTGATGGAGAGGCATTGGTGATGACGATGGCGATGATCCTCTCCAAATTTCCCGTCCCGCTAGGGTGCTAGAACAGAGTTTCTGGATCCGAATCTTGGTTTCTAATGGTGGCGGCAGAGCGGAACTCTTTCTGGAAAAACATCGAACCCCCTCCTGTTTTTAGGTCAAGGGGGAACTTATAGGCGAAGAGGGAGCCAGAGGGGGTGCCTGGGGTGGCCGCACACCCCTAGGCGCGGGGCAGGGCCCACCCGCGCCTGGAAGGGGTGTGGGCCCCCAGGCCTCCACCCAATTTGGTCTTCTGGCTCCGTGGATCTTCTGGTGAAATATAATTTTTGGCATATTTTCCTGGATTTTTCCTGATAGTCGATTTTCTGCACAAAAACTAGACACCAAGGTAATTCTGCTGAAAACAGCGTCAGTCCGTGTTAGTTGTATCCAAATCACACAAGTTTAGAGGAGAAACAATAGCAAAAGTGTTCGGGAAAGTAGATACGTTTTGGACGTATCACATGCTGAAACGTTCAACTCCACGTTGACAGGCATGCACTGGACACTTCCCGACACTGCCACACGGCGCATTTTGTGGTTTGTTACATGACAACACTCCAGTACATAGATATTTTATGATGTAGCACAATTTTTATGTGACTAGACTATGAGATGGTCCTAGCGCCCCTGATAGGATCGTCACCCAACTCTGCGTACCCGCCATTGCGCATTCCCGAACAACTTCCTCCCGCAACATGGAACTATGCCGTGGCAGTGGTAGATCCTTGCCGGTGGCTGACCGTCCTGCGTCACCTTCTCGTCGCGGCATCATTCGTGCCTGCCGGCAGCCATCTGAGGCACCACAATGTGTCCAACTATGCCTGGATCCATCGACATCGGCGCTCGAGGACACCGCGACATCGAAGCTTGTCGTACCGCCACACCCGAAAAGCGCGTTGCACCAGCAGAGATGAAGGAGCGCCAAGCAGCAGCCAAGACGGAAGAGCATCGGAGGAAAGCATGCGAGACCACCATCAAGAAGGGCAGGAGGAATAGAGGAGTCAGCGACAAGTACGAATCTGACTCGGGCAACGAGGAGGCGTTCATGGAGCAGTTGGAGGCAGAAGCAAAGGAGAGTGATGTCAACCTATGGGACTATGAGGAGGAGGACTCCAACGAGGAGAGGGCGCGTATATACGAGGAGGGATTTGCCGACGAGGAGGGAGTTGCCGATGACTCATCGGAGGACACTGCCACCGCCACCGACGAAGACGATAAGGAGGACGATGAGTAATGCTCTGTTGTTAGTATTGTTATTACATATTTAACTGCCATGTCCTGCATTGTAATTGTTGTCACTATCATGTCGTGTGTCATAAGGTTGGGTTGGTTCTACTATAACAATTTCGAGTGGCCGTTAGATCAAAGAGGATCAACGTTTAGCTGGCACGATCTGCGTGGCAACTATCTGACCAATCAGGGCGTGCTGGTTTCTGCGTGAGCTATAGCAAGGGATTTTCTGAGTATTCGTGACTAGCATAGAGGGAAACCTGAGTTTTCGTGACTAACATGGCTCGCAATCCTAGATTCCCCCTCGCTTCCCAGAACATGGAACCACTCCATGGATTGATCCCAAACCCGGCACCTAGCTCCCTCTCGGCATCACAAGCGACTTCTCCAACTATAGATTTCGTGGTGCTTTGGAGAAATCTCGACTTCCCATTTTCTAAACCCGAAAAACCGGCGTTTTCCCAAAGTAGGTGCAAGATTAGGGTGCGCCCATGGGACCTAGGCAATTTCCACGCATGATATACCATGGTGCATGGAAATTCCCGGGAGGTGGGTATTTATCTCGTGGTGCAAGCATATACTGTATTTTTGTGAGTTACGGCCCGATAAATGCGGTTTATAACTGTATGTACCATATAAGACACTCTCAATTTTTAGGGAAAAATGGTTTGGGGTGCCCCATGTGGTACCTACGCTAGATGCATGCATGGGTCCAAGATTGCACCGACCATCACGTTGCCGCGGCCACCGGCAGATTTCACCGTTTTTTGGCAGCACCTAACAAAATCTAAAAAAATAAAGAGAATGTGAAAACTGCTCCTAGAGCACTTGCATGTGACCCACTACCCTCATAAAATTATAGGCAAGGCATACCAGGTCCTTTGGCACCCAAGGCACCACCAGGATGTCTATCAAGTGTGAGTTAACATGGCTTCCAACCCTAGATTCCCCCCTCGCTGCTCAGAACATGGAACCACTCCATGGATTGAGCCCCAAACCCGGCACCTAGCTCCCTCTCAGCATCACAAGTGACTTCTCCAACTAGAGATTTCGTGGTGATTTGGAGAAATCTTGATTTTCCATTTTCCGAACCCGAAAAACCGGCGTTTTCCCAAAGGAGGTGCAAGATTAGGGCGCGCCCATGGGACAGAGGCAATTTCCACGCATGCTACACCATGGTGCATGGCCATTCCTGGGAGGTGGGTATTTATCTCGTGGTGGAAGCATATACTGTATTTTTTGAGTTATGGCCCGGTAAATGCGGTTTCTAACTATATATACCCTATAAGACGCTCTCAATTTTTAGGAAAAAAATGGTTTGGGGTGCCCCATGGGGTACCTAGGCTGGATGGATGCTTGGGTCCAAGATTGCACCGACCGTGGCGTTGCCGTGGCCTCCGGCAGGTTTCCCCATTTTTTTGGGCAGCACGAAACAAAATCTAAAAAGAAATGTGAAAACGGATCCTGGAGCCCTTTCATATGACCCACTGCCCTCATAAAATCATAGGCAAGGCATACCAGGTCCTTTGGCACCCAAGGCACCACCAGGTTGTCTATCGAGTGTGAGTTAAAATGCCTTCCATTCCAAGATTCCCCCTCGCTGTCCAGAACATGGGACCACTCCACGGATTGAGCCCAAACCCGGCACCTAGCTCCCTCTCGGTATAGAAAGAGACTTCTCCAACTAGAGATTTCGTGGTGATTTGGAGAAATCTCGACTTTCCATTTTCTGAACCCGATAAACCGGCATTTTCCCAAAGGAGGTGCAAGATTAGGGCGCGCCCATGGGCCCGAGGAAATTTCCACGCATGCTACATCATTGTGCATGGCCATTCTCGGGAGGTGGGTATTTATCTCGTGGTGCAAGCATATACTGTATTTTTTTTTGAGGTACGACCCAGTAAATGTGGTTTCTAATCGTATCTACCCTATAAGAAACTCTCAATTTTGAGGAAAAATTGTTTGGGGTGACCCATGGGGTACCTAGGCTGGATGCATGCCTAGGTCCAAGATTGCACCGACCGTCGCGTTGCCGCGGCCGCCGGCGGGTTTCGCCTTCTTTTGGGCAGCATCAAACAAAATCTAAAAAAATAAAAATTGTGAAAACGGCTCCTAGAGCCCTTGCATGTGACCCACTACCCTCATAAATCATAGGCAAGGCATACCAGGTCCTTTGGCACCCAAGGCACCACCAGGATGTCTATCGAGTGTGAGTTAACATGGCTTCCAACCCTAGATTCCCCCCTCACTGCCTAGAACATGGAACCACTCCATGGATTGAGCCCCAACCCGACACCTAGCCCCCTCTCGGCATAGAAATCGACTTATCCAACTAGAGATTTCGTGGTGATTTGGAGAAATCTCGACTTCCCATTTTCTGAACCCAAAAAATTGGCGTTTTCCCAAAGGAGGTGCAAGATTAGAGCACGCCCATAGGCTTGAGGCAATTTCCACGCATGCTACACCATGGTGCATGGCCATTCCCGGGACGTGGGTATTTATCTCGTGGTGCAAGTATATACTATTTTTTTAGTTACGACCTGGTAAATGTGGTTTCTAACTTTTTGTACCTTATAAGACACTCAATTTTCAGGAAAAAATGGTTTGGGGTGCCCCATGGGGTACCTTGGCTGGATACATGCCTGGGTCCAAGATTGCACCGACTGTCGCGTTGCTGCGGCCGCCGGCGGGTTTCACCGTTTTTTTGGGCAGCACAAAAGAAAACCTTAAAAAATAAAAAAATTTGTGAAAACGGCGCCTGGATCCCTTGCATGTGACCCACTGCCCTCATAAAATTATAGGCAAGGCATAACAGGTCCTTTGGCACCCAAGGCACCACCAGTATGTCTATTCAGTGTGAGTTAACATGGATTGCAACCCTACATTCCCTCTTCGATGCCTAGAACATGGAACCACTCCATGGATTGAGCCCAAACCCGGCATCTAGCTTCCTCTCGGCATCGCAAGGGACTTCCACAACTAGAGATTTTGTGGTGATTTGGAGAAATCTCGACTTTCCATTTTCTGAACCCGAAAAATCGACATTTTCCCAAAGGAGGTGCAAGATTACGACACGCCCATGGGCTCGAGGCAATTTCGACACATGTTACACCATGCTGAATGGCCATTCTCGGGAGGTGTGTATTTATCTCGTGGTGCAAGCATATACTATTTTTTTTGAGTTATGGCCTGGTAAATGCGGTTTCTAATTGTATGTACCCTATAAGACACTGTCAATTTTCAGGAAAAAAGATTTGGGGTGCCCCATGGGTACCAAGGATGAACGCATGCCTGGGTCCAAGATTGCACCGACGACGGTCGCCGACGCGTTTAGCCCTTTTTTTGGCAGCACCAAACAAAATCTAAAAAAATAAAAAATTGTGAAAATGGCTCCTGGAGCCCTTTCATGTGAACCACTGCCCTCATAAAATCATAGGCAAGGCATACTAGGTCCTTTGGCACCCAAGGCACCACCAGGATGTGTATCGAGTGTGAGTTAACATGGCTTCCAACCCTAGAATCCCGCCCTCACTGCCTAGAACATGGAACCAGTCCATGGATTGAGCCCAAACCCGGCACCTAACTCCCTCTCGGCATCGCAAGCGACTTCTCCAACTAGAGAGTTCGTGGTGATTTGGAGAAATCTTGACTTTCCCTTTTTTGAAACCAAAAAGCCAGCGTTTCCGAAAGGAGGTGCAAGATTAGGGCACGCCCATGGGCCCGAGGCAATTTCCATGCATGATACACCATGGTGCATGGCCATTCCCGGGAGGTGGGTATTTATCTCGTGGTGCAAGCATATACTATATTTTTTGTGTTACGGCCCGGTAAATGCGATTTCTAACTGTATGTACCGTATAAGACACTCCTAATTTTAAGGAAAAAATGGTTTTGGGTGCCCCATGGGGTACCTAGGCTGGATGCATGCCTGGGTCCAAGATTGCACCGACCTTCGCGTTGCCACGGACGCCGCAGGTATCGCCGGTTTATTGGGAAGCACCAAACAAAATCTATTTTTTTTTGAAAATGGCTCCTGGAGCCCTTGCATGTGACCCACTGCCCTCTTAAAATCATAGGCAAGAATACCAGGTCCTTTGGCATCGAAGGCACCACTAGGATGTCTATCAAGTGTGAGTTAACATGGCTTCCAACCCTAGATTCCCACCTCGCTGCCCAGAACATGGAACCACTCCATGGATTGAGCCCAAACCCGGCACCTAGCTTCCTATTGGCATTGCAAGCGACTTCTCCAAATAGAGATTTCGTGGTGATTTGGGGAAATCACGACTTTCCATTTTTTTTGAGGTACGACCCGGTAAATGCGGCTTCTAATTGTATGTACCCTATAAGATACTCTAAATTTTTAGGAAAATGGTTTGGGGTGCCCCATGGGGTACCTAGGCTAGATGCATGCCTGGGTCCAAGATTGCACCAAACATCGTGTTTCCACGGCGCCGGTGGGTTTCACCGTTTTTTTGGGCAGCACCAAACAAAATCTAAAAAAACAAAAAATTGTGAAAATGGCTCCTGGATCCCTTACATGTGACCCACTGCCCTCATAAAATCATAGGCAAGGCATACCAGGTCCTTTGGCACAAAAGGCACCACTAGGATGTCTATTGAGTGTGAGTTAATATGTCTTCCAACCCTAGATTCCCCCCTCGCTGCCAAGAACATGGAACCACTCCATGGATTGAGCCAAACCCGACACCTAGCTCCCTGTCGGCATCGCAAGCGACTTCTCCAACTAGAGTTTTGTGGTGATTTGTAAAAATCTCGACTTTCCATTTTCTGAACCCACAAAACCGACGTTTTCCAAAAGGAGGAGCAAGATTAGGACGTGCCCATGGGCTCGAGGCAATTTCTACGCAAGCTACACCATGGTGCATGGAAATTTCTGGGAGGTGAGTAGTTATCTCGTGGTGCAAGCATATACTGTATTTTTTTTGAGTTACGGCCCGGTAAATGCGGTTTCTAACTGTATGTACCCTATAAGACACTCAATTTTTAGGAAAAAATGGTTTGGGGTGCCCCATGGGGTACCTAGGCTGGATGCATGCCTGGGTCCAAGATTGCACCGACCATCGTGTTGCCACGGCCACCAGCAGGTTTTGCCTATTTTTTGGGAAGAACCAAAGAAAATCTAAAAAAAATAAAAAAATTGTGAAAACGGCTCCTGGATCCCTTGCATGTGACCCACTGTCCTCATAAAATCATAGGCAAGGCATACCAGGTCCTTTGGCACCCAAGCCACCACTAGTATTTCTATCGAGTGTGAGTTAACATGCCTTCCAACCCTAGATTCCCCCCTCGCTGCCTAGAACATGGAACCACTCCATGGATTGAGCCCAAAACCGGCACCTAGCTCCCTCTCGGCATCGCAACGGACTTATCCAACTAGAGATTTCGTGGTAATTTAGAGAAATCTCGACTTTCCATTTTCTGAACCCAAAAAACCGACGTTTTCCCAAAGGAGGTGCAAGATTAGGGAGCGCCCATGGGCTCGAGGAAATTTCCACGCATGCTACACCATGGTGCATGGCCATTACCGGGAGGTGGGTATTTATCTCATGGTGCAAGCATATACTATATTTTTTTGAGTTATGACTAGGTAAATGCGGTTTATAACTGTATGTACCCTATAAGACACTCTAAATTTTCAGGAAAAATGGTTTGGGGTGCCCCATGGGTACCTAGGCTGGTTGCATACCTGGGTCCAAGATTGCACCGACTGTCATGTTTTCATGGCCGCCGGTGGGTTTCGCCCTTTTTTGGGCAGCACCAAGCAAAATGTAAAAAAAATAAAAACAATTGTGAAAACGGCTCCTGGATCCCTTGCATGTGACCCACTGCCCTCATAAAATCATAGGCAAGGCATACCAGGTCCTTTGGCACCCAAGGAACCACCAGGATGTCTATCGAGTGTGAGTTAACATGGCTTCCAACCCTAGATTCCCACCTCGCTGCCTAGAACATGGAACCACTCCATGGATTGAGCCCAAACCCGGCACCTAGCTCCCTCTCGGCATCACAAGAGACTTCTCCAATTAGAGATTTCGTGGTGATTTGGAGAAATATCGACTTTCCATTTCCTGAACCCGAAAAATCGGCGTTTTCCTAAAGGAGGTGCAAGATTAGGGCGCGCCCATGGGCTCGAGGCAATTTCGACGCATGCTACACCATGGTGCATGGCCATTCCTGGGAGGTGGGTATTTATCTCGTGGTGCAAGCTTATACTGTATATTTTTTGAGTTACGGCCCGGTAAATACGGTTTCTTACTGTATGTAACCTATAAGACACTCTCAATTTTTAGGAAAGAATGGTTTGGGGTGTCCCATGGGGTACCTAGGCTGGATGCATGCCTGGATCCAAGATTGCACCGACCGTAGCGATGCCGCGGCCACCGGCGGGTTTCACCGTTTTTTTGGGCAGCACCAAGAAAATCTAAAAAAATAAGAAATTGTGAAAACGGCTCCTGGATCCCTTTCATGTGACCCACTGCCCTCATAAATCATAGGCAACGCATACCTGGTCCTTTGGCACCCAAGGCACCACCAGGATGTCTATCGATTGTGAGTTAACATGGGTTCCAACCCTAGACCCCCCCTTGCTGCCCAGAACATGGAACCACTCCATGGATTGAGCCCAAACCTGGCACCTAGCTCCCACTCGGCATCGCAAGCGACTTATCCAACTAGAGATTTCTTGGTGATTTGGAGAAATCTCAACTGTCCATTTTCTGAACCCAAAAATCCGACGTTTTCCCAAAGGAGATGCAAGATTAGGGCGCGCCCATGGGCTCGAGGCCATTTCCATGCATGCTACACCATGGTGCATGGCCATTCCCGGGAAGTGGGTATTTATCTCGTGGTGCAAGCATATACTGTATTTTTTTGAGTTATGGCCCGATAAATGCGGTTTCTAACTGTATATACCCTATAAGACAATATCAATTTTTAGGTAAAAATGATTTTTTGGTGCCCCATGGCGTACCTAGGCTGGATGCATGCCTAGGTCCAAGATTGCACCAACCATCGTGTTGCCGCGGCCGCCGGAGGGTTTCACCGTTTTTTGGGCAGCACCAAACAAAATCTAAATAAAGTAAAACATTTGTGAAAACGGCTACGAGAGCCCGTGCATGTGACACACTGCCCTTATAAAATCATAGACAAGGCATACCAAGTCCTTTGGCACCCAAGGCACCACAAGGATGTCTATAGAGTGTGAGTTAAAATGGCTTCCAGCCCTAGATCCCCTCCTTGTTGCCTAGAACATGGAACCAATCCATGGATTGAGCCCAAACCCGACACCTAGATCCCTCTCGGCATGGCAAGCGACTTCTCCAACTAGAGATTTCGTGGTGATTTGGAGAAATCTCGACTTTCGATTTTCTGAACCCAAAAAGGTGGCGTTTTCCCAAAGGAGGTGCAAGATTACGGCACGCCCATGGGCTCGAGGCAATTTCGACGCATGTTACACCATGGTGCATGGAAATTCCCGGGAGGTGGGTATTTATCTCGTGGTGCAAGCATAAACTATAATTTATTTTGAGTTACGGCCCGGTAATGTGGTTTCTAACTGTTTATACCCTATAAGACAGTCTCAATTTTCAGGAAAAAATGGTCTGGGGTGCCCCATGGGGTACCTAGGCTGGATGCATGCCTGGCTCCAAGATTGCACCGACCGTCGTGTTGCCGCGGCCGCCAGCAGGTTTTGCCGTTTTTTGGGCAGCACAAAAAAAAATCTAAAAAAAATAAAAAATTTGTGAAAACAGCTCCTGGATCTCTTGCATATGACCCACTACCCTTATAAAATCATAGGGAAGGCATATCAGGTCCTTTTACACCCAAGGAACCACCAGGATGTCTATCGAGTGTGAGTTAACATGGCTTCCAACCCTAGATTCCCCCCTCACTGCCAAGAACATGGAACCACTCCATGAATTGAGCCCAAACCCGGCACCTAGCTCTCTCTCGGCATCGCGAGCGAATTCTCCAACTAGAGATTTCGTGGTGATTTGGGGAAATCTCGGCTTTCCATTTTCTAAACCTTAAAACTGGCGTTTTGCCAAAGGAGGTGCAAGATTAGGGCGTGCCCATGGGCCCGCCGCAATTTCCACGCATGCGACACCATGGTGCATGGCCATTCACGGGAGGTGCGTATTTATCTCGTGGTGCAAGCATATACTGTATTTTTTTGAGTTACGACCTGGTAAATGCGGTTTGGGGTGTCCCATGGGGTACCTAGGCTGGATGCATGCCTGGGTCCAAGATTGAACCGACCGTCGCGTTACCGCGGCCGACGGCGGGTTTCACTATTTTTTTGGGCAGCACCAAAAAATATAAATAAATATTTTTTTTTGAAAACGGCTCCTGGATCCCTTGCATGTGACACACTGCCCTCATAAAATCATAGGCAAGGCATACCAGGTCCTTTGGCACCCAAGGCACCACCAGGATGTCTATCGAGGTTGAGTTAAAATGGCTTCCAACCCTAGATTCCCTCCTTGCTACCTAGAACATGGAACCAATCCATGGATTGAGCCCAAAACCGACACCTAGCTCCCTCTCGGCATGGTAAGCGACTTCTCCAACTAGAGATTTCGTGGTGATTTGGAGAAATCTCGACTTTCGATTTTCTGAACCAAAAAAGGCGGTGTTTTCCCAAAGGAGGTGCAAGATTACGGCACGCCCATGGGCTCGAGGCAATTTCGACGCATGTTACACCATGGTGCATGGCAATTCCCGGGAGGTGGGTATTTATATCGTGGTTCAAGCATAAACTATAATTTATTTTGAGTTACGACCCAGTAAATGTGGTTTCTAACTGTTTATACCCTATAAGACAGTCTCCATTTTTAGGAAAAAATGGTCTGGGGTTCCCCATGGGGTACCTAGGCTGGATGCATGCCTGGGTCCAAGATTGCACCGACCGTCGCGTTGCCGCGACCGCCATGAGGTTTTGCCGTTTTTTGGGCAGCACCAAAAAAATCTAAAAAAAATAAAAAAATTGTGAAAATAGCTCCTGGATCTCTTGCATGTGACCCACTGCCCTTATAAAATTATAGGTCAGGCATAACAGGTCCTTTGCCACCCAAGGAACCACCAGGATGTCTATCGAGTGTGAGTTAACATGGCTTCCAACCCTAGATTCCCCCCTCACTTCCAAGAACATGGAACCACTCCATGGATTGAGCCCAAACCCGGCACCTAGATATCTCTCGGCATCGCAAGCGACTTCTCCAACAAGAAATTTCGTGGTGATTTGGGGAAATCTCAGCTTTCCATTTTCTAAACCCGAAAACCGGCGTTTTCCCAAAGGAGGTGCAAGATTAGGGCGTGCCCATGGGCCCGCCGCAATTTCCACGCATGCTACACCATGGAGCATGGCCATTCCCGGGAGGTGCGTATTTATCTCGTGGTGCAAGCATATACTGTATTTTTTTGAGTTACGGCCCGGTAAATGCGGTTTGAGGTGCCCCATGGGGTACCTAGGCTGGATGCACGCCTGGGTCCAAGATTGCACCGACCATCGCGTTACCGCGGCCGACGGCGGGTTTCACTATTTTTTTGGGCAGCACCAAAAAATCTAAATAAATTTTTTTTTTTGAAAATGGCTCCTGGATCCCTTGCATGTGACCCACTTCCCTCATAAAATCATAGGCAAGGCATACCAGGTCCTTTGGCACCCAAGTCACCACCAAGATGTCTATCGAGTGTGAGTTAACATGGCTTCCAACTAGATCCCCCCTCGCGGCCCAGAACATGGAACCACTCCATGGATTGAGCCCAAACTCGTCAATTAGCTTCCTCTCGGCATCGCAAGAGGTTTCTCCAACTAGAGATTTCGTGGTAATTTGGAGAAATCTCAACTTTTCCATTTTCTGAACCCAAAAAACTGGCGTTGTCCCAAAGGAGGTGAAAGATTAGGGCGCGCCCATGGGCTCGAGGCAATTTCCACGCATGCTACACCATGGTGCATGGCCATTCCCGGGAGGTGGGTATTTATCTCGTGGTGCAAGCATATACTGTATTTTTTTAAGTTATAGCCTGGTAAATGCGGTTTGTAACTGTATGTACCCTAGAAGAACTCTCAATTTTAAGGGAAAAATGGTTTAGGGTGCCCCATGGGGTACCTAGGCTGGATGCACGCCTGGGTCCAATATTGCACTGACCATCGCGTTGCCGGGGCCGCCGGCGGGTTTCGCCGTTTTTTGGGCACCACCAAACAAAATCTAAAAAAGAATAAAAAAATTGTGAAACGGCTCCTGGATCCCTTGCATGTGACCCACTGGCCTGATAAAATCATAGGCAAGGCATACCAGGTCCTTTGGCACCCAAGGCACCACCGGGATGTCTATCGAGTGTGAGTTAACATGGCTTCCAACCCTAGATTCCCCCGCTCGCTGCCCAAAACATGGAACCACTCCATGGATTGAGCCCAATCCCAGCAACTAGCTCCCTCTCGGCATCGCAAGCGACTTCTCCAACTAGAGATTTCATGGTGATTTCGAGAAATCTCAACTTTCCATTTTCTGAACCCAAAAAGCCGGCGTTTAGCCAAAGGAGGTGCAAGATTAGGGCACGCCCATGGGCTCGAGGCAATTTCCACGCATGCTACACCATGGTGCATGGCCATTCCCGGGAGTGGGTATTTATCCTGTGGTGCAAGCATATACTGTATTTTTTTTGAGTTATAGCCCGATAAATGCGGTTTCTAACCGTTTATACCCTATAAGACACTCTCAATTTTCAGGAAAAAATGGTTTGTGGTGCCCCATGGGGTACCTAGGCTGGATGCATGCCTGGGTCCAAGATTGCACCGACCGTCGCGTTGCCGCGGCCGCTGGCGGGATTCGCCGTTTTTTTGGCAGCACCAAACAAAATCTAAAAAAGAACAAAAAAATTATGAAAACGGCTCCTGGATCCCTTGCATGTCACCCATTGGCCTCATAAAATCGTAGGCAAGGCATACCATGTCCTTTGGCACCCAAGGCACCACCAGGATGTCTATCGAGTATGAGTTAACATGGCTTCTAACCCTAGATTCCCCCCCTCTCTACCCAGAACATGGAACCACTCCATGGATTGAGCCCAAACTCGGCACCTAGCTCCCTCTCGGCATATCAAGCGACTTCTCCAACTAGATATTTCGGGGTGATTTGTAGAAATCTTGACTTTCCATTTTCTGAACCCGAAAAACCGGTGTTTTCCCAAAGGAGGTGCAATATTAGGGCTTTATAGAATCCCCCATGGGGCCAAGTTAATTCTGCGTCCCAATTGTTAGGCACCGTTGGATTGGGGAGAATGGGCGATAAGGATCGTCCTTTGCAATAGCGATCTGCGAGTAGGCATTTATGAGTCCCTATTGGCCCTAGCAACCACCAGTGGGCCTACCTCCTTGACATTATAAACACGACCATGTGGCCGAAGATCAACTCCGTTCGTTCCCTGCAACTCGCGTCAACACAAGCATCGAATCCTACCTGAAGAAACGACACCTCGCCATGGGGAGGCCCCGTCTCAGCTTGCACAAGGCCGAGTTGTTCGCCCACTACGACATACTCGCGCCGCTGCTAGCGAGGCTACCGGACGACTACGAGATCATCTACGCCTGGCTGCCCATGACGCCGCTCTTGCGGCATCGTGCTGTCGAGGCAGATCGAGGAGAGCCACCGCCAGCTGCCGGAGCAGAAGAGATAAATGGACCAATACGTGCTCACCAACGCGTAATGTCCAAGGTGCTTCAAGAAGGAGCAGGACGCATTGCTTTGGCTTTACAGAGCTCACCGTCCGGAGATCCACCTAAATCTGCACAACCTCGAAGGGAGACAACGCTTCTGGACAGTTCATGGGCGTACGCCCTCTGTGACACCCCCGGGATCAAGGCTAGAGAAATCCCAGACCTTCGTCTGAAGATAAGCCTAACCTAATCTCGAAAGCGTACATAGGGAGAATTGATAACACAACAGTGACCCTATGAAACAAAAAATTATTACAGCAAGCTCATAACAGAGCGAAGAACCAAAATATTACAAGCGTACAGGGTGTACTCCGCAAGACTTATGGCTGGTGGTGTTATTTTGCATAAATCCATCTTTGTTTTGTAAAACAAGAGGGAGAAAAATCTTGAATAATCAGAATATTTTAAAGGGGATAAGAGAGCGGTATATCTAGCTTTCATCATCTTTTGATATCCACTGTATCATCATTAGCTAAACCTACCTAGGATCACCCCCTCGTACCCATGAGGAAGCATCCTTAAGCGCACGTTGATCAACTTGCCAAGTTTTACGATGAGGTTAAAGTTCTCTATGATCTTTGAATCTGGTTCCCAAGTTCGTCCATAACCGTGTACACAGCTTTTCGAAAAGATTTAACCCTGCAGGGGTGCACAACTTTACCCACACGCGCCAACCTATTCGTAATGCCACTATAGATTAGTCCTCTTCCTTGGAAGGCCGGTAGAGAGTGGTTGACCACGACCTTTACCTTGCTTTTGCCGAGACCATGAGTCACGCACTAGGGAGATGTCACTGTAATGGGTCAAATCCCGAAGTCGGTCCATAATGATGTGCGCAGGGTTCAATATTATGGATGCCGGGCATCTCTTGTTCCCGGCCATGCTTACCTACCTGTTATGACTGCACCTCCTTCACCTCCATTCAAGAACATCCAAGATGCATATGTCGAATGGAAAGCTCGAACTATGTGACTCATGGAATCTACTCGGCAAGTTAGTTGGTCAATGGGGTTTCCAGGCCTCTGTGTGGTTGTACACTCATCTTGGACCATAGGAAAGGACTCAGGTCCTAGTAGTGGCAAGTATGGGACTGCAAAAAATCACAACCCACCATGGCCTCCCATACAAGCCTTAGCATGTTTAACTTTCATCTATGATCATACCACGTCATCCTGTCAAACTAGGTTCATTCTCAGCTCTGATTCATCAATCGGATGGACAAGTGGTAACATCTAAGCATGGCTAAGCACAACAGATATAACAACTCTAACAACGCTTCACAAGCCAAACCCTAGTTATTTTAGGAGCAGTGGATCAGGGAATATAGGCTTCAAAGGTAACATGCACCAGATAGGATTACTCCATCTATCAATAAAATACTTGGAATTGTATGCACATGGCAAGAATGAAATACTTTAAAAGAATAGGATTCATATGTATGTGTGGGGATTTGCTTGCCTTTGCTAGTTGATATCTAGAAAGCAGAGCTTCAGACATCTGATAATTGACTTGGTTATAGTTGTCCAAGTATTGGTCTTCGAGCTTCGACGGTGTTGATCTCGGACTTAAGTCTTGGACTTGATCTCGATACTGATATCGTATTCTCCCGGAAAAGAACCAAATATCGGAAAGAAGGGAAAACAATCAACACATGGCATCGATGCAATGCTCAAGAAAGGATGATGATATGACAAGTTCAAAGTTGTTGAATTGTAACCCTAAACATGCTCGACCATTTTAAACACGGTATAAGAAGTGCAAATTCTAGAATAGGGGATCCTCGGAATCACCTATGGGGTTCATTTAGTTCTTCTAATTATACTTTCCATGAAAGTTGATTAACAATGCATGATTTTAATGCTAGTGTTTAGATATTATTTTTCTGAACATTTTGATATATTATTTGTATTTTTCATAGTTAAAATGAATTAGTTATGTTTTTTCCCGATTTTAATCCATTTTAAATCATTTTAGGAAAATATAAAACATTTTTGAATTATTTAAATTATTTTCCAGCTTGGGCCCACATGTCATAAGTTTACTCATTTTAGAAAACATTTTCCAAAATTATTAAAATCCTGACAGGGGTGGCCCACATGGGTATATATTAATTCCAGAAATGAATTTACAAAACATTAAACAAAAGAAAAAGAGATTGTGGCGTCAGAATGACATCAGCTTCGCCATTGCTCATAGATCGAGCATGGGGCATGAGATTGGGGGCACGCGCGCAGGCGTGGTTAGGGGCGTTGGAGAGAGCGCGACGCAGGCTACCTAAAGATAGTGGCGCCGCCCTGGATTGGTCACCGGAGCATGACACACGGCAGCGCGCGGCAGCAGGGCTTGTAGGTGGTCACGACTCTGATGACAGAGAGCGAGAGGAGGCAAGTGGAGAGGTCCATGACAACCAGGAGCTCACCAGGAAGCGAATGGAGGCAACAACGAGGCGCGGGGTGGTCGGAATCGATGGCGAGAACAGCGGCCGGAGCTCGGGAGGGAGACCTCGATTGGGGCTTCTGGGAGCATGCCGGCTCAAGCGATCAGGGGCAATCGACCGAGTCGACGAAGGTGGTCATCCCCGCAAGCTCAGAACAATAGGAGGAGGCAAGGAATGACGGCGATGGAAGACTCTGGCCGGAGCTAGGGTTCGGCTTCTTCTCGTGAGCGGCACAGGGCGAGAGACAAAGGGATAAGAGCATGGGGAGAGAGGGCAGCGCGGCGATCTTATCCATCTCTAAAAGCTCGACGGGCGGCGGCGACAAAGCGGTGGAGATCAACGGCGGCGGCGCTGCCACAGAGCTCCTTGTCGATGACTCGTCTTTGATGAAGACGACGCAGGGATAGAAGGCCGAAGCGGTATCGGGCCAGGGGTGGGCTAGCGCAGGACGTTGTTGGGCCTGCTGCGGGTGCTCGAGCGGCAGAGGGGAGAGGGGAGAGGAGAGAGGGGAGAGGGGAGAGGGGAGATTGCTGGGCTCGGCCCAGGTAGAGTTAGGGAAATGTTTTTATTTGCAGAAACATTTTATATTTCTGGTTTTTTGTTTTCTCTTTGTATTTTCATTTTCAAATCTGTTTTGGATATTTCCAAAATACAGAAACTTTTATAAACATTTAAAATACTGCAGGAACCCTTGTAACCAATTTGGCTACCGTAGGTTTTGTAGTTTTCAAATTCAGAACCATTTTGAATGTGTTTCAAATAGAGAGGGGAAGCTAGGGTTTAGGGTTTTGTGTTTATTTTTCCTTGCATGCATTTTAAAATGATGCTCATGAATGCACAATCAAACCATGATTACTATTTAATAAAACTAGGGTTGTTACAATTGTATCCCCCTTAAAAGAATCTCGACTCGACATTCCTAGGTAGGAAGATAGAAGGAACATGGTTACACTAAAATTCTACGATCTTCTCGAAGAGGTTGATCCATGCCACCATGACGAGTTGACGAAGCGCTTCATAATATTCTAGGTGGCTACTCACACTAAGGAAGAGGGAATGACACAGAACCACAAACTGAGTATCTCATGGTCAACTCATGGATAGATGTTTTGCAAACATCTCTAAAGCCAACATACATGAAACACGCCAAGGTAATCGATAAACAAAAGGAGAAGGTTTGAAGGTAACATGTAATTGGTCTTCATAAGGATTGAGACCATGAAGCTTGCAGAAGAGGTTAACTTCTGAAGGAAGAAGACTTCCAACAGAAAGAACATGACCACATAATTCGAGAGATAAACCTCTACTAAACAACTTCAGTAGAGCTTCGCAGGTGAGAGAGATTGGTACCAACAAAACTAAGTTATTGAACTACTTTTTACACAGAAGGGTCATTCTTTGGTCCAACAGAAGGCTAAGACAGAAAGGTGTATTGGTGAAGAGGACTCACAAGAGTCACAAGGAACATGTAACAAGAGGAACTGTTGATTACTAAAATCATAGTCGCTCTTTAAACACGTTTAATAAAGCGGAAAGGAAACTCTTTATTCATCCAGGACTATCAAAATCTTTGCCAAATATATTGATATCACTTTACACCACCAAGATGAATAGTTTAGAAGATTCATGATGACACGAGAAGAAAGAAACTTCATTCTCAAACTTCAAGTACTTGGCATAACAAGACGCTTGCCAATATATAAGGGTCTAGAGAATCGACCGAGAGACATTTAGCAACTCTACTTTAAATGTTCTCCTTGATGTTCGAGATACTAATATCAAACTTTTAACAAGCCTTCAATCATTCATCAAATAAAGGTCAAACTTCATCTACAAATGAGACCATAAGCAAAACTCCTATAATGATTCATAGAAGAAGCCTCGCGAGGAGTGATTGTTATTCCTGATTCAAGGAATATGGCGATAGATCTTCTGACTGATTGTGCCAACCATTACATCAATCTTGCCAGAGTTACAATAGACCTATGTCATAACCTTGAGGAACACCAATCATTATTGCTTCTTGATATTCAACTTTGATTAAGTGGAGAGATACTTTAGACTGAGCATGTCCGAATAAAAAGGGTGCAGCATTTACCATAGAGGTAAAGTCACTAGATTCTCAAGACACTGACTATAATTTCAAGCTCCAAAAGATGAGCTATATTGCAAAACGAATGTATTAGCAAGTTATCAAAAGATAATTGCACCTACATGAGTTTTTTGCAATGAAACACAATTGAATCCTTGTTGGGAAACATTTAGGAGGATATCAAAGTTTTGTTAGACTTCTTATCTTCCGTGAAAGAATCAATCAGTGGCTTGGTATCCTTGGAGAATTTTCTCGAGATGTGAAGGTATCAACCTCCCATATCAATAATGCTTTTCACATGCGTGACTAATTTGAAATGATTCTCGAGGAAACAAAGACAACTCTGCTCTAATCCACGGCGACATCTTTCAACATTTGCATGTGAACTAGAGAAAGTTACTTCTAGCATCTAAAACACATACTTCGAGATAACACGAGTATGGTTCTCAAAAGTTTCCAACATTAATGCCAAATGTTTCATATGAATCTCATATATCATGGAGAAGATAAGGATGTCATCGATGGGCTCAATAACAAACTTATCAAGACACTCCATTAAGATGGACTCATGTGTTGCTTGGACAAAGTAAGAATATTGGTTAGATCAAAGGACATGAAGATGCACTCAAGTGAAACATCACGAGAAGAAACATCATCAGGATAGCCCTTGGAACTGAGTTTGATTTGACGATTGCCCAATCAAATCACAGGCGTGGAAAGATAACATATCCATGAAGGACATACTATCTTACTTCAACACGAACAAAACTAAACATCCCTTTATAGAGGAACAAAGTTGAATAGAACTTCTGTCTTACAACTCTCCAAGTTGTTCTTTAAGCTCAACCAACTAGTTCAGGGTTATCCAGTACGGATCCCTAGAGAAAGGAGCAGTTCAGAGAACTTGCTTGCTCTAGAACTTGACAACACGATCATGTGGAAACATGGCGATACTTCTAGTAGACATCCAGAATATCACGAACCATCGATATGTCACTTAGTTCGAGAGGAAACTTGCTTGGTAAGTTAAGAAGACATAGTCTCAGAGTTTTGGTGCGAACCGAACTCTTTGACCAAAGAGAGGGCATTAGAATGACGGACTTGGTAGCACAAGCATCCTTTGCTTAGTGATGGGGTTAACTGATCATGCTAAGAATGATACAAATGTCCTTTGATTTCAAAGCAATGAGAATTGCTAAGAATCTTAGATGGCCACATCAATAGGCACACGCATCATTCCTGAGTGCAAAAACTCAGAGGAAGGGTGGGTAATATGTGTAAGAGCATCACTTCATTAGGAGGGTCATGAAACTTAGCACGACCTCTTAGTATAAAAGAGTGTGACACTTTAAGGTGGAACGAAACATAAACTAATCAATGATTATTGATCTGCGGATTACAACACTTTGACCTGGTCTTAGAAATGACGAGGTATTGGAGTTTGTTTCTCCTGACATACCTAACTAGTTTGTCCACAAGATTAACTTGCATCGGAAGACACCAATGCACATTTAATACTTGGCTACCAACTGGTAGACAAAGGTCAGAAAAAACAGGGGGAAAGGAACATGCTCAGGATGGAATCCCGAGATGTAGATGCATAAGTCAACAATCTTCTGATAACCAATGCATAGAAAAGGGAGGGGTGTGGAAGAGTCACGAGTATAGAAGTGAGACTCTCGAAGAGCACTCTTGTCGTGATCTATTTGGTTCCATTGAAGAACATGTGCCATAGCTGATGGTAGGGAAAGTCCTTTATCATCACTGTTTAATAGCGACAATATCCACAAGCGTGAAGGCTACACTAGAAGATACTAGCCATCCCGAGGTAATGTGTGAACATTAACCACAGGGGTCAACAATGGATCTTGGGTTAAAGGTTAGCTTCATGTACACGATTTACAGCACCAGAATCCGGCACAATCGGGGATCTTAGGTTCAAGTCCAAGGGTTAAACCCAGAGAAGGAGTAACTGCTACTTGCGTGACAAAGCGTTCTCTACAAGATAGTGATCACGAGGTAGCTTCCAAGAGAAGATACAACTTCTGAAGTACCCAAATAAACAAAAAAGGAGATACTCGAGGCGAAAGGAAACCTCGAATCCTGGAACAGAACATTAAGGAACCATTAACATGATGTTGTGGACCCATAAAATAGAGAGATTATGATAGAAAGAAATCTCTCGAACAAATAGGATCAAAGGGAACAAGAAGCACACACACCAAACTCTGAAGAACTTAACACTAGGTCAACTAGTTGAGAAACGACATGCCTAAAGAGGCACCAAAGATTTGAAAGACTGGACGAGATAGCAAAACTTTCCAAATCAACACAAGATAAGATTACCCAGAGTTTTAGAGACAAACTGGATAAGGAGAAAAAGAGGCAGACCAGAGTTTTCGCACATAATTTTCATCTTTGAAAATAGTTTTCACAAATACTAGACTCAACATTGACCAATAGAAATGTTTCCTACAGTCGGTACTGCTCTGATACCAAAACCGGTGACACCCCCGGGATTAAGGCTAGACAAATCCCAGACCTTCGTCTGAACATAAGCCTAACCTAATCTTGAAAGCATACAAAGGGATAATTGATAACACAACAGTGACCCTACGACACAAAAAATTATTACAGCAAGACAATAACTGAGAGAAGAACCAAAACATTACAAGCATAGGTCACTGATCACAAACATGAAATAACGGAAGGAAAATTATGCTAGTAAGTATAGCAAAATTAAAAAATGGCCTAAGAGTCTTAAAGCATAACGATGAGGTCCAATCCATAGATCCCAGACTGCCGACTGGGAACTCAAAGCTACTCGTCGATGTCGATGCTGTAAAGAACTCATCTTCTATGGTAACACTTACTCTGTTGCAAAAGTATCAATGAAGCAAGGGTGAGTACAGGGTGTACTCTACAAGACTTATGGCTGGTGGAGTTATTTTGCATAAAGGCATATTTATTTTGTAAAACAAGAGGGAGAAAAATCTCCACTAATCATAATATTTTAAAGGGTATAATAGAGCGGTGTATCTAGCTCTGATCATATTTTGATATCCACCGAATCATCATCAGCCGAACCCCTACCTAGGATCACCCCCTCGTACCCATGAGGAAGCATCCTTAAGCACACGTTGATCAACTTTCCACGTTTTATGATTAGGTTAAATTTCTCTATGATCTTTGAATCTAGTCTCCAAGATCATCCATAACCGTGGACACGGCTTTTCGAAAAGGTTTAACCCTGCAGGGGTGCACAACTTTACCCACACGTGCCAACCGATTCTTAATTCCATTATAGATTAGCCCTCTTCCTTGGAAGGCCGGCAGAGAGTGGTTGACCATGACCTTTACCTTGCTTTCGCCGAGACCATGAGTCACGCACTAGGGAGATGCCGCCGTAATGGGTCGAGTCCCGAAGTCGGTCCCTAATGATGTGCGCAGGGTTCAAGATTACGGATGCCGTCTTCCCGACCACGCTTACCTACCTGTTATGAATGCACCTCCTTCACATCCATTCAAGAACATCCAAGATGCGTATGCCGAATGGAAAGCCCGAACTATGTGACTCATGGAATCTACTCGGCAAGTTAGTTGGTCGAGGGGGTTTCCAGGCCCCCGTGTGGCTGTACGCTCATCTTGGACCATAGGCAAGAACTCAGGTCCTAGTAGTGGCAAGTATGGGACTACAAAAACCACAACCCACCATGGCCTCCCATACAACCCTTAGCATGTTTAACTTTCATCTATGATCATACGACATCATCCTGTCAAAATAGGTTCATTCTCAGCTCTAATTCATCAATCGGATGGACCAGTGGTAACAGCTAAGCATGGCTAAGCACAACAGATCTAACAACGCTTCACAAGCCAAACCCTAGTTATGCTAGGAGAAGT
This sequence comes from Avena sativa, assembly GCA_916181665.1. Classification (NCBI taxonomy): domain Eukaryota; kingdom Viridiplantae; phylum Streptophyta; class Magnoliopsida; order Poales; family Poaceae; genus Avena; species Avena sativa. Next base: position 171,934,254 of record OV702295.1, read on the forward strand.
GGATCAGGGAATATAGGATTCAAAGGTAACATGCACCTGAGAGGATTACTCCGTCTAACAATAAAAGACTTGGAATCGTATGCACATGGCAATAATGAAATACTTTAAAAGCATAGGATTCATATGTATGCGTGGGGATTCACTTGCCTTTGCTAGTTGATATCCAGAAAGCAGAGCTTCGGACATCTGATAATTGACTTGGTTATAGTTGTCCAAGTATTGGTCTTCGAGCTTCGACGGTGTTGATCTCGGTCTTCAGTCTTGGTCTTGATCTCGATTCCGATATCGTATTCTACCGCAAAAGAACCAAATACCGTAAAGAAGGGAAAACAATCAACACATGGCATCAATGCAATGATCAAGCAAGGATGATGATATGACAAGTTCAAAGTTGTTGAATTGTAACCCTAAACATGATCGACCATTTTAAACAGGGTCCGAGAAGTGCAAACCCTAGAATAGGGGGATCCTCGGAATCACCTGTGGGGTTCCTTTTGTTCTTCTAATTATACTTGCCATGAAAGTTGATCAACAAGGCATGATTTTAATTCTATTGTTTAGATCTTATTTTTCTGAAATTTTTGATATATTATTTGTTTTTTCTGATTTAAAATGAATTAGTTATGATTTTTCCCAATTTTAATCTATTTTAATTCATTTTAGGAAAATATAAAACATTATTGAATTATTTAAATTATTTTCCAGCTTGGGCCCACATGTTATAAGTTTAATCATTTTAGAAAACATTTTCCAAAATTATTAAAATCCTGACAGGGGTGGCCCACAGGGGTATATATTAATTCCAGAAATGAATTTACAAAATATTAAAACAAAAGAAAAATAGATTGTGGCGCCATTGCTCACAGATCGAGTACGGGGAAGGAGATTGGGGGCGCACGCACATGTGTGGTTAGGGGCGTCAGAGAGAGCGCGATGCAGGCTACCTAAAGATGGTGGCGCCGCCCTAGATTGGTCACCGGAGCACGACACACGGCGGCAGGACTTGCAGGTGGTCGCGGCGCCGATGACAGAGAGCGAGAGGAGGCGAGTGGAGAGGTCCATGATGACCAGGATCTCACCAGGAAGCGAACGGAGATGACGGCGAGGCGCAGGGTGGCCGTAATCAATGGAGAGAACTGCAGCCAGAGCTTGGGAGGGAGACCTCGATTAGGGCCTCTGGGAGCACGCCAGCTCAAGCGAGCGGGAGCAATCGACCGAGTCTATGAAGGAAGTCATCCCCGCAAGCTCAGAACAACGGGAGGAGGCGAGGAAAGACGGCAATGGAAGGCTCTGGCCAGAGCTAGGGTTCGGCTTCTTCTCGCGAGCGGCACAGGGCGAGAGAGAAAGGGATAAGAGGATGGGGAGAGAGAGAGGGCGGCGTGGTGATCTTATCCATCACTAAAAGCTCGACGGATGGCGGCGACAAAGCGGTGGAGATCGATGACGGCGCTGCCACAAAGCTGCTTGTCGACGTCTCGTCGTTGACGAAGACGCACGAAGGGATAGAAGGCCGAAGCGGTATCGTGCCAGGGGTGGGCTAGCGCGGGCCGTTGCTGGGCCTGCTGCGGGTGCTCGAGCGGCAGACAGAGGGGAGAGGGGAGATTGCTGGGCTCGGCCCAGGTAGAGTTAGGGAAATGTTCTTATTTAAAGAAACATTTTCTAATTCTGGTTTTTCCTTTTCTCTTTGTATTTTCATTTTCAAATCTGTTTTGGATATTTCCAAAATACATAAACTTTTATAAATATTTAAAATACTGCAGGAACCCTTGTAACAAATTTGGGTTCCATAGGTTTTGTAGTTTTCAAGATTCAGAACCATTTTGAATGTGTTTCAAATAGAGAGGGAAAGCTAGGGTTTAGTGTTTTGTGATTATTTTTCCTTGCTTGCATTTTAAAATGATACTCATTAATGCACAATCAAACCTTGATTACTATTTAATAAAACTAGGGTTGTTACACCTTCCACCGTTATTGATGTTGCACGTCATGTAGCACTCATGAAGAGGAACGCCGCCGGGCTCGTCCTCATCAATTCAGACTCAAAAGAGGCGGACGGCGACGCGGAGGACGTCGTGCACGACAAAGACAGGGAGAGCGGCATAGTTTATTAGGGTCACTTGAGCCTAAATTTAATCTATGTACGGTAGCTTTAATGACCTATTCGGATAGAATGGTCAAGTTGTAAGAGCATGTACAACTTTGTTTGAGTCTAGCAAAAATCTTAGACACGAGTCTAACAGAGGGAAATATACAACAACGTTTAGACACACTGATTGGCCCCACTGTTAGAATAAAATACCTATTTAAATGGGCTCTTTTCATGTTCTTTTCTTCTTGTCAAAGCTCTTTTCTTATACAGAGTCGGTTGAGTCTAAAGAAAATCTTAGACACGAATCTAGCAAAACCAAGTATGCTCCAGCGTTTAGACACACCGGTAGGCCCCTCTACTAGAATAAAAAACCTATTTATAAAGACTATTTTCTTATGCTTTTTTCTTGCCAAAGCTTTTTTCCTCTTAGATCATCAATGCCCCTGACGTAGACGATGCGACTTTGCTAACAAAGACGAGGTGAGGATGATGGGACGGTACGCTCTCTCTGCTCCCAGCACTTGATGGCACAGTCATAATTTTGGAGTGCGTCAGAGGAGGAGGAGACGGATGTATCCGCAAAAAATCGCAGGGCACTAACCTGTTACCCTGGCCCCAATTGTGGTACTAATAAATGTAATTTATTCGAGAAATGTGGGTTCACATCCTTTGCTGAAACATAATAAAACTTATTTATGATATTATTTATAGCTAGTCCATGTGACAAGATAATACAATACTGAGCCAGGACGTGCCCGCTTGCTAGTCCAATCGGCGTCCTCGATACATCTGCGCACTGTAGAAGACCGACGAGGTAACACGCAAACACCCCTCGATGAAAGAGCCTCCCATATTCTCCATCAAGTGCGCACTTTGTTCTCGCCCGCAGAATCTTTTCTTGCAGGACGCCATCACTCTGCTCTAAGAAACTCCAACAATAATATTTGAATCCACCCTCGCCCCCAGTTCATCCGGAATCAATGGAGGATTCAATGCACAAGATTCGGTATGGTGGTTGGAGCAAGTTCGGGGACGACGTCTTCGGAGAAATCGCTATGATTATGGACACTACCAGCGCTGTCAGGCTAGCCGCATGCTCCAAGGATTTGCACCGCCAAGTTGCTGGCAGAAAAGGTAGCATATGCCCCAACGACTGCTGCGGGACATTGGTTACCTTCCACGACTTCCTCAACCATAACATGGCGTGCCCGCATGGCCCATGCTACTGCCCTGAGCCTGTCTACGAGTTTGCCGCCACGCCCATAGCGCTCCTCAACCACCTCGAAAGATCCCACTCGATGGAAGTGCACAGTTTCCACTACGGTGTGGAACACAGCTACATCTCTCAGCCTTTGCTGGCACCTGGCTCATGGAGAGTAGAGACTGTCGTAGCCGGGGACGATGGTATAGTGTTCATCGTGTGATTTGACATGCTCCACTCTGGCCTCGCCATATCCGTCCAGTCCGTCAGGTCGGCGGCATGCAAGTTTCAGCGGTACATGGTGGAATTGCACTTATATAAACCTTCAATGATGGGATGGGACCTGGAGGAGTTCGCCGAATATAGCCTATTTTTCGAGCCGAAGAGGAGCGCGTCGCCGGCTTCCTCCATGATGACTAAAGATTTACGAATTTTATGATTAATAAACATGATAGGTCCATCCTGGATTACGCATTCTGCATCCACAAGGTGGTAGATGACAGATATGACCGTCTTGATTCTGGTGATCTATCGTTCAAATTTGGTATTAGGTATTGATGTTGATTCTAGTCGACCAAGATTTTAAGAGCTGAAACAAGAACTGGTACTCTATGTACTGCTATTGTGTTTTAGTGTCTGTATTGCTGAATTGCTCACTTTGAAATCCATCATACATAAATTTCTTATAATGAGAGGATGACATGTGGGTCCAGCAAGAGCCTCACCAACTCCATGGCACAACCATAATTTTGGGATTTGAACTGTTAAAAATCCATGATTATTGTTGATGGATAATCAGTTTAAAAATTAGTGTACTATCTAACGACCTCGAATCAGGTCGACACCACACATCAAATACCCGTTACAAGTACTAGATATAAATAAATTTCAATGAGAATTCAAGAAATGGCGTTACTTTGCCACCTTCTCTCTTCTCCTATTATTACTATTCAATCCCGCGCTGCACTAAACAACAGTTGATGAGGAATGAAATAGAAATGATCAAAATTCCAAGTAAATCTAGTTTCAAGATTACCTTTCATCCAGAGAATCGTACAAAGACGAAATTTATAGGGATTTATTGTTTCTTTTGTAGTTACCCGAAAGATCCTCAAGAACATCCTCAATCACCCCAACAACTTCTTTATATTTAAACTCAACTCCATTATTATCGTTTCCCTTATGCTCCCGCTTACCCTTTTGTTTCTTTTCGCCCCCTATGCCCACCGGCACGTCCACGTACTTAACCAATTGCTTCTTACCAATGTTTCCCTCCATATGCGCATCACTGTTTTCCTTCACATGCAGCACTTCCTCCACGTCATCTCGCTGCGCTTCCTCTAGTTCTACCTGAGAAGCCTCATCTTGTGCCTCCGTGATATGAACGGTGACAAGGTCAGCATCCCGAAATCACGTGGAATTGGGTTTTTGCATAGCCCCTTGATATGGCCCAACCCTCCACACTTTTTGCACTTTCGCTTCCTTGCTCCTAGTCTAGAACCTTTTGCAGTGAAGGCTTCGTTCATTTCCTTTCTAGGCCTCCTAGGTGGCCTCCTAAGAACTGGTGGTTCGAGTTTGAACCCTGGATCGACAACCTAATCATTTTCATCAGCAATAGGTGATACGTTTTCTGCATAAGTTACAGAAAAATTGTCCACGGAGAAATAGTTATGAACATAGTTCTCTATTTCAGTACCTCTCAGCTTTAAGATGAAGCGACGTGCATGGTGGCATGGCAGACTAGTAATCTGCCACTTCCTGAATGAACAAGTCTTTTTACCAATGTCTACAGTAAACCTCTGTTTAGTTCCGTGCTTGTCTTGTGTATAAACCTCAGCCAATGTATTGGAAGTTCTGACCATCCTCATCTTTATCGTTCTCATTGCCCTGGTTCTTCAATTCAGGAATAAAACCACCTTTGGAATTATTTTATGGCCTAAAAAATTTCTCGCACAATTTTTTTGCCTAATATCGTTCTTCACCATTATACACTGTCGCATCTAACAAAATAACAATTGCAAGTGACTTCATGCTCCTAATCTTAACATTGAACCTTTTTGTCAGAATATTGCAAACAAAATCCACTTTTCTTAACTCACCGAACTTTCTTCTGGCCCATAACTTGTTATGATGTTCTTCGAGGTATTCTTTTAGCTTTGGCACGGTATACAAGTTCTGCATGTAAGTAGCATGCGTGCTTGGGGTGTACGTGTATGATGATCGCCACAAGTTGTCTTCAAAGGTCTTTCCTTTGAACTTCTTCGTGAAGATAGTAGTGAGGTGCCACATGCATTCCCTATGCTCAACCCCAGGAAACACAACATTAATAGCATTCTGAACCATGTCGAAGCCTTCAGGGTGAACAATTACAGCACATAGTCTCTGCATGAACCATGTCCAGCTTTCAGTCGATTTGCCCTCAAGAACAGCATAGGCTACGGGAAAAAGCCAATTATGCGCATCCACGACATAAGCGGTAGCAAGCTGTCCCGTGAACTTCCCTGTTAAAGAAGTTGCATATGTTGCCAAGTATGGCCTAGAGCCGTCTAGGAACCCCTTCCAGCATGCCTTAAGGCAGACAAAACATCTCCTTAAGCATTTCTTATCTGCCTGCTTATACTTGACACCCCTTGAGACCTTTTCTCTTCCTTTCTCAACCTCGTAATCAATGTTAACAACACTACCAGGTGATGTCTTCTCTACCTCAGCTTTGAAACTATACAACATGTGAAAACTGTCAGTCCACTTGCCTTGAATGAAGTGTAGAGCCATCCCCTTCCCATCAAAGACTCTATGGTAAGGAATCATAATGTTACACTTTTCACTAAGCTTAGTTCTCAGTTCAGCAGGTCCAACGCTATGATCCGGCCTCACCTAGTTAAGAACCTTAGCAGCAATCCACTTGGTTGTCGCCGGTCTAACTTTATCACTTAAAGAAGTATTAGGGAAGTTGTGTTTCTTTGTGTTTACCTTGATCTGCATTCAATGGGAATAAAAATAAATCAGAGAATCATCAGCAGAAAAAATATGTGAAAGACCAAAACTAAATGTAGCTATTGCAACCTGAAATGGGTGTCCACTCCGCATTGGAGATGCATGCAATCTCCATTTACACAATGTACTTTCCCTATAATGGACCCTAAATCTCTTTGGTCACTCTTTTCAATGATAAATTCGAAACCAGCTCTTATTGCATAGGTAGCAACAACATATCTACATTCCTCCATAGTATGAAAGACAGTCCCCTCATCAATTGTAGGGTTGTCCCCGTCAAAGTGTATCACTGGCCTGTCCTCGTCTTCTCATCGTATCTGCATCCCATTTCCCATCCTCACATTCCTCTTCCTTATTAGTCCCATAGTCAGTCTCATAGTTCGAATCAACCAAATATTCTCTACTCTCCATCCTATCAGGGTCAGCAGCCACATGTGGATATGCTTTCTCATCATCATCATCATCATCTTCGGGCATAAAATCACCCTGAACGCCACACATTTTGATGTCTTCATGCTCAATGAAAGGCTGGTCAGTCGTGCTCAGTATCGAAAACAGAGCCTGCTTTGTTCGCATTCCACACGACCCGGTATCATTCAGGACAGTCTCTTCCCCACTATCTTTGTTAATGATGTGCACAAACATCAGCACAGTCCCTATGCCTAGGTGTTTACTCCACATCATGGCTAGAGCCTCCTCAGTTCTAACGTCGCAGAAAGTCTATGAATTTGTGTCGTAGTACCTGATTACAAATTCATCATGCTGGCCAATGGGAAACTTGCCAAATTGCATGTGCAAGTCACTTAGAGTTATGTCCTCCGCGTCTACTGTCAGCCGATAATCAAATCCACTGGTAACTGTGATTCTACCATCGGACAAGGTTTCAGTCCGACACCCATGCCGAATCTTCAAAAGAAATATGGATGAAGCGGACACCTACGGTCACCAACATAGATCCTCTCCATCAACATGGGACTAGAAGCACTAATTGGGAGATGCAGAGATGGGATTGTAGTTCTTACCCTTCAGGGAGGATGTATGACACGTTCAATGGGCTCATAGCACCAAATCTTTGCACCCCGCATCCTCTTCCCCTGTTTTGTGCTCCTCCATGTTCTCCAGCCTTGAAGGGTCCATCTCCTTGCTCTCCGTCCGGGAAGGACCCATCTCTGTGTTCTCCGGCCATGCATAATCCATTTCCGTGCAGGATCCAGATCAAAGCCACCATCGTTGCGCGAGAAACTAGCGCCCACCAAACAATTTTCTTTCCAGATGCGCCTGGTCGGTGACGGAGGCAAGGAGACAGGGCAAGGGGTAAGGCAGGGTGGGTAGAGCGGGTAGGGGATGACGGGAGGAAGATAGTCCAGGGGGAGGACAAGAGTGTTGCCGGAGGGAATGGAGTGGCAGCGTGCAAGACCATAGTAGTGGAGCGGAGCGGAGTTGCAAGCGAGCGATAGAATATGGAAAATCATAGAATAATGGGGAGCACTAATCCTCGAAACTGGGATGCGCGCCATCGACGGTCGAGGTTGCGGGTCCCACCAGTCAGTAAAATGCCACGTCCTCTTCTCCTGTTTTTGATGGAGTTGCTACAATTCTATGATCGTAGTGGCACAAGAATTTTTTTTGGACACACTCGTAAATATACTTAAAATGGAACCCTGACCTAGTACATTGCCCGATCCAGTTGCTAGCCACGGCCTGTATTTTTAATATCATAGCTCTCTTATATTGAGACGGGAAATAAAGATTCAGCAGTTAGTCGAACTAGTTTCGAATAAATAAGATACACTCTTAGGAAGCTTAGCTATGGCCCACCTAAGTAGAAGCCGCCGCCCCGATGGCCGCCGCGGCCGCTGCCGAAGCTTGAGTATTTGGCCACTCTGAAGTAGGCCATGCGGCTATAGTACAAGGCTGGTCTTCCATTGCCATCCGAGACGGTTGATTTCGCAGAATGTGTTGCATCTGCGGCGGCGGTGGCAATGGTGAAGGCCGCCTCGACGTCAAGAAGGGCTAACCGAGCATCATGGAGAATGCGCGCGGCGGCATTTTCGTATGCTCTATGCATGCGAAAGAAGGTATGTTAGAATGCGTTCCTGCGAGCTTGCCGTGGAGGAAACAAACCCCCGAACAGGGCGGCGCCAAGGTCAACAAAGGGAAACAATCAGGGCGGCCTCCATGCCTCGCTGCAGGCGACCTTACCGTGGGCCAATCTGGGCGCACGCCGCCAGCAGCAAAGACGATCTATCCTACATACCGTCGACGGCCACATCGCTGCGGCGTGCATCCATCTACACTCATCTTGTTGGAGTGTTTGATAGCTGGAGTGGACAAAGGGATACAACTCAGCGCCGGAATTCAGGTTCAGATTCACAGGGACCTACGATCCCTGCCACGAGAAGCCAGATTTCACCTTCGAATAAATCATTGAAGAGGCGCGGTTGTTCATACTGAACCGGGACTGGTTCAAGCGCGTCAACTAGTGGATGAACATTGCAGATCTCTTGAAGTTTGGCAGGAAGGAAAAGATCAGCTATGGTTGAACGATCCCTGAACTTACGTCCTCTCTAGGCAATTGGCTAGACAACTTATATGGTGGAGATCTGTAGTTTCTTCAGTGTAGAATAGTTAAGTTCAGAGACTAACTCTATAAAATGGCTTTTGTAGAGGCAATAGCCTTGTTTTGCACAATTATCCCATAATTTAGTATGGAATTAGTTCAGAAGTAACCAAATACTATCAAGATGTATCTATTTATTCAATTACTACCAGCGGTTGAATTCAGTTTATTGTCATACTTATCAAGGCACACAAGATTCAGACAGCATTTTATGAATTGATCTTGGGTGGTTTATTCATGCAAGTTCCATACAGAATCACGCACCAGCTTGAACAAATATATGTAATAATTGTTCGAGGCATACAAACCAACAACATTTTGTGTCTTTTGGATCGCTCACCAGCAGTATTTTCCCAGCAATGGTGACATTGATTATTGCTAGCCACCCTCTTTTCAAGAGGCTAACCTTGGTTATTCACACAAATTCATTAGCCACACATACTACAAATTCATTAGCCACACGAACTACAAATCATTAGCCACACATACTATGAATTCAGTAGCCACACATTACAAATTAAGTAGCCATACATACTACAGCAGTTCAAACTATTACATAAGACGTACTACGTGCTCGAGTCTCAAGTGAGCAATCTTTCAGGTTCACTAAACCTCTGTCTTCACTCGAGGGAAATCAGAACCACTAGAATGTCCATGCCCAGGCCCCCTACCAAAACTGTGCGCTCCGTCATGGAACGGTGGTGGTCTTGTGCCATCGATCCTTCCAGGCCAACACTGCAAGCAACGAGGACGCTTTCTGGCCGCCTCATCGGGGTACTGAATGCCATGTACCAGATCCAGAACCTCCTGGAGGTGGATGGTCACGGGGTGCTTACAACAAAGATGTCCTCTTGCCCTACTTGGAATCTCCACATTGTACATCTTAGGATCGGTGTCTGGATCTTTCAGCCATGCCTTTACCTCGATGGTCCATCTGTCACTCAGTGGCACAATCTCTACCAGCTCGCAGCCAAGGCTACTGACGACCTGCTTGAGGGCCTCCGGTTCCCAAGTTTAGAGAAGAAACAAATCTGCCCTGAGCGATCGTCCCACCCACAGGTGTGATGCCAACGCAAGAAGCTCATTTTCTCCCCATAACACTCGAAAGAACGAGAAGAATGCAGAAAGCGCTTGCTTTCTAAGCTGTGGGCGATCCAGAAGAAGAAATCGAATGGCGGCGCGCATACCTCAGTATTTACCAGTTTTCGTCTTATCCCAAAACGAGACCTGAAAGCCGACAACAAGTATGTCGGTGACACAACAGGACCCGTGCCTAGCACGGTGGCCATGAGAGCGTTGTCGTTGAACTCCTCTGCCAGGGCTACCATGCCTGGCGTGCGTGACAACACGCCACCGCCTGAGGCCGGTCTCCGGTCTGGATTGCCTGGCCGGATGAGCTCTGTCGTGCAAGAAGGTCTAGGTAGCGACGAGAGGCTAGGCTAGGGACGCGAAGCTCCGACACGCTGACTAGGAAAGATGAGGCAAGGGCGACGATGGTGAGCTTCGATTAAGGGCGTGGGAGGTTGACCGGCCATAACGGGGACGCAAGGAGAGCAACGACGAGATCCGATCTGGATACCAGTAGCCGGATCTAAGCATGGTAATGCAGAGGGGAATAATAGGGGAGAAGAGCAGATCAGAGAAGAAGATCTAGTCCTCGTAGGGGTAAACCAGTCCACGGCCACAAAGGATAACAGGAAATACTGACAGGTCAATGCAAGAAGAGTTGACCTAACGGCGGGATTTGAGTTCAACCATTTTTTGATTGGTTCAAACGATAGTTTGGCCGTTAGATTTGTATTTACCCCCAATTGGCCCCTCTCGACAATTGGCGAAGCTACTACAACAATTTCGCGAGATTATACGCAACTTGGACCCCGCGTTGACTTGGCGTCTGAACTTTCGGGCCGCATATTAAAATTCTCCGCGATGGAGTAGCTCCTGCTTCTGATATATCTCCAGTGCTTGCACGCGGTCCTTTATCCTAGGGACAACTTCTTCTTACTCATCCATAATTGATGGATCAAGGAAATATAAACCGTTCCTCCACTCTTCTTGAGGCTTCACCCTCATATGACCGCCAATAGTAGGCCTTGAGTGTGGCACCGTTGCTTCCTTGCTAGCACCTGCACCAATATTAGGTAATTCCTTACTATTGTGCGGCCTGGGGTCCGAAGTGATGAACTTGACTATCTCCACACGCCCTTTTCCATGCGGCTTGTGACCTTCTCTCTCTTGTTGAGCTCTCTTCATTTCCACCCAGTTGATCTCCAGCGTTTCATAGACATCATGGCTGATCTAGATGTCACTCCAATCTTCATCCCGCATCGTTGTTGTAGAAGCTTGGCTCGACGTACTCCTTGTACCTCGGGCTAAACCTCTCCACATCCTCATTGTCGTCCTCCATGGACGGGCTGCGAGAGTAGTCCCTGGAAGGAGCAGTGAGACCCAGGGGTTTCCCATGGCCTGAGACGGGATAGAGCATGGCTAGATTGGTTCCTGGCGATTATGATTAGAGAGAGACACAATGGCAGTATATAAGAGGGGTCAGAGGTCGGTAAAACTTGCTAGAAACACCAAATTCATGCCCAAGAAAAGAACCTTAACAAAACAGGGAAACAAATCACAGATTTGGAGAAGTCCTGCCATGTAACGACCAACTATATAGGTGCGGCTCGTATAGATCCCGCCATATAGTTGGTTCTGGGCAGATATTTCCAAATATCTCAAGTCCAGATCGATTAGTTTACCGACATGGAACCAACAAAACATTTTTTTTGGATGAATAAAAACAGAAAAAGGACGGACCATCTAGAAGTTTTAATGACCAACTATATGGCGGGAGATTTTTCTCTGGCTGTATAGTTTGGACGTATAGTTGCCAAACGCCGAAAATTATTTCGTGAAGAAGGTATATAAGTTTTAACGACCAACTATACTGCAGGAGATTTTTCTCCGGTCATATAGTTGTGACTGCATAGATGGTAAAAACCTTCAGAAACTTCAATAAAACATGAGGAATTCGAAGGCAAAAATTTCAGAAGTAGAAACTATGAAGACAAACCACTTATTAGAGAAAGAAAACTTACCTTTCACTTACCATTTCTTTATTCGGGGGTGAAAAGCTCCTCCAACAAAAGGGACAACTTCTCATTGGGAGGAATTAACCTTAGTTCTAATAATTTTCGTAAATGAAAATCACCAGGACTAAAGTTCCTCTCAATAAGATTGGTGTCTTGCTGGGCTAATATGGACACTGCATCCAACATCTTTATTTATCGCCTCGTCTTAATCTGCAACTCAAATACTTGAAGTAAAAGGATCCAATGGATCATTCTTGTCTTATGATTTTCCTCTCAATTAGTTCTTTTAAGACATCACGATCCGTATGAAATCTTACTTTTGCATCAACTATATAAGAACGAAATTTGCCGCAAGATAAAAATATAGCAAAAATTTCTCTTCCTTCCTTAGGATAATTCTTTTGAGCACTATTAAGATTTCTACTAGCATGATGTATAATATTAAATCCGCAACCTATATGTTGTCCCAGAATTACTCCTGCATCATCATCACTAGCTTCACATATTAAATCAAAATTCATATCCCAAATAGGTGGTTTAATAATATGATCATGGTATAAAGCATATTTAAGTTTATCAAAGGCTATAAGACATTTATCATCAAAATTAAATCTTACTCCCTTTTGCAGAAGGTTAGTCAAAGGTTTGGAAATCATAGAGAAATTTCTAATGAACCTTCTATAAAAACCCACATGACCAAGGAAACTTCTTATACCTTTTATATCCCTAGGTTGTGGCATTCTCTCTGTTGCTTCAACTTTAGCTCTGTCTACTTCAATACCCTTACCTGATACCTTATGTCCAAGGACTATACCTTGTTTGACCATAAAATGGCACTTCTCCCAGTTTATAAAAAGATTGGTTTCTTTGCAACGCTGCAAAACTCTTTTGAGATTATCCAAGAAACTAGTAAACGAAGTTTCGTAGACAGAAAAGTCATCCATAAATACTTCCATTATCAGTTCTATAAAATCCACAAAAATAGCAGTCATGCATCTCTGAAAAGTAGCTGGCGAATTACATAAACCAAATGGCATGCATCGATAAGCATGTAAACCATAAGGACTAATGAAAGTTATTTTAAGTTGGTCATCAGGATGAGCAACAATTTGGGAAAAACCAGAGTATCCATCGAAGTAGCAAAAGTGAGTGTGGTTTGCTAACCTCTCCAAAGTTTGATCTATGAACGGTAAAGGATAGTGATCTTTCCTAGTTTCTTTATTCAATTTCCTGAAATCTATACACATCCTATGTCCAGCAATAGTTCTAGTAGGTATCAATTCATTGTTTTCATTAGGAACAATAGTAAAACCGCCCTTCTTAGGAACACAATGAACAAGACTTACCCATTCACTTTCTTTTATAGGATAGATTATACCTGCATACAGTTGGAATTCTATTTCTTTTCTTACCACTTCCTTCATTTCGGGGTTCGGCCGTCTATTAAATTCTGCAGCTGGTTTAGCACCCTCCTCCATGAATATTCGATGGACGGTTATCATGGGACTAATGCTAGTCAGTGACCACGGCTAGACACAGCCATGGTGTAAAACATTTTAAAGCCTGTTCTTCTGTCGTGATGACGTCATCCTGATGAATTAATTCTTTTTATTAATTTTAGTATATGGTTTAAATCTTATAAATTCAATAACTAATTGTTTATAAGTCAGAAAAATATGTGTAATATATCAAAATGTTCAGAAAAAATAAGATCTATCTCCTAAAGTTATAATCATGCATTGCTAAACAACTTCACTGACAAGTTTACTTAAAAGAACCAATTAAACCCCGTAGGTGATTCTAGGGTCTCTCCTGTATTAGGGTTTGCACCCCTCGGACGCTGCATAAATTGCCAATCATGTTTTAGGGTTACATTTCAACTATATTTAACTTGTCATATCATCATGATTCCTTGAGCATTGCATTGATGCCATGTGTTGATTGTTTCCCTTCCTTTCTGGTGTTTGGTTCTCCCCGGAACAATACGATATCGAGATCGAGATCAAAGACTGAGATCAACACTATCGAAGCTTCAAGTCAAGTACATGGCTCCCGAAGATCTTATTATTGGTTATCAATAGGCAAAGGCAAGCATAGCCCCACCATTATACAATCCTATGGTTTTGAAAGCATTTAAATTCTTTCCATGATGCATATGATTCCACTGTGATATTTTATCGAGATATAGAGCATCCTATCTATTGCATTACCCGCTTTGAGCTTATATTACCTGATCCATTGCTCCTAGCATAACTAGGTCTGGACTGTGTGCACTGCTAGAGCTTATATCTATGTGTTGTTTAGCCATGCTTAGCTATCAGTGTTGGTTCATGTCGGCAAGTGCACATATCGTTTGTAGCTAGTTTCGAAGTTAAGATATCGATCCCAGAGGGAGCCCAAAGGAAAATGTTTATGAATGAAGTCTCTGTCACACTCAAAGTTGTCACAGGTCTTTGAGTGAATTGACTGCAAGTGTTGAAATGAGAACAAAATTTGGATTAAACTGAATGTATTGAAATAAAACTAAAATGTAAAATTTAGAAATAAAAAGCATAAAAGTAAAGAACGATTCGATTGTTTGTTGTTTTCCGCAGGTGAGAAAGCATGCGCGGGGAGATATAGTTCATGGTGAGAGTGATTGTTCCAAGTGGACGAGTGATAAGTGTAACAATTATAATCTTATAAGTGTGTGTGTAGGCAAGCAACCCATAATTAGCCGGAACTCCTCTTGGTAGATTTGATCCCAACTTCAATAATCCTACTAGTCTGTTACCAAAACCATGGTCAGTCACTAGGCAATTAAGATCCTTTAGGTTTCTTAGCAATTAAGATCCTTGGATCGGACTAGTGCAATATGCATAGTGGTTCCTCGTTCTCCTCGAGTTAAACTAGTTTTCCATTGATATCCCCGTGCCACTTGGGGGGTCGCCGGTCTGCTAGCAAACAAGATCTTATCTATGTAGAACAAAGTATCATGTTGTCTGGGCCCTTAATTGGACAACAAGCATTAGGCATATCGCAGATAGTCAAGCACACACAATATAGTAATTAAAATCAATCACAAATTAATGGAAAATATAAAGGAACATCACATCTCACCAATCCCCTATATCTCCCACGCCCAAAGGGACTTACTCACACATGAGAGAAGAAAGCATGGATGATATAATTAAATAAGAGGAGTTCATCTCAATATTACCGTGGAGATCCACAATAAAAATAGAAAATAAATCCAATACAACTCAAGATAAGGAAGAAACAATCTCAAACCGTCAAACCCTAAGCTTGCAAAGTAAATATCTCTCTCTTTCTCTCTCTCTTTGTCTCTCTCTATCTCTCTCTCTCTCGTACAAGTAGTAATGGCTATGGGGGTGTGGTGGCTATGAGGTTAAAGATCATAGAGCGAGATGGAGAACGACTTCCCCTTCTTCTCCGGATGTCTTCTTTCTCTCTTCTAGATGGAACAATGGCTGTTGTGTTCTGTTTTCGACCTTGCCTCCTTCATGAAAGTTGTTCCCTTTAACAGGAAGAAGGCAGCGACAAATATACGACCAAAAACTATTCCCGCCGTATAGTTGGTCATTAAACCTACTGGTTCTTGTCCTCGATTGCGTCCAAGACTTGCTTGTTTTCGCCTGAATATTGTATTTTTGCTTTTGAAACCTTCCTTTGATGTTCAGAACCTGAAACATATACTGAAAACCTAGTTTCCTTCGCTACCAAAGTATTAGCGTTAGGTAAAGCTAAACCATCAAATCAAGACTAAAACTATCGAGAAAAACCATTAAAAATGTATCGAATCTTACTGCTATCAACTCCCCGAAGCTTAGATGTTGCCTGCCCTCGAGTGACAAGAAAATAGAGAAGAATAGCGGAGATTCGAAACTGAAATAAAAGGACCTACAAGCTCAATTTGGTGCCAAATTCCTTTCTTCACAATTCCTGCAATCATAAGCATGATCATACAAGTATTCACAAGATTGCATTTAGTCCACTTCTTGAGCACGTATATCTTGCTAGCAAATAAATTATATGCCTAAGCAAGTGTCAATAGTTTAGCTAGGAAAGTGAAACAAATTATTTTGGTTTCTCTCTTTGTTGAGAGGTGAAAGACTTGTGATCTTTTTTGTTTAATCAATTAAGAGTACTCAAGTTAGTACAGTAAACATTCAATTTAATAACAACTCATATACTCTCACGTCAAAATTTCAAGACTCTTAAAGCACCTTTTTTCCTTTCCTTGCTTTTCAAAAATTTCAGCTCTTCCATATAGATATTATGCCAATGTTTTTAACATGTTAATCGGGACTGTGTTGCGTACTAGTGACCATGACAATAGATAATTGTTGAGCACTAATGGGTCTGAGGAGTACTACAACTTCACTTGGAACGTGAGACCATGAGGGAACTAAAACTTTTACTCGTCATAGCATTGCAGCTACAAACACTTTAATAACTCAATATATGAAATCAAGTGGTTTCCTATGTTTAGATCGTTCATTGGCCAGTGGAGTTAGTAGTTCCTCATGAAGCACGATAGTTGTAATGACATGCGTAAAGCAATATCTTACTTTAATTACTAGAGAAATAGTGGCATAATCTCTACTACTTGAAAGCGTTGATTTTGTCAAACAATTTCATTCAAAAGTGATATCAAGTCTATTACATTAAGTTCAATGGGGTTGAGTAGGTCTAAAATAAAATCCTTTGGGCTAAACATGGACTCAAGTCATCTTTTGGATGCTTTTTCTTGTTGTAAAAATGTTTGAAATATTTTAACCAAGTTTATTGCTCATTATTTCAAAGATAAAAAGGAGACACTAGAAAAGGAATATAATTTATAAGATAACAAGCTAAGTGGGGAGTGTCTCAAGTGCAAGCGAGAAAATAGTTGTAGGGTCAATTTAAAATTGCAGAAGAGGCGATGGAAGGAATGTGATGCCTCCTCTTACTTGCTTCGTTCTTGTATTTGAGTTCAACCCTGCTATATTTCCCTATTGCCAAGTCACCTGAAATTGAAGAATCTACGAGAGAGACAAAGAAACAAATGTCCAATAGAAGTTACAACTATATTTTTTGTGTTTTTTATTTAGGAATGCAAAAACTAAAAGTAAACATGAAATTTTAAAGAAGTAAAATAAATCAAAAGAAGAAATTAAAATATGAATGCAAAGTTTGGAGGTTTTCAAACCTCTCCCAAGCTTAGGATATTGCCAGGCTTAGTTGTTGCCGTCAATCGGCGGCTGGTACGGGTACTGCTGGTAGTAGTTGGGGAAGTTGTTCATGAAGTGGCTGAAGGTGTTAGTGAGTGAACTGACATACTCAGCCACTCCCTGAAGAGTGTGGTTGATCTCCCCCATGTGATGGTTGAGCTGCAAAACTTCTTGATAGGGGACGCTGTTGAACCCCTGCTGCTGTTGTTGTTGATTGGGCCATGGGTCCTAGGTCCTTCCTGTTGCTGCTGCTGTCCTTCCCAAGCAGGATTGTGCTTCTCCTACTCCTCTCCTTCTTCATCATCTTCGGAGTTAGGATGGAGCTCAACCAATGTCTCCCTCACTTCGTCTTGGGTGAGGATCCACTTGTCCTTCCCAATAATCAAGAAATCTTGTGGATAATGCAGTGGCACCTTCTCATCCTGTGAAGCATCAACATAACCAAACTGATATGCTCAGAGCTTTTTGTCAGCTCGGTAGATACCGAGGATGCCACAAGCATTTATATATTTGACGTCCATAAGTATGGAACCATCAACAGGTTGCATAACAGGTAGTGTAATTTCACGGGCTTGGACAAGGTGGGTTACCAATCCACCAATGGGAATGTCACCTTTTATTTTGTTGCTCTGGTGGCGGAGGTGCTAGAGGAGTAGAGCTGCAGGATTGGGACTCTGCGGTGCATTGGGTAAGCGTTCCTTGGTGATAATGTCCATATCTTCATGGGCCATGGAACTAGTATCTCCTCTTCCCAATAGAGTGTTGGCGAGGAACAAGGCGAAGTAGCGGATTGTCAGGTTCTGAATGGTGGACATGTTCTTTTGGTAGAAGTTCCTGCCAGCATTAATATAAATAGCCTCCCAAGTTTCTCCACTTGAGACGCCATACAAATTTGTAACATTTGGTTCCCCGTCATGAGGGAAACCAAAAGCATTGCAAAATTCTTGGAAAGAAATTTGATATGGCTGCTGGTTTATGGTGAAGCTCACCGTGCACGCATTACCTTTCACCCTGTAGTCATCGTAGAAGGAGGCAAGGAACTCCCAGGTGATATCAGCGTAAGTGTAGTGGCTTGTGTAAGCGAGGAGCCATAACCCTGCACTTGCACACATGTGGTCAAAATCCTACCTCAACCCTTCCGCGGTGAGAAATGCATCATCGGCCCAACGTGTGGGCATCACCCGCCTTGATGAAACCATGGCATACTTGTTGTCGAGCTCAGCCCGGAGTCCCAACCCGTCACCATGTTGACGCTCGTTCTTGCGGAAAAGGCTACCAAGCTTGTTCATCTTGATGTACTGAAAAATTAAAACATAAAACCTTAAGCATATAGTTTCTACATGATATACGAGAGATTCTACGTGGAAAATTTAATCCTAACGTGAGAAATCAAAAGGGAAAATCAAAAAAACTTAAGTTCATCCACTAGATCAATGTTAGAGTTTCAACCATGTAATTCTGAAAATAAAGCATGGATAGGGAGAGAAACATACCGATCTGTTGATTCCTCAACTCAAACAAATGAAATCCATGAAGAATTGAGAATCCTAGGTAGATTTTGAGGAGTTTGGAGAGAGAGTTTGAGAGAAAAAGTGAGGAGGAGGAACCCTCGCTGTGCCGGCGAGTTTAAGTGGTTGCACAAACTATACGGCAGGAACTATATGGGCGGTTTATGTAGTTCCCGTTGTATAGTTGTGGCGGCAGCTAAAATTAGGGTTTATTTTTGTCAGATCCAAACTATATGGCCACAAGTATATGAGCGGTAAAACTTCTCCTGTTGTATAGTTGGTCGTTAAACATTCGATACTCCAATTTCGCTCCCATTGATAACTATACGACCTAAACTATATGGCCGGAAAAATATTCCCGCTGTATAGTTGGTTGTTAAACATGTAGTACCCAAGAGATACAATTCGTGATAAGGGGTCGATAACTATACGACCAAAACTATACGGCCAGAAAAATATTTTAGTCGTATAGTTGATCGTTAGACTCTCGGGAACATGCTTTTTGCCCAAAAATTTCAGAGATACACTTTTTATTCTGAACAATATCTTTATGCCAGTTTTTTCAGATAAAACTCAAACTTAATTTTTACACTTAATCTACACTTATTCAGTCGATATTTCTACTACTTTTTTACATCTGCATCTTTACAGGCGCACTTCCACAAGGATGTCTGTGAAAAATTGTAGGAATACGATGAACATTTTATTCTTAACTATTTTTTTTAATGTGATTGTTTGACTCACATCAAGAATTTTATTAAGAATGGTCGAATATTTCAACCATCTCTCTGTTCTCGAATTCTTACATTGGGTTGCCCCTTATCAAGGGCACTTACCACTTGAACTCGTTTTGCCAGTGGAATATACCTTTCTCCTTCTACTAGCTTCTTTGAAAATACCGGATGGTTTCAGCATCATAAACATTAAAGATTATTTTTCCCTCAGCACAATGAACTAACGCTCCTACAGTACTAAGAAAAGGTCTTCCAAGTATTATAGTTAATTTTTCATCCTCTGGCATTTCAAGAATAATAAAATCAGTGGGAATAACATGCTCATCTATTCTAAGTAGAACCACCTTAATCATACAAATGGGTTGTTTAGTGGATTTGTCAGCCATTTATAAAGTGATAGAAGTAGGGGGATACTCCCCCAATCCTAACCTTTTTATGACACCAACAAGATCAGGGATAGACAAAACCCATACCTCATTCTGAATTAAGCCTAACCTAGAACTCGAGGATATCCAGTGAGCGAATCGGTAATGCAACAGTGACCCTACGACACAAAAATTATTAAAGCAAGCTCATAAGTAAGTAGAGAATCAAAATATTACAAGCAGAGGTCACTGACCACAAACATCAAACAACCCAAGGCAAATTATGCTATTAAGTATAGAAAACTTAACAAATGGCCTAAGAGGCCTGAAGCATAACGATGACATCCCAGCCCATAGATTCCAGGCTGCTGGTCGGGAACCCCAAGCTACTTGTCGAGGGGATCACCCCTGGGTAGGCTAACCGGACAAGATGCATGGGCAATGTAATTGCCAGCCGGCTAGCCCAGCCGGATGTAAAAACTCAAGAGAAGGTCAGAAAGAAGACCAGACACAGAGCAAGCTAGCAAACCAATCAGCCGGATAAAAATTACTCCTAAAGACGTTTAGACCGGCTGGATCACGCCAGCCGGATAAAGCAAGAAGGACCAAGGACGAGCCGGCAGGACCATCAGCCGGATAAGATAGCAAAGGCCAGACACTTAGCTGGATGGGACCAACCACCCAGACAAGATAGGGCAGCCGACCAGTATGACCTAGCCGGACATACAAGGGGGTCGGATGACATAGGGCACAATACCCCGTAGCCGTAGCAGATAGGAGGACAGAGGTAGCAGCACCGACGCCGGAGGAGACGGCCCGTACCCGTGTCGAGCGGGAACATGAGCCACCGTCCGTGTCGGCCAGGGCGGCCTCTACTGTTTCCGTGCCGGCCGGGGGGCGTGGCACTATGCAAGACTTCATGGAGGCTTGACACTATACTGGAATAGTCGGCTAGGCGCGCCTGTGGGACCCACCAGTCAGCAGAGTCTTTGCCCATGCCGCATCGGCATGTATAAGGGGATGTAGGGGCATCGTAGAAAGGGTTGATCTCACCTTCTTCTATTAGAGACAGATATAGCTTGAGGAGTCATTGTAGCCCTTTGTGTTCATCTAGATAGTCGGATCGGCAAGAGTAGGGGTGTTACCTCACCACGAGGGCCCCGAACCTGGGTACTTCTTGTTTCCCCGACACATGCTTGTGCCGAATCCCGCCTGTGGACACTGTCGCTCGCTTCCCTGCTCGCTCCCACACCATGAACTAGCCCGCTTAGGCACTGCTGTCTCCATAACAATGACAGTTGGCGCCCACCATGGGGCCCAGATGGTGGTGACTGGAGTGACGTTCCGCATGGGACCCCGTACTTTGTCCGGCGAGTGCGTGGCTTCTGCCCTCGTGCTCACGCTGGGCAAGTTTGACAGTGTCATCGACAATGCTCGCTGCTTCGCAGGTTCGAGATTCCCGGCAGGCGGCTCCATCCTACTATTCGGTGACCTGCCAGTCTATGTCGCCATCGTGCCGGAGGGTTTTCCTCGGGAGATCGTCTCCATCACCGAGTCGCTTCCCTCAGCCGGCAGTGCACTCGTCGCGCCCCGTAGCACGGAGGTAATGATAGCCCGCTCTAGCCATGGCTGCCGTCCCGCTCTCGAACACACCAGCGACCTGCCGGCACGTTCACTCCGCTCTGCGAGAAGGGCATGCTGGAAGAAGTCATTGAGGAACTCCTCGAGACGGTTGATCTTGGAGAGAACCCGAAAGAGGCAATGACCAAGATCGAGGCGGCGCAAGAGCGTTTGCTTCACCTGGCTTAGGGCTTGGCCTCTACCAATTACCTGCTGGAGATCAACATCCATGAGTATCACCACGCCCACGGCCTCACCTCGGCTAACCAAGATCCTTGTCGGCTAGGCTCCGTGCAACATCGCGAGGGAGAGTTGGGCGCCCGCTTCGAGCAAGATGTTGAGCCGTGCCCCCACACGTACTTCCCAACGCCTGTGTATGACACCACGGTCAAGAATGTCCGGGCGGCACGAGCAGTCGCGGAGGACCTACCTCACCTGGAGGGGGAGGAAAAGATGCGGCAGTTTCAGTGGGTGCAGCACCTGCTGCGAGTGGCTGACGAGCAAGCCGAGGAAGCTCAGGTCGCGTATGAGGCAGGAGCTGGCTCCAGAGGGAACCACCCGGGCGGAGGTAGCCAGGGAGGCCCCCGCCAGACCGAGTACTCCATGTCTCCAGGACAGCACCATGCGCACCCGCGCTCCAAGCGTCGCCAGTCCGGCAGCAGCCAACCCCGTGGCAACCAAGGTGCGACGAGCCATCTACCTCTGGCTGGCCAGAACCACCCTCCACCCCCTCCCCCATCCCGCCTCACTGGCCGGGTGGGAGCGCCCAATCCGGTTGAGCTGGACGTGCGCGACAGAATTGACCTCCTGGTGCAAGCTCGCTTGAGGGAGGAGGAAGATGCAACCGGCCCAGTGTGCTTCGGTCCGCGCATCCGGAAGGAGCCGTTCCCTGACAAGTTCTCCCTGCCACGGGACACCCCCAAGTACAACAGCAGCATGAAGCCGGAAGACTGGCTGACCGACTATGTCACAACAGTCAGAATCGCCCATGGCAACAAGCGCGTGGCGGTTCGCTACATCCCCTCATGCTGACTGGCTCGGAAAGAACCTAGCTCAACAGCCTCGCGCCCAAAGCATAAACGCTTGGCCTGCGTTCGAGAAGGCCTTCATCCGAAACTTCAACGGAACCTACAAGCGCCTAGGTAGACCCCACGATCTTTCCCTGTGTTTCCAAGGAGACCGCGAGTCGGATCGCGAGTATCTCGCCCGCTGGACCAAGCTGCGCAACTCCTGCTAAGGGGTGGTGGAGAATCAAGAAATTGGTTTCTTCATCGAGATGTGCAGAGAGGGCATGATGATGCGCCACCGGTTGCTACGCGACGAGCCCAAGACAATGGCGGAACTGACGACCATTGCAGACCAGTACGCCACCATGGACATGGTAATGAAGAAGCCCCTCCGGGGGAATGCGTAGGGACGGCCGGTTCCCACCGAGCCGGCTCGAGAGAAGCAAGCCGGTCAAGGTGGGGATGTCAGATCGTCCAGGAGGCCCTGCAACAACAATCGCTATCAGGGCAAGCGTCTGGTTGAGCAGAACCACTGCTACCACCAAAGGCAAGTGAACACGGTGCAAGGCGCGCCGACTGGCAACGACAGGATGTTTGATGGGCCATGCAATTACCACAGCGAAGCCTTCAAGCCGGCTACGCACACCAGTCAGCAGTGCAGCTGGACCCAATAGATCAATGAGCAGGCTGGATTGCCTCCTCTCCCCCACCCCCTCACAACAGACCCCCGCCACCGGCTAGGCCAGCCGGAACAACAAGAATGGCAACGATGCCTACCCGTAGCAGCACGAGAACTACCACATCTTCGAGGCTGAGCCGACTTACAGAAGAAGCCGGAAGCAGCGCACCGACGGAGGTGAACGCTGTCATTCCCCTGGTCCCCCTGCGCCTCAATTGGTCCGAGAGTCCCATTACCTGGAGCCAAGAGGATCAGCCGGATATGCTCCCGAATCCCGGGGGCTACGCGATGGTGCTAGACCCACTTCTCATTTTGTACGTGCGCACCTACTGGTTCTCGCGCGTGCGGGTAGACGGGGGAGCAACCTCAACCTGCTCTACCGGTCTTCCATGGACAAGTTGGGCATCTGGGAGTGCGACCTGCAGCCCTCGACCACTGTGTTCCACGGCGTCGCGCCTGGGCCACCATGTGTCCCGTCGGGCAAGATCTGGCTGGATGTCATATTCTGCTCGGAGGAGAACATCCGGCGGGAGCCGATTTGGTTTGAGGTGGTTAACCTTGCCAGCACCTACCATGTCCTTCTTGGGTACCCTGCCCTTGCGAAGTTCATGGCAGTCCCCCACTACTCATTCCTCAAGATGAAGTTGTCGGGGATGAATGGTGTGATCACCGTGTCCTGCTGCTTCAGGCGGTCCATGGCTGGCGCGAAGGAAGGCGCGAAGATAGAGGAGGCCCAACTCATCACCGAAGAGAAGCGCGAGATGATGCGCAACATTGCCATGCTGCAGCAGGAGGTGCCGGCTGGCTTGAAGCCGGCTGGGGACATGGCATTCCAGCCGTCCAAGGACACCATGCAGATCTCGCTCGACCCGACTAACCCCTCAAAGTGCATCACCATTCGTGCCGGCTTGGATAGCAAATAGGAAAGCAAGCTCTTCTACTTCCTCCATGAGCATCATGACATCTTTGCATGGTCTCCCAAAGACATGCCGGGTGTGCCGAGGGAGTTTGCCGAGAACTCGCTTCATGTGTGGCCTGAGGCCAAGCCGGTCAAGCAACCCCTCCGTCGCTTCGCGGAGGACAAGAGGAAGGTCATAGGAGACGAGATCGCCCGGATACTTGCTGACGGCTTCATCACAGAAGTATACCACCCGGATTGGCTGGCCAACCCAGTCCTGGTGTTGAAGAAGAACAACACTTGGCGCATGTGTATCAACTACGCAATCCTGAACAAGGCCTACCCGAAAGACCCTTTCGCTTTGCACCGTATCGATCAACTGACTAACTCCACGGCCGCTACGATCTGCTTTCCTTTCTCGATTGTTATTCCAGATATAATCAGATCCAGGTAATCCGTCTGATAAATTGAAAACATCGTTCATCAACCCGTATGGGGCTTACTGCTATGTAACCATGCCATTCAGCCTGAACAATGCAGGTGCTACCTGTCAGCGTTGCATGCAGAAATGCTTGCACACGCAGATCGGCCGGAATGTGCACGCGTACGTGGATGATGTCTTCATCAAGACGAAGCAGAAGTAGACCCTGCTGGAGGACCTCGGCGAGACGTTCGAGAACCTTCGCCGGTACCAGATGAAGCTGAACCCGGAGAAGTGCGTGTCTGGCGTGCCAACCGGACAGCTCCTCGGCTTCCTCGTGTCGAGCCGAGGGATTGAGGCCAATCCGGAGAAGATCGCGGCCATCGAGAGGATGCAGCCACCTAAGAGCCTGCTCGACATCCAGAAGTTCACCAGATGCTTGGCCTCCCTCAGCCGATTCGTCAGCCGGCTCGGGAAGAAGGCATTGTCGCTGTACCAGCTGACGAAGAAGACGGACAAGTTCACCTGGACTGCGCAGGTGGATGCCGTGTTCCACGACCTCAAGCGCAATGTATCCACAGCGCCGGTTCTCACCACGCCGGCTGAGAAGGAGCCGATGTTGCTCTATATAGCCGCCACCAACCGGGTCTACTAACTCAGCGAAGTGCTCTCCCTCTCCAAGCAGAATTACCTGCACTACCAGAAGATGTGCTACCGTGTCTACCTAGCCCCACAAGAAGCTCAATCACTACTTCCAGGGGCATCTGCTCACCATGGTGTCCACCTCGCCATTGGGACAAATCTTCGGCAACAAGGATGCCACGGGCCGGGTAGCCAAGTGGCCCATCGAGCTAACCGCCTACTACATCCGTATGAGCCCAGGATCACCATCAAGTCTCAGGCGGTGGCAGACATCTTCATCGACTGGGTGGAGAACCAGTACCTATGCCGATTCCTTGTTCCAACTACTGGAAGCTACACTTCGACGGCTCGAAGATGCGCGGGTGCCTGGGAGTCAGAATCATGCTCACCTCTCCCAACGGAGACCGGCTGGAGTATGTGCTGCAGATTCACTTCACCGCGTTGAACAACGTCGTCGAGTACGAGGCTCTCGCGCACGGGCTCCTTCTCGCGAAGGACATCGGCATCCGCCGGATCCTTTGCTTCGGTGATTCGGATCTGGTGGTGCAGCAAGTATCCGACGAGTGGGACGCTCAGGATGCCAACATGGCCCTGTACCGGTTCCACATCTAGCTGCTTAGTGCCAGCTTCGAGGGATGTGAATTCCATCATGTTCCTCACACCAACAACAAGGCAGCTGACGCGCTCTCTTGAGTCGGATCCACTAGAGTGGCCATCCCACCCAGAGTATCCTTGGAGCACCTCTGCAAGCCCAGCATCACCCCTTCTTTGGAATCTGAGTCCATCATCTGGGTAGCAGACCCAGGGGCTGCCAGCTCGAAAGAGCCGGGCCCCGCTGTTGTGCCCTCCGGCTCGAAAGACCTGGGGGCTGACTCCTCCTCAGGCATGCCATCATCGAGCAAGGCAAAGGGCTCGGGGGATGCTGACTCGGGCATCCCACCCGTCCGACCCCGTGATGAGCTCCAGATCGTGTCGGCTAGTGTCTTCACTATCCGAGAAGTGCCATCCTGGGCCCAACCTTTCATGAACTACCTCCTCAACGATGAGCTCCCGACTGACGAGGTGGAGGCCAGGCAGATCCGGCGCCGCGCGTACACGTACACCATCATCAAAAAGGAGCTGTATAAGCGCAACGCCGCACGCGTTTTTTAGCGGTGCGTCGATGCGGATACCGTCTACTGTCTGTTGAAGGAAATCCACCAGGGAGAGTGCGGTCACCACGTCTCTTCTCACGCCTCGGAGAACGCGGACCAGCTGGTTCTCACATGCAATGGGTGCTAGCGGTTCGGCCGGCTAAGGCATATGCCAACTTCAGCGCTCAATACCATACCGATCAGGTGGCCCTTTGCTGTTTAGGGGATGGACATGGTCGGACCCTTCAAACGAGCCTGAGACGGCATGACCCACCTTCTGGTGGCGGTGGACAAGTTCACCAAGTGGATCGAGGTGAAGCTGATCCGGAAGCTGGACGGTGTCATGGTCGTCACCTTCTTCCGAGGCATCATCATCCGGTTCGGGTATCCGCACAGCATCATCACTGACAATGGCACGAACTTCGCCAAGGGAGCCTTTTCCCGGTTTTGCCACAACAAGGGAATCCGGCTGTACCTCGCGTCTGTCACGCACCCGTAGTCCAACGGGCAGGTGGAAAGAGCCAATGGCTTGGTGCTAGTCGGAATCAAACCCTGTTTGATCAAACCGTTGGAGCTATCACCCGGCTGCTGGATCGAGGAACACCCGGCCGTGCTGTGGATCCTTCGCACCACCCCGAACAGATCAACCAGCTTCACCTTGTTCTTCCTCACCTACGGCTCGAAAGCGGTCATCGCAGTGGACATCGAGTTCGACTCACCCTGCAAGCTCCTTTACACGGAGAAGGAGAACCGGGAGGCAATGGAGGATAGCATGGACCTCCTCGAGGAGGCCCGCGAGCTGGCTTTGTCCACGTCGGCCATGTACCAGAAAGGTGTTGCGCCGGTATCACTCCAACCGCATCCGGCCCGTCGCGTTCCGTGAAGGTGACCTGGTGCTCCGGCTGATACAGGAAAAATGCACAAGTTGTCCCCTCCGTGGGAGGGACCCTTCATCATCAGCAAGGCACTGCACAACAACTCTTACTACCTCATCGACGCACAGTAGCCACGCAAGAAAAAGATGGACAAGTCAGACAAGGAGACGGAGCAGCTGCGGAACGCAGACCTGCTTCGACCGTTTTACACTTGGTCGCAAATCAGTGTATGTATTCGTAACTATGAATGAATTAAATATGTGGAACCCCGGCTGATGCTCGGGGGATCCTTGCCAGACATTTTGTTGTTGTTCGTTTCCGATTAAATCCTTCAACATTTTTTTTGGCTTTCGTTGACCCCCAACAGCGGGGGCTCGCCGGTTGGCCCGGCCTGCCGATTTTGTAAGCTGACTGAGTAGTGTGGGATGATGCCAGAGGCCCACTCTTAGTCTCAGCTATAGAACGCAACCCCGTTGCCCGGCTAGAAAGAGCAAAAGCCTTAGCCATCCCACACGAAAAATGGTGAAAGATGCGATAGATCGGACAGTCCGGCCCTGCGCCTAGTTAGTATTTTTCGGCTACTAAGCCTCTAGTACCATGCAAAATGTATTGTCAGCTCCCTTCGGCTCCAGCTCCAGACTACAACCCAGCTGTCTGGGAAGGTGTAGCGTAAACATCATTACGCACGAGAAAGCGACGAAGTGTTCAAAAAAGCACGAGCTAGTTTTCGGAAAGAGAAATTTTAGTTGGATAGTAAAAGACATGCAACACAATAATGTACTGACAATAAATCATTTTCTTGTGTTTCCTTTTGCACAAACCGCACCAAGCCGGAGATCAAAGACGGAGAAAATTTGAAGCACCTTCCTGTGGTAGCCACTCCGAATCTCGGGGGCTAAACCCAGTGGGTGCGCTAACGCGCCCCCACTAGAAGCATGCAGCGGCCGGCTGAAAGATGTCCCAGCCAGACAGAAAAAGATGAAGCCAAACAGAAAGCAAGGTAGCAAGATCACTCGTGCAGGGGTGCAGCTTCTCCCGTCCGGCTAACTCCATTTAGTCGGACACGCAAGGCAGAGCCAGTCGGAAAAGCAATTTTTTTGAAAGATTTGAAGTACCTATCTGCGGTAGCCACTCCGAATCTCGGGGGCTACACCCAATGGGTGCGCTGACATGCCCCCACTGGAAAAGCAAAGTTTCTGGCTAAGAGATGCCTCCGTAGGTCAAGGAAGGAAAGATAAAGAAAGAGATAAAGAGGAAAGACGAGATAAGGAAGGTAATATAGAAAGTCATAAAGATAAAGCACAAGGGAAAAAAAGCTCGTGTCCAAACAAGTCACAAAGAAGCAAGATAAGGCCGGCTGGAATGGACCAGCCGGATAAGCTAAGCAGACAGACCCAATAATAAGCGGGTGCACGAAGGTAAGACCCAGCTAGACGATAATTAAATGGAGGGGGGGTGAAGCCCCACAGATCCGAGGTCTCAAAGCACAAGTACGCGAGAATAAATTTTTCAGAACCAAAAGCTATACACAATTACACCCGGCATCCCGATGATCTCCTTCTTCTTCACGCCGCCAGGCCCTTTCCATGGGGATCCGAGCCGGCCCCGACCGACTAGGAGGACGCCTCCGCCTCACCCTCCGGCCCCGCGCTCGCTTCAGTCTCCATCAAAACCTCGTCGATGTCGGCGTAGCCGGTAATCATGATGGCGGAAGAGCGAAGTCTGGGTTGTCCTAGCGCATGATGGGAAGTTCCATGCTGGCTTGGAAGTCGTCCGCTAGATTCTCCACCCGCGCGTCCTTGTACGAGTTGAGCATCACCGCCAAGGCCATCTCGGAGCTGGCACGACCAGCCAGGTCGCGGAGCTGGTCGATGGTGTTCGGCGCGTCGCCCATCTTGATGGCAAGGGCGCCCATGGTCTCCAGCAGGAGCTCCCCAAGGAAGACGAGGTCGTGGATGCCGGCTCCGTCCTTGCGAAGGTTGGAGGAGTCCTCCCGGAGCTATGCCACCAGATCCCGGATGCTAGCCTTCTTACCCGGAGCGACCTGTTGCACCCGGTCGTAGGCAAGGGCATCTACTTGCGGGTAGAAGCCTTTTTGATCGGAGGGGGTAAGTCAAAAAAGGCAATCCGACAGGGGCAGTTGGATGAAACGAAAAAAAGGCAGTCAGACTTACCCTTGGCGACATGGCCGATGTTCATAAGCTTTTCCTCCAAGAAGGCGGTGTGCTCCTTCATCCGGGTGACCTCCTTGTCCAGGAGATCAAAGGCAGTATCCCGGCTAGCGAGGGCCTCGTCGCGCTCCTTCACGGCAGCCTCCAGCTGGTCGACCTTGGAATGCCACTCCTTGTTCTGCAGCCGGAGCATGGAGTTGTCCCGGCTGAGGCGCGCGTTAGAGGGTGACAGTCGGTCAATCTCATGTTGGGCGCAGACAAGGATGGCAAGTAAGAATGCAGTCGGACAAAAAAAGGAGCAAGACGGAAGACTTACTAGACGCAGTCTCCCGCACCATTGCCAGTTGCCTCGAGGCGGCCTGATTGGCGCTTGCCAGCATCGCTTGGAGCTTCTGGCACTCCTTCAGCACGGCCTCGAGGTTCCCCTCGATGGCTTGCAGCAAGGGACCTGCCTCCACAGGGAGCAGCGTCAGGGGGCTGGCTAGGGCAGTCGAGGCGTCGCGGGCAGCCGCCATCCACTACACCATCGCCTCCTCGTTGGATTCGACGTCCTCCACCACCAACACCATCTCTTTTAAAGCACGCGAGCCCCCCGCGCCGGCTGAAGAGCCCCCACCCAGGCTGGAGGACGCATCCGGCTGACTCGGCGCGGAGAGGCATGGCGGGAGTCGGCTGGATCACAACCGCCAGCTCTGCCGAGGGAAGGGTTTCAGTCGGGGCAGGGAGAGAAGACGTCGAGGGGGCATCCGGCTGGACCGGAGGATTGTGAGACGGCAAGGCGGGCGCATTGCGAGCTGGGCTCGTAGCGAAGGACAGAAGAGAACTGCAAAGGAAAAACAAGGTCAAGGCAAGAATGAAAACGAGGGCAAGTGCAAGAAAGGCAAGAAAAGCAAGACAAAATATCGGCAAACTTACCCCTGCACCACGGGTGCGCCGGCCCTCTTCCGTCCACCTCCGGCCTAGCCGGGGCGTGGAGGAACACCCACCCGGCTGCACCTCACAGCCGGATCTTCGGGAGTGGGAGCGCTGCTCGAGCACCCCTTGCTAGCCCGTTTCCGTGCCGGCTCAGGCGGCGCGCTTTCGTCTCACTCCTCTATAATGGGGCCGTGCGGGTCGTCCGCCGCCTCGTTGTTCTGGTTGGGGAAGAACCCCTCCACGCCATCCACGCCCTCGCTGGTCCAGCACGGGCGCGGCTCGGTGAGGTCGGCGGTGAAGACTTGGAGGGGCTCCTCGCCCTCCTCCCGAATGATGCACGGGAAGTTCTCCAAAGGAATAAGCAAGTCAAGACTGGATCAAGCAATGATTCTGGACAAAGGGAAAAGCAAGAAGAAGGCAAGAAAAATCGACAAGTTAAACTTACCCGGGGGGCATGGTTCTCGAGGGTGTAGGGGGCAAGACCAAAGTGCGAGTCGTCCTTGATCTTCTCCTTCATGATCATCCACACCCACTCGTAGAGGTTGGCGAAGGGGGGATCATGGAGGGAGAGCCGGGTCGGGTCCAAGCGGCCGGAGTAGTAGAACATATTGTGCGCCCGCTGCTGGAGAGGCATCATCAGCCGGGAGGCCCTGCTGAGCATCACGTCAACAACGGTCAAGCCGGCTGTGACCAGCGCCCTCATCCGGCGCAGCAGCTCCTCCAACTCGGTCTTGGAGCCGAAGTTCTTCTGCTCCCAGTTCACCCGGGTGGACTCGACATCCTGGAAGGCCAGCAGGTTGAGGTGGTCGTCGGGGCCCATGTTGCATACATAGAAGTACGTTTGCTGCCACAACTTAACCGTGTCATGCAGCCGGAACTTGGGGTAGCAGGTTTGGGCGCGCGAGTAGATGGAGGCGCCGCCGCAGGGCATGAGCGGCCCCTTGGCATATTGAACCTGCAGCCCAAAGAGGAACAACTAGCAGAGGAGCCCCAGATCCGGCTAGATCCCGAGGTAGCACTCGCAGAGGGCTATGAAGTGCGCGAGAATGCCGATTGCATTCGGTCCGAGATGGTGTCGGCGGAGGTTTAAGTCAGCATGGAAAGAAAGGAAGAAGGCGCTGGCCGGGAAGACCAGGCCGCGCGTGAGGTGCGCGAGGAAGATGACACGCTCGCCGGCTTGCGGCACTGGCGAGATATCATAGGCCGGTGCGAGGCGCACCCCGACCTCGCCGGCGGTCGGCAGAAGGCGAGCGCGTTGTTACTTTTCAATTTGCTCCTCCGTGATGGAGTTGCCGCACCACGCGCCACAGCTCTCGGCCATCTCATCGATGGTGGTGCGCGGCGGAGAAGGAATGTGAAGAGGGGAAGGAGAAGAAGGAGCGGTGGAGGAGTGGAGGTGGCCCATCGCTCCGATAGGCAAAGAGCGGGCGGCGACGGCGAGACGAAGGCGGTGCGAGCTCGTCGGCGGCGCGGTTGCAAGGAAGCGGTAACGGGCAGAGAGGCGCAGCAGTGTGGACGATGAAGAAATGGGGGAAAATGGCATGTGGGGGTTGACGGTGCGACGCGGGCGGTATATAAGGGGCTGGGCAGGCGAACCGCCGGCTTGACACGTGGCAGCTCCGCAAATGCCCATCAGCGACTCGATCGTTTGCACCAGCACAAGACACACAGAAGATCCAGGGCGCGGGAGGCGAGGCGCCGGTGACGGTTCCCGAGGTGGCGCCTGACACGACCCCTCGACGCACGTCATCG
This sequence comes from Avena sativa, assembly GCA_916181665.1. NCBI lineage: Eukaryota > Viridiplantae > Streptophyta > Magnoliopsida > Poales > Poaceae > Avena > Avena sativa. The sequence continues at coordinate 171,966,174 of OV702295.1, forward strand.
TAGTCATACACGCTGTGGCTAACATCCGTGATAACGTAACCGAGTAGCTCAACCGCCAGAACTGAGCCAGGAAAAAAATTCAAACTAGCTTTCGAAGCCCGCACAAATTTCGCCTAAGGGTGGAATCTACGCGTGCTCGAGGGCTAGTGTCAGGGGATCACCCCTGGGTAGGCTAACCAGACAAGATGTAGGGGCAACGTAACTGCCAGCCGGCTGGCCTAGCCGGATGTAAAAACTCAAGCGCAGGTCAGGAAGAAGACCAGACGCAGAGCAAGCTAGCAAACCAATCAGCCAGATAAAAAGCACTCCTAAAGACGTTCAGACTGGCTGGATCACGCTAGCCAGATAAAGCAAGAAGGACCAAGGATGAGCTGGCAGGACCATCATCCGGATAAAATAGAAAAGGCCATACACTTAGCCGGATGGGACCAACCACCCGGACAAGACAGGGCAGCCGGCCAGGACGACCTAGCCGGACATACAAGGCGGACGGATGACGTAGGGCACAGTACCCTGCAGCCCTAGCAGATAGGAGGACAGAGGTAGTAGCACCAACGCCGGAGGAGACGACCCGTACCCGTGTCGGGCGGGAATAGGAACCGCCGCTAGTGTCGGCCGAGGCGGTCTCTAATGTTTTCGTGCCGGCCGGGGGGCGCGACACTATGCAAGATGTTAGGGAGGCTGGACACTGTACTGGAATAGTTGGCTGGGCCCGCGTGTGGGACCCACCAGTCGGCAGAGTCTTTGACCATGCCGCCTCGGCCTATATAAGGGGCGGTAGGGGCATCGTAGAAAGGTTTGATCTCACCTTCTTCTAGTTAGAGACAGATTTAGCTCGAGGAGCCCTTGTAGCCCTTTGTGTTCATCCAAATAGTTGGATTGGCAGGAGTTTGGGTGTTACCTCACCACGAGGGCCCCGAACCTGGGTAATTCTTCCACGAACTAGCCCGCTCAAGCACTACCGTTTCAATAACGACGACACTACTCGTCAGTGTCGATGTCGTACCAAACTGATCTTCAGGGGAACACTTACTCTTCTACAAAAGTATCAACAAAGCAAGGGTGAGTACAGGGTGTACTCCGCAAGACTTATGGCTGGTGGAGTTCTTTTTCATAAAGCCATGTTTGTTTATAAAACAAGAGAGATAAGAAGATCATCCAATGAGAATATTTTAAAATGGGATAAGGGAGCAACATCTCCAAAGTATTGATCATCATCTTTTGATATCCACCATGTAATCATCATATACCAACTAGGATCATCCCCTCATCCCCATGAGGAAGCATCCTTAAGCACACGTTGATCTGCCAAGTTTTACGATTAGGTTCAAGTTCTCTATATCATCACATCTGTTCCCAAGTCGTCCATAACCGCAAACATGGATTTTTGAAAAGATTATTACCCTGCAGGGGTGTACAACTTTAACCACACATTCTAACCTTCTCTTAATGCCACATGATTAGCCCTCTTCCTTGGAAGGCTGGCAGAGGGTGGTTTGACATGACCTTTACCTTGCATTCTCCGAGACCATGAGTCACGCCCTAAGGATGGTTCCACCGTAACAGGTCGAATCCCGAAGCCGGTCCCCAGAGATGTGAGGCGAGGTTGGTTTGCCAGGGGCTCTATCTACCCCAAGCAACCCGGTCCATGCTCCCTACCTATTATGAATGAACCTCCTTCACCGCCTTCGAGAACAACCATAATGCATATGTTGAATGGAACACCCAAACTATGTTAACAATGGAATCTACTAGGAAAGTTAGTCATTTGTGGGGTTTTCCATGCCCCATGTGGTTGTACATTTGTCTTGGTTCAAGAGGCAAGAACGCAGTTCCTAGTGGTGGCGAGCATGGGACTACAAAAACCACATCCCACCATGGCCTCGCATACAAACCTTAGCATGTTTAACTTTTACCACTGATCTCACCTCATCAGTATATCTCGATCTCCTGTCATGCTGGATTATCTGTATCTGTATCTGACAGTTATTTAATTTATAAGTCTATAACAATTTCTAAAATTATTAAAGCCTTTTTAATTGAATTACTGGACCATGTTGACGTCAGCATAGGGTGAGGGTTGTTTTTCACCCGGGCAGAGCCTAGCCATATTGGCTGACTGGTGGGGCTAAGGCCACATCTGCAGCCATGGAAGCAAAGTGGGACCGGTGGCTGGTTTGACCGGGCTAACCTCGCGTGTTAGCGCCATGATGATGTCGGCATGATTTCACGCTGGCGGTGAGCAATGGATCAGCGACGGGGATGGCGATAGAGGGCGTGCGGGGCTACACGACGTGAACCGCTTGAACTAGCGTGATGTAGGTTACCTTAAACGGGCGATCCCGCTACGGAAAGTTCATCGGAGGCACGGCTATGGCAAGCGACGACAACGGAGCTCTTGGGATCATGGCGGGAGGATGCTACAGAGCGGGAGTGGAACAAATAGGAGGTCCAAGAGGACCAGTAGGTCACCATGATTCTAGCAGAGGTTGCAGCGAGGCCAGAGGTGGACTAGTACAGCGACAAGGTCGACGGCAGTGAACGTCGGGCTCGGGGAAGACGGGGTCGATGCCAACGACTAGAGGATCCCTGGCTCGATTTCTTGGGCACAGAGGCTCAGCAGGGCGAGGCGGAGCTTATGGCGGTCTCGGATGGGCGAGGCAGCACGACAATGGCACGGAGTTGGCGGCAGCTGAATATAGGGTTTGGCAACTAGAGGGAGAGAGTGAGGGAGAGAACTAGAGAAGAAGAGAGAGGTCGAGGGGAAGAGGAACACTGCATGGGCTGGTTTTATCCTCGTCACGGGCGGTGGGGCACATCGCAGCGGCTGGCGGCAATCAACGGCGCCGACGCGAGCACACAGCTGCTTCGCGTCACGGGGAAGACGATGACATCGAACAGGTACGCGGGCTGGGCTGCGCTGGGCTACTGCTAGGCCTATGCTACTACGAGCGAGCGGCAGAGAGAGAGAGGGGATATGGGCTATGGCCCATCTAGGTTAGAACTCTGTTTTTCTTTGCAAATTCTTTTTCCTTTTTTGTTTTCTCTTTTTCTATTTGTATTTGAATTTAAAATCTCTTTTGGATTATTTCAAAAATACCAGAAGGTTTACAAAATTATTTGAAATACATAGGGGCCCTCCATACTGTTTGGGCTCCAAACATTTTGTACTTCTCAAAATCCAAAACCATTTTGAGTAGGGTTTAAATGAGGAGGTAAATTTTAGGGTTTTGTCTTTATTTTCTTTAATGCACATTTTAATATATGATGCAAATGATGCACAAAAAAACCCTAATTAAGGATTAACTAAAACTAGGGGTTACACTTTTATAGAGAGAATATGGCATTACACTAAATCCTGCACCTAAATCACACAAGGCATTGTGAATATCAGATTTGCCAATTGAGCATGAAATAGTTGGTATTCCGTGATCTCCCAACTTAGATAATAACTTCCCATTAGCAGGATAACTAGTCACCAGGGCAACAGTTTTAGTTCTTTCTTTCTTTATATTAAGAATATCACGGAGAAATTTAGTATAGGTAGGAACTTTTATTGCATCCGCAAATGGAATTTCTATACGGAGATCACCAAGTGCCTTTTTGATAGTCATAGATTACCTGATCAGGTGCTTTCTTTTTGCGACCTGGATATGGAAGTTTTTTCTAACCTTTCTTATTCTTGTGTTTTATCTTTTGTGGGGGGTCAGGCTCTTTAGTTGTCTTCTTTTGTTGCTTCTTATCACTTTTCTTCTTTTCTACTACAACAACTTCGTCTTCATTGCTTATCTTCTTTTCTTCTCTTGGATCAACAGTCTCTGCATCAGACTCATAGTGGTCATCTTGTGCATCATTTTTCTCCTCCAAGGTTTGGTCTTGTGTTTCTTGAGTAGTTTCATCTTGAGGATCCACCAATGTGTCATCTTCTTGGCTTGCTTTGAGCAAGGATTTTTTCCTTCGATCATTTTCAGCTTCATATTATGGTGGTCCTAATGGTCATGTAACAACTTCACCTCCTGTTGTAAGAACATTAGTAGAAACAAGAATATTTATATCATCTTGAAGAAAAATTTGATAACCAGATGCTATTTGTTCATATTGGGTTTCAATCATACTAAGGTACTTGTTAAATAATTTTATTTCTTTGCCAATCTCATCATAACTTTCCATGAGTTCTGTCAAAAGATTCTTATGTCTTTGAAACTGCTTATGCAGGCTATTACGAGATTTGTCTTGTTGATGTTTTAATTCTTGAAAATCTTTCCTAGTTTCATCCTCTTTAGTAAAAATCTGTAACAGATCTACATTGTTTTCCTTAACAAGTTCAGAAGGTATACCTTTTTCTTTCAGTTTTTGCGTACTTCAGGCATAAGATCTGGGGTTATACGAAGTATTTCTTTTTCCAGCTTAGTACCAAAATCAGGATTATAAAGAGAATCATTCTTAGCCCTAGTGGACATCAATTCCAAATAGGCTTTAGCAGTTAAAGTATTTATCTATCCTCCTGCGGATAAATAAAGAAACTCTCTGCATTGAGTATTCAGACCATGGTAAAATAAGTGGTAGACAGATAATTTGGAATAGCCATGATTAGGAATACTACTAATCATTCCAAAAAATCTATCCCAAGCTTGTGGGTAGTTTTCTCCCACGTTCTGACTGAAGTTTCCTATACTCTTTCTAATTTCAGTTACCTTTTTAAAAGGATTAAATTTTTTTATGAATTTGACAATATAGTTTTCCTAGCAATTAATGTAATGAAGAGGGAGAGAATATAACCGGTTTAGAGCCTTTCCTTTTAGAGACCAACGGAATAATTTTAGATGGGAGAAATCTCTAGGCAAACCTTTTTTGGTCCAAATGATGTTATCACATCATCGAACTCTCTAAGATGTCTTCCTGTGTCTTCATATTCCCTTCCACTGAAAGCTTTTTCCTTCAAAATTTTAATAATCTCAACATCAAATTGATATTCTCTAACTCTAGGATTAGGAAATTCTATTGGTTGTTTAAGATAAGCAGGATTTGGAGCAGTATATTTTCTGAGAGTTTTCTCAGGTTTCTTGCCAGTTGTCCTGTGAATGGACATGATTTCTAGAACATAACTTAGGTTTTCAACTTCAATCTTCTTTGATCTCAAAAGTTTTTCAATAATTTATTCGCGCCTTTGAGTAGGAACGCGCTCAAAATAATTTGGTACATAGGTCCTACCAGAGCATGTAGAACCTTTGTGTTCTAGGGAGACCATTTGATAGTAGTAACACCTGAAACCTCAAGAGAAAAACACTTAGCGCTTAGCTCCCCAACAACAACGCTAGAAAATAGCTTGATGTCTTCAAGTGCATAGATCGTTTATAGCTAGTTTCGAAGTTAAGATATCAATTGACAGGGATCCCAAAGGAAAATGTTTATGAATGAAGTCTCTGTCACACTCAAAGTTGTCACAGGTCTTCGAGTGAATTGACTACAAGTGTTGAAATAAAAACAAAATTTGGATTAAATTGAATGTATTTAAATAAAACTAAATGTGAACTTTAGAAATAAAAATCATAAAAGTAAAGAACGATTCGATTGTTTGTTGTTTCCCGCAGATGACAAAATATGTCCGGGGAGATACAGTTCATGGTGATAGTGATTGTGACAAGTGGATGAGCTATAAGTGTGTGTGTTGGCGAGCAACCCATAAAAACTCCTCTTGGTAGATTTCATCCCAACTTCAATAATCCTACAAGTCTGGTACCAAAACCATGGTCAGTCACTAGGCAATTAAGATCCTTTAGGTTTGTTAGCAATTAAGTTCCTTCGATCAGACTAGTGCAATATGCACAGTGGTTCCTCGTGCTCCTTGAGTTAAACTAGGTTTCTATTGATATCTCTGTGTCACTCGAGGGTTGTCGGTCTGCTACCAAATAAGATCTTATCTATGTACAACAAAGTATCATGTTGTCTGGGCCCTTAATTGGACAACAAGCATTAGGCATCCCACAGATAGTCAAGCACACACAATATAGTAATTAAAATCAATAACAAATTAATGGAAAATATATGGGAACATCACATCTCACAAATCCCCTACATCTCCCACGCCCAAAGGAACTTACACATGAGAGAAGAAATCATCATCAATATAAGTAAATAAGAGGAGTTCATCTCAATATTACCATGGAGATCCACAATAAGAATAGAAAATCAATCCAACACAACTCAAGATAAGGAAGAAACAATCTCAAAACCTAATATTGCAAAGTGAAGATCTCTTTCTCTCTCTCGTACAAGTAGTAATGGCTATGGAGGTGTGGTGGCTAGGAGGTTGAAGATCATGGAGAGAGACGGAGAACGTGTCCCCCTTTTTCTCTGGATATCTTCTTTCTCGCTTCTGGATGCAACGATGGCTGTTGTGTTCTTTTTTCGACCTTGCCTCCTTCATGAAAGTTGTTCCTTTTAGTAGGAAGAAGGAGACGACAACTATATGTCCAAAACTATATGGACGGAAAAATATTCCCGCCATATAGTTGGTCGTTAAACCTACTGGTTGTTATCCTCAATTTCTTCCAAAAAGAGACTTGCTTGTTTTCGCCTGAATATTGTACTTCTGTTGTTGAAACCTTCTGTTGATGTTTAGAACCTGAAACATACACTGAAAACCAAGTTTACTTTGCTACCGAGTTATTAGTGTTAGGTAAAGCTAGAAAACCATCAAATCAAGAAAAAAATATCGAGAAAAACCATTAAAAAATTATCGAATCTCATAGCTATCACTAGTTCATCCAGATGATGTATCATATGCATATAATTTAGTATGACATGAGAACGAGATATACTGATGAGGTGAGATTAGTGGTAAATGTTAAACATGCTAAGGCTTCTATGGGAGGATACGGTGGGATGTGGTTTTTGTAGTCCCATGCTCGCTACCATTAGGAACCGAGTTCTTGCCTCTCGAACCAATACAAGCGTACAACCACACAGGGCCTTGAAAAGTCCAAGAGTAATAACTTGCCTAGTAGATTCCATGATTCACAGAGTTTGGGTGTTCCATTCGACATATGAATTTTGGTTGTTCTCGAAGGGGGTAAAGGAGGTGCATTCATAACATGTAGGGAAGTAGCGGTTGCTGGGGGTAGATAGCGCCCCTGGTAAACTAACCTCGCCTCGCATCTCTAGGGACCGGCTTCGGTATTTGACCCGTTATAGCGGAACCATCCTTAGGGCGTTACTCATGGTCTCAGTGAAAGCAAGGTAAAGGTCGTGTCCAACCACCCTGTGCCGACCTTCCAAGGAAGAGGGATATTACTAGTGGCATTAAGAGTCGGTTGGTACGTGTGGGTAAATTTGTACACCCCTGCAGGGTAATAAACTTTTCGAAAAGCCGATGTACGCTGTTATGTTTACTTGGGAACAGACGTGATGATCATAAAGAACTTGAACCTAATAGAAAAACTTGGCAACTAAGTTTTTTTAAGGATGCTTTGTAATGCGTATGAGGGGGTGATCCTAGATGAGGTTCGATGATGATGATTTTGGTGGATATCAAAGATGATGATCAATATTTTGGAGATGTCAATCACTTATCCCCTTTTAAAATATTCTGAATAGAAAAGCTTCTTCTCTCTCTTGTTTTATAAACAACGATAGCTTTATGCAAAACAACTCCACCAGCCATAAGTCTTGCTGAGTACACCCAGTAATCACCCTTGCTTTGTTGATACTTTCGTAGCAGAGGAAGTGTTCCCCTGAAGACAAGTTTCGTATGACATCGACACCAACGAGTAGCTTGGGGTTTCCGGCCGGCAGGCTGGAATCTATGGGCTGGGACGTCATAATTGTGCTTCAGGCCTCTTAGGCCATTTTTTAAGTTTGCTATACTTAATAGCATAATTTGCCTTCCATTGTTTGATGTTTGTGATCCGTGACCTCTTCTTGTAATATTTTGGTTCTTCACTTAGTTATGAACTTGCTATAATAGTTTTTGTATCATAGGGTCACTGTTGTGTTACTGATTCTTCACTGGATATCCTCGAGCTCAAGGGTAAGCTTATGTCAGGCTAGGTCTAGATTTGTTTGGCCCTGATCCCGGGGGTGTCACAGGTGTTGGTATCAGATCAGTACCGACCATAGGAAAACCTTGTTATTGGTCGATGTTGAGTCTAGTGTTTGTGAAAACTATTTCAAAGATGAAAAGTACTTGTGAAAACTATAGTATGCTTCTTTTGCTCCTCATCTGGTATCGTTCTTACTCTGGGTCATCTCATCTTGTGTTGACTTGGAAAAGTTTTGATATCTCTTCTAGTCTTTCAAAGCTTAGGTACCTTCTGGGCATGTCATTTCTCAACCAGTTGACCTAGTGTTTAGTTCTATAGAGTTGTGTGTGTTGTGAATTACTTGTTCCCATTTGCGCTTATTCATCTGATAGATTCCTTTCCATCATGATCTCTCCTTTTTATGGAACCTATAATATAGTGTTCCATAGTGTTCTATTCTAGGCTTCGTGGTTTCCTTTCTCTTCATATGCCTCCTTTCTACTTGTGTGGGTGCTTCGAAAGTTTTATATTGTTTTGGAAGCTACCTTGTGATTACTACCTTGTAGTGTACGTTGTGCCACTCAAGTTAGTAGTTACCCTTTTCTCGGGTTTTAACCCTTGGACTTGCTCAAGATCCCTAATTGTGATGGATTCTAATGTTATGAATCTTGTACATGAAGCTGACCTTTTACCCAAGATCCAATCCTTTGACACATGTCATTAATGTTTACACATTACCTTAGGATGGGTGGTACTACAATTCTGGCCTTCAAGTTTGTGGTTATTGCCGCGATTGAATTGTGACAACTAAGGACATCCCCTACCACTAGCTATTGGAGATGTTCATTAATGGAACCAAATATATCACAACAAGAGTAATCCTCGTGAGTCTTGCATCTATATTCATCACTCTGCCACACATCCCTATTCTGTGCATTGGTTTTTGGAAGATTGTTGACTTATGCATCCACATCTCGGGACTCTATCCTGAGTATGTTCCTTTTCCCTTGTTGTTTTTCGACCTTTGTCTACTAGTTGGTAGCCAAGTAGTAAATGCTCACCGGTGTCTTCTGATGCAAGATACTCTTGTGGTCCTTCATGAAAAACAATTTCAGGATGTCAGGAGAAACAAACTCTAGTACCTTGTCATATCTAGGACCAGATAAAAGTGTTGTAATCCGCAGTTTAAGAGGCGCTGATTAGCTTCTATCTGTTCCACCTTAAAGTATCACACCCTTTTTATACTAAGAGGTCGTGCTAAGATTCATGACCTTTTTAATGAAGTGATGCTTTCACACATGTTTACCACCCTTCCTCGAGCTTTCATGCTCATGAGTGATGTGTGTGCGTAATAATGTGGCCATCTGAGATTCTTAGCAATTTTTATTACTTTGAACCTTAAGGACATTTGTGTCATTCTTAGCGTGACTGATTAGCCCTATCACCAAGCAAAGGATGATTGTGCTACCATGTCTGTTATTCTAGTACACTCTCCTCGATCAAAGAGTTAGGCTCGTGCCAAAACTCGGAGATTGTTTCTTCTTGTCATACCAAGCAAGTTTCCTCTTGAACTACGAGATATATCGGTGTTCCGTGATATTCTAGATGTCTTTCTAGAAGTATCGCCATGTTGACACATGACCGTAATGTCAAGTTCTTGAACAAGCAACTTATCTTTTCTCCAGGGATCCATACTAGATACCCCTGAACTCGTTGGTTGAACTTAAAGAACAACTTGGAGAGTTGTAAGGCAAAAGTTTATCTGACTTAGTTCGTCTTAAAGGGATGTCTAGTTTTGTTCATGTTGAATAAGGATGGTATTTACTTTGTGGATATATTATCTCCCCCACCTTTGATTTGATTTGGATTATCATCGAATCAAACTCAGTGCCAAGGATTATCTTGATGATGTTTCTTCTTGTGATGTTTCACTTGAGTATATCTTCATGTCCTTTGGTCTGACCAGTATTCTTGACTTGTTCAGGCAACATATGAGTCCATCTTAATGGAGTGTCTCGATAAGTTTGTTGTTGAGCCCATCGATGACATCCTAGACTTTATTCATATGGAACAATTGGCATCAATGTTGGAAACGTTTGAGAACCATCTTCGGGTCATACCAAAGTATGCGTTCAGGATGTTAGAACTAACCTTATCCGATTCACGTGCAAATGTTGAAAGATGTCGCCATGGATTTGACTAGAGTTATCTATGTTCCCTTAAGGACATAGGTGTATTTAGTTGCAAGTACTTGATGTATGTGCAGTTATCTTTCGACAAGTTGCTAATACATGGGTTTAGCAATTTAGCTTAGTCGTTTGGAGCTTTACACTTTAGTCCCTAACTTGAGAATCTAGTAACTTTATCTTTGTGGTAAATGTTGCAAACTTTCTATTCTAACATGCTAAGTCTGAAGTATCATACCACCTAACCAAATCTGAATCTTAAGCAGATATGATGGTTGGTGTCCTTCAAGTTTTTGACACAGCTCTCTTCGTAAAACCGGCAAAATTGATGTAATCATTGACACAATTAGCTGGAAGGCCTATTGCCATTTTCTCTTGATTCAGCAATAACAACCACTCTTCATGAGGCTTCTTCTATGATTTATTATAGGAGTTTTGATTATGGTATCCTTTGTATCCGAAGTCCGACCTTTTCATTGGTGTATCGTTTCTCGAACATCAAGGAGAACATTTAAAGTAGAGTTGCTAAATGTATCTCGGTCGATCCTTTAGAACTTTTATGTTGGCAACAGCTTTCTTGTGCCAAGTAATTGAAGTCTAACAATGAAGTTTCTTTTTATCGTATCATCAGGAATCTTCTTTACTATTCATCTTGGTGGTGTAAAAGTGATATCATGTTCTTTGGGAAAGATTTTGATAGACCCGGATGAATAAAGAGTTTCCTTCATTTCTTAAACATGTTCTAAGAGTGACTATGATTTTGGTAATCACCAGCTTCTCTAGCTACGTGTTCCTTGTAACTCTTATGAGTCCTCTCCACACAACAACATTTCTGTCTTTAGCCTGATGTTGAATGAAAGAGTGACCTTTCTATTTCAAAAGTAGTTCAACAACTTGGTTTTGCTGATCCCTATCTCCGCAACCAGAAATATCTGCTTAAGCAGTTTAGTAGAGGTACTTTATCAAAGTATGTGGCTCTGTTCTTTCTGTTGTAAGGTTTCTTCTTCAGAAGCTTAAATTCTTCTGTAAGCTCCATGGTCTCAATCCTTGTGAATACCATCTATCTAAAAACTTGAAACCTTCTCCTTTTGTTTCCCTGTTACCTTCATGTGTTTCATGAAGTTGACCATGAGATACTCTGTGTTGTTTAATGTGTTTCCCTCTTATCCTTAGAGTGACCATGTTCTCCTTCTTCTCTATTCCTACCTTTGGAATCTTGGGTCGAAATTCTTGTAAGGGGGATAGAGCTGTAACACCCCGGTTTTAGTTAATCTTTAATTAGGTTTTGTTTGTGCATTCATGAGCATCATCTCTTAAAAATTCAAATAAGAAAATAAGATGCAAACCCTAAACCCTACTCTTCCCCCTCTATTTGAAAACAATTCAAAAGGGTTTGTATTTTGAAAACTACCAAAACATTTGGAACCCAAATTGTTATAAGGGGTACCTATAGTATTTGAATATATTTACAAAGTTCCTGTATTTTGAAATGTTTAAAAACAGATTTTGAAATGAGATACGGAAGAGAAAACACAAATCAAAAATTGGAAAAAAGGTTTTGCTAAAAAAGAGAGCATCCGTAGCCCAGTTAGCCCATCTCTCTCCTCTCTTTTCCTGCCGCTCGCGCGCAGCAGCTCGCGGCCCAGCTAGCCCATCCTCAGCCCAGTACCCCTTCGACAGTCCTCCCTGTCGTTTTCCTCACCCACGACAAGTAGCTCGCTGGCACGCCCGATGCCGTCTACTGAGCCGCACCTGGACGCAAGGATAAGGCCGCCACGACGACGCCCTCGCTCTCCCTATCCTCTTCCCTCACTCTCCACCTCTATGTTGTTCGTGTGCAGAGACCACCGTAACCCTAGCCGCTGGCTGCCGGTGCCACCCTGTCGTTCTGCGCCTCCCCTTGCTTAGCTGAGAGCACCACCGGAACCGCCGAGGTCTCCTCCTTCTTTCGCCCCTACTCGCGTGAGCCGGTGTGACCCCAGGAGCCCCAATCGAACCCTCGTTCCCATCGTCGGCCGCCGCCATCACCATCGATTCCAGCAACACCCGACCTCGCCCTGCCTCGACGACATGACCATGGCCATCTAGGTGAGTTAGCGGTTCTCCAAATCCTCTCCACCCTCTCCCTCCCTCTCTGCACCGTGCTCTCGCCGTAGCGGCGCAGTTTCTGCCATAGTAGGTAGCTCACACCGATGCTCCGATGACCACTCCATAGCGGTGCCGCATCTTTTAGGTTCGCCCTTACTCGCATAGCCGTGCAGCCCTGCGCGCCCTTCCTCACCTTTGCTGGCCACCGTCTGGCCTGTCTCCGAGAAGCCAATGTGGCTAGGTGATTTGTCTCTTGGTCCCACCAGTCAGTGACCATGGCTAGACATAGTGTAAATTTTTTTAAAGCCTGTGCTGGTGTCGTGCTGACGTCAGCCTGATGCATTAATTCTTTATATTAATTTTAGTCTATGGTTTAAATCTTATAAATTCAATAATTAACTATTTATAAGTCAGAAAATATGTATCATATATCAAAATGTTCAGAAAAATGAGGACTATATCTTAAAGCTATAATAATGCATTGCTAAACAACTTCAATGAAAAGTTTAATTAGAAGAACCATTTGAACCCCGTACGTGATTTCGGGGTCTCTCTTGTATTAGGGTTTGCACCCCTCGGACACCGCTTAAATTGCCAATCATGTTTTAGGGTTACATTTAAACTATATTAAACTTTTAATATCATCATATTTGCTGGAGCATTGCATCGATGTCATATGTTGATCGTTTCCCTTCCTTTCTAGTGTTTGGTTCTCCTCGGTAGAATACGATATCGATATCAAGATCGACGACCAAGATCAACATTGTTGAAGCTTGAAGACCAATACTGGACCAACTATAATCAAGTCAAGTACATGGCTCCAAAGATCTTCTTATTGGTTATCAATAGGCAAAGGCAAGCATATCCCCACCATTATACAATCCTATGGTTTCAGAAGTATTTCAATTCTTGCCATGACACATATGATTCCACTTTGGTCTTTTATCGAGATATAGAGTATCATATCTGTTGCATTACCCCCTTTGAGATTATATTACCTGATCCATTGCTCCTAGCATAACTAGGTCTGTCATGTGTGCACTGCTAGAGATTATATTTGTGTCTTGCTTAGCCATGCTTAGTTTTCAGTGCTGGTTCATCCATATGATGTATCAGATGCAGATAATTTAGTATGACACGAGAACAAGATATACTGTGAGGTGATATCAGTGGTAAATATTAAACATGCTAAGGATTGTATGAGATGCCATGGTGGGATGTGGTTTTTGTAGTCCCATGCTCGCCACCACTAGGAACCGAGTTCTTGCCTCTTGAACCAAGAGGAGCGTACAACCACACGGGGCCTGGAAAACCCCACGAGGAACTAACTTGCCTAGTAGAATCCATGAGTCACATAGTTCGGGTGTTCCATTTGACATATGCATTTTGGTTGTTCTTCAAGGCGGTAAATAGGTGCATTCATAATAGGTAGGAAAGCATGCCCGCGGTTGCTTGGGGTAGATAGCGCCCCTGTTAACCAACCTCGTCTCACATCTCTAGGTACCGACTTTGGGATTTGACCTGTTATGGCGGAACAATCCTTAGGTCATGACTCATGGTCTCGGAGAAATCAAGGTAAAGGTCATGTCGAACCAACATTTGTCGTCCTTCCAAGGAAGAGGGCTATTGCTAGTGGCATTAAGAGTCAGTTAGTATGTGTGGGTAAAGTTGTACACCCCTGCAGGGTAATAATCTTTTCGAAAAGCCGTGTCCACGGTTATGGAAGACTTGGAACATACGTAATGATCATAGAGAACTTGAACCTAATCATAAAACTTGGCAACTAAGGTTTTTTAAGGATGCTTCCTCATGGGTATGACGGGGTGATCCTAGATGAGGTTCGATGATGATGATTTTGGTGGATATCAAAGATGATGATCAATATTTTGGAGATGTCTCTCTCTTATCCCCTTTTAAAATATTCTTAATAGACGAGCTTCTTCTCTCTCCTGTTTTACAAAAAAAATAGCTTTACGCAAAATAGCTCCACCATCCATAAGTCTTGCCGAGTACACCTTGTACTCACCTTTTCTTTGCTGATACTTTTGTAGGACATAAGTTTCGTACGACATCGACACTGACGAGTAGCTTGGGGTTCACGGCCGGCAGCCTGGAATCTATGGGTTGGGATGATTTGCTATACTTAATAGCATAATTTGCCTTCCATTGTTTGATGTTTGTGGTTAGTTATGAGCTTGTTGTAATGTTTTGGTTCTTCGCTTAGTTATGAGCTTGTTGTATTATTTTTTGTATCGTAGGGTCACTGTTGTTTTACTAATTCTTTACTGGATATCCTCGATCTCAAGGTTAAGCTTATGTTAGGCTCAGGTCTGGGATTTGTTAAGCTTATGTTAGGCTCAGGTCCGGGGGTGTAACCGGCGACCACCTCCTGCAATGACAGTAAGCATCTTCACTTCCACTTAGGGTTAGCTTAGATCTGTAGAGCTGCCAGGGTTAGGAGTTGTAGTTCGTAGCTTCATTCAAGTACATGTTAGATTTTTGTGAAAATAGCATGTGTAGGTTTGAGCCAGATTTGTAGGATTTTCTCTTATAGGTGAACTATTACTGTTGATAGATTGATATGATTTTTAGCTAGGTAGAGTAGTAGAAGACCAACATATTGTGAGAATGTTATGAAACTGATGCATATGAAAGTATCCTCCATTAGAACACAATCTTCTTCACACCTTGATTCATTTGTGTCTTTTTTGCGTCCTTGTTGTAGGACTCATTCTGCAACCAGTTTAGCTAGGTTTTGATCCCCATTGGGGGACTCCTAGATCCCCTCTTATGTGGATGACAACCAGCCTCTCACACAGAACCAGGTGGTGTCGTCGATGTCACCCACTCTAGGGAGTGGCATTGTGTCTGCCGACAGTTTTGTCTATGCATTTGTTTACCCCATCGAGGCTAAGGTTACGACAAAGCTCAAGAAGGCTGAGATGAAGGGGACCATGAAATGGATCCCTTACATGTCCACTTTGTGCTGAATAATATGTGCGAGATAGTGAAGAGAGGCATTCATAATGAGAAGGGGTTCAAGGAAATCCATCTCAATGCGTGTGCCAAAGCTTTGTTCGAGCATTGCGATGCACAGGTTTCAAGCACTTAGGTGTACAACCACCTGAAGAAGTGGAGGATGTGTTGGATCCAAATCATCAAGCTGGGAGACTTTAGCGGCGTGCAATGGGATGAGGACACCTTCACCATTCTTCTTTCCAGTGAGCACTTACCAGAAAATGTTCAGGTTTGTGCCAATGATCACTGCCGCCCTATCTTCCTACACAACATTGAAACTTTCCTAACACACTATATTGCAACTCGTAGGCGCACCCAAAGGACGCAGAGTACCTCAAAAAGCCCATCCAGAACTACATCCAGATATAGACCATCTTCTCCTATGGCCTTGCCACCGAGAGTTATGCCATGGGGTCAGGCGAGCCCCTTGGCACTCCTGAAGACTCTGACACCCAAGAGTCTGACATCATGAACCCTGCTGCCTCAGAGAAGTCGATCGATGCTCGAGCTATAGTAGCAAGTACGACAGCATCTACAAGAGTTGTTGCTTCCTTCAATGACAAGAGTAAGAGGGGCGTCTTTGCTTATGACAAGATCCATGCCTTCAGCAGCATGACCAACACCGTGAAGGACGTTGTGCATGCCATCAGTGACAACAAGCCCACTGACATGGACCCTGACCTCTACGCAATAGTGATGGACATTGATAGATTTGCGGAGTGCTATCTCATGGCAGCTCTCAGCCACCTCATTGAAAACAAGGCGCAAGGCACCAACTTCATCGGCATGCGTGAGGCGCACATGATCCTATGGATCAGGACATTCCTGTCCAAGTACTTCGACTAGAGCTTCGGATCCTATGGTCTTGGAGGTGGTGTGCATGATGGTGGTGGTGGTGGTGCTATTGATGAACTTATGATCTTTGTGATGTACATTTTGGCACTAGATAGGACCCAAAAAATGCTATGGCTTGTATGAATCGATGAGGTGGTATATACTAACCCATCATGCGGTTCTGAACCTGATTGCGGTGGTAGGATGACACCCACTTTTGATGTGGCGGTAGTTAACACCATGTAGTGTATGATGAATCTGTGATCCCCTTTTGGAAATGATCATGCATGCACCTATTAGTTCGTATTTGTGTTATGAACTTGTGATGTTATACAATGACACATTACTCTTCTGCCTTGCCGAGAAACTTCTATACTGTGTTCAGAGGCAGGAAATCAGGGGTGTACGCCAAATGGAGACACTGCCAAGATCAAGTTATGAAGGGTTCAACACCATAGATGAGGCATTTGAGGCATATGACATGTGTATAGATGAGAAGAACAACAACAACTTGTTCATGACAACATCAACCAAGGAGAATATCAGCTGGACAATGTAGCCCAACAAGAATAGGAGCAGGTACAAGTTGCAACCAGGGAAGAAGAATAGGAACTGCACATTGCTGGCTATGACGAACAACGGCATGTTCAACATGATAGCCTTAAGAACTTCATCATCATGGTTCTTCTTATGGTGATCGTCAAGTTGATCTTCTTCTAGGGTGGTGTATATGATCGAATGTGTTTGTGGTGCTAGTAAGCACATCAGATTTTGAATAGAGTGGCCATATGGGCCAGCCTGTGTGCAACCAAACAAGTGTTTTTTGCATGCAATGGGCAAAAAAGTCACCGATACAGATAACCAAGCACAAAGGGAAAAAATGACCTATACATACTGATGTAACTCATGAAGTCTATAAAACAGGCTATAAAACCAGACCCGATGTCTGGATCAGGCTGGGAGTGCTGCGTTGTAGCATTGCTAACTACAGCGGAGGAGGTGGAATAGAGAAGCTAGATGCAAGGATAAGCTAAAGGAACCAGTGAACAAAAATAACCTTCAACTATGTGCAAGGCCGAGCGTTTGGTACTTCGGGCATCGAGAGAATTCGGTTTTGGAAAAAAGAAGCACCGATCAGTCAACATGAATTTTGCTAACCGAGGGTTCGATTCCATTGGTACTTTGGTCATCGGTTTGGACCCACTACAAGAAATGTTTCCTTCCGCAACAATGGGGCACGTCGGTCTTCGTAGAAGGCGCGCCTTCCGTGACGAAAATCTCGCCTCGACCGTTGTCGATGCAAAACTTTTTTTCCGGTTTCGCACCCCTCTACTACGACGAAACAACTAAAAACATGGAGGAAGCTCGACGAGCACATGGCAGAAGTAAGATTTCCACTTCCTCGCGAGATGTTGACTCGCCGAAGTATTTTTTTTGCGTGTTGGTCCCGGACGTCAGTGACTCGAGCGGACCAAACTTTTGGTCGATCCTCCCTGATTTGAACTCGATAACATTGTTTGATGCCTCTTTTGTTTAGTCAGGCTGCTGGGTCCTGCATGTCTGCCTCACATTAGAGGAATTGTATGTATGATGCAATTTTTTCCTTCCCTGTTCCGAACTTGATAGCGTCGCTCGATGCATTTGCCGTTTAATCAGGCTGCTGGGTCCCACGTGTCATCCTAACACTAGAAGAAACATGTGTGTGATGGATTTTTTCCATGGCTCGTGCCTCCCTGATAGGAACTCGATAACATTGCTCGATATATCTGCCGTTAATCACGATGCTGGGTCCCATATGCCAGCCTCTCATTACAAGAATCGTGTGTATGTTGGATTTTTTTCCTTCGCTCCCGCTACCCTATTCCGAACATGATAGCGCTACTAGATGCATCTAAAGTTTAATCACGCAGCTAGGCCCCACATCTCATCCTCACATAGAAGAAACGTGTGCATGATGATTTTTTTCCTTGGCTCGTGCCTCCCTAATTTGAACTCGATAACGTTGCTCGATCTATCTGCCGTTTATTGCGCTGTTCGGTCCCACATGCCAGCCTCTCATTAGAAAAATCATGTGTATGATGGAATTTTTTCCTTTGCTCCCTCTACCCTGTTTCGAACTTGATTACGCTTCTAGATGCACCTACAATTTAATCACACAGCTGGACCCACATGTCATCCTCGCAGTAGAAAAAACATGTGTATGATGGATTTTTTGCCCTCGGTCGTGCCTCTGTGTTAACTTGATAGCGTTGCTCAATCAATCTATCGTTTATTCAGACTCGTGGGTCCCATATGTCAGCATATCATTAGAAGAATCGTGTGTATATGATTAAATTTTTTCTTCTATAGCGCTACCCTATTCCTAACTAGATAGGCTTGCTCGACGAATCTGCCATTTGGTCACGTTGCTGGGTCCCACATGTCAGCATCTAATTAGAATAACATGTGCATGTTGGACTTTTTTTCTCGATCGGGACTCCGTGTTTCAAACTTGGCAACGTTGCTCGATGCATCAACCATTTATACAGGCTGCTGGGTCCCACATGTCAGCATCTCATTAGAAAGAAACATGTGCATGCTGGAGTTTTTTCACGCTCGCACCTCCGTGTTTCGAACTTGGCAACATTGCTCGATACATCGGCCATTTATACAAGCTCGTGGGTCCCACATGTTAGCCTCTCATTAGAAGAATTTTCTCTAGCTACCCTGTTCCAAACTAAGAACGTGCCACATTTCAGCATCTCCCATTTTGTCACGCTGCAGGGCCCCACATGTCAGCATCTCATTAGAAGAACATGTGCATGTTGGAATTTTTTCTCGCTTGCGCCTACCTTATTCGAACTTGGCAACGTTGCTCGATGAAGCACCTATATAAGGTCTCTCTAGTAGGTCGCACATGTCAGCTTCTCCGTAGATGAAATGTGTTATGATGGAAAATTTTTCAGCCGCTTCCGTTGTTCTGAGTTTGTCCCATTGCTGGGTCCCAGATGTCAGCCTACTCTGTGAGGACACATGTGTAGGCTGTTCCCAGATGTCAGCGTCCATTTGAAAGAAATGTGTGTATGTTGGACTGTTTTTCCAGGTCGTGTCCGCCATTCTGACCTTGGCAACATTGCTAGATGCAGCAACAGTTTATTGGGACCCAGGTATTTGTATTTTTTTTAAAATATAATCTATACTCCATTGCTGGGTCCCACACGTCAGCGCTAGTATATAATAACAAAAATTGCCTCCACATTTATTTTCACCTTGGTCCATTGCTGGGTCCTGAGGTGGCTCAATAGTAGAGCTTCGTTGGAAGACCCCAAGAGGGAGGTATGATGAGCACGGCAGTAAGTTTTCCCTCAGTTATGAAAGCAAGGTTATCGAACCAGTAGGAGAAAGGAAACAACTCCAAGGTGTTTCTAGAAACTTGGAATCCTACACAACACAAACTCAAGACTTTTCCCCAACTTATAGTGTGGTTGTCAATCTCACTGGTTTGCTGAAAACAGATGATTAAACGTATTGTGTGGAAGGTAATGGTTGCTTGCAGAAAGTATATAGTAACATTAGATGATGTAACAATGGTAAAGATTGGACGGGGTTTCACATTTCACTAGAGGTGTTCTCCTTAAGATAAATAACATAACATGCTAGGTAAACAAATTACAGCGGGGCAATTGATAGGACTGAGCAAGGCATAACAGTGCAATACTAGACATTCATGATCCTATGAGATTTGATTGGGCATTACAACAATATACATAGACCTCCATCCAACTGCATCTATGACTAGTAATCCACCTGCAGGTTATCATCCGAACCCCCTCAAGTATTAAGTTGCAAACAACGGATTACTGCAGTAAGCAATGTGTGTAAAGTAAACAATACAATTGTTCCATGAACAAGAGATTGTTGTTTTATCCCTAGTGGAAAATTCACATCTATAACCTTAGAGATTTCTGTCACTTCCCAGATTCAATAGAGGCATGAACCCACTATCGAGCATAAATACTCCCTCTTTGAGTCACTAGCATAGATGATCTTGATCATGAACGGAGCTCACAAGATATAAACATTATAGCACAAAGGAGGAGAAACAACCATCTAGCTACTGTATGGACCCATAGTCCAAGAGTGAACTACTCACGCATCATACCGGAGGCTGGCATGGTGACGAAGATCGCCTCCGGGATGATCTCTCCCCTCCGGCAGGGTGCCGGGAAAAGCTTTAGATCCCCCGATCTAGGGACGATGGTGGCGGCGGCTACAGACTGTTTCATGGAGATATGATCGGGTACTTAGGGTTTTGGAATCGGGGGGTTTATATAGGCGAAGAGGCGAGGCAGGAGGGTGGCCAGGGGGCCCACACCCTGCCCAGGCGCGGCCCAGGGTGGGCCCATGTGTAGGGGGGGTTGTGGCCACCCTATGGCTCCCCTCCGTCTCTCCTATGGGCTTCGTGTTCTCCTCGGTGAAATATTGACTTTGGCTTTTTTCCCGTCCAATTCCGATAATATTTACTTACTAGATTTTGTGAAACCAAAAACAACAGAAAACAGGCAACTGGCACTACGGCATCTTGTTAATAGGTTAGTCCCAGAAAATATATAAAAATACCTCAAAGTGTAGATAAAGCATAGCAAAGTTTTTACTAAACAAGAATGGAACATAAAAAATTATTGATACGTTTAAGATGTATCAACCATCCCCAAGCTTAACTCCTTCTCATCGTTGAGTAGGTAAGTGATAAATAATAATTTTTTAGGTGACATGCACCATCACAATCATGATAAAACCATTTGCAAGCATTGAAAGCTGGGATCAAAGTACTCTACACATGAGCATGAAAGATGAAGTTCTAACAATAGGACAGAGTAACTATGATGCAACATGAAAGGATACAAACAAATATCATGAATAACAATGCATTCAAATACGTTTGTTTGTTTCACATAAATAAAACATAGCATAGTGGCATTCATCTTATCCCTCATGGAGTAGAAAAATATAAATGCATAGGGCACCTTCAAAGTTCATAAGGTTGACTAGATACAAATAGTTCAAGAACAAGCAATAGCAACATTATGAATCAATCAATAAGCTTTGGGACAATGAACATAGACCTAAGAATGGAAACTATTCTATCTTAATTGGTACCTAAGGATAGAAGGTGGAGACTCAATATAAAAGTGGAAGAAAGGCCCTTCAAAGGGAAGCATGGATTTCAAGTTTCATAAAGAGATTCCAAAAATTATGGTACTTGTTAGCTTTTAGCTCTCATTTCCCCTATCATAAGCATCTTGAAGTGATTAAGGTTAAAGTGAATAAAGTATGGAGTATATGATTGACAAAGTATAAGTTGGTCACTATGGTGATGCTGCATGTTTCCACCATGATTAGGCATGGTTCAGGATAGCGGTCCAGGCATTTATCTAACACATATACATAACTCCATGGACTTACAAGCTCCCCTTTTATTTCACACCGCCAACATCCATAAACAAAATAGCATGATATCAACTGGTTAGATATTTATAGGTGTTGAAAGCGTTCCCCGTGATAGCACGGTTCTGCTAATTCCCAACTTATAAGTGTAAGCATATACAACATAGATGACACAATGGTTCAAGTTTATTAGGGGCAAGAAAAAATAAAGTGTGCCATCAAGTTTGTGAGACCTTGAATCACTAATTTTCAAATAACAAGTTTAATTTGGAAGATAGATAAAACACGAATATACTTGGAATGGTGTAACTCACCATACATATGAATTTATAGTGGACTCTTTGGAATAACTTGGTTTATTGGGAGTTGGATGCATGAGTATAGCTTACTCAATACAAGTGGAGGTTAGCAAAAGACTGGGAACGACCAACTAAGAGAGTCATAATGGCCATAATCATGCAGAGCGACAAAAAATTATTAATCAAAGCATAAACTGGTACCACAAGTCAAAAACTAAATGATCATAGAGGCTAAGGTGACTGGATCATAGTCATAACATGGTGTGAGCATGTGACAAGTCAACCCAAATAAAGAATCAACGAAGAATACCACAATATTATGCTTTTGTATGCTAAAACAATGCATGATTCTTTCAAGGCACATTAAGCAATCTCAATTGTTTGGAACAAGTCATTCTATAACAATAATCACCAAGAATAAGGTCAAAGCAACATCTAGCATGACATGATAAAGTCTAATCCATAGTCAAAGCAAGCTCCTTTTTGTACCACCTAAGCATATAGCTTCCTATTCTTTTCCAACTCCAATCGACTTATTTGAAACAACTCACACATATAATAATAAATAAATATCAGTGAGCTTGTATCACAAATCCACAAATAAGAACTAAAAAGTTCTAAGCTGAAAGCACGAGAAAACTAGATTAAACACAATGCTAGCAAAAAAGAGCACTCACAAGACAATAAGAATGAAAACTAGAGTGTTCTAGGCAATGAAAATAGAGTGTGTCTCTCTCCAAAAGAAGTGTGCTGGCATCCAACCAACTTATTGCAAAAAAAACAAAAAAAAACTAAAACTAAGACGCTCCAAGAACAACACAATAGTGCATGAAGCAATAAAAATAAAGTATCTAGAAAGAAGACCTGAGATTTTTATTGATCAAGAAGGGGATGCCTTGGGCATCCCCAAGCTTTTACGCTTGTAACTCTTCAATATTTCATGGGGTGACACAGGATGGCATCCCCAATCTTGATCTCTTTTCCATTCTTCATCTCATTACATCATTCTTCCCCTACACTTGGAAATTTCCTTCATACAAAACTTCACACAATCTTCATTAGCAACATTAGTGCATTCAAAAGTAATAAACCTTTGGGATTTAGTTTCAAAATAGAAAACCTTTCATTAAAAACACAATCTACTAAAGCAATTCCTTCAAAAAGCTAAATTCACCAAAGGGAACCCAAAAAGAAATCGATAAGAGGCAAATGCAAATAATGGCAGAAATATGTCAAAACAGACCAGCAGCTAAAAACTGATTTTTTCGAAGACCTTCTGTTGCTCAAATAAAAAAGTGTTGAACTAATTAAAGTTAGATAACAACATGGGGGATTTAATAAGAAAATTATAGCTCAATCCGACCTACATAGATTTTTCACAAATTTTTATAGTGAAGCACAAAATTCTGTCTCGGGACAGCAACTTCCCCAAATCTTACTTCCCTCTCATTAGAGGTTATTATTGGCACAAAAATCAAATAAAAAGGATAAGGAGAGGTTATTACAAAAGTAATAACTTCCAAGACTCAAGAAAACTATTGGGTTATCTTCCAATAAGTACTTTTCTTTAACGCCTTTAAGTTAAGCTTGATAGTTTGAGAAGATGCTCACATAAGAAATATGAATTGAAGTAAAAGAGAGCATCAAGAAGCAAATTCAAAACACATTTAAGTCTAACCCACTTCCTATGAAAAATAATATTGTAAAGAAACAAGTCATGAAAGCAGAAAGCAACAAGCATAGGAAAGGAAAACAAGTGCAACTTCAAGACTTTCAACATAAAGAGGGGAAACTTAATATTGTTGAGATACATAAGACCATGTTTCCCTCTCTCATAATAACTTTCAGTACCAACATGAATAAAATTAACAATATAACTATCATATAAAACATTCTTATCATGATCCACATGCATAAAATAATTATTACTATCCACACAAGCATAGTCATTCTTATTAATTGTAGTGGGAGAAAATTCAACAAAATAGCTATCATTATTATTCTCATCACCATAGTCATCAAATATAGGAGGCATATTGTAATCATAATTAATTTTCTCCTCAATAGTAGGTGGACTAAAAATATCATATTCATCATTGTAATCATCATATATTGGAGGTAAAGTATCATCAAAGAAAATTTTATCCTCTAAAGCTTGGGAACTCAAAAGATCATTTTCATAAAAAATATCTTCCCCATGCTTAGAAGTTTCCATAGAATTAGCAATAATGGTGTTCCAAGAATTCATACTAATAACATTGCTATTTGCATCCAAATAAAGTTCCATAGGTTTTTTAATTTTCTCTTCAAACACTTCATGTCCTAACTCAAGATAAATACTATAAAGTTAACTCAATTTTTTGCTGTTTTCCATAAGCCTAACTTGTGAAAATAAAAACAAGAAACAAAAAGATATAAATGTAGAATCTAAAGGAAATAACTTCGAGCACTCACACACCAGCAACAGTACTAGAATGTAGCTTAGTAGTTAGAGGATGTGAGTACCTTTTACCTTACCTCCTCAGCAACGGCACCAGAAAGTGTCTTGATGCGGCTCAATAGTAGAGTTTCGTTGGGAGACCCCAGAGGAAGGTATAATGACACGATAGTAAGTTTTCCCTTAGTTATGAAACCAAGGTTATCGAACCAGTAGGAGCAAGGAAACAACTCCAAGGTGTTGCTAGAAACATGGAATCCTACACAACACAAACTTAAGACTTTGCCCCAACTTACAGTGAGGTTGTCAATCTCACTGGTTTTCTGAAAATAAAGGATTAAACATATGGTGTGGAAGGTAATGGTTGCTTGCAGAAAGTATACAGTAACAGTAGATGATGTAACAATGGTAAAAATTGGACGGGGGTCCACAGTTCACTAGAGGTGTTCTCTTTAAGATAAATAATATAACATGCTAGGTAAACAAATTATAGCGGGGCAATTGACAGGACTGAGCAAGGCATAACAATCCAATACTAGAAATTCATGATCATATGAGATTTGATTGGGCATTACAACAATATACATAGACCGCCATCCAGCTGCATCTATGACTAGTAATCCACCTTCAGGTTATCATCCGAACCCCCTCAAGTATTAAGTTGAAAACAACGGATAAATGCATTAAGAAATGTGTGTAAAGTAAACAATACAATTGTTCCATGAACAAGAGATTGTTGTTTTCTCCCTAGTGGCAACATCTCATCTACAACCTTAGAGATTTCTGTCACTTCCCAGATTCAATAGAGGCATGAACCCACTATCGAGCATAAATACTCCCTCTTTGAGTCACTAGCATCTACTTGGCCATGATAGCTACTAGAAATGGAGAGCATGCAAGATCTCAAACAACACAGACATGATAGAATCAATAATCACAAAGACATGATAGAATCAATAATCAATCTGACATAGTAATCTCAATATCCATCGGATCCCTGCAAACACAACATGCACGATTACAAATATATGATCTTGATCATGAATGGAGCTCACAAGATCTAAACATGATAGCACAAAGGAGGAGAAACAACCATCTAGCTACTGTATGGACCCATAGTCCAAGAGTGAACTACTCACGCATCATACTAGAGGCTGGCATGGTGATGAAGAAGGCCTCCGGGATGATCTCTCCCCTCCGGCACTGTGCTAGGAAAATCTTTAGATCCCCCCGATCTAGGGACGATGGTGGCGGCGGCTACAGACTGTTTCGTGGAGATCTGATCGGGTACTTAGGGTTTTGGCATCGGGGGGGGGGGGGTATATAGGCGAAGAGGCGAGGCAGGAGGGCGGCCAGGGGCCTACACCCTGCCCAGGCGCGGCCTAGGGTGGGCCCATGCGTGGGGGCGGGGGGTTGTGGCCACCCTGTGGCTCCCCTCCGTCTCTACTATGGACTCTTTGTTCTCCTCGGTGAAATATTGACTTTGTCTTTTGTCCCGTCCAATTCCGAGAATATTTCCTTACTAGCTTTTGTGAAACCAAAAACAGCAGAAAACAGGCAACTGGCACTGCGGCATCTTGTTAATAGGTTAGTCCCAGAAAATGTATAAAAATTCCTCAAAGTGTAGATAAATCATAGCAAAGTTTATACTAAACAAGAATGGAACATCAAAAATTATAGATACGTTTACGACGTATCAACCATCCCCAAGGTTAACTCCTGCTCGTCCTCGAGTAGGTAAGTGATAAAAAAAATAATTTTTGAGGTGACATGCACCATCACAATCATGATCAACCCATTTGCAAGCATTTAAAGCTGGGATCAAAGTACTCTACATATGAGCATGAAAGATGAAGTTCTAACAATAGGACAGAGTAACTATGATGCAACATGAAAGGATACAAACAAAGATCATGGATAACAATGCATGGAAATACGTTTGTTGTTTCACATACAGAAAACATAGCATAGTGGCATTCAGCTTATCCCTCATGGATTAGCAAAACATAAATGCATAGGGCACCTTCAAAGTTCATAAGGGTGACTAGATACAAATAGTTCAAGAACAAGCTGTATAAACATTATGAATCAATCAATAAGCTTTGGGACAATGAACATAGAATTAAGAATGGAAACTATGCTCTCTTAATTAGTACCTAAGGATAGAAGGTGGAGACTCAATATAAAAGTGGAAGAAAGGCCCTTCAAACGGAATCATGAATTTCAAGTTTCATAAAGAGCTTCCAAAAATTATGGTACTTGTTAGCTTTTAGCTCTCATTGCCCCTATCATAAGCATCTTGATGTGATTAAGGTTAAAGTGAACAAATTATGGGGTATATGCTTGACAAAGTATAAGTTGGCAATCTCATGTCCCTTGAGTATGAGGGTCGTTCCTCATGCTACTCAACTTTAGTTACCGGTAAGTTCTTGTCATAGTAAGTATATGTGTATCATAGAGAACTGCCAACGGGGTACCCCTTGCCCCATGACACAGGAGCTATCCCATATCAAAATGACAAGGCAACAGACAATGAACATCTCAGCAATCTTCTTATTTATCATGTGAAAATGGTCCTTTTTTCTCCTCTTTACTCTTTTTTTCTCTTCTCTTTTTTCTATCTCTCTTTTTTATAAGTAGAATGCTTCATAGATTGGTCACTATGGTTATGCTACAAGTTTCCACCATGATTAGGCATGGTTTAGGCTAGCGGCCCAGGCGTTTCTCTAACATATATAAATAACTCCATGGACATACAAGCTCCCCTTTTATTTCACACCACCGACATCCATAGACAAAAGAGCATGATATCAACTAGTTAGATATTTATAGGTATTGAAAGCGTTCCCCGTGACAGGACGGTTCTGCTAAGTCCCAACTTATAAGTGTAAGCATATACAACATAGATGACACAATGGTTCAAGTTTATTAGGGGCAAGAAAAAATAAAGTGTGCCATCAAGTTTTTGAGTGCTTGAATCACTAATTTTCACATAACAAGTTTAATTTGGAAGATAGATAAAACACGAATATACTTGGAATGGTGTAACACACCATACATAGGAATTTATAGTGGACTCTTTGGAATAACTTGGTTTATTGGGAGTTGGATGCATGAGTATAGCTTACTCAATACAAGTGGAGGTTAGCAAAAGACTGGGAGCGACCAACTAAGAGAGCAATAATGGCCATTCTCATACAGAGTGACAAAACATTATTAATCAAAGCATAAAGTGGTACCACAAGTCAAAACCTAACTGATCATAAAGGCTAAGGTGACTCGATCATAGTCATAACATGGTGTGAGAATGTGCCAAGTCAACCCAAATAAAGCATCAAAGAAGAATACCACAATATATGCTTTTGTATGCTAAAACAACGCATGATTCTTTCAAGGCACATTAAGCAATCTCAATTGTTTGGAACAAGTCATGCTACAACAATAATTACCAAGCATAAGGTCAAAGCAACATATATCATGACATGATAAAGTCTAAGCCATAGCCAAAGCAAGCTCCTTTTTGTACCACCGAAGCATGAAGCTTCCTATTCTTTTCCAACAGCAATCGACTTATTCGAAACAAATCACACATATAATAATCAATAAATATCAGTGAGATTGTCTCACAAATCCAGAAATAAGTACTAAAAAGTTCTAAGCTGAAAGCACAAGAAAACTAGGCTAAACACAATGCTAGCAAAAAAGAACACTCACAAGACAATAAGAATGAAAACTAGAGTGTTCTAGGCAATGAAAATAGAGTGTGTCTCTCTCCAAAATAAGTGTGCTGGGATCCAACCAACTTATTGCAGCAAAGCAAATAAACAAAAACTAGAAACAAAAACTAAGACGCTTCAAGAACAGCACAATAGTGCATGAAGCAATAAAAATAAAGTGTCTAGAAAGAAGACCTGAGATTTTTATTGATGAAGAAGGGGATGCCTTGGGCATCCCCAAGCTTTTACGCTTTTACCGCTTGAATATTTCTTGGGGTGACACAGGATGGCATCCCCAAGCTTGAGCTTTTTTCCATTCTTCGTCTCATTACATCATTCTTCCCCTACACTTGGAAATTTCCTTCATACAAAACTTCACATAATCTTCATTAGCAACATTAGTGCATTAAAAAGTAATAAACCTTTGGGGTTTAGTTTAAAAATAGTAAAACTTTCATTAAAAACACAATCTACTGAAGCAATTCCTTCAAAAAGCTCGATTCAAAAAAGAGAACCCAAAAAGAAATAGATAAGAGGCAAATGCAAATAATGGCAGAAATATGTCAAAACAGACCAGTAGGTAAAAACTAATTTTTTCGAAGACCTTATATTGCTCAAATAAAATAGTGTTGAACTAACAAAAGTTAGCTAACAACCTGGGGGATTTAATTAGAAAATTACAGATCAATCCGACATACATAGATTTTTCACAATTTTTTACAGTGAAGCACAAAATTCTGTTTCGGGACAACAACTTCCCCAAATCTTACTTCCCTCTCATTAGAGGTAATTTTTGGCACAAAAATCAAATAAAAAGGATAAGGAGAGGTTATTACAGAAGTAATAACTTCCAAGACTCAAAAAAACTATTGGTTTATCTCCCAAGAAGTACTTTTCTTTAACGCCTTTAAGTTAGGCTTGATAGTTTCAGAAGATGCTCACATAAGAAATATGAATTAAAGTAGAAGAGAGCATCAAGAAGCAAATTCAAAACACATTTAAGTCTAACCCACTTCCTATGAAAAATAATCTTGTAAATAAAAAAGTCATGAAATCACAAAGCAGCAAGCATAGGAAAGGAAACAAGTGCAACTTCAAGACTCTCAACATAAAGAGGGGAAACTTAATATTGTTGAGATACATAAGACCATGTTTCCCTCTCTCATAATAACTTTCAGTAGCAACATGAATAAAATTAACAATATAACTATCACATAAAACATTCTTATCATGAGCCACATGAATAAAATTATTATTACTCTCCACATAAGCATAGTCATTCTTATTAATTGTAGTGGGAGCAAATTCAAAAAAATAGCTATCTTTATTATTCTCATCACCATAGTCATCAAATATAGGAGGCATATTGTAATCATAATTAATTTTCTCCTCAATAGTAGGTGGAATGAAAATATCATATTAATCATTGTAATCATCATATATTGGAGGTAAAGTATCATCAAAAAAAAATTTCTCCTCTAAAGCTGGGGAACTCAAAAGATCATTTTCATAAAAAATAGCTTCCCCAAGCTTATATGTTTCCATGGCATTAGCAATAATGGTGTTCAAAGAATTCATACTAATAACATTGCTATTAGCATGCAAATAAAGTTCCATAGTTTTTTTAATTTTCTCTTCAAACACTTCATGTCCTCACTCAAGATAAATACTATAAAGATCTCTCAATTTTTTGTTGTTTTCCATAAGCCTAACTAGTGAAAATAAAAACAAGAAACAAAAATATATAATTGTAGAATCTAAAGGAAATAACTTCGAGAACTCACACACCAGCAACAGTACTAGAACTCACACACCAGCAACGGCACCAGAAAATGTCTTGATGCAGCTCAATAGTAGAGTTTCGTTGGGAGACCCCAAGAGGAAGGTATGATGACACGATAGTATGTTTTCCCTTAGTTATGAAACCAAGGTTATCGAACCAGTAGGAGCAAGGAAACAACTCCAAGGTGTTTCTAGAAACTTGGAATCCTAAACAACACAAACTCAAGACTTTGCCCCAACTTATAGTGAGGTTGTGAATCTCACTGGTTTGTTGAAAACAAATGATTAATCGTATGGTGTGGAAGGTAATGGTTGCTTGCAAAAAGTAAACAGTAATAGTAGATGATGTAAAAATGGCAAAGATTGGACCGGGGTCCATAGTTCACTAGAGGTGTTCTCCTTAAGATAAATAACATAACATGCTTGGTAAACAAATTACAACGGGGCAATTGACAGGACTGAGCAAGGCATAACAATGCAATACTAGACATTCATGATACTATGAGATTTGATTGGGAATTACAGCAATATACATAGAGCACCATCCAACTACATCTATGACTAGTAATCCACCTTCAGGTTATCATCCGAACCCCCTCCAGTATTAAGTTGCAAGCATCAGTTAACTGCATTAAGCAATGTGTGTAAAGTAAAAAATACAATTGTTCCATGAACAACAGATTTTTGTTTTATCCCTAGTGGAAACAACACATCTACAACCCTATAGATTTCTGTCACTTCCCCAGATTCAATAGAGGCATGAACCCACTATCGAGCATAAATAATCCCTCTTGGAGTCACTAGCATCTACTTGGCCAAGATAGCTACTAGAAACGAAGAGCATGAAAGATCTCAAACAACACAGATATGATAGAATCAATAATCACAAAGACATGATTGAATCAATAATCAATCTAACATAGTAATCGCAGTATCCATGGAATCCCCACAAACACAACATGCACGATCACAAATATATGATCTTGATCATGAACGAAGCTCACAAGATCTAAACATGATAGAACAAAGGAGTAGAAACAACCATATAGCTACTATATGGACCCATAGTCCAAGAGTGAACTACTCCCACATCATACTGGAGGCTGACATGGTGATGAAGAAGGTCTCCGGGATGATCTCTCCCCTCCGGCAGGGTGCCGGGAAGAGCTTCAGATCCCCCCGATCTAGGGACGATGGTGGCGGCGGCTACGGACTGTTTTGTGGAGATCTGATCGGGTACTAAGGGTTTTGGCATCAGGCGGTTTATATAGGCGAAGAGGCGAGGTAGGAGGGCGACCAGGGGGCCACACCCTGCCCAGGCACGGCCCAGGGTGGTCCCGCGCGTGAGGGGAGTGCGGCCACCCTATGGCTCCCCTCCATATCTCCTCTAGACTCCGTGTTCTCCTCCGTGAAATATTGACTTTGCCTTTTGTCCCGTCCAATTCCCAGAATATTTCCTTACTATCTTTTCTGAAACCAAAAACAGCAGAAAACAGGCAATTGGCATTGCGGCATCTTGGTAATAGGTTAGTCCCAGAAAATGTATAAAAATACCTCAAAGTGTAGACAAAGCATAGCAAAGTTGATACCAAACAAGCATGGAACATCAAAAATTATAGATACATTTATGATGTATCAGGTCCCAAATGTCAGCCTCCTCTATGGAGGAAACGTGTCTATGTTGGGTCCCATATGTCAGCCTCTATTTGAAAGAAATGTGTATGTGATGGACTATTTTTTTGGATCGAGAATGTTGTTCTAACCTTGGTAACATTGCTAGATGCAGCATCAGTTTACCTGGGTCCCAGATGTCAGCCTCAGATTACAAAAAGATGACTACAAGAAAAACAAAAATTTCCTACCATTCGAACTCGAGACCTCAGAACCGGTATACGGCTTGCCTTGCCACTCTCAAAGAAATAATTAAAACATCAGAAACGTTAAACGGTTCCTTCTATAAGTTTAAAATACTTTCTTTGATCATGTTTATCTCCTTTGAAATAGTATGGCGGTGCTCTTGGCAGCTAAACTAAAAATTGCTACATACTGCATTAGTTTTTACAAAAAAATAGGTAGGCTATGCTTTCTTTATTGTCATGGGAAATATTCAATGGCTTCACTCCTAAACTGAATGGGCTATGATCGGCGACAACAAGGCCATGAAAAGGCCGAATTAGAAAGTTTTCGGGTATGCTAGGGCCTCATAGGCTAATTTCATGGGCTCAGTAATAAAAATTTCAGACGTCACAGTGTTTGTTCAAATTGGTTGGAGTTTCCAAGTGGAGATCTCAGTGTATCCATGACATCACTCTATTGTAGCATAGGATTAAACACAAACATAAAGATAGACTTGAGGCATGGATAGCAAACCTACATTAGTGTTCTCTAGAAAGGTTGTGTATAGGTAGACTATAGGTTTTTTCTCTTTTTGTCTCTACTGTATTCCATATGTAAATCACTTTTTATGCTTTGAGTAATAAATTACTGTGGGGCGGTTGCCTCATAGTCCAGGGTCAAAAAAAATTGGTTGGCATTTTATTGTCCTCGGCCCATATATTCTCTCAAATATGTAACATAGTTCTTCACTCAATTTCTGAAATAGGCTAAAATTACAAAATTACGTGGCATTTATAGTTCTATATTCCATCAGTTTGCTCAGATATCTTGGCTTAACTAGATCTGTAATCAACCTGTTCGCTGAAATATCATGAAAGATTCGGACCATCTCTATCCTGAACAGATGGACATATATTGGATATTGAAAGGACAAAAAGCAACACCTTCATATTGGGAAGGTGTTAATGACTTCATGAAGTTTGTTAAATAGCATAACGATGACTTGGATGTGTTTTTCCCATGCCAACAATTCCTTAATTATAAAAAGCTGAGTCAGAGCACAGTTGCAGACCATATATTCATTAATGGGATGCAACGCACATACATTAGGTGGAATAAACATGGTGAACCATATGATTAGCCTGTTCTTGATCCTATAGCTCATGCTGGTCTGCCTGAAGCTCATCAGATTGAGGATGAGGACCTTTATGGTTTGTTAAGGGACCTGTACCCCACTGAAAACAAAAAGGGCGACCCTTCTCTTAAAAGATCACCTTTATATGACATGATAGAAGATGCCAAGTGTTCATTGCACCCTGATTCTGGTATCTCAAGATTCGAAATGGTAATGAAATTAATAAAGGAAAAGTCATCCAACAAGGTACAAACAAAGCTTGCGATGAAGTGATTAAGGTGTACAACAAGTCAATCCCTAGGGAAGGACTGCCAAAATCCTTTTATGAGATGATCCATTTTTGTACAAATAACTATGTACTATTCTAGGAGGATTATGAAAACGTCGATGAATGCCTAGTATGTAACGAATCAAGATGGAAAAATGGTGATGAAAAGAAGAAAGATCTTTGTAAGGTTCTGAGATAATTTTCAATTATAGATAGATTGTAGAGGTTGTTTCAGTCAGAACAAACATCTAAGGAAACAAGATGTCATAAAGAGATTCTCAAGCCAAACGATTACTTACTGAGACATCCAGCTGATGCCGATGAATGGAAGATTTTGACAAGGCTCATCCAGGATATGCTGCGGATCCATGGAACCTGAGACTTGGCCTAGATAAAGATGGATTTAACCCATTTGGCAACATGAGTAACTCGTATAGCATGTGGCTAGTACTGTTACAATTTACACCCTGCCTCCCTGGGGATGCACTGATCAGTTGAACTCCTTGTTGACTTTACTCATCCTAGGTCCCAAATCACCTAGTAAGAATTTTGATCTGTTCATGCAACCTCTTATATGAGACTTGCAGAAACTATGGAAGGGTGTCATGACTCCTGATATCCTTGCAAGAAAACATGAAGATACGAAGTTCCCTCTACGTGTTGCTATGCTGTTCTGCACCCATCATTTTCTAGCTCTTGGCACTATGTCAAGCAGAGTGACATGAGGTTACAAAGCATGTGTTCGCTGTGAGTCAAAACAGGTCACAATGACGCTAAAAAATAATACTGGTTACTTTGGCCACCGAGTTTTTCTTCCTACAGGACACAAATTATGAAAAAACTTTAAAAAATTGCAGTTCTATGGAAAGAGGACTGAGTATGGCACTACACCACAAAAGTTCACTACAGCTGAGTTGCAGGCGCATCTAGAAAAGGTCAAAAATGTCAAACCAGGAAAACAACCAGCTGCCAAACAAGGTAAAAGAAAGAATACAAAAGATGCACCGACAGTAGGAGAAGCATCCTAAAGGAAGAGAGCGGAAGAAATAGCAGCAGCTTCCCAAGGGAAGGAAAAGGAATCGAGAATATTTTATAAGTGCAGATCCATTCTATGGGACTTGCCGTATTGGGCTGGTAAGACGCTTTGACATAATATTGATGTCATGCACATCGAGAAAAATATATGTGACAGCATTATAGGCACATTACTCAACATTCCAACCAAGACAAAATATAGCTATAATGCTAGGCTTGACTGCAAAAAACTCAATGTTAACAACAACTTGAAGCTGCATCCTGAAGATACGGTTGATAAGGGAGGTGAAAAACATTACAAATTTTGAGGTGCAGATTTTACTTTGCCGATGAATAAAAGGTACTATTTTGTGACTTCTTACATGGTGTGAATTTCCCATCTGGATATGCTTCTAACATTGCAAATTGTATCAATGCAGAGGGGAACAAGCTCCAAGGGTTGAAAACTCATGATTGCCACATCCTACTACAAAGGATTTTAGCTCTTGGCATTAAAGGTTTAGTGAACAAGGATTTCTACAACATGCCTATAGAATTGGGAAACTTATTTAGGGAACTTTTTAGCCAAACTCTGGATAGAAGAGTTGTAGCACGTCTTCAAACGGACATAGCAGAAATCATGTGCAAGCTTGAGCTAATTTATCCACCATCCTTCTTTGATGTGATGGTGCATTTGGTTGTTCATTTGCCTGAACATGCACTTTATAGGGGTGTCGTACAGTATGGATGGATGTATCCTATAGAATGTCGACTTTGCACTTTCAAGGGTACTGTTAGGAACAAGGCTAGAGCAGAGGCTTGCATTGCAGAGACATATATTGCTGCTAAAGAATTTGCATTTTGCTCAAGATACATTCCTGATCATAAAACGATATCCAAACTGGGTGGCAGAACTGAAGAAATTGAAAAATCTGTTTTTAACCATGGTGTTCGCCTAGTAGGAAAGAAGGAACATAGAACATTAATGCAACACGAATATGACCAACTCACTTGGTATGGGCTGAATAACGCTGATGAGGCTAAAAACTTTGTTGCGTGAGTACTATTCATACATATCCTCACATATATGAAATGAAACTTGTAGCAATATATGTTCAGATGTCTGACTTGAGTATCGTTTTTGTAGGTTATTTAAAGAAATCAAAGGAAAATATTATTTTGCACCAGTATGTGGGGGTGGGTTTCAGGAATGGTTTAGGAATCATGTAAGATGTTCAACTGAACTTTGAATTGTATATGAATTGTGTACATGAGATGACCTCTTGATTATTTTGTATAACAGCAGATCATGAAGCTGTGTGAAGAGAACCCGGGCGATGTTAGTGATGGTCTCTATGCCCTATCACATGGTCCTACAAAGAGGGTGCAGACAGCTGCAGCTTGCAATGATGATGGTATCCACTACAACACTTATGAGTGTGAGAAACATTTTAAGACACAAAATAATGGCATCATGACAAGTGGAGAGCACTTGACAGCCAAAATGAAGAAGTCAGAGTACTATGCTCATTATGGTCGCATAAAATAGGTTATTGAGTTGAACTATAGCGACAAGACTGGTGGTCGATTTGTGGTTTTATTCAAGTGTTATTGGTATGTCCAAGATCCGAACAATTAAAGAGGCCCCAAAAATGATGGGAATTTCATATCGATCAATACTATTGCCGAGTGGTACAAGGAGGAACCTTATATTTTGGTAACTCAAGCTTCCAAGGTAATATTCTTGGATGATAGAGATAAAAACGACTGGAAATATGTGCAAAACTTTTAGGCAAGGAGCACCTCTGATGTGAACAAGTATGACAAGCCAGTCACCATTGATGTTGCCCACCAAGATGATCCCCCAGTGTTTGTATGATAACTAAACTGGCCGATGTTGATGAAAATTTGATTGCCAGAGGCGGCTCTACGCATGATGGACAAGTATATTTCACTGTCGAGATTAGTGTAGTGGACAAACAGATGAACAAACTGGTTCTACCTGATGAAACTTAGGACATGTATGATGGATGGCAAGAGAAAGAATATCCAACCCAGTCGGAATATGTGGATCTAGAATGCGGCGGTGCTGAAAGAGATGATGGTGACGATTATTAGACTGTTGTTCCAAATTATGCAATGAGATGACGAACATTGATTCATTTTGGTTTTCTCATTTTAAAATGTATGAGACATGATGACATTTTCCTATTGGATTGTAATCCTAGACTAATTGTTTTACCTGTCCAAATTGGATTAAGATTAATTCGAAAAGTGCAAACATATGTAGAACATGTTCAGTACATTAATTAATTAGAAACCACATGACTAGGTTTCATACAGGAGGGGTCATAAGAACCTCGTGTCAGTAGAGATGGGCCAGCACATTGTCTCGACAGATAGGGCAGCTGGCGTTGGTCTCAAACCAAGTGAAGATGCACTTGTGGTGGTACGGATGGTTGAATTCCCGGAGACGGACCGTTGTGATCTTCGACAGCGCCTGCATGCATATGCTTTAGTGTCCATCCTCCTGCTCAACCAGGTACCAACTGTCTTGAAGCGCCGACAGGTTGACAATGAGCCGGAGGTCGACGCTGAGGGTTAGGTGGAGGTGGAACCCATCGACACACACACACACACGCCTCATGCCAGAGCCGGTGCAGAATGTCGTAAGGCATGAGGATGTCCTACTCCTCCGCCGTGAGTTGCAGGTTCTTCAGCAGCCATACACGGCCAAGAACTTTCCGCATAGTTCCCACAACCTTGCTCTCTCTTCGCAGCTTGCTAGGAGGCAGGCTAAGATTCAAAAACTCCTCTTCGCAGGGTGTGGCCATGACATCGTCCTCCTCAAGAGGGGCTGGGAGGGAGTCAGGCAACCTCCTGAGCTCATACATCCTCGAGAAGAAGATCTTTAGTGTCATTGTGTACTACATCGCCTCGTCAACTAACTGCGGCTCGACGACAGAGAAGTTGGTTATGGCTGTGGAGACGCAGCAGGCACGGAAGACATGGGATCCAGACTCGCTGATGCGCTCCTATGAGGATCACTAGAGTTCTGGCGGCAGCGCCAATTGGGGATTTTTGGTGGGGGTGGGGGTGGGGGGAGGGGTGGGGTGGCTGGCTGGATAGTCGATTGCGAGGAGTTGGTTTTTAATTTTGGATTCTCTAGCGCTGGCATGGATGAGGGGGGAAGAGGCTAGGAGAAATGGGTGAGAGGTGAGAGCTCGAACACGAAGCCGCGGTAGCTCGTCACTCGCCAATGCCAGCCCTGGCTCGTCCTCTCTCCATGGTTCTACTGTAATTTCTTCTTGCGGGGGCTACATGGTTATATTTTTTAATTATTTTTTGTGGGGGATCCATGGTTCTATTTATAGGGGAAGTCCAAAATAAAAATTGAATCTCTAGGGGAAAATGTAAATTCGAATCCCAAAACCAAATCATTGAAATTGGCACTCCAAACTTATAAATCGTAGCTTCAATTCAAACCCCAAAACCAAATCCCCTTATTATCAGTAAAAGAGAGAAACTATGCGGATGCGATGATGATTCAATTTATTTATAACATAACTAGTACAAGTAATCCACAACCACGGCAGAAACTAAATACCATACTCTAGACGGAATCAGCACACACATGGACAACCGCATATCATACGGTTATTTTCTATCAAGAACCTACGTCGCCCTCTGCCGCGTGCGGGCACACCCTCACGTGTTCGATGTACTCAAAGAAGCTTCCCCTCATGGAACACCCTTTGTTCCTTCAAGTGCACATCACTCTCGAGGACAACCGATCCACAAAAGTGTTTGGTTCGAAGATGCCTCCATTCTCACATCCCGTGCACTTGCCATCGGATAATTTTACAACTCATTCTGGGTATGCCATGTGCCTATAGTCAGTACACTGCTGGTGCAAGAAAAAGAGATTTAGCCCAAAAACAATAGTTTTATCGAACCAGTATGACACAGAAGGAAAACATCCTGAAGAAAGAAGTACTTAACCATTTACGCAAGACGACGAACACTTTGAGAACACAGCATGCAACTGAAGAACTGAACCATAAGACTAGTCAATCGTAACTTTAACCCACTTGTATGCCATAGAGCTGGCACACATGTCAATCGCAGCTTCAACTATGGATCTGAGAGGGATTTTTTAGACCGAGCGAGAGAGAAAAGAGAGAGATAGGACTAATGAGAGCGAGCGAGAGACACTTGTAAGTTAAATAATTCTACTACTAGTAGACTCCTCATCTCACTCTAGGGAAGCGAAAGAGAAAAAGACCGACACTCAGAAAACTAGGAAGTGTTGTGTTTCCGGAGTAGGAGTAGGTGCGGAGTTACTCTAGTTTTTCATTAATCTCTGACACGGTGTACGTGACGCTTTGACGACCTAGGGCTACGTGCAAGACTAATACAATAGTACTAGTACATATTAGGAAAGAAACCACTTTGGTCATTGGCGGCAAAAACACAAAATTTTCTGGTTTCCAAATTTTTACTTGCTTCCTAAACAGTAGGAGGGAAGGTTATTCAAAAGATCCGCCATTCATAGTAGTAGTACTTCTTATCTTATCTTTATCTTGTCTTATCTACTCTTCCAGGGTACCAAAATTCACAATTCTAGTACTCGTTGATAGTACTAGTAGTAAACCTAATTACTACTCCGTCTGTTTGTGGCCTTTCTGTTAGTACCAAGAACTGGCCTAGAAAATAGGTGAGAAAATCTTGGGAATGTTTGAGCTAGCCTATTAAATGCACCGTAATTCTCTCCCCTTGTTTTTTTTTCCCATGCTTGTAGCTCATGCACAAGTCTTTTTTTTGGGGAAGCTTGGTGCCTTGATCAAAGAAAGAACACATAAAACGAGGGCCCTTTATTTATTCAATGTAACGGAGGGAGTGGAATACCGATACTAGTACTGGACTAGTACTCTGTACTTCTCCTTCACAAAAAGCATTTCAACTTCTTCTTCGTGTTACTCTCCAGCAAAAAAAAATTATTTCTAAAAAGGCAGGTTGCCCTCACAAATACTTGAAGGAATCCCGGGGATTGGCTACGCCATCCTCGGAGGTCTGCTTTGGCTCAAGGCCAGTCCGGCAAATAGTTCATTTGCCAGGAACATGCTGCTGTTGGATCCGCCTCTGGAGGACGCCTGGACGCCCGCGGTAAACATGCGATGGTTGTGCCAGCCGACTATGCGATTTTGGGCCCCCCTCGAGAGTAACGATCCTGCGTTGGCCGCGCCATGGAGGCATCAACATGGAAGCCGAATAAAAGTGGACCTCTACAACAAAGCTCCGGCGTGCTTCCACTTCCACTGCGATGGAGCTGCGTCTGAGGGGGGCGCTCTAGATGGACATCAACCGTGGCCAAGTTAAGCCCGCGCGAGACAGCGGGCAATCCTTCCGCCGGGAACTTGTGGCCAGCGAGCATGCGACCGGGGCAGACAACTCGGGTGGACGCCAGGTCGCCCTGGCCGTGGGAGACGACCCGCTCCTAGGTCCCCTCGAACCTATCGATCCTATGCTAGCCCTTGCTTATGAGCAGGACATGCTCGAGTTCGAGCTCGGGCGCGAGGAACCTGCAGCCGGCGGGCGTGCAGCTAGGGGAATCGACCCGGTAGGGGGGCATGTCCACCTCTTTAGACCTTCGCCTATCGTTAACAAGGTACAACAGTGACTTCAGTCCTCGGAATAGCTTCACATCCTTGTGTTCCCCTCTACTCCTTCCGAGCAATCTTGTCCCTTTTACCATGATCAACAGTAACGAGGGTGCTTTTTTTCGAATGTGGAAAGCAGTTGTATGAAGAGTATGGACTAATTTTCCAAAATAAATATTAGGCCCTTTGTGAAAATTGTATGGACTTGGATGTAATTTTCTATTTTTTATGTCCTTGATGTAACCTTTAATTCCACTGACCATGTTGATTGAAGCATGTTGCTCTTTCGAGACCAACCCTGGTTTAAAAATAAAAAGAACGCCACCATCACAATTTTCATACGAAGTGTACCATGCCAAATTTTAGGACTTCTCAAGCTTTATATCTAAAAATAAAATGATTGTATGTCAATAATATGATATTAGGCAAAACTTGAATACATGAGAGCATGCTATACTATTACTCTTGAAAATTTCCAAAATTCTTCCGAAATTCAACCGCTGTTAATAACCATAAACACAAGTTTAAAAAATGCTCAAAAGTAACAATAATTACATATAGATCCACAAACCACCTTGCGGTGACTGCAGGCCCTAGCGCGATAATTGAAGTGTCTTGCTCCTCTAGGACCTATGGTACACGGGTTCCAAAAATTAAATAAAGAATGCCACCACCCCAATTTTCAGACAAAGTGTACCATGCTCTCTTATAATTCCCAAGTTTTAGGATTTTTCAAGCGGGCATAGAAAGGTTATTCATTTTATTCATGTTTAATCTTCTTACTTTTTGACGAGCTTGCTGCATCGTGTTGCTAGCTGTTGTATAGTTTAATCTCTAGGTATTATATATGCTAGTATAAGGCCGACAATAGATAACGTGTCACTCTGTTACACCTAAGACTCGGTTATACTA
This sequence comes from Avena sativa, assembly GCA_916181665.1. NCBI lineage: Eukaryota > Viridiplantae > Streptophyta > Magnoliopsida > Poales > Poaceae > Avena > Avena sativa. The sequence continues at coordinate 172,006,807 of OV702295.1, forward strand.
TTGAAATTCCTCTTGCTCACTGCTTGTAGATTATTAAATTAGACCTAATTTGACATATCGACATAAAGTTGACTGAGTGGGTGAAATTAGGTAGAAAATTTAGCTTGAGAAAGATAACATGTAAATTATCCAACCACTTTATGTACTATAAAATAAATAGAACCTATGAACTATAATTTACCATATTAACCATAGATCCTTCTTAAAAAAACTTTTACTTAAATTTTACTTGAGAGGACGGCTCTATTTCTCTGGCGTGTTTTACAGCCATGTTGGTGCGGAGTAGGAGGAGTAATACATAGGAAGTAAACCACTTTGGTCCTTGGAGGAAGTAATACATAAGAAGTAATACATAGGAAGTGTGTTTTATCTCTCCTTCGCTTCCTCTCATCTCTCCCCACCCCTCTCCCCTCGCGCAATGGCTCGGCTGATCTCTCTCTCGTCCACAACATGGCATTGCGCATGCATGCCTTGGTATGGAGGCTCTGTTTTTTTAGAGGAAGCGACTCTGTTTCTATGGTGTTTTCGGCAGCCGCATTGGTGTGGAGTAGGTAGGGTGTCAAGTGGAATCCCACCAAAATCCCACTTCAAGTTCATTTGCCAAAATGTACCATAAAATTTTGCTCAAATTTGAACTTGATTTTGACAAATGAATTAGAAGTGGGATTTTGGTTAGATCGCAGTTGACACCCTAGGAGTAGTACATAGGAAGGAAACCACTTTGGTCCTTGGCGGCAAAAAGATTCAAACTTTTTAGGTTTCAAAATTTTCACTTGCTTCCCAAACATCGGGAGGGAAATTTTATTCGATAAGACCGTCCATGGGCAATAGTACTTCTTATCTTATCTTTTTCGTAAAAAAACTATATAGTGTACTGACAACTTTGAACATGGACCGTTGGATCAATACTGGCAAATCCAAACATTGCTCACCATTGGATCTTCTTTTCCATTTTTAGCATCTAGAAGATTCTATTGATATTCTTTATTACAAAGAACCCAAGTATGCACAAACCTCAAAACACACTCTAGTGCATAGTTTCAGGGACCTTGTGCTAACTGGACGGACTTGGATGTAATTTTCATTTTTACGAGGTCCTTGATGTAACTCGCACTTCCACCGACCGTGTTAACTCAAGCACGTCGCTCCTACGAGACCTACCACAGTTAGAAGAAAATGCAACCGCCCCAATTATCACACGAAGTGGACCACATTTTCTTATAGTTCTATTTTTCAAGCTTCCTAGCTAACTTCACACGCTTCACTGACCTCTTGCCGATTTAACGAAATTATTAGGTCAAAATTGATCTACAAGTAAACACAGTACATTGCACTCGAATTAGATATCTTTTCTGAGGTAGATGGGTGCATCTTATTGTAGTAAAACAATGCCGTCGGTGTGAGTTTCCAACTATCTAGAAAAGAACATTCTCAATTTCTGGAGTGATGACGAGATTGTTCTTTTACGTAAAGAAAGGCCGAAGAATATGGATTTGATTGCCACAAGCCAATCTTCACGACATATTAAGTGGACCAAAATGTTTTATTTACGACTCCCATGTTTAATTCTATGAGTTTTCATACTTCGTCCTAGGAAACTCTGCCCACTTGAATGACTTTATGTCGATTCATCGAAATTAGGTAAAATTTGAACTAAAAGTAAATTGTAGGTTGCTTTGAAAGAGTTGTGAATTTTTTTTGGAAGTAACCATCGGGAGGTCATTTAATATATCACATACCACCAACGACAACAGGTTCAACTTCTTACTGAGATTTTGCATCTTGACAATTTAACGAAATCAGGTCAAACTTGAGCTACAAGTATGCGCGATGGATTGCTCTCGAATTAAATTTAATTTCATGGGTAGATGAGTGCATCTTCTCTCAGTAAACAACACCGTTGGTGTGAGTTTCCAACTATCAGGAAATAATATCATAAATTTGCATAGCGATGATGAGATTGTTCCTTTCCGAAAAGAAAGTCTGAAGAATAAGGATCGGAATGCAACAAGCCGATCTTTCATACATATATAGTGGACCAGATGTTGTACTTACGATTCCCATGTTTTATGAGTTTTCAAACTTTGTCCTAGATAAATCTGTCCACTTGAATGAATTTATGACGATATATCGAAATTAGGTCAAATTTCAACTACATGTAAAGTGTAGATTACGTTGAAAGTTTTACGAATATATTTGGGAGATAACCATCAGGAGGTCATTTAATATATCACAAACCACACCATCAAGGGTTTTGACAACAAGTTCGACTTATTGCAAAGATTATTCATCTTGACAACTTAACAAAACTAGGTCAAACTTGAGAAACAATTAAGCGCGATAGACTGCTCTTAAATTAATTGTCTTTTTCGAAGGTAGATAGGTGCATATTTTCTGGAGATAGCAGACCATGCATATTTTATTTGTGATTCCTACGTTCTATGAGTTTTCAAGGTTCGTAGTTATATTAACCCACTTAAATACACTACTCCCTCAAATTCAAATTAATGTTTGCCAAATTGCGGATAAGGTCAACATTTGCCACAAGGTTGCACCCACATAGCTTGTGTCGTGGGAATGACCACGGCAGATGCTGCAATCGGTAGCGAGTAGTAGAACATGGGGCAAGGGCGGCCAGCCATCTGCGGTGCGAGATGAGGGCTGAGACACAAGGGTTTACCCAGGTTCGGCCCCCCGGAGGGTAAAGACCTACTCCTGCTAGATTGTATTATCGTGAGAGTATAATGGGGCGAGCTCGACGGCTAGGCGGCGAGTCACTTGGGTGTATGATGGAACGTATCCTCTATGCGTCCTCTAGGGAGGTTTATATAGACTCACCTCGCTAGGGTTTACAGATCATAACCGAATTAGTTAAGGATTCGGAGATTCTATGACCTAGTCCGAAGGGCCTAGCTATGCTTCTGGGTCTTCAGCTTCCAGTCGTTTGAGTCCACGCCAAGTCTTGATCCATTAGCCGTCCTGCAGGCCTACTCGCTGACGCTTGGGCCAGTAGGAAACATCCTGCTGGGTATACCCCGGTAGGCATATCCCCATCAGTAGTCCCCGAGGCCGTCGTTGATTTGTCGCAGGTGTTTGCTGGCAGTCGGAGTATGCGGGTCCAATGCGGACGCCTAGTCGAATCGGCGGCGGACTCCTGAACAAAGGAAAGAACTAGTCATTTAGTCACAATAACAACGACCAATCGTGCCGCAGCTCGGCGAACGGGTCGGCAAATACTTAGTTACTGTTATAGTGATCGGGTCGGTGAATCGGCGAGTCGCTGGGAGTGACGAGTCGAATGGATGAAGTTGGACCGTCAATTGAGGTCAAACTAGCCGTTGGGTAATACAACGGTAACTTCGACGTAATTACCGCGTAGTAACGGCCCCCGAAACTGGCGGGTAGCAACCGCTATATAAGGAGGATGAAAGGCGAACGGGGAAACGCTTCTTCTTTCTTCCTCCGATCTCGCTCATCTCTGTTTCCCCATTCCGCGCAGCGATCAGAACAAACCAGAGATCCTCGACCTCCATGAATTTCCAACCGATGCCCCCCTCCGCCGAGCCATGGGGCAGATCCAAATGCACTATGGCGCTGCTAGCATCCTTCGAGGAGGCTGGGATCCTCCGCGTCGGCAGATGGCACATCCCCGCGGCCGGAGAAGTGATTCCGGATCCGCGTGAGGGGGAGCTCATCTGCTTCACCAGCCACCTGGAGTGGGGGCTGGGCTTCCCAACTTCCCTCTTCTTCCGGCGTTTCTGCGCCTACTATGGAATCCAACCGTCGGATCTGGTTCCGCATAGTATCGAGCACCTGGCCATCTTCGTGGCGTTCTGCGAATGCTATCTAGGCTGCAGCCCCTACTTTCCCCTGTGGCAAGACCTGTTCCATGGGAGAATCAGCCGCGAAGAGACAGGCTGCCCGATGCTAGCCGCGGGCGGCCTGACATTCCAGCTGAAGTCGAAGGCGTCATTCTTTGACCTGATACTGCCGCCAAGGCGGCGAACGAATGGAAAAAGTTCTGGTTCTACGTCACCGAGTCGACTCCAGGTGACGAAGTGGTGCTTCCAAGGTACTCCGCCGACCGGCCCGAACCGCGTCGGCTCCAGGTCGTCAAACTCCCGCTGGATCAGCGGATGGTTGTCGAAAAAATGTTGCAAACTATCCACTGCCTGAAGAAGAAAGGCCTCTAGAACATCAACCTCTACAACTGCTGGCTCGGGCGGCGGCTCGTGCGCCTGGCCAGCCGCAACCACTACATGTATGAATATACCGTTAAGGACGATCCGATGAAGTCCTGCCTCGTTGAGTGGAGACTCAACGACTACACCCTCGCCCTGAAGAAGATCACCCAGGCGGTGTATCTCGATGCGAAGGCCGGGGTCGCCCCTTATACTGCAAGGCGCCCAGCTCCAACGGTACGTTGTTATCCTGTTAACACTCGCAATCGCAGCTTGTGCATTCACGGTCGTGCTAAATTTGTTTGTTCTTGTTGCAGTTGTTCCAAGTGGTGGAAGGGTGGCTTCCACCCGCGGATGATGAGAACTCGAGCTCGTCCGTCCAGAACGGAAGCGAATCATCACCCGCCAAAGATGACGCCGACAACGACGGAGGCGACGACGACGACAACGGAGAAGACGAGCCCGTGGAAGTTGCTGCCCCCACAGTTCGCAAAACCCGCGGGCAACACCAACGCGAACTCAAAGCGAGCAAGAGCCTCGAGCCCCACGATGATGACGACGACGAGCTTCCCGAGCACACCTCAAATCGTGAGGCCACGCCATCGAAGAACAAGAAAGCTCCGCCAAAGCAGATATCTCTGCCCCGATCTGCGAGCAGCACCGCAGCCCCTAGGGTTGAGGCACCGCTGGCGTCGTTACCACCTCCATTCGCACCAATCGTTAGTTTGGGGTCTGCTCCAGCCGCAGGGGCCTCGCCTCCAAGGGAGGCTCCCGCAGTAATTACTGCGGAGGCTCCTGCCGCAGGTTCATCTTCAAAAAAGCCGTCAGTGTCTTGGGCACATGATTTACTCGAGACGGGCCTCACTTGGAAGTTGGCGACTGAACTGGAGAAGTCGGCTAGCATCCGCACTGGTCTACGGTTCATACCAGTCGCCAAGTGAGTGTTGTTCGTCTGCTTGTTCTTCGTTTTAGTCGGACAGTCTTATTCATAACATTGTTTCACAGGACTGGTGTTAAAAAGATCGGCTATCCTTCTGTGGCCAAGGTTCCGCCAGTCGCCACCAAGGCAGATTCCTCGCGGAAGAGGAAAACCGACGAAGTCGCTGCTCCCGCCGAAGGTGTCAAGAGGACGAAAGGCGACGACGTCGTCACGGTCTCTGATGACCCGGCGGTTGCTCCGAGCGATCCTCCGACTGTAGCGGAAGTGGCCTCGAAGACCAATGAGGGTGTTGACTCACCCGATGTGGCCGAGCCGGCTCCGAGTGGTGCAGCGGCATCTGCAGCGACCTTCCCTCGCTTCATGGCGAAGGCGGCCGCAGCGAGTGCCTCGGCACCGACGAGCCGGATGCCTGGGGTCGCCGAGGTGGAGGTTGAACAGCGTCGCGGCCATACTCTGGTCGTGCTTACGTCTGTGGATACGCCGGAGCTTCACGGCATGCTAGGCGTTGCCATCCAGGTATGTCCAGTCCCCGAGGATCGTGCCACTGAATTTCCGTGGTCGGATTCTTAATGTTTTTATATCATCTAGTCTCCGAGTGCCTAGTCGCTGAATCTCAGCGGGTGGGCACTGATGATTTTCATTGTCCAGTCCCCGAGTGCCTAGTCGTTGAATTTCAGCGGGTGGGCACTTAGGAATTGTTTGTTGTTGACATTGTAGTGTATGCGCAGGGCCTACAGCGCGAGTCGGCCGACCGGCTTGCTGCGAAGTGTCACTTGGAGAAGGAACTCGTTGCCGTCCAAGAGACGAACAAGGGGCTTCAAGCAGTTACAGCTGAGGTGAAGGAGGCCCGCCGAGGCCTTGTCCCGGTGTTTGCCTTGACGGCGGCGCAGTCCGCTTTGAGCGTGGCTAAAAAGTGAGTCGCTGACCTGGAGCGTGAGCTCAAGGAGGCGAGGGCGGAAGTGAGCTCGGCGGAGGGTCGAGCGAAAGCTGTTGTTACTTCTGCCGCTGAAGAATGGAAAGTATCTGATGCGCTCGTTGCTAGGCTGCAGAACGACCTTTATTCTCTTCAAAGTTTCATCACGGACCTCTGCCGCCCGCTAATTGGTAAAATCTCCTTCAGCCAATTTTCGGCGGCGCTAACTGTATTGTGATGTCGATATTTCGCTTACTGCTTGTTTATGTGCTGCAGGCCGGATTACTGATAACGTGGAAGAAGCGCAGTCGTATGACGCGCGGCAGTGCGTGACCACCCTGGTCGACTTGGCCGCATTGTCAGCAACTTGCCTTCGAGCATATCTTCAATAGATATCGCCCACGAAGGTGATCCCCAGTGACCTTGTCGAGGTGTGGTGCTACCTGGAAAAGGCTCCGTCGGTCGTCGAGTTCATGACGCGGTCGGCCTTCCGGCGTGGGGCAGCGACGACGCTCAGCCTTGGGCTTGCCCACTTCCCGGAGGATTTCGTCCTCGACGATGTCACGAGCGGCTACCCCTCGTCAACGGGCTCGGTGGAGATTGCCGAGGTGCTGAAGCTGACGGACCGGGCCGCAGTGTACTCTGATCGTGTTTGGGCGATCGGCGATCTCATCCCCTACCAGGAGACGATTGTCGCTCCCAATGATCCTGAACCGAAGCATCGGGACTTCAAGGTCAAGCAGCCGTTTCGTGCGGCGATGGCGGGCGAGCTGACGACGTACCCGTCGAACCCGTACGTTCCCTTCATCCGCAACCGCGGGGACGGCGGTGTATCTGCATCAAAACCTGTGGAGTAAAAGTGTTGTGCCCTTGGGCATTAGTACGGAATAACTATGTAACTTCCTTGTAAGTCGAACAACTTTGTGTTGCTATAAAGGAAACTCATGTTATTTTGTTATTCGTTTGCGATTTCGGATGTTGATTGAGCGAGTCCCCGAGCGCGTCCACCATAGCTCGGAGAGCCAGTCGCATGGCGACTCCTAGGGGTGCTCTGTACTTGACCGTTTTCCTGGGCGCGAACGAGGTCGGGTAGCCGACTCCCCGAGCGTGGTACTTGGTGGTTCTAGTCGCAGGCCCAGGGTAGGTGAGGACTAAGCGCGTTTATAGTAAACGCGTCACTCCTGCCTGATCCGAAGGATCAGTCGCGTGGCGAGTCCTGGGCACGCTCTCATACTAGGCGTTTTTCCTTAGTCGCTCGTATTTGGCTGGGTGTCAGCCCCCGAGCATGGTACTTGGCCGTTCGAGTCGCTGTGCCAAGGATGCGGAGGACTTGGTCGCTGTGAGGAGCGAATGCAGTTGTCTTGGATCGGTGAGCCAGGCGAGCTAGGCGACTCCAATGGGGCTCCGGGTTGGCGTTTTTCGTGGATATTACGAGGCCTGGAGTTTCCCAGTGCCCCCGTGGCGCACTACTTGGCCATGCCGGTCACTTTACCAGAGTTTGACTTATGCGAATAGCATAACGTTGTTATTAGGAGTGCGAGTGGCACAAGACACAGGGAGTAGACACAATATTCGGTAACCAATCTGTTTTATTTCGTAGCGGGTGGGGAGTACACGTGTGGAGTTCTAGGAGTAGAACTTCCGTAGGAGGTTTACATTCCTCGGATGCTTGACGTCTAGTTTTCCGTCTCCTCGGACGTCGGTGAGGTAGTAGGCGTCGTTGCCCAGTAATCGCCCAATGGCGAATGGTCCCTCCCAAGGGGGGGGGAGCTTGTGCATGCCTTTCTTGTCCTGGATTAGACGCAGTACCAGGTCACCTTCCTGGAAAGTGCGATTCCTTACTCGCCGGCTATGGTAGCGGCGGAGCCCTTGCTGGTAGATGGCAGTGCGGGAGCGAGCTAGGTCGCGTGCCTCGTCGAGCTGGTCGACGCCGTCTTGGCATGCGAGTTCGTTTGCAGCCTCCGTTTAGTTGACCACCCTTGGTGAATCGTGCTCGAGGTCGGTGGGCATGACTGCCTCGGCACCGTACACCATGAAGAAGGGGGTGAATCCTGTCGACCTGTTGACGGAGGTGCGGATGCCCCAGATGACGGAGGGTAGCTCCTTGACCAAGCACCCGGCGGTGCGCTCCAGTGGGACTTGGAGCCGTGGATTCAGGCCATGGAGGATGCTCTGATTGGCGCGTTTCGTCTGGCCATTGGACTCCGGGTGCGCGACTGAGGTGAGGTCGAGTCGAATGTGGTGTTCCTCGCAGAACTCGGCCATGGATCCTTTGGTGAAGTTGGTGCCGTTGTCCGTGATTATGCTGTTGGGGAAGCTGTAGCGGTAGATGAGCTCGCGTAGGAACTTGGTGGCGGTCTTTCCGTCGCACTTGCGGACTGGCTTGGCCTCCACCCATTTTGTGAATTTGTCGACTGCGACTAGGAGGTGGGTGAAGCCGGAGGGGGCCTTCTTGAAGGGGCCTACCATGTCCATGCCCCATACGGCGAATGGACAGGTGATGGGGACTGTCTTGAGCTCCGAGCTCGTCACGTGGGTCTGGTTGGCGTATTTCTTGCATCCGACGCACCGCTGGACGATCTCGACAGCGTCTGCGTGTGTGGTGAGCCAGTAGAAGCCGTGTCGCATAGCCTTTGCGACCAGAGAGCGGTCGCCGGCGTGGTGGCCGCAGTGGCCGGAGTGTATGTCTTGGAGGATTTTGCGTCCTTCAGCGGGTTGAACACATCGTTGGAACACGCCGGTCACGCTGCGCTTGTGGAGATCGCCGTTGATGATGACGAAGGATTTGCAGCGGCGTGCTATCATCCGGGCGTCCGTTTCACCCGCGGGCAGGGTGCCTCCCACCAAGTAGGCGACGTATGTCGTGGTCCAGTCGTTTGGCTCGGCGGTTAGTGCGTCCAGGGCTGCTTCTGGTTGCAGCGGGATTCCGATGTCGATCTCCCTTGGGGGAGAGACGGAAGGCTTGGTGATGGTGTCGAGGAAAACGCTGGCGGGTGGTGCTAGTAGAGCTGAGCCGATGCGAGAGAGTGTGTCGGCCTCCTCGTTCTTTCGCCTGTCAATCCACTCGACGGAGTAGCCTGTGAAGTGTCCGCCCAGCTGGTCCACTGCTTGGCGGTATGCCGCCATGGTAGGGGAGACGACGTCGAGGTGTTGGCCACTTGCCCGGCGATGAGGTCGGAGTCTCCATAGCAGCGCAGCCGATTGATGTTCATCTCCTTGGCATCTCGCATGCCGTGGAGTAGCGCCTCGTACTCGGCCATGTTGTTGGGGCATGGGGTGAAGTCGAGGTAGAGGACGTAGCGGAGCTTGTCGCCCTTCAGAGACGTTAACACGATCCCTGCCCCTGCGCCGTCCGTGTTTTTGGAGCCGTCGAAGTGTAGGTTCCAATAGTGGAGGTATGGTAGCTTCTCTGGCTGCTGGGCTTCCTCCCAATCGGCGAGGAAGTCTGTGAGGGCCTGCGATTTGATTGCCCTGCGCGGCTCGTACTTGATGTTGTGGACGACGATCTCGACGGCCCACTTGGCGACTCGCCCGGTCGCCTCGCGGTTGTGGATGATGTCCTGCAACAGTGCTGAGGAGACGATCGTTATTGGGTTCTCCTGGAAGTAGTGCGGCAGTCGCCGCTGTGCTCTAAAGACCGCGTATACCAATTTCTGGCATTGCGGGTAGCACTGGCGCGACTCGGTGAGGACTTCGCTGATGTAGTACACTGGTCGCTGCACCGGGCGCTCCTTTCCTTCCTCTGGCCATTCGACAACCATGACGGCGCTGACGACGCGTTCGGAAGCCGCGACATAGAACAACATGGGTTCCTTGTCGACGGGTGCTGCGAGTAACGGTGCTGCGAGTAGCACCTCCTTGAGGTCGTGGAGCGTGTCATCTGCCTCCTTGTCCCACTGGAAGGTGGGGTTCTTGCGCATTAGGCGGTAGAGGGGCATCGCCTTTTCGCCTAACCGAGGGATGAAGCGACTGAGATCCGCGACTCGCCCGGCCAGCTTCTGGACTTCGCGCAGGCACTCGGGTATGCCGAGTCGAGCGATCGTGTTGATCTTGGCAGGGTTTGCCTCGATCCCGTGCTTGGAGACGACGTATCCCAGTAGCTGTCCAGTTGGTACACTGAAGGTGCACTTTCCTGGGTTTAGCTTTATCTTGTACTTCCGCTGGTTGGCGAATGTTTCCGCCAGTTCGGCGAGTAGATCTCCCTGGAGAGCGGATTTCACCACCACGTCGTCGATGTAGACGTGGATATTGCGGCCAATCTGGCTCGCAAGGCACTCCTGCATGCACCTCTGGTAGGTCTCCCCAGCGTTTTTGAGGCCGAAGGTCATGGCAGTGTAGCAGAAGGCTCCGAATGGCGTGATGAACGCCGTCTTCTCCTCGTCCTCGACAGCCATTTTGATTTGGTTGTACCCATAGTACACGTCGAGGAAGCATAGCGCCTCCGAGCCCATGGTGGAATCGATGATTTGGTCGATCCGCGCGAGGACGAATTTCTCCTTCGGGCAGGCGCTGTTTAAGTTTGTGTAATCGATACACATCCTCCAAGTCCCGTTTTTATTTTCGACCAGGACTGGGTTTGCCAGCCACTTGGAGTACTTGATTGGCCGGATGAATCCTGCAGCGAGTAGACGCTACACCTCCTCGGCGATGGCTCGGCGGCGCTCTTCATTGAAGGCCCGCAACGACTTCTTAACATGTCGCACTTTGGGATCGGCGTTGAGTTTGTGCTCAGCGAGTTCCCTCGGGACACCAGGCATGTCAGATGGCTTCCTTGCGAAGATGTCCCTATTCTCTCGGAGGAACTCGATGAGCGCACCTTCCTATGCTGGGCTCATGCCTGTCCCAATCGTCACCGTCTAGCTGGAGTCGCCTGGGACCAGCTCAACGGTGCGGGTATGCGTTGTTGCCTCGAAGGCGTTGGAGTTTCCGCCCTCCGAGTTGGGCTTCTTGAGTATGGTGGGCTTGTCGCTGTTGACCTCGCTCGCATACTTGGCGAGCTCTTCGGCGTGTTTGGCTTCTGCCACGATGATGGCGTCCGCGAGTTCGGCCCCTTTGGCCTCGCACTATGCGGCCATGTCGGGGTCGTCGTGGATGGTGATGACGCCGGACGGCCCAGGCAGCTTCATCGCGTTGTACGCATAGTGGGGTGCTGCCATGAACTTGGAAAACGCCTGGCGCCCCAGGACGCAGTGGTACGGGCTGTCGAAGGGCACCAGTTTGAAGACGATCCGCTCGGTACGGAAGTTTGCTGGTGTGCCGAAGGTGAATGGCAGCGTCACCTTGCCGATCGGGTATGCCTTTCGACCGGGGACGATGTCGTGGAAGGTGGTGTAGGTCTTCTCGATCATCGACTGCAGGAGTCGCAGTCGCCTGAAGGTGTCCAGGTACAAGATGTTGATGGAGCTGCCGTCGTCCATCAATCTTTTAGGGAGCCAGTAGTCTCCCACCTTGGGCTTGACCAGCAAAGCGACTCGGCCCAGATACTCGATCCGTGGCGAGTGGTCCTCGCGGCTCCAATTGATTGGTTGCTCAGACCAGTTGAGGAACTGGGGGATATCTATTTGTGCCACCGTGTTGACGGCGACGGCGAGGGCGATGACCTTCTTCTCGCGCTTCGTGTTGAAGCCTGTGAAGGTGTGGAGCGAGCTGGCGACGCTGCCGAATTTTCCGCTGTTTGGCGGGTTGTCGTCGGGGTCTTCCCGCGTGCGCCGTGCCTTCTCGATATCCTTGAGAGAGTGGCAGTCGGCGGTCGTGTGCGTGGCAGGCTTTCCTTCCCTGCTGTGAAATACACAAGGTTGGTTAAGAAGGGCCGCGGGATCGAACCTCGGCTTCGCCTTGTAGTTGCCACCATCACGGCGCTGTCCCCCGTCGCGGCGGAAGCTCTTGGGCTCACGCTGCGCATATCCAGCGTTGGCGACGAAGTCAACTCGCCCGTCACTGTGGCGCTTGCCGGTGAGGCGAGTGTTGCTGTAGCATAGGGCAGCTCGTGTCATACAGGAGGGGTCATAAGAACCTCGTGTCAGTAGAGATGGGCCAGCACATTGTCTCGACAGATAGGGCAGCTGGCGTTGGTCTCAAACCAAGTGAAGATGCACTTGTGGTGGTACGGATGGTTGAATTCCCGGAGACGGACCGTTGTGATCTTCGACAGCGCCTGCATGCATATGCTTTAGTGTCCATCCTCCTGCTCAACCAGGTACCAACTGTCTTGAAGCGCCGACAGGTTGACAATGAGCCGGAGGTCGACGCTGAGGGTTAGGTGGAGGTGGAACCCATCGACACACACACACACACGCCTCATGCCAGAGCCGGTGCAGAATGTCGTAAGGCATGAGGATGTCCTACTCCTCCGCCGTGAGTTGCAGGTTCTTCAGCAGCCATACACGGCCAAGAACTTTCCGCATAGTTCCCACAACCTTGCTCTCTCTTCGCAGCTTGCTAGGAGGCAGGCTAAGATTCAAAAACTCCTCTTCGCAGGGTGTGGCCATGACATCGTCCTCCTCAAGAGGGGCTGGGAGGGAGTCAGGCAACCTCCTGAGCTCATACATCCTCGAGAAGAAGATCTTTAGTGTCATTGTGTACTACATCGCCTCGCCAACTAACTGTGGCTCGACGACAGAGAAGTTGGTTATGGCTGTGGAGACGCAGCAGGCACGGAAGACATGGGATCCAGACTCGCTGATGCGCTCCTATGAGGATCACTGGAGTTCTGGCGGCAGCGCCAATTGGGGATTTTTGGTGGGGGTGGGGGTGGGGGGAGGGGTGGGGTGGCTGGCTGGATAGTCGATTGCGAGGAGTTGGTTTTTAATTTTGGATTCTCTAGCGCTGGCATGGATGAGGGGGGAAGAGGCTAGGAGAAATGGGTGAGAGGTGAGAGCTCGAACACGAAGCCGCGGTAGCTCGTCACTCGCCAATGCCAGCCCTGGCTCGTCCTCTCTCCATGGTTCTACTGTAATTTCTTCTTGCGGGGGCTACATGGTTATATTTTTTAATTATTTTTTGTGGGGGATCCATGGTTCTATTTATAGGGGAAGTCCAAAATAAACATTGAATCTCTAGGGGAAAATGTAAATTCGAATCCCAAAACCAAATCATTGAAATTGGCACTCCAAACTTATAAATCGTAGCTTCAATTCAAACCCCAAAACCAAATCCCCTTATTATCAGTAAAAGAGAGAAACTATGCGGATGCGATGATGATTCAATTTATTTATAACATAACTAGTACAAGTAATCCACAACCACGGCAGAAACTAAATACCATACTCTAGACGGAATCAGCACACACATGGACAACCGCATATCATACGGTTATTTTCTATCAAGAACCTACGTCGCCCTCTGCCGCGTGCGGGCACACCCTCACGTGTTCGATGTACTCAAAGAAGCTTCCCCTCATGGAACACCCTTTGTTCCTTCAAGTGCACATCACTCTCGAGGACAACCGATCCACAAAAGTGTTTGGTTCGAAGATGCCTCCATTCTCACATCCCGTGCACTTGCCATCGGATAATTTTACAACTCATTCTGGGTATGCCATGTGCCTATAGTCAGTACACTGCTGGTGCAAGAAAAAGAGATTTAGCCCAAAAACAATAGTTTTATCGAACCAGTATGACACAGAAGGAAAACATCCTGAAGAAAGAAGTACTTAACCATTTACGCAAGACGACGAACACTTTGAGAACACAGCATGCAACTGAAGAACTGAACCATAAGACTAGTCAATCGTAACTTTAACCCACTTGTATGCCATAGAGCTGGCACACATGTCAATCGCAGCTTCAACTATGGATCTGAGAGGGATTTTTTAGACCGAGCGAGAGAGAAAAGAGAGAGATAGGACTAATGAGAGCGAGCGAGAGACACTTGTAAGTTAAATAATTCTACTACTAGTAGACTCCTCATCTCACTCTAGGGAAGCGAAAGAGAAAAAGACCGACACTCAGAAAACTAGGAAGTGTTGTGTTTCCGGAGTAGGAGTAGGTGCGGAGTTACTCTAGTTTTTCATTAATCTCTGACACGGTGTACGTGACGCTTTGACGACCTAGGGCTACGTGCAAGACTAATACAATAGTACTAGTACATATTAGGAAAGAAACCACTTTGGTCATTGGCGGCAAAAACACAAAATTTTCTGGTTTCCAAATTTTTACTTGCTTCCTAAACAGTAGGAGGGAAGGTTATTCAAAAGATCCGCCATTCATAGTAGTAGTACTTCTTATCTTATCTTTATCTTGTCTTATCTACTCTTCCAGGGTACCAAAATTCACAATTCTAGTACTCGTTGATAGTACTAGTAGTAAACCTAATTACTACTCCGTCTGTTTGTGGCCTTTCTGTTAGTACCAAGAACTGGCCTAGAAAATAGGTGAGAAAATCTTGGGAATGTTTGAGCTAGCCTATTAAATGCACCGTAATTCTCTCCCCTTGTTTTTTTTTCCCATGCTTGTAGCTCATGCACAAGTCTTTTTTTTGGGGAAGCTTGGTGCCTTGATCAAAGAAAGAACACATAAAACGAGGGCCCTTTATTTATTCAATGTAACGGAGGGAGTGGAATACCGATACTAGTACTGGACTAGTACTCTGTACTTCTCCTTCACAAAAAGCATTTCAACTTCTTCTTCGTGTTACTCTCCAGCAAAAAAAAATTATTTCTAAAAAGGCAGGTTGCCCTCACAAATACTTGAAGGAATCCCGGGGATTGGCTACGCCATCCTCGGAGGTCTGCTTTGGCTCAAGGCCAGTCCGGCAAATAGTTCATTTGCCAGGAACATGCTGCTGTTGGATCCGCCTCTGGAGGACGCCTGGACGCCCGCGGTAAACATGCGATGGTTGTGCCAGCCGACTATGCGATTTTGGGCCCCCCTCGAGAGTAACGATCCTGCGTTGGCCGCGCCATGGAGGCATCAACATGGAAGCCGAATAAAAGTGGACCTCTACAACAAAGCTCCGGCGTGCTTCCACTTCCACTGCGATGGAGCTGCGTCTGAGGGGGGCGCTCTAGATGGACATCAACCGTGGCCAAGTTAAGCCCGCGCGAGACAGCGGGCAATCCTTCCGCCGGGAACTTGTGGCCAGCGAGCATGCGACCGGGGCAGACAACTCGGGTGGACGCCAGGTCGCCCTGGCCGTGGGAGACGACCCGCTCCTAGGTCCCCTCGAACCTATCGATCCTATGCTAGCCCTTGCTTATGAGCAGGACATGCTCGAGTTCGAGCTCGGGCGCGAGGAACCTGCAGCCGGCGGGCGTGCAGCTAGGGGAATCGACCCGGTAGGGGGGCATGTCCACCTCTTTAGACCTTCGCCTATCGTTAACAAGGTACAACAGTGACTTCAGTCCTCGGAATAGCTTCACATCCTTGTGTTCCCCTCTACTCCTTCCGAGCAATCTTGTCCCTTTTACCATGATCAACAGTAACGAGGGTGCTTTTTTTCGAATGTGGAAAGCAGTTGTATGAAGAGTATGGACTAATTTTCCAAAATAAATATTAGGCCCTTTGTGAAAATTGTATGGACTTGGATGTAATTTTCTATTTTTTATGTCCTTGATGTAACCTTTAATTCCACTGACCATGTTGATTGAAGCATGTTGCTCTTTCGAGACCAACCCTGGTTTAAAAATAAAAAGAACGCCACCATCACAATTTTCATACGAAGTGTACCATGCCAAATTTTAGGACTTCTCAAGCTTTATATCTAAAAATAAAATGATTGTATGTCAATAATATGATATTAGGCAAAACTTGAATACATGAGAGCATGCTATACTATTACTCTTGAAAATTTCCAAAATTCTTCCGAAATTCAACCGCTGTTAATAACCATAAACACAAGTTTAAAAAATGCTCAAAAGTAACAATAATTACATATAGATCCACAAACCACCTTGCGGTGACTGCAGGCCCTAGCGCGATAATTGAAGTGTCTTGCTCCTCTAGGACCTATGGTACACGGGTTCCAAAAATTAAATAAAGAATGCCACCACCCCAATTTTCAGACAAAGTGTACCATGCTCTCTTATAATTCCCAAGTTTTAGGATTTTTCAAGCGGGCATAGAAAGGTTATTCATTTTATTCATGTTTAATCTTCTTACTTTTTGACGAGCTTGCTGCATCGTGTTGCTAGCTGTTGTATAGTTTAATCTCTAGGTATTATATATGCTAGTATAAGGCCGACAATAGATAACGTGTCACTCTGTTACACCTAAGACTCGGTTATACTATTGAAATTCCTCTTGCTCACTGCTTGTAGATTATTAAATTAGACCTAATTTGACATATCGACATAAAGTTGACTGAGTGGGTGAAATTAGGTAGAAAATTTAGCTTGAGAAAGATAACATGTAAATTATCCAACCACTTTATGTACTATAAAATAAATAGAACCTATGAACTATAATTTACCATATTAACCATAGATCCTTCTTAAAAAAACTTTTACTTAAATTTTACTTGAGAGGACGGCTCTATTTCTCTGGCGTGTTTTACAGCCATGTTGGTGCGGAGTAGGAGGAGTAATACATAGGAAGTAAACCACTTTGGTCCTTGGAGGAAGTAATACATAAGAAGTAATACATAGGAAGTGTGTTTTATCTCTCCTTCGCTTCCTCTCATCTCTCCCCACCCCTCTCCCCTCGCGCAATGGCTCGGCTGATCTCTCTCTCGTCCACAACATGGCATTGCGCATGCATGCCTTGGTATGGAGACTCTGTTTTTTTTAGAGGAAGCGACTCTGTTTCTATGGTGTTTTCGGCAGCCGCATTGGTGTGGAGTAGGTAGGGTGTCAAGTGGAATCCCACCAAAATCCCACTTCAAGTTCATTTGCCAAAATGTACCATAAAATTTTGCTCAAATTTGAACTTGATTTTGACAAATGAATTAGAAGTGGGATTTTGGTTAGATCGCAGTTGACACCCTAGGAGTAGTACATAGGAAGGAAACCACTTTGGTCCTTGGCGGCAAAAAGATTCAAACTTTTTAGGTTTCAAAATTTTCACTTGCTTCCCAAACATCGGGAGGGAAATTTTATTCGATAAGACCGTCCATGGGCAATAGTACTTCTTATCTTATCTTTTTCGTAAAAAAACTATATAGTGTACTGACAACTTTGAACATGGACCGTTGGATCAATACTGGCAAATCCAAACATTGCTCACCATTGGATCTTCTTTTCCATTTTTAGCATCTAGAAGATTCTATTGATATTCTTTATTACAAAGAACCCAAGTATGCACAAACCTCAAAACACACTCTAGTGCATAGTTTCAGGGACCTTGTGCTAACTGGACGGACTTGGATGTAATTTTCATTTTTATGAGGTCCTTGATGTAACTCGCACTTCCACCGACCGTGTTAACTCAAGCACGTCGCTCCTACGAGACCTACCACAGTTAGAAGAAAATGCAACCGCCCCAATTATCACACGAAGTGGACCACATTTTCTTATAGTTCTATTTTTCAAGCTTCCTAGCTAACTTCACACGCTTCACTGACCTCTTGCCGATTTAACGAAATTATTAGGTCAAAATTGATCTACAAGTAAACACAGTACATTGCACTCGAATTAGATATCTTTTCTGAGGTAGATGGGTGCATCTTATTGTAGTAAAACAATGCCGTCGGTGTGAGTTTCCAACTATCTAGAAAAGAACATTCTCAATTTCTGGAGTGATGACGAGATTGTTCTTTTACGTAAAGAAAGGCCGAAGAATATGGATTTGATTGCCACAAGCCAATCTTCACGACATATTAAGTGGACCAAAATGTTTTATTTACGACTCCCATGTTTAATTCTATGAGTTTTCATACTTCGTCCTAGGAAACTCTGCCCACTTGAATGACTTTATGTCGATTCTTCGAAATTAGGTAAAATTTGAACTAAAAGTAAATTGTAGGTTGCTTTGAAAGAGTTGTGAATTTTTTTTGGAAGTAACCATCGGGAGGTCATTTAATATATCACATACCACCAACGACAACAGGTTCAACTTCTTACTGAGATTTTGCATCTTGACAATTTAACGAAATCAGGTCAAACTTGAGCTACAAGTATGCGCGATGGATTGCTCTCGAATTAAATTTAATTTCATGGGTAGATGAGTGCATCTTCTCTCAGTAAACAACACCGTTGGTGTGAGTTTCCAACTATCAGGAAATAACATCATAAATTTGCATAGCGATGATGAGATTGTTCCTTTCCGAAAAGAAAGTCTGAAGAATAAGGATCGGAATGCAACAAGCCGATCTTTCATACATATATAGTGGACCAGATGTTGTACTTACGATTCCCATGTTTTATGAGTTTTCAAACTTTGTCCTAGATAAATCTGTCCACTTGAATGAATTTATGACGATATATCGAAATTAGGTCAAATTTCAACTACATGTAAAGTGTAGATTACGTTGAAAGTTTTACGAATATATTTGGGAGATAACCATCAGGAGGTCATTTAATATATCACAAACCACACCATCAAGGGTTTTGACAACAAGTTCGACTTATTGCAAAGATTATTCATCTTGACAACTTAACAAAACTAGGTCAAACTTGAGAAACAATTAAGCGCGATAGACTGCTCTTAAATTAATTGTCTTTTTCGAAGGTAGATAGGTGCATATTTTCTGGAGATAGCAGACCATGCATATTTTATTTGTGATTCCTACGTTCTATGAGTTTTCAAGGTTCGTAGTTATATTAACCCACTTAAATACACTACTCCCTCAAATTCAAATTAATGTTTGCCAAATTGCGGATAAGGTCAACATTTGCCACAAGGTTGCACCCACATAGCTTGTGTCGTGGGAATGACCACGGCAGATGCTGCAATCGGTAGCGAGTAGTAGAACATGGGGCAAGGGCGGCCAGCCATCTGCGGTGCGAGATGAGGGCTGAGACACAAGGGTTTACCCAGGTTCGGCCCCCCGGAGGGTAAAGACCTACTCCTGCTAGATTGTATTATCGTGAGAGTATAATGGGGCGAGCTCGACGGCTAGGCGGCGAGTCACTTGGGTGTATGATGGAACGTATCCTCTATGCGTCCTCTAGGGAGGTTTATATAGACTCACCTCGCTAGGGTTTACAGATCATAACCGAATTAGTTAAGGATTCGGAGATTCTATGACCTAGTCCGAAGGGCCTAGCTATGCTTCTGGGTCTTCAGCTTCCAGTCGTTTGAGTCCACGCCAAGTCTTGATCCATTAGCCGTCCTGCAGGCCTACTCGCTGACGCTTGGGCCAGTAGGAAACATCCTGCTGGGTATACCCCGGTAGGCATATCCCCATCAGTAGTCCCCGAGGCCGTCGTTGATTTGTCGCAGGTGTTTGCTGGCAGTCGGAGTATGCGGGTCCAATGCGGACGCCTAGTCGAATCGGCGGCGGACTCCTGAACAAAGGAAAGAACTAGTCATTTAGTCACAATAACAACGACCAATCGTGCCGCAGCTCGGCGAACGGGTCGGCAAATACTTAGTTACTGTTATAGTGATCGGGTCGGCGAATCGGCGAGTCGCTGGGAGTGACGAGTCGAATGGATGAAGTTGGACCGTCAATTGAGGTCAAACTAGCCGTTGGGTAATACAACGGTAACTTCGACGTAATTACCGCGTAGTAACGGCCCCCGAAACTGGCGGGTAGCAACCGCTATATAAGGAGGATGAAAGGCGAACGAGGAAACGCTTCTTCTTTCTTCCTCCGATCTCGCTCATCTCTGTTTCCCCATTCCGCGCAGCGATCAGAACAAACCACAGATCCTCGACCTCCATGAATTTCCAACCGATGCCCCCCTCCGCCGAGCCATGGGGCAGATCCAAATGCACTATGGCGCTGCTAGCATCCTTCGAGGAGGCTGGGATCCTCCGCGTCGGCAGATGGCACATCCCCGCGGCCGGAGAAGTGATTCCGGATCCGCGTGAGGGGGAGTTCATCTGCTTCACCAGCCACCTGGAGTGGGGGCTGGGCTTCCCAACTTCCCTCTTCTTCCGGCGTTTCTGCGCCTACTATGGAATCCAACCGTCGGATCTGGTTCCGCATAGTATCGAGCACCTGGCCATCTTCGTGGCGTTCTGCGAATGCTATCTAGGCTGCAGCCCCTACTTTCCCCTGTGGCAAGACCTGTTCCATGGGAGAATCAGCCGCGAAGAGACAGGCTGCCCGATGCTAGCCGCGGGCGGCCTGACATTCCAGCTGAAGTCGAAGGCCTCATTCTTTGACCTGATACTGCCCGCCAAGGCGGCGAACGAATGGAAAAAGTTCTGGTTCTACGTCACCGAGTCGACTCCAGGTGACGAAGTGGTGCTTCCAAGGTACTCCGCCGACCGGCCCGAACCGCGTCGGCTCCAGGTCGTCAAACTCCCGCTGGATCAGCGGATGGTTGTCGACAAAATGTTGCAAACTATCCACTGCCTGAAGAAGAAAGGCCTCTAGAACATCAACCTCTACAACTGCTGGCTCGGGCGGCGGCTCGTGCGCCTGGCCAGCCGCAACCACTACATGTATGAATATACCGTTAAGGACGATCCGATGAAGTCCTGCCTCGTTGAGTGGAGACTCAACGACTACACCCTCGCCCTGAAGAAGATCACCCAGGCGGTGTATCTCGATGCGAAGGCCGGGGTCGCCCCTTATACTGCAAGGCGCCCAGCTCCAACGGTACGTTGTTATCCTGTTAACACTCGCAATCGCAGCTTGTGCATTCACGGTCGTGCTAAATTTGTTTGTTCTTGTTGCAGTTGTTCCAAGTGGTGGAAGGGTGGCTTCCACCCGCGGATGATGAGAACTCGAGCTCGTCCGTCCAGAACGGAAGCGAATCATCACCCGCCAAAGATGACGCCGACAGCGACGGAGGCGACGACGACGACAACGGAGAAGACGAGCCCGTGGAAGTTGCTGCCCCCACAGTTCGCAAAACCCGCGGGCAACACCAACGCGAACTCAAAGCGAGCAAGAGCCTCGAGCCCCACGATGATGACGACGACGAGCTTCCCGAGCACACCTCAAATCGTGAGGCCACGCCATCGAAGAACAAGAAAGCTCCGCCAAAGCAGATATCTCTGCCCCGATCTGCGAGCAGCACCGCAGCCCCCAGGGTTGAGGCACCGCTGGCGTCGTTACCACCTCCATTCGCACCAATCGTTAGTTTGGGGTCTGCTCCAGCCGCAGGGGCCTCGCCTCCAAGGGAGGCTCCCGCAGTAATTACTGCGGAGGCTCCTGCCGCAGGTTCATCTTCAAAAAAGCCGTCAGTGTCTTGGGCACATGATTTACTCGAGACGGGCCTCACTTGGAAGTTGGCGACTGAACTGGAGAAGTCGGCTAGCATCCGCACTGGTCTACGGTTCATACCAGTCGCCAAGTGAGTGTTGTTCGTCTGCTTGTTCTTCGTTTTAGTCGGACAGTCTTATTCATAACATTGTTTCACAGGACTGGTGTTAAAAAGATCGGCTATCCTTCTGTGGCCAAGGTTCCGCCAGTCGCCACCAAGGCAGATTCCTCGCGGAAGAGGAAAACCGACGAAGTCGCTGCTCCCGCCGAAGGTGTCAAGAGGACGAAAGGCGACGACGTCGTCACGGTCTCTGATGACCCGGCGGTTGCTCCGAGCGATCCTCCGACTGTAGCGGAAGTGGCCTCGAAGACCAATGAGGGTGTTGACTCACCCGATGTGGCCGAGCCGGCTCCGAGTGGTGCAGCGGCATCTGCAGCGACCTTCCCTCGCTTCATGGCGAAGGCGGCCGCAGCGAGTGCCTCGGCACCGACGAGCCGGATGCCTGGGGTCGCCGAGGTGGAGGTTGAACAGCGTCGCGGCCATACTCTGGTCGTGCTTACGTCTGTGGATACGCCGGAGCTTCACGGCATGCTAGGCGTTGCCATCCAGGTATGTCCAGTCCCCGAGGATCGTGCCACTGAATTTCCGTGGTCGGATTCTTAATGTTTTTATATCATCTAGTCTCCGAGTGCCTAGTCGCTGAATCTCAGCGGGTGGGCACTGATGATTTTCATTGTCCAGTCCCCGAGTGCCTAGTCGTTGAATTTCAGCGGGTGGGCACTTAGGAATTGTTTGTTGTTGACATTGTAGTGTATGCGCAGGGCCTATAGCGCGAGTCGGCCGACCGGCTTGCTGCGAAGTGTCACTTGGAGAAGGAACTCGTTGCCGTCCAAGAGACGAACAAGGGGCTTCAAGCAGTTACAGCTGAGGTGAAGGAGGCCCGCCGAGGCCTTGTCCCGGTGTTTGCCTTGACGGCGGCGCAGTCCGCTTTGAGCACGGCTAAAAAGTGAGTCGCTGACCTGGAGCGTGAGCTCAAGGAGGCGAGGGCGGAAGTGAGCTCGGCGGAGGGTCGAGCGAAAGCTGTTGTTACTTCTGCCGCTGAAGAATAGAAAGTATCTGATGCGCTCGTTGCTAGGCTGCAGAACGACCTTTATTCT
Source organism: Avena sativa (assembly GCA_916181665.1). NCBI lineage: Eukaryota > Viridiplantae > Streptophyta > Magnoliopsida > Poales > Poaceae > Avena > Avena sativa. Next base: position 172,029,254 of record OV702295.1, read on the forward strand.
CTTCAAAGTTTCATCACGGACCTCTGCCGCCCGCTAATTGGTAAAATCTCCTTCAGCCAATTTTCGGCGGCGCTAACTGTATTGTGATGTCGATATTTCGCTTACTGCTTGTTTATGTGCTGCAGGCCGGATTACTGATAACGTGGAAGAAGCGCAGTCGTATGACGCGCGGCAGTGCGTGACCACCCTGGTCGACTTGGCCGCATTGTCAGCAACTTGCCTTCGAGCATATCTTCAATAGATATCGCCCACGAAGGTGATCCCCAGTGACCTTGTCGAGGTGTGGTGCTACCTGGAAAAGGCTCCGTCGGTCGTCGAGTTCATGACGCGGTTGGCCTTCCGGCGTGGGGCAGCGACGACGCTCAGCCTTGGGCTTGCCCACTTCCCGGAGGATTTCGTCCTCGACGATGTCACGAGCGGCTACCCCTCGTCAACGGGCTCGGTGGAGATTGCCGAGGTGCTGAAGCTGACGGACCGGGCCGCAGTGTACTCTGATCGTGTTTGGGCGATCGGCGATCTCATCCCCTACCAGGAGACGATTGTCGCTCCCAATGATCCTGAACCGAAGCATCGGGACTTCAAGGTCAAGCAGCCGTTTCGTGCGGCGATGGCGGGCGAGCTGACGACGTACCCGTCGAACCCGTACGTTCCCTTCATCCGCAACCGCGGGGACGGCGGTGTATCTGCATCAAAACCTGTGGAGTAAAAGTGTTGTGCCCTTGGGCATTAGTACGGAATAACTATGTAACTTCCTTGTAAGTCGAACAACTTTGTGTTGCTATAAAGGAAACTCATGTTATTTTGTTATTCGTTTGCGATTTCGGATGTTGATTGAGCGAGTCCCCGAGCGCGTCCACCATAGCTCGGAGAGCCAGTCGCATGGCGACTCCTAGGGGTGCTCTGTACTTGACCGTTTTCCTGGGCGCGAACGAGGTCGGGTAGCCGACTCCCCGAGCGTGGTACTTGGTGGTTCTAGTCGCAGGCCCAGGGTAGGTGAGGACTAAGCGCGTTTATAGTAAACGCGTCACTCCTGCCTGATCCGAATGATCAGTCGCGTGGCGAGTCCTGGGCACGCTCTCATACTAGGCGTTTTTCCTTAGTCGCTCGTATTTGGCTGGGTGTCAGCCCCCGAGCATGGTACTTGGCCGTTCGAGTCGCTGTGCCAAGGATGCGGAGGACTTGGTCGCTGTGAGGAGCGAATGCAGTTGTCTTGGATCGGTGAGCCAGGCGAGCTAGGCGACTCCAATGGGGCTCCGGGTTGGCGTTTTTCGTGGATATTACGAGGCCTGGAGTTTCCCAGTGCCCCCGTGGCGCACTACTTGGCCATGCCGGTCACTTTACCAGAGTTTGACTTATGCGAATAGCATAACGTTGTTATTAGGAGTGCGAGTGGCACAAGACACAGGGAGTAGACACAATATTCGGTAACCAATCTGTTTTATTTCGTAGCGGGTGGGGAGTACACGTGTGGAGTTCTAGGAGTAGAACTTCCGTAGGAGGTTTACATTCCTCGGATGCTTGACGTCTAGTTTTCCGTCTCCTCGGACGTCGGTGAGGTAGTAGGCGTCGTTGCCCAGTAATCGCCCAATGGCGAATGGTCCCTCCCAAGGGGGGGGGGAGCTTGTGCATGCTTTTCTTGTCCTGGATTAGACGCAGTACCAGGTCACCTTCCTGGAAAGTGCGATTCCTTACTCGCCGGCTATGGTAGCGGCGGAGCCCTTGCTGGTAGATGGCAGTGCGGGAGCGAGCTAGGTCGCGTGCCTCGTCGAGCTGGTCGACGCCGTCTTGGCATGCGAGTTCGTTTGCAGCCTCCGTTTAGTTGACCACCCTTGGTGAATCGTGCTCGAGGTCGGTGGGCATGACTGCCTCGGCACCGTACACCATGAAGAAGGGGGTGAATCCTGTCGACCTGTTGACGGAGGTGCGGATGCCCCAGATGACGGAGGGTAGCTCCTTGACCAAGCACCCGGCGGTGCGCTCCAGTGGGACTTGGAGCCGTGGATTCAGGCCATGGAGGATGCTCTGATTGGCGCGTTTCGTCTGGCCATTGGACTCCGGGTGCGCGACTGAGGTGAGGTCGAGTCGAATGTGGTGTTCCTCGCAGAACTCGGCCATGGCTCCTTTGGTGAAGTTGGTGCCGTTGTCCGTGATTATGCTGTTGGGGAAGCTGTAGCGGTAGATGAGCTCGCGTAGGAACTTGGTGGCGGTCTTTCCGTCGCACTTGCGGACTGGCTTGGCCTCCACCCATTTTGTGAATTTGTCGACTGCGACTAGGAGGTGGGTGAAGCCGGAGGGGGCCTTCTTGAAGGGGCCTACCATGTCCATGCCCCATACGGCGAATGGACAGGTGATGGGGACTGTCTTGAGCTCCGAGCTCGTCACGTGGGTCTGGTTGGCGTATTTCTTGCATCCGACGCACCGCTGGACGATCTCGACAGCGTCTGCGTGTGTGGTGAGCCAGTAGAAGCCGTGTCGCATAGCCTTTGCGACCAGAGAGCGGTCGCCGGCGTGGTGGCCGCAGTGGCCGGAGTGTATGTCTTGGAGGATTTTGCGTCCTTCAGCGGGTTGAACACATCGTTGGAACACGCCGGTCACGCTGCGCTTGTGGAGATCGCCGTTGATGATGACGAAGGATTTGCAGCGGCGTGCTATCATCCGGGCGTCCGTTTCACCCGCGGGCAGGGTGCCTCCCACCAAGTAGGCGACGTATGTCATGGTCCAGTCGTTTGGCTCGGCGGTTAGTGCGTCCAGGGCTGCTTCTGGTTGCAGCGGGATTCCGATGTCGATCTCCCTTGGGGGAGAGACGGAAGGCTTGGTGATGGTGTCGAGGAAAACGCTGGCGGGTGGTGCTAGTAGAGCTGAGCCGATGCGAGAGAGTGTGTCGGCCTCCTCGCTCTTTCGCCTGTCAATCCACTCGACGGAGTAGCCTGTGAAGTGTCCGCCCAGCTGGTCCACTGCTTGGCGGTATGCCGCCATGGTAGGGGAGACGACGTCGAGGTGTTGGCCACTTGCCCGGCGATGAGGTCGGAGTCTCCATAGCAGCGCAGCCGATTGATGTTCATCTCCTTGGCATCTCGCATGCCGTGGAGTAGCGCCTCGTACTCGGCCATGTTGTTGGGGCATGGGGTGAAGTCGAGGTAGAGGACGTAGCGGAGCTTGTCGCCCTTCAGAGACGTTAACACGATCCCTGCCCCTGCGCCGTCCGTGTTTTTGGAGCCGTCGAAGTGTAGGTTCCAATAGTGGAGGTATGGTAGCTTCTCTGGCTGCTGGGCTTCCTCCCAATCGGCGAGGAAGTCTGTGAGGGCCTGCGATTTGATTGCCCTGCGCGGCTCGTACTTGATGTTGTGGACGACGATCTCGACGGCCCACTTGGCGACTCGCCCGGTCGCCTCGCGGTTGTGGATGATGTCCTGCAACAGTGCTGAGGAGACGATCGTTATTGGGTTCTCCTGGAAGTAGTGCGGCAGTCGCCGCTGTGCTCTAAAGACCGCGTATACCAATTTCTGGCATTGCGGGTAGCACTGGCGCGACTCGGTGAGGACTTCGCTGATGTAGTACACTGGTCGCTGCACCGGGCGCTCCTTTCCTTCCTCTGGCCATTCGACAACCATGACGGCGCTGACGACGCGTTCGGAAGCCGCGACATAGAACAACATGGGTTCCTTGTCGACGGGTGCTGCGAGTAACGGTGCTGCGAGTAGCACCTCCTTGAGGTCGTGGAGCGTGTCATCTGCCTCCTTGTCCCACTGGAAGGTGGGGTTCTTGCGCATTAGGCGGTAGAGGGGCATCGCCTTTTCGCCTAACCGAGGGATGAAGCGACTGAGATCCGCGACTCGCCCGGCCAGCTTCTGGACTTCGCGCAGGCACTCGGGTATGCCGAGTCGAGCGATCGTGTTGATCTTGGCAGGGTTTGCCTCGATCCCGTGCTTGGAGACGACGTATCCCAGTAGCTGTCCAGTTGGTACACTGAAGGTGCACTTTCCTGGGTTTAGCTTTATCTTGTACTTCCGCTGGTTGGCGAATGTTTCCGCCAGTTCGGCGAGTAGATCTCCCTGGAGAGCGGATTTCACCACCACGTTGTCGATGTAGACGTGGATATTGCGGCCAATCTGGCTCGCAAGGCACTCCTGCATGCACCTCTGGTAGGTCTCCCCAGCGTTTTTGAGGCCGAAGGTCATGGCAGTGTAGCAGAAGGCTCCGAATGGCGTGATGAACGCCGTCTTCTCCTCGTCCTCGACAGCCATTTTGATTTGGTTGTACCCATAGTACACGTCGAGGAAGCATAGCGCCTCCGAGCCCATGGTGGAATCGATGATTTGGTCGATCCGCGCTAGGACGAATTTCTCCTTCGGGCAGGCGCTGTTTAAGTTTGTGTAATCGATACACATCCTCCAAGTCCCGTTTTTCTTTTCGACCAGGACTGGGTTTGCCAGCCACTTGGAGTACTTGATTGGCCGGATGAATCCTGCAGCGAGTAGACGCTACACCTCCTCGGCGATGGCTCGGCGGCGCTCTTCATTGAAGGCCCGCAACGACTTCTTAACATGTCGCACTTTGGGATCGGTGTTGAGTTTGTGCTCAGCGAGTTCCCTCGGGACACCAGGCATGTCAGATGGCTTCCTTGCGAAGATGTCCCTATTCTCTCGGAGGAACTCGATGAGCGCACCTTCCTATGCTGGGCTCATGCCTGTCCCAATCGTCACCGTCTAGCTGGAGTCGCCTGGGACCAGCTCAACGGTGCGGGTATGCGTTGTTGCCTCGAAGGCGTTGGAGTTTCTGCCCTCCGAGTTGGGCTTCTTGAGTATGGTGGGCTTGTCGCTGTTGACCTCGCTCGCATACTTGGCGAGCTCTTCGGCGTGTTTGGCTTCTGCCGCGATGATGGCGTCCGCGAGTTCGGCCCCTTTGGCCTCGCACTATGCGGCCATGTCGGGGTCGTCGTGGATGGTGATGACGCCGGACGGCCCAGGCAGCTTCATCGCGTTGTACGCATAGTGGGGTGCTGCCATGAACTTGGAAAACGCCTGGCGCCCCAGGACGCAGTGGTACGGGCTGTCGAAGGGCACCAGTTTGAAGACGATCCGCTCGGTACGGAAGTTTACTGGTGTGCCGAAGGTGAATGGCAGCGTCACCTTGCCGATCGGGTATGCCTTTCGACCGGGGACGATGTCGTGGAAGGTGGTGTAGGTCTTCTCGATCATCGACTGCAGGAGTCGCAGTCGCCTGAAGGTGTCCAGGTACAAGATGTTGATGGAGCTGTCGTCGTCCATCAATCTTTTAGGGAGCCAGTAGTCTCCCACCTTGGGCTTGACCAGCAAAGCGACTCGGCCCAGATACTCGATCCGTGGCGAGTGGTCCTCGCGGCTCCAATTGATTGGTTGCTCAGACCAGTTGAGGAACTGGGGGATATCTATTTGTGCCACCGTGTTGACGGCGACGGTGATGGCGATGACCTTCTTCTCGCGCTTCGTGTTGAAGCCTGTGAAGGTGTGGAGCGAGCTGGCGACGCTGCCGAATTTTCCGCTGTTTGGCGGGTTGTCGTCGGGGTCTTCCCGCGTGCGCCGTGCCTTCTCGATATCCTTGAGAGAGTGGCAGTCGGCGGTCGTGTGCGTGGCAGGATTTCCTTCCCTGCTGTGAAATACACAAGGTTGGTTAAGAAGGGCCGCGGGATCGAACCTCGGCTTCGCCTTGTAGTTGCCACCATCGCGGCGCTGTCCCCCGTCGCGGCGGAAGCTCTTGGGCTCACGCTGCGCATATCCAGCGTTGGCGACGAAGTCAACTCGCCCGTCACTGTGGCGCTTGCCGGTGAGGCGAGTGTTGCTGTAGCATAAATCGGGTCGCCTCCCGTTGTCGTGGCCGCTCGTGCGGCGATGTCCTCCCGACTTGTCGTCGGTTTCTTGGTTTGGGTCCTCCTCCGCGTACTTCTTTGCGATCTCCAGGAGGTCCGGTATGTTGTCGAGTGTGCGGTACACTCGTTTGAGCTTGGCGACCAGGGGCTCGTAGCGGCACGAGGTCTTGAAGAAGTGGATCACGTTGTCCGGGTGGATCTCAGCCGCATTATACCACAGATCTTGCCACCGTTGGATCCAGCTGCGGGTCGACTCGTGGGGTCCCTGGACGCACCACTCCAGGTTCTCGATGGTGGTGGCGCGGGTGTATGAACCCTCAAAGTGCCTGACAAAGGCATCACGCATCTCCTCCCAGGAGTCGATGCTATCCGCGGGGAGGGTGTTAATCCACTGCCTGCACGCCCCCTCCATCATCAGGGGGAGGTAGCGGGCGGCGAGTAGATCGGTGTGGCCGGCGATCCCCATCGCCCTGAGGTAGGTATCCAGCCACACGAGGGGATCGTACGAGGGGTCGTACTTTTCTATTTCCTTCGGTGCTTTGAAGTTCGCTGGGTATCTTTCGCCCTGGATCATCGGTCCAAAGCACGGGGGCCCCACTCGGCCCAGCGATCCCCTTGGTTCGCCGTCGCGGCGGTTGGTGACGGTGTGCCGCAGGTCATCAGGCTGGCGTGCGCGCCAGCTCTGGTTGTTGATGATGTGGGTGGGGGCATCGACGGGTTGTCCGTTGGCGGCGACGAAGTTGTTCGCCGGTCGAGGGTCGTTTGTGGAGAGTGCCGCGTTCGCGGGTCGGTGTTGGAGCTGTAGGGGTTCGGGTGGCGGGGAGTTGAGAGTGCTCGCCACCATGGGGCGGCCGCTCGAGGCCGCTCTCCTGCCTGATGAACGCGAGTACATACCACCCTGTGAGTCGACGCCTGCGTTTTGTTTCTCGACCGCTTTGGCGAGCAGAGCCCTGGCGTACTGGATCTACAGGGCTCCTTCCCTAGTGGCTTCAATGTTGTCGACTACTGCTCGGCCCGTGACGAGGTTGTCCATTGGGGTGGAGAACAGCGGGAGGCCGTTCGCGTCTCGCTCTCGTGAGGAGACCACGATCCTTGGCTGGTCCCTGGGGGGTGCGCGGTTGGGTGGTGGCGGGGCACCATTGGCCGTTGCCCCTGGTGGTGGCCGAGTGCTTCCTCCTGGCGGCGCGTTCTCGCAGATCGCGCGCTCGGCCGCGCGGGCCGGGTCGTTCTCGTCGTCGAAATTGAGGGCGCGCCCCTGGATGGTAGGGTTCAGGCGCGACATGATTCGGAGTTGGTGGTAGCGCGACAGCTCCTGCGCTGTCACTTGCTCGAGGAGAAATTTTTTGCGCTCGGCTTGTTCCTTGCGGACTGCCTCCGCCACCTTCAGGCGGAGTTCCTCGACCTCCGTTGCCGTCGCGTTTGGTGGGATCGGCGTGGAGAAGGGGTCTTCCGGCGGGTCGGCGCCAGTCACCATGTAGGTCGCGGCGTGGCGACCGGTTCCGTCACGGAGGTCGGCGGAGTTCTCCGACCCGGAGTCGAAGATCCCGAGGATAGAGGGATCCTCAAAGTCTCTGACGTTGGAGACCTGGGTGATGGAGCCCGCGGGTGACGCAGAAACAATGGATCTGGCGAGTGACGCCGGGGTCGCCGAATCGGCGTCGTCGTTGAGGGCCACGTCGTCCGCGGCCGCGGTGGTTTCGGCCACGTTGCTGTGGGCCGAGTCGTACTCAGAGGCGAGGCGGTGAATCGTGCGGACCAGGCTCTCAGAGAGCCGGTCGCGTGGCAGCGACTCGCGGATGCGAGCCGAGTCCTCCGAGATGATGACGTCAGTGAGGCCGACGAAGAGGCTGATCGTGCCGACCGGCAGGATCACGCTATGTGTGACGGGTTGCGCCGCCGGGACGTAGCTCCTCGGCAAGATCTGGAGCATCTCGCTGATCGCGATCATGCGGCCGGTGGCGATCGACTCGTTGATGGGAAGATTGGATCTCGCCGTAGAACACCGGCCTGACCGGCGAGGCCCCACGGTGGGCGCCACTGTCGTGGGAATGATCACGGTAGATGCTGCAATCGGCAGCGAGTAGTAGAACATGGGGCAAGGGCGGCCAGCCATCTGCGGTGCGAGATGAGGGATGAGACACAAGGGTTTACCCAGGTTCGGCCTCCCGGAGGGTAAAGACCTACTCCTGCTAGATTGTATTATGGTGAGAGTACAATGGGGCGAGCTCGACGGCTAGGCGGCGATTCGCTTGGGTGTATGATGGAACGTATCCTCTATGCATCCTCTAGGGAGGTTTATATAGACTCACCTCGCTAGGGTTTACAAATCACAACCGAATCAGTTAAGGATTCGGAGATTCTATGACCTAGTCCGACTGGGCCTAGCTACGCTTCTGGCCCTTCAGCTTCCAGTCGTTTGAGTCCACGCCAAGTCTTGATCCAATCGCCGTCCTGTAGGCCCACTAGCTGACGCTTCGGCCAGTATTAAACGTCCTGCTGGGTATACACCGGTACGCATATCCCCATCAGCTTGGTCATATTGCTTCATGCAATAGAGAGGAGAGAGGGGAAATGATTTTTCTATTCTCTATGGGAAACCCACAAGCTTGAGGTATAACTATATTTTCACCAAAATGTACTACTATGTGACTTAATGTGTACCTTTTTTTACACGTTGCCAATGCCCTAAGGAAAAAAGCAAATAATGGGTCCACTTGGCAGTTTAAAACTCCCATGCAGAAGTTAGCCTCTTCAGTTTCGTGGGTCCCATGAATCATCTCGTTTAGAATCTGTTTAAATGGTGGATCATTTTACTCATAGTTGGACATATGCTCACCTCTGTCTACGCGATGTATATGCATAGATAATAAAACATAGGCAGGGGAAGAAGGAACCAGCGAATAGAGAAGAGGAGTTGAAGGTGGTTCGAGGTTAGAGCATTTATGATAGGTTCCTGACAAGAGGTACCCCTGCCGCCTTACAGTGTACAAACTCTAGTAGTAGTAGTAGTAAATTTTAGGTTCTATGCATGCAAACAAATTGTGTTTTCTCTCTCCTCCGCTGCCTCTCATCTATCCCCACCCCTCTCGCCTTGTGCATCGGCCCGGCTGATCTCTCCCTCGTCCACAGCGTGGCGTTGTGCACGTGTGCCTTGGTACGTCGGCTCTGTATTTTTAGAGGGCGTGGCTCTGTTTCTCTAGTGTGTTCGGTAGCCGCATTGGTGTGGAGTAGGTAGGGTGTCAAGTGGGATCCCACCAAAATCCCACTTCTAATTTATTTGCCAAAATCTAGTGTAAAATTTTGCTCAAAATTTGAACTATATTTTCACAAATGAATTAGAAGTGGGATTTTGGTGAGATTCAAATTTTGGTCCTTGGCGGCAAAAAGATTCAAACTTTTCAGGTTTTGAAATTTTTACTTGCTTCCCAAACACCGAGAGGGAACAGTTATTCAATAAGAACAGCCATGCGCAGTAGTAATTCTTATCTTATCTTTTTTCGTAAAAAAACTATATAGTGTATGGATAAGTTTGAACATGGACCATTAGATCAAGACTGGCAAATCCAAACATTTCTAACTGTTGGATCTTCTTTTCCATTCTTAGCATCTAAAAGATTCTATTGATAGTTTTATCACAATAAACGCAAGTATGCACAAACCTCAAAACACACTTCACTGCATAGTTTCAGGGACTGTGTGCTAGTTGCATGGATTTGGATGTAATTTTCATTTTTTATGAGATCCTTGATGTAACTCGTACTTCCACCGACCGTGTTAACAAAAGCACCTTGCTCCTATGGGACTTACCACAGTTATAAGAAAATGCAAATGCCCCAATTATTACACAAAGTGGACTACAGTTTTCTTATAGTTCCATTTTTCAAGCTTCCTAGCTAACTCCGCACGCTTCACTGACCTCTTGACGATTTAACGGAATTATTAGGTTAAACTTGACCTAAAAGTAAGAGCAGTACATTGCACTTGAATTAGATGTATTTTCTAAGATAGATGGGTGCATCTTCTTGTAGTAAAACAATATCGTCGGTGTGAGTTTCCGACTACCTGGAAAAGAACATCCTTAATTTCTTGAGTGATGACGAGATTGTTCTTTTACGTAAAGAACTCCCGAAGAATATGGATCTAAACACCACAAGCCAAGCTTCATGACATATTAGGTGGAGCAACATGTTTTACTTAGGATTCCCATGTTTAATGCTATGAGTTTTCAAAATTTCGTCCTAGCAAACTCTGCCCACTTGAATGACTTTATGCAGATTTATTGAAATTAGGGCAAATTTGAACTAAAAGTAAATTGTAGGTTGCTTTGAAAGATTTGTGCACTTTTTGAACATAACCATCAGGAGGTCATTTAATATATCACAGACAACCACCGAGAATTTTGACAATAGGTTCATCTTCTTACTGAGATTTTGCATCCTAACAATTTGACGAAATCAGCTCAAACTTGAGCTACAATTAATCGCGATGGATTGCTCGCGAATTAAATGCCATTTCATGGGTACTTGAGCGCATCTTCTCACAGTAAACAACACCGTCAGTGTGAGTTCCCAACGATCAGGAAATAACATTGTAAATTTCCACAGCGATGACGATATTGTTCCTTTCCGAAAAGAAACTCTAAATAATATGGATGTGAATGCAACAAGCCATTCTTTCAGACATATATAGTGGACTGGCATGTTGTACTTACAAATCCCATGTTTTATGAGTTTTCAAACTTCATCCTAGCTAACTCTGTACACTTGAATGAATTTATGTCAATATATCAAAATTAGGTCAAATTTCAACTATAAGTAACCATGTTGTACTCTTTCGATTGATTTGATAGTTTTACGAATATTTTTGGGAGGTAACCATCGGGGGGTCATTTAATATATCTCAAACCACACGATCGAGGATTTTGACAATAGGTTCGACTTATTGCTAAGATTATTCATCTTGACAACCTATCAAAATTGGGTCAAACTTGAGAAACAATCAAGCACGATAGATTGCTCTTTAATTAATTGTATTTTTCGAAGGTAGATGGGTGCATATTTTCTAGACATAGCGGACCATGCATGTTTTATTTGCGATTCCTATGTTCTATGAGTTTTCAATGTTTGTGGTTGCATTAGCCCACTTAAATTACACTGCTCCCTCCGATTCAAATTAATGTTTGCCAAATTCTGGATAAGGTCAACATTTGCCACAAGGTAGGACCCGCATAGATTAGTCATATTGATGAATGCAATAGAGAGGAGAGAGGGGAAATGATTTTTCTATTTTCTATGGGCAACAATGTAATACTATGTGACTTAATGTGTACCTTTTTTATACATTGCCAATTCCTAAGGAAAAATGAAAATAATGGTCCCACTTGGCAGTGTAAAACTCCGAAGCAGAAGTTCGCCTCTTCAGTTTAGTGGGTCCCACGAGATCTCATTTAGACATTGTCTAAACGCTGGATCTTTTTACTCATAGTTGGACATATGCTCACCTCTGTCCACGCGTTGTACATGTAGAGAGAATAAAATGTAGGCAGGGGAAGAGGGCAGCAGCGAAGAGAGAAGAGGATTTGAAGGCGGTTCTAGGTTAGAGCATTTGTGATGGGTTCCTGACACGAGGTACTCATGAAGCCTTGTAGTGTACTCACTCTACTAGTAGTATTAAATGTCAAGACCTATGCACGCAAAAAAATAAAAGTGTGTTTTCTCTCTCCTTTGCTGCCGCTCATCTCTCCCTACCCCTTTCCCCTCACGCACCGGCGGTAGATCTCTCCCTCGTCCACAACATGGCGTTGCGCATGTGTGCCTTGGTATGGTGGATCTTTTTTTAGAGGTTGTTTCCCTGGTGTGTTCGGCAGCCGCATTGGTGTGTAGTAGGTAGGGTGTCAAGTGGGATCCCACCAAAATCACACTTCTAGTTCATTTGCCAAAATCTAGTGTAAAATTTTGCTCAAAATTTGAACTAGATTTTGACAAGTGAATTAGAAGTGGGATTTTGGTGAGATCGCATTTGACACCCTAGGAGAAGTACATAGGAAGGAAACCACTTTGGTCCTTGGCGGCAAAATATTCAAACTTTTCAGGTCCCGAAATTTTCACTTGCTTCCCAAACATAGGTAGGGAAAGGGTATTCAATTATACCGGCCATGCATAGTAGTACTTATTATCTTATATTTTTCGTAAAAAAAACTATATAGTGAATGGATAACTTTGAACATGGACTGTTAGATCAAGACTGGCAAATCCAAACATTGCTAACCGTTGGATCTTCTTTTCCATTCTTAGCATCTATAAGATTCTATTGATAGTCTTTATCATAGTGAACACTAGTATGTACAAACCTAAAAACACAATTAACTGCATAGTTTTATGGACCTTGTGCTAACTGAATGGACTTGGATGTAATTTTCATTTTTTAAGAGGTCCTTGATGTAACTCCTACTTGCACCGACTGTGTTAACTGAAGCACCTTGTTCTTATGGGAACTACCATAGTTAGAAGAAAATGCAACCGCCCCAATTATCACATGAAGTGGACCACGGTTTCTTATAATTCTGTTTTCAATCTTCCTAGCTAACTTCGCGTGCATCACTGACCTCTTGCTGATTTAATGGAATTATATGGTCAAACTTGATCTACAAGTAAGCGCAGTACATTGCACTTGAATTATATGTCGTTTCTGAGGTAGATGGGTGCATCTTATTTTAGTAAAACAAGACCGTCGATGTGAGTTTCCAACTATCTACAAAAGAACATTTTCAATTTCTCGAGTGATGACGAGATTGTTCTTACGTAAAGAAAGCCCGAAGAATATGGATCTGAATGCCACAAGCCAAGCTTTGTGACATAATAAGTGGACCAACATGTTTTACTTACGATTCCCATGTTTAAGTCTATGAGTTTTAAATCTTTGTCCTAGCAAACTCTGCCCACTTGAATGACTTTATGCCGATTTATCGAAATTAGGTCAAATATGAACTAGAAGTAAATTGTAGGTTGCTTTGAAAGATTTGTGAATTTTTTTTGGAGGTAACCATCGGGAGGTCATTTAATATATCACAAACTACCACCGAGAATTTTGACCACAGGTTCAACTTCTTACTAACATTTTGCATCTTGACAATTTAACTAAATTAGGTCAGACTTGAGCTACAAGTAAGCGCGATGGATTGCTCACGAATTAAATGTCAGTTAATGGGTATATGAGAGCTTCTTCTCGCAGTAAATAACACAGTCGGTGTGAGTTTCCAACTATCAAGAAATAACATTATAAATTTCCATAGCGATGACGAGATTGTTCCTTTTTGAAAAGAAAGTCTCAAGAATATGGATCTGAAGACAACAATCCAATCTTTCATACATATATAGTGGACAGGCATGTTATACTTACGAATCCCATGTTTTATGAGTTTTTAAACTTCATCCTAGCTAACTCTATCCACTTGAATGACTTTATGTACATATATCGAAATTAGGTCAAATTTCAACTGCAAGTGAACTTTCCATTGATTTGAAAATTTTACGAATATTTTTGGGAGGTAACCATCGGGGGGTCATTTAATATATCACAAACCACACCATCGAGGATTTTGAAAATAGGTTCGACTCACTGCTAAGATTATTCATCTTGACAACTTAACAAAATTAGGTCAAACTTGAGAAACAATTAAGCGCGATAGATTGCTCTTAAATTAATTGTCTTTTTCGAAGGTAGATGGGTACATATTTTCCAGACATAGCGGACCATGCATGTTTTATTTGCTATTCCTATGTTCTATGAGTTTTCAAGGTTTGTAGTTTCATTAACCCACTTAAATTACACTACTCCCTCCAATTCTAGTTAATGTTTACCAAATTGCATATAAAGTCAACATTTGCCACAAGGTCGGATCCACATAGCTTATTCATATTGCTACATGCAATAGAGAGTATAGAGGGGAAATGATTTTTCTATTCTTTATGGGCAACCCACAAGCTTGAGGTATAACTTTATTTTCTCCACAATGTACTACTATGTGACTTAATATGTACCTTTTTTACACATTGTCGATGCCCTAAGGAAAAAAGCAAATAATGGCCCACTTGGCAGTGTAAAACTCCTATGCAGAACTTAGCCTCTTCAGTTTACTAGGTCCCATGACTCATCTCATTTTGATACTTTCTAAATCGTGGAGCTTTTTACTCATAGTTGGACATATGCTAACCTCTGTCCACGCTATATAAGCAGAGAGAATAAACATAGGCAGGGGAAGAAGGCAGTAGCAAAGAGAGAAGAGGAGTGAAGGCGGTTTGAGGTCAGAGCATTTATGATGGGTTCCTGACACGAGGTACACCTTCCTCCTTATAGTGTACTAACTCTACTAGTAGTAGTAAATTTCAGGAACTATGCATGCAAAAAAAGAAAAGTGTCTTTTCTCTCTGATTTGCTGCCTCTCATCTCTCCCAACCGCTCTCCCCTAGCGCACTGGCCCGGCTGATCTCTCCCTCGTCCATTGCACGAAATTGCACATGTGTGCCTTGGTATGGCGGCTCTATTTATTAGAGGGTGCGGCTCTGTTTCTCTGGTGTGTTTGGCAGTCGCATTGGTGCGGAGTAGGTAGGCTGTCAAGTGGAATCCCACCAAAATCCCCCTTCTAATTAATTTGCTAAAATCTATTGTAAAAGTTTTCTCAAAATTTGAACTAGATTTTGACAAATTAATTAGAAGTGGGATTTGGGTGAGATCCCGCTTCACACCCTAGGAGCAGTACAGAGGAAGGTAACCACTTTGGTCCTTGGCGACAAAAAGATTCAAACTTTTTTTGTTTTGAAATTTTCACTTGCATCCCAAACATCGGGAGGGAAATGTTATTCAATAAGCTCGGCTATGCGCAGTAGTACTTCTTATCTTATCTTTTTTGTAAAAAAATTATATAGTGTGCGGATAACTTTGAACATGGACCATTGGATCAAGACTAGCAAATAAAAACATTGGTAACCGTTGGATCTTCTTTTCCATTCTTAGCATCTAGAAGATTCTATTGATAGTCTATATCACAATGAACGCTAGTATGCACAAACCTCAAAACACACTTTACTGCATAGTTTTAGGGACCTTGTGCTAACTTTATGGACTTGTCTGTAATTTTCATTTTTTTATGAGGTCCTTGAAGTAACTCGTACTTACATTGACCATGTTAACTGAAGCACCTCGGTCCTACGGGACCAACCATAGTTAGAAGAAAATGCAACCTCCCAAATTATCACACAAAGTGGACCACGGTTTCTTATAGTTCCATTTTTAAAGCTTCATAGCTAACTTCGCACGCTTCACTGACCTCTTGCCGATTTAACAAAATTATTAGGTCAAACTTGATCTACAAGTAAGAAAGAAGTACATTGCACTTGAATTAGATGTCTTTTCTGAGGTAGATGGGTGCATCTTCTTGTAGTAAAACAATGTCGCCGGTTTGAGTTTCCAACTATATGGAAAAGAACATTCTCAATTTCTCAAGTGATGACGAGATTGTTCTTTTACGTAAAGAAAGCCCAAAGAATATGGATTTGATTGACACAAGCCAAGCTTCATGACATATTAAGTGGACCAACATGTTTTACTTACGATTCCCATGTTTAATGCTATGATTTGTCAAACTTCGTCATAGAAAACTCTGCCCACTTGAATGACTTTATGCCAATTTATCGAAATTAGGTCAAATTTGAACTAAAAGTAAATTGTAGGCTGCTTTGAGAGATTTGTGAATTGTTTTGGAGGTAACCATCGGGAGGTCAATTAATATACAAACCACCACCAAGAATTTTGACAACAGGTTCAACTTCTTACTGAGGTTGTGCATCTTCATAATTTAATGAAATCGGGTCAAACTTGAGCTACAAGTAATTACGATGTAAATCTCTTGAATTAAATGTCATTTCATGGGTACATGAGTGCATGTTCTCGCAGTAAACAACACCGTCGGTGTGAGTCTCCAACTATCAGGAAATAACATTCTAAATTTCCACAGCGATGATGAGATTGTTACTTTCCGAAAAGAAAATCTATAGCATATGGATCTAAATGCAACAGGCCAATCTTTCAGACAATATATAGTGTACCGGCATGTTGTACTTACGATTCCTATGCTTTATGAGTTTTCAACTTCGTCCTAGCTAACTCTGTCCACTTGAATGACTTTATGTCGATATACCAAAATTTCAATTGCAAGTAAACTGTAGATTGCGTTGAAAGTTTTACGAATATTTTTGGGAATTAACCATTGGGGGGTCATTTAATATATAACAAACCACACCATCGAGAGCTTTGATAACATGTTCGACTTATTGCAAAGATTATGCATCTTGACAGCTTAACGAAATTAGGTCAAACTTGAGAAACAAGTATGCGCAATAGATTCCTCTTGAATTAATTGTCTCTTTCGAAGGTAGATAGGTGCATATTTTCCGGACATAGTGGCCCATGCATGTTTTATTTGCGATTCCTATGTTCTATTTGTTTTCAAGGTCGGTAGTTACATTAACCCACTTAAATTACACTACTCCATCTGATTCAAAGTAATGTTTGCCAAATTGCGGATAAGGTCAACATTTGCCACAAGGTAAGACCCACATAGCTTGGTAATATTGCTACATTATCTAGAGAGGAGAGAGTGGAAATGATTTTTCTATTCTCTGTTTGCAATCCACAAGCTTGAGGTATAACTTTATTTTCTCCACAATATACTACCATGTGACTTAATGTTTACCTTTTTTACACATTGGCGATGTCCAAAGGAAAAAAGCAAATAATGGGCCCACTTGGCAGTGTAAAACTCCTATGCAAAAGTTAGCCTCTTCAGTTTAGTGGGTCCCACGAGTCATCTTGTTTAGACATTGTCTAAATGGTGGAGCTTTTTACTCGTAGTTGTACATATGCTCACCTCTGTCCACGTGTTTTATATGTAGATAGAATAAAACATAGGCATGGGAAGTGGGCAGCATCGAAGAGAGAAGAGGAGTTAAAGGCGGTTTTAGGTAAGAGCATTTATGATGGGTTCCTAACACGAGGTACTCTTGTCGCCTTACAATGTACTCACTCTACTAGTAGTAGTAAATTTCAGGACATATGCATGCAAAAAAATAGAATTGTGTTTTCTCTAACCTTCGCTACCTCTCATCTCTCCCCACCCATCTCCCCACGCACAACAGCCCGGTTGATCTCTCCCTCATCCCAAGCGTGGTGTTGCGCACGTGTTCCTTGGTACAGTGGATATGTTTTTTAGATAGTGCGGCTCTGTTTCTCTAGTGTATTCGGCAGCCGCATTGGTCTGGAGTAGGTAGGGTGTCAAGTGGGATCCCACAAAAATCCCACTTCTAGTTCATTTTCCAAATTCTAGTGTAAAACGTTGATGAAAACTTGAACTAGATTTTGACAAATGAATTAGAAGTGGGGTTTTGGTGAGATCCCATTTGACACCCTAGGAGCAGTACATAGGAAGGAAAACACTTTGGTCCTTGGTGGCAAAAATATTCAAACTTTTCAGGTTTCAAAATTTTCACTTTGTTCCCAAACATCGGGAGGGAAAGGGTATTCAATAAGACCGGCCATGCGCAGTAGTACTTCTTATCTTCTCGTTTTCGTAAAAAACTATATAGTGTACAGATAACTTTGAACATGGACCATTGGATCAAGACTGGAAAATTCAAACATTGCCAACCGTTGGATCTTCTTTTCCATTCTTAGCATCTAGAAGATTCTATTGATAGTCTTGATCACAATGAACACTAGTATGCACAAACCTCAAAACACACTTCACTGCATAGTTTCAGGGACCTTGTGCTAACTGCATGGACTTGGATGTAATATTCATTTTTATGAGGTCCTTGATGTAACCCGTACTTCCACCGACCATGTTAACTGAAGCACCCCGATCCTACGAGACCTAACACACTTAGAAGAAAATGAAACTGCCCCAATTATCACACGAAGTGGACCACAGTTTCTTATAGTTCTGTTTTTCAAGATTCCTATCTATCTTGGCACACTTCACTGACTTCTTGATGATTTAATGGAATTATTAGGTCAAACATGATCTACAAGGAAGCGCAATACATTGCACTTGAATTAGATGTATTTTCAGAGGTAGATGGGTGCATCTTCTTGTAGTAAAACAATGTCATCGGTGTGAGTTTCCAACTATCTAGAAAATAACATTCTCAATTTCTTGAGTGATGACGAGATTGTTCTTTTATGTAAAGAAAGCCTGAAGAATATGGATCTAAATGCGAAAAGCCAAGTGTAGCGGTCCCAACCTGATAAGGTAGATATCCTTGTGTTTACAATGCTAGTCCCTGGATCAATAGCTAGCATCCACAGTTAATATGTAATATCAAGAAACAAAGGTCATAATACAACTTTATAATCAGGAATAAAATAATTCATTACATCTTACATAGCTCATTTGTCTATCTCATTACAATGCAGCAGAAATAACTATAGCATGGAGTCCTTCATCGTCAAAGTGCCACAGGCAATCATGTTGGTTGTAGACTTGTAATCCTAATCAACACACTTCACTAACGTCAAACAAACCTGCAACATAATAAGTTGCAGCCACAAGGGTCAATACATTTGAATTGTATTGGCAAGTTTCACTACTATGTAGAAATAAGTGGAACATCTCAATACATGCATATTTGCCTAAGTAGGGTATAGGCTCATTTGCAGAAAGCAATATATTTTTATCCTATCTTTTCAAAATAGTTTTGATCTTTTGACAATCTTTCTGAACTCCTTGGAAAACTCAAAGTGCTTCTAATCCCTTGTTGACACCATCAAGTTTTACTTTGAGAAATTGGAATGTCGAGATCTTCCATAGATTCAGGCCTTAGTTGCTCAGAGTTGTCCGTAACTGGGGACACGGCTAAGTAGTTCGAATTTCATCTTTTGCACAAGTTGTACACTTTACCCACATGACACAATCTCGTCTTGATGCCACTAGTGGCCACTGGATAAGTACACACCAAATAGAGTACCAGCAGATCGAGAATGTGACAAAGTCTTTCCATAGAAGTCCTCCCAATACATAATGCTAGCTTGTCTACCAGGCACCAATGTAAGGATATATTTCCAATACATGAATCCGGTTAAACTGAGTAGGTGCCAATGCAAGGATCTTCCACTATGTAATTGTTCTATAAGTTCTCTTATGATGCATTATAATTTCTGTTCAGTTCCTAGTTACGAAAGTAACTGCATGCCCATTGTGTAGCTCACCACAAATTCTGGGTCACCCAAGTCTTTTGCATTCCAGGATAAATGGTTGCTTCCATATATATTTCTTGAAATATGACCTGGCTATTTTATATTTGCTGAAATTCTAAGAAACACTTTGATTGGTTGCTCATTTCATTGTAGGCACAATTGTGTAATGCTTGCTTGTCCTCTTCTACAGGTTCGCCAGAGACGCCATTATATTTGTAATCTGGTGCTGGTTCTGTTGGGAATATGCCCTGGAGGAAATCATGTATGATGACATTTCCCATTGTATTCATAAAGATATAAAGTTGTCCTTGTATAAACATCTGATTTGTATCATTGAATATGTGATTCGGTTGTGGAACTATGCATTCATGTTGTTTGTACTAAATGTCCTTGGTCATTGAGGTTGTGCTGGACACAAAACTTAGACCAATGTGAAAGTGGGCTTGATGACTCGGTTCCACTTGTCATGGGCATGGTGATGCCATTCCGACTTACACAGACTAGGCTAAAGAGTTTAGCGAATCAGATTGACCCATATTGAGGTACAACGAACAAGTAGTCATTCATATATCTTAAACAATGTAATCCTTAGACCTGAGGTTGTTGCATAGGCCGAGTTGAGGATCACCGACTTAGGTTCTGTCAAAGGCTGATTCATAATTGGGCAGTTATAAAGGCAGAGTTCGGGTCGACTGAGAATCAAGCTGCGTGATGTGAATAACCGAGATGGGATTTTGCCCCTCCACTCGGAGAGATATTCTCTGGGCCCTCTCGGAAGATATGATTTTGAAAGCATTTCCATGAACGACTCGGTTAAGTGTTAACCGAGGCGGTCGACTAAGAGTTAGTCGGGTGACTCACTTATCTCGGATCGAGAAGAGAGTCAGACTATTTAAGGGATGACATATATTCGCCTATAGTCTGACAAGGAATATCGTGAGGCAAAAGGGACTCGGACGTAAGTCACATTGGAAAGGCGAGTCGTCATGACTCTTTGGTACTTGGGAGTCGGCACGTTCTGCTAGGAGCCGCTGCCGACTGATCGATTGTCAGTCGGACTCCAATCGTGTCCGAGTAGCCATGAGCCTGCCAGGTCACACACTTAAGAGCGGGAGCAAGTTCGTATTGGATCTGAACCGGAAATATGGTTGGATCGGACCCAAGCCAGATCAGGACTAGGTCAGTGAGTCAGACTCACGGTGACCAGTGTTATATGGGCTTTAGTGAATGGGCCACGAGAGTGGAGCCCACATTCACTCCCTATATATAGTGGAGCACCGTAACCCAGAAAGGTTAATCGTTGATCAGTTAGGTCATTCCATGTGTTGAAAACCCTAGCTCCATAGCAGTCCTACCGTCGTAACAAACCTAGCAGTTCGCCGCCGGTGCTCCTCCTTGTACGTGTGGATACCAGCAGAGGTGTTGTACAATCAGCACCAGGACGATCGGATGACGGTGCTCCTCCTCTTAGGTATGATAGTACCTGCATGCCATTGTGTAGATCACCGCAAATTCTGAGTCAACCAACGTATCTTGCTTCCAGGATATACAACTGCTTCCATATATGTTTGTTGAAATAACCTGGCTAGTTTATATTTGCTGAAACTCTAAGAAACACTTTGTTTGACTGCTCATTTCATTGTAAGCACACTTGCCTAATGCTTGCATGTCCTGTTCTACAGGATCACAAGCGACGCCATTATATTTTGTATAAGGTTCTGATTCGTCCTAAGCAACGACCTAACTATCCTCTACTATATAGTTCATTTGTGTTTTACATTGCTTCTCTACAAGTTCTCGCATGATGCCGTTATAATTTATCTCTTATTCATTCTTAGCTACGACAGTAACATGCCGTTGTCTGGTTTATTCTTCTATATATATTTGTTAAAATGACCTGGCTAGTTTATATTTGCTTAAATTCTAAGCCACACACATTGTTATATTTCTTGTTCCACAGTAGGCACACTTGTTTAATGCTTGCTTATCATGTTTGTAGACATGATGGTCAATATATTTGAATCATTGACCAGTAGTAAACTCGGGTTGATATCTCCTATCGTATCAGTTAAATGAGTAGTTTGCCTTGTTTGATGTATTAACTTGTTATTACTTAGTTTTAGACTGCAATTATTGTTATTGCCACCAAAGAGGGGGCCGCAAGATCATGTCTCAAGTTTGTTCTCGAATGTAGATGTCACTCTCAAAAGCGAGATGCAGGTGATAGATGGAGAAAGCAAATTGAGGAATACTATCAACTCGATTGTCAACTGAAATGCCGATTTTTCTTTCCCTTGAGTTGATAATGTGTAATAATTTTTATAGTTTGGATTTGATATAATATCTAGACTAATTGCATAGGCCGTCTAGGCATTTATTTGATGTTGTCCACACATAGCGGTAGGAGGTACCGTATCAACGCTAGCCAGGTGATTAGGGTATAATATCGTGCTCTGTATTTGCTCGTATTGTATTAGGCCGACGATGAACAGGAAAAATGCTCACATGTTGTACACCTTTTATGAAGTTGAAATGGGCCCATGAAATGCAAAAACTATAAAAGACCGTAAAAGTAATGGGGCCAACCCACATCCGAGATTAGTAACATTAATGGTATGTAACAGTGGCATGCCATAACAGTAACATGCCGAAACAGTAACATGCTGAAACAGTAACATGCCAAAATGGAACAGGACAAAACAGTATTAACTCTAAATAGTAACAACCTAGAACAATAACATGTCGAAATAGTAATAAGCCAAAACAGTAGGGACCAGAAAAATAACTTTCTAGAACCTTAAATGGCCAAAACAGTAACGGGCCATAATAGTAGCAGGCCAGGATAGAAAAACTCCAAGACCGTGGCATGCCAGAACAGTAACAGGTCGAATTTGGACCTGGCCAGAATAGTAATAGGCCGAGGAAATTACCATGTTAGAATAGTAATGAGCCAGAACATGGGCCAGACATTTATGCGCCTGAACAGTAAGGGGCCCGAAGTATATGGCCCGTTTCGAACATTGCGAAGCTATACGGTAATGGGCCAGAAAGGTTACGGTCCAAAGAAGGCATGCCAAACGAGCCCATTTCAAACATTGCAGAGTGGAACATTGATGGGCTAGGATATTTATGGGCCGTGCAAACAGGCCAATTTCAAAAAATGTATATGGAAACAGTAACATGCTATAAAGTTTACGGGCTACCAACGACAACACCAGTGGGCCCATTTGTAACAGTGCATGACAAAACAGTTACGGGCCATGATCCTGTTGGGCTTTCATAATGGTTCGGTCCACTTAATAATTACCAGGCCTTGGCTAGGCCTAGCTTGTACCATAGTTCCATTGACAGTTAACGGCGTTAACTGAACATTAATGGCGCTCACCACGCGGCAGTTTGTATGACATCAGCAGTCAACGCGGCTGGTGAACAGAAAGCATAACTCACACAAATCGGCATCACATAGACTCGAAACATAGCATATAGTAGTAGTTTACCACTCACAATCACACTGACAAGTCTCAGCACTTAGACTCACAACAATCACAAAGTTTGACGACACATGCACTGTAACATCCCAAAAATCATGGTTTATAAATTTTCATATCATTCATGCATCCATTTTCATTTGGTTCATTTTTCAAACAAGGTTTAAAATAAGAAGCCATTGGTTTGCCTATTATTTCATGTAAGAAAATCAATGGCTTTATTTCTATTCTCAAATATGAGAATACTTTATTATAACCAGAAAGGTTTAAAAGATGATTTCAAAGCATTTCTAAATTAAAACCATTTATATGCCTATTATAAATATTTAATTAATGCATGGTTTTATTTCATTTTTAATGGGCCAAATTATTTTTGAGTAAACAACAAGGTTTTATGCACAAATATGTGCATGGATCACTTTACAAAAATCCAGAAATGGTTTGAATTCAAACTCTTTTGAATAAAATTTGAAAATGAGTTCACAAAATCAAAACAGAAAAATAAAAGTAGAAAAGAGAAAAAAATAAACCCAGCTAACCTATCTAGCCCAACCCACCTGCGGCCCAATAGCCAGCCCAGCAAGCCCACCCAGGAAAACCCGCTACCCTCTTTGTTTTCTCACCCTCGCACACACCCTCCCCCTCACTGACGCAGTGGTCCCACACACCCCGTCATCATCGTCCCCAAATCCCGCCCGCGGACCACTTTGCCGCTGCCATTGCTGCCGATAATGGCGCGGGGTAATTAGCCTTGATTCTGCAAGCGTTTCCTATCGCGCTGCTGCCTACTTAAGCCCCTACACCCCACGGTCATTTCCCCCACACAGCACACTCTCTCCGCCACCAGGCTGCCAGTATTTCGAATCGCACCGCCGCTGCCCGACGAACTCCGGCGTGTGATTACGGTGAGCTCCAACCACCCCTTTGCTTCTAATTCAAACGAGCATGACCCTCGTGTCCATGTGCACCTTCTGATGCCTTTAATCTACCTGCTCGTGACCCAGGTCGCCGTCCCTATCCACCCCCGCAAACGACCGAGCCGCCGCTGAACTCCGTCAAGCAATCACGGTAATTATCGAGCGCCCCTTGACCCCTCTTGCATACGACTAGGTTTTCCATGTCCTTGTGTAGGTACTGATGCTCCTGGTTTGTTCTAGGGCAACCCATAACACCGGCAACGTCTTCATCCGCAAGAACCCGACGCCGCCCGACACTCCGACGAGCCCTAGCCACCGTTACAGCACGCCCCCACCCCAACCGCGACCACGTTGATCTTCCTCGCAACCACGCGACACTGGTAAGACCAACCACAATCCCTAACCCCCTCTGGACTCGCCGGACCATCGCCGCCAGTAGCGCCGCCGCTGCTGGAACCTCGCGTGCCGCCAGTTCTTGGCCAAGCCGTCGTGAGCTGTTAGATCTAGCTAGATCCAGCACGTCAGATTAGATCACTTAACAAAGGGGTATGGTTAGATCTAGCCCGTGCGTTGTCACTTAAATCCAACGACTCTGGATGATCTATCCAACCGAACCGGTACGGGCCTACATATGCGTCCATGTATCTGGAGTTTTGTTTTAAAATCTGATTTTCAATCTATTAGTTATTCAAACTTGTAAAATTCATAACTTTGGTTCTGTTTATCCAAAAAATACAAATAATATACCATTGGAATCACCAAAATAAATCCTACACATCTGTAGGCTTAGTTTTTTATTTCCTTCTGTTAAATTAGAATTCTATGTAGGGACATTTATAGGCCTATTTTGTGTATAAAATTATTTGGAAAATGTTTTAAAAGCCAAATTAAGTTTATTTAGTGTGTAATTGTTAGTTTAGTGATTCAGTACTGCTTACTTGTATTTTTTTAGTTTAGAAAAATTCATCACATGGCATTTGCATGCATTCATATATTTTTTCTTGATTATTTGGAATATGAATTTGGTGCTATCATTTTATGTGTAGATTTTGGTGCTAGTGTGATTGTGATTGTGAGGATTGTTGATACTCCCCAGACTACCAAGGCAAGTGGTGCTTCATATATTTGTCCCAATATTTTATCTATGTGTTAGTGATATTTTGTATAGGGCTTGCATGATGTTTTTTCTAAGTATCTATATGCTATGCTTGGGAAATCCTAGTAGTTGTATAATTGTTAGAATTTTCTCTAAGTTAAGATACTTGCCATTGCCATGCTTAGCCTAGCTAGTAGCAACCAAGGGTGGATTATATACATGCTATGGAAAATGTTACTAAGTCTTTGACTTGAGTTTTTCTTAATAAAACAACTAAGTGAATGAATCACCTAGGTGGAATGGTATGTTTGGGTTATGTTGAGTGGTTACACAAGGCCCATATATATGGTCTACCTTGTGTATCACACTTGTGGAAAGCCACCCGGGAAGAAAGGGATTTGAGATGTCATATGTTAAGAAGCTTCTAGTGCAGCCACATGGCAATATGGGCTCTGCCTAGATCATATAGGTTGCAATAACTTAGCCAAATGGACAGTTGGTGGTAGGGGGTGATAGGTTGGGGAACGCGTCCATTTTGGTCTAAGGGGAGGCTTCTGAAAGATCTTATCTTGATGCATATCAAGTCTTGTGGGGAAAGTGCACCACCTCTCGAGAAGGAAGAATCTAAGTACTTAGACGTGTCCTCGACAATGGAAAATTTGAGCATCAAGACATGGAAGCTATCAAGAATCTCCTCATCCCAACTTCTAAGTTAAAAACTTGTGGTTGAACAAGGGTAAAGGTTCACCAATGTCTATTGGTGGTTCCTTGGGAGTTTTTGTCAAAAAAAAAACTTAGTTTTTTCAACTGATAGGTAAAACCTATTTTGAGCAAATCAAGCCTAAGCTACACTTAGCCAAATTCATGTAGAAGTTAGAAACTATTATACTACTAAGGTATCACTTGCCAATACTATTCCAATGTATTGACCCACTATGGCTGTAACTTGTGATGTTGCAGGTTACTCCGATGAGGATTAGGGTTATGAGTCTACACTGAACATGCTTGCCTATGGCACATGAAGATGAAGACTTTTATTTATGTTGTTAAGTTAAACTCTTGTACTAGCCTATGGTTATGGAGTTGTAAATGACTATGTTATCTCTGGAATGACGATGTAATAATGACCTTTGTTTCTTTGTACTTCATCGTAAACTGTGGATGCTAGCATTTGATCCAGGGACTAGCATTGCAATCATAGGGACCTTTACCTTTATAAAGGTGGGGTCTTACAGATGGTATCACAGCACTGTGTTGCCTGTAGGATTATGACCCTAGGATTGGATTAGACTAAGAAACCACTAAGGAAAAGTTCAACACTTTGGAAAATTTCCACACTTTCTCATCGTAAAATTTTCTAATCTTCTTTCTCATGTCTATTTGTAGATGAACTCCATCAACGAAGCCGTGAGGAAGGGACCACTCATGACCATGAATTTGGAGTGTGAGACTGAATTTACCAAGGCACTCAAGAACCCTATGGTTACCATGGGGATACATGGTACATCTGTGTACAAGGGATTCCCTGTGATGGATGAAGGAGAAGAGTATTGGTGGGTGCAACTTCACTTGTACAAAAACAAGGAAGACAACCACAAAGAACCAGGATTCTGCATGGTCACCAACTCTGAAATGCAGCAACATTCTTTGACTCTGCAATAAATGCAGCTTGGAATGCCATCAAGGAGCTTGGTGATAGACTCAAGTGAAGAATGCTCAACACTCAAAATGACCTTAGAGAAGAAAAGAAGCATACCCAAGAATTAGAGACTACCAACCAACAACTAAGGGGATACATCATAGAATTAATATGGGAGTCTTGTGAACAAGATAGACAGATGGCCACTAAGGATGCCCTGGTAGCTATTTTGTCTAGTGAGTGAGAATTGTAACGTACTTCGTTAGTTGGACCACCACACTTATCGTTTTTACTTCCAAATTTTTTTCTAAGTTATGTTGAACCTTTGGTGTTTGTAATGGATTTGTGTATGCCATGACTTGTGTGTTTATTGCTAAAAGATGTGCTTGTGATATTTTGTCTTGTGAATTTTCTCTACTTGTGTTGATTCTAACTTTTCTCTATCTTATAAAAATAGATTCCTAACGTTGTTATCACCACGACCAAGGAGTTCAAGGGAACTCGTTTTGGTACTCGTCTCATTGAGTTCACTAGCGTGCTCAACCTTCCACTACCTAGCATCACGACACTTCAGCTCACCAAGTTTGAGAGGAAGGACCTTTGGGGCTTCAGAGTCACACAGCCGGGACACCAGGCAGAGCCACCCATGGAGGCTATCACTTTCAAGCTGATGCATGATGACAAGGAGAGAGGCTTAGATGTAGTCATGCAGGAGTTACTTGGACGCCTGGTAGGGAGACACTCCACCAAGCTTAGCGGTCTCTACTTTCACCCATTCGAGAGACGCAGCGAGGAGGGTGAGTCCATAGAGTACGATGATGCTAATAGAGAGACGATGGAGCCGATTCGTCTGTACCTTCAGGACCTAGAGGGTCTTATTAGACACCTTGACACTGATAGGACCAACATCATGCTTAGCAATGACGAGCTCTATGTTCATCTATAGGAGAAGGACAAGATCTTCGCGGAGCAAGACGAGATCGTCAAAGAGATGGAGGCCAAATTTGAAAGCCAAGACAAGAAGTTCAAGATCCAGGAGAAAAGAGTCCAAGGCAGGAACAAGAAGATCAGGGAGATGAAGGAAGAGTTAGAGGCCAAGGACTTCGAGCCTGAGCACCAGCAGGGAGTTATCGAGAGGCTTCGCTCACAGAAGAGGGCTCTTAGGGCCAAGTTTGAGGCCTTGACCACTAGTGTTGATGAGTACAAGACCGCCATGGATAATGCAGGTATTACCCTTGTTGATGTGGAGATCGATGCGGAGGAGTAGTGTAGACTACTCGACTATCTTTCATCTACATTACTTTGATTATTGAGTAGCAATGACCATCCAACATGTGGATGGCTTGCTATGGTGTGTTTGCATTTCCAAAACCTATTGTTTATGTCGTTCAAACTCTATGTTATTTTGATCTTGGTTATTGTGATTGTTCTATGTTATGTATTGTGCATGCTAAGCATCTATGGGTATCTCATTCTTATCCTTATTAAAACCACAGATGCCTCCTCGACGTGCCAACCCCAACCAAAACAACAACAACAACAACAACGTCACTCCCGAGATGCAGCAGTTGATGACAACACAAGCTCAACTGATTCAAATGATGACGCAATTCATGCAGAACCAAAATCAGAATAACAACAACAATCAGAATAATACTTCGGAATTTAACCTGCTCACCAGATTTCTGAGACTAAGGCCCGCAAAGTTCTCGGGAACCACTGATCCAATGATAGCCAATCATTGGTTACGTTCCGTGAACAAGGACTTAGTGACTGTTGGCTACACCGACGAGGAAAAGGTCAGGTTTGCAGCACATCTGCTTGAAGGGCCAGCAGCAACATGGTGGGATAACTTCCAGATCACCACTCCTCTTGAGGATGTGACATGGGCTATCTTTGAGGATGGATTCCGTACAGCTCACATCTCATCCGGAGTGATGAATTTGAAGGAGTTCCACAATCTAAAGCAGCGCCACCGTAGTATGGCTGAGTACATTAAGGAATTCAACAATCTGGCACGTTATGCACCGGATGAAGTTGATACACATGCAAAGAGGAAGGAGAAATTCCTCGAAGGACTGAATGATGAGTTGAACCTGCAGCTGTCTGTTGCCTATGTTCCAACCTATCAATCACTTTGTGACAAGGCTACCATCTTGGAAAACAAGATAAAATAGGTTGAGAGCAGAAAGAGGAAGCATATATTTGATAAGCACAGCTCGGGATCGTCTCACAAGCGTTCCCATCATGATGATAGTGGGAGTTCTGGATTCCACAAACATGGGAAGTATAACAATCACCACAACCACAACCGTCACCATGACAACAAGCACCATCGCAATCATGATAATGACAAGTATAAGAACCACAAGAGTGGACACAAGAGCCACCACAGTGGAGGTGGAAGTGGAAGTGGAAGTCAGCCTGTAAAGAAAGATCTCAGTCAGGTTGAATGCTTCAAGTGTAAGAAGATGGGGCACTATGCTAATGAGTGCCCATAAAAGAAAGTTGAAGGTGCCAACAATCCCAATCCCTTCCAAAAGGGACAAGTGAACCACATCAATGTGGAGGAAATATATGAAGAGTCGGATGATGTCGCTGGTATGTTCAAACTCAATTCTGTTCCAACACTTGTTCTTTTTGATACTAGCGCATCGCATTCATTCATATCAAGAGCATTTGTTGATAAAAATGGACTTCCAATTGAAACTATTGGGTGTCCTATAAAAGTAAGCTCTCCTGGTGGGGAAATGATAGTGAACTCGGGATGTCATGAACTAGTGATAGAATTTGGGAAGTATAAGTTTCCCATTAGTTTGATAATCCTAGATTCCCAAGGATTGGATGTTATTTTGGGAATGGATTGGATGACTAAGTATGAAGGAGTACTAGATTGTGCCAATCGTCCTGTCACACTCACAACCCCAGATAATAAAAGGATTAGATTCAAGTCTAACTTTGAATCAAAAGGGAGTAAGTTAAATTCTCTTAAGGGGGTTAGCATAGACAGTGTGCTAATTGTGAGAGAGTATCCGGATGTGCTTCCGGAGGAATTTCCTGGAATGCCACCAGATAGGGATGTGAAGTTTCTGATTGACTTGCTGCTAGGATCAGGACCAATAGCAAAGAGACCCTACAAGATGTCAGTTGATGAGTTGAAAGAACTCAAGAAACAGCTTGGAGAACAGTTACAGAAAGATTTATTCAAACAAGTTCTTCATCTTGGGGAGCACTAGTCTTGTTTGTGGAAAAGAAAGATATAAGTCAAAGTTTATGCACAGATTACTGTTCACTCAATGAGGTAACTATCAAGAACAAATATTCTCTGCCAAAAATCAATGATTTGTTTGATCAGTTAGAAGGAGCCTGTGTGTTCTCAAAGATTGATCTCCGGTCAGGCTACATTCAACTAAAGATAAGGGAACAAGCCATACCTAAGACTGCTTTCACCACTAGGTATGGATTGTATGAGTACACCGTGATGCCATTTGGTTTGACAAATGCACCAGCCTACTTCATGAATATGATGAACAAGGTGTTCATGGAATTTCTTGATAAATTTGTTGTCATATTCATCGATGACATTTTGATCTACTCCAAGAGCAATGAAGAGCATGAAGAACATTTGCGATTGATACTTGAGAAGCTTAGAGAGCATAAGCTATATTCCAAATTCAGCAAGTGTGAATTCTGGCTGAGCGAAGTCGGATTTCTTGGACATATTGTGTCAGGAGATGGTGTAGCAGTTGATCCCGCAAAAGTGTCAGCTATAACTGAGTGGGAATCTCCTAAGTAAGTGAAATAAGTGCATACTTTCCTTGGCTTGGCAGGATACTATAGAAGATTCATTGAGAATTTCTCAAAGGTAGCTAAGCCAATGACGGAGTTACTTAAGAAAGACAGGAAATTTGATTGGACTGAAGGATGTGAACACAGTTTCCAAGAGTTGAAGAAGATACTAGTGACAGCACCAGTCTTATGTCTGCAAAATTTGGAGAAGGGTTTCCAAGTATATTGTGATGCATCTCACCACGGATTAGGTGAAGTTTTGATGCAAGAAGGGAAAGTTGTGGCTTATGCCTCGAGACAACTCAAAACTCATGAAGTGAATTATCCTACTCATGATTTAGAGTTAGCCTCTGTTGTCCATGCACTCAAAACATGGAGACATTATCTTTTGGGAAAGCGTTGCGAAGTGTTCACAGATCACAAAAGCTTGAAGTATATCTTCATTCAGAAAGAAATCAACATGAGGCAAAGAAGATGGCTAGAACTCATCAAGGACTATGACTTGAGTTTATAATACCACCCCGGTAAAGCAAATGTTGTAACGGATGCATTAAGCCGTAAGGTTTATGTGAATGGCCTTACTAAGGGAGAATTTCCAGATGATCTATGTGCCCAATTCAAAGATCTCAGATTGGAGATAGTGCCTGAAGGACATCTCATGTCATTGGATGTTCAACCCACATTGTTGGATTGGATAAAGGAAGACCAAAAGTTGGACAAGGAAATTGAAGAGATTAAAGGAAAAATTAGCAAGGGGAAAGCCAAAGGATTCCATGAAGACGAACAGGGTACTTTATGGTATGGAAAACGTATCTGCATTCCGCAAGATCTGGAGCTTTGGAAACTGTTTTTACAAGAAGCACACAACTCACCATATTCCATTCATCCGGGTAACACCAAAATGTACATGGATGTGAAGGAAATATTTTGGTGGAATAATCTCAAGAAGGACATCGTCGAACATATTGCTTTGTGTGATGTATGTAGTAGAGTGAAAGCGGAACATCAGAAACCAGCAGGATTGTTACAACTACTACCTATTCCTGATTGGAAGTGGGACAAGATTGGCATGCATCACCGGACTGCCAAGGACTAGATCAGGATATGATTCTATTTGGGTCGTGGTAGATCGCCTAACTAAAGTGGCTCATTTCATACCCGTGAAGACAACCTATACAAGTGCTAAGTTAGCCAAGATTTATATGAACAGGATTGTGTGTCTGCATGGAGTACCCAAGAGTATTGGTTCTGATAGAGGGACTCAATTCACTTCCCATTTTTGGAGGCAACTTCATGAGTCGTTGGGAACGAGATTGGAATTCAGCACTGCTGTTCATCCCTAGACTGATGGTCAGAGAGAAAGGACCAACCAGATTCTAGAGGATATGTTGAGGGCATGTGCCCTAGATTATGGTGCTAGTTGGGATGAAAGTCTGCCTTACACAGAATTCTCTTACAACAACAGCTATGCAGATCCAAAGCGTAGAGAAGTCACCTATGAGGTGGGTGATAGAGCTTATCTTAGAGTATCACCACATCATGGAGTGAAGAGATTTGGAGTCAAAGTAAAATTGGCACCAAGGTATGTTGGACCATTCAAGATTCTGAGTCGCAAAGGAGAGGTGGCATATGAAATTGAATTGCCTGAATCATTGTCTACAGTTCATAATGTGTTTCACATGAGTCGGCTGAAGAAATGTCATCCAGATATGGAAGAGACTTCTTTGAAGGATATTATACCTTTGGAAGAGGTCCAGTTGGAAAGTGATCTCACTTATGAGGAGAAACCTATCATGATTCTTGAGACTGTAGAAAGAGTTACTCGGACTAAGACTACCAAATTCTGCAAAGTTCAGTGGAACCACCATTCCGAAGAAGAAGCAACATGGGAAAGAGAAGATGATCTTCAGAAAGACCACCCTCACCTATTTGCTAGCCAATCCGAATCTCGAGGGCGAGATTCACCTTAAGGGGGTTAGATTTGTAACATCCCAAAAATCATGGTTTATCAAGTTGCATATCATTCATGCATCCATTTGCATTTGGTTCATTTTTCAAACAAGGTTTCAAATAAGAAGCCATTGGTTTGCCTATTATTTCATGTAATAAAATCAATGGCTTTATTTCTATATTAAAATATGAGAATACTTTGTTATAACCATAAAGGTTTAAAAGATAATTTCAGAGCTTGCTCAAATTTTTCAAAACAACAATCTAAATTAAAACCAATTATATGCCTATTATAAATATTTAATTAAGGCATGGTTTTATTTTATTTCCAATGGGCCAAAGTATTTTTGAGTAAACAACAAGGTTTTATGCATAAATATGTGCATGGATCACTTGACAAAAATCCAGAAATGGTTTGAATTCAAACTCTTTTGAATAACATTTGAAAATGAGTTCAGAAAATCAAAACAGAAAAGAAAAGGAGAAAAGAGAAAAAAAATAAACCCAGCTAACCTATCTAGCCCAACCCACCCGCGGCCCAATAGCCAGCCTAGCAAGCCCACCCGGGGAAACCCCCTCCCCTCTTTGTTTTCTCACCCGCGCACACACCCTCCCCCTCACTGACGCAATGGCCCCACACGCCCCGTCATCATCGTCCCCAAATCCCGCCCGCGGACCACGTCGCCGCTGCCGTCGCTGCCGATAATGGCGCGGCGTAATTAGCCTTGATTATTCAAGCGTTTCCTGTCGCGCTACTTCCTACTTAAGCCCCTACACCCCACAGTCATTTCCCCCCCCCCCCCCACACAGCACACTCGCTCCGCCACCAGGCTGCCAGTATTTCGAATCGCATCGCCGCTACCCGACGAACTCTGGCATGTGGTTACGATGAGATCCGACCGCCCCATGTGCACCTTATGATGCCTTTAATTTGCCTGCTCGTGACCCAGGTCGCCGTCCCCGTCCACCCCCGCAAACGACCGAGCCACCGCTCTACTCCATCGAGCAATCACGGTAAATTATCGAGCGCCCCTTGACCCCTCTTGCATACGACTAGGTTCGCCATGTCCTTGTGCAGCTACTGATGCTCCTGGTTTGTGCTAGGGAGATCCAAAACACCAGCAACGTCTTCATCCGCAAGAACCCGACACCGCCCGCAACTCCGACGAGCCCTAGCCACCGTTACAGCATGCCCCCGCCCCAACCACAACCACGTTGAGCTTCCTCACAACCGTGTGATGCTGGTAAGACCAACCACAACCCCTAACCCCCTCTGAATTCGTCGGACCATCACCGCCAGTAGCGCCGCCGCCGCCGCTGGAACCTCGCGCGCCGCCAGTTCTTGGCCAAGCCGTCATGAGCCGTTAGATCTATATCCAGCGCGTCAGATTAGATCACTTAACGAAGGGGTATGGTTAGATCTGTCCCATGTGTTGTCACTTAAATCGAACGGCTCTGGATGATCGATCAAACCGAACTGGTATGGGCCTATCAGATGCGTCCACATGTCTATAGTTTTATTTTAAAATCTGATTTTCAATCTATTAGTTATTCAAACTTGTAAAATCCATAACTTTGGTTCTGTTTATCCAAAAAGTGTTGCTAAGTCTTTGACTTGAGTTTTTCTTAATAAAACAACTAAGTGAATGAATCACCTGGGTGGAATGGTATGTTTGGGTTATGTTGAGTGGTTACACAAGGCCCATGTCTATGGTGTACCTTGTGTATCACACTTGTGGAAAGCCACCCGGGAACAAAGGGATTTGAGATGCCATATGTTAAGAAGCTTCTAGTGCAGCCACATGGAAATATGGGCTCTGCCTGGATCATATAGGTTTCAATAACTTATCCAAATGGACAGTTGGTGGTAGGGGGTGATAGGTTTGAGAACGCGTCCATTTTGGTCTAAGGGAAGGCTTCTGAAAGATCTTGTCTCGATGCATGTCGAGTCTTGTGGGGAAAGTGCACCACCTCTCGAGAAGAAAGAATCTAAGTACTTAGCCATGTCCCCGGCAATGGAAAATTTGAGCATCAAGACATGGAAGCTATCAAAAATCTCCTCATCCCAACTTCTAAGTTAAAAACTTGTGGTTGAACAAGGGTAAAGGTTCACCAATGTCTATTGGTGGTTCCTTGGGAGTTTTTGTCAAACAAAAACTTAGTGTTTTCAACTGATAGGTAAAACCTATTTTGAGCAAAGCAAGCCTAAGCTACACTTAGCCAAATTCATGTACAATGTAGAAACTATTATTCTACTAAGGTATCACTTGCCAATACTATTCCAATGTATTGACCCACTGTGGCTGTAACTTGTGATGTTGCAGGTTACTCTGATGAGGATTAGGGTTATGAGTCCGCACTCAACATGCTTGCTTGTGGCACATGAAGATGAAGACTTTTATTTATGTTGTTAAGTTAAACTCTTGTACTAGCCAATGGCTATGGAGTTGTAAATGACTATGTTATCTCTGGAATGACGATGTAATAATGACCTTTGTTTCTATGTACTTCATCTTAAACTGTGGATGCTAACATTTGATCCAGGGACTAGCAGCATTGTAATCACAGGGACCTTTACCTTTATAAATATGGGGTCTTACATGCACAAAATTCTCAGACTGAAAACTAACAAAACAAATAGGAGCTACAAAATTTTATAGCTTCAAGCCATTGAACAACCAACTAGTCAAACTGCAATGAACGAATTCCATATTACATGATAAAGAGAACTTGAGATGAATTGTTATAAGTTTATAGCTCAAATGAGGAAGCTCACCAAATGTATGCTTCATTTCAGACCACCATTGATCCCAGCAACACAGCCCCATGAACCAAAAGAGGCTCTCGGATCCCTGGTTGGGACGTCCTGGGGTGAACTGGTTGCGGTGGCTAGGAACTCGGAGAGCCAAACCCCAACAGGTTTCAGACTCACAGACAGGTGCCAACTCCAGTCTGCACGGTGCAGGTGGCCAGACACACGCGACATAGCCGGAGCGTACCGCCATGTTTTAAGCATGCACTCCGCTTCTTCACCACCGAGTTCTCACCGACCCTTGTGGTGTCCCCATACCCATATAAAAGGAGACCCAGATCGGCCGAGGACAAGGAGGGGAGTTCTTAGCTAGATTCTTCTCGGGGAATAAACCCTTGTAATTATGATCATGTACCAAATAGTCGATAGTTGCAGGACGTAGGAATCCTCACATTGAGGACTTGAACCTGGATAAAAAAACCTGTCCCTCTATGTGTGTATGTGTGTTCGTATAGCTCGTCGGATGTTGCGACACTGGACGAACTAACCAAGGGGATCCCCATCCCCGGTGTCGAAATTCAAGATACGTCATATGGCGCGCTAGGTAGGGTGCGCATCAGCTGTGATCCACATTGGAAAACTTGACACGAGTTAAGTGTCCATGCTTCAGCATGGTGAGAAAGGCAGGGTTTCCGACGACCCCGGGCGAGAAGGAGACTCACTTGGGGGATCGATTGGAGAATCTTGGTCCATGGCTTTGTATGGCTCCATCGGGGGAAGTAGGATTGCAGAAGGAGGCACGGCTACACGTGAGTGCATTTCCCACCAGCACCCCTAGCCCCCAATGCAGTGTTACCTTTGGTCTCCCCGTACCCTACTCTAGTACATACCCCCGAAGCGGGATGCAGCTGCCTAGGTGGAGGCACAGACCTGGCTGCATCATCGATCCCAATGAGCTTCATCAATGATCAGGAGAGCACCTTCGAGACTACCTACGTCACTTTATCCCAATCATTGACACCATTCATGATGCGTCTCTAGTGCTCATTACGAGGGCCTTCCTGCAGGGGACGCGTTATTCACTCCTTCAGAGGGAAATACGAGTTAGGGGCATAGATACGGTGTCGAGGCTGCTCGACCTGGCGGACCTTTGTGAGAATTGAAGAAGAGGAGTTGTCCTTTGCATGGAGGGAGAGACATGTGCATTGAGTTGGCAAAGTGATTTGGAGATAAACAAACTTGCCTTTATAGACAAAGATTCTAGGGTTTTGCCAAAAGTGGAATTTACATATTTTTAGGATCCAAATAATTATGGGAATTATTTGGGGAATTATCATATCCAAGGTAGATGATGTAAACTTGATTCAGCCACCATTTCCAACTTGGGTTTTGAATAATCATGGTGAGGATGGAACAAACAAGATTTAGGGGAATCTAGGGTTTTGATATTTTTATGCCACCTAAACATATTTGGATTAGGGAGCTCAGAGCTCACCTTGGTACAAGGGATAGATGGATAGCTAGACCAAGTTATATAGATGATCATGGAAGCAATATTTTTGTTTGGATGTATTTGGGGTGGTCTAGAAGAGATGGCAAACATTGTCGAAAATAAGGCTGCCATAGCAGATAGGTCATGAGGCCTTATAAACCATGTGGGCTTAAGAAGCACTAGGCTCCAATAGAAACAAGTGAAATATGGATTTATATACCATGGTTAGTAGATCATAACCATGCAAGGATTTGGTCAAGGGGAGGTAGCATATTGATGTGAGCTTCTGCCAGTAGGCAAGATGATAAGATTTGCAGAAAAGATTAGTATCTTGACTAAAAAACCATCATGGATGAGTTTGAACTAGAATGGTTTATACAAAGGAAAGAGTGGGATTTGATAGTACTAATAATGTACTACAAGATGGTTCAAGTACATTTCTAAAAAATGCACACATATTGGATTAGGGGAACATCCAAAGGTTGATTCTAGATAAAATTCCAGACTTAGCCAAATTTGGCAGATTTGTGGATTTTGACTAAAGTATCAAGTGGAAAGGATTTTTAGGTGATGCTAGGCTCCAAACTGATGATCAAGTAGATGATGTTGATTGGTTGATTGAGTAGAGAGGATCCATGCTTAGACATAGTATTCATGGAGTTTCGAAATTATCAAAAGGGGTTATCCTTTGATTGATCTAGGTAAGGGATGAGATCCAGCTTAGATGGATTGGTTTAAGATTGGGAGATCTCAAGCATTGATTTGATCCCAAAATATGAGCTCCTAGGGTGGGTCCTGCTACTTCCTAAGAAGACAAGTCATCACACTAGCAGATCAAAGCAATTCATCTAATCAAACTTATCCAACTACTACTAAGGTTACCATCAAGCCTAGCTTGAGGTAAGGATGGATATTTTGAATTGGTTGTGGTTTGAAGTAAGATAAGCATCTCTTGGTATTTCTAACAAGATTGGAGTGAAGAGGTTTTTAGAAAAGGTTTTGGAAAACCTAGAGATAAGAGTAGTTGAAGTTTCTGTATTAAAAACATAAGGAGATTATATGTAGGCCTCCATAATTTTGTTAATAGAACTTATAAAATATTTTGTTTTTTCAAAGTCATCTTGGCTCGGGTTTGAAATGTCAGAACATTTGAGATTATGAAAGATGAGCCAAGACATCTCTTTTGTAAAAAAGCTCTTGTCAAATATTTTAGAGATAAGAAGTATTTCACCGAATACACAATCAGTTGCATGAACACAAGCAAACAAGTAAGCAAGCATTGCAATACTTAGCAAGAAATTTTTTTTGTCCCCCCTGATTTTTTCCTTCTGGACTATAATTCAGGGTTGCCGAATTTGGGATGTTATTGAACTTTTCCACTTAAAATTATATAGTCCTGAGATTAAGGAGGAGTAGGGTTGGGTGAAAATATCCACTTAATAATTTCAGTGGTGGAAAAATAAATGCTAACAAGTTTTACAACAAACTGGCGTGGTCAGCTACAGGTCGGAGTTGAGTGGCTTCGGAGTGGATGGTTTAGATGAAACAAGTGGAAAAGATGTAGTCTTTTCCCCTTAGGAAGATTCTAGGTAGGTTTAGCGTCGACAGGGTCCTTCCTTCTTGGGGTGAGACTATGATTTGAGCCTTCTTTAATCCTTTCTTGCTGAAGTCAACTTTTCTGCCTTCTTGGTCTTGAAACACCGATGTGTTGGCTGGACGGTCGACTTGGTGATGGAGGACTTTCCTAAGGTATCTTCGGAATCTGGAGAGATAGCGATTGTTATCCTTTAGGCG
Source organism: Avena sativa (assembly GCA_916181665.1). NCBI lineage: Eukaryota > Viridiplantae > Streptophyta > Magnoliopsida > Poales > Poaceae > Avena > Avena sativa. The sequence continues at coordinate 172,067,264 of OV702295.1, forward strand.
GGGTCCATGCTTTAGAGTTAGTGGGCGTTGATCACCTAACGATGACTAGGGTTTGACTCCACGGTTTTATTGGGTTTTTCGGCGGATAAAGACGCAGTCTTTTCCCCATAGAACGACACTAGGGGTTTTTGGTGGAGTTGCAAACTTTCTTTATTAGAGTCGTATGCAGATGATGGGGGATGGCGCTGCACCTTTCGTCCGAAGATAGTTATCCTTTGTCGACCTAGCATAATCCGCTTCATGAGGGACGCCGACACCACTTCTTGGGGTAGTAATTGTATTGTGAAAGGCATTTAACTAGCTCCTAGTAGTTAGTTCTGGGCTAGTTAGGGGTCCGATAGGTTGGAGGATGCCATTTGCAGTTGACGGGCTAGAGAGGCATTCTTATAGGATGAGTTCCTTCCGAGCTGAATTTTATGCAACATCATGGGTAAAACACGCAAAGAAGGGCATCATACTTGCATATCATCCTATAGAGTTCATCCAAAATTCAGCAGATTTGCGCCGGCCAATAGCAAGGGTACTTGAAGCCTTACTGAACAGGTTTTGAGGCGATCCATCACTTATTATAGGTTGGAAGAGTGAGTTGGTAGGGTACGAAGGACTATGTCAAGAGTACTTCTTGAATCTTTGTCAACACCTGGATTTTTAATCCCAGATCCCTGTTATGCCATACATCGCAATCCCAAGATTACCATTTTTGCGAGACATAACAGATTGGATATCACAGTACATCATCCATTACAAACCATACATAAGGTCTTACACAAATAAGGATCACATGATTCAGTCTCAATACAAATCAAGAAGTGGAATAACGTAATAATAACGATAGCGTAGGAGAGGCTCCATCTTCATGGTCACAGGCAATACTGACGATGGGAGATGATCCTAGTTGTCATAACCTTCCTGTTGTACTTCCTCCTGATAGTCCTCTTCATAGTCTGGCCACGGGAATAGCCAGGGATAAAGCCATGAGTACTCGCAAACTAATACTAACAAGTCAAGTGGTTTTGAATAGGACGTACTAGGCTCTAGGTTGCTTTGCAAAAGTCATATTTATCTCTACTGAGTTCAGAAGCAAAGAAAGCTAGTTGGAAGTTTTATAACTCCTAATTGGGAATTTGAATTTCATATCACAACCCTGTTGTGGTCAAGTCAAGTCATGAATCATTTCACAAGTCAATTTGAAAACATCTGATGACGGAACTGTATGGCCACACCAACTGTCCATAACCATGGACGCGACTATTCGAATAGTTTGACACTCTGCAGAGGTGGTACACTTTCACCACAACATTCGATACATCCGTCAGGAACAATCCTGAATTCACCATACTTAGTATGCAGATAATCCATCCTAACCTTTCAATTACATGCCCTAGTATAGGCACCTCTCCTGTGAGTTTGGCCTCCCAACCATGACCAACTATCATCTTGGGAACTACACAGGTGGACAATCTTCACAAGGTAGCCTCAGCTCAAACCTTGGCCGCAAGGGAACCCATACTAAGGTATATAAATTTCCAGTCAAGCCCTACCGAAATTTTGGGTATTGTGGTTGTACGGTAAAATTGGAATGGTATCACATCCAGACAACCATCAGTTTTATAAAGGGCTACGGCTCATGCCTTAACATTTTCATCATCAAAATCATCTGGAGTTTAAGAACACATGTGACATCATTTCAGTAAATGTCTCATCATTCTAAGGTTTTCATAACCATTTTCATCAATTATTCCGATATAAATTTGATCAAATTTTATGTTTAGCACTAGCATCTACAAGTGGGGGTAAACACTAATGAGGGGTGGTAAACCAATGGGAATGATCTAAGTTCAATCTCATGCCTCAGGATGACATCAAGATTATCTAACTTAGGCCAAGTTTTATGCTCTTTATGCTACCTTTAAATATCTTTCTAAACTCTACAAATCACTTAGTAAACTCTAATAGAAAGCTTTGATAAAGAAATAAAATAACTATGCTTGCAAGTAAAACTAGGATTGGGTATCAAGTAGGATAAGCTTGCAGGTATTATCTTGCTAAGTCAACTTGTATAGTGAGGCTTGCAAGGTGCAAGTATAGGCTTTCTAAGATATTAGTATAAGCTTGCCTTGTGCAGAGCAGTGGTTGAAGTTCTCCTCGGCTTCTTCCTCGTAGTATTCTCCTTCCTCCTCGTACCCTTGGTCGGTACTAGCGTCTATAAATAAATACAAGGTACACAATCACAAAACATGGGATCATGTTGACACATGTCATCACCACATATTTCAGTACTTGTAAATGTGATTTAAAGTGGTGTCACAATTTAATAAGGTTTAACCCTTTTATTTTTATTAAATAAAGTGACTATAATTATCTATGAGGCATTCTTTTATTACTTGTTCATTATTTCTGCAAGTAAACCTAGATATTTTTATATATTCTGAAAAGTCTTGTTAAATGTGATTTTTGAGAGTTGGAATCAACTCAAAAGCTTTTGTGGTTGAATTTTAAAAATGTTTGAATGAAGAAAAGCATCTGCCTTGTTATTTTTACTATGGGTGATCTATAAAACCATTTGGTTTGAATCCAACGGACTTGGATTAAGAATTCCAGTAAATTTCTAACAAAATTGGTTTCATGCATTTTGGTTAAGTGAATTGAGCTGGGTTGCTTTTTGAAATTAGGTACAGAACTAGGTTTGAAACTAGAAGAATAAATCCAAATTTGAATTACTGGGTCACGCGGGATGCTAACTGGGCCGGCCCACGGTACACAGCGCACGAGCGGGTGGGTTTAAGTGAATGACCCCACCAGTCAGCGAGACAGGGGGTGTGAGGCGGTACAGGGTGATCTAAACCGTGTGATCAAACTCTAATCCAATGGCTGCGACCTATCGTCTCCGTCGGGAAACGCGGGTGAGACAGAACCCTAGCTCGGCCAGTGGGTGTCTACGGGGGCTCACCGGGGCTCAGACAAGGGTCGGCGACGAGGGAGAACAACGAAATCGACGACGGCGAACCTCCTGGCACCGGCGGCTTCTCCTGGGGCGGCTCCAATCGCTGGCTCCCTTCTTCCTCCTCCGCGGCAGACTCCGGCCAAATTCCGGCGGTGTGCTGCTCGCCTTGCTCCAGGGGTGAGGTGGGGTTATTCTAAGAGAGAGTGAAGTGAGATGGTGTGAAGAAATCGAGCGAGGGTGGCCTCTATTTGTAGTGCAACGAGGGGACCGAATGGCGCGGGTGGAGCTCCTCGTTGTCGTCGTCACAGTGAGCTACTGGCATGGGCAAAGGTAGGGACAATGTTGTGTTCCCTGGAAAAGCTCAATGGCATGGTCATGCGGTGTGGGGCGGTGCGAGATGGTCGGAACATCGCGGCGCTCTGGGCGGGTCTGACGGAAGTTTTATTGGTGCATAGGTGATATGGGTCGCACGGCGGCCAAAGGGCGTGTATGGGGTGTTCCTAGGGTTGTGGTGATCCTACTTGCACACGGTGAGGGCGGCACACGGTCTGTGGGCGTGTGTCGCGGGTGGTGCTATGGTGCGCTCTCGACATGCTCGCAGAGACATTGGGCGCGAGCATTCCGTGTGGTCCAGTGGCTGGCTGCGCTCGAGGATTGGATAGGGGGTGGCGATGGACGGTTGAGTGCCTGCTAGACAAGGTTGGCGAGGCTAGAGAAGCTTCTAGCTTGCTGTCGAACGAGGGGTGGCAAGGTGATCTCGACATGGTCACCATAGATGGCTATGGAAAGCTCACAGTGGTGCTAAAGCTTGTTACATGGGCTAGATGATCTACTAATATCTTGCTGTGAACCAGAGAGGGAACAAGTTAGGCCAAAATCACTGCTCCTAATAGTGTTTGATGTTAGTTGGTTTGGTGTTTGCAAGGTGTTTGAGGAAATGGCCGAAAGATATTCAAATTTGAATTTTTGAATAAAACTTGGTGGGTGTGTTAGTTACATACTAGGGAGTTTCTGGTTAGTTGAAAAGGTCAAGGTGAATTGGTCTGGTTGGTTTTTGAGAATTGGTGATCTTCACATATGTTAAAGATTCAATTTTGAATTGTCATTTGAATCAAGGTGCCAAATGTTTTTGTAAGTTTGAAAGGTGGGCTTTGGTTCACTTTTACTTGGTCTAGCAAGGGGTGAAAATAAATGGAAATGTTTCTGTTTAAAATCTTGGATTAGAAACACTCAAAGTGGCCTAGTGAGCAAGATTGGCAAAAATGACCATTTGCTTTATTTGTTTTGTTTTTTATTTTCTCTTAAATTGTATCTGCATGGAAATGTTTTAGATGATGTTTTTTCATCTTTAAACCATTCCTTGCTATTTCGATCAATAACACAAGTCCATTCATGCATTCATACAATCATCACATACACACATGCATTCATATGATCTTAATTAACAAAAGTTTTTGTTAACCCTAATTTTGGTGATTGAAAATTGATAATCATTGTTCAATATTTTTGGGATGTTACAATCTTGTAGTCGTACTAGGTTTGGGGTACTCACTTTGTTTAATGTAGTTCCTCGGGGTGTGAGGGACATTCAAAACTTCGGCAGTGAGGAGTGAGGGCCATGACTTCTCCGGTGGCTGCTTCGACGGGTGGATCTTCTAGGGTTGGTGATCGAAATATAGGTTGATACTCATAGTAGGACAACTCTTCATTTTTAGTCTCGGGGTTAGAAGATATAGAAGAGAAAGGGCTTCATGGCGTCTTCAGGGAACTCGATGCTTTGGGTTGCTTTCTACTCCTTGGAGGGTGTATTGGCGGCATCGGGTAGTCTTGTCGTCTTAATTCAGAATGTCTCGGTTGTTGGTAAGATCAAGCAGACTTCGTCTGTTTTCTATTCCTCTGACGACTCTGGAGGTGGTGCTTGGGAAGGTTCTTGGATTGGATATCTTCCTGGATTATCTTCTCGTAGGCGGTCTTTTGGGAGTTGAGTGGAAAGACGCAGTATTTCCACCTTAGAGCTTTACTTATCGTCGTCGAGGCTGGTGTAGATCCTTCGTCTTGGAGGATTGGAGTGAAAATTGAATTTAGATCCTTGACTGACTCCTTACTACGACTATCTAGCTACAATAGTTACCTAACAAAGCCGTAAGGGTTAACTCGAGGTAGTTTTAGTGGTTAGCGACGCTTCTTCTTGGTCCTTAGTCGGGGTAGAGGCATTTCAGTTTTCAGAGGGGTTGTCTCAACCTGGACTGTTTGAGTTGCTTTGGTTTGATGATGGAGTAGACCCATTGTCTTCGGGCCTCCTAATCTTTAAGGATTATTGGGGCGTATGGCGAGGACTTCCCGTTGATTCGAAAGGGGGTTGAATAGGATTGTTTCTCCAATGGGGGCGATTAGAACTAGGCACAGATAGTCGTTGTCGGATGATGGGGAATACCAATCGGGGTATACCCACGAAGCGGAGTCGACGGTTAGATCGAGCCGACTGAAACCTAGCCCTGAGCGGGTTGACTCGCCCAATACGGTGACTGGCGCATACTGGACCCAGACGACTCGACGACTGGAGGCCCAAGATAGCGACTCCAATAGAAAGCCCACAAAAACACTTGTAAACCCTAACTGGCTGCATATATAAAGCCACCAAGGGCACCCCCAAGGGGTATGTAATATTAGATCTAGTCTCTGCCACCGCTTCCGGTGACTCCTTTGTAAACCAATCTATGATCATATACTGGATTGACAGCAGGACATAGCGATCCTCCACCGAGGGGACGTGAACCTGGGTACATCATGTGCCAATCTCGTTCCCGGATTCTCCTACGTCGCCTTGCTCCTTGTACGTAAGCTACCCCTAGTAGCATCTGCCGTGCAATACCACGACAGTTGGCGCCCACCGTGGGGCTAGCGGTGCTTGGAGGGTGATAGTCCGTGCGGGATCCCTCATCATCAACAACCTTGAGATTGCATCCAGGCGAAAGATCTATGTCAACAAGTTCATCATCAACCGGAGAACTAAAGGGCGGCTCTTGCTGCCATCGTACTACAACACTGTTCGAGGACAAAACTAGTCCTGATCGGCGCATCAGATCGGTCCAGAGGTTGTCCGATTCGTTCCGCGAAGGAATCAGAAGCCGGCCACGCACGCAAGGGACAGCGACCGTAGTCTAAAAGGAAGACAAAATCTTCCCAACCCATGATTATTATAATACGTACGTATGAAGTACTTTGGCTCTGATGCCATCCGAGCTATTAGATTAATCAGAATAGCTACGGCCCGACTCAGAAGAGGCGCTGCAGGCGCATGAGATATCTCACGAGGAACAGCCAAGATCGAATCTTGCTATTGAGTTTTCTATGCACTCTCCTCTGTATCGTTGATTCTTGTGTCAGCTAATTATTTATTTCGGACCTAATCTTATTTGCACATCGTTCGAAGGATGGATAAATCAACACACGATTGGACTCGCCTGCGGCTGTTAATCCAGCAGCCATGCAATCTTGGCCTCGGCAGCAAGAAATAAAGAGGCCTCTGTGGGAAAGATATGCAGACTTGATCGTGTCTGATTCCGACTAATAAATTATTTATTCAGTCTAATTCTTTCTTTTGCAATGATCACATTAATATTATTATACTCTGATCGATCTAATGCTTTATATATATTTTTTAGATTGAATGCACCATGCAATATGATGAAAGATACATCAACACCGGCTGCTTTTCCTAACGGTCTTGCAAGACGGCCAGTCGGCATCCTAGACGACCTTGGCGGTGTGTGTGCGTGCCGCTCGGCAGCCTCTGTTGCAACTCTGTTCGTGTCGACCCTGCTGCAAAACCGTCATCACGTACTCTCCACGGTCAGGGCTCCGACATCGCGAACTCGCCATCGCGTACTCGCCATGCTCGGCGACTAGCCATTGCGGATTTTCCCTCGCGTATCCGCCTATCGCGGACACGCTTAAACGCGGACTCGCCATGCCGCAGAACTCGCCTAAATGCGGACACGCTTAAACGCGAACTCGCCAGGCTCGGAGACTCCCCGCCGCAAACTCGCCATCGTGGACCTCTCCACGCTCGCGGACTCGCCCCTCGCGGCCTCGTCCATCGCCGACTCTCCATTCTACCGGCTAAACACCGCGTCGATGTCGCCATAGCGCGACCTCCGTCCGCCGCATCGACCCAGTGTCCGCCGCGTCGACTTTGCCAAAGCGCGACCATGCGTCCGCCGTGTCGACTTCGCCAAAGACAGCCATACGTCCGCCGCGTCGACCCTTTCTGGCTACATCGAATGCATACGCCGCGCCTACTAAGGGACCTTCATCGTCCGAGTCGCAAGAGAGGGTCACATGCCATGCTATATGGACTCACCACTGGGCTTCTCTTCCCCCCGGGAAAAATCAATTTGCCTTTGTCAACCTTTGAAAGAGCGACTCTCAATGGCCAAGTAGTGCTAACGAGGACTCGCAAACTGAGCCTCGAGTCGTCCACAAAAAACGCTAACCGAGAGCTATCATTGGAGTCGTCTTGCTCGACTGGCCTTCCGAGCCAAGACAAATGGTTTTGCTACACAAACAGCACCATGTCCTCCTCAACCTTAGATAGTGCGACTCGCACGGCCAAGTACCGCGGACGAGGACTCACAACCCGAGCCTCGGATCATCCAGGAAGAACGCCAAGCCGAGAGCCATCTTTGGAGTCTCCATGTGACTGGCCCCCCGGTCCAAGACGAGAGACTCGCTAACAAAAACAGCGCAATCAACATTATCGCGGACTCGCTATCATCACGAACTCGCCACGCACGGGGACTCTCCCCTCGTGGACTCACTATCATCAACGACACGCCACGATCGGTGACTCGCCCGCCGTGACCACACCATTGCGGCCTCGCCATCGCGACCTCTCCCTCGCGGATTTGACATGCTCACGGACTCGCCATGATAACAGCTAAGTTTTTATACACTCGTATATACTATGAGTCCAAAACATATATGCATCTCCATTCATTCTTCAAAGGCGACCACGCAGTCGCATATGACCCTTTCAGGGATCAAAATCATACTTTGGATCGGTTTCAGTTTTGTCTGTTGTTTATTCGCGTCCGTCGAAGTAGTGAGGCTGGGTACCTAAAGGCCAACCTTGTCTCCGGGTTCAACAATCTGGCATCGCGTCCCTGTTACCCGGCAAGCGTTTGATGCTGGAGGTCTGCCTACTCATGAAAAGACACGCATAAACCTTACATATTGCCCATCGATCCACATAACAAACGTGCATTTTATTTCAACGTCTACAATTCACACATCTTACAATTGTTCAATATATTGTGCAAGTATACCTTAATGCAATTGTATCTTTTCTCCTTCTCAGCAAAACTGTATCTTTCTTGCCACTCGCCATGCTCGGGACTCGGCGCTCGCCGGTCGCTCGACCTCGCCACCCACCGGTTGCCCGACCTCGCCAACCGCTGTGCTCAGGACTCAGCGCTCGCCGGTCGCTCGACCTCGCCACCCGCCGGTCGCCCGACCTCGCCACTCGCCGCGCTCATGGACTCGGCGCTCGCCGGTCGCTTGACCTCGGAACTCGCCGCGCTCAGGGACTCGATGCTCGCCGGTAGCTCGACCTCGCCACTCCCTGGTCGCCCGACATCGCCACTCGCCGCGCTCGGGGACTCAGCGCTCGCCGGTCGCTCGACCTCGCCACTTGCCGCGCTCGAGGGCTCGAAGCTAGACGGTCGCTCGAGCTTGCCACTCGCCGCGCTCGGGGACTCAGCGCTCGCCGGTCGCTCGACCTCGCCACTCGCCGCGCTCGAGGGCTTGGAGCTAGACGGTCGCTCGAGCTCGCCACTCAGCGCACTCGGGGACTCGATGCTCGCCGGTCGCTCGACCCCGCACCTCGCCGCGCTCGGGGGCTCGGCACTCGCCGGTCGCTCGACCCCACACCTCGCCGCGCTCGGGGGCTCGGCACTCGCCGGTCGCTCGGCCTCACCACCTGCCATGCTCGGCAGCAACCACTACTATTTTCAGAATATGCATCTCCAAAGAGCCTCAAGTCGCCTCTACAAGACAACTCGAGCCTCGGGGACTACTCCTAGACATGCTGCAGGTACGCATGGTTCCACGGTCGTGGCTCGCCCGCATCGACTCGCCACCGCGGACACTCGCCCTCGCGTACTCAAAGCGCTCGAGGACGCGCCACCGCCTACTCGCCCTTGCGTACTCAACACTCTCGGGGACTCGCCCTCGCATACTCAACGCGCTCGGGGACTCGCCACCACGGACTCGCCCTCTCGTACTCAACACACTCGGGGACTCGCCGCCACGGACACTCGCCCTCGTGTACTCAACGCGCTCAGGGACTCGGCACGCTACAGACAGCGCCACTCGCCGGTCGCCCAACCTCGCCACTCGGCGCGCTCAGGGACTCGGCACTCGCCAGTCGCTCGACCTCGCCACTCGACTTGCTCGGGGACTCGGCACGCTCCACGTCCGGGACTCGCCGCAACTGGCAGTTTCACCGACACCCTGCGTCTTTCGCCAACTGGCCATCGCCGACTGGCTCAAGCCGACCGCCTCGCGCTTCACGGTTCTTTTCTCTGTTCAGGAGCTCGTCGCCGATTCGTCATGACCCATCGTCAAGACTCTCTGCGCCCTGCCTCAAGCCCGCGTCGAATCAATAATGCACTCGGGACTACTGATGGGGGAATACCAATCGGGGTATACCCACAAAGCGGAGTCGCCGGCTAGATCGAGCCGACTGAAACCTAGCCCTGAGCGGGTCGACTCGCCCAATACGGTGACTGGTGCATACTGGACCCAGACGACTCGACAACTGGAGGCCCAAGATAGAGACTCCAATAGAAAGCCCACCAAAACACTTGTAAAACCTAACTAGCTGCATATATAAAGCCACCAAGGGCACCCCCAAGGGGTATGTCATATTAGATCTAGTCTCTGCCACCGCCTCCGGCGACTCCTTTGTAAACCAATCTATGATCATATACTGGATTGACAGCAGGACGTAGCGATCCTCCACCGAGGGGACGTGAACCTGGATACATCGTGTGCCAATCTTGTTTCCGGATTCTCCTACGTTGCCTTGCTCCCTCTACGTAAGCTACCCCCAGTAGAATCTGCCGTGCAATACCACTACATCAGAGATTTATTTATGTGGCCATCCTGCTGAGAAGAGGTTTCGGGTTATGGCTTATGAAGGGTCGTGGTGTGAGACACAAATGAGGTGGCCATATCATAGGATCGAATGATCTGAGGCAGACAGGCAACACATTCCCAAGCATCATACATGCACATGACAAACAAACAGAGTGTACCATAGGTACTAAGGGGTGACTATGCGCCATAAATGGAATCCTATGCTGGGAATATTGGTCCTAGGTACTAATGTTATGGGTGTCTTTACTTCGGTCTTGTCATCTGGGGTCATTGATGCCGTTCTTGATCTCTTGAGGATATGAATGACTTTGTTGGTAGGGAGATCTTTGTTGGTAGCTCATTTGGTCTGCTTATCCCGGTGTCTCTTCATTTCGGTATCTCCGTCTTCATAGCCTCCAAGTCAGAATCTCTTTTGAAAATGGAACATGTTGAAGGTAGATGAGAGATAGAGTAAGCCATTTTCAAATAGTTGAAGTCAAAGAAGGTAAGATAAGAAGTATTTCAAAAAGATTTTTGAGAAAAATAGTTTTCAAAAGTCGGTGTTTTTCCAAAATAGTGGTTGTCCTGTCTAACGTCCATGCGGACTAAGGCCTCCTATAGTCAAGGTGGCTCTGATACCAAGTCTGTCGGACCCTGGAATTACAGTTAGAGAATCCCCGTTATCCCTGCAATTCACGTTCCCATGATCAGTGTGATGTGACCATAAAGGACAAGTATCATTACAACATCCATTAATAACAGGTACAAGTACTTACATTAGTGCCATTATGGCGATACAACATTAATAGCAGAAGTCTTCAAGCAGATCCCATGTCATGCCTTAACCTATAGGCGACTGACTGCCTAGCTCGCATAGACGTCAACAACTCCATCGTTCCTCTTGCTTCTGAAAGTCTGGCCAAGTAAATAGCCAGGGACAATGCATGTGAGTACTTTGAATGTACTCACAAACCACCTTAAGAAAACAATAATAAAGGATATGCAATATGGCTGTGGTAGGATGGCTCCATAATGGTTCTTTTATAAATTAGTTTCTCTTGTAGATATAGCATATCATTATATCTTTGTTGAAAAACTTATGTAAAACATTTGGAAACCTTTTTGAATTTTTTTTCGAAAACACACTAGGATTGGGGTCACCCATTTGTTTCTTTCTCCATGTCATCCCATTACCAAACTTCTCTTCTTCCTTTCCGATCATCCCATGGTTAAAACATATATCCTTTTCGACCATCCCGTGGTCAAAACATTTCCAAATCCGTTTCTTTTCTGAAATCCTTTTTGAAATCAAAACCGGCACGACTCTACAGCAACCTTCCCAACCGTCCATGACCGAGGACTCGACTATTCGAATAGATTTACACTCTGTAGAGGTTGTACACTTTACCCACACCATTCGGGTACCCTGCACTGATCTACCCCGGTCGTGATTCGAGTAACAGGTCAATACCTTCGGAATGCCCACTCCAGTATAAGCACCTACCATATGAGTCGTTCCCCTCAACACTGGGACTTCTGGTACCGTGGACCAACCGGAGCGCCTTTTTCACTGCACAAAGTGTGCGCTTTCAATGAGAGGCAAATAGTAACGCCTGGCGGCCTACAGACCGTTCGTTTCTTCACCTAGTCGACGCTTCATGGACCATTATAGGTAAAGTCCCAGCCTCCAGAGATCGCCATCCCCCATAGTAGTTGTGAGGCACCTATACCAGAATAAACAAACTTCTAGCCTAGCCCTGTCCCATTCCAGAGTAATGTGGTTGCACGGGATAATTGTTCTGGAAAAACTGCACAACCCGGTGCATTTTCATAAACCCTTTTTTCTCCATCTTTCGTACAACCTTTTTGTAAAACCAAAACCTTTTTCCTTTTTAAACTCACTTGGCAGGCCAAACCTCACCAAGGTTTTCTCATAAAACATTCTTGTAAGATTTTCCGGGGTATTCCCATCCCATAGTTTTTCTTCAGCTAAAACGGGGTTTCCAAGGGGGCATGGTGCTATACAGCATCTACCATACTAGTGGCAATTAGGTGTCATTAAAGGGTGTTGTACTTAATAGTACAATTGATAATTAGCTGGAGGATCCAAACTACTACCATGTATAAAACATTTCATAGTAAACCAGTGCACTTTGTATAAAAGTAGATAAAACATGAATAGTAAAACAGTAGGACAAAGGCTGATGAGAAAGAAGGTGGCTTTCCTGTGACCAACGAGATGTCCCGAGACTTCTTAGAAAACCAGGATAGCGATAACCATAACATTAATAAGATTAACTCGATGCTTCCTCCTTCTCGGTGTCACACAATTCACCACTATCGCCATTATCGAGCATACATGCAATCAAACAATACACCAATCAACACAGGACATACAAGCATCAATACATACATACATCAACAAACAAAGCTACAATTTAATAGGATTGTGGGGAGAATAAAGTTAGAAGGACTTGGAAAGGCCTTGGAAGCATTTGAAGAAATTCTCATGTGACTTGTAGTTTTGGGGCAAGGTAGAGGAGAGTTTTTAGAACAAGATCACATTCAGTATGATATCATTTTATATAAATGATATCTGCAGATAGGTATTGATAAAATGAAACCAACAAAACTGGTTTCACTATTTTATCAAATACCATCGATTTATAATGATTTTTATAGTGAATAAAACTCTAGTTTAAGGAAATAATTCTATTTCACGTCAGTGGCTCATGGCACTAAAGGGGTATGGAGGCTTGTTGTCCTTGCGATCAAGTGGGAACGGACGACCCTCTGTCGTCATTCCTAGGGAAACATGTCCGGTGGCGATGGAACCCTAAATAGAAGGAGAAGCAGCGGGGAGGTCTCACCGAGGTGCGTCGGAGTAGGAGGAGTGGTGAAGGTGACGTGGCGTCGCGGGGGAAGCACAACGATGGGGATCGGCGCCCGATTTGATGCAGGGGTGAGGTCGCGAGATTCCCTGCGGAAGAGAATCTTCGGGAAGTTGCCAGGGATGCTTCCAGGATGGCTGCAGATCATCGGTGAGGCCTCAAAGTGGCATGCAAGGGAAGTGGAGGTGTACGGGAGGTTGTGGGGTCGGCTGCAGATGCTCGGGGACTTCCCACTCGCCGTGAGAGCTCCCATCAGCCATGCATGTGTGGCGGCGCATCTAGCTTTCCTATGTACAAAGGAGGACACAGGAGGGTGGATTAGAGCCCGTAGATCAGATATATGAGTAGATAGGGGAGAGGATGGTCTGGCTCGACGACAAAGCTCCACCTTCCAAGGGATGCCGAGAAGGGCATGCAACCTTCTCCATGGCGATGGAGAGGTAGGGATCTGGATCTGGGGCTTGAGAGATGTAAGTGGATAGGGGAGGAGTGGTCTGAGGGAAAATGGGAGAGCTAGGGTGGCCTCATGCTATTTAACAAGGAGGGAGAGGTCCATGGTGGACAATGTCCATGTGATGCTTAGGAAGGGGAATGGGCTAGTGATTGGGTAGTGTGGGTGGTGTTGGGTGGTCTGTGGGACCAGCAACTCGACCAGGGAGAGGGAGGAGTGGCGGTGGGTTTTTATTGCCCAAGATTTTTATGAGGCATGTCTTTCCTTCTCTCTTACAAGCACAAGGTACTAAAAGAAATGGTGGCTCCTACTGTAGTGCTACCATGTTAATCGACCAGAGGTGCTAGGGTTGCTATGGAGGAGTCCTTGACAAGATTTGAGAAAGTTTGGAGGGGGTTTGCTAGTGGTTTTTGCTTGAATTTGTATCTTTCCAAGATGGGACAAGGCTACTAGTGGGTGGATATGCTCATTATATACTCTAGGGATTTATTTGGGAGTTTTCAGATAATTTTTTGGTACACTTGAAATCATTTATTCAAATAGTGCAGAAGTAGTTTCTAGAAGCTCATTTGGTATTTTTACATTTTACAAAATGGGTTTTTGATGTGACATGGTCCTAAATACCATATTACACCTTGGATAATTTTATTGGAATTTATTGATAAGGGAAAACATTTTTTGGGTATTATTTCTTGTTTCTTCCATTTAAGAAAAAGGGCAAAAATAAATAATAAAGAAACTCAAGAATATTTATTTTTTAGTTTATAAGATAGGGTATGATATATAAAAATCAAATGTGCATTGAGTTGGCAAAGTGATTTTGATAAAAACAAACTTGCCTTTATAGACAAAGATTCTAGGGTTTTGCCAAAAGTGGAATTTAAATATTTTTAGGATCCAAATAATTATGGGAAATATTTGGGGAATTATCATATCCAAGATATATGATGTAAAATTGATTTACCCATCATTTGCAAGTTGGGTTTTGAATAATTATGGTGAGAATGGAAGAAACTAGATTTGGGGGAATCTAGGGTTTTGATATTTTTATGCCACCTAAACATGGTTGGATTAGGGAGCTCAGAGCTCAAACAAGGGATAGATGGATAGCTAGAATAAGTTATATAGATGATCATGTCAAAAATATTTGGGTTTCAATGTATTTGAGGTGGTCTATAAGAGACGGCAAACATTGGTGAAAATAAGGCTGCCATAGTAGATAGGTCATGATGCCTTATAAAACATGTGGGTTTAAGAAGCACCAGGCGCCAATGGAAACAAGTGAAGTTCAGATTAATAGACCATGGTTAGTAGATCATAACCATGCAAGTATTTGGTTAATGGGAGGTAGCATATGGATGTGAGCTTCTACCAAATTAGGCAAGATGATAAGAGTTACAGAAAAGATTATTATCTTGACTACAAAACCATAATGGATGAGTGGGAACTGGAATGGTTTATACAAAGGAAAGAGTGGGCTTTGATAGTACTAATGATGTACTACAATATGGTTCAAGTACATTTCAAAAAATGCACACATATTGGATTAGGGGAACATCCAAAGATTGAATCTAGATAAGAATTCCAGACTTGGCCAAATTTGGAAGATTTGTGGATTTTGACTAGAGTATAAGTGGAAAGGATTTTGAGGTGATTCTAGGCTCCAAACTGATGATCAAGTAGATGATGTTGACTGGTTGATTGAGTAGAGAGGATCCATGCTTAGACCCGGTTTGGAAAGTATCAAAAGGGAATATCCTTTGATTGATCTGAGTAAGGGATGAGAGGGTCACTTAGGATAGATCCAGCTTAGATGGCTTGGTTTAAGATTGTGAGATCTCAAGCATTGATCTAATACTAAAATATGAGCTCCTAGGGTGGGTCATGCTACTTCCTAAGAAGAAAATTCATCACACTAGCAGATCAAAGTAATTCATCTAATCAAACTTACCCAACTACTACTAAGGTTACCATCAAGCCTATCTTGAGGTAAGGATGGGTATTTTGAATTGGTTGTGCTTTGATGTAAGATAAGGACCTCTTGGTATTTCTATCAAGATTGGAGTGAAGAGGTTTTTAGAAAAGGTTTTGGAAAACCTAGAGATAAGAGTAGTTGAAGGCTCTGTCTTGAAAACATAAGGATATTATATGTAGGCCTCCATAGTTTTGTTAACAAACTAATAAAATATTTTGTTTTGTCAAAGTCATCTTGGATTGGGTTTGAAATGCCAGAACATTTGAGAATATGAAAGATGAGCCAAGATATCTCTTTTGTAAAATAGATCTTGTCAAATAGTGTTGAGATAAAAAGTATTTCACCTAATACATAATTAGTTGCAGGAACACAAGCATACAAGTAAGCAAGCGTTGCAATACTTAGCGAGAAAAGTTTTTGTTCCCCTGATTTTTTCCTTTTGGAAAACAATTCAGGGTTGCCGAAATTGGTATTTTACACGCACACCAATACAATAACCCACCAACGTCGCCATGCCGCTTTAGGATCGGCTTTGGGACCAGTTTGATAGACTGTTTGCCGTGTCGCCCTTCCAGCCACCACTTGCTCTATCCTCCAAAACCCCAATCAAAACCAAATACCATCATCCCCCAACTGCTCGATCTATTCCTCGCAATGGCCCAATCGATCGAGGACAGTGACACTTATAGGGTGTTTGCCTATGGCCCCCTTGAAGAAATCTCAGCCAGATGGGACGTCATCACTGCCGCGAGCCTCCTTGCTTGCTGCAAACGTTATCTATACTCAGTAACACATAGTGTATCCCTAGCGAAATCTCATCCATCTGGTCTTCCATGTGTTCTTCACTCTCACCCAACTAAGCTACCCTGTGAGTACTATGTCTTCAACCGCGATGATCGCAAGAAGCAGTTCTACAGGGGCAGCTACTATTGCGGCAGGGGCAAGCAGAAGCCACGACAAAAGTTCAGCTGGACCTTGTGCGAGCTGACGTCGCTGGACAGGTCCTCCTCTGATGCTGTGATGCTAGACTATGAGGGTATGAAGTAGGCAGGCGTGAATGGAGATTTGATCGCCATTGTTGGCCTCGCCTGGAACTAGGAGCTTGTGAATGTGTTCACTTGTCGCCGGATTCTTCTACCAGAAATCTTCGACTTTGAGGCCACCTCCAAGGTACTTAAGTTTGGGTCCGCTGGTCAGCCAACTAATCTACTAAATATAGCCATTTGCCGAGTTCCCAGAGCTGCTGGGAACTATAAGGATTTCTCTGTGCTGGCCATCTTTGACATTGTAATTACCTTCCTTGATGGTCCTCATGGTATCTGGATGGTTCTTGAGAACTAGTTCAGCATGTTCAGTTACTGCGATGCAATTATCCACAAGTGAGTTGTTTATGCCGTAACTAAGATCGGCAATGTTTATCCATGGGATCCTCGGGCATGGGGTAAAATTTTCATACTTAAGTTTTTTAGCTTCATCATTCTAAATTTGCCGAACTGACCTCTGAATGTACTTTCGTTGAAAGGTCCTATGCATCTTCTAGGGCCACATGATTTTTACGGTAATCGTGAGTACAGTCCTGATCTGTGGTGCTTAGAAAGATCTCCTGATGGTGGTAGCCTTATTTTGATTAATACTGAGGGTTTTAGTGATAGGATGTATGATAGTACTCATGGTGGTTATCCCGTCCTGATAATGTTTCTTATCATCACGGCCACACTATTCACACCTATTCTACTGGCTTTTTCTGCAATGTTTTCTCGATTGACACTAGTAGGTTACTTTCACCGAGGCAATGGCGGCGGTTTTTAACCTTGGAGAATTTTCTATCGTCCTTGGATTGAACTATCTAATTACTATTCCATTTGGCACCGCATGACTTGTCCCTTGAGATCTAACAAGGAGAAACTGTGTATACACCTCGCTATATGCAGTTAGCCTCGATGGATTTAATTCTCGTCCTAAAATATGCCGCTTTAGTATGAACGCTCAGGACGCCGATGTTGGTTTCTCAACAAACATTGGCTAGAATTGGCGGCATAATCCATTGTGGTTCGTCCCAAGCTTGTCCAACACGAAGGATTGCAATCGACATAATTAAAAGTTCAAGTAAGATGGGCTGAACGTAGCGATCATATGGAATAGGGATTTGCGTATCTTGAATTATTTTCTTCGTCTCATTTGTATAGCATGGCCCTGAGCTGTTAACTTATTGTACTCAAACCGCTCATTTTTCCACAATGTAAGTGTAAGGGCGTGCAATTTGATTAAACTCTTTTTGTATACAAGGCATAGCTTTCGTCATTGCATGTCGATTATTCTGCAACTTGTAGCGTCCGCACCCCTTTATTATTTGTTGCACTTTCGTGTTCTCAAAAAATGTGAAACAAATAAGGAACATTGGATATGTTGTTTCTCGTGCATCTACAATACCCGTTCCTATAATATGATCTTACGTGACCTGTGTAAAAAGGAAAAAAACCTAATCAA
The DNA here is from genome assembly GCA_916181665.1 of Avena sativa. Lineage (NCBI taxonomy): Eukaryota > Viridiplantae > Streptophyta > Magnoliopsida > Poales > Poaceae > Avena > Avena sativa. The sequence goes on from OV702295.1 coordinate 172,085,152, forward strand.
ACGATATCTTGGGTTCATTTGTTAATTTTATGGTGGCCCAACCATATAATATTTTGGTCTAAAAATTCACAGACGAACTATATACGATATGTTCATGATTTATTTCACATTTTATGTAGAACTTGGTAGTGTGACATGCAAAAAATACTTGCGGATGCAACTAGTGGCAAATTGTAATTTCCGCCGTGGACGTCTCTAGGGGCTCCGACCGCATGATACATGCAGGTTCTCACTGGCAAGTGGGACCGATCTAAACATGACACACATATCCTTGATTTAATGGCATGCCCGTTAAATCTTGTGTCCATGCACGTAGCACACTTCTCTCATTTTTCTGCGCGGTTGCATGCTGGACACGTGTAATTCCATGTATGTATGAATATATGCAACATGCAAAAATTACCACGGACACACCCGTATGTGCATTTTATCCGGTATATATATTTTAAGTCCTTGTACTACGACTTCTGCATGTAGGGGAACAAGGTGAAAGTACATATATCCATGTCGCGTCTACTACTACTTGTAGTAGTTCGTCCTCCTATTTTTCGTTAAAAATACTATGTTGAAACAAAATCTGTAAAAAGAAAACCCTTAGGTCAAACTGATGTTACTAGACCATACTGCACCTCTGATATGTAGGAGTAGCTCTATGGCGTGCTAGTCTAACTTACAGTAAATTCTAGGTACCGGTGACGTCCTCGATGCTACTGTTGATAGAGCAAGCAAGTAAAATCTCCCTCCTCTCATTTTTTGTTTGCCTCTCCATCTTCTTCCCCAGTCCCCAGTCCTCATGCCCACACCGCCCACGATCTCCCCCACGCTCTCTCTTCTCAACCGTTTCTTGCATAACGCTCCCCCTTCTCCTCCTCCAGAAAACCCCAATCGCACTTGCATCTTCCTACTCCGCCTAAATCCATCTGGCCGTGATGGCCGATTCGAAGCTCAGCAGGCGATGCAAGTGCGATCAACTCAGCGCGGACGTTGTCGATCTCATCGTTCAGCCTCTAGACATTTCCAGCAATGTTAGGCCAGCCGCATGCTGCAAGATGATGTACGATCGTATCGGCAACCATGAAGGTACGAAATGGACTTTGCACCATTGGAATGAACCCTTCCTACTCATGCCTCAGCCTGCTCATTGGTTGGACGTGAACTATGAAGAGATGATGGTAAATCTCCTACATGACACGGTGTACGACGTGGTGCCCCTCGACCACCCTCGACGCACCGCCATCCTGCCCTTCATGCAAGAAAAATTCTGGGTGGGCATGAACGGCGGCTTGCTCACCGTCGTGGACCCGAGTGTGGCCTGGTTCCTAGCAAACATCTACACCTATCGTGTAATCAGCCTTCCATCGATGGATACTTGTGGCATTAAGTGCAAGTCATTACCAATATATAATAGGTAATGCTACTACCCAGCTAGGGTTCCCACACTTACCTGTACTCTTTTCTATAATCATGCATATTTTAATTTTTTTGGCGAATCCACATCTATGGAAAAAAAGTCCAAAAAGTCGTGGGATGGATGTCTTGACCTGCTAAAGATCGTAATCTGTAGAGTTCCCACAGAAGCTGGGGGTTACACGAACTGCAAGCTCCTAGCGTTGTTCGACAGTGAAATCGCTTACCTGGAAGGCGATAACAAATTTTGGATATGTATGGACCATTTAGGTCATGGAAGCCGACAATACGATGACGTCATTGAACACGGTGGCCTCATTTTTTCGATAGCAGGTGAAGGCTACACCTACTGCTGGGATCCCACATTGGAAGGTAATTCTAGTTCCATGATACATTGTGAGTGATTTACTAAACTTGTTCTTTAACTACCTTGCTTATGTTTTACCTTTCATATGACTGAATGATCACATCCTTTATGTCCTAAAAAATATGGATGAACAATTTATACTAATGAATTAGTACCAGTAATAAATCTTTCAAAAATATAGTGTATGACAGCGTCCCTGCACTAGTACATTCGTTCATTTCAGAATATGAAAAGTATTAACCATCATCTAAAATTTGAGGCAACCATACTGAAGCCGGGTTTCTTGATTTGTTTGTACTTTTAGGCCCTCCTCAGATTGTAGGCATCATATAGGATTTTTGTAGGACACCAATGTTTTCCTTTGGATCACCGTAGGATTTTTGTAGGATTTGGATCCTTATGAATTCCTTCAAATGATTTATACTCAATTTTGGAGGAAAATTTCCATCCACTCCAACCTCTTTGTACAATTCCTTCGGATTTTCTATGCAATCAAACACTACACTTCATCCAAAACCCTGTAGGTATCAATTCCTATAGGATTCAAGTGGACATGCCTCTATATCAATAAAAAGTGGTGCTGCCATCATTTTTTCTCATTCATGTGTTCATGTGATTCTAAGAATCCCTCATTTTTAATATAACTGAATGATCGGTCCCTCTTTTAAAACATACAACAACTAGGAAAGTAAGATATGTAAGAAGTAGAATAAGCAAAATCAATTACTAATCAGGATTGTCCTATTCACACTATTATCATGAACATTGAAGAATGCTGGTGTTAGAATAGGTATGCCAGTAACACACTTTTTTTGTCTCCAATTCGGATATTGTAGGAAACAAGGAGCTGCCATTTGTAATCCCAGCACCTATTCTGAATAATCGGCCAGGCATGTGGTTCCTCGCTCGATTGGCTGACAGCGAATGCTTGATGATCATAACTAAGGCATATGGCATGGGGGTTGCCCATGGCGAAGAGGCTGAAGTCATTCCCCATTCTTAAAATGGGACTAACTTACGCCTATATCCATCCCCTCGTGTCTATGATTTTGAACACGATCCTAGCTATACTGGGCCTGCAGGGGTCATCATTTGGAAGAAGGTTAACAGTCTGGGTGACAACTTTTTTTTTCTCGGTCTCATTTATCCAATAATTGAAAAGATAATGAAGAAACACGAATGCCAGTCTCCTAACGGAACATTGTTCCCATTTGTAAGAAAAAACTTTGTGTACACAACATACATGAGGTTTCGTGGAATACAATTCCCTCAGATTAAACGTTGCAACCTCCAGGCGACTGAAGGTGAGCCTGGGGCAGTTATCAGCCATCCAAAATATGGTTGGAACAGTGTGAAACATGTGGAAATTTGGTTTAGGCCTAGTTTAGGTGTGGTAGGCTCGTTGTTCCGTTTCTAGACTAAGTTGTGCATCTTTATCGTGTATCACTGTGTCATCTTTTTTGTGTAATGGTTCAACAGTTGACTGTTAGTACACTGATTTTATTGGCTAGTTTGAATCAGTTTATATGAGCCCTAACATGCTATTGTAATTAGTATTGCCTTCCACGTTATAATCCATGTAGTGGTGCTAATCTCTCAGTGTCATTTCTGTACTATATTTATATGTACTCTTACTGTATAGCTTTGTGTTTTTAGAGGAATATTCCTTCTGCGCAGAAAAAGTAGGTCACCGTATCGAGGAAACAGGCTTTAACTAGGTCGTAATTGATCTAGGCTCGGTACGCTAAACCAGGAAAAAAAGGTTTATGCAATTTTCTAAAAACAAATTGTTTATGCAAACTTTCTTAGTGTATGTGAAATGAACAAGGCAAGCTCTGATGTGCTGACATTATAATGTGATGTGCTAGTGTACAAACTGGTTGTATTTGTTGTGTTCGAAACTGTGAACTAAAAGTGTGAATTATTTGCCTTTTTTCATGATGACAGTGCCACATGTTGTCGCTAATTGCGGCATGTATTAATTTGATCATATTGAAGCATACAACTTCGATTGATCAGTATAAGCTGGTGCTTACCTGAGCTGTCAGAAGCTGGGCAAGTCAAGGCCATTGTGTCTCAATCACCTATAGTTTAAATGACATGATTACATGGCTTTAAGTATATCAAATCGATTTGGCAGATTCAAAGCCACCCAAACCATCTTGAAATATGACCTTTCCTGAAAGAATGATCCTCTGTTGTAAGACTTGAAGATGACAAGATTTTATGTCAATCAGTCAAACTCCCTCTAGTACTTTCCATGTTCAAAACCTATGCTGCCAAAGTTCTTTGCTAGCTAGGTCATATCAAGTATTACAATATCGTTCAATTTTCACACATTTCAAGTTCATTATTTTGGATGCCGCGTTGGTACAGCCAGGTCAGGTGGACCATCGACCTTCAGTACAATGTATTTTTACTAATCAGCCTATGGAAATTAATTTTTCAAACCCACTTCGGACAAAAACATTCCATAATCTTGTTTCAAAACAAATCTTCCCTTAATTATCCTCTTGGTGGTGAGCAGAGCTGCCAAACCCCAGTACATTTTACCAACTATATTGAATTTTCACTAAGGAGCAACCGAAAATATTAGACATTCGACCGAAGTCCGACCCAAAATAATGCAAATTCAGTGAGGATCTTGTTAGAAAATAGTACTTTCGACCCAACTCTAGCCAAAAATCTCGCTAATTTATCCATTTTGGGGTCAGGTTAGCCGTGGGCCGGCAATCCTCAACACATTGTTACTTTTTTAAGCATGAAGCACACTAAAGAAGCCCATGAAAATAAGCCCATTTATTCACAAGATTGGACCCCAATTTTTTTGTATCGCCCAAAATCTTCTTAATTTAGCATTTTTCGTTCCATTCTGATAAAGTATAGTTCAAGCTTTGCCTACCCAATTTTTATTTATACAAACCATGTAGCATTTTTTATGGCAATCCTCAGGATCACTGTCTTTTCATTTTAAGTGATTTCAACATTTCTAAACCTAATATTTTAGGAGTATCATAGTTGGTTCTAGCATAGTTGAAGCGCATGTATTTTCCATTTGTTTAAGTCTTCAGTTCGATTGAAATCCTATGTTTATCAATATATATATATAATTTCTAGCATACACGTTTTTTGCACACAGAAGGATGATATCTGAGACCCGGCAACGTTACCAAGCTCAAAACAGGGGCACAACCGAAAAAAAAATTCCAACATACACATGTGACCTCTATAGAGGAGGTTGGCATGTGGGGACCCACCAGCGAGATCTAATACAGAGCAGGAGTCGAACGACGTTGTCAAGTTCCAAACAGGGAGGCGTGAGCAAGTAAAAAGTCCAGCATGTACACGTTTCTTGTACTGAGAGGCTGACATGGGGGACCCACGAGCTTGTATAAACGACCAATGTATCGAGCAATGTTGCCAAGTTCAAAACACGAAGGCGCAAGCGTGAAAAAAATCTAGCATGGACACATTTCTTTGTAATGAGATGCTGACATGTGGGACCCGTCAGCCTTTATAAACGACTGATGCATCGAGCAACGTTGCCAAGTTCGAAATACGGAGACGCGAGCGAGAAAAAAAGTCCAAAACACACACGTTCTTCTAATGAAATGCTTTCATGTGGGATCCAGCAGCTTGAACAAATGGCAGATTCGTCGAGCAACGCTATCTAGTTAGGAACAGGGTAGCGCTAGAGAAGAAAAAATTTAATTATATGCACACGATTATTCTAGTGAGATGCTGAAATATGGGACCCACCATCCTTAATAAACGGATGATGCAGCGAGCAACACTATCAAGTTAACACGGAGGAACGACCGAGGCAAAAAATCCATCATACACATGTTTCTTGTAATGACGGATGACATGTGAGCCCAGTTGCGTGAATAAACGGTAGATGCATCTAGCAGCACAATCAAGTTCGTAACAGGGTAGCAGGACCGAAGGTAAAAATTCCATCATACACACGATTCTTATAATGAGAGGCTGGCATGTGGAACCCATCATCGTGATTAACGGCAGATAAATCAAGCAATGTTATCGAGTTCAAATCAGGGAGGCACGAGCTAAGGAAAAAATCATCATGCACATGTTTCTTCTCCTGTAAGGATGACATGTGGGACCCAGCTGCGTGATTAAACTATAGATGCATCTAGATGCGCTATCAACTTTGGAATAGGATAGCGGGACCAAAGGAAAAAATTCCATCATACACATGATCCTTGTAATGAGAGGCTGGCATGTGGGACCCAGAATCATGAGATCGAGGAAAATTATTGATTTCATATTAGGGAGGTACGATCCAAGGAAAAAGAATCCATTATGCACACGTTTCTTCTAGTGCGAGGATGACATGTGGGACCTAGCAGCTTGATTAAATGGAATTTGCATTGAGCGACGCTATCATGTTCGGAATAGGGAAGGAAAAAATTCATCATACACACGATTCCTCTAATGTGAGGAAGACATGTGGGACCCAGCAGCCTGACTAAATGGATGAGGCATCAAAAAACGTTATCAAGTTCCAATCAGGGAGGAGCGACCAAAAGTTTTGGTCCGCTAGAGCCACTGACGTCTAGGACCCACACGCAAAAAAATATTTTGGCGAGTCAATATCTAGCGAGCAAGTGGAGATCTTACTTCCGCCACGCGCTCTTCGAGCTTCATCCATGTTTTTAGCATTTTCGTTATAGTAGAGGGGCGTGAAACCGAAAAAAGTTTTGCATCGGCTATGGTCGAGCTGAGATTTTCGTCGCGAAAGACGCGCCTTCTACGAAGACCGACGATCCCAGTCGTTGTAGAAGAAAACATTTCTTGTAGTGACATTCATAGATTGAGGCCAAATTTTCTATAGTGTTCAAGCAAGAAGCTCAAGGTTGGAAAGAGCTCACCATGGAAGAATACAAGAGATAACTCTGCTGCCAGCCCGATACAGAGGCCAATGAAGCAGGCTGGGTACGCCCACTGGGAGAAAACCACTAACTACTTCGCCAACGTGCTGAGTGAATTCGGGTTAAATATGCTTGCCATCCCCAGTTTATTTTTACCTTGTTTTGTGGGCGAGTCTCCTCTGACCAACAAGTTGAAGACCTCCACTGCCTGCATCTGGGATGTCCACCTAAAGGAGGAAGATGGCAACATTTTCATGGACATAGGATGGCCAGATTTTGCCAACGCACATGCTTTGAAGAAAGGGCAGCTCCTGGTATTCAAGAAGCTTACCACTAGATCCTTGAAAGTAATTTTATTTGATAAACATTGTTACGAGAAGGTGATTAGATGTGTAGGTTATCACCCATGACCCATCATTGGAGGAACAATATGAATCATAGATGTATTAAGTTGGTGCATGTTCGGTTTAGATTGCAACTGTTCTATATAGAGGCGGTCTAAGTACACCCCTCTCTTTCATGTACTCAATCTTATAAATATATGTGTGGCCTGATTATTTGAGTGTAGAATATGGTCTCACTTTTCTTTATAATCATGGCCTTTCTACAACTATTGAATTTCAATATCAACATTGTTGAATCTGCTAATTATTTTGGCCCATTGTCTATGTACTGCTGAATCAGTCACTTTGAAATGTTGTTGAATATGTCAAGTGCTGCTGATTATAAACTAGGAATCTGTCAATATTTTTCCCTTATGATGTACTACTGAATCTTTCGAATGCTACTGAATCTGACAAATGTTCTGTCCTTACTATTACTAAAATATTTTGTAGGGCTGAAAGAAGAATTTAATTCTCTCTAGACTGCTATTTAATTTCAGGTCTATTTTGGTGAATCAGTCACTTTGAAATGCTGCTGAATCCGCTTCTAAATATGAACTGAGAATCTGTCGATATTTTTCTATCTTATTATGTACTGCTGAATATTTCAAATGCTACTGAATCTGTCAAAAGTTGCGTCGTTGCTTCCTGGCTATTTGCCATAGAGCTTTTGCCTTTCTGTCATCAGAATCGTTGGATGTGTTTTGTACATAGATGAGATGGGTAAAGATACAACATGATTTGTCATTTGGATATCAGTCCAGTTTTGCCCCAGGCGGAGTGTGTGTCCCTCATACTTACGTTTTTCACAAGAATTTATTTTTTAAATAATTATCCCTTTTTCCTCATCCCTTGTTTGTTTTCGCCCTCCATTTTTTTTGTTTTAATAATATTTCCCCTCCCTTAGTGAGGTCTTTGTTTTGAGTCCCGCCGAGTAGATGAGAGGAAAGGTTGCCCATTCGGCCCCTGTTTAGCCCAGAATATTTTAATTCGCCCTTTAGGGGTTAGGGAAATGCTGAGCACAACCTAGTGAAATTATAGAAAGGACCATGCAACATAGCCATGAACATTTTAATTCAGCCATTTAGGGGACACTGCTAAGAATAGCCAAGTGAAATTCGAGAAAGGAGCCCATGGAGAATAGCGCATGTAGAATAGCCAAATTATTTTTATTTTTAATTGAGAATAAAAAAATTGTCTACCAGTATTTTTAAGAAACTACTCCATCATGTGATATTATTAATTGAGATGCCAGGAGCGATGCCCTTTTATATTTTAAAATAGATATACATGGACACAAAATATTTTTAAGAAGACTAATATATAAGGTGTAGTACTAATAAACGTTTAATATTATCTTTTCTACAATTATCTTTGTTGTAGCGGTAACACACTCAGTTTATGTCAATTTAATTTGATGAACGACTTTAGTTCGAATCCCCGGTGAATTAATATATATATATATATATATATATCTTTGGTTTACATCTTCTTCTAGCAATTCGCATTGTAGAGAGGCTGACATCACGGACCCACCAGCGTGTAGTGTCCATCGAATTTAATGGGTAGGTTTGAAAAAAAGTAAATACTTCTACAAAGAGGCTGTCAATGGGCCCCCAGTAGCAATACCATACATGGCTGTCGCATCGAGCAATGTTGCCAATGTAAAAACAGCGGAGGTAGTCGAAAGAAAAGTCCATCATACACACATTTCATTTATAGAGAAACTGACATGTGGGACCCAGGAGCGAGACCTTATGTAGCTGATCCATCTAGCAACATTGGAAAGTTAGAAACAGGGAGGCGCGAGCGAGAAAAAAGTCCAACATGCTCACGTTTCTTCTAATGAGAGGCTGTCATGTGGGACCCGGCAGCATGACCAAACAGCAGATTCGTCGAGCAACCCTATTGAGTAATGGATATTGAAGCTGACATGTGGGACCCAACAATGGATATTGAGTAACAATTTTTTAAAAGAATGATACCTGGGACCTAGATAATCTGCTGCTGCATCTAACAATGTTGCCAAGGTAATATACACATGTTTCTTTTAAACGGAGGCTGGTATCTAGGACCTAGCCTAGACATGTGTCATGCATAGAGCATGCTGACATCTAGGACCCAACAACGGACCAAGGTCAGAACAATGGAGGCGGCCGAAAAAATGTCCATCTTAGCATGTTTCATTTACAGAGAGGATAACACATGGGACCCACCAGCAAGACCTTGTTCTGCATCGATCAATGTTGCCAAGTTCAAAACAGGGACACTAATAGGAAAATGGCCATTGGTGGTACACCTGAAAAGGGCATCCGTGGCGCACTAGTCGTGCTCCACTAGCCTCGCGTTGCGTCTATCTCCTACCCATAGCGCACTGCCTAGTGTGCTACGGTTATGTCGAGATAGGCGTAGCGCACCTGCAAGTGCGCCACGACTAGTAAGGCAGGTGCGCTACAGGCAAGATCTTCTGTGGCGCACATTGCAGTGCGCCACTAATCTACGCATGTGATCTTTAGTTACAGTGCGCCACTAAATCTATGCCATGTGCGCCACGGGCGTTTTTTGTTTTTTTTAATTTCAGAGCCAGATGATATACAATACAGATTATATAAAATATTACAGGAAGATATACGCACACAGATATAAGATATACAGTTATATATATAAATACACAATTTGCAAAAAAAAGATTGAAACAAATACATATAGATTAGTGCCATACATGAATACGTCGTATAAGTTACATTGTTTCGATCAAGTTACAAAGTAGTTGGTGACATGCGAATACATACGTGTCTCGAACAAGTTAGAGCTCGGAAGCTCTCATAGACATCTAAACTAGCTAGAAACAAGCGCGGGATAAACAACCAGAGACGATAAGCATCACCGCGATGAAGGTGTAGGTCTTCATCCCGTTCCTCGTCCTAACTCCCGCTAGATAGCGTGTGTATCTAGCTTCTGCCTCCGCCATAGTGTTGTACCCTTTGTAGCTATTGCTGCTGAAACAGTGCACCTGTCTCAGGCAGTCTTCTCAATCATCGTAGACTTTGGGAACCCGTACCTTGTACACGATGTACCACGTCATCTATAACTTGACAATATTAATTAACTGGTGATTGAAAAAAACATGTATAATTAAAGTCACGTATGAATATACACTTATATAAAGTACTCCCAACTCAAAAAGACCAAAGTAACTCAAAAGGCATGGCTCATATATAACTAGGTTGTTCGACACAGGAATATGCTATGATGGAACTGTCCGCCAAGTAGGATGCACAATACCTGGACTTGTGCATATCACAAGGCGGACAATCCCATCGCAGCACATTCACATATATAGTGTGCCACAATATTTCAATCATCGGAATTCTCGAAAAAGACCAAAGTAACTCAAAAAGCATTCCTCATATATAACTAGGTCATTGGACACACGAATATGCTACGACACAACCGTAATACAAGTAGGATGCACAACACCTGGACTTGTGCATAGCACTAGGCTTACAATCCCGTCACATCACATTCAGATATATAGTGTGCCACGACATTTCAATCATCGGCATTCTCGAAAAATACCAAAGTAACACAAAAAGAATGCCTCATATATAACTAGGTCATTGGACACAGGAATATGCTACGATGGAACAATCAGCCAAGTAGGATACACAACACCTGGACTTGTGCATATCACAAGGCTAACTATCCTGTCGTAGCACATTGACATATCTAGTGTGCCACGACATTTCAATCATCGGCATTACTCTCGAAAAAGACCAAAGTAACTCAAAAAGAATGCCTCATATATATATATTTACATAGGTTGTTGGACACAAGAATATACTACGACGGAATGGTGAGCCAAGTAGGATGCACAAGACCTGGACTTGTGCATATCACAAGGCTCACAATCCCGTCGTAGCACATTCACATATATAGTGTTACACGACATTTCGTCATTATTGAAAAAAGACTAATAAAGTAAGGAAAAAAGAAGGACCAAAGTGAGCAAAGGACCAAAGAGTAAGCAAAAAGACCAAGCATTGATTCATATACAATAATAATAACCAAAAGAAGTAAGCGATGATTCATAAACCTAATAAGATAAGTAGTAGCATGTACACTTGTTCACACACACACAAAGGTCTTCTATAGTTTGGAACTACAACTAGGCCAACATCAAGCCTTCGGGCTCGGCTCAGGGAATGGGAGGACGCCTTGTATCGTCATGAACTTCCTATAGTCATCCTGTATCTCTAGGCGATCTTCTATGTCACGGTTATTCGGAATATTTCCTCCATAGAAGATCCCCCCCGAAGTCATGACATCACGAAAGATGATTGCCCCAAACTGCTGCTGGATGCGATACATCTCTTGTCTAATATCTGAATTAGCGATCTTGGCCTTGGCTTTGGCCCACTGTTTGAGATGATCTGGCAGCGTAGAATTCTGCTGGTCTAGTAGGAACGCCCTCATGTGATGGAGTGCGTAGTAGTCTTCCTTCTTACTTCTTTCCGACTGCTTCACGCAGGGGAACTCTGTTACGTGGTTGAAGACGTTCCTGCCGAACTTGACCTTCATACGCACGAAGGTGGTGCCTGCCGTTGAGGCATAGCCAGTGAGAGCATCATCCAGAACTTTCTTGATCTTGTCATAGTTTTTCTTCTTTTATAGACTCCCCGAGTCGAAATACGTGGCGTGCGAATGCTTCGGCGATAAGGACATGAGCATGCACTGTTCATCTCTGTGCAAAAAAATCAAATGGAATGTGTTGGAAAAAGAATGATGATAATCTAATAAAGCCAATCGATGGTGGCGAGTGAATAACGACTTACTCGGGAAAGTAAGGAACGAGAATATATTCCTTTGTCTTGTTCACCATGAAGATTATTTTTAGGTATGAGGCCATGATACGTCGTTCAGTGGCGCTTCCCAAGCAGCCATCACGCATGTAGTAGGGGTCCACTATAGCGATGCCCGGTGTGTTCTATCTAATGATCTACATGGCCAGGCTGAGAGAAAACAGGCGTACCATGGTATAGTGCAGCGGGTATAGGTGGAACATATTGAAGATGTCGTCAAACCGCAGGAAGAACAGGTCCACAAGGGCATTGTGGATGAAGCCCAAGCCTGGTGGCACCTTAACCACGAATACCGAGTGGGAGGGATCGTTCTCTGCTAGAAGGCGTGTCTCTATCATCAGCACACCGTCATGCACACTCTTTAGTTCCGAACTAGCGATCCTCCTCAAATTCTTAGGTAGCATGGGCTCACCCACCACATGAATCCTCCACATAATACCCTTGGGTCTTGTTGACGCCACCGGCTGGCTCGAGCTCCTAGATTTTCTTTTCCTGGCCTTTTTTCCTTTTGGATAGCGGGCAGGCACCGCAATCTGAGCACCGGCCGCCCTATGTAATGTGTCAGGGCATAGAATAAAGGGTCGGTTGGCTGTATCATCTGGCTCGGTGAAGGCGCAAGCTAGAGGCGTCTCCTGAGAACCAAACAGAGGCTTCGTGATAGTGGGTTTCTCTGTGGGGCCACCAGCTGGGTCTTCGTTGCTAAACTGAGTGTTGAAGAAGTGATCATTCCAGTCTTCATCGTCCTCGGCCGGATCCTGCGCCATGTGCATATAATCACATGATCATCCGACCCACCGCGTGGAGGTGACGACTATGGAGATAAGGGGGCCTTGCCACCGCTTGTCGCTGGCACAACATGCGGTGTTGTTTTCTGTGGCGTGATGGCCCCCGCCATCTCCAAACGGGTTATGCTCTTTGGCCATTGCAAGAATAAGCCGAAGCAACTTCTGAGGACGGCCGGCTCTTCTTCATCCACTCCTAGGGGTTGAATGGGAGGTTCCAGGTCATCACAGCCCCGTAGCACCCGACTAATTTTAACCCTGTGCATGCTATCTAGCATCGGCCTTGAGTGGAACGTGTGCTGCAAGTGTTGAATGATGGTACCCTTGGAAACATCCCTCAGCTCGTTGTTCACGTATCATAAGAGAGTGCAAGGAACATCCGCCTGCGGAAAACATGTACGACGTCGTCAGAGAGATGCCATAAGAGTAATAGATGGTGTGAAAGGCGGTAAAGCAATTTGTTTACCATGATGGCGTCGAGATCGGCTAATGTCGAGGCACCGCATACGACGACAGGCGTGCAAGAGACGGATGGGATGCTTGATGGAGTGGTGCCGGCTGCCGGTGTATTCTCCCTACCGGGTGCTTAGAGCTCCGGTGTTGCCGCGACGATGGCAGGGGGGTCACCAACATGTCCGGCGCCGCGGTGATGGCAGGGGGAGTCACCAACAGTTCCGGCGCGGTGGTGCTAGCGGGCGGAGTCACGAAAACATAATTCGCCTGATTCGTCGGTGTCGCGTTGTTCGAGTGGTTGCTGACCATGCTTGGAATCGGGCACGACCCTTGTGGACCACCCGCACTCCAGTTTGCTATTGACTCCACCAAGGTAGGAAGGATGGACGTGAGGGTGATTGCCAGGTTGTCTTGGATAATCTGCGGGATCCGCACCACTTGTTCCTTAAGTTCTTGAACCTCGCGGTTTTCCTCCTCGCTTCTTCTCGACGGCGCCACACACGTCCTTGGCGGTGGACCAAAATGATCCACCCAATTCTTACCCCGAAGCCGTCCAAATGTCCATCCAACGATGGCTTCGTAACCGGCCCTATTTTCTTAGCCCGGTTCATCGCCCTGTTAAAAGGGTTATCCCAGCGGGTGGCCGCCGTCGACCCCTGGGATGAGGAACCCTGGGATCCATGACAAGCAACAATTTCCTCCTCTTGCAGAAGAAGTAACAGTGAACCGTTTAGAAACCAGACTTCATCGATTAGAATGCAATTGAGTTGATCCATGGTCATTAAATTACTTACCACAATTTCCTCGAATTCCTTCACCGTAGGATCCGCGGTGAGTTGTTTTTTTTTGGGTCCACATGGTAACGGGCCATGATGAAGTTTCAATGATGCCCATTTTGAATTTCGCAAAGGGGTTAGCTATCCCCTTAGCTCTATACTCTTCGTCCTCCTTATCCCATTTGGCCTCCACGGTTGTTCTGTATCCACCAGATACGAGATGGTGATGACCTATATTCATCGCCTGAAGCACCTTTCACCGATTACTCTTGGCCAGGGCTCTTTCGGATTCACACCTCTCCTTGAACTCCCAGAACTGATCTTCGGTGATCTGAGGGTCAATCTTCTGGATCTCCTCGAGACTTTTGCCTTCTTTATAGATCTTCTTCCTTATCCGGGTTCTCCAGTTGGCCTAGGCGGTGCTCATCTTTGTGAGAGCGGATTTTTTTACTTCATTCCCATGATAATTTGTGTTCCGGTACTCAGCGGGGAACTTGTATCTTGCATGGAGCTTCTCGAAGAGGAGTGTGCGCAAGTGGCCATTATCTTTATGCCGGAGATTCTCGGTGTTGATCGAGATGGTTTTCCGCGTGATCGCCGCCACTTTCCCACCGTACCCTCTGACGACAAGGTCGGGCTCCAAAGGAACCCCTGTTGGGCTCACTTCGGTAATTTATACTCTGACGGTGCCAACCGTGTTCGGGCGCCGTTCCTTCTGCTTCTTCTTAGGAGGATTGCTACCACTCCCTGTGCCCTCGCCGCCATTAGTGGTTTCATCATCCGCCGTTCCTTCAGCTTCTTCCTCCGCGTCTTCCATCTCATCGTCCTCGCTCTCCGAAGGATGATATTCTTCATCGTCTTCTAGCCGCTGGGCCGCCTCCCAGAATGTCAACTGTTTATTCGGAGGTCTGAGTTCTCCTTCAGTGCTGATGCACTTAGAACAACTAGCCTCTTCATTGTAACACATCTTTGCACTAATAAAAAACAAATAATTGGTTACTAATAAAGTGCCAAAAAATCCGGCATGACCTTTGCTAATTATCTTAAACTAGGATTGCCCGATTTCTACCGAAACGGAAGTTAATCAACATTCCGGCAAAAATCGGGACTCATTTCATAGAAGCAACTGCATACAGATCATACACCTCCATCATGGCCTTGCCATTTCAAAACTGATAGAAGTATACACATCAGTATAGACAGCAGCTTTGCACAACAGTATACAGCAGAAAAAAATCAATTTATACACAGCTTTGCACAGGAGATTCACAACAGCTTTGCACAGTAGTAAAAAATGCCACTAACCTATTTATTGACAGCAACTACACAACCTACTTCTTGCTAACAGTAACCTACTTCTTGACAGCAACTAACTAAACTGAGAAAAATTGCACAGTTAGACCGACATGACTGAGAATAACATTTGGTAGACATAATATTATTCATCCATGGTTGAAGGAATCTCATACTTGTCGGTATTGGATGGAGAGATAACCACAACTATAACAGAATTTCCTAAGCTGAGAAAGTAATCACAAACACACAGACGAATAGAACTTTCAGATTTACCCAAGAAAGTAACCACAAGATTTTGATTATCCCTAGCATACTACTTGATGGCCAAGCAGTAGTTGTTCTTGAATTGGACAGAAGCAACAAGTAAACTTTTGAGGTGGAGGTCATTATTTGAACTATTAAAATAGTTTCATTTGTGATTATCCTTTGGACGGTTTTGTTCTAGCAGGACATGCCTGTGTAAGCGTATCCCAAGTTCAAAGACCATTTGGTCTGATCTGATACAACATTTGAAAACCTCAGGACACCCGTAATATATGTCTTCAATTATGAATTCTATATTCGCAAATACAGTTCAATGATTAGGTATAGAGTCCTCCTAAATAGCCCAGAAGCTTCATAACCATCTAGTTAACAGTCAACATCCTAAAAATAACATGAAGAGCATGATGGAATTCTAGCTAACAGTGAGCATCCTAGCTAATAGTTGTACTATATGGGATCATTATATTGTGTCCCCAAAAACAACTCAGTTGTAGTGCAGAGAAATGGAGTTGATTTATTTACTTTAGGAAGACAACTATTGATTTCTACAGGCTATTGATTTCTTGCTTTCCGTTGAAGTGCAGAGAAATGGTCTCAGTTGCAGTGCAGTGCAGAGAAATGGCATCAAATCGAAAAGGAAACAAGCTACAGGCAGAAATTCTCTCTCTGATTTCTTGCTTGCACTGGATCTGGCTAAAAATCTACATGAACTACAAGCTACACGGGAAGTGATTCAGTCATGCTTTAGTCATGATTCCTTGCTTGCTTGCTTGCAAATTTAGTCATGATTCAGCCATGGCTCTCAATTTGCTTGCAGATTCAGTCTAACCTACAATGAATCAACCGAGAAGTGGAGAGGTGAGAGAGGGGAGAAGACTCACCTCTGAGACGAGGGCGAGGACGAGCACGCGGGCGAGGTGGCTGGCGAGGCAGGGCTGTAGGCGGGCGAGGCCGCTGGCGAGGCGAGCGTGCGGGCGACGCTCCTCCTCCTAGTTGGCGACGCTCCTCCTCCACTTCTGGCATGGCGGCCTCCTCCTCCTCCTCTTGGCTGGTGATGCTCTTCCTTCTCTCCTGGCATGGCGGCCTCCTCCTCCTCCTCCTGGCTGGCGAGGCGCGTGTCGATGCAGATGGGATGTGGCAGCGGCGGCGCGTCGATGGGGATGGTTCAATCTGTGTGTGAGGACGATGGGGAGGGTAGGGATAACATGGTGAGTTGACTAGTCCAAGCCACTTAGGCGTAGCGCACCCTGGACAAGTGTGCTACGGGTCAGATAAGAGGGCGGCCATCCCACTAGTTAACACTAGCACTGCCTTATTCCACTGGTTCCGCCCACTACTCTATTCTAAACTTGTGAGCACCCAGGTTCGAATCCTGGTGCCCACATTTTTATTTTTATTTTAAAAATACTTTTAAATATTCCAAAAAATGCCCAAAAGTGGTGATATATGCTATAAATTTTTTGTTTTGTTTTTAAAATACTTTTAAATATTCCAAAAATGCCCAAAAGTGATAATATATGTCATAAAAGTGGTACAAATATGATTCAAAGTATAACTAAATTTCATAATAATTTGTCCATGAATATTACAATCTTTTTTCGACCACGTTTTTTACAATATTTTTTGAGCTAGCGTTTTACAATCTTTTTCTCTTCTTTGTCGTGATTGAATAATTTAGCCCCGGCACTTTAATATTTCATATTTTGAACGGGCTACCTTTTTTTGGGTAGGGTTCTCCTTTTTCTTCTTGTGATGTATGTTGCTGCATCGTAGTCGTCGTCTTCTTCAATCTTTGGATCGCCGTACTGGTCGAAGTCTTGCTCATTGGCGACTCCATCCATTCCTATGATGTTTATTTTTCCTCTCCTCACGACAACACGGCTAGGCTTTGTCGGGTCGGTAATAAAAAAACATTGGTCCACTTTGGTAGCTAGTACCCACGGTTCATTTTTCGCGGCCACGTTCGCATCGGCGGCCTTGGATTTGGTTGCTTCTGGTATAACCATGGTTGTGAAATACGGTTCTTCTCTTTCGACGCTCTTTGCCCATCTGACACAGAACATCGGCACATTTTATCCACAGTATTCAAGCTCCCAGTTCTCCTTGATCCTTCCATAGAATCTCTCCTTCATGTTATCATGGGTGTAGAATTCCGACGTTACGCCTGAGTTCTGATGATCACACGTGTTGTCCTTTTCCTCCGTGTAGAATGTGTAGCCGTTTATATCATACGCCTGATAGGTCACCAGGTTTTGCATGGGTCCCTGCGGCAAGGTGAATATGATCTTTTCTGTGTCAGAAGAATGCGATCGCGGGGGATTATCAAGGAGCGTCTGCCTAAACCAACGCGTGAACTCTGTGTTGTGCTCTTTGATTATTTCTCTCTATGTCGTCTGTATGCCCAGGTCATTGTACTTGTTCTCGATTAACCTTTTGTGCTTCTGTACCCAAGGATCGACCAGTTCTAAATGCTATAGCACGATGAGGTTTGCTCGATCGAAGTCTACGCATCGACAATCGAAGTCTGCATGCAGTACGCAACGACCCTCTTGGTGACCAGATCCATCGAGCTTGCCAAGGTGCCTGTTAACGGGAAGACCGACAGGGTTATCGATGTCTAGATAATTCGTGTAGAAAGAGATGTACTCTTCGGCTAGAAAGCCCTTGGCTATGCTTCCATCTGGATAGGACCTGCTGCGAACGTATCCTTTGATGTGTCTGTTCATCCTTTCGAACGCCATCATGGACGTCCTCCACGACATGGACCAGCAGATGCACCATAATGTCGAAGAATGCAGACGAGAAGTAGACATCAAGCTCGCATAGTATCACCACGATCTCCTCCTGTAGCCTCCCGAGCTGATTCACGCCAATCGACTTCCTAGAGGCCAAACAACGTTTCACGGACGTGCTCGTCCATTATCCCTCTTAGTTCAACTAGAAGTACCTGTGTCATTAGCAAGGCAGAGTCGTGCGACTTCATGCCACTGAACCTCTGCTTCGCCTCGTCTAGGTATCTGCTTATCTTGCCCGTGTAGCCGTAAGGAAATTTGACTCCTAGAAGGCACTTCAAAAACTGTTTGATCTCATCCTGGCTTAGAGTGAAGCAAGAAGTAGGGCAGTAATATTCGTTCTTCTTGAACTTTTTACCCTTCCGACGACCTTGTGTCGTCTCCGACTCATGATCATCGTCATCTTCCTATTCATTAGGAGTAGTGCGTCCTCCGAGAAGCTCCTTCCGGATGCCCATGAATATCAGGTCATGCGTTGCTTTCGAACCATTTTTCGTCCTATCTGGCATGTTGATTATGGTGGCGACCAGTCTCTCGCACACGTTTTTCGTGATATGCATGATGTCAAGGCTATGACTCATGCGGAGAAACTTCCAGTATGGAAACTCCCAGAAAACAGACCTTGTTTTCTATACCTTCAGCAGCGGCTTGTCTTGCTGCCTCTTTCGCTTCTTTCTAGGCTTAGGAAAATCTTTCCAGTTTTCAGCAATTCTTCCACTTCTTCGCTGCTCCTCCGCTCTGGGATTCCTCGGGTCTCGGATTTGCCATCGAACAGGTCTCCACATTTTCTCCATGGATCATTCTTGCCGAGCCACCTCCGGTGCGCCATGAACACGGTTTTTGAAGACCCTAGATCTTTCTCTAGTTGGAGATAGCTTGTGTTATCCATGCACCTAACGCATGTGGAGAATCCTTGGATAACCTGCCCCGAGATATACCCGCAACCTGGATATTCTTGCACCGTAGTGACCAACACGGCTCTCATAGTGAAATAATCTTGTGCACGGCGTCGTAAGTATTGGCTCTAGATTTCCATAACATGGCTAGCTCCTCTTTCAACAACCCGAGATACAGATTGATGTGGGTACCAGATTTTTTAGGCCCTTGTATTATCATACTAATTTGTATGTACTTCTTATTCATGCACAGCCATGGAGTGAGGTTGTACATCCATACAAACACGGGCCAAGTGTTGTGCATGCTGCTCTGGCTACCGAATGGATTGAGTCCATCGGTGCTCTCACCAAGCCTAATGTTCCTCGAATCTCCACCAAATTCTGGGAATTCGAGGTCCAATGCATTCCACTGGCTAGCATATGAAGGGTGCGTCAGCAGCTCGTCCTTTTCGGGGTCATCGTCATCTCCTGGCTTCTTCCTTTCTGCATTCCATCGCATGAGCTTCGCTTCCTTAGGGTCCACAAAATAGCAGTGTAGACGAGGAGTGATAGGAAAGTACCATACCACTTTTCGAGGTGCTTTCTTCCCTTTCTTGTATCGACTCATGCCGCACACCGGACATGTGGTTTTATCCACGTCCTCGCCCTGATAAATGATGCAATCATTGATCCATACGTGGTATCTAACGTGCGATAGATCGAGAGGACACCCGATTTTCTGTGTTTTGCCTTCATCTCCATAGCCTTGAGCAATACATTCAACCGGGTATCATCGGTCATGCATCCCTCATACAATGGAGTAACTGCGTCTTTGTCAAGTTGTGCAAGCTTGGATTTTTCTCGAGCAGCAGCCCTCGCATTACTCGTCTACTTGAGAAGCAGCTCTTGCAGATAAGGGTCCTGCACCCAGCCTGACGTTGTTCCATCCCGTCTGCTCCTCCCGCATCTAGATCATCATCATCTCGGTCTTCTTCCGCACCTTCACCATCTCCCGGAGACCCTTCATCATCTCGCCCGTCCTCGCCATGATGATCATCGACATGCTGCCCACCTTCACCGTCTCCATCGTCTTTGTCATCGCTTATCCAACGAGTGTATCCATCCATGAAACCATGGCGGAGCAGGTGCGCCTGCAGATTCCCGGAATCTAGGTCGATCAACCAGTTGAGTTTGCATCTTCTGCATGGATATCTTATCTCCATCTTGTTATTTCGTATCATGTCGGCTGTCGCACATTTTAAAAATCTAGCCACAATGCCTTCGCTCATTATGAGGACCATTTTTTCCTGCACGGTGTACACAGTACAATTAGAAGTTTATTAGAACCACATAATCAATGCATGCATGCAATGGCCGATAGAAAATTTTGGCATGACCTATCCTAAAATAAGGACCTTTGCGAAATGCCAAAGTCTTTCCAAAATGGAAATGAATCAACATTTTGGCAAAACAAATGGCAACTCATTCACACACAAACACAAGAGAGAGACCGATCCATACTCATGAACATATCATGTCCATACGTACATGCATGAGAATCTCGATCCTCTCCATATACACACATGCATGAGCATCGATCCTCTCCATATACACACACATGAGCATCGATCCTCTCCATGCACACATGAGCATCGATCATCTACATACATATGAGCATATCATCCATATACACATGACCACATCCTTACATGGACAACTTACCGAGATGAGAGACCGATCACGAGAGAAGATGGAAAGGAGGTGCGCGCGAGACCGGAGAGCTTCCTCTATTATGTATGTAACATCCAAGGCAAGTTCTACATGCTAAAAATGGTGAATGAGTGGATAAATTGAGGTGGGAAGGAGAAGGATCCCGACTAGATCTAAGGAAGAAGAAGGAGGGGAAAGTGAAGTGTCGGTGGTGGATGATCACATGTGCATAAAGTGGAGCTTCCAAAGAAAATGGTCGACACATCCGTGGTGCACATGGCCCTAGTGCGCCACAAGCATTCAACTAAACTGTGGCGCACATGACAAAGTGCACCACAGATGTGTTTCCCCATTTAAGGAGCAGAGGGGGCTTGACATAGGTGTAGCGCACTTGCCACGTGTGCGCTACGGCTATCCCTAACAACCATAGCGCACTTAACCCATGTGCGCTACGGGTATGTGGCATGCGGCTGGCAGGATCCTGGCCCACACACATACCCCATGTGCTCCACGGTTGTTCTAGTTACTAGTAGGTCACTACCCATAGGTGAGCCACCCTATTTTAGCCGTGGGGAACTTCAACCATGTGAGCTACGGATGTGCTGATTACCTATAGCCCTTTTCCTAGTAGTGGGAGGCGCGAGCGAGAAAAAATTCCAACATGCAGATGTTTCTTCTAATGAGATGCTGACATGTGGGATGAAGCTACCTGACCAACGGCAGATTCGCCGAGCAACGTTATCAAGTTAACACGGAGGCACGACCGAGGGAAAAAATCCATCATCCACAGGTTTAATATGAGGATGTCATGTGGGGCCTAGCTGCGTGATTAAACTGTAGATGCATCTAGCAACGCAATCATGTTCGGAATAGGGTAGCAAGAGCGAAGGAAAAAATTCCATCATACACACGATTCTTCTATTGAGAGGCTGACATGTGGGACCGAGCAGTACCATTAACGAGAATTAGATCGAGCAACGTTATCGAGTTCAAATCTGGGAGGCACGAGCCAAGGAAAAAAAATCATCATGCACATGTTTCTTCTAATGAGATGATGACATGTGGGGCCAGCTTTGCGATTAAACTGTAGATGCATCTAGCAGCACTATCAAGTTAGGAACAGGGTAGCGGGAGCAAAGGAAAAAATTCCATCATACGCATGATTCTTCTAATGAAAGGCTGGCATGTGGGACCCAACATCGTTATTAACGGCAGATAGATCGAGCAACGTTATTGAGCTCATATCAGGGAGTCACGAGCTAAGAAAAAATCCATCATGCTCACATTTCTTCTAGTGTGAGGATGATAAGTGGGACCTAGCAGCCTGATTAAAAGGCAGATGCATCGAGCGACGCTATCAAGTTTGGAACAGGCAAGGAAAAAAATTCCATCATACACACGATTCCTCTTGTGTGAGGAAGACATGTGGGACCCATCAGCCTGACTAAACGGAAAAGGCATCGAACAACGTTAAAAGATTTCAAATCAGGTAGGCGTGACCAAAATTTTGGTCCGCTAGAGTCACTAACGTCCGGAACCCACACGCAAAAAAAATACTTCGGTGAGTCAACATCTCGCGAGGAAGAGGAAATATTACTTCCGCCACACGCCCGTCGATCTTCATCCATGTTTTTAGAGGTTTCGTCGTAGTAGAGGTGCGCGAAACTAAAATAAAAAGTTCTACATCAGCCATGATCGAGCCTAGAATTTCACCAGGGAAGACGCGCCTTCTACGACGACCGACGGGGCTAGTCATTGCTGAAGGAAACATTTCTTGTAGTGACATGTGCCTTGGTACGACGACTCAATTTTTTGTGAGGGCGACTCTAATTGTCTTGCGTGTTCGGAAGTAGCCTTGGTGTAGAGTAGCAGGAGTAGTACATAGGAAGGAAACCAATTTGGTCCTTGGTGGCGAAAAAAATTCAAAATTTTCCGGTTTTGAAATTTTCACTCTTCCCAAACATCGGGAGGGAAAGGCTATTCAGAATATCGACCATTCGTAGTAGTACTTGTTATCTTATCTTGTCTTTATCTTGTATTATCTCTTACAATACCATAGCACTATAATATAGTGTATGGATAACTTTGAACATTGACCATTGTATCAAGACTGGCAAATCCAAACATTGCTAGCCGTTGAATCTTCTTTTCCATTCTTAGAATATAGAAGATTATATTGATAGTCTTTGGCACAATGAACGCTAGAATGCGCAAACCTCAAAACACACTCCATTGCTTAATTTTAGGGACCTTTAGCTAAATTCATGGACTTGCATGTAATTTTCATTTTTTATGAGGTACTTGATGTAACTTGTACTTCCAATGACCATGTTAACTGAAGCACGTCGCCCCAATTAGTTAGAAGAAAATACAACTGTCCCAATTATCACACAAAGTGGAACATTGTTTCTTATAGTTCCATAACTTCGCACACTTCACTTATTGCCGATTTAACAAAATTATCTCAAACTTGAGCTACAAGTAAGCGCGGTAGATTGTCCTTGAATTAAATGTCTTTTTGCAGGTAGATGGGTGCATCTTCTTGTAGTAAACAATGCCGCTGGTGTGAGTTTCCAACTATTTTGAAAGAACATTCTCAATTTTCCAAGTGATGACGAGATTGTTCCTTACCGCAAAGAAAGTCTGAAGAATATGGATGTGAATACCACGAGCCAAGCTTTTCAAACATATATAGTGCACCGACATGTTGTGTACTACTTATACGATTCCCATATTGCACGAGTTTTCAAACATCGACCTAGCTAACTCTGTCCACTTGAATGGCTTTATGTCGATTTATCGAAGTTAGGTCCAATTTGATCTACAAGTAAGTTGTAGGTTGCGTTGACAGTTTTGCAAAAAAAATTGGAGGTAATCATTGGTGGTCATTTAATATATCAGAAACCACCATTGAGAATTTTGACAATAGGTTCATCTTCTTACTAAGATTTTGCATCTTGACAACTTAACGAAATTGGCTCAAACTTGAGCTACAATTAAGCGCGATAGATTGCTCTTGAATTAATTGTCTTTTGGAAGGTAGATGGGTGCATCATCTTTAGTAAACGATGGAGTTGGTTTGAGTTTCCAACTATCAGGAAAGAACATTCCCAATTTCCCCATATTTTGGGAATTTTAAAACTTTGTAGCTAACTCTGCCGACATGAATGAGACTTTGTTCTGATTTATCAAAATTAGGTCAAATTTGAACTACAAGTAAATTGTATGTTGCTTTGAAAGTTTTACGAAAAATCTTTTTTGTGGTTTTCGATATACTGAATTCCTGGATGGCTTCAACAGATTTTTTGAAACTTTTAAGAGCATACTTTTAGTTAAAACTCGACATGGTCGGTGGGAGTACGGTTTACATCGAAGAAATCAAAAAATACAAAATTACATAGAGGTCACTAAATTTAGCACAAAGGTCCCTAAATGTAAGCGAGGAATAGCGATCGGGTCCTTCTCGAGTGAGAAGGTGAGTCATACCCTTCGTACAACTGTACTTACTACACACACACAAACAAAAAGATCCTCACTTTCTAACCGGCGTGCTGCTAGTCACAGGGTATGAAATGGAACGAAAAGGAAGGTCTATGCACATGCGCCACCAAGAGATTGGACATAGGGTTTAAATTATTTCTAAGATTTTGCATCTTGACAATTTAAAGAAATTTGGTCAAACTTGAGCTACACAAGTAAGAAAACAAAAGGGAGGCAGTGCAAGCCTTTATAAAAAGAGAGGCAACGCGAGAGCAGCGAACAGGAGGAGTTGAAGGCGGTTCGATGTCAGAGCAAAGTTATGATGGATTCCTAACATGAGGTACTCCTGCCGCTTACAGTGTATACTCTACTAGTACTAGGAAACTTCAGGACCTATGCACGCAAAAAATTGTGTGTTTTATCTCTCCTTCACTGCCTCTCATCTCTCCACCCCTCTCCCCTCGCGCACAATCCAGGTTGATTTCTCCCTCATCCACAGCGTGGCGCTGCACACGTGTGCCATGTTATAATGGATCTATTTTTTGAGAGGGCTGCTCTATTTCTCGGGATTTATCGGCAACTGCATTGGTGTGGAGTAGGAGTAGTAGTATATAGGAAGGAAACCACTTTGGTCATTGGCGGCCAAAAAAATCAAACTTTTCCGTTTCGAAATTCTCACTCTTCCCAAACATCGGGAGGGAAAGTATTTTCAAAAGACTGGCCATTTGCAGTAGTACTTATTATTTTATCTTTATCTTGTCTTATCTCTTACAATACCATACCACTATAGTTTAGTGTACGGATAACTTTGAACATTTACCATTGGATCAAGACTGGCAAATCCAAACATTGCTAGCCGTTGGATCTTCTTTTCCATTATTAGCATCTAGAAGATTATATTGATAGTACTTGGCACAATGAACGCTAGTATGCGCAAACCTCAAAACACACTACATTTCTTACTTTCAGGAACCTTTTCCTCAATTCATGGACCTGGATGTAATTTTCATTTTTTATGAGATCCTTGATGTAACTTGTAGTTCCATCAACCATGTTAACACAAGAACCTCGCTTCTATGGGGCCTACCACAGATAGAAGAAAATGCAACCACCGCATTTATCACACATAGTGGACCACAGTTTCTTATATAATTCCTTTTTTTAGCATTCCTAGCTAACTTCACACACTTCACTGACTTCTTGTCGACTTAACGAAATTAGGTCAAACTTGAGCTAAAAGTAAGCGCGGTAGATTAATCTTGAATGTAATTTCGAATGTACATGGGTTCATCTTATGTTATCGAACAATGTTGTCGGTGTGAGTTTCCACTTCGGTCCTTGGGGGCAAAAAAAATAAACTTTTCCGGTTTTGAAATTTTCACTTGCATCCGAAACATCAGGAGGGAAGGTTATTCAAAAAATTGGCCATTCGTAGTAGTACTTATTATCTTAACTTTATCATTTCTTATCTCTTAGAATACCATACCACTATATAGTGTAAGTATAACTTTGAACTTCGACCGTTGGATCAAGACTAGCAAATCGAAACATTGCTAACCGTTGGATCTTCCTTTCCATTCCTAGCATCTAGAAGATTCTGTTGATAATCTTTAGCATGTACAATGAATGCTAGTATGCACAAACCTCAAAACACACTTCACAGCTTAGTTTCAGGGATGTTGTACAAAATGCATGGACTTAGATGTAATCTGCATTTTTTATGAGGTCCTTGATGCAACTTGAACTTCCATCGACCGTGTTAACTGAAGCACATCGCTCCTACTAGACGTTCCACAGTTAGAAGAAAATGCAACTGCCCCAATTATCACACAAAGTAGACCACAGTTTCTTATAGTTCCATTTTTCAAGGTTCTAGCTAACTTCACAAACTTCACTCACTTCTTACCGATTTGACGAAATTATGTCACACTTGAGCTACAAGTAAGCGTGATAGATTGCTCTTGAATTAAATGTCATTTCATGGGTAGATGAGTGCATCTTCTCGCAATAAAAAACACCCTTTATGTGGTTTTCCTACTATTAGGAAATAACATTCTAAATTTTCAGAGTGATGCCCCATTTTGTTCCTTTCCAACAAGAAAGTCTGAAGAATATGGATCTGAATGCCACATGCCAAGCTTTCGGACATATATAGTGGGCCGACATGTTGTACTTATTATTCCTATGTTTTATGAGTTTTCAAACTTCGTCCTAGCTAACTCTGTCCACTTGAATGGCTTGAAGTTGATTTATCGAAATTAGGTCAAATTTCAAAGTCAAGTAAATTGTAGGTTTCCTTTAAAGTTTTATGATACTTTTGGATGTGACCATTCGGGGGTCATTTCATATATAACAAACCACCACCACTACTAGGAAAATGGCTATAGGTAATCAGCACATCCGTGGCTCACATGGTTGAAGTGCCCTACGGCTAAAACAGGCTTGGCTCGCCTATGGGCAGTGCCCTACTAGTAACTAGAACAACCATGGTGCACATGACCATAGTGCGCCACAGATATGTGTGGGCCAGGGCCCTGTTGGCCGCACGCCAGACATCCGTAGCGCACATAGGGTATGTGCGCTACGGTTGTTAGTGTCAACCATGGTGCACATGGAGGGGGTGCGCTACGCCTAAGCGCATGCCCCTCTCTGCTGTGAAACGGCCAGACACATTCGTGGCGCACTATGGCATGTGCGCCACGGATGTTACTAATCCCTGTGGCGCACTGGGGCCGAGTGCGCCACGGATGTGGCGATTTTTTTTTTCAGCTCCACTTTATGTGCACATGTGTGATCATCCACCACCCCACACTTCACTTTCCCCTTCTTCTTCCTCCTTAGATCTAGTCGGGATCTTCTCCTTCCCACCTCAATTTCTCCACCCATTCACCATTTTTAGCATGTAGAACTTTCCTTGGATGTTACATAAGTAATAGAGGAAGGTCTCCGGTCTCTCATCTCCTTCTCCGGTCTCGTGCGCACCTCTCCTTTCCATCTTTCTCGCGATTGGTCTCTCATCTCGGTAAGTTGTCCATGTAAGGATGTGTTCATGTGTATATGGATGATATGCTCACATGTATGTAGATGATCGATGCTCATGATGTTTGTATGAGAGGATCGATGGTCATATGTGTGTGTATATGGAGAGTATCAATGATGCATGCTCATGCATGTGTGTATGGAGAGGATAATGATATGTTCATGTGTGTATGGATCGGTCTCTCTCTCTTGTGTTTGTATGTGAACAAGTTGCCATTTGTTTTGCCAAAATGTTGATTCATTTCCATTTTGGCAAGACTTTGGCATTTCGCAAAGGTCCTAATTTTAGGATAGGTCATGCCGAAATTTTCTATCGACCATTGCATGCATGCATTGATTATGTGGTTCTAATAGACTTCTAATTGTACCATGTACACCGTGCAGGCAAAAATGGTGCTCATAATGAACGAAGACATTGTGGCTAGATTTTTGAAATGTGCGACGGCCGACATGATATGAAATAACAAGACGGATATAAGATGTCCGTGCAGAAGATGCAAACTCAACTGGGTGATCGACCCAGATTCCGGGAATCTGCAGGCGCACCTGCTCCGCCATGGTTTCATGGATGGATACACTCGTTGGATAAGCGATGACGAAGACGATGGAGACGGTGAAGGTGGGCAACATGACAATGATCATCATCACGGCAAGAACGGGCGAGATGATGAAGAGTCTCCTGGAGATGGTGAAGGTGCGGAAGCAGACCGGGATGATGATGATCTATATGCCGGAGGAGGAGACGATGATGGAACAACGTCAGGCTAGGTGCGGGACCCTTATGTGCAAGAGCTGCTTCTCAAGCAAACGAGTAACGCCAGGGCTGCCGCTAGAGAGAAAGCCAAGCTTGCGCAACTTGAGAAAGACGCGGTTACTCCATTGTATGAAGGATGCAGGCCCGATGATACCCGGTTGAATGTAACGCTCAAGGCTATGGAGATGAAGGCAAAACACAAATGGAGCGACGCAAGCTTCGACGATATGATGGCATTCTGGCATGATCGTCTCCCGGAGGGGAACACATGTCCAACTAGTATCGAGGACGCCAAGAAAATCGTCTGTCCTCTTGATCTACCGCACGTTAGATATCACGTATGCATCAACAATTGCATCATTTATCGGGGCGAGGACGCAGATAAAACCACATGACCGGTGTGCGGCGTGAGTCGATAGAAGAAAGGGAAGAAAGCTCCTCGAAAAGTGGTATGGTACTTTCCTATCACTCCTCATCTGCAGCGCTATTTCGCGGACCCTAAGGAAGCGAAGCTCATGCGATGGCATGCGGAAAGGAAAAAGCCAGGAGATGATGATGATGACCCCGAAAAGGATGAGCTGCTGACGCACCCTTCAGATGCTAGCCAGTGGAAAGCATTGGACCTCGAATTCCCAGAATTCGGTGGAGATTCGAGGAACATCAGGCTTGGTGCGAGCACCGATGGACTCAATATGTTCGGTAGCCATAGCAGCACGCACAGCACTTGGCCCGTGTTTGAATGGATGTACAACCTCCCTCCATGGTTGTGCATGAAGAAGAAGTACATACAAATGAGTATGCTAATTCAAGGGCCAAAACAACCTGGTACCGACATCAATCTGTATCTCGGGTTGTTGAAAGAGGAGCTAGCCACGTTATGGGAATCTGGAGCCAATACTTACGACGCCGTCGCACAAGATTATTTCACTATGAGAGCCGCGTTGGTCACTACGGTGCAAGACTATCCAGGTTGCGGGTATATCTCCGGGCAGGTTATCCAAGGATTCTGCGCATGCGTTAGTTGCATGGATGACACAAGCTATATCCAATTAGAGAAAGATCCAGGGTCATCAAAAACCGTGTTCATGGCGCACCGGATGTGGCTCGGCAAGAATGATCCATGGAGAAAACGTGGAGACCTATTCGATGGAAAATCCGAGACCCGAGGAATCCCAGAGCATAGGAGCAGCGAAGAAGTGGAAGAGTTGCTAAAAAACTGGATAGATTGTCCTAAGACTAGAAAGAAGCGAAAGAGGCAGCAACAAGACAAGCCGCTGATGAAGGTATGGAAAACAAGGTCTGTTTTCTGGGAGTTGCCATACTGGAAGTTCCTCCGCACGCGTCATAGCCTCGACATCATGCATATCACGAAAAACGTGTGCGAGAGTCTGGTCGCCACCATAATCAACATGCCAGATAGGACAAAAGATTGTCCGAAAGAAAGGCACGACCTGATATGCTTGGGTATCCGGAAGGAGCTTCACGGAGGATGCACTACTCCTGATGATCAGGAAGATGACGATGATCATGAGTCGGAGACGACACAAGGTTGTCGGAAGGGTAAAAAGTTCAAGAAGAACGAATATTACTGCCCTCCTTCTTGCTTCACTCTAAGCCATGATCAGATCAAACAGTTTTTCAAGTGCCTTCTAGGAGTCAAATTTCCTTACGGCTACGCGGGCAAGATAAGCAGATACCTAGACGAGGCGAAGCAAAGGTTCAGTGGCATGAAGTCGCACGACTATGCCTTG
The DNA here is from genome assembly GCA_916181665.1 of Avena sativa. Lineage (NCBI taxonomy): Eukaryota > Viridiplantae > Streptophyta > Magnoliopsida > Poales > Poaceae > Avena > Avena sativa. Next base: position 172,115,035 of record OV702295.1, read on the forward strand.
CTAATGACACAGGTACTTCCGGTCGCACTAAGAGGGATAATGGACGAGCACGTCCGTGAAACGTTATTTGGCCTCTGCAAGTTTTTTGACGTCATCTCTAGGAAGTCGATTGGCGTGAATCAGCTCTAGAGGCTACAGGAGGAGATCGTGGTGATACTATGTGAGCTTCTGGTCTACTTCCCACCCGCATTCTTCGACATTATGGTGCATCTGCTGGTCCATGTCGTGGAGGACATCGTACAACTCGGGCCGATGTTCCTCCGCAGCATGATAGCGTTCGAAAGGATGAACGGACACATCAAAGGATACGTTCGCAATAGGTCCCGTCCAGATGGAAGCATAGCCAAAGGCTTTCTGGCCAAAGAGTGCATCTCTTTCTTCACGAATTATCTAGACATCGAGAACCCTGTCGATCTTCCCGTCAACAGGCACCTTAGCAAGCTCGACGGATCTGGTCACCGAGAGGGTCGTCGCATACTGCATGCATACTTCGATTTTCGATGCATAGACTTTGATCGAGCAAACCTAGTCATGCTACAGCATTTAGAACTGGTCGATCCTTGGGTACAGAAGCACAAAAGGTTAATCGAGAAGAAGTACAGTGACTGGGGCATAGAGAGGACGCAGGGAGAAATAATCAAAGAGCACAACTCAGATTTCATGCGTTGGTTTAGGCAGATGCTCCTTGATAATCCCCCGCGATCGCATTCTTCTGACACGGAAAATATCATATTCACCTTGTCGCAGGGACCGATGCAAAACCTGGTGACCTATCAGGCGTATGATATCAACGGTTACACATTCTACACGGAGGAAAAGGACTACAAGTGTGATTATCAGAACTCAGGCGTAATGTCGGAATTCTACACCGATGACAACGTGAAGGAAAGATTTTACGGAAGAATCGAGGAGATCTGGGAGCTCGACTACTGTGGAGAAAAGGTGACGATGTTCCATGTCAGATGGGCAAAGAGCGTCGAAAGAGAAGACCGGTATTTCACAACCATGATTATACCTAAAGCAGCCAAATCCAATTCCGCCGGTGCGAACGTGGCCGCGAAAAATGAACCGTGGGTACTGGCTACCAAAGTGGACCAATGTTTTTTCATTACCGACCCTACAAAGCCTAGCCGTGTTGTCATGAGGAGAGGAAAGAGAAACATCATCGGAATGGATGGAGTAGCCAACGAGCAAGACGTTGACCAGTACGGCGATCCAAAGATTGAAGATAACGATGACTACGATGCAGCAACATACATCACAAGAAGAAAAAGGACAACCCTACCCAAAAAAGGTAGCCCGTTCGAAAGAAGAAACAATAAAGTGCCGGGGCTAAATTATTCAACCGCGACAAAGAAGGGAAAAAAGATTGTAAAACGCCAGCTCAAAAAATATTGTAAAACACGTTTTCGAAAAAGATTGTAAAGTGTGGGTGGTCGAGTAGGGCCGTGCCCGATTCATATTATTATGGACAAATTATTATGAAATTTAGTTATACTTTGAATCATATTATTTGTACCACTTTTATGACATGTATTATCACTTTTGGGAATTTTCGGAACATTTAAAAGTATTTATAAAATAAAAACAAAACAAATATGGCATATATTACCACCTTTGGGCATTTTTGGAACATTTAAAAATATTTTTAAAATAAAAATAAAAAAAGAGGGGCACCAGGATTCGAAACTGGGTGCTCCGAAGTTTAGAATAGAGCAGCGAGCACAACCAGTGGGATAGGATAGTGATTCTGTTAGATAGTTGGACGGCTCTTTTCTTATACAGTTGCTAGAGGAGATATGCATAGCGCACTCTAGCATAGTGCGCTACGGATATCTGTAGCGCACTATGCCAGAGTGCACTACGCATATACTTGCCTTATCCACGTGCACGCAGGCACACATCCCTCTCCCTCATCCCCATTCTCACGCGCCCACCCGAGCCCGAGCCCCCGTCACCGCTGTCGATCCGCCGCTACAAATCCGCCGCCACCACCGCATCGCAGGAGGCCCGCGCCGCTGCTAATCTGCCGCCACCACCGCATCCCAGGAGGTCGCAGTCGCCACGCCAGGAGGAGGAGGTCACGCTTGTTCCGTGGAGGAGGAGGCCGCCCGTGTCCGAGAGGAGGAGAAGGCCGTCTTTCACTCGTCGTCGTTCGCCCGCCAACGTCATCCTCGTCTTAGAGGTTAGCCCCTTCCCTCTCTCCCTCTATCCCTCTCTCCCTATCTCCACGGGTTAGCTAGGGTTTGAGGATCTCGAAGATCATCTCGAAGTTGTCGATGTAGATGAACCTGGCTTGTTGGAGGTTGACGTTCAATGTGTTCACCATGCCCTAAACATTAATGAATTGCCAAACAGTAATGTCATCAGCAAACATTAGATTATCCAATAAGACTATCTGTTTACTTATAGTAGTCTTAGATGGAAATAAAATTATATCCTTTCTGCCAAAAAATAAGTGGTACTTTTGTTTAGGTGCAATGTTAGTGGATTATATTTATTTCCAAGAGCCTGACTCATCAAGGAAAACCCAGCATCAGCAATACATTTAACTGAAACCTCCCGAGGAAATCTTGCACTAAAATCATCACAATGCAGCAGGGTGGCTAGACCACCAGCAGAACAACCTGTAAGGAGCGCCTGGAATGTGTAGAGAAGTGAGCTTGTTTCATTTTCCCATGGCCTTGTTCTCAATTAAATAACTAATGATTGTTACTGAAATGATGATATCTATGCATGTATCTTTGTCTCCCTCTCTTTACTTTATTTTAGAAGGGGCGTATGGGGGAGTTTTGGAGCAGTCATCATTGTCTCCAAGTGGAATTTTGATCATGCATGAGTTTGTAGCAATATTTGGGATTTTAAACTTTATCCCATGCCACAAGGCATTGAGCCTAGAGCATGTCTCTTCATGTGTACAAAAGAAAAACTGATTATGTTGTTGTCACATGATTTAGAATCTGTTAATTTTTTTCTGAAATTTTAGAATCTGCTGAATTTTCTAGAAGCTTTGTCCATTTAGCGCTCTGAATCTGCTGAACTTTTGGTAATCTCTTCATTCTTTTAGGACTCATAATCTGCCCATATCTTCACTGTGTAATCTATCACCATTATTTTGTATTCCTTTACAAGAATATATCTGTTCTTACATAAGAATTGTCAGGAATGCGACATTGTATTTGTTGCTTCAGGTGGAGAGACCAGATAGATAGGTCTTCTCCAGGTTCTAGATAAGTAGCGATCTAGTGATCCATGGTAGGTCTGTTTGGTATTTCGCCTTTCCTTGTGCCTGACTGATCGGTGATACACTGATACTGATATTGTTGCTTCCTTCTGTGCTCTGAATATGACAGAAACAACATGTATACACAGTTAAATCCCTAGAATTCATCAAATATAATGACTAAACATCTTGATTGGGCATCACAAAACATGACAGAAACATGTATGCTTGGATTTTAGTTGCTGCTGTCAATTGCTTGGGTTTTATTTGCTGCTGTCAATTATTTATTTGTAGTAAAAGGGAACTTTGCTGTCATTTTCTTGCTATCAGTTCCTTGCTATCATTTTCTTGCTTGCTATCATTTGTGCTTCTAAGTTATATGTTGTAGGATTGCAGCAAATGATAGCAAGCATTAAAGTGCACTTGGTTATGAAGCACTTGAAATTGTGCTTGTGCTTGTATGGAGCACTTTATTATGTCGTGTATGCAGGTTCTTGTATGAAATGAGTCCCGATTTTTGCCAGAATGTTGATTAACTTCCGTTTCGGCCGAAATCTGGCACTCCTAGTTTAAGAAAATTAGCAAAGGTCATGCCGGATTTTTCCGTGCATTTAACCAATTATTTGTTTTTTATTAGTGCAAATATGTGTGACAATGACGAGGCTGGATGTTCTAAGCGCATCAGCGCTGAAGGAGAACTCAGACCTCCAAATAAACAATTGACATTCTGGGAGGCGGCCAAGCGGCTAGAAGACGATGAAGAATACCATCCTTCGGAGAGCGAGGATGATGAGATGGAAGACGCGGAGGAAGAAGCCGAAGGAACGGCGGATGATGAAACCACTGATGGCGGCGAGGGCACAGGGAGTGGTAGCAATCCTCCTAAGTAGAAGAAGAAGAAGCCGAAGGACCGGCGCCCGAACACGGTCGGCACCGTCAGGGCGGAGATCACCCGGACAACCATCTCGATCAACACCGAGAATCTCCGGCATAAACATAATGGCCACTTGCGCACACTCCTCTTCGAGAAGCTGCATGCAAGATACAAGTTCCCCGCTAAGTATCAGAACACAAATTATCATGGGAACGAAGTAAACAAATCCGCCCTCACAAAGATGAGCACCGCCCTGGCCAGCTGGAGAACCCGGATAAATAAGAAGATCTATAAAGAAGGCAAAAGTCTCGAGGAGATCCAGAAGATTGACCCGCAGATCACCGAATATCAGTTCCAGGAGTTCAAGGAGACGTGTGAATCCGAAAGAGCCCTGGCCAATAGTAATCGGGGAAAGGTGTTGCAGGCGATGAATATAGGTCATCACCATCTCGGATCTGGTGGATACAGAACCGCGGAGGCCAAATGGAATAAGGATGACGAAGAGTATAGATCCAAGGGGTTAGAAAACCCCTTTGCGAAATTTGAACCCGGGCAGGTTCGAAACTTCATCAGGGCCCGTTACCATGTGGACCCAAAAACCAAACAACTCACCACGGATCCTGCGGTGAAGGAATTCGAGGAAATTGTGGTAAGTATAATCTAATTACCGCGGATCAACTCGATTGCAATCTAATCGATGATCTAAACGATTCACTGTTACTTCTTCTGCAAGAGGAGGAAATTGTTGCTAGTCATGGATCCTAGGGTTCCTCATCCCAGGGGTCGACGGCGGCCACCCGGTGGGATAACCCTTTTAACGGCGCGATGAACCGGGCCAAGAAAATAGAGCCGGTTACGAAGAAGCCGTCGTCGGCTGGCCGTCTGGCCGGCCTCGGGGGTAAGAATTGGGTGGATCATTTTGGTCCACCGCCGAGGACGCATGTGGCGCCGTCGGGAAGGAGCGAGGAGGAAAACCGCGAGGTTCAAGAACTTAAGGAACAAGTGGCGCGGATCCCGCAGATCGTCCAAGACAACCTGGAAATCACCCTCACGTCCTTCCTGCCTACCTTGATGGAGTCAATAGCGAACTGGAGTGCGGGTGGTCGAGTAGGGCCATGCCCGATTCCAAGCATGGTCAGCAGCCACTCGAACAACGCGGCGCCGACGAATCAGGCGAACTACGTGTTCGTGACACCACCCGCTAGCACCACAACGCCGCAAGTGTTGGTGACTCCCCCTGCCATCACCGCGGCACCGGAGTACATGTTGGTGTCCCCCTGCCATCGTCACGGCGGCACCGGAGCTCCAAGCACCCGTCAGTAGGGAGAATACACCGGCGGCCAGCACCGCGCCATCAAGCAGCCCTTCCGTATCTTGCACACCCGTCGCCGTATGCGGTGCGTCGACATTAGCCGATCTCGATGCCATCACGGTAAACAAATTGCTTTACCGCCTTTTACGCCATCTATTACTCTTATGGCATCTCTGACGACGACGTACATGTTTTCCGCAGAGGGATGTTCCTTGCACTCTCTTATGCTACGTGAACAACGAGCTGAGGGATGTTGCCAAGGGTACCATCGTTCAACCCTTGCAGCGCACGTTCCACTCAAGGCCGATACCAGATAGCATGCACAGGGTTAAAATTAGTCGGGTGCTAAGGGGCTGCGACGACCTGGAACCTCCCATTCAACCCCCAGGAGCGGATGAAGAAGAGCCGGCTGTCCTCAGAACTTGCTTCGGCTTATTCTTGCTATGGCCAAAGAGCATGATCCGTTTGGGGACGGCGGGGGCCATCACGCCACAGACAACAGCACCGCCTGTCGTGCCAGCGACAAGTGGTGGCAAGGCCCCCTTACCGCCCTCGCCGTCACCTCCACGCGGTGGGTCGGATGATCATGTTGATGATATGCACATGGCGCAGGATCCGGCCGAGGACGACGAAGACTGGAATGATCACTTCTTCAACACTCAGTTTAGCAACGAAGACCTAGCTGGTGGCCCCACAGAGAAAGCCACTATCACCAAGCATCTGTTTGGTTCTCAGGAGACGCCTCCATTGCGCCTTTGTAGAACCACCAGCTGATACAACCAACCGGCCCTTTATTCTAAGCCCTGACACACTACATAGGGTGGCCGGTGCTCAGATTGCGGTGCCTGCCCGCTCTCCAAAAGGAAAAAAGGGCAGGAAAATAAAATCTAGCAGCTCGAGCCAGCCGGTGGCGTCAACAACTACGAATCCGATCAGGTTTCGGGACGGGCCACCAAGACCCGAGGGTATTATGTGGAGGATTCATGTGGCGGGTGAGCCCATGCTACCTAAGAATTTGCGGAAGCTCGCCAGTTCGGAACTGCAGAGTGTGCATGACGGCGTGCTGACGATAGAGAGACACCTTCTATCGGAGAAATATCCCTCGTACCCGATATTCGTGGTTAAGGTGCCACCAGGCTTGGGATTTGTCGACAATGCCCCTGCGGATCTGTTCTTCCTACGGTTCGACGACATCTTCAATACGTTCCACCTATACCCGCTGCACTATACCATGGTCCGTCTGTTTTCTCTCAGCCTGGCCATGCAGATCATTAGAGAGAACACACCGGGCATCGCTATAGTGGACCCCTACTACATGCGTGACGGCTGCTTGGGTTCCCCCGCCGAACAACGTATCGTGGCCTCGTACCTAAAAAGAATCCTCGTGGCGAACAAGACAAAGGAATACATTCGCGTGCCTTACTTTCCCGAGTAAGTCGTTATTCACTCGCCACCGTCGATTGGCTTTATTAGAGTATCATCATTCTTTTTCCAACACATTCCATTTGAATTTTTTGCGCAGAGATGAACACTGCATTCTCATCTCCTTATCGCCGAAGCATTCCCATGCCACGTATTTTGACTCGGGGAGTCTAGAAAAGAAGAAAAACTACAACAAGATCAAGGAAGTTCTGGATGATGCTCTCACTGGCTTTGCCTTGACGGAAGGCACCATCTTCGTGCGTACGAAGGTCAAGTTCGGCAGGCACGTCTTCAACCACGTAACGGAGTTCCGCTGCGTGAAGCAGCAAGAAAATAGTAAGAAGGAAGCCTACTACGCACTCCATCACATGAGGGCGTTCCTACTTGACCAGCAGAATTATACACTACCAGATCATCTCAAACAGTGGGCCGAAGCAAAGGCCAAGATCACTGATTCAGATATTAGACAAGAGATGTATCGCATCCAGCAACAGTTTGGGGCAATCATCTTTCGTGAAGTCATGACTTTGGGGGGGATCTTCTACGGAGGAAATATCCCAAATAACCGTGACATAGAAGATCGCCTAGAGATGCAGGGTGACTATAGGAAGTTCATGACGAGACAAGGCGTCCTCCCATTCCCTAAGTCGAGCCAGAAGGCTTGATGTTGGCCTAGTTGTAGTTACAAACTATAGATGACCTTTGTGTGTGTGTGGACAAGTGTACATGCTCCTATACTTATCTTATTAGGTTTATGAATCATCGCTTACTTATTTTGCTTATTATTATTATATATCAATCAATGCTTGGTTTTTTTGCTTACTCTTTGGTCCTTTGCTCACTTTGGTCCATCTTTTTTTCCTTACTCTTTTTTTGAGAATAATGACGATGATTGATATGTCGTGGCACACTATATATGTGAATGTGCTACGATGGGATTATGAGCCTTGTGATATGCAGAAGTACAGGTCTTGTGCATCCTACTTGGCTCACGGTTCCATCGTAGCATATTCATGTGTCCAACGACTTATGTATATATATGAGGCATTCTTTTCGAGTTATTTTTGTCTTTTTCAAGAATAATGCTGATGATTGAAATGTCGTGGCACAATATATGTGTGAATGTGCTACGACGGGATAGTTAGCCTTGTGATATGCACAAGTCCAGGAATTGTGCATCCTATTTGGCTAACCGTTCCGTCGTAGCATATTCCTATGTCCAACGACCTAGCTATTTATATATGAGGCATTCTTTTCGAGCTACTTTGGTATTTTTGGAGAATAATGCCGATGATTGAAATGTCGTGGCACAATATATATGTGAATGTGCTACGACGGGACGTTATGCACATGTCTAGATGTTGTGCATCCTACTTGGCTTACGGTTCCATCGTAGCATATTCCTGTGTCCAACGACCTATGTATATATATATGAGGCATTCTTTTTGATTTACTTTGGTCTTTTTCAAGAATAAAGCCGATGATTGAAATGTCTTGGCACAATATATATGTGAATGTGCTACGACGGGATTGTGAGCCTTGTGATATGTACAAGTCCAGGTCTTGTGCATAGCTACTTGGCTCACAATTTCATCGTAGCATATTCCTGTGTCCAACGACCTATGTATATAAATATGAGGCATTATTTTTGAGTTACTTTGGTGTTTTTCGAGAATAATGCTGATGATTGAAATGTCGTGGCACACTATATGTGAATATGCTGCGATGGGATTGTTCGCCTTGTGCTATGCACAGGTCCAGGTGTTGTGCATCCTACTTGGCGAACAGTTCCATCGTAGCATATTCCTGTGTTGAACAACCTAGTTATATATGAGGCATGCTTTTTGAGTTTAGTCTTTTTGATTTAGGAGTACTTTCTATAAGTGTATCTTCATATGCGACTTTAATTATATATGTTTTTTTCAATCATCGGTTAATTATTATTGTCAACTTATAGATGACGTGGTACGTCGTGTACAAGGGACGGGTTCCCGGAGTCTACAATGATTGGGAAGACTTCCGGAGACAGGTGCACCGTTTCAGCGGAAATAGCTACAAAGGGTACAACACTATGGCGGAGGCGGAAGCTAGATACACGCGCTATCTAGCGGGAGTTAGGACAAGGAACCGGATGAAGACCTACACCTTCGTCGCGGCGGTGATCATGCTTATCTTCTTTGGTTGTTTATCCCGCGTTTGTGTCTAGCTAGTTTAGATGTCTAGGTGAGCTTCCGAGTTCTAACTTGTTCGATCGACACATGTATTCGCATGTCACCAACTACTTTGTAACTTGATCAAAACAATGTAACTTATACTATGTATTCATGTATGAGACTTATCTATATGTATTTGTTTCAATCTTGTTTTTCAAATTGTGTATTTATATATATAATTTTATATCTTGTATCTGTGTGTGTATATCTGCCTGTAATATTGTATATAATCTGGCTCTAAAATTAAAAAAAACAAAAAAACAGTTGTGGCGCACATGACCTAGCTTTTGTGGCACACTACGTCTAAAGCGCACCTCAGCAGCTTAGTGGTGCACTGGGACGTGCGCCACAGAAGATCCAACACGTAGCGCACCTGCCCACATAGCCGTGACGCACTAGCACGTGCGCTACGCCTATCTCGACACAACCGTGGCGCACTAGGCAGTGCGCCACGGCTAGGAGATAGACGTAGCGCAAGGCTAGTGGAGCACGGCTAGTGCGCCACGGATGGCCATTCCATGTGCGCCACAGACAGCCATTTTCCTAGTAGTGCACCAAGAATTTTGACATTAGGTTCAACTTCTTGCTAAGATTTTGCATCTTGACAACTTAAAGAAATTAGGACAAAATTGAGCTACTAGTAAGCGCGATAGATTGCTCTTGAATTAATTGTATTTTCGGAGGTAGATGGGTGCATCTTCTTTTAGTAAACAATAATTCCATCGATGTCAGTTTCCAACTATCGGGAAAGAATATTATCTATTTTCCGAGTGATGACGAGATTGTTTGTCACATCCCAAGATTTTCCAAATCTTGTAATGTGAAAAAAAATGAATAAAATAAAACTTTGTTGATTTTCAGCGTGAGAAGAAATTTTTGAATTCCAATGGGAACTTTCAAACTTATTTTGACCAAATAAAATCCTAAAGGGATTTAAAAAGATAAACATTTAATAAAGGAAGAATAAAAATATTTGGAATTACTATTTTGAATCTTTTAATAAAAAGATTTGGTTTTCAAATGAAAAAGGATAGATTCATAAATAAAGATTATTCTAAAGAGCCAAATTAAAACTTGGCCAAACCTTTGAAATAAAATATTTCTATTTGATAAAAATAGTAAAGGTTTATTTTAAATAAAATAATAAGGATTTAATATCCAAGTTTATTAAAGATAAAGGTTTTACTATTTTAATTAAACATCAAAACTTATTTATTTAATTTAATCAAGTTTTCCAAGTATTCTTTATTTTCAAATAAAACCTACTGATTTGGTTTTGAAAATATTTAGATTGCAAATAAAGATTTTAAATAAAACAAATCCTATTTGATTTAAAAACTAATGTCCATTTTATTTAATTAATAATGGACCCTAAAATAAAAATATTATTGTTGTTTTTGGGACTTTGGTTTATGTTGTTAAACAGAACCAAATTCAATTGCAAAGTGTGATGAATGTTTGAATTGTTTTGAATGTTTGATTGTTGTTTGAATTTCAAAACAGAAAATAGAACTGGAAAAGAATAAAACATTCAGGAAGAAAAAAATATGAAAACAGACCTGACCCAACTGAGCCAGCCCAACAAGGCATAGTACCAGCCCAGATCCTCTCCCTCCCGAAGAAAACGATTCACACTCAGTTTTTAACCCGCGCATACACTGACTGGTGGACCCCTCTCCCTGTCTCTCTCCTTCGCTGACGCCCGGACCCCACCGCCAGCTCACTTCCTTCTTCCTCGCGCAGACACCGCCTGCCGTTGCTGCCATTTACGCCGGTGTTGAATATGCGATGAATACGCCCTTGATTCCTTCCAGTAACCGCACCCATTTAACCGCCTGTGTCTTCTCTCCATTTCCCCTCACGCGCCTCCCTCTCGCTGCCCCCAGGCCGGACGAATTTCTCCGCGCACCCTCACTGCTCCGACCACCGTCCCCAGCCAATTCCGGCCCAACCTCGCCACCCCTTGCCTCCCTCAGCACACGACCGTGATCCCCACTCCCAGGCGCTTCTGCCTGTACCCTCCATACAACCGCGGGCGCCCCAGAGCGTCGACTTCGACAACTTCCGAGCGCCGCCGCGTCTGCGTCTTATTCCGGCGAAGTTTCCTGGTAAGAACCGACCACCCCGCGCCCTCTCCTTCACGCACACAGCTTCACCTTGGTCTTGCGCTTCTAACCGCATCCTCGTTTTGCCTCGGAGTGAACCACAACACCGCCCACGACGACCACCAGACGAACCCGACGCCGTCCTCCACTCCGGCGAGCGATTAAACCCGCTCCAGTGCGCCCCTCGCCTCCTCGCGACCACGTTGAGCATCGCCATGATCCCCTGAGCACGGTGAGCATCTCCACTTCCTCCTTTGCTTCCTGTAGCCGCCGTACCGCCGCTGACCGAGCGCCGCCGCCGTCTGCTGCCGCGCAGCGCTGCCAGTTAGTGGCAATTAGACAGTAGCCGTTAGATCGATATCGCGTGGCTGAGATTAGAACTGAGCGAAGCGGTATGAGTCAACCAGAGCCGTGCGATCTGCTTAAGATCCAACGCACCAGAGAGGCTGATCCGCACGAAGCGGTACCGCCCAATAAGAAAGCGACGCGTGGCCAGTCTTCGATTTAAAAACAGATTTGAAATCAGATTTGTTTGTAGATTTGAAACCCATGTAACTTTTGATCCACACGTCCAAAAATTACAAACTTTATATCAATATAATCAGTGTAACAAACCCTAGCCATCCATGCAGTTTGTTTAGTAAAAAGCCTCTGGTAAAATGTTTGTTTTTGCAGAAACATTTGTATGCTTGTTTAGGTTATAAAAATTATTCCAAAATGTTTTTGAGGATGAATTCTTTGCAAAATTAGTTTGTTGTGAACCTACTGACCCTAGGAACCAACCCATGGTTTTAAAAATGAATTTGGTGAAGTTTAGGATGGATTAATTGATTTAGCCCATTTCTAGCCAAATAAAAATATTGTTTTGATTATGGAAATGATTTTGGAGTAAAAACTTTGGGAAAATGATTTAAATCAAACCTACTGACCCAAAACACCAAGATTTGAGAATTAACAACTTATTTGGTGAACAACATAAAGTTGTTGCTTTGATAAAAACATTTTTCACCACATAAAATAATGGTTTATAGATAAAACTCTTTTGCAAATGACTTTGCCACATTAGAAAGTGACCACCTTGAACCTTACAATGTTTAGAGCCTAGTAAAAACCATCTTTGCAAATAAAACTATCTTTGCATGCTTGCATGCATGACTTAGTTCCTATTATTTTGTGTGTGATTTGTTTGATTGATTATTGGTTGGAATGCTAGTTGATATTGTGTTTGTTTGATTGACTTGTAGTGAAATTAGAAAAGTGTGAAACTAGCAAGATCAAGGAGTGAACCAAAATTCCCTACTAAAATAAAGGCAAGTTACACTATCATCTAAAGTCCTACTATTTTCATTATAATTAGTGGATTTTGAAACATGCATGAAAATAATTTCTATACTTATGCTATGCTAAATCCTAATAGGATTACCCTTATATATTCCTTAGTGAAAACAATGTAATTGTAAAATGCTTACCCATGCTAAATATTTTGAGAAGAGATACATGTTGAGATTTTATGAAGTTGAGAAAAGACTTGTGTTTTATATAATAAAACAAGGACTCAATGAACCACCTGGGTGGACAAGGATACTTTGAGTTTTGGACAAGGTGGCAACAAAAGGAACCATGTCTATGGCAATCTATTTGTGTTGTGCACCAAAAGAAAACCACCCAGGAAACTTAGAGATTGAACATGTTTCTCCAATTGTGGCTTTCGTGTACAGCCACATGCTATTTATGGCTCTGGCTTAGTCAACTACATTGGGAAGACCCATGCATTGTCTTCAGGTTACTGAAAATGAGGGAACTTGGAATCCCACATGGGTACTGAAGACAAGCTAGCAATGGTGTATGGGAGGACCCTCTGGAAAGACTTCGTCACATTCTCAATCTGCCAGTACTCCATCTTGGTGAGTACAAATCCAGCGGCCACTGGTGGCAACAAGATGAGAGTGTGTCATGTGGGTAAAGTGTACAACTTCTGCAGAAGATAATAAAATCTATGTACTTAGCCGTGTCCCCGGTTATGGACAATACTGAGCAACTAAAGCTTGAAGCTATGGGAAATCTCGACATTCCAATTTCTAAAAGAAAATTTTTAAGTAATACAAAAGACTTGATGCACTTGGGGTACCAAGGAACTCAAGAGATTTTGACAAATACTTGATGCACTTGGGGTTACCAAGGAGCTCAAGAGATTTGATAAAAACTTGCAGCACTTGGGGTTACCAAGGAGCTCAAGAGAATTTGATAAAAACTTGAAGCACTTGGGGATTTACCAAGGAGCTCAAGAGATTTTGACCAAGACTTGAACACTTGGGGATTTACCAAGGAGTTCAGAAAGATTTGACAAAAGAACAAAACCATTTTGAAAAGATAGGATACACTATTGCTTTCTGCAAATGAGCCTTAAACCCTACTTAGCCAAAAATGCATGTAATAATAGGATCCACTTATATTCAACATAGTAGTGAAACTTGCCAATACAATTCAAATGTATTGACCCTTTGTGGCTGTAACTTGTAATGTTGCAGGTTTGATTGTTTTTAGTGAAGATTGATTGATTAGGATTACAAAGTCTACAACCAACATGTCTGCCTGTGGCACTTTGAAGATGAAGGACCCCATGCTTATAGATATTCTGCTGCAATGTAATGTAATAGCCAAATGAGCTATGTAAGATGTAATAAAATTATGTTATTCCTGGTTATAAAGTTGTATTATGACCTTTGTTTCTTGATATTACATCTTAACTGTGGATGCTATTGATCCAGGGACTAGCATTGTAAACACAGGGGACTCTACCTTATTTAAAGGTTGGGACCCCTAACAGATGGTATCAGAGCATTGTGTTGCCTGTAGGATTTGTAAACCCTAGGATTGGACAAAGACCCTTAGAAAAATAGGAGTTGTATTTGTTCCAAAACTTATTTACAAACAATCTTGTAAACTCTTTCCTCAACCATTTTGGTTTTGACTCTACATCTCTTCTATATTCAACTTGATGGATAAAAGCCTACCCCATGACCAAAGACTTCACCATGTGCAAAGGACTCCATCAACTCTAATGACTTCAACTTCTTCAACTCCAATGACTTCAACTTCTTCAACTCTAATGACTTCAACATCTTCAGCATATTCACCAGAGACTTCCAACTTGGATACCACTAAGGACTACAAGTGAGACAAGGAAATCTTCCAACTTGTATACAATGTCGTCGATGTTAGTTTCCAACTATCAGGAAAGAACATTCCCAATTTTCTGAGTGATGACGAGATTGTTCCTTTACATAAAGAAAGTCTCAAGAATATGGATCTCAATGCTACAAGCAGTGCTTTCAAATATATATAGTGGACCGACATGTTGTACTTATAATCCCCATGTCTTGTAAGTTTTCAAACTTAGTCCTAGCTAACTCTACCCACTTGAATGGATTTATGTCGATTTATTGAAATTACGTAAAATTTGAACTACAAGTAGATAGAATATTTCTTTGAAAGTTTTACGAAAAAGCTTTTGGAGGTACCTGTCGAGGGTCAATTAATTTATTTGCAACCACCGAGTGTTTGGACAGCAGGTTTAACTTCTTGCTAAGATGTTTTCATCTTGTCAATTGAACGAAATTTGGTCAAACTTGAGCTACACAAGTACTATATAAAGAGAACAAAAGGGAGGCACCACGAGCCTTAAAAAAGGCAGTGCAAGATCAGTGAAGAGAGAGGAGGAATTGAAGGCGATGTGATGTTAGAGCAAAGCAATGGTGGGCAGCTGACATGAGGTACACGGTACACTCCACTAGTAGTAAATGTATGGACCTATAGTACGGAAGTTTATGCATGCAAAACTAATCGTGTTTTCTCTCTCCCTCGCTTCCTCATCTCTCCCCACCCCTCTCCCCTCGCGCATCATCCTGGCTGATCTCTCCCTCGTCCACAGCGTGGTGCTGTGCACGTGTGCCTTGGTACAGCGGCTCTTTTTCTTTTTCTTTTTAGAGGGCGGTTCTGCTTCTCTGTCTTGTTCGGAATCCGCGTTGGTGTTGAATAGGAGGAGTAGTACTCATACTAATCCCTCTGATTCAAAATATAAGATGTTTTAGCTCTTGTGAAACAAATGTATCTAGACATCTTTTAGTGTATAGATTCGGCATGAACCACATACTAAAAAGTGTCTAGATACATTAGTTTCACAAAAGCTAAAACATCTTATATTATGGAATATTATGGAACTGAGGGAGTAGGAAGGAAACCACTTTGGTCATTGGCAGGAAAAAATTTGGACTATTCCAGTTTCGAAATTTTCACTTGCTTCCTAAACATCGGTAGGGAAAGGTTATTCAAAAGACTGGCCATTCATAATAGTACTTCTTATCGTGTCTTAGCTTAATACCATACCACTATATAGTGTACGGATAACTTTGAACATTGACCGTTGGATCAAGTCTAGCAAATCCAAACATTGCTAATTGTTGGATCATCTTTCCCATTCTTAGCATCTAAAAGATTCTATTGATAGTCTTTAGCACAATGAACACTAGTATGCGCAAACCTCAAAACACACTTCACTTCTTAGTTTTAGGGAACTTGTGCTAAATGCATGTACTTGGATGTAATTTTAATTTTTATGAGGTCCTTGATGTAACTTTTTGTTCCACCGACCATGTTAACCGAAGCACTTCGCTCCTACGGGGCCTACCAAAGTTAGAAGAAAACACAACCGCCCCAGTTATCTCACAAAGTGGACCATGGTTTCTTATATTTCCATTTTTCAACCTTAGTGGCTAACATTGCACACTTCATTGACTTCTTGTCGATTTAACAAAATTAGGTCACACATGAGATACAAGTAAATGCGATAGATTGATCTTGAATTAAATGTATTTTTTGGAGGTAGATGGGTGCATCTTCTTTTACTAAACAATGTCATCGGTGTTAGTTTCAACAATGGTCCTTGGCAGCAAAATAAATTCAAACTTTTTTAGTTTTGAAATTTTCACTTGCTTCCCAAACACCGGGAGGGAAAGACTATTCAAAAGACTGGCCATTCGCAGTAATACTTATTATATTATCTTTATCTTGTCTTATCTCTTACAATACCATACCATAATATATTGTACGGATAACTTTGAGCATTTATTGTTTGATCAAGACTCCCAAATCCAAACATTGCTAAAGGTTGGATCTTGTTTTCAAATTCTAGCATCTAGAAGATTCTATTGATAGTATTTAGCACAATTAACGCTAGTATGCACAAACCTCAAAAACACACTTCACCGCATAGTTTTAGGGGCCTTGCGCTAAGTGCATGGACTTGTATGTAATTTTCATTTTTATGAGGTCCTTGATGTAACTTGTACTTCCATCGACCATGTTAACTGAAGCACCTTGCGATGACTGCAAGTGCACATATTGTTTGTAGCTAGTTTCTAAATAAAGATATTGATCCCACAGGGAGAAGGAGTTCTGAAGTCTAATAACTCTTGAGTTAAATACTAAAATAGTAATGCTAAATAACGTTCTAAGTAACAAGATAAAATGCAAGTGTTGTGTAAAATGTATTTTTGAGATTTTGTATAAGAGAACAATAAGTAAAGTAAAACAAACTAAATACAGAAAGTAAGTATCGTGTATGTGAAAGAGATGTGAAACTGCAATGGGAAAAAGCGTTCTCAGGAAGTAGCGGATGCACCTCTAGCATTATAAAGGTTTTAAGGTAAAGATTATCATCGTGAAATTCTCAACTATGTATGTGTGGGAGGAACTCCGTATTTTGACGAATTGGCACCAACCACTGCTCACATCATCTCATAACCACAGCAGACAGCAATCGACATCAATCGAATTACTGCGCTATTAAGGGACTTAATCTCATAGGATGTATCCCATGGCATGGACAATGTTCCATGAGTTTCCTCGGTTCCCATAGGGGTGCTAATAGCTTTATAGTCACTGTAAGTGCTAGCATGCCTCCATCTACCAACAAGTAGTTCCCTCCATCAAGTCCCACAAGAGGAAAATATTGAGAGGTCGACTTCTCCCAACATCATGATGAAGACAATCTAACACATGCTCACATCGATGAATATAATAATAAACTTTATCTTATTTCCGTCTCATGCTAGGGTTTTTCCATCTCCCCAAGAACTAATGTTCTACTCAGACATGGAGGCAATCAACATCATGGAAAAGACAATGGAATCTATCATAAATGAATAGTACTTGTATAAATCCACAATGAGTACGGAAATTAGAACAAGATATAGAAAAGATGTAGATGAGATGGATGGAGATGGTGGTGATGCAGTGGTTGATGATTAAGATCGATGCCTTAGACTCTGCATAGGTGAAGATGGATCCCCGGTGGATGAGTTCCCCCGCCAGATCCGTTCCGGAGGTGAGGTTTATGCGATTTTAGGTTTTTATGTATGTCGTCTCTCCCATCTGATTGCACGGGGCTAAACTATTTGAACAGGCGGTGGCGACGCCAACTATATGGCTAGAACTATACAGGTGGAAAAAGTATTCCCGCCATATAGTTGGTCGTTAAACCTTCAGGATGCTACGATCGTTGTGAGTTTTCTTCTGGTGTTATTGATATTTCCTAATTTAGCAATCTACGCTGTTTTTGACTCCTTTCCGCTCTAGTACAACTGGTCCAAGAGTTGTGTCCATCGTATCCATTATCTGTCCTGATCCTGGTGAAAATAGACATAAAAGATGCACACTAATGCTATAAAATACCAATATCCTACCACTACAGTGTAAATAATAATATAAAACATGATGAAATATGCACTCATCAACTTACCCAAGCTTAGACTTTTCCTCGTCCCGAGCACTGTTAGCTTAATGGATGTGATCCTCATATTCATGAAGCTGAGTCGATAAAGTAAATGAGGCAGTTGCAGCATGTGTTTATCATATATGATACAAGGGAATAAGTTCATGAATATTACCTTACTCGAACAATCCGAATAATATTAGAAGGCTTCCACACCTTAGCATTTAATAGTTCACAAAAGATTACTCTCAATATGATGTGAAAGTGCTTCGGTTCGACCGAATGAGTTAGCGAGGTAGTCCCAAGTGTTTTAGGATTAACATATTCACTTCATATTTAAAATCTCAAATGTTCTTTTGTCTCACCACAATATAGTGGTGTATGCCTATTTGCTCTTTGCACATTTTATTTTATCTTTCCCCTTTTTTATATGCTCACACTTTTGTTTAAGTGTTGTGCAAATAAGCTAGCCATACAGTCGACTTCATGTAGGACTCTACCTCGTCTTGTTCTCACTCTAATTTGATAGCACTTTTAATTTTCCTTTGTTCAAGGTTTCTATCTCAACTTAACTGATTAGATAATTTTTCCTTTTGTAAATCAAACCATGAACTCACAACATATTAACCAAATTATCTTTGTATGTTACATTAATTCCAATGGTGTGGAAGACTCCTATTTCTATCATCAAGTGCAAGTAAAATTATACTCAATCCATTCATATATCTAATAAGACAAGCACAAAACCAATAATGGTCCGTACATGATAATAAACTCAGAATTTCATAAAAGGGATCGACTATTCCTGAAGGGAATTCTAGTGATGCAAACTTTATATCGAATATCAAACTAATGCAAAGATAAAATAGTAATATAAAAATTATAAGATAGAACAAGGTCTTAAAGATCTCCCCAAGCTTGGAATCAGGCTAGGCGGGATACTTTGATTATTATAGATCATTGTGGTGCCATGGCACTGGTATCTTCTCTTCACGGGCCAGCCTGAGACAGAGGGATTGATTGCTAGTGTCCAGTTCTTTATTATGCATATTGTAGAAAAGATTATTCCGCTCCAGCATTTTCACTTGTTCTTTAATGACCTCATTGTTATATTGGAGGGTTTGTATGGCCTTAAGGCTCATAGAAAAACCTAATTCGGTTGTCTGCTTAACATCTTCATCATTTTATCAAGATAAAGTCACAGCAATCGAAGATCCCTGGGTGTCCCTGTCGCCTCCTTATTCACCTATGCAATCTTCAGCTCGAGGTCTTTTAACTCCCACTTTTGGCGTCCTTTGTCAGCGTCAATAAACTCCATTGGGATGGTCTTGATCTACTTGTTTTGCTTGCTATTGCTCCCAATCTCCACAAGAACTTCTCCCCTTGGCTTCCCTGGCCCCTGGTTGCTCTATGATTGTGTATCCTCACTTATGAACAAGAGGTAGATTGGTTCCTGGTGATTGTGATTTAGAGAGAAACACAATGGTAGTATATACGGTGGGTCATAGGTCGGTAAAACTCGCAAGAAACACCAAAGTTGCGTCCAAGAAAAGAATATTAACAAAACAGGGAAATAAATCACGGATTTGGAAAAGTCCAGCTCCGTAGCGACCAACTATACGGTCGTGGCCCGTATAGTCCCGGCCGTATAGTTGGTTTCGGGCAGATATTCCAAAATATCTCGAGTCCAGGTAAGTTAGGTTACTGACTTGGAACCGACAAACCCCGTCTCTCTCTATCTCTCTTTTTTAGATGAATAAAAAAGAAAAAGGATCGAAGATGTGAGAAATTTTAACGACCAACTATACGATGGGAGCAAATTTTCCGGCCGTATAGTTGCGGTCGTATAGTTTCCAGACATCAAAAAATTTCGTGAAGGGACTACTGTAAGTTTAACGACCAACTATACGGCGGGAGAATTTCTTTGGACATATAGTTGCGGACGTATAGTTGGTAAAAACCTTCAGAAACTTCGGAAAAACATGAGGAATTCAAAGGTAAAATTTTCAGGAGTATAAATTGTGAATACAAATCACTTATTTAGAGAAAGTAAACTTACCTTGCACTTACCTTTTATTTAGGTGGGGATGACAAGATCCTCCAACAACAGGGACTTCTTCTCTTTTGGAGGAATTGACCTTAGTTCATCTAATAATTCTTGTAAACAAAAATCACCAGGACTAAAGTTCCTCTCAATAATATTGGTTCCTTTCTAGACAAATATGGATACTGCATCCAACCTCTTTATATCTTGCCTCTGCATAATCTGTAATACAAATTCTTAAAGTAAAAGGATCCAACAGATCAGTCTTGGCTTATGATTTTTCCTCTCAAGGAGTTATTTAAACCATCATGATCCATATGAATTCTTACTTTTGCATCAAGTATATAAGAACGAAATTTATCACAAGAGAAAAATATAGCAAAAACTTTACTTTCCTCTTTATGATAATTCTTTTGAGCACTATTAAGAGTTCTACTAGCATGATGTATAATATTAAATATGTGACCTATATGTTGTCCTAGAGTTACTCCTACAACATCATCACTGGCTTCACATATCAAAATCAAAATTCATATCCCATATAGGTGGTTTGGTAATAGGAGCACGAGAAAAAGAATATTTAAGTTTATCAAAGGCAATAAGGCATTTATCATCAAAATTAAATCTTACTCCCTTTTGCAACAGGTTAGTTAAAGGTTTAGAAATTCAAGAGAAATTCTAATGAACCTTCTATGAAAACCCACATGACTAAGAAATCTTCTTATACCTTTTATATCCCTTGGTTGTAGCATTCTCTCTATTTCTTCGACATTAGCTCTGTCTACTTCAATACCCTTACCTGATACCTTATGTCCAAGGACTATACCTTCTTTTACCATGAAATGGCACTTCTCCTAGTTTAGAACAAGATTGGTTTCTCTGCAACGCTGCAAAACCCTTTTGAGATTATCCAAGCAACTAATAAAGGAAGTACCATATAAAGAAAATTCATCCATAAATACTTCCATTATCAATTCAATGAAATCCGAAAAAATAGCAGTCATGAATCTTTGAAAAGTAGTTGGAGCATTACATAAACAAAAAGTCATGCGTCGGTAAGCATGCAAATCATAAGTACTAATGAAAGTTGTTTTAAGTTGGTCAGCGGGATGAACAACTATTTGTGAAAAACCAGAGTATTCGTCCAAGTAGCAAAAATTAGTGTGGCTTGCTAACCTCTTTAGTGTTTGGTCTATGAACGGTAAGGGATAGTGATCTTTTCTAGTTTCTTTATTTAGTTTCCTGAAATATATACACATCCTTTGTCCAACAACTGTTCTAGTAGGTATCAATTCATTGTTTTCATTAGTAACAGCAGTAAAATTGTCTTTCTTAGGAACACAATGAACATGACTTACCCATTCACTTTATTTTAAAGGATATATTATACCTACATCTAGTAGGTGTACTATTGCTTTTCTTAACACTTCCATCATTTCGGGCTTTAGCCGTCTATTAAACGCTGCAACTGGTTTAGCACCTTCCTACATGAATATTCGATGGACGGTTATCATGGTACTAATGCCCTTCAAATCATCCATTGAGTACCCAAAGGCCTTGCGATGCTCCTTAATTACTTCAATGAGTTCTTCTTCTTCATCCCCTAAAAGTTTAGCACTAATAATAACAGGGAATTTATTTGTATCGTCCAAAAATCTATATTTAAGAGTATCTGGTAAAGTCTTCAATTCTGGGGGCGGTAATTCCTCGTCCCCTTTCTTTTCCGGCAGTTCAAAAGCCTCATAAGTTGGAGGCCCTAAAATGGAAAGCGAATCGAATTCACTTTCTAATTCTTTTGGGACTTGTCCTCCATAATTATTTCTTCATAATTTGAATTTTAATTTGCTTCTTCTACCTGATTACTAAAGAAAATAGCTTCCATCTCCTCAATAGTTTTTCCTTTCTTCTTCTTGTATTTGTAGAGGCATGTCTTTAAATTTGGAAAAGTGAATTCTTTTTCCGCTTCCCCAAGCTTAAGAGACAAAATCTCCTTTTTAAAATCAACTTTGGCACCTAAACCATTCAAAAAGTTTCTTCCAAATATAATTGGGCAAAGAGTGTCAGCTGGCATATCAACAACTATAAAATCAATAGGAATTTTTTATTGCCATTTGTGACAGTTGCATCTTCAACTACTCCCTTTGGAACTCTAAGAGATTTATTGGCTAACATGATTGTCATATCAGTATTCTCTATTGTAGCTGGTGTTATCTCTTATTTTATTTATAAAGAAAAATCATAAGATATAACATTAACTTTGGTGCCAACACATAAACCATAATGTGAGGTTTCTTTAAATATGCAGGGAAGAATAGGCTGACCCACATCTTTTAATTTAATTTTACCTTCAACCAGTATGGAAGTCTCTTTATCAAGTTCAACTATGTTGCAATGTGCATACATAGCCATAATTTCTTTCTTGGTTACCTCTTCATCTTTGGTTTCATCCAAATGTTCTTCAATTTCTGGCACACTTTCCTCTTGTTTCTTCTGTTCCACTGCTTTAACCTGCTCATATTCCAAAATATGTTTCTACATAGTGTAAGGAAAGGTATCTCATACATTGGTTCTAGGGAGGCTAGTGTTGCTTTAACTTCTCTTTTCCTCTCAGTTTTGGTTGGTGGATCATACTTGACCCAACCCTCTTTTGGAGCTTTTATATGTTCTGTAAAATCTTTAACAACATGCAACACAAGATCTGAATCCAAATAAAGTTCTTTAGATAATTCATTAACATTACCCTTTTTTCATAGTCACGAATACAATCATAATCTATTTCTATGCCTCCTTCGCTTCCTAAACCAAAATTCCAAGAAACTCTATGATCGAAAATTCTATTAAGTAAAGCCCAAGCTTTAGTTATGGGAAGATTCATAAAAGCTCGTCTCGCGTAAGAGTCTAGTTCCAATTTATTAGGTTCAATTAAACTGCCATAAAAGATATGTAATAAATAAAATTCAGGCAAATCATGATGAGGAATTGATTAAGTAAATCTTTAAATCTTATATAAGCTCTTACTAGTCCTTCATTAGGATGGTTCCTCCAAGTCATTATAAGACGCCTAATTCCAAAAGATTTTGATAAAGGATAATACTTGGCTAGAAACTCACAAGCTAAAATATCCCAGTTAGTAGTGGCTTCTAGGGGTAAAGATCTATACCATGAGAGAGATGTGCTAGTCAAATTTTGACTAAAGAGTTTTATCCTTATCTCATTAGCAGTATACCATGGTATTTGGAAAGTGCCACATATATCTTTAAAGCATGCAATATGCTCATATGGATCAGGATTTTCTTCATGTCCAGTAATTTGCTTCTTGTGTAAAATACCAAGTAGTAGAGGATTTATTTCAAACCCCCCTGTATTCTCATTGGAGTTGTCTCGTGTATTAATATCATAGGGCTTCCCAAAGTGGCTGAGTGGGTTAGCACTATTCAAATTTTCAAACTCCATCATGTTGGTGGGACCCTGTAACTCAAAAGAAAACTTAGTAAGACTAAAATAAATAAGAAAAAACTAAAATACCTACAGTGCTTAGATCCTCGGCAATGACTCCAGAAAATAGCTTGATAACTACAAGTGCACAGATTGTTTGTAGCTAATTTCCAAATAAAGATATCGATTCCAAAGGGAGCGGGAGTTCTGAAGCCTAATAAATCTTGAATTAAATACTGAAATAGTAATGCTAATTAACGTTCTAAGTTACCAGATAAAATGGGAGTGTTGTGCAAAAGGTATTTTTGGGTTTTTGTACAAGAGCACAATAAATAAAGTAAACAAACTGAATACAGAAAGTAAGTATCATGTATGTAAAAGAGATGTGAAACTGCAATTGTAAAAAGCGTTCTTAGGGAGTAGCGGATGCACCTCTAACATTATAAAGGGTTTAAGGTAAAGATTATCATCATGAACATTCTCAACTATGTATGTGTGGGAGGAACTCCGTATTTGGAAAAATAGGTAGCAACCACTTCTCACATCATCCTCATAACCACAGGAGATAGCAATCGACATCAATCAAATTATTGCTCTATTAAGGGACTTAATCTCATAGGATGTATCCCATGGCATGGACAATGCTCCGCGAGTTTCCACAGTTCCCTAGTTAATTCGTAAGGGGTCCTAACAGCTTTATAATCACTGTAAGTGCTAGCACGCCCCTGTCTACCAACAAGTAGTTCCCTCCCTTAAGTCCCATAAGAGGCAAATATTGAGAGGTCGACTTATCCCAACATTAAGATGAAGACAATCTAACACATGGTGACAACGATGAATATCATAATAAACTTTATCTTATTTCAATTCTCATCCTAGGGTTTCTCCATCTCCCCAGGAACTAATGATCTACTCATCCATGGAGGCAATCAACATCATGTCAAAGACAATGGAATCAGTGGGACCCTGGATTTATGGTCCGAGAATCCCCATTATGCACACAACCATGATCCCAAGATCAATGCATCGTGAACATAACCTACTTAATATAAAAGTACACATCCATTACATTATCGAGTAACTCAAGTATTACATAAATAGTATTACATAAATACCATGAGGGGAATTACACAGAATAGCAGTGGAACACTAAACGCAGAAGACCGGAGTCATGTTGTAGACCTACAGGTGCCTGAATCAGAGTTCGCCCTAGTTGGCGATGTCATCATTGTAACCTCCTTCATATCCACCATCCTGCTCATAGTCTGGCCAAGTAGAAAGCCAGGGACAATGTCTGTGAGTTCTTTGGAATGTACTCGCAAACCACCATAAAAGGTACAAAAAAGAAATATGCAATATGGATATCGGGATAGGAGGGTTCCATAAGAGGTTATTTTCCTAAAATAATTTCTCTTGTAGATATAGCACCTACAAGGTTTTGTTGGAAGTTTTTATAAAATTGTTTGGAAACCTTTTTGAAAAGTATTTAGAAAACACTAATAGGATGGGGATTACCCACTAATTTTTCTTTTCCGGCCATCCATGACCAAAACTCATTTCCTCCATTTTTTCGACCATCCCATGGTCAAAACATTTTCAAAACTTTTCAAGGTCTCATTTTTAAAAAAAAAACCAACACCGCTCTACAACAACCATCCCAACTGTCCATGACCTAGGACTCTGCAGAGGTTGTACACTTTACCCACAAGATTCGATACATCCGCCGGGATCACCCAGGGTTCGTCATACTAAAGTGTGCGGGTCTCAGATAATCAAACAAAACCCTTGGAAAGTACACTCCGATATGAGTCCTACCCTATGAGTTGTTCCCCTAAACACCAGGACCTTTGGATCCACGGACCATCCGGGTGCCTTCCGACTCCTCGACAAGGGGCACATTCAATGAGGGCCTCATGGTATCATACGGCTGCTCTCGAGGGTAGTTCGCATTTCCTCCAGGTGATTGCCTTGTAGTTGACCCTTTATTTAAAGGAAACCTGGCATTCAAGGGATGTGATCCATTATAAGTAGTCGCGAGGGGTCCCATATTGGAGAAACTATCCTCAAGTTAGGCCCCGTCCCACTCCAGGGTAGTGTGGTTGCACGGGTTAAGTTGGTCTATCAAAACTGCAAAGAACTGGGTATATTTGCATAAACCTTTATCCTTCCTCCTTTATCTTCAACTCCTTGCTGAAAACAAAACAATCTCCTCCTTTCAAGACTCCTGACAAGTCCCACTTGTCAATTTTTTTCTTTCAAACATTTATAAAACAATTTTTTCCTAAAACAATTTTCTAAGAAATAGTTTAGTTTGGCTAAAAAGAGGGTATCCAAGGGGTGGTGGTGAATTACCACTCTAAACTACAACGATAGGAAATGGGTTAGCCAAGGGGGTACTAATATTACCATAGGTATTGGTCTAGAGGAGCTAACCAATACATAATGCAAAATAGATAAAGTAAAAGTAAATCATTTGCAATAATAGATAAACAAGATATGCATAAGGTAAAATATAGGACAAGGTTTAGGAGCATGATGGTGGCTTGCCTTGATCAGCAAATTGTCCCTAGTCCTCTTCTTCAAAATCCTCCCAAAAACCTTCCTCGTTCGTTTCTATTGTCGCAAAAGGAAAGAAAACAACAACATACCACACAATCAAACACTTGCAAACCACATCATTAATACAGTACACAAACAACAAGCATCCAGCCAAACAACAGTTCTGTAGCTACTGAAAATATCAAGGCATAGCCACTGAAATCACTAAAAAATCCCATTTTAAATTTTGGGGTAAAATTAATGGTAGATACTAGTTAGACACTTGCTAAATGCCATAGCTAATTTCTGTAAAGATATTGTACGTAAAAATTATCTTTCTGGAAAGGTTATGAGTAAACCAATCCAACCCAACTAGATTTATATATGTAGCATGTATGATTGATTTATAAAAATTAAACTAGTGAAAACTGGGCTGACAGATGTAAACAATTTCTTAGAAATTCATATTAGCACCACAAATTCTGGGCTCCTAGGTACTGGTACTCCTTACTGAGACACAACTCAGAGAATTGGTCCCACTTAAAAAGGAGTTCCACAGAAGACTCTGGAATTTATCCAAGATGCTTTTGTCCCAAACTTCTAATATTAAAGACAGGAGCTAAACAGGTCCAATTGGTGTAAAACCAATTTTTCTTGGTAGGTAAGGTTATTTACAAGGCATGACAAGTTGTTTTGCATTTTTCTAGTTCACAGAAATAAAGTTATGTCTTAATAAGTGAAAACAGTAGCATTCTTCAACAAAAATTACCAGAAAGTCTACATGGGTCAAACTACCAAACTACAAGTGCCATGTGATAGATAACTCCCTGGGCTAACTGGAAAAACTGGAATCTGGTGGAAAAGTTGAACAGAGCAAAATTGGTGGATTTTAAACTAACTTCAAACATTTCTAGCATTTATATAACAGAAAAAGAAAAGGGCAGGGGCAATAGTGGCCAGGGCCGCAGCCCACTCAGGGGTCTGGGCCGGTGATGCATCGCTGAGTTGATGTAGTAGCACTTCGTTGGGAACCCCAAGCGCAAGGTGTGAAGCAGCACAGCAGCAAGCTTTCCCTCAGTACGAAACCGAGGTTATCGAACCATTAGGAGGAAGGAAACGTCACACAGGTGTTGCAAGCAACACGGAGACCTACATAACACAAACTCAAGACTTTGCCCCAACGAATCAGTGTGGTTGTCAAGCTCACCGATTTGCTGTAAAAAAGGATTAAACATATGGTGCGGAAGGTAATGGTGGTTTGCAGCAAGTAAACAAGTAACAAAGGAAGATGTATCAATGGTAAAGATTGGACCGGGGTCCATAGTTCAGTAGAGCTTCTCTCCTTAGATAAACAACATGGCATGAAGATTAAACAAATTACAGTAGGGCAATTGACAGGAACTGAGCAAGGCATAACAATGCAATTACTAGTCAGAAAGATCCTATGAGATTCGATTGGGCAATACAACAAGATACATAGACCGCTATCCAACTGCATCTATGAATAATAGTCCACCTTCAGGTTATCATCCGAACCCTCTGCAGTATTAAGTTGCAAGCAACAGACAACTACTTTAAGAAAAGTGTGTAAGGTAAACAGTCCACATGTTCCATGAACAAGAGACCGTTGTTTTCTCCCTAGTAGCAACAACACATCTAAAACTGAAGAGATTTTTGTCACTTCGCTTGGAAACTAGAGGCATGAACCGACTATCGAGCATAAATACCCCTTCTTAGAGTCACTAGCAACTACTTGGCCAAGATAGCTACTAACAACAGAGAGCATGCAAGATCACAGACAACACAGACATGATAGAATCATAAAGACAAAACCATTAAACAAACCAACATAATAATCTCAATATCCATCAGATCCCCGCAAACACAACATGCATGCTTACAAATAGATTAGATCTTGATCATGAATGGAGCTCACAAGATCTATACATGAAAGCACAAAGGAGTAGATACAACCATCTAGCTACTACATGGACCCATAGTCCAAGGTGGAACTACTCATGCATCATACCGGAGAGAAGGCCTCCGGGATGATCTCCCCTCCGACAGGGTTGTCGGGAAGAACATCAGACCCCCCCCCCCCCGATCTCGGGATGACGGTGGCGGCAGCTACAAAAGGTTTCGTGGAGATTTGATTGGGTACTTAGGGTTTCTGCATCGGGGGCTTCTTATAGGCGAAGGGGGAGGCCGAGGCGGTGGCCAGGGGTCCTAGACCTTGCCTAGGCGCGGGGCAGGGCCCACCCGCGCCTAGGGGGGTCTGGGCGCCCTATCTCGCCTCTTCGGCTCCCCTCTAGACTTCTTGTTCCCCACGGAAAGTAATTGACTTTGAAGTTTGTCCCGTCCAATTCTGAAAATATTTTTTTACTAACTTTTCTGATACCAAAAATAGCAGAAAACAGGCAACTGGCACTATAGAAACTTGTTAATAGGTTAGTACCAGAAAACATGTAAAAAGCACCCCAAGTGTGGACAAAGGAAAGCAAAGTAGATATTAAACATGCATGGAGCATCAAAAATTATAGATACGTTTCTGACGTGTCAGCCGGCCCACTCGCACTATGGCTTGTGCGGGAGATGGGGACATTCAAATCTCGGGCTGGGACCCGCGTGTCGATGGCTATGAGGGGGTTCAGGGATATGGAGGGCGCTGGGCCATTGGATCTAGTCTAGATCTAATGACCGTGGCTCGTCTTCCTCGCGGGAAGAGTCGTTAGTGACAGAAAACCCTTGCTACGAGGAGAGGGATAGGTTGGCTCACCTAGGGTCGGAGAAGGATCGTCAAAGGGCGGGCTCGAAGCGGCAGGCGGTGGCAGTTCGAGCGAGGGTCAACACGGGAAGCTTCGGCTCCTGCTTGGTCGGGGGCGTGCGTACGGGCGTCGGTGCGCATGATTGCTTCTCCGGCGACCCTCAGGCTTTTCGTGGAAAACAAGGGCAGGGTCAGGAGGGCGAGAGGGAGGCATGCACGTGGTGATAAGGGCCAGTCGAGAAAGGAACCACAACGGCAGCAACATTCCCCTTCTTCCTTTGGTGCCACAGCGGTGAGACGAGCATGGGGAGAGGTAGCGAGCGAGCGAGCCTGCCTCCGCTCAGGGGGTGGTGGAGGGGTAGGTGGGGAACCAAATGGTGGGGCGTGCGTGAGCTGGGGGAGGCTCGGGGATTATATTCACGATGGAGGGCGCCCATGGTGCACCGGGTGTAGGTGGGTGTGTGGCGAGAGGGCGGTAGTGCGGGATTGGCTCGACGCGGTGATGGGTGCACAGTGAGAGAGGGTCGGGAGTGAGTGTGATGGATCATTGCCTCGGGACAGTGTGGGGTGGTCGGTGAGGTCAGTGCACTTAAGGTGCTCGACCGAATGGTTGCATCCTACTGAGCTCGGGCCAGGCTAGGACAAGGCGCGGGGCTAGCTGTAGGATGGTTGGGGGTGCGAGCAGGGATGTCTCCACTGCGGGCTGGTGTTGTTTTCACTAGGGAGCTTTGTGAGGCGGGGGAGCGCGACGTGCATGCGATTATCTGGCCGACGTCGGTTGGGGGTCGGTGATGACGCGGGTGAGCATGGGAGAGCAAGGGGGATGTCGCCTGGGGAGTTGTAGTCGTCCTACGGGCCCAGGCGCAACAGAACGAAGGCAAGGGCACGGTTGTGCAGGGTGGACGGGATTTGGGCAGATCCTGCTATCTCCCTCTCTCTCTCTCCCAGCCGTGGTTGATGCATGGTCGGCCTGGGGTGAGGGTGTGGAGAGGGTTGACGCACTGGGGTCGTGCCAGGTCCATGCACCGTCTTGCAGCATGTGTGGAGAGGTGATAAAATGGGTTGGTTTTGATCTAGGGAAACATAGCCATGGTGTTATCTTTGATTGATGGGTACATCGTGCTCGAGCCACCAATGGAAAGGGGGATGGTTGGGTCTTGTAGAGGGAGGTCAGGGAAGCATCTACCTGTGATGGTTCCGCCCTAAGTCGACCGCATGGCCTGGTTGCGATGACCCAGCATACCACTGGATGATGTAGTACACTATAGTCGTTCACATAACACCAATGAAACACCATTCACTAGATAACATTCCTTAGAGTGGTACAACAGAAACACAGCAGATCCAAGACATGACTATAGGTTACAACTCGACTCTTTACAAAAGATCCAGAGAACACTCTAGGTTAAAGAGAGAGAAAGAAACTTTTTATAAAGAAGAATCAGAAATAGTCAACTCGTAACCATCATACTAATGGATTACTATTTAAACTAATGGTTTTGCATTGCTGCTACTGCAATACTCTAAAGAAGTAGGTTCTATGGCTAGTTATTATATTCCTATCTAATTACAGCCTCGTCTTAGCTTTAGTTGATGTATATGTTGAATTTCTTGACTACATTGAAGGGCTTGAGATGTTGATGATGATTCCCTTGAGCATAGGTTGATGTAGACATCGTCTGTATTGGCTTACGAATCTAACAAGGGTTAAGAAGATACGTTGAGTAAGAGCGTAGTCAGAAAGTTCACTGGAAAGGAGTGTTTGATGCACTATATCTACAGCCACAGACCATAGGTCGTATGCAATACAGGTTTTCATAAACATTTCTTCAAAGATTGCTTTTATTCTGAAAAGCTATGTCCGCTAGCCTTCATAGGTTTACCAGAACTTTCATGAAGTTCCTTTCCTACCGCGTTTGTAGCTCCTTCCCGGAACAGGGAGTAACAAGTTATAGTTCTTACACTCTTCAGAGGTGCGTTACTTTACCCATGAGAGATCAAATCCTTGTTGCACAACCGGGAGATCTTTCCCGTCCACAATTCCGTGATGTGGGGCCTAGTAGATGATCCAAGACAATCACTGCCCTTTCTGCGACCCCGCATGTCTGCATGATCCTTCGGGGCCGGATCACCTCCGTTAAACCCCCTTTCCGGCAGGCTAAAACCCTGATGTGTTCCCAAAGACTCTATGAGCTGGTGATGCCGTTTGAAAGTACCATATAGGTCCAGTAAACCTCCAGCAGCCACTCATAGATAATCTAGACACCAAAATCATGGGGCCTAAGGGTGCCCACCCATGTGTTGGATCCGCACAAGGAATCACAACGTCACGTTAAGGTCGTCTTGCCTACATACGAAAGGAAAAGGATACAACTGACTTCTCCGCCCAATTCCAAATCTCATGGTTAACGTGTAATATACGGTGCAAGAATCACTAGCGACATTGGTTGTTAAGTCCTAGATAATATGTTCATTTACCACCGGAACTTTCATATTAGTTTATTACCTCATGGTAAATAACCTATAATCGTATTATTATGAAAATAGTGTTTTCTGACTTTAATGAAATGAAGGTGATGACAACATTGAGTTTGCAAAATACTTTACAAAAATAATCAAAGGACATGAGCATGTGTGAACTTGCCTTTTGTAATTGCAAGATTATGCACTCATGGTCTTCGAGAGAATATAAGATCTAATATCTGAAAACAACATCATTGGTCCGGTAAGAATTAATGTTTAAAGAAGCAAGATGCTATTATTCAAAAGTAATGTAATGCAGTTTGTTAAACTCGAACCCCCGGAATAATCGTTGATCTAGGGTTTGGATGCTGGAAGTGGTTCCCTTAGAATGTTTTGTACTTTTAGATAAGCTTCACAATTGTGATTCTTATTAAGTCTTGTGAGGATGTGTGTGAAATAATATGTAACTATAATATCAGGATACCTAAATGTGGAATGCTACTCAAAGACTGCTTATATAAGAATTGTTTTATCTCCAAATTTTACTTTACAAGTAATGGCATTTATAAGGAACTTAAGTGTCAACAATCCTAAATATAAAAGTAAAGTATAAAGATATGTGATTATGATTAATTTTCATCTGTTGACTATGATAAAAGTCCTTGGGTTTATTTGTTAAGAGTTAGAGATATTATTATAAATTTTTTTGTTTGAAGTGGCAAAAAGCATAACCTTCGAAGAAAAGGTTTCTTTTCTAAGGTTTAAACAATCTTTATGGTTAATAGAATGTGATCGATGTCTTTTGGTGTTTTCTCGGTTAGTTTGGTCTTGAGATGCACTAGGTCTTAATTGAAACAAACTAAAGTAAACTATAAAATACATAGTGAAGCTTTAAACATGGTGTTTACAATCTTGTAGACTAAATTTTAACTTTAAGGACATAGATGGACTTAAGATGTAATGCTTATGATATTTGTAGTTTGTTTACTTCATAATGTTTTCTTAAAGTTACTTAAGAGTGATAATACTTCTACTCGAGTAGTTGTTTCTTAATATTATAATGGAATAGAATCATTCATCTCCTTATAAATGTGTGGTTATGGTTTGTCAATAAGTAAACAATATTATTTACTACTTATAGATGAATGATAATTCTTTAAAAATTGTAATTAAAATGTTTTGGATTATATGAATTTCATACTATCAATATTTAAGTCAAATACTATTATTAGGCCTTAGATGTATAATTTTAGATATATTAGCAAATTTTATCTGCCCATATATGAATTATAGTTTAAGGAATTAGATTTAAATTCAAGTTATTAGAGTATTAAACTTTTATTTACCTCAAAAGTGGGATATTATATATTGAACATGTAAAAATTATTTTTGTGATCATTTTGGTATATTATATGTATTTTTGTGAATTTCAAATAATATGATATGATTTTTATAAGATTTATTGCTTTATGAATAATTAATGAATAATAAATATTTAATTAGGTGAAGTAATAATACATGATTATATTTTTAAATTAGAGTTCTTATTTTTCACATAATTTTGATATATTATTTATATTTTTATCATTTACCATTGTTAAAATATGAAATATCAAAGTTTTATTAATTATAAAATCTTTATTAAATAATATTTATTTAAATAGTTAACTTTATAATAAAGATAAATTATAGATTTTATTTTTCTAAACGTTTTCATATATTAAACATATTTTTCTGAATTATAAAACAAAAGATATTGAATTTACAATGTTTAATCATTTTTTTAATTTCTGGAAAATATTTATATTTGAATTTATATTGTTTTGTCTATTTACTCAACAGGAAATAACGTTTTTCACTCAGAATGGTTCTAGCCCAAGTCACAGATAGGTGGGGTTAGGCCATGTTGGCATGCCACCTAGGCATGGACTGGTCAACTGGGTGGACCAGGTCAAGGGTGGCGGGTGCATGACGTCACGATGATGACAGCTCGACCTCCACCGCTAGGAAATTGTCACCGGCAGCGATCTACGGCGCCCCAGCAAATGCGGCTAACCTAGTTCGAATGAGCGCGACGTGCTAAACCCTATATTGGCGGTGCTACCCAGGAATGGTCGCCGGAACCTCGTCGACGACGACCTCCTATGGCGGTGTGATAGACATACACGTGGACAGACGGCTACGACGTGTGGGCAACAAATTAGAGAGGGCCAGACGGTCCAGAAACATACCAGGAGCACGAAGAGATGGTTGGGGAGGCAATTCATGGTCGGGCCCTTCGACAAGATTTCCGATGAACTCCGACGGAAAGGAAATGATGAAATTCTCCCCAACCCGAGCTCCCCTTGATCTAATGAGTGTACTATGATGAAGAGAGTGATGTGGTGATTCTCCTCGACCACGCCATGGACTCTGGGGCGACCTCTACCGGCGATGGTAGTCTACTATGGCCGGCTAGGGTTTAGGCCCTTTGCGAAATAGAGCAGATAAGAGAGAGTGAGGGCGAGCGAGTGAGAGGATGAGGACAAGAGGGCTTTGCGGTGGTGTTCTTATCCCTCCTGGCGATGAAGGCAAGCATCTTGGCGCACCCCGATGCGGCGACGGCGACACGCACCTAATTCGGCTGATCTGCAAGGTGGAAGACGACGATAGCGAGGATGAAACGGTATTTGGGCCAGGCCGGTGTTCGGAAATGCTGGATCGTCCACACCCCAAGTTCTTCGGAGATCAGCTCAACAATCAGGAAGGAGAGGAGTTGCAATGGCTGGTTGTTGCAAGTCTCCGAGGAAAGATTGAAGCCCCCACCACAGAGGGAATTCAATTCACCTTAAGAGAGAACAACTGGCTTGATGGACTTGCCAGGGCCATGCAGGAAGATCTTGACCGTCTATGTGGACAGAGTATCAATCAGATCAAGGGTACCCGCTTTGAGTTCTATCCAAGGAGTGATGTTATGGGACAGCCACTGGAGGCACCGTATCACCATGAGCTGAAGACTCAATTGGACCACCTCAGCTTCATGATGTATGACTGTTATAAGGAGTTAGACAATTCCCGCTCCTACGCCAACCACAAGTACGCCATCGCCGCCAAGAAGGATCAGACCATTGCCATGCTAGTAAATGATCGCCAGTCTCGTCACCGTCAGCTCGACAAGAAGAAGATCTTGCCCGTCTCCGCCACAGGATCACAGAGTTGGAGGAGACTGTCCATGAGAGGGACATGCATCTTGAGGAGAGGGAGAATGCACGGGAAGACCTTCACGGAGACCCCTACTCTTATCTCAGTGACGATGATGAATTTCTGGAGGATCAGGCCATGGACTTCTTCACCGATGAGGATGAATTCGCCTTCATCGATGATGATGAGGATGATGAGGACACCGACTCCAAGGAGCAGTAGCACTTGAGCACTAGCGTTAGGGAGTTGTATCTGGTCCCATTGTATCGTAGTTTCCCAGAATGGTTCTTAAAACCATATGTTTTCCTTTGTTGTGGTGTGTGTTTGTATCGTGTGATATGAATGAATGAAAAGCAAGTTCCTATAAAAATCTGAGTCAAACTTTGAAAACTTTTCAAACACCAAAACCCTGAACCTTATAAATTTCCCTCTTTTCTCATGATCTATCTCAACCTTCAGATGCCTCGCGGAGGAAGCAGTTCATCCCCGGACCCAATGTTGCAAATCTTGCAAATGTTAGTTTTGGACCACGAAGCTGAAAGAGCCGAACGTCAAGCGAACCTAGCCACCCTTCATCACATCGCTCATATGGCCAACAACAATCAAGGTCATGGAAATCAGGACAGCCATGGGTCCAAGCTCAAAAATTTCCAGAACACCAATCCACCCATTTTCACTAGTTCTGAAGAGCCCCTCGATGCAGATGATTGGCTGCAAACCATGGAGAACAACCTAGAAGTTGCAGGAGTGGAAGCATACAAGAAAGTATTGTTCGCTACCCACTACCTGGACGGAGATGCAAGGGCATAGTGGAACAATGTTCGTGCCATGAATGGAGTTCAGATGATGACGTGGGAAGAGTTCAAAATCAAGTTTAGTAGAACCCATGTGCCACCGGGTTTGATAAAGAGGATGAGAGATGAATTCAGGGAACTGAAACAGGGAAGGATGACAGTAGTTGAGTACCGTGACAAAAAATTGTCATTGGCTAGGTATGCACCTGATGAGATTGACACTGAAGCCAAGAAGAAGGAGAGATTCCTGAATGGTCCGCATGATGAGATGCAGACAATGTTGGTCAATATCCCATTTGCTGATATTGAAGCCTTAGTGGATTCTGCAATACAGATGGAAGGCAAGATCAACCAAGCTAATGAGAACCGTAAACGTCGCATCATGCATCAACCAGGAACCCATCATACCCCAAAGTACTGTCTCAACCCATCTCCAAAATTTGCCCCAAGAACCAACAGACCCCCTATGAACCGTCCAACCTATCCCAACCGTGGAGGAGGAAATCCAAGGCCCTGAGGAAATCACAACAATCCCGGGAACCCCAGCAATTTCAAACATGCACCACCCGAGTACAACAACAACAATGTCGCCACCAACCTAAATACTGCCCCAAGGACTGGAAGCAATGTTATGCCTGTTGCAGCAAAGGACAAGTCTAAGGTTAATTGTTATGAATGTGGAACCAAGGGTCACAATTCCAA
The DNA here is from genome assembly GCA_916181665.1 of Avena sativa. Lineage (NCBI taxonomy): Eukaryota > Viridiplantae > Streptophyta > Magnoliopsida > Poales > Poaceae > Avena > Avena sativa. The sequence continues at coordinate 172,150,876 of OV702295.1, forward strand.
TGAGTGCCCCAAGAAGATTGCCGCAGCCCCCAATGCAAATGCCCCAGCTTAGTAGCAGTGTCGTGTTCAGCCCGGAAGAAGGTTTACCCCAGGAAATTCGCTCAACCGCAATGGCAGTCTCTTTCTCATGCATGCTGAAGAAGCCCAAGAAGCGCCAGATGTCATGTTGGGTATGTTTTCTGTTAACTCAGTACTTGCAAGGCTGTTTTTTGATTCTGGAGCATCGCACTCGTTTGTTACCGAAGAATTTGCTTGCACTAGTAAGATTCAATCAACCAATTTGAAGCATGTTATGATAGTTCAAATACCTGGTTCAACCACCGAAGCTAGAAAAATTTGCAAGTCCATACCTATCCGAATCCATGGCATAGATTTTTATGCTAATCTAATAGTACTCGGAACTAAAGGTTTGGAAGTAGTACTAGGAATGGATTGGATGTCTAAACATAAAGGATTAATCGAATTGCCAAGAAAGCCATAACCATGACCAGTACAGCAGGAATATCAGTAGAGCATGTATCGGAAATCTTGCCCCGTCAATTCAAGTGCAACAAGAGTCTATCCCAGCCAAACATTGACCAAGTCAGAATAGTCTGTGAATACCCCGACATATTTCCAGATGTTTTGCCCTGTATGCCCCCAGATCGAGATATCGAGTTTATCATCGAACTAATCCCTGGAACCGGACCCATAGCCCAGAGACCGTATTGTATGAACCCATCTAAATTAGAGGAGCTGAAGAAGCAACTGGATGGTATTTGTGGACAAGAAAGATGGAGGTAACCGTTTGTCTATGGATTATCGGAAGTTGAATGATGTCACTATCAAGAACAAGTACCCACTTCCAAAGATAGAAGACCTGTTTGACCAGTTGACCGGTGCCAAAGTGTTTTCTAAGATTGATCTTAGAACTGGCTATCATCAACTCAAGATTCGCGCAAAGGATATTCCAAAGACTGCCTTTACCACTAGATATGGATTATATGAGTATACTATCATGTTTTTTGGATTAACCAATGCCCCCGATTATATCATGAACCTCATGAATAAGATTTTTATGGACTTCCTGGATAAGTTTGTCATTGTTTTCATCGATGACATTCTAATCTATTCCCAATCAGAAGAAGAACATGAGCTACACCTAAGGAACATCCTTGGAACCCTTAGAGAGCATCAATTGTATGCGAAGTTTAGCAAATGTGAATTCTGGTTACAGGAGGTAGGATTTCTCAGACATATCGTATCAGCCGGAGGAATTGCCGTTGACCCTGCAAAGGTGAAGGATGTTGAAGATTGGCAAGCCCCAACCACTCAAACCCAAGTTCGTGCATTTCTCGGATTGGTGAGATATTACCGCAAGTTCGTAGAAGGATTGTCGAGTATCGCAAGACCCATGACCCAATTGCTGAAGAAGGACAAGAAGTTCAAATGGACGGACAAATGTGAAGTGAGTTTTCAAGAACTCAAGAGGAGATTGATTTCAGCCCCAATCTTGATCATGCTGGATATCACGAAGCCTTTTGATGTGTATTGTGACGCATCCAATATCGGTCTCGGATGTGTGTTACTGCAAGAAGGCAAAGTTATATCTTATCTATCCCGACAACTGAAGCAGCATGAATAGAACTATCCTACCCATGACCTTGAACTAGCAGCCGTAGTTCTAGCCCTCAAAACATGGAGGCATTACCTGATGGGAAATCGTTGTGAGATTTATTCGGATCAGAAGAGCCTGAAGTACATATTCACCCAGAAGGAGTTGAATATTGGGCAGAGAAGATGGATTGAGCTAATCAAGGACTATGATCTAGACATTCACTATCACCCCGGTAAAGCCAATGTGGTAGCAGATGCCCTTTGCAGATTGTCGTGCCGCTTGAACTCCATGATGCTGAAGGAGCAACCAAGTTTGCACAAGGAGATGGAGGATTTCAGAATGGAATTAGTAAGTGAAGGATTTTTGGCTAGCATAGAACTTCAACCCACTTTTATCAGTCAGATCAAGGAGCCATAGAAAGGAAATGCTAGTATCGATGGAATCAAACGTCGCATCGGTACAGGCAAGATACCTGGATTCACCGAGGACGAAGGAGTTTTGTGGTACAAAGGACGTCTCTGTGTACTAGCAGATTCAGAGTTGAAGGAAACTATTTTGAAAGAGGCACATGATACCCTTTATTCTATCCAACCCGGAGGAACAAAGATGTATCAGTATTTGAAGGAACAATTTTGGTGGCATAAGATGAAGACATAAATCGGAAGATATATAGCCAAGTGTGATATTTGTCAGAGAGTCAAGGCGGGACATCAGTGACCCGCAGGACTGTTGCAACCCTTACAGATTCCGTAATGGAAATGGGATTCAGTTGGAATGGACTTTATCACCGGATTGCCTACTTCTAGTAGGGGAAATGACTCTATTTGGGTCATAGTTGATAGATTGTCCAAGGTAGCCCATTTATTACCTATCAAGACCACCTACCAAAGTTCGAAGCTAGCGGAGTTGTACATCACTAGAATCTTCAGTTTGCATGGAGTCCCCAAGAACATTGTGTCAGATCGAGGCACCCAGTTTACCTCGAGATTTTGGAAGAAAGTCCAAGAAGGATTCGAAACGAGATTGGATTTGAGCACATCTTATCACCCTTAGACGGATGGACAAACGGAGCGAGTAAATCAAATACTCGAAGATATGTTGAGAGCCGGTGTGCTATAGTATGGATCTAAATGGGAAGATTGTCTTCCTTTCGCAGAATTTTCGTACAACAACAGTTATCAAGCTAGTTTGCAAATGGCCCCATTTGAGTTCATGTATGGACGGAACTGTCGTACCCCTTTGAATTTGTCGGAAGTAGGAGAGAGTCAGATTTTCGTACCCGACATCCTACAAGAAGTAGAAGAGAAAGTTCACAAGATCCGTGAGCACCTCAAGACCGCCCAGTCAAGACAGAAGAGTTATGACGACAAGAGACGTCGAGACCTGTCTTTTTAATCGTCGAGGAGAAGTATCATATCAATTGGAACTTCCGGACGAGATGTCAGCAGTGCATAACGTGTTCCACATATCATTACTTCACAAATGCCTTGAATTCCCAGAAAAGACTGAAGTTTTCAAGAACATTGAACACCGCACCATAGAGATCAACGATGACCTGACTTATCTCGAAGTACCCATCCATATTTTGGAGCAAGCTTTCAGAACCAGCAGGACCCGAAGCATCAAGATTCAGTGGATTAACCACACTGAAGAAGAAGCTACCTGGGAACGAGAAGACTACGTCAAGACAGAGTTACGTGATCTCTTTAAATCCTAGTTTTCTTTTTCTTCTTTATCAAATCTCATGATGAGATTTTGTTTAAGGAGGGAAGTTTTGTAACATCCCAAAAATATTAAACAAGGTTATCAAATTCCAATCACCAAATTTAGGGTTAACAAAAACTTTTGTTAATCAAAATCATATGAATGCATGTGTGTATGTGATGATTGTATGAATGCATGAATGGACTTGTGTGATTGTTCTAAATAGCAAGGAATGGTTTTAAGATGAAAACAACATCATCTAAAACATTTCCAAGCAGAAACAAATCATGGGAAAATCAAAAACAAACAAAACAAACAAATGGTCATTTTTGCCAATCCTGCTCACTAGGCCACTTTGAGTGTTTCTAGTCCAAGATTTCAAACAGAAACAATTCCATTTCTTTTAACCCCTTGCTACACAAAGTAAAAGTGAACCCAAGCCCACCTTTCAAACTTACAGAAACATTTGGCAACTTGATTCAAAGAACATTTCAAAATTGAATCTTTATCATATGTGAAGATCATCCATTTTCAAAAACCAACCAAACCAGTGCACCTCGACCTTTCAAACTAACAAGAGACTCCCTACTATGTAACTAATACACCCACCAAGTTTGAACCAAAAAATCAAATTTGAATCTCTTTCAGCCATTTCATCAAACACCTTGGAAACACAAATCAAACAAACATCAAATACTATTATGAGCAGTGATTTGGCCTAACTTGTTCCCTCTCTAGCTCACAGCAGACATTTAGTAGATCATTTAGCTTTGTTAGCTAGCTCTAGCACCACTGTGAGCTTTCCATTGCCATCAATGGTGAGCATGCCGAGCCTCACCTTGCCACCCCACTATCGATAGCAAGCTAGGAGCAGCACCAAGCCTAGCCACCTTGTCTGGGAAACTGACCACCATCCACCACCACCCCCTGTCCAATGCCAACGACCAGCAAGCCACTGGACCACTCTAGAAACGCCGCGCCCTATGCCTCAATGCCATGCCGAGAGCGCGCCAGAGCGCCACCCTCGACACTCACCAACAGACCGCGCGCCGCCCTCGCCACGTGCAAGCGTGATCACCACCACCCCAGCAACCCCGTAGACACGCCCGTTCATCGCCGCACGACCAGGAGAGCCCGTGCGCCATAAAACTTCATGTCGGACCCGCCCAGAGCACCACAGCGTTTCGACCATCTCGCACTGTCCCACGCCGTGTAACCATGCCGTTGAGCTTTGGCAGGGAGCACAACACTGCCCCCTACCATCGCCCATGCCTTTAGCTCGCTGTGCATACGACACCGATGAGCTCCACCCATGCCCTTCAGTCCCATTCCGGCACTATAAATAGAGGCCACTCCCATTTGATTTCTTCACACCAACACACTCCCCTCTCTATTAGAAGCACCCACCTCACCCCGGAGCAAGGCGAGCAGCAGGTCTCCGGAATTTGGCCAGAGTCTGTCACGGAGGAGGAAGAAAGGACCCAACGATTGGAGCCGCCCCAGGAGAAGCCGCCGGTACCAGGAGGTTCGCCGTCGTCGACTTTGTCGTTCGCCCCCATCGCAGACCCTCGCCTGAGACCCGGTCAGCCCTGTAGACCCCCACAGGCCGTGCTAGGGTTCTGTCTCGCCGGCGCTGCCCAACAAAGACTGTAACATCCCAGCATTAGAGCTTAGAAATAACCTGAACCCAGATGTGTGCATTGCATTCATGCATAGAAAATCTGAATAATTTTCGCACTTTTGAACAAAACTTGTCAAAGTGATTGAAGCTTCTCTCAACTTGATGGAATTGAAGTAGATCATCAAGTTAACTGTGATAAGTTTCAATATGACTTTTGCTAAAACCTTATTTAGGAAAACATGATATGATCTAAGGGTAGATCAAATATAATAAAATTACATCATTATGCATTGTTTAATGATTAGTATTTGATACTTAAGGGATCATATCATAATATTCATCACAACAACTCATGAATACCAAGTTAAGATTACAACTCAAGTAATAAGAATGTAATAACTAATCCTGACCTATCTTATTCTTATATATTCCTACTATGAGTATCATGGGAATACCTAACCTTAACCCTTTAGTGAGATTAAGTAGCAAGGAAACTAAGTCAAGATTATTCACCACATATCCTTCTTTCCATATCAATCTTTGTCATCTCTACTAAATCATATTTTAATATCTGTTGTTCATCAATGTTGAGAAATCAACTATTGATTCACCAATTCTTAATCTATCAATACTTGATTTATCAACTCTTGTCCTTATCATAGCATTCATTTAATGTCCTTTAGAGAAAGAAGTAAGAAGAGGTAGATGGTAATGCTAGTTATAAATATCATCCATAGGATGGGAGTGTTGGAAGTGAATAAGATTAATATGATTATTGATGGAGTTAACTCACTCCTAAAATGATAGAAGGGTATATGAGGTAAAGATTACAAGGATGAATATTGAAGATAGTTAATAGGAGTAATCCTATGGGATCAAGTTTGTATAGTCAATGAATCATATCTCTTAGTCCAATAGAGATGTTAAGTAGATGATTCCAATACAATTGTAATGTTGTATTGATGAAATCTTAATTAGCCAATTGGAAACCTAATCCATTAATGATCAAAGGATTGTAATAAACATGCTTTAGTCACCAAGATTGAATGCTTATATCATGTATAAGTGGCATTGGTGGACAGAAGATGATTGAATCCTAGTATAGATATGTTATTCTAGGTTAGCCATGACAAGTCACCATGATATGATGTAAAGTTTGTATATAAGATACTGAAGTGAAGTAGATATAAGATAGTATGACTAAGTTAAAGCTAGAGTAGCATGGAGTTATTGAAGTAGTGTTATTCCTCTTAAAGGATAGTAAGCTTCTTGAGGAAAGTAGGATTTGATATATATCTAATTATATATAAATCTATTAGAGTAAGGTTGGTGATGGATGATTAAGGAAGAGTATGAATGTAGTTAGAAGTAGCTACTTGTTGGATTAGAGGTTATCAGTAGTATAGAAGTTGATATAACCAGGCATGGACATGAGAATATCATGGAAGACTTAGTATCAAGATCATTGGATTTATCAATGGGCTTAGAAGAATAAAAGGTGGATAAGAATATTCTTGTGAAGTAAATCTCATCATGTTAACACGTGATGATGGACATGGAGAAGTAGTATATCTAGGAAAGGAATTCCTTAATCAGAAGTCCAGAATTATAAAGTATAGAAGACAGGAATTCTTGGTAAACACTAAACCCTAAATCTATGATCAAGTTCAACATCCAGCACACCTGTTGAATAAATCATTTTATCTTCACATTGCTTTATAGGAATATTTCCCTATAACACATCACTTAAGCACATCTCTGTCATTTCCAATTATCATAACCATATGTTCTTAGGAGTTGTTTCTATCAATTCTTTTCCATCAGACATTCTAGAAAATAACTTTCTATTTTAAAAGGTGATATCATTAAAGATCACAACCAAAAGACAATATGCTTAGCTATTAAATCTTTACTCACATCAACAAAAGAATATAAGTATATTAAGAACCCTAAACTCTAGGGTAAGCATTTACAATTCAAACCCTAATTCCTATATTATTTATAATAAAATATATAGCCCTTATTATTCCATAGATTCATGGGAGTAATATTAAACCATATTAATTTCCTTTGTATATCATCCATTAAATAATGATATATGATCATTATATAAAAATTTCCATCCAAACTATGAGCTAACTAGAATTAAATTTTATAAATAAATAAGGAAATATCATATAATAAAGCCATGGTTTATTATAGAAAGAAAATTAATAACAAAGGCTTGTACAAAATATTAAAAGGGATTCATATAAAGAAAATAAAGAAATATAACAATATATCACAAAATGATACTTAATAGATTTCACTATTGCTACAATTATCTAGCAAATAAATTTCTATAAGAAAGGTTCAAATCAAAGATTAAAATACAAATCTGAAAAGCAAAATAGAAAACAGAAAAGAAAAACAAATAAAAAATAGTTTTTGGCCGTGGCCCATTCTCTCATCTCTCTATCTGTCGCCCACGAGTAGCAACAGCAAACTTAGCGCTCACTTTGCAAAGGCCCAGCAGCCAGCCCAGCTTGTCCTCTTCTTAGGCTCACGGATGGGACCGAGGAGGGACTGCGGGTTGATTTGAAAGAATTGCCAGGGGTTTTTCAGTAAAAGAGACATCGTCGTCTTCCTCCTCCAGCTGGAAGCAGCTCGCTGGACGCCGGCGATGCCGTCCGCCACCGCATCTTCACCAAGATTAGCACTGCCGACACCGGGGAAGGATAAGAACGCCATGGAGCTCATTTCTCTCTTCCTCATCCCCATTTCCTCCCTTCATCCAGGATTCCTCCTCTAGCCGAAACCCTAGCTCGTCGGAGCCACACATCGTTATTCCCCTCTTCATCTTAGTAGAATCAATAGATCACCTCAGAGCCTATGGAGTGGTCGAGGAGAACCGCCACGTTCCCCTCTTCATCTTAGTAGAATCAATAGATCAAGGGGAGCTCGGGTGGGTGCTTATTTCCGACCGTTTTGTTCCTCGTCGACCTCTCTGTCGTCATCAAGGTGAGTTCCTAAACCCTCCAGTACCTCTAAATCGCATCATCTCATTGTAAATCACCGTCAAACCTTATGACACTGTCAAAGCTCGTCGGAGCCGAGGCTCCGATGACCATTTCCGAGTGGTGCCGCCACTCTAGGGTTCAACACGTCACGCTGATTCGAACTAGGCTAGTTGCATCTGATGGGGCGCCGTAGATCGTCGCCGGCGACCACCAACTGACGGTGGTGGTTGTGCTGACGCCATAGCGACGCCATGCCAACATCACCCTTGACCTAGTCCACCGTTTGAGCGGTCCACTGCTTGCGTGGCATGTTGACGTGGTACTGACCCCACCAGTCAATGACTGTGTCTAGGTTTAGCTGAGTATAAAAAGTATTCCCTGTTTGTAATATTGTTTGAAATTTAATTAGAAAATGATTCAATCTTAAAAATTTAATAACTTTTCTTATTTAATTTAGAAAATACAAATAATATATCAAAAAATTTAGAAAAATAAAATCTATAACATTAAACTATTATCAAACATTTTTATGTCAACAATTTAAATAAATATTATTTAATAAAGATTTTATATGTTTTAATACTTTGAAAATTCATATTTTAATATTGGTAAATGTTTAAAATATAAATAAAATACCAAAAATCTTAGAAAAATATGAACTATAATTTAAAACTATAATCATGCATTATTATTTCACTTAATTAAATATTATTATTTATTAATTATTTATAAAGTTTTAAATCTTATAAAAATCATTTCTTAGTGTTTATAAATCATAAAAATAAATGTAATATACCAAAATAATCACTAAAATAATACCTACATGGGAAGAATATAATATTCCACTTTTGTGGTAAATAAAAATTTAAAACACTTTAGCAACTTGAATTTAAACCTATTTCCTTAATAGATAATTCATATAAGGGTAAATAAAAATTGCTAATATTCTAAAATAAACCAATTAAATTCCAATAAGTAATACTGGTCTTAAATATTGATAATATGAAGACATTTTAAATACAATTTTATTGAATTATCCTTCAACCATAAGTGTATATTACTTTCTAAAAGGATTCTTATTCATTATAAAATCCTTAAAGAAAAATTTGTAACTAAATTAAATCTTTTCCATTACTTCAACCACAAGTTTACAAAAATATCAAAACACTATAGTGAATCCATAATTAGTTAAGTAATATTATTACCTTATTTATAAATTATAACCACTCATCTATAAGAAGATAAATGATTTTATTTCATTACAAAATCAAGGGACCACTACACCAAATAAAAGTGCAACCATTGTTAAGTAACCTTATGAAAACATTACAAAGTACACAAGGTATAATATCATAAACATTACACCTTAAATCTATCCATATTTTTAAAGTTAAATATAGTCTACACGACTTTAAATATAAGGCTAAAGACTTTGTTATATGTTTTATATTTAACTTTGGTATGTTATAATTAAGTTATAAAGCATCTCAAATCCAAACTGATCCAGTAAGCACAAACAACATCGACCACCTCTGACTAACCACAAGAATTGTTTGAACCATAATAAAGAAAGCTTTTCTTAAAAAGTTATTCATTTTGCCACTTCAGTTAACAGATAACAAATAATCGTAATCACCTTACTTCATACTATACTTGGATACTTAGGTTTGATAACACTTAAGATCTTTATAAGTGACATTACTTGTAAAGTAAAGATTTGGAGATAAACAATTACAGTATAAGAAATCTTGAGTACCATTTAACATTTATGTGTATCTCATTGTTTTATGATATTTTTTGAGGGTGAAACAGTAGGGTAAAAAACCCCACTGCAATTTTTATAAATCATAAAGAGTTACAAAAAAGTATTTACAAGTTCAGGCCACCTCAAAAGAGGGATAACATTCTAAGCAGCTATCTCCTGTCTAAATTATTCTTAATCCAATCTTTGAGGCCCTGATAATTCTTTTTCTTACTTCTATGCAGGACCCATCTTAATTCCTGGGCGACAATAGCCCTCCATTCCTCAAGCGAAGCATGCTTGTTGTTGAAGATTTCATTGTTTCTGCACATCCATATGCCCCAAGCTCCTAAGATAATAATTTCCATTGCAAAAAGGCACTTTAAGATCTTTTTTAATACTGGCTAAAGCTTCAAAAAGATTTTGATCAGCCACTTGGACATGGGAAATTTCAGCCCAGCAAGCTCTTGCAAAAGGACAGTCCCAAAATAAGTGTAGAATGGTTTCCTCACTGATGCAGCCATGAAACACACATTCATAAGTAGCCAGAGTAAAACATTTCCTTTTCAGAAGATTTCGTGTGTTTAGCCTATCAAGGAGCAAGAGCCAGAAGAAGAATTTATGATTTTGTTGACAGGAGGATTTCCACAACCAGGAGAAATGTGGCTGTACAGGCTGGTAACCAGATAAAGAATAGTAAGCCTTTTGGACTAAAAAATTACTGCCCCAAATGTAACTCCAGTTGTCAGCTTCCCCCTGCATGCCACCACTGAGTATTTGCTCAAGGTTTTGATATTTCTGGTAAGCTTGCTGTGACAGAGGGAGAAAAAAATGATCTTGAATATTAGCTGTCTGCAGAAACTCATTGACAGAGATGTGTGGGTTTTTTTCATAAGAAAGGAGATGAGGAAGCTTATGCTGCAGACATCCATCATTCCACAAATCAGACCAGAGAAGGGTGGATTTTCCATCACCCACCGAGCACTTTGCAATTCCTTTAAATATGTCAACCAATTTCAGATGAGCTTTCCACCAAAAGGATCCCTCTAGACTTCTTCCAGGTAGTTTACCATTATAGTAATAAGTGTTCCAGATAAGGTGAACCCATGGGATATCCTTGTGATTGTAAAATTTATCCAAATTCTTCAAAAGAAGTGCGGAGTTTTGAACATTAAGGTCAAGCACCCCCAATCCCCCATGGTTCTTAGGTTGACAAACTTTCTTCCATGCAACAAGAGTTTGACCCCTAGCTTGAACATCAGATGTTTTATTTCTCCACATGCATTGTCTCATATACTTGATCAGCTGATCTTTAATAGTGACATGAAGATTAAAACAACTCATGTAATATATGGGAAGGGATGATAAAACAGATTTAACTAACTGTAATTTCCCCCCATAATTAAGAAAATCAGCAATTCCACACAATCTTCTCTTAACTCTCTGAACAATAGGCAGAAAATGTTCCACTACAGGCTTATTAATGCTTAAAGGCAGTCCAAGGTAGGTGAATGGCAATGAGCCAGGAAGGCAAGATAGTGTATTGGCAAAGTGCTCAAGCCTCACAGTGTCCATGTTAATAGGCATCATTCTAGATTTAGAATAATTAACTTTGAGTCCAGTGGAGAGTGCAAAAGTATGAAGAAGAGCCTTGAGGCACAATAATTGATCAGAGTCAGCCTTAAGGATTAATAAAGTGTCATCGGCCTACTGCACAACAGGGAAATCAGGACAAAACACACCTTCAATGGGAAGGCAAAGAAGACCAAAATTCATTGCTTTATTGAGGATGCTTTGGAGAAGATCAGCAGCCAATACAAACAGGAGAGGAGATAAAGGATCACCTTGTCTTACTCCTCTTCTGCAATAAAATTTCTTTCCAGGCACTCCATTTAACAGAATAGAGGAGGAAGCTGAACCAAAGATTAAATGAATCCAAGAAATCCATTTATCACCAAAACCTTTGGCTTTGAGGATATTGATAATTGCAGAATGCTCAATTCTATCAAAAGCCTTTTCAAAGTCAAGCTTAAGAATTAAAATTTCTTCTTTGGATTTGTGGCATTGGTCAAGGAATTAAAATGCCCAACCTAAACAATCTTGAATAGACCTTTGTTTGAGAAACCATATTGATTCTTGTGGACAAGTTTAAGGATGAACTTCTGCAATCTATTAGCTAGAATTTTGGTTATAATCTTGAGGACACTGTTTAGCAGAGAAATAGGCCTAAAATCAGCAGGTGTCAGAGGAGCTTCAATTTTTGGAATGAGGGTGATAAAAGAGGCATTAATGCTTTCCAAGGAAGTTTGCCCCTCATAAAAATCCATAAGGAGTTGTTTCACATCATCCTTAATAATAGGCCAACATTGTTTCATGAATTCATTGTTAAAACCATCTGGCCAGGGGATTTATCATTTGGAAGTTCTTTAATTACATCTTCAATTTCCTCATCAGAGAAAGGTTTTTCCAAAGCATCCTTTTCCTCTTGTCTTAAGCATTCCCCTGCCAAGTCATTAAGATTGAAGTGCATTTTAGGCTTATCAGAAGTACCCAATCTATCTTTAAAGGCTTTCCATAGGAGGTCTGCTTTGCCATCATGATCATGAATCGCATCATTAGAAACATCTTTGAGCATGGAAATGTAGTTATGCCTGAAACTTATGGTAGCTTTGGAATGAAAGAATTTTGTGTTTTCATCACCCAGCTTAACCCATTTAATTTTCCCCCTCTGCTTCCAATAAGTATTTTGATCTTGTAACAGAGAAATTATAAGATTCTTCAGGAGATCTCTGAGATTCCATTCTAGGACAGTAAGAGTTCTCATTTCCTCCATGGCATCCAGAAGATCAATGGTGGCATTAACATTGCAGATTTGAGATTTTAGGCAGGGCAGATTTTTTGCCCAGAGCTTTAGCCCCCTTCTTACATTTTTGAATTTAGCATTAATTTTTTTGGCAGAATCCTAAAAGCCAACAGGAATATTCTAGGAATTTTGAACAATAGCTTTAAATTTCTTATGATGCATCCAATGATTTTCAAATCTGAACACCTGGGCTTTGGGTATCATTGTGCCAATGGAGATGACACAAGGAAAATGATCAGAGATAGGCTTTGTAAGAGGAGCAACAAAAGTTGAAGGAAAGCTCTGAGTCTAGGAAGCAGAAGTAAAGAACCTGTCCAGCCTTTCCAAAAGGGGTTCTTTTTGCATGTTACTCCAAGTAAACTTTCTACCTTTAAGGGGTAATTCTATGAGACCCAAATTATTAATGGCTTCATTGAAGAGAAGCATACCATTCACATACCCACCCAGTCTATTTCTATCACAAGGCTTTCTATAGAAGTTGAAGTCACCCACAATGAGCCAATCCATATCATCAGGCATATCAATATTTCCATATCAATCTAAAAAGTCTGCCTTTTTTTAGGTAAGCAAGGCCCACAAATATTGGTGAGGATCCAGGTTTCATTGGACAAGAGAGATGTCAAGGTGATGGAGATGGAGAACTCATTGTGAAAGGAAAGATGCCCAGAGAACAGAGAACCATTCCAAATGGTGATGAAACCCCCAGAGGCTCCCCTGGAGGGAAGAAATTCAGAATTGGTAAATTTGGGGGGGGGGCAGAATTTTTTTATTTAAGAGATATCAAAATCTTCTCTCTTAGTTTCTTGAAGGAAAATAATATCACAGCCAGACTTATCAATTTTATTTCTGAGATCAACCCATTTTTTTTAGAGTTAATACCCCTGATATTCCAGTTCAAGATCTTCCAAATTCTTTTGTTATCCATTAAGAAACCAGATGTATGTAGAATGATGAGGGGATATAAGTAATGTAACCACCCAATTGAGAAAACAACAGCCACATAGACAAAAGGCCATCCATATCATGACTCCACTGACAGATTCAACAACAAGTACCAAACACATGAAAAGACCACAAGAGCAGGTCACAAAATAGGGAGTCAACAAGACTCCAGCAAAAGACTTAGTTTGATACATTAAAACACTTAATTGGGGGGTTTCTTCTTGGCTTGCTGACCATAGGTACCAGCAGCCCCAGCTTTCTTGTTGCCACCAATGCTCAAGCTTGATGAGCCAGTTCCTTTTATGATGCCTTTTTGAGGAGCCTTTACTGCCACTTCAGTGGCTTTCCCTTTCTTGAGCAACCTCTTCTCCAGGTCACCATCCTTAACCTTGAAGAAAGAGGCAGCAAGATTTTTAACCACTTTAGGATTCAAGCATGGTGGAACAGCATTGCAAACCAGACAATCAGCAATTAAGCAATTTAGGTGGCTTTTAAAACCCCCATTCAGTTCAACAATTCTAGGGCCTCTTCTCACCTCGGTGTCAACAATAGGCTCCTTGCCCTTTCTCTTTCTGGAAGGGGTGGAGGGAGAGCAGGAAGATTGTTTAGCTTCAATGCCCAGACAGGGAGGAGCCATCTGATAAATGCTCTCATTAGGGATGATGAAAGAAATGGAGTTCTCTTCAGCAATAGGCTCTTTAATAATTTCCCATAAAGGAGAAGTAAGGAAGCTCTTGACCCAACTAAACTTCTCAGGGGTAGAAAGCATGAGAGTAATAAAGTTAAACCAACTTACAGGGATATCACACATGAGAGAGCCTTTTGAGAAAGTGTCCTTCTGAATATGAGGAGCAAAAAAACTTTCCCAGAGCTCCTGGCCTTGTTGGGAAAAGCCCTGTTTTGCAACATGCACATCAGGAATGGACACAAAAGTTCTCACCATTCCCACCTGGAGATGTGCCTCATTACGAGAAAGGAGATGCTGATCCTCCAACATCCAATCCTCATTTTCAGCAGCCACAGCACTTGAATCCATGGGGCTCCCCACCCTCCCCTCATCATCTTAGTTTACCTCATCATCATCAACCAAATAGTTCTATAAAATGTTCTGAAGGCCTTCACCAATACCAACACCTTGGGGTCCAGCAGCCACACCCTGATCCTTAGCAACCGCAGGCTCAACATTTACAGACTCATCATCATCAGACTCCCAGTCTTGGACAAGGATGGCACCTGTAACCCCACTGTTAACATCCTGTGGGGGAAGATTATGGTTGTCCACAGGCATGTCTTCACCAGGAGCAATGACAGGGCCTTGAACAGGAGCAGCAGCAGCTTCCCAGGGGCCCCAACCTTCATTATTGTCACCTTTAGGAGCAGGATCCTGCACAGGGCCAACCACTGACCCCAACCACCCCCAGGAGCAGGGGGGAGGGGGAGGAGGGAGATCTGGGGCCCAAAGACAGGTGCAGGATGTGGGTCCACATTGTCATCTGGAAGTGGGTCCTCATCAGGTGGGCCCCCCCAAGCAGGCCACTTTGCAGCACTTCCACAGAAAAAATCCAGGATTCAGACTCCACCAAGTCGCCAATAGTAAACCTTACACTCTTGGGGATATCAACCAGATCAGTAACACGAATCTTCGCAAGAATCCTTCCTTTTTGGTCCGGGTCCCTCTCCCATAAAAGGACCTTCCCAATATTAGCAAAAACCGCATTTAGATCCTCAGTATGCTAGTGGTCCAATGGAGGACCAACTAGCATCACCCAACATTCATTGTTGAATTGAGCCCTCCTCCAATTTTCCCCCTCATTGTGCTTAACGAAAGAAACATGCACATCTTGAAACGGAATGGGTCTAGCCGCAATGAGCCTGTCTCGATCACTGACATGGTGAAATTGCACATAAGCAGACCCAAAGGGACATGCCTTGACATCCCGAAAGTGAACACGAACCTCATTGTTGAGGAAATCAACCAGGACATCACGAATATTCAAGAACGGAACTGGACCAGGGGGAGGGGATTAATGGTAGCAATAACATACTGTTCATGCGACCTCGACCTCCGCGGCACCACCACCCTTTTGACACGATTCCGTCTAGCCACTTGCATAACTTGGAAGCCATTCGGCAAGAAAGGAGCAGGATCAATCGGGATGTTTGACATTTAAACACTCTTCACCGGCGATGAGCAAGAGGGGAATGGGGTTTCTCCAGACGGGGGAGTTGAGGAGACAGGGAAAATGGCAGTTGTTTTTTCAAAGAAATGGTGAACTCGTGAAAACTATTGTGAACGATGGGCGGAGAATGGGTATTTTTCTGGGCCCTGAACCACCCCTTGTAAGAATTGTCGGGCTAAATGCATTTTGGGAAGGAAGGGAATTTCAGAAAGGGAATGAGACCAGGTAGTTTAAATGCCGCACGATTGGCGCCTCCTGATGACCCGATCGGCGTTACTACTAGTTTAACACCGCCATCAGTGAGCACCTGTGCATAGGATCTATCATGAATGCTTGATTTGAAATCACACTTATTATGTTCAGCAGACAAAGGCGATGAAACCGCAACAGGATTCCGAAATTTGAGCCGATGGAAAACAGAAACACCTTTATTGCTAGGCTACAACGAAGGAGATTTTTTGGAATTATCCTTTTTGTACGTGAAAACTTTCCATTCTCCTGCAGATTCTTTATAAAACTCATTTTCTTCATAAATCCAATTTAGGCCCCCATTACCCCAAAGGTTGACGTGAATCACAAACGACTTGCATGAAAACTTTGAAATATTGTAGATTTCAAAACCCACCGCCCGTGAAGCAAATGAGAAACGAAAAGTTCTATCTTGCAGAAACTTCACTTGGAATTTAGAAGCCTGACCACCAAAACAAGCTTGGAGTGCAAGACTAACCGTATGGAAATCCAACTTAAAATTTGCTCTTCCAAAAGAACAAACCAGATAGAAAGGTCTCTTTCTGAAACCACCAAGGAAATTAACTTGATGCCTGAATTTATCAAAAATCTTCTTCTCAAAATCCTGCCCTAATGAAAAATCCAGGGCAGGTCGACTCAAAGATTCATCCTTGATAGCACACTCCAAATGAAGGTTCTCGGTGAAATCCAGCGTTTTTGGCACAATCTTCTCAATATTGAGGGAAAATTTCTTAACCAAAGGGCTGGGCAAAATCTGTGCGCCAACTACAACCCTCTTCACCTGAAGATCAATAGAAATACCCGAAGCCACAACCTCACCTTGAATCAAGTATCTAGCATCAATCACTACCTCATTGTGGTTGAGGAGAACCAGCCTTCCTGAACTAGGAAAAAGCATCAAAAATCCTTTAGAAGGCTCAAGATCATAGGACGGCAAAGAGGAGCAAAGGGCATGCCATTTAAAACCAGTGTCCTCATCTGTTCCAGAGATGGTAGGAGATCTACCAAGAAAACCAGATGAAGGATCCAGAGAATCATTAACACGAGAGAGATGAGAGGGGAACCTCAAAACAGATCCAATAGAGATCTTCTCCCCATTTTCCAAACATCTACCCTCAAGGGGAGAGCCTTTGGCATTGAGAAGGACTAGCCAAGAATTAGCCGAGAGAGCGAGAGAGCCCTCGAGAAACTTACCACCCGTGGTCACACCAGAGTAGGTGATCTTCCAACAACCCCCTGAGGAATCCATGTAGAGCTTTTGCTGGTGAGACGCCGGGGAAAGCCGGAGGCCGACCAACGGTCACCTCAGAGGAGCCTCATGCCTCTGAAATCGTGCGGGTGGGTATGACTGCCTTGGTTTGTAAGTTCCGGATGTATTTGTTTTATGATATTGTAATTACATATTGTTTCACACACACTCACAAGCCTTAATAAGAAGCACACGTGTGAAACTTATCTAAAAAGGACAACACATTCTAAAGGAACCAATTCCAGTTTCCAAACTCTAGATCAATGTTATCCCCGGGATATGCGTTTATAAAATGCATTTCATTACTTATGCATAAAAGCATCCTGCTTCTTTAAACATTAGTCCTTACCGGACCAATGATGCTGATTTCAGATATTGGATCTTATATTGTCTTGAAGACCGTGAGTGCATAATCTTGCAACCACAAAAGGCAAGTTCACACTTGCTCAAGTCCTTTGATTATTTTCTATAAAGTATTTTGCAAATCAGTGTTGTCATCGCCTGCATTTGAAAAAGGTCAGAAAACATTATTTTCATAATAATATGATAATAGGTTATTTACCATGAGGTAATAACCTACTATGAAAGTTCCGGTGGTAAAGGAACATATTATCTAGGACTTAACAACCAATGTCACCAGTGATTCTTGCGCCGTATATCACGCGTTAACCATGAGATTTGGAATGGGACGGAGAAGTCAGCTGTATCTTCTTCCTCTCGCATGTAGCCGGATGTGCAGCTCGTGGCTGTTATCACTCTAGCGTGCATATTAATTGGTAATTCATAGAGGATATGCAGCATATGGGTGGGAACCCTCATCGTCCCATGATAGTTCTGCCATGTAACGGTCTATACAAACCATTTCCGTAATTCAATATGTGGGCATGGTGTACACCAAGGAGGCATGCGAGGTCGCGAAGGGGGCAGTGATTGGCTTGGATCGTCTTCTAGGCCCCACATCATGGAATTGTGGACGGGAATAAGCTGCCCGGTTGTGCAATCAAGAGTTGATCTCTCATGGGTAAAGTAACTCACCTCTGTAGAGTGTAAGAACTGTAACTTGTTACTCCCTGTTCCGGGAAGGAGCTGCAAACGCGGTGGGAAAGGAACTCCCTAAAATTTCTGGTAAACCCGTGAAGGCTGACGGACATAGCTTTTTAGAATAAAAGCAACCTTTGAAGAAATGCTTACGAAAACTTGCATTGCCTACGACCTACAGTCTATGGCTGTAGATATAGTGCATCAAACATTCCTCTTCTAGTGAACTTGTTGAGTACGCTCGTACTCAACGTATCTTCTTAACCCTTGCTAGATTCTGAAGCCAGTATAGACAACATCTACATCAAGTTATGTTCTAGGAATCATCATCCAAAGCCAAAGCTATTCAACAAAGACAGTGAAGTCAACATATACATCAACTCAAGTGAATACGAAGTTACTGATTAGATAGGAATATACTCTCTAGCCAAAGAACCTATTTCTGTAGTGTATTGCAATAGCACCAATGCCAACCCCTTAGTCAAAATACTAGTCTTAATAGTATAATAGTTTTTGTGTTGTTTATCTTTGATTCTTCTTTGTAAGAAGTTCTTTATCTCTCTTGAACCTAGGGTGTTATCTAGATCTTGTGTATAGAGTGAGTTGTAACCTTTAGCCATGTATTAGACCTGCTGTGTTTTTGTTGTACCACTCTGAAGGATGTAATACTAGTGAACGGTGTTTCATTGGTGTTATGTAAACGACTATAGTATACTACATCATGCAGTGGTATGCTGGGTCATCGCAGAGATGATAGGTCACAGTCGTTGGATTAGAGCTTGATCGTGCGGTCTAGATCACCCTGTACCACTTCGCACCC
The DNA here is from genome assembly GCA_916181665.1 of Avena sativa. Taxonomy (NCBI): domain Eukaryota; kingdom Viridiplantae; phylum Streptophyta; class Magnoliopsida; order Poales; family Poaceae; genus Avena; species Avena sativa. The sequence goes on from OV702295.1 coordinate 172,169,879, forward strand.
CCCTATTTCGTTGACTGGTGGGGTCAGCCACTTAAACTCACCCGCGCATGCTGTGCGCCGTGGGCCGACCCATTTACATTCCTGTGTGACCTAGTAGTTTGAATTTAGGTTTATTATTTTAGTTTCAAACTCAATTATGTACCTAGATTAAAAAATCAACCCAGTTCGATTCACTAAACAAAATAGATGAAATCAATTTTGTTAGAATGGTACTGGAGTTCTTAATCCAAGCCCGTTTGATTCAATTCATTTGGAATTGTAGATCACCTATAGTAAAAATAACAAGGCAGAAGCTTTTCTGTATTCAAACATTTTTCAAAATTCAACCACAAATGATTTTGAGTTGATTCCAACTCTCAAAAGTCACATTTAACTAAACCTTTCTGAATATGTAAAAATATCTAGGTTTACTTGCAGAGATATTGAACAAGTAATAAAATAATGCCCCATAGGAAGTTCTAGTCACTTTATTTAATTAAAATAAAAAGTTTAAACCTTATTAAATTGTGACACCTCACATTCCCATGTACTGAAATATGTGGTGATGACATGTGTCAACATGATACCATGTTTTAGTTGGAGAATATTAAATCTTAAGTAGTTTTTCAATGAGTAGAAATTACTTTTCTAAAATAAAGGAAATAAAACTATTTCCTTAATCTTTTTGATGCTTGTGATGATCCTAGATCATCTAGTGAAAACCTTGGTGTGATAAATAGAAGTAGTTAAGTATTGTTTGGTGATTGTGTACCTCGTATTTATTTATAGACGCTAGTACCAACCAAGGATACGAAGAGGAAAGAGACAACTACGAGGAAGAAGCCGAGGAGAACTTCAACCACTTCCCTGCACAAGGCAAGCTAACACTTGCAACTTAGCAAGCTAATCCTCGCAAGCTTATACTAATATCTTAGCAAGCTACTATCTTAGAAAGCTACGCTAAACCATGCAAGTTTTACTTGCAAGCTTACACCACTTGATACCCAATCCTAGTTTTACTTGCAAGCTTAGTATTTTATTTCTTGATCAAAGCTTTCTAGTTAAGGTTAGTTAGTAAATTGTAGAGCTGAGAAAGTTTATGAAAGTTAGCATAAAGAGCCTAAAACTTGGCCTAAGTTAGATAAATCTTGATGTCATCCTGAGGCGTGAGATTGAACTTAGATAAGATACACTTGTTTACCACCCCTCATTAGTGTTTACCCCCACCTATAGTTGCTAGTGCTAAGCATAAACTTGATCACTTTAGATGGGAATACTTGGTGAAAAAGGGTTATGAAAACCTTAGAATGATGAGTCATTCTATTGAAATGTTTTCACATGTGTTCTTAAACACCAGATGATTTTGATGATGAAAATGTTAAGGCATGAGCCTTAGCCCTTTATAAAACTGATGGTTGTCTGGATGCGATACCATTCCAATTTTACCATACAACCACAATACCCAAAAATTGTGTAGGGCTTGACTGGAAATTTATATACCTTAGTATGGGTTCCCTTGCGGCCAAGGTTTGAGCTGAGGCTACCTTGTGAAGATTGTCCACCTGTGCATTTCCCAAGATGACAGTTGGTCATGGTTGGGAGGCCAAACTCACAGGAGAGGTGCCTATACTAGGGTGTGTAATTGAAAGGTTTGGATTGATTATCCGCATACTGAGTATGGTGAATTCAGGATTGTTCCTGACGGATGTATGGAATGTTGTGGTGAAAGTGTACCACCTCTACAGAGTGTCAAACTATTCGAATAGCCGTGTCCGCGGTTATGGACAATTGGAGTGGCCATAATGTTCCGTCGTCAGATGTTTTCAAAATTTCTTATGAAATAAATCGTGACTTTGACTTGACCACAACAGGGTTGTGATATGAAATTCAAGTTCCCACTTAGGTTTTATAAAACTTTCAACTAGATTTCTTTTCTTCTGAACTCAGTAGAGATAAATCTGTCTTTTTGCAAAACAACCTAGAGATTAGTATTTTCTACTAAAAACCACTTAACTTGTTAGTATTAGTTTGCAAGTACTTAAAAAGACTCATGGCTTAGTCCCTGGCTATTCCCGTGGCCAGACTATGAAGAGGACTATCAGGAGGATGGGCAGCAGGAAGGTTACGACAACTAGGATCATCTCCCATCATCAGCATTGCCTGTGACCATGAGGATAGAGCCTCTCCTACGCTATCGTTATTATTACGTTATTCCGCTGCTTGAATTGTATTAAGACTGGATCATGAGATCCTTTATTTGTGTAAGACCTTATGTATGGTTTGTAATGGATGATGTACTGTGATATCCAATATGTTATGTCTCGCAAAAATGGTAATCCTGGGATTGCGATGTATGGCATAACAGGCATCTGGGATTAAAAATCCGGATTTTGACAAATTTATATTGTCTTAACTATTTCCTAAACATGAAATACTTTTTATACCGAAGCTAAACCTAGACCCACACACTGACTTGTGGGCCAATGGCCACATCATAGGCCCAGATTAGTGAATGCATTTGTTCTTAGTCCTGCTTCTACTCACGGTCAATGAAAAACGGGCTAGGGGTCACGTCACATGCCACATCGGCAAGGACTGGTCAAATGGCTGAACAAGTCAACCTCGACGTCACGATGACGTCAGGTCGCCGGTGACCACCGGAGCCTGTGGTGGGAGGCTTCCTAGGCTCTGCGAGTACACCTATTCGAAGAATGAAAGCTGGGTAACCATCTGGAGGCGTCGCCGCCCAAGTATGTTCACCGGACATGGCAACAGCGAGGTTGCAATGGCGAAGTACGGTGGCGCTCAACGAAAGTAGGGCTACAGCAAACACTAGCATGAAATAGTAGGTTACAGAGATGCGCTAGCTCACCCGGAGACTCATGCGGTGGTCGGCGAGGGCCTGCGTGGTCGGAGGTGAGCGCTCGGACATGAATTCCGGCGAACTCCCACAAAAGGGAACAATGAAATTCACATGACCCCGAGCTCCCCTTGATATATCCTTGGCCCAGGGTTGTTGAGGATGACGGGACGCTTCTTCCAAGTCACATGAATGGCCTTGGGATGGACTATACCGACAGTTTGTCGGTGACCACTGGCGGCGGAGCTCCGGTGGGGTTGAGAGGTAGAGGGAGATTGACAGAGATTGAAAGCAGTATCATCTAGCTAGATTTCCAGTGGTTATCGCCATGATCTTTATATGGCATGGCAAGCTCAGAGACAATGGCACGACGACGGAGACGGTCCAGATGCGGTGGTGACGATGAGCTTGATTTGGGCACGAATCTAAATAATGTGACTGATAGGGGATGTAGAAATCCTTGTATGTGATTAGGGGTCAGTCCTTGACGTCCGTTGCGGTGTTGGGCTGGGCCAGTGTTGGGTTGAGGCAAAGCCAACAAATTGTTACAGCTACTTGCTCTGAGCGGCAGATAGGAATAGAAAAGAATGGGCCGTGGGCAGGTACTGCTCGCTTACTCTTTTCCTTTTATCTTTTATGTTTCTTGTTTTTCTATGCTACAAATTCATTTTAAATTTAATCTTCACAAGGTATAAACTAATAAAATCTTTTGTGAAATTGTTAGAATACTACAGAGATTAATGATAACTAATTTTCTCTATATATATTTTTTGTGTTTATAATTTTCATAATTATATGCGAGATTCTTTTATTAATAGAACAAATAGACATTAGGGTTTTAGGATTTGTTTAAGATCTTATAAAATGATTCTTATTTCCTCTTAATGGTTGCAATGATAATGGTTTTAGATAGCTAAGGATATGCAAAAAAAATATCCATAATATTATTATATAGCAATCATTATATAAGATGATTTAATTAATAAGGTTCTTAAAATGGTAAATTCTATTATCCAAATTCCACTAATAGGTGAATCCTAACCACCCTACTTATTTAAAAATATGCATAGATGATTTCTTGATCTAGTTATTCACTACTTTCTTAAGTGTGGTTAATATATGGATATAACATTAGAGTATAATGGTTTATAGCACTTGCATTTGTGTGGTACATATAATTTAGATGTTTGGAAGTGGCAAAGATATGCTTAAGTGATTTGCTATAGGAAATATAAGCCACTATGAAAATAGGATGACTTATCAAACATATGAAATGGATATTATGTTTGGTTACAAAATTTAGGTGGAATGTTTACTTGAGGAATTCCATACTTTATAATAATTGTTTCTTACTTGAGGAATTCCTGTCCTAGATATACTACTCCTTCATATTCATCATCCTATGTTAACATGATGAGCTCTACTTATTATAATCTTACTATTACTTCCACTTTCTAAATCCACTTGTAAGTCTAATGAGCTTGACACTAAAGCTCAACATGATCTCCCCATAGAGATCATTCTCATCTCTAAAGTACTTCTTATGAATCTAATTCTACTTGAATGATTCCTCTCTTACTTCACACATTACTTTGTAATCGCACTTATATATCTTAGAAGCTTTTCATAATCTTCACATATTTACACTTGGTCATATCCACTTCTCCATTAATGATAACCTCTAATCCATTAAATAGTTACTTTTAACTCCATTCTGACACATCCTTTATTATCTATCACTAATATTATTCCAACAGATTTATATATCCAATTCTACTTTACTCAAAAGCTTACTATCCTTTAAGAGGAATAATACTACTTCAATAACTCCATCCTACACTAGATTTAGCTTAGTCATACTATCTTATCTCTACTTATCCCCAGTAACTCATACACCAACTTCTCATTACACCATTATGACTTATCATGACTAACCTAGGATAACATATCTATACTAGGATTTAATCATATTACATCCACCAATATCACTTATATATGATATAATCATTCACTCTTAGTGACTTAAGCATGATCATTATAATCCTTTGATTATTTATGGTTTGGATTTCTAGTTGGCTAATCAAGGCCTTCATCAATACAACACTACAGTTGTAGATAATTATCTTCTTAATATCTCTATTTGATTAGGAGATATTATTCATTTACTATACCTACTTGATCCAATAGGATTACTCCTTGGTAACTATCTTCAATATTCATCCTTATATTCTTCTTTGTTACCATTCAAATATATATTCCAGATAACTCTTCTATCATTTCAGGAGTGAGTTAACTCCATCAATTATCACATGGATCTTATTCCATTCCAACACTCCCATCCTAAAGATGATATCTAAAACTAGCATTATCACCTACCTCTTCTCACTTCTTTCTCTAAAGGTTTTGAAGTGTGCTATGATAAGGACAAGAGTTGATAGATCAAGAATTTATAGGATACGAGTTGATATATCAATAGTTGATTACTCAACATTGATATTCAACAGATATTAAAATATAGTTTAACAGAGATGATATAATTTGGTATGGAAAGAAAGGTATATAGTGAATGATCTTGACTTGGTTCCTTTCTACTCTAGATAACTAAAGAGTTAGGGTGAAGTATTACCATGGTACCCATGGTTTAAACATATAAAAATAAGATAAGTCAGGATTTAGTTATTATATTCTTGTTACTTGAGTTGTATTCTTAACTTGGCATTCATGAGTTGTGTAATGGATACTATGAAATGATCTCTAGAGGACATGATATTAATTATTAAGCAATGTATTATGCTTTAATTTATTATATTGGATCTACCCTTAGATCAAGTTACCTTTACCAAAAGTAAGGTTTTAGCAAAAGTCATATGGAAACTTATCGCAGTCAACTTGATGATCTACTTCAATTCCATCAAGTTGAGAGAAGCTTCAATCACTTTGACAAGTTTTGTTCAAAAGCGCGAAAAGTATTCAGATTTTCTATGCATGAATGTAATGCACACGTCTGGGTTCAGCTTATTTCTAAGCTCTAATGCTGGGATGTTACAACAAGTATATCTTGCATCAGAAGAATTCATTATGCATTTACTACTTGGATACCAATTGGTAGACAATGGTCGAAAATAACAAGGAAAAAGGGACATGCCCAGGATGGAATTCAGAGATGTGGATGCATAAGTCAAAAATCTTCTAAAAACCAATGCATAGAATAGGTAAGGTGTGGCAGATCGCGAGTATTGATGCGAGACTCACGAGGAGTACTCTTGTCATGATCTATTTGGTTCCATTAAAGAACATCTACCATAGCTTGTGGAAGGGGAAGTCCTTAATTGTCAAAATTACATCGCGACAATAACCACAAGCTTGGATGCCAGAATTATAGTACCAGCCATCCTGAGGTAATGTATGAATGTTAACAACAGGGGTCAAAGGAATGGACCTTGGGTTAAAAGTCAGCTTCATGTACAAGATTTACAACACTAGAATCCAACACAATCTGGGACCTATGGTTCAAGTAGAAGGGTTAAAATCCGACAAAGGAGTAACTACTACTTGAGTTACACAACATACACTACTAGATAGTAATCACAAGGTAACTTCTAACAGAATAAACAACTTCTGAAGTACCCAAACAAGCAAAAAGGAGGCACAAGATACAAAACGAAGCCTCGAAGCCTAGAACAAAACACTATGGTGCATACATTATAATATTGTGGGCCCATATGATAGAGATATCATGATGGGAAGGAATATCTCAAATGAATAAGAGCAAAGGGAAAAAGGAATTCAGAACACACAAAACTCTAAAGAACTCAACACTAGGTCAACTGGTTGAGAATCGACATGCCTAGAAGGCACCTAAGCTTTAAAATACTAGAAGAGATAGTAAAACTTTTCCAAATCAACACAAGATAAGATGACCTAGAGTTACAGCAATACTAGGTAAGGAGCAAAAGAAGAATACTAGAGTTTTAAAAAATACTATTTAGCTTTAAAATAGTTTTCGCAAGCACTAGCCTCAACATCGACATATGGCAAGGTTTTCCTACGGTCAGTACTTCTCTAATACCAAAAATTGTGAAACCCTCGGGATTAGGCTTAAAAAAATATCAGACATTATCCTGACATAATCTTAACCTTGAGCTCGAGGATATCCAATGAAGAATCGGTAACATACTCGTGACCCTATGACACAAAATTATTACAGCAAGCTCATAACTAAGCAAAGAATAAAACTATTACTAGCAGAGGTCACTTACCAAAAACATCAAACAACGGAAGGAAAATTATGCTATTAAGTATAAAAACTTAACAAATGACCTAAGAGGACTGAAGCATAATGATGACGTCCCATCCCATATATTCTAGTCCGCAGCCGAGAACCCTAGGCTACTCGTCGGTGTCGATGTCGTACCAAACTGATTTTTCAGGGGAACACATACTCTGCTATAAAATTATCAACAAAGCAAGGGTGAGTACGGGGTGTACTCAGCAAGACTTATGGTAGGTGGAGCTATTTTGCACGAAGCTATCTTTCTTTGTAAAAAAAGAGGAAGAAGAAGCCCGTCTAATTAGAACATTTTAAAAGGGGATAAGAGAGCGAGATCACCAAAGTATTGATCATCATATTTTGATATTAACCAAGTCATCATCATCTAAACCTCAACGAGGATCACCCCCTCGTACCCATGAGGAAGCATCCTTATGCACACGTTGAACCTTCAAGTTACACCATTAGGTTAAAGTTCTCTATGATCTAAGAATCTGGTCACCAAGCATTCATAACCGTGAACATGGCTTTTCTATAAGATTTAACCTTGCAGGTTTGTACAACTTTAACCACATATAACAACCGACTCTTAGTGCCACTTAAGATTAGCCCTATTCATTGGAAGGCCGGCAGAGGGTGGTCGGACATGACTTTTACCTTGCTTTCGCCGAGACCATGAGTCATGCCCTAAATATTGTTTCACCATAACGGATCAAATCTCGAAGTCGGTCCCTTGAGATGTGAGGCGAGGTTGGTTCACCATGGGGCTATCTACCCCCAAGCAACCTGGCCCATGCTTCCCTATCTGTTATGATGCACCTCCTTCTCCCCCTCTTTCGAAAATGTTTGCAATTTGTATGCCAAATGGAAAGCCTGAACTATGCGACTCATGGAATATACTAGGAAAGTTAGTTACTTGTGGGGTTTTGCAAGCCCCGTATGGCTGTACGCCTGTCTCGGTTCTAAAGGCAAGAAATCGGGTCCTAGTGGTGGCAAGCATATAGGCATATAAGAAATCGGGTCCTAGTGGTGGCAAACAAAAACCACATCCCACTATGGCCTCCCATATGGACGTTAGAATGTTTAACCTTTACCACCTCATCGATATATCCTGATATCATGTCATACTAGATTCTCTTCATCTGATATATCATCTAGATACTTAATAACTAAGTATGGCTAAGCAGGACACAAAGATAAGCTCTAGCAGTGCACACAAGACAAACCTAGTTATGCTAGGAGCAGTGGATCTGGTAATATAAGCTCAAAGGGAGTAATGCAATAGATAGGATACTCTATCTATCAATAAAATACCACAGTAGAATCGTATGCATCATAGCAAGAATTGAAATACTTTGAAAGCATGGGATTGTATAATGGTAGGGATATTCTTGCCTTTACCCGTTAATAACCAATAACAAGATCTTCAGATATCTTATACTTGACTTGGTTACGACTGGTCAAGTATTGATCTTCGATGATGCTGATCTCAATCTTCTATTTCGGTCTCAATTTTGTATTCTATCTGAAATAACCAAAAACCAAAAAGAAAGGAAACACTCAACACATGGTGTCGATGCAATGCTCAAGCAAGAACGATTATATGATAAGTTATACAATATTGAAATGTAACCCTAGAACATGTTTGACAATTTAAACGGGGTTTTGAGGGATATAAACAATAATTTGAAGAAACCCTAGATGAATATGAGATGGGTTTATTTGTTCTTATAATTAAACTTGTAATTAATGTTGCTAAGAAATGCATGATTATAGCTTTAAAAGATAGATCTTGTTTTTCTAATCATTTTGATATATTATACACATTTTTCTGACTTATAAATAATTAGTTATTGAATTTATAAGATTATATCAATTTTTTAAATTATTAACCCAATTAAATGGGTTTACTGCATCAGGATGACGTCATCACAAGGTCAGCACAATGGTGGGTCTAATCTACACCGGGGCAGATCCTAGCCACTGTAGCTAATAGTGGGGCCCTGTGCCACCTCGGCTGCCACGCAGGTAATGGTGGGGCCCGCTATGGGTTTGACCGGGCTGAACCGTGCTCTGACATCAGGATGAGATTGACATGATGTCATCCCGACGGTGAATCTCCCTGACGGTGACATGGACATCGGCAAAGGGTGTGCGGCGCTGCGTGGTTGCACGTGTTAGACTCAGTGCGTCACAGGCCACCTAGTAGGGGTGGCGCCGCTACTCTAAGGTAAACGAAGAGCGACCGTCAGCAAGCTCAAGTGGAAAAGCTTGCAGGCGAGGGTGGCGGCATCAATACAGAGAGGGAGGGAGGGATTGGAGGGGCTCCTGGGAACCACTAGCTCACCATGAAGACAATGGAGGGCACGACGAAGCTAACTGCGATGAAAATCGACGACGAAGGCGGCGGCCGGAGTCGGGGAAGGAGGGTCAAATTCCGTCGATTGGAGACGCTTCGGCTTACTCCACTTGGCAGGAAGAACGCGACGAGCACCACGGGATCAACGGTGGCCTCGGCTTGGCCTAGAGCGGCCAGATACAGCGGCGGTGGGAAGCTCTAGCCGGGCTAAGGTTTATAGAGGATGGGTAATGGGAGAGGGAGCGAGCCCAGGTGATACATCATAAACATATCTATAATTTTGATGTTCCATGCTTGTTTAGTATCTACTTTGCTTTGCTTTGTATTCTCTTTGAGGTATTTTTGTATGTTCCACCTTGCCACAGTGCCAGTTGCCTGTTTCCTGTTGTTTTTGGTTCCAGAAAAGTGAGAAAATGAATATTCTCGGAATTGGACGGGACAAAAGCCAAAGTCAATATTTTCCCATGGGGAACATGGAGCCAGAAGACAAGCGTGAGTAGTTCCACCTTCTTCATCACCATGCCAGCGTTCGGTATGAAGCGTGAGTAGTTCCACCTTGGACTATGGGTCCATGTAGTAGTAGATGGTTGTTTCTCCTCCTTTGTGCTACCATGTTTAGATCTTGTGAGCTCCGTTCATGATCAAGATCATCTATTTGTAATCATGCATGTTGTGTTTGCAGTGATCCCATGGATATTGATATTACTATGTCACATTGGTTAATAATTCTATCTTATTGATTCTATCATGTTTGTGTTGTTTGAGATCTTGCATGCTCTCCATTTCTAGTAGCTATCTTGGCCAAGTAGATGCTAGTGACTCCAAGAGGGAGTATTTATGATCGATAGTGGGTTCATGCCTCTATTTAATCTGGGAGGTGACATAAATCTCTAAGGTTGTAGATGTGTTGTTTCTACTAGGGAGAAAACAACAATCTCTTGTTCATGGAACAAGTGTATTATTTACTTTACACACCTTGCTTAAAGAAGTTAACGGTTGCTTGCAACTTAATACTGGAGGGGGTTCGGATGATAACCTAAAGGTGGATTACTAGTCATAGATGTAGTTGGATGGAGGTCTATGTATATTGTTGTAATGCCCAATCAAATCTCATGCGATCATGAATGTCTAGTATTGCATCGTTTTGCCTTGCTCTGTCTTATCAATTGCCCCGCTGTAATTTGTTTGCCCAGCATGCCATGTTGTCATCTTAAGGAGAACACCTCTAGTGAAGTATGGACCCCGGTCCAATATTTACCATTTATACATCTTCCACTGTTACTTTTTAATTTCTAGAAACCACCATTACCTTCCACACCATACAGTTAATCCTTTGTTTTCAGCAAACCGGTGAGATTGACAACCTCATTGTTCATTGGGCCAAAGTCTTCAGTTTGTGTTGTGCATATTTCCAAGTTGCTAGCAACACCTTTGGGTCATTTCCTTCCTCCTACTGGTTCGATAACCTTGGTTTGTATTACGGGAAACTTGCTTCTGTGCTCATCATACCTTCCTATTGAGGTGTCCCAACAAAGCTCTACAGTGATCTGAGCTACACATCATCAAGCTATTTCTGGCGCCGTTGCTGGCTAGGATAAGGACGGCTATGGCACCCCGGATTTGTGGTCTGAGAATACCCGTTATGCGTACAATTCACGTTCCCATGATCAGTGAGCCGTGAGCACAACCGACTAGTATCATTACAACATCCATATAGTAATGAGTACAAAACTTACAAAGTGGCCATTATGGCGAATACATCACAAGTAGCGGAAGTCTTCAGCGCAGAGCCCGTGCCTTAACCTACACGCAACTGACTGGGAAGACGACCTAGCTCGCATAGACATCAAGACCTTCGTTCCTTCTTAACATCTGCAATCTGGCCAAATAAATAGCCAGGGACATTGCCGGTGAGCACTTTGAATGTACTCACAAACCACCGAGACAAGAGTAATAAGATAATGCATATCTGGTTGTGGCGAGATAGCTCTACACTATAGTTGTTTTTGAAAGACCTAACATTGGCATCGCTATATATTTGTTGAAGAAGAGTTTTTATAAAATATGCCTCCTTTTTGGAAATTCGGACATCTCCACATCCTTGTAAAAAGATTTCTAAAATAGTTTTTTTTTAAATCCTTTTTAAACGTCTTCGACCATCACTGGTCAAAACCAAACTCATTCTTATCTTTCCTCATGACCAAGTAACATCCTTTATTTCACCAAAACTTATCTGAAGGGTCCTCCTAGCAATTGCCATTCCAACCGTCCTTGACCGTGGACACGGCTATTCGAATAGATTAGATTCTGTAGGGTTTGTGCACTTTACCCACAAGAATAAATACATCCGCCGGGATAAAACCACGGCCTGCTACACACAGTAGACAGGGGTTCGGATAATCAAACTTACTCTTTTCATTTGTCCATCCCTAGCAATGGCGGCTTTTCCTTTTGGGTTGTTCTCTCCGGTACGAGTATGGGGTACGACGACCCTGGTCCTTCCTCCCATACTGACCCCTATCTCTAGACTGAAGTCTGGCAGATAGCAATAGTGACAATCTTCCATCTGTACTACCTAAAAGCATACCGTCAGCGAGAGACCCAATTGTTGCACCAGTGCCTTGTCCTACAGACAACACAGATTTCAGGGGATTTCTCCCCTTTAGCGAGTACGAGTAGCCCTGGCTAAGGATCACAAACTACGAGCTAAGCCCCAGCGTCTAGGGTAATGTGGTTGCACGGATAAAAATTGTTCCGGACATTGGCTTAGAACATCCCTTCCTTTCTCTTACTTGACTTTCTCTTCATCCACCTCATATCTTATTTTAGTAAAAACTTCCACTCGGAAATGATGCCTATTTCCAAGGGTTTTATTTTGAAAACTTTGTAGTAGGGTAAAGCCCAAAATAGTTTTATCATTTAAAATCCATGGGTTCCAAGAGGGAAAATGCTAATCTTCTTAGCCTCGATCTAAGGGGGTAAAGATATGTGTCAATAGGGTAGGTGTCCTATTGGACACTCATCCATAACTTGGAGGAGCCAAGTTACTCATGCACTTTTATTTGAAATAAATCATGCCTGTGATCATGCAATTAATAAAAAAGATATAAAATAGTTGATAAACAGAAGTAGGTTAATATAGGAGTTCAGGAATGGTGGCTTGCCTATGACCAGCGAGAAGTCCCTTGACGGCGTTATATAACCAAAATACCAATACAATAATAATAAAGATAACCCCGATGCTTCCTTCTTCTCGGTATCACACAATCGTAACTATCGCAGTTTTCGAGCATACATGCAAACAAACAATACACCAATCCATACAAGGCATACAAGCATCAAACCGTACAGCAAGTAAAGGATAACTACAAGATATAGATCTATAGGATGTTGGAGGTTTGATGTAATTGAATTGGAAGGAGATTTGGGGACATTTAGGGAAAGAATCCCTTTGGATTTGCAATCGAGGAACTACCTAAGAGAGGGGGTTTAAACCAAGGTCTTTATTTGTATGATACCATTGTATAAATGATACCATCAGATAGGTATTGATAAAAGAAACCAACAAAAGTGGTTTCACTATTTTATCAATTTCCCTTGATTTATAATGAATTTTAGTGGATAAAACCCTAGTTTAAGGAAATAATTCACCAGAACGTCTCTGGAGTTCCAAAAATTATTTCCTTGGGTGAAAAGGTAGTGCTGGTGGACTGAAACCATAGGATTTGGATTCACCTCAAGAAAATTCCCAGAATGCCCTTGAGGAATTCCCAAAGGCAATACTGGACAAGATTTGTCTTTTTCATCAGATTTATTTTATAGAAGGTTTTTAGTTGGTTCCAAGGACACATCCTAGGTACTGATAATACATTTCTGTATAAATTGGAATCAACCCTTTTGGATTTCCAGAGCTATGGTAGTGATTTTATTATTTATTAAACCATGCATAAAAGAGTTTAGTTCACTAAAATTCAATTGTTTCTCATAAAAATATGAGCTACTGGATAATGAAAGATATGGTTAATTAGATCATCTAGGAGTTGGAATTAGGTCAGAACCTCTTTTTCTTTGACCTAGAGAATTTACTAAAGTCAGAAAGGCTCTGTTTTTGTTATTTTTGCCAAGGGCAAACTAGGAAGCAAACTAAGGAGGGGCCAGTGGGACTTGAAGGGTATGGTTTATACCTTCCATAAAAGTTGGTTTTACTTCAATTGGATTGTAAAACTTTCTGGAGAAAATAATTATTGATTATGGACAGGTCTTGATAGATGATTTATCATCTTTATTTTGAACATTATTTTGGTCCAGCACCAAGTCTGAATATTTCAAGTGGTTTTGCATTTTCTTTTGGATTTAAACTAAACTGCTACTTTCCAGATCTGGAGAAAATATAAAAGGAGAAGGAGGATGGCCGGGCTGGATCTGCTGACTAATGGGCCGTGGAGGGAGAATCGGCCCACCCGGGGGCGTGCTGGGTGGGAGCCCGGCCTTGAAATACTGACGGACGAGGACCGCTAGTTAGTGGAGGTTACTCGTGAAGGGGTATCATCGCCTAGGAACCGCTGGATCTGGACACGGCGGACGGCTGTGGTTCTTCTTCTTTGTTGAGCCAGAGAGAACAAAGGGGGAAACCCTAGCCCATGTCAGAGGCCATAGGGTAGCTCACCTGAGGGTATTGCCAGCGAGAGTGGAGGTCGCAGGGCGACATGGCGCACAGAGGTGAGTCGGAAGAGGGGCGACACGCGTCTGTTTGGTACGGATCGAGGTCGCGTGCATCTGTGGGATGGAGAAGTTTCGGGATATCGTCGGAGTGTGCTGGAGGTAGCCTGCATGTCAAGGGGGAGGGGTCAGAGGGGGTTCTAGGGTACCAGGGAGGTTGGGAGAGGTATGCTTACCATCGGAGGAGCTCGGGAGAGAGAGCTGAGTCAGGGGAGGTTGTCCTCGGGCATGCACGGCCATGGCCACTCTAGGGGATCCTTCAACCGAAAGATGAGCATGGGGGAGGAGATCAGAGGGTGTAGATATCAAAGATATGACATGCAAGGGGAGGGGAGTATTGTAAGAGGCGACCTTGAGCTCGAGCTAGTCAATGGCCGAGAGCTCTATTTCTTCTTCGATTGGCTAGCTAAGAGGGGGAAGGAGGGAGAGGGGAGCTCTGGGGAAGGTGAGTGAGGTGTGTTGGGGCCAAATGAGGGCAGGGCTGTGCTGGGGCCAAATGCGGGCAGGGCTGTGCTAGGGGTGGCCTGTGGCCCTTTTATTTTGAAACCTCATGGTATAGATGAATTGTCCAAAATGGGCATGGGGTGGGGGCTTCCCATTGGTTGCTAAGGGTGGTGCTGGGTGGTGTTCTGGTCAATAGCTCGACCAGAGAGTGAGAGGGGAGGTGGGGTAGCTGATGTCCTCTTTAATAAAAAGATCCTTGCAAGATATGATGCTCTCTCTCTCTCAAGCACTAGGGGACAAAAGATGGGCTAGGTATGTAGTGCTAAAGTTCACACGACCAAGAGGTGTGTGTTCTGTTGTGGAGGATTACTTGACCAGATTTGGTGAGGAGTAGAGTTGGTTTGAATCAAGTTTGCTTGGTTTGCAATATGTTGATCAATTTGAGGCTTGTGAACAAAGTTGCAAAAGTGGTATTGGACAAAGGGTGGAAATGGTACTGGTAGGTGTAGTGGGTCAAATAATCTCTCCAAGATTTAAATGGGATTTTTTCGAAGATTATAATCCCATTTAAATGCACTTCTTAAAAAAGTGCAGATATAGATTATGGAAGCTAAGATGATATTTTTATCTTTAACAAGCTTGGTTTTTTATGTGATATGGTCCTAAATAACATTGCACATATTGGATAATTTTATTGGAATTTATTGAAGTGGGAAAGTATTTTTAAGGAATTATTTCTTGTTTCTACCATTTAAAAAAAAGGGCAAAAAGAAATAATAATAATAAAGGATCTCAAAAATATTTATTTTTTAGTTGGGAAGATGGGATATGATGTGGAGAACTCAAATATGCATTGAGTTGGCAAAGATATTTGATTAAGAACAAACTTGCCCTTTAAAGACAAGGATTTTGAGAAATTGGTAGGGAAAAGAAATAAATAGTTTAATAATCCAAATAATTAGGGGAATTATTTGGGGATGATTATATCCAAGGTAGATGATGTACACTTTTTGTAGGCATCAATGTCAACCTTGGTTTTGAACGAAAGTGGTGAAAAGGGGTGAAAACTAGATAAGGGAGGATCTAGGGTTTTGTTATTCTGATGCCATCTAAAAAGGGTTGGATTAGGGAGCTCAGAGCTCACCTTGGTACCAGGGGTATATGGATGGATAGACAAAGTTATATAGATGATCATGGAAGCAAATGTTGGGCTTGTTTGGATTTGAGGTGATCATGATGAGATGTCAAACTTGGTTGAAAATAAGGCTGCCATTACAGATACATCAGGTAGCCTCCAAAACCGTGTGGGTTTAAGAAGCACAAGGCTCCAATGGAAACAAGTGAAGTGGGAGTTGATATTACATGACTATTAGATCATAACCAAGCAAGGATTTGGCCAATGGGAGGTGGCATATAGATGTGAGCTTCTGCCAAAGTAGGTGAGATTATAAGATTTGCAGAAAAGATTATTATCTTCACTACAAAACCATCATGGATGAGTGGGAATTAGAATGGATTATCCAAGGGGAAGAGTAGGCTTTGGTAGTAATAAATATGTACTACAGGATAGTTCAAATACATTATCAAGAATGCACATGGGTTAGAGGAGGTAGAGCTCCAAGGATTGTATCTAGATAAGAAATCCAGACTTAGCCATTTTGGCAGTTTTAAAGATTTTGACTAGTATGTAGGAGGGAATCATTTGAGAGGGTGGCAAGGGTTTATCCTATCCTTCAAGTGGTTGATGTTGAGGTATATATTGAAAGGAGGGAATCCAAACTTGGATTGGGTATCCACTAGGTTGGAAACCATCAATAGGGATTATCCCTGGATTGGGATAAGCATGAGATGAGATGATCACTTGAGTGGCTTAGGATAGATCCAGGCTTGGACGCTTGCTTTGAGATTGATGATCACAAGAATGGGTTGGGTCCTAAGGGATGAGATACTATCTCACTCTAGTTCCTAAGCAATCAATGCAAACAGCAGATCAAGGCAATTCATCAGATAGCAGATCAAGGCAATTCATCAACTAGCAGATCAAGGCAATTCATCTTAACACTTATCTAACTACTACTAGGGTTACCATCAAGCCTAGATTGAGGTAAGGAGGGGTATTTTGGGAAGGGGTTTTGCTTTGAAGTAAGATAAGTACCATCTTGGTATCTCTACCAAGATTGAGATGAAAAAGGTTTTAGTAAAGGTTTTGGAAAACCTAGGGATAAGAGTAGTTGAAGGTTCTATCTTGAAAACATAAGGAGATAATATATAGGTCTCCATAGTTTGTCTAAAGAAACTAGTAAAGTATTTTGTTGGGTCAAAGTCATCTTGGCTCAAGTTTTTTTTAAATGCCAGAACATTTGAGAATATGAAAGATGAGCCAAGACATCTCTTTTGTAAAATAGTTTTTGTAAACTAGTGTTGAGATGACGGTACACGACTAATACATAAACAGTTGCTTGAGCACAAGAAAACAAGTAAGCACTCAATGCAAGAAAAAGTTTTTGTTCCCCCTGATTTTTGCCTTTTGGACATTCCATCAGGGTTGCTAAAATTGGGATGTTACAGACCTTTCCCCCTTAAAATAATCTCGTCCCGAGATTAGGGAGGAGTAGGGTTCGGGTGATAACATCCGCTTAACAATTGCAGCGATGGAAATTATTAGGCACTAACGAGTTTGTATCTAACCGACGGGATCTGTTATGGGTCAGAGCTGTGTGTCTTCAGATTGGGCGGTTTAGTTTAAGCGAGTGGAAAAGACTACGTCTTTTCCCCTTAGGACAAGTCTAGGGAAGTTAAACGTTGACGAGGTACTTCCCCCTTGAGGCGGGACGGCGAGTTGAATCTTCTCATTCCTTCGCCTCGTGGTTGACTTTCTTTCTTCATGGTCTTGTTACACCAGGTGTTGACTTGGCGGTAGACCTTGGAGTGGGAGGATCTTCCTGAAGTTCCTTCTGATTCTGGAGTGCTGAACGTTGCTCTTCTTGCAAGGTCAATGATTTGGGCTTGGAGAGGTGGTCCTCTCTTAATGCTGGCTAGTGGTCGACTCAGGGGTCTATCGGGCTTTTGGGCGGGAAAGACCCCTTAGAACAAAACTAGGGGTTCTCTGTAAGGTTGCCGACTTTCTTGATTGGAGTCGTATACTGATATCGGGGTAAGGCGCTACACCTTTCCTTCGGGGTAGCTATCTTCTATCAACGTCATCAGAACTGCTTCATGAGAGGGAAGGCATATTGGAAAGGGCGTCTACCAGCTTTCGAGGAGTTAGTTTTGCGCGGCGTTATGGGTCCGACGGGTTGGGGGATTCCATTGGAGTTTTTTTGGTCTAGTAAACAAGGTCCTTTGGGATGGGGTCGTGCCGGGTTTAGTCTGATGCAACATCATGGTAAAACATGCAAAGAAGGATATCATGCTTGCATAACATCCAAAGATTTAGCGGGGTTCCAACCGGTTAGTGGCGGACGTACTTAAGGTTTAAAAAATGGTTCTGTGCCGCAAGGCAACAAGGCACTTAGGGTTTTACAAAACAGGTCTTGGGGCGATTCATAGATACTACGCTAGGCTAGTTGCCACTTGAGGGTGCTTCAGGAGACTTCTCTTTGGCTTCATCTTCACCTTCGGGGAGGCGGGCAGAGGGTCCTGGTACATCTTGGGACGACTGGAAGATCGTCTTATACTCATAAAATAGAGCTCATCATTCTCCGTCTCGGAGTTAACACATTCAGAGGTTAGAGCAGCTACTCTTCTTTCTAGGCGAGCATTAGCAGCTTGTACAGTCTTCTCTCGGGTTCGTAGTATGGCAAGGTCCATCTGCATAAGGATGTTCTGACGTCGGGTCTTGTCGAGATCTTCTTGGTGGCGTTGCAGGAGATATTCCATATTCTTGAGCTGACTTCCAATGCAACAGGTGAGGAAAGATTCGGTGGGGATACCATACTTGTCGTGCTTCCCAAACAGGTGGTAAGGGTATCCTTCAGCTCTTCTTCATGGATCTTGCAGAGGCGTGCCATGATTTGTTGTATTCCTCGCACGACTACATCTACCCAGTTGTGATCGATGAAGGTGAAGATGATGGGATCTGGGTCATTCTCATATGCCAGAATGGTGGCCTTGAGGACCCACTGAGTTGTGCTTGAGTTGCTACGAGGAAGCTCTGTTCCTTCGATCTTGGGTTGGGGACGATGGATGATCTTCAGTAGCTCATGCAGTTGCTCCTCAAAGGGCCAGAAACTCTCTCCCACAATGATGCTTTTAGAGCGGGAAGGAGCCATCTTGGGCGAAGAAGGGTCATGCTGCAGAAGGAATGATGCTATGGAGTTAGTCTTTCCGGTGCGAGGGTAGAGGTATTTGGCGAGGTATAATATTGGGTGGAAGATTATGGGTGACGATGACGGGTCAACAGGGGTTTATTGGAGTTGAGTGGAAAGCCGCAGTCTTTCCAGCTTCGAGCCTTACTTGAGGGTGTCGAGGTTTTTCTTAGGTGGCCATCCTGTTGAGGAGAGGTTTCTGTCTAAGGGGTTTGCGAGATTTAGTATTGGGATCTACCAACTAGGTGGTCAAGACTACAGTTTCGGATGATTCTCAGCAGACAATCAACACATTCCAAGTACTCCCTCTGTTTCAAATTACTCCGCGCGCACGCTTACCTAGGTGGACTAGTACTCTCTTATTTTTTATCCAAAAAAAATTCTGGATTTTTGGTATACGTAGTACACATTTCATACTATCTATTTCAAAAATCTTAGGATTTTTTTGAATGAAAAATGAGGGAGTATTAGCCCACCTACATAAGCGTGCCGGCGGAGTAATTTGAAACAGAGGGAGTATAAAATAAGCACATGACAAGCAGGCAAGGCATACCATAAGTACTAAGGGGGTGACTACATGTCATACAAAGAATCCTATTTTATGGATGCTCCTAGGTACGGACATTACAGAGGTCTTAACTTCTGTCTTGCCGTCTTTTGTCATCGGTGTCGTACTTGGTTGATTTGGGGTGATGAAGGACTCCGTTATTAGGGAGATCTTGTAGTGTCTATCGTTGTTGGTAGCTCCTTTGATTCGCTTGTCTTTAGGTCTCTACATCACGGGATTTTCCGTCTTCTTAGTCTGCACTTTTGGACTTTGTTTTGAAAATGGAACACTTGAAGTAGACAAGATGAAGAGAAATCCTTTTTCTAATTGTTTAAATCAGAGAGGATGAGATAAGCATTCTTTCAAAAAGCTTTTTTGGGAAAATAGCTTGCGGATACCGGTGTTTTCAGAAATAGGGGTAGTCATGTGTAACGTCCATGCTAACTAAGGTCTCCTACAGTCAGGATGGCTCTGATACCAAGTATGTGCCACCCTGGATTTACGGTCCGAGAATACCCGTTATGCATACAATTCATGTTCCCATGATCAATGAGCCGTGAGCATAACCGACTAGTATCATTACAACATCCATATATTAACGAGTAAAAAACTTACAAAGTGGCCATTATGGCGAATACATCACAAGTACCGGAAGTCTTCAGCGCAGAGCCCGTGCCTTAACCTACAGGCAACTGACTGGGAAGACGTCCTAGCTCGCATAGATGTCAACACCTACGTTCCTTCTTAACATCTGCAATCTGGCCAATAAAATAGCCAAGGACAATGTTGGTGAGTACTTTGAATGTACTCGCAAACCAACGAGACAAGAGTAATTAGATAATGCATATCTGGCTATGGCGAGATAGCTCTACACTATAGTTGTTTTTGAAAGACCTAACATTGGCATCGCTGTATCTTTGTTGAAAAAGAGTTTTTATAAAATATGCCTCCTTTTTGGAAATCCGGACATCTCCACATCCTTGTAAAAATATTTCTAAAACAGTTTTGTTGTAAAACCCTTTTTAAACGTCTTTGACCATCACTAGTCAAAACCAAACTCGTCCTTATATTTCCTCGTGACCAAGTCACATCCTTTATTTCATGAAAACTTATCCGAAGGGTCCTCCTATGTCAACACCTGGATTTTTAATCCCAGATGCCTATTATGCCATACATCGCAATCCCAGGATTACCATTTTTGCGAGACATAACAGATTTGGATATCATAGTACATCATCCATTACAAAACATACATAAGGTCTTACACAAATAAGGATCTCATGATCTAGTTCTTAATACAACTCAAGCAGCGGAATAACGTAATAATAAAGATAGCGTAGGAGAAGCTTCATCTTCGGGGTCACATGCAATGTTGACGATGGGAAATGATTCTAGTTGTCGTAACCTTCCTGCGGTCCATCATTCTGATAATCCTCTTCATAGTCTGGCCACGGGAATAGCCAGGGACAAAGCCATGAGTACTCTTTAAGTACTCGAAAACTAATACTAACAAGTCAAGGGGGTTTTTATAGTTAGGACACTAGGCTCTAGGGTTGTTTTGCAAAAAGCCAGATTTACCTCTACTAAGTTCAGAAGCAAAGAAAACTAGTTGAAAGTTTGATAACACCTAAGTGGGAACTTGAATTTCATATCACGACCCTCTTGTGGTCAAGTCAGAGTCCCAATTCATTTCACAAGTCATTTTGAAAACATCTGACGGGGGAACAGTATGGCCACTCCAACTGTCCATAACCGCGGACGCGACTATTCGAATAGTTTGACACTCTGCAGAGATTGTACACTTTCACCACAAAATTCGATACATCTGTCAGGAACAAATCCTGAATTCACCATACTCAGTATGCGGATATCAATCCTAACCTTTCAATTACGTTCCCTAGTATAGGCACCTCTCCTGTGTGTTTGGCCTCCCAACCATGACCAACTGTCATCTTGGGTACTACACAGGTGGACAATCTTCACAAGGTAGCCTCAGCTCAGACCTTGGTCGTGAGGGAACCCATACTAAGGTATATAAGTTTCCAGTCAAGCCCTACCAATTTTCGGGTATTGTGGTTGTACGGTAAAATTGGAATGGTATCGCATCCAGACAACCATCAGTTTTATAAAGGTTTAAGGCTCATGCCTCAACATTTTCATCATCAAAATCATCTGGTGTTCGAAAACACATGTCAAAACATTTCAGTAGAATGATTCATCATTCCATGGTTTACATAACCATTTTCACCAATTATTCCCATCTAAAGTTGATCAAGTTTTATGCTTAGCACTAGCATCTACAAGTGGGGGTAAGTACTAATGAGGGGTGGTAAACAAGTGGAGATTAGTTAATTTCAATCTCATGCCTTAGGATGACATCAAGATTATCTACTTAGGACAATTTTAATGCTCTTTATGCAACCTTCCACTATCTTTCTAGAATTTACAAGTCACTTGAGTAAACTCTAAGAAAAGCTTTGATAAAGAAATAAAGTAGAAAGCTTGTAAGTAAAACTAGGATGGTTTATCAAATGGTATAAGATTGCAAGTAAAACTTGCATGGTTTGGCTTGCTAAGTTAGTGGTATAAACTTTATAGGTTGCAAGTGTTATCTTGCATTGGTCAATTTGTGTAGTAAGGCTTGCCTTGTGCAGAGCAGTGGTTGAAGTTCTCCTCAGCTTCTTCCTCGTAGTATCCTCCTTCCTCCTCGTATCCTTGGTAGGTACTAGCGTCTATAAATAAATACGAGGTACACAATCACCAAACAATACTTAACTATTTTCAATCATCACACAAAGGTGTACTATAGATGATCTAGGATCATCACCTATCATTACAAGATTAAAGCATTTGTCTTATTTAGTTTAATTTGAGAAAAGTAATTTCTACTCATTAAAAACTACTTAAGATTTAATATTCTCCAACTCAAACATGGGATCATGTTGACACATATCATCACCACATATTTCAGTACATGGGAATTTGATTTAAAGTGGTGTCACAATTTAATAAGGTTTAACCTTTTTATTTTATATAAATAAAGTGACTAGAAAATCCTATGTGGCATTCTTTTGTTACTTGAACATTATTTCTGTAAGTAAACCCAAATGTTTTTATATATTCTGAAAGGTATGATCAAATGTGATTTTTGATAGTTGGAATCAACTCAAAATCTATTATGGTTAAATTTTGAAAAATGTTTGAATGCTTAAAAGCTTCTGCCTTGTTATTTTTACCAAGGGTGATCTACAGATCCAAATTATTTAATCCAACAGGCTTGGATTAAGCATTTCAGTACCTTTCTAACAAAATTAGTTTCATGCATTTTGGTTCACTGAATCAAGCTAGGTTGATTTTTGAATCTATGTACAGAACTGTGTTTGAATTAAAATAGAAAAATCTAAATTCAAACGGTTGGGTCGCGCGGGAGAGGTTAATGGGCCGGCCCAGTGTCACTCCGCAGCACAGGGCTCAGCTGATAGGGGGGTCTACCAGTCAGCGACTCATAACGCGTGAAGCGGTACGGGGCTACGTGGGTCATTATATTACAAGGGAGATCGATGGCTGGGGATCTTCATCGACGACGAACTTGTCACCGGCGAGCTCGAATGCTAGCGGCTCAGTGGGGGTGCATAGGAGGCATACCAGGGCTCCAGCAACGACGGCGAGGTGGGAAAACGAACGAGTGGTCGACGGCGAGGTCAGGGACGGTCGAGGCAGCTCCGGGAGTGGTCGCAATCAGCGCCCCCTTCTCCTCAGAGGCGGCCTGCTCCGGTGCAATTCCGGCGAGCTTCTGCTCCTCGTGCTCCGGCTAGTGGAACGATCAGTGAGGTGAGGGCAGTGGAATGCTGTGCTTCAAACGGCTGGGGGTGGCCTCCTTTTATAGGATCGACGGCGAGACCGAGAGGGATGGGCAGGAGACGGTGGCGACATGGCTATGGGTGGCTAGAGGCATGGCTAAGATTGGCGATCGACGCGCGGTCTCCTGGCAATGCTCTAGGACTTGAATGCGCGCTTAGGGGCGGTGGAAATTGGTCGGGAACATGCAGTACTCTCTGCGGCAGAGGCGGCGTCTGCGACGGCGAGCGGTGGCTGTGAGGCATTGGGCGGCGAATGGTGATGTCTTGCGTGTTCCTTGGGTCATGGCGAAGTTGTGGGCATGGGCTATGGTCGAGGGACGGCATGTGCGTGTGTGCCGGGTGTAGCGCTCTGGCGCGTTCTCGGCATGTCGAAGTGGCACTGGGCGCGGGGTGTGCTCGGTGGTCCACGACTTTCCTTGGATCGGGGAGGGGACAGTGGGTGGCGGTGAAGTGCTGGCAATCTCCCAGACATGGCGAGAGAGGGGGAGGTGGTCTGCTGCGGCGGCGACCAAGTTGGCCGGCGAGGTGTGCTCGGCTTGCTCACCATTGATGACAATGGCCAGCTTACAGTGAGGCTAGGGGTTTCCAATTAGGCTAGATGATCTACTAAATGGTTGTTGTGAGCTAGAGAGGGAACAAGTTAGGCCAAAACACTATTAAAAACAGTGAATTTGATTTGGTTCAAATTTGCCTGCCAAGTGTTTGATGAAATGGCTGCAAGAAACTTTCTTTTTAATTTTGAAAAGATTTTTGGTGGGTGTGCTAGGCATGTGCTAGAGACTCTGTGGTTGCTTGGGTTTTGAAAATTGAGCTTGTTTGAGTGGGTTTTTAAATAGTGGGATCTTCCCATATGAGATAGATTCAATTTTAAACAACCATTTAAACTTAGCATTTGAATGTTTTTGGAAGATCACAACGTGGGCCTTGGTACCTCATTATGATTACTAACAGGGGATGCAAAGAACCACACATGTTTCTGTTAGGTTTTGAGTGCTTGGAAAAGCCAAAGTAGGCATGAGAGTTAATTTGGCCAAAGTGACCATTCACTTCATTTGTTCATTTTGAGTTGTTTGTCTTTGGGAAAAGTTTGGGAATGATTTAGATGGTGTATATTTCACCTAAGAATCATTTTACAAGAAAATAAACACAGAACCATGGCAATTGAAAAGAATCCTAATTTTAAATACACATACATATGAATGCTCTCATATTTTTAGATAGGAAAATTTGTGTTAACCCTAATTTTGATGATTAGCACTTGATGATCCATGTTTAATATTTTTGGGATGTTACATCGTAGCACTTGCCATTCCAACCGTCCTTGACCATGGACACGGCTATTCAAATATATTAGACTCTGCAGAGTTTGTGCACTTTACCCACAAGAATCAATACATCCGCCGGGATAAAACCACGGCCTGCTACACACGGTAGACAGGGGTTCGGATAATCAAACTTACGCTTTTCATTTGTCCATCCCTAGCAATGGAGGCTTTTCCTTTTAGGTTGTTCTCTCTGGTACGAGTATGCGGTACGACGACCCTGGTGCTTCCTCCCATACTGACCCCTATCTCGAGACTGAAGTCTGGCAGATAGCAATAGTGACAATCTTGCATCCGTACTACCTAAAAGCATACCGTCCGCGAGAGACCCAATTGTTGCACCAGTGCCTTTTCCTACTGACAACCCGGATATCAGGGGATTTCTCCCCTTTAGCGAGTACGAGCATCCCCGACTAAGGATCACAAACTACGAGCTAAGCCCCAGCGTCTGGGGTAATGTGGTTGCACGGATAAAAATTGTTCCGGACATTGGCTTAGAACATCCCTTCCTTTCTCTTACTTGACTTTCTCTTCATCCACCTCATATCTTCTTTTAGTAAAAACTTCCACTCGGAAATGATGCCTATTTCCAAGGGTTTTATTTTGAAAACTTTGTAGTAGGGAAAAGCCCAAAATAGTTTTATCATTTAAAATCCATGGGTTCCAAGAGGGAAAATGTTAATCATCTTAGCCTCGATCTAAGGGGGTAAAGATAGGTGTCAATAGGGTAGGTGTCCTATTGGAAACTCATCCATAACTTGGAGGAGCCAAGTTACTCACACACTTTTATTTGAAATAAACCATGCATGTGATCATGCAATTTATAAACAAGATATAAAACAGTTGATAAACCGAAGTAGGTTAATATAGGATTTTAGGAATGGTGGCTTGCCTGTGACCAGTGAAAAGTCCCTTGATGGTGTTATATAACAAAAATACCAATACAATAATAATAAATATAACCCCGATGCTATCATAACTATCGCAGTTATTGAGCATACATGCAAACAAACAATACACCAATCAATACAAGACATAAAAGCATCAAACCATACATCAAGTAAAGGATAACTACAATATATGGATCCGTAGGATGTTGGAGATTTGATGTAATTGAATTGGAAGGAGATTTGGGGACATCTAGGGAAAGAATCCCTTTCGATTTGCAATCGAGGAACTACCTAAGAGAGGGGGTTTTGACCAAGGGATTGATTTGTATGATACCATTGTATAAAAATGATACCATCAGATAGGTATTGATGAAATAAAACCAACAAAAGTGGTTTCACTATTTTATCAATTACCCTTGATTTATAATGGATTTTATAGTGGATAAAACCCTAGTTTAAGGAAATAATTCACCAGAACTTCTCTGGACATCCAAAAATTATTTCCGAGGGTGAAAAGGTAGTGTTTGGTGGACTGAAACCATAGGAGTTAGATTCACCTCAAGAAAATTCCCAGAATGCCCTTGAGGAATTCCCAAAGGCAATATTGGACAATATTTGTATTTTTCATCAGATTTATTTTACAGAAGGTTTTTAGTTGGTTCCAAGGACACATGTTAGGTACTAATAATAAATTTCTGTAGAAATTGGAATTAACCCTTTTGGATCTGCAGAGCTACGGTAGTGATTTTATTAGTGATTAAACCAGGAACAAAAGAGTTTAGTTCACTAAAATTCGATAGATGCTCATAAAAATATGAGCTGCAGGATAACGAAAGATATGGTTAAGTGGATAACCTAGGAGTTGGAATTAGGTCAGAACCTCTTTTGCTTTGACCTAGAGAATTTACTAAAGTCACAAAGGCTCTATATTTTATTTTTTCCAAGGGCAAACTAGGAAGCAAACTAAGGTGGGGCCATTGGGAATTGAAGGGTATGGTTTAATCCTTTCAGAAAAATTTGGTTTTACTTCATTTGGATTTTTAAAACTTTCTGGAGAAAATAATTAGTGATTATGGACAAGTCTTGATAGAAGATTTATCATCTTTATTTTGAACATTATTTTGGTCCAGCACCAAGTCTGCAGGTTTGTAAATACATACAGATACCTAAGAAAAATGGGATCTGAATATTTCAAGTGGTTTTGCATTATATTTTGGATTTAAACTAAACTGCTACTTTCCAGATCTGGAGAAAATATAAAAGGAGAAGGAGGGTGGCCGGGCTGGATCTGCTGACTAATGGGCCGTGGAGGGAGAATCAACCCACCCGGGGGCGTGCTGGGTGGGAGCCCGGCCTTGAAATACTGACGGATGTGGCCCACTAGTTAGTGGGGGTTACTCGCGAAGGGGTATCAGCGCCTAGGGACCGTTGGATCTGGACGCGACGGACGACTATGGTTCTTCTTCCTCGTTGAGCCAAAGAGAATAGAGGGGGAAACCCTAGCCCGTGTCGGAGGCCGTGGGGGACCTCACCTGAGGGGGTTGCCGGCGAGGGTGGAGGTCGCAGGGCGAAGCAGCGCATGGAGGGGAGCCGGAAGAGGGGCGACACGCGGCTGTTTGGTACGGATCAAGGTCGCGTGCATCTGTGGGATGGAGCAGTTTCGGGAACTCGCCGGAGTGTGCTCGAGGCAGCCTGGATGGCAAGGGGGAGGGGTCAAAGGGGGTTCTACGGTCCCGGGGAGGTCAGGAGAGGTATGCTTACCGTCGGAGTAGCTCGGGAGAGAGAGCTGAGTCGAGGGAGGTTGTCCTCGGTCATGCACGACTGTGGCCACTCCAGGGGCTCCTGCAACCAAAAGATGAGCATGGGGAAGGAGGCCAGAGGGTGTAGATCTCAAAGATATGACCTGCAAGGGGAGGGGAGTACCGTAAGAGGCGATCTTGAGCTCTAGCTAGTCAATGCCCGAGAACTCCATTTCTTCGGTTGGCTAGTTGAGAGGGGGAAGGAGGGAGAGGGGGAGCTGTGGGGGAGGTGATTGAGGTGTGCTGGGGGAAAATGAGGGCAGGGCTGTGCTGGGGGTGGCCTGTGGCCCTTTTATTTTGAAACCTCATGGTATAGATGAATTGTCCAAAATGTGCATGGGGTGGGGGATTCGCATTGGTTGCTGAGGGTGGTGCTGGGTGGTGTTATGGTCAATAGCTCGACCAGAGAGTGAGAGGGGAGGTGGGGTAGTTGTTGTCCTCTTTAATACAAAGATCCTTACAAGATATGATGCTCTCTCTCAAGCACTAGGGGACAAGAGATGCTAGGTACTATTGTGCTATAGTGCACATGACCAAGAGGTGTGTGTGCTGTTGTGGAGGAGTACTTGACCAGATTTGGTGAGGAGTAGAGTTGGTTTGAATCAAGTTTGCTTGGTTTGCAATATGTTGATAAATTTGAGGCTTGTGAAGGAAGTTGCAAAAGTGGTATTGGACAAAGGGTGGAAATGGTACTGGTAGGTGTAGTGGGTCAAATAATCTCTCCATGATTTAAATGGGATTTTTTGAGGATTATAATCCCATTTAAATGCACTTCTTCAAAAAGTGCAGAAATAGATTATGGAAGCTTAGGATGATATTTTTATCTTGGACAAGCTTGGTTTTTGATGTGATATGGTCCTAAATACCATTGCACATATTGGAGAATTTTATTGGAATTTATTGAAGTGTGAAAGTATTTTTAAGGAATTATTTCTTGTTTCTGCCATTTAAAAAAGGGCAAAAATAAATAATAAAGGATCTCAAAAATATTTATTTTTGAGTTGGGAAGATGGTATATGATGTGGATAACTCAAATTTGCATTGAGTTGGAAAATTTATTTGGAGAAGAACAAACTTGCCCTTTAAAGACAAGGATTTTGAGAAATTGGTAGGTAAAAGAAATAAAATAGTTTAATAATCCAAATAATTAGGGGAATTATTTGGGGATGCTTATATCCAAGGTATATGATGTACACTTCATGTAGGCATCAAGGTCAACCTTGGTTTTGAAGGAAAGTGGTGAAAAGGGGTGAAAACTAGATAAGGGAGGATCTAGGGTTTAGTTATTCTAATGGCATCTAAACATGGTTGGATTAGGGATCTCGGAGCTCACCTTGGTACCAGGGGTATATGGATGGATAGACAAAGTTATATAGATGATCATGGAAGACAATGTTGGGCTTGGTTGGAATTTAGGTGATCATGATGACATGGCAAAGTTGGTTGAAAATAAGGCTGCCATAACATATACATCAGGTAGCCTCCTAAACCATGTGGGTTTAAAAAGCACAAGGCTCCAATGGAAACAAGTGAAGTGGGAGTTGATAGTCCATGCTAGTACATCATAACCAATAAAGGAGTTGTCCAAGGGGACGTGGCATATATATGTGAGCTTCTGCCAAAGTAGGCGAGATGATAAGAATTGCAGAAAAGATTATTATCTTGACTACAAAACCATCATGGATGAGTGGGAATTAGAATGGCTTAGCCAAGGGCAAGAGTGGGCTTTGGTAGTACTAAAGATTTACTATAGGATGGTTCAAATACATTCTCAAGATTGCACATGAGTTGGAAGAGGTAGAGATCCAAGGATTGTATCTAGATAAGAAATCCAGACTTAGCCATTTTGGCAGTTTTAAAGATTTTGACTAGTGTGTAGGAGGGAATCATTTCAGAGAGTGGCAAGGGTTATCCTGTCCTTCGAGTGGTTTATGTTGATGTATAAATCGAAAGGAGGGGATCCAAACTTGGATTGGGTATCCACTAGGTTGGAAACCATCAATAGGGATTATCCCTGGATTGAGATAAGCATGAGATAAGATGATCACTTGAGTGGCTTAGGATAGATACAGACTTGGATGCTTGCTTTGAGATTGATGATCACAAGCATGGGTTGGGTCCTAAGGTATGAGGTACTAGATTAGCTCACTCTAGTTCCTAAGCAAACAATGCAAACAGCAGATCAAGGCAATTCATCAGATAACAGATCAAGGCAATTCATCAACCAGTAGATCAAGGGAATTCATCTTAACACTTATCTAACTACTACTAGGGTTACCATCAAGCCTATCTTGAGGTAAGGAGGGGTATTTTGGGAAGGGGTTTTTCTTTGAAGTAAGATAAGTACCATCTTGGTATGTGTACCAAGATTGAGATGAAAAAGGTTTTAGTAAAGGTTTTGGAAAACCTAGGGATAAGAGTAGTTGAAGGTTCTGTCTTGAAAACATAAGGAGATAATATATAGGTATCCATAGTTTGTCAAAAGAAACTAGTAAAGTATTTTGTTGGGTCAAAGTCATCTTGGCTCAGGTTTTTTTAAATGCCAGAACATTTGAGAATATGAAAGATGAGCCAAGACATCTCTTTTGTAAAATAGTTTTCATAAACTAGTGTTGAGATTAGGGGTACACGACAAATATATAAACAGTTGCTTGATCACAAGCAAACAAGTAAGCACTCAATGCAAGAAAAAGTTTTTGCTCCCCCTGATTTTTGCCTTTTGGACATTCCATCAGGGTTGCTGAAATTGGGATGTGACAACGGCTTCACAAGGGGAGTCCTTCACAACCTTTCTCTTTATTTTGTTTTTATTTTTCTTAGTTTCTTTTGCCTTGTTTTGCTTGTTTCTTTTTATCAAAAAGTCCAAAAAAATAGTTTCATTTGGTTTGCTTTCTCTTATGAAAAACACAAAAAAAATAGTTCCTACTATAGTTGTTGGTCTGTTATTGCCTTGTTTGTCATGCTCTCTATCAATGGCTAGTTTATTTGAAACTAGTTCTTATTGGAAAGGTGCGGTCATGGAAGAACAAAAATATTATTATAAGGAACACCGCTTGTCACAAAAAGGTAAAAACTTATGGGAACAAATTGATAAATTGAATACCATTGCTAGAAATGTGTGCTCTACTTATAATGTTACTTATTGATGTGATAAATTTTTTTTTGTAGGAGGTATAAACACCTCCCTTTTCAATGTGAGTATAATGATAATGTTACCATATCTTATTATGTTGAAGGAAATTATGACTTTTATGATGTGGAACAAATTGAAGAATTTATTGCTTGGAAGGTTGCATTTGAACTTATGAATATGAGGTTTATGATATACTTAAAATTTTCTTTGATAATTACAAGGAATAAAATGGCTATATTATTGAATATATTAATAGATAATTTCCACAAATAGAAGAGACTAATGCCTTGAAGGAGCCTACGGAATAAGAAATTGATGAAACTGGGAGCTCATTAGATGAAAAATAGGAGGAGAGTGATGAACAAAAGGAGGAAGAATGGATTAGCTACCCATGCATACCTTCTAATGAGAGCAACTCTTTATCCCTTAGATTATTTGATTGTACCCCATGCTTACCAAAGGAGGATGAATGTTATATTCCTGTGGATCCTTTTGAAATATCTACTATGGGTAGAACTTGTGATAATAATTATGCTCCTATTATCTAAGATAATCCTTTATTTGTGCCTAACTTAATGCATGGTACTAAAGAGTTTTGCTTAGAAAATGTTTATGTTAAAGCTCTAGATGATGGTCCTATATTGGTTGATAATATTAATAGTACTACTATTGAAAATGAGAATGGAGGGGTCTTGAATTTATCTTGGAACCCCATACCTCTTGAGAATGATCAGTCATCTTGTTATAAAATTGTTAAAAATGGGTTTGAAATTTTTAATCCCACTATTTTTGAGCTTGATAAAAACTATGTGTTTGTAGATCATGAAAAACATGCTTTATTTGATAGTTATATTGTTGAGTTTATTCAGGAGGCTACTGAAAATTATTATGGGAGAGGAAAATATAGTTGTAGAAGTTTTCATGATACTAAAACACCTCTCTATGTGCTGAAAGTTTTGAAGTTACTCTTGTTTTATCTTCCTATGCCTTTCACTTTGTTCTTTGTGAATTTATTTGCGTACAATATTCCTATGCATCGGAAGTGGGTTAAACTTAAATGTGTTTGAATTTGATTCTTGATGCTCTCTTTTACTTCAATTCATATTCCTTATGTGAGCATCTTCTCAAACTATCAAGCCTAACTTAAAGGCGTTAAAGAAAAGTAATTCTTGGGAGATAACGCAATAGTTTTCTTGAGTCTTAGAAGTTATTACATCTGTAATAACCACTATTTATCCGTTTATTTGATTTTTGTGACAATAATAACCTCTAATGAGAGGGAAGTAAGATTTGGAGAGTTGTCCCGAAACAGATTTTTGTGCTCCACTGTAAAAATTCATGTAAAATCTCTGTAAGTCGGATTGAGCTATAAATTTCTAAATAAATTCCCCAGGTTGTTATCTTTGAAAAAATCGGTTTCCACCTGCTAGGTCTGTTTTTACAGATTTCTGCCATTATTTGCATTTGCTTCTTATTGATTCCTTTTTAGGTTTTTTTTGGGTAATTGAGCTTTTTGAGGGAATTAATACAGTAGCTTGTGTCCTTAGTGAAATTTTTTATTTTTTGAAACTAAACCCCAAAGGTCTATTATCTTTTGAATGCACTAATGTTGCTAATGAAGATTGTCTGAGGTTTTGTATGAAGGAAAATTTGCAGGTGTAGAGGAAGAATGATGTAATGATATGAAGAATGGACAAAAGCTCAAGCTTGGGGATGCCAACCCGTGTCACCCCAAGAAATATACAAGAGGTACAAGCGTCAAAGCTTGGGGATGCCCAAGGAATCCCCTTCTTCACCAATAAAAATCCCAGGTCTTTCTAGACACTTTGTTTTTATTGTTTCATGCACAGTTGTGTTGTTCTTGGAGCGTCTTAGTTTTCGTTTTTGGTTTTGTTTGCTTAGTTTGCTTGAATAAAGTATTTGGACCCCCGTTTTCGCCGTGTTGTTTCAAATATGTTGATTGGTGTTGGAAAGGAGTAGAAAGTTCTTGCTTAGTAGTACAAGTAGGAGCTTGATTTGACTGTGACTTAGAATTTATCATGTCATGATAAATGTTATTTTGACCTTATGCTTAGTGATTATTGCTATAGCATGACTTGTTCCAAAAAATTAGGATTTCTTAATGTGCCTTGAAAGAATCATGCTTTGTTTCAGCATACAAAAGCATAGTATTGTGGTATTCTCCTTTGATGCTTTGTTTGGGTTGACTTGTCACATGCTCATACCCTGTTATGACTATGAACAAGTCACCTTAGCATCTATGATCATTTAGTTTTTGACTTTTGGTATCACTTTATTCTTTTATTAGTAATTTTTTGTTTCTCTACATGATTATGGCCATTATTGCTCTCTTAGTTGGTCGCTCCCAGTCTTTTGCTAGCCTCCACTTGTATGAGTAAGATCTACTCATGCATACAACTACCAAGAAACCAAGTTATTCCAAAGTGTCCACTATAATTTCCTATGAATGGTGTGTTACACCATTCCAAGTATATTCTTGTTTTATCTACCTTCCAATTAAAAAGTCACTTTGTTATGTGAAAAAGTCGTGATTAAAGCTCTCACAAACTTGAGGGAACACTTTATTTTCTTGCCCCTAATAAACTTGAACCATTGTGTCATCTATGTTGTATATGCTTGCACTTATAAGTTGGGATTAGCAGAACTGTGCTGTCATGGGGAATGCTTTCAACATTGCACCTATACATTGTACCCAGTTGATATCATGCTCTTTTGTTTATGGATGTCGTTGGTGTAAAATAAAAGGGGAGCTTGTAAGTCCATGGAGTTATGTATGTGTGTTAGAGAAACGTCTGGGCCACTATCCTAAGCCATGCCTAATCATGGTGGAAACTTGCAGCATCACCATACTGGGCAATCTATGAAGCATTCTTATTATAAAAAAAGAGTTAGACATTGAGAAAAAGAGAAAAAAAAGAGATGAGAAAATAGGAAAGAGGGAAAAAACATCATTTTCCCATGGTAAATAAGAAGATTACTGAGATGCTCCTTGTCTGCTTGCCTTGTCATTTTGAGATGGGACAGCTCCTGTATCATGTCAAGGGGTACCCCTTTGGTGGTTCTCTATGATACACATGTACTTACTATGACAAGAACTTACCGGTGACTAAAGTTGAGTAGCATGAGGAACGGCCCTCGTACTCAAGGGACATGAGATTGCCAACTTATACTTTTTCGAGCATATACTCTATAGTTTGTTTACTTTAACCTTAATCACTTCAAGATGCTTATGATAGGGGCAATGATATCTGAAAGCTAACAAGTACCATAATTTTTGGAAGCTCTTTATGAGACTTGAAATCCCTGCTTCCCTTTTATGAAGGGTCTTTCTTCCACTATTATATTAAGTCTCCACCTTCTATCCTTAGGCACAAATTAAGAGAGCATAGTTTCCATTCTTAGTTCTATGTGCATTGTCCCAAAACATATTGATTTATTCATATTGTTGAT
Organism: Avena sativa; assembly: GCA_916181665.1. Taxonomy (NCBI): domain Eukaryota; kingdom Viridiplantae; phylum Streptophyta; class Magnoliopsida; order Poales; family Poaceae; genus Avena; species Avena sativa. Next base: position 172,203,839 of record OV702295.1, read on the forward strand.
ATTGCTTGTTCTTGAACTATTTGTATCTAGTCCCTCTTATGAACTTTGAAGGTGTCCTATGCATTTATTTGCTACTCCATGAGGGACAAGCTGAATGCCACTATGCTATGTTTTCTATATGTGAAACAAACAAACGTCATTCAATGCATTGTTATTCATGATATTTGTTTGTAACCTTTCATGATTGCATGCATAGTTACTTTGTCTTATTGTTAGAACTTCTTCTTTCATGCTAATGTTTAGAGTTCTTTGATCCTAGCTTTCAATGCTTGCAAATGGTTTGATCTTGATTTTGATGGTGCATGTCACATCAAAAATTATTCTTTTTATCACTTACCTACTCGAGGACGAGCAGGAGTTAAGCTTGGGGATGCTTGATACATCGGTAACATATCTATAATTTTTGATGTTCCATGCTTGATACGTCGTAAACATATCTATAATTTTGGATTTTTTCTGGGACTAACGTATTAACAAGATGCCACAGTGATAGTTGCATGTTTTCTGTTCTTTTTGGTTCCAGAAAAGTCAGAAAATGAATATTCTTGGAATTGGACGGGACAAAAGCCAAAGTCAATATTTTACTGTGGGGAACACGGAGCCACAAGACTAGATGGAGGAGGGCCTCGAGAGGGCCACACCCCCTGGCCGCGAGGCCAGGCCTAACCCGCGCCTGGGGAGTGCTGCAGCCTCTGGCACCACCTCAGCCTCCCTCTTCTCCTATAAGAAGACCCCGATACCTAAACCCTAAGTACCCGATCAATCTTCCACAAAACAGTCCGTAGCCGCCACCACCATTGTCCCTAGATCGGGGGGATCTGAAGCTCTTCCCGGCACCATGCAGGAGGGGAGAGATCATCCCGAAGGCCTTCTTCATCACCATTCTAGCCTCCGGTATGAAGGGTGAGTAGTTCCACCTTGGACTACGGGTCATGTAGTAGCTAGATGGTTATTTCTCCTCCTTTTTGCTACCATGTTTAGATCTTGTGATCTCCGTTCATGATCAAGATAATCTATTTGTAATCATGCATGTCGTGTTTGCGGAGATCCGATGGATATTGAGATTACTATGTTAGATTGGTTAATGATTCTATCTTATTAATTCTATCATGTCTATGTTGTTTGAGATCTTGCACGCTCTCCTTTTCTAGTAGCTATCTTGGCTAAGTAGTTGCTAGTGACTCCAAGAGGGAGTATTTATGCTCGATAGTGGGTTCATGCCTCTATTTAATCTGGGGAACTGACAGAAATATCTAAGGTTGTAGATGTGCTGTTGCTACTAGGGAGAAAACAACAATCTCTTGTTCATGGAGGGAGAAAACAACAATATCTTGGCTAAGTATTGTTTACTTTACACACATTTCTTAAAACATTTATCGCTTGCTTGCAACTTAATACTCGAGGGGGTTCGGATGATAATATCAAGGTGGATTACTAGTAATAGATGCAGTTGGATGGCGGTCTATGTATATTGTTGTAATGCCCAATCAAATCTCATAGGATCATGAATGTCTAGTATTGCATTGTTTTGCCTTGCTTTGTCCTGTCAATTGCCCCGCTGTAATTTGTTTACGCAGCATGCCATGTTGTTTATCTTAAGGAGAACACCTCTAGTGAACTATGGACCCAGGTACAATCTTTACCATTGATACATCTTCCACTGTTACTGTTTACTTTCTGCAAACCACCATTACCTTCCACACCATAAAGTTACTCCTTTGTTTTCATCAAACCGGTGAGATTGACAACCTCACTGTTCGTTGGGTCAAAGTCTTGAGTTTGTGTTATCCAGGTTTCCAAGTTGCTAGCAACACCTTTGGGTCGCTTCCTTCCTCCAACTTGTTTGATAACCTTGGTTTCTACCGAGGGAAAACTTGTTGATGTGCTCATCATACCTTCCTCTTGGGGTTTCCCTAGAAAGATCTATAATGATCTGAGCTACACATCATCACCAGGGGAGAGTGAGAGGATAGGGGTGAGCGAGAGGGTGTCGTGGTGGTCTTATCCTTGCATCTGGGGGTGGTGGCGCATCGCAACTGCGGGTGAAGATTGACGGCATTGGCGCTCCTAGAGAGCAGCTTGCATTCCACGGGAAGAAGAAGAAAAGAGGAAGACGCTGAAAGGGTATGGGCCGAGGTGGGATGCTTCGGGGTTGTATGCTTGCGTGCTAGGCGACATTTAGAGAGGGAAGAGAGATGGGCTGCGGCCCAGTTAGCACAGGAAGCTTTTTTCTTTAAAACCTTTTTTTTATTTCTATTTTCTCATTTTCCATGTGTATTTTCAAATTCTTTTATGTTTTTTATATTTTTTAAATACCAGAACTTTGTAAACATTTTTGAAATACTTTAGGGACCCTATATAAAAATTTGGGTTCCATATATTTTGTAATTTTCAAAATACTCAAAACCATTTGAAGGGTTTTCAGAGAGAGAGAGGATTAGGGTTTTATGTTCTTTTTGCATTTCTTTCATGCATTTTAGAACAGATGATGCTCATAATGCACAAACAAATCCTAAGAAGTATTTAACTAAAACTAAGGTGTTACACGATTCTTCCTCTTGTATGCACCATTTTGTTGAGGGGTGTATGCAGCATAATATTGATGTCTTATCCCCTCTTCACTAAGAACATCATTTAAAGTGTAGTTCTTGAATTCGGAGCCATTGTCACTTTCTTATGGCCAATATAGGAACATTGTGTTGATGTTTAACTTCATTTGCAAATTCAATGAAGGTATGTTGAGTCTCACTTTTCGTCTTGAAGAAATAAATCCAAGTGTATCTTAAATAGTCATCAACAATCACCAAACAATATTTCTTCCCACCAAGACTTTCATGAGATGGAGGACCAAAGAGATCCACATGAAGGAGCTCCAAGATCCTCTTATATGACAGGGAGAATCATGCATCTTTCCTTCAACACAAGCCTTGCAAACACGATCTGTGGCAAATGAAACACCATATTTTAGTCCAAAAATGTGGCCACCCTTGTGAAGACTTTGCAAAGTTCTCATATTGACATGGGCTAGTCAGATATGACATAACCAAACCACAACGGCATTTTAGAATAAGCACATCACACATGTAGTGGTTTTCCCGGAAAAGTCCACTACATACAATTCATTTTCAACATACCCAACGAAAGCGGCCTTAAAAGATTTGCTCCACAAGAGATCCATAATAGCACCATCAATAAAGACGGGAAATCCCATCTTACAAGAGAAATATCATGGGTGACCACTTCCTTTCCAAGACCCAGTACCTTAGATTTTCACTTATCACAATAGGATATGGATATTTGATTGTGATTTGTCCTCATCTCCATGATGATCTCCTTGATCCCGGTCATAATACTTGTGCATCCACTACCAAGCACCTCCGGAAGTATAGCCCTCAGAGTCCCTTGCCATGAGCACATTGATGTCCCTGTTGGAGATGTTCTCCTTAGGATAATGGAAGAGTGAAGGGGTTATCTGTAACACCCCAATTTCAGCAACCCTGATTATTTTACCAAAATAAACTTTTTCCTATTTAATGATGCAATGTTTTCTTGCTTGTTTGTTGTACTTATGCATCTTATTGTGTAGTAGCTGATATACTCCTTATCTCAACCTCGGTCTACAAAATCTATTTAACAAAACAATCTTGGATCATTTTACATATTCTCAAATGTTCTAGCATTTCAAAACCTGAGCCAAGATGTATTTTTAACAAAAAATGACAGAGTTTAAAACTACACTTACCTCTAGGTTTTACAAACACCTTTATAAAATCCTTTTCATTCTAATATTCGTAGAAATACCAGGAGGCCCTTATCTTACTTAAAAACACCACCTTTTCAAAATACCCATCCTTACCCCAATCTAGGCTTGAGGGTAACCTCGTTATTATTTTGAGTTGCTAGTTAAGATGAATTGCCTTGATCTGATGTTTGAGGAATTGTCTTGATGTGTTGATTTCTTAGGTAGTAGCATGAGACACCCTACAAGCTCAACCTATAGGATCAAACTAATTTAATATTACAAACCCTAAGATAGATACCCAAGTTTTATTTGATCTCTAAACCCTAAAGTGACCTTTCAATTCCCTTAATCAGATCAATCTAGAGAAAATCCTTTCTATCAGCATCCAAGGCAGTGAAGACCAAGTACACGCATGGATCGCTTCTACCCACTGTAATCTCAAACATCATCCACATGAAGATGATTTTGTAACCAAGAATCCTCTCAAAATCATCTCCTCCTGTACCCTAGTCAAAAACCGTAAATCTGCCAAAATAGCTAAGTCTGGAAAAGCTATCAACATCACATCTTTGAGCCTTTGCGTCTCTCAACCCTTGTTAATTTTTGGAAATGCAACCATATAGTATATCATCTTAAGGACTAACAAACCCCACTATTTCCCTTGACCAAATCATATTTTGAAACACTTGTTCTTGATGGTTTTCTAGGCAAGAAAATAAACATTTCTACAAATCTAGTCAACATGCCTACTTTGGCAAAAGATTACTTCCACATGTTATCCTCCCTTGACCAAATCTTTACTTGGTTAAGATATACTAAACATGGTCTATCAACCCACACCTTCCTTGATTCCATTGGAGCTATGTGCTTCCTAAACCACATGGTCTTTGAGACTAATTGATAATCTGCTATGGCAGCCTTAATTTCAACAAAGTTTGGCAGCTCTTCTAGAATACCTCAAACATTATCAAGATAAAATCATGGTACCATGGTGATTTATGTCACTTGTTCTATCTATCCATCAATCCCCTGACCCAAGGTGAACTCTGAGATCCTTAATCCAACAATGTTTAAGTGGTATAAAAATATTCAAGCCCTAGATCCTTCATCTCTTGTCTTCTTCCAAAAATCAAGTCTGATTTTCAAAAAACATGGTTGAAAATGATGGATACATTATGTTGACATCATATACCTTGATCTTAAATATTTATCAAATAATTTCCATAATTATTTCGGTACCAAAACTTTAATTCCCTTCTTTTGCAAAATCTTCAAAACTCCCTCTATTGAAGAAACTTTGTTTTTATACAAATCACTCCCTCCACTAAAAGCACATTTGATGCCTATATATTTATTCCTAACTTCCCACTTCAAAAAATAATTATTTTTTAAGTGCTTCCATAATTATTTTTGCCCTTTTTCTTAAATGGTAGAAAAGAGAACTAAATGTTTTTAAATACTTTTCTACCCCAATAAATCTTGGGAAAATTCTCCAAATTGTGAATTTATATTTGGGACCATTTCAAACCAAAAACTCACCATTTCCAATTCAAAATTATCAGAAAAAATTCTAAAAACCATTTCAGCACTAATTGCATAATTGATAATAAGTGTATGGAAACTCATCTGAAAATCCCAAATAATTCTCTAGGGTGCACTTTGATCAAAACCTTCTACCAGTATGATTTCCCCACTCAGCTAAGATCAAAAATAAAATTTTCTTCATAAGCATCAAAAACGGCAAAATTAAGTACCCAACCAAACATGAGCTAAAACTCAATCAAAACTCTTGGCAACCACCACTAATCAAATCCAGAACATCACCCCTCATCTCTGGTCGTCATGCCTATAGCATGTCACTATAGAACCCCTCCTCTCTTTGTCCTCTAAAGATTGGAGCATAGAGACAAGCACATCAAGCCAAAATCTCTTCCATTCCGATGCCACACTCCTTCTCTATCTCTATGCTCGACCCAGAGCTACACACAGGACCTCCCCACCGCCCTTATCCCCCAATGAGAGGGCCATGGACCCTTTCGTAGATCCCAAGTGACATCAGTCCATCATGAACCAATCCATCTTGGTATAAATGTCTAGAGACACTCCAGCTCCCCTCCTTGCCCCTCATTTGTCTCCCCTCACATCCACCTACCACCCCCGAGACCCACATCCTCTCCTAGGATCTGACTCGCGAAGGAGAAGGAGAAGAAGGCACCTCAGCCACTCTTCAAGATCTTCTCATGGTTCTCCCTTATCTATCCTTCCCACACTGCATGCGGCCTCTCTGAGATCCCCTACTCCTCATGCACCTAATCCTCCTTTCTTTCTAGCCTAAGAACCAACCTACCAGCAACACCAACAAGCTCTAGCGAGCTCGCCTCAGTCGTCTCCGTGCGAGACGCCTTGTAGTGCTGAACCTAGATGTGTCGCCCCTCTCTTGTTGCGGGGAAGAAGACACGTCATAGCTCTCGATCCAATTCTAATCGGATGGCTGGCATCACGTCATACCGTTCTGACGCGCCGAAGTGACCGACCGGCGAGCCCCTGCCCAGCCATTTCAAATGTGTAGTCGCGCGCTCGCTGGCACCCGGGTGGGATTGTTCCCCTCTGTGCGGCCTAGTAAGCTTGTTTCCCTCCCATATCTGGCCTGAGTCTTATATTCCTTTATTATTTTCAATATCTACTAAATTCCACTTCTAGGATTAAATCAATATAAAAATGTAAAATTCACGATCTACTCTTGATCTATTTTTTACATTGTTCCCGGGTGTTTTCTCTAACATGCAGATAAAGCATCATGCCAAAAATAATTTTAATTATTTTCTAGGAATAATTCTACTACAATGTATCCTTTGCACTCAATAAATTCCTTAGGGATATTCATATACCCAAATGTTATGAATCCAATTTTTTATGGTAGCCATTTGAAGCCTCCATCATGTGAACCTAGTATCATGCAAATTGGAGATATGTATCCGAAGTAATAAAAAAATCAACCCCTTTGGACTTTATAAATTTCCCTAAGCCAAACAAGAAAGGGTTTTACCTAATTCCAAATCTCAGTACTCACATATCATCATATCTAATAAACCATATAAGCCCTTTATTATTAAGCCTCTATTGAATTTCATGAATTAAACACTTCTGCTTAGGATCTTCTTACTAGATAAATCATAGTAATATTTATGAAACACCTAAATTAGTAACTACATTTTCTTGTGGAAGGTATTTGTAATATCTATCCATTGTATTTATCCTCACACCATTTGGACCTGTAGAATAAATCTAGTGAAAAAGACAAGTTATGCTCAAAACTGAATTTGGGATTTTCCCAAGGGCATTCTGGTACTTATTTTGAAGTGAATCCAGCTCTCAAAAATCATACATTTCATGATCTACCAAAACCTCTGAGGATAAATTTATTTGACCTACAGTCCTTTTCTAGTGATTTATTCACCTAAACTAAAGTTTATTCCACTAGAAAAATCAAAACTAAATAAAGAAAAGTGCTAAGATAGTGAAATCAATTTTAGTGGCTTTGTTTTGTCAATATCCATCTGATTATATAATTTTTGTACATTGGTATCATATATAACTTGGCGTTGGTATAAAACCGCTAATCAAGGTAGTATTTGGCATTTAAAACCTAAAGGCAAACCCACAAATGCAACTAAAGCAATTCCTTTGTTTCCAAAATTCAAATCCTCAAATCCATTGAAGATTGTTGTATAGTTTACTTGAGTGATTTAATGTAATGGTTTTTGTATGCCTTGTCTTCATTTTATCTTTTTGCTTTCTTGCATGTGCAATTCCCGACGATGATAGTTGCGATTATGTTGACGGCGAGAAGAAGGGATTATATATATTATGGTTTTCTAAAAATAAGTCTAGGGATATATGCCATATTCTTGATCATCGGCAAGCCACCTTCGTGCTCATCAGGCTTGTCCTACTATTTTACATATGCATGTTTTACCTATTGTTTATGAAAACTACATTGTTTTGTTATACAATGATCTATACCTGGTAGTGGCTTGTCTCCTCCAAACCATTACACATTTGTACTAGTAAGTACAAACCCCTTGATTACACCTACTTGTCCCTAGTATGATAGATGGTGCATAACACCATACCCCTTTGAGACCCTATTTTAGTCGTAACAAAGCTATAGGATGGGAAAACCCTGGAAAAGTTTTACAAAAGGTTTTATGTTAAAACCTTGGTGAGGTTTGACCTCCCAAGAGAAGTTTGATAAATAAAAAGGTTTTTGTTTTACAATAGAGGATGGAGTAAAAATGGTTATGAAAATGCACCCATTTCTTTGCAGTTTGCTAGAACAATTAACATGTGTAACCACATTACTCCTACATGGGAAGGGGTTTGATTTGAAGTTTGTTTACTCTGGTATAATATGCCTCACCACTACTACATGGGATTTCAACGTCCTGGAGGGTGGGTCTTCTCTAGTAAAATGGTCCATGAAAAATATCGACCGAGAGAATAAATGAACGGTCTACAGGCCGCCATGTATTACTATGATCCCCTCATTGAAAGTGCACACTTTGTGAAGAGGAAAAAGGCGCGCCGGTTGGCTTTTGAACTGTACAGGGCATCCCGGTGTTGAGGGGAACAAATATCATAGGGTAGGCACTTATATTCGAGTGGGCATCCGAAGAGTATTGATCAGTTACTCGACCCACGATCAGTGCAGATTAGGGTAGGGTACCCGTTTGGTGTGGGTAAAGTGTACAACCTCTGTAGAGTGTAAATATGTTCGAATAGCTGAGTCCTTGATCATGAACTATTGGGAAGGTTGCTGTAGAGTGGTGTTGGTTTTGTTTTCAAAAAGGATTTCGGAAATCAAAGACGCTTTAGAAGTGTTTTGACCATGGGATGATCGGAAAGGAAGGAAAGGAGTTTGGTCATGAGATGACCTGAGGGAAATAAAAATGGGTGACACAATCCTAGTGTTTTCCAAAACTTTTCAAAAAGACTTTCAAAATGTTCTAGAAAAGTTTTCAAAAAACCTTGTAGATGCTATATCTACAAGAGAAACTATTTTATAATATAACCTCTCATGGATCCCTCCTACTACCCAAGCCATATTGCATATCCTTTATTTTTGTCCTCTTAAGGTGGCTTGCGAGTACATTCAAAGTACTCACTGGCATTGTCCCTGGCTATTAACTTGGTTAGATTCGGGAAGTAAGGAATAAGAAGGTGACATTGACGACTATGCGAGCTAGGATTCTCCCAGTCAGCTACCTGTAGGTTAAGGCATGAATTGACTCTACGCTATTATAAAGTTCCACTAATGATGCTTGCTGTAGCCATAATGTCTTTCAGGTATGACTTGTATCTGCTTAAGTAATGGATGTTTCCTTTGATACTTGTCGGTTATGTGCCATGACAGACTAATCACGGGATCGTGTTGTATGCATAACAGGGACTTTCGGAGGATTAATCTGGGGGTCCCATAGACTTGGTATCGGAGCCATCCTGACTGTAGGAGAACCTTTGTTAGCATGGTCGTTAGACAGGAAGCTATTTCTTGAAAACACCGGCTTTCAAAAACTATTTTCTCAAAAACTTAATGAAAGATTCTACTTCTTATCTACTCTAAATTAAACGATTCCAAAAATTGGTTTCTTCCATCTCTCGTCCGAACTTCAAAACATACGGCTTTAAGACAACTAGGACGTAGAAACATGGTGAAGACGATGATAGAAAGATGAAGAGAAGCATCTACCGACAAACACAAGGAGATTACAAGATCTCCCAACCAGCGGAATCCTCATAACCAGATGACATCAAGGCTGCACTACCCGGAACCCCCGAGATTCGACATCGCCAGGTTAGAACAACTTGAAGACTACTTGTTGGGGATATGCTATATGGGTATCCTCATAGCATGTCTCCTATCCGGATAACCTGGGTGGCCCACAGTTGGTAGCATGGCCCATGGCCTATTGGGAGGCCCAGTTAGATGGATCCAGAAGGGAGGCCCATGCCGGATAAAGGAAGGCTACGGTTGGTGTCACCGACAAACCCGGAGCCTTGGAGTACAAGACACGCAAGACTAGTAATAGACGGTGTAGGACTCTGTAACCTGTCCGGCTAGGACTTTTCCCTGTAACCCTAGGACCTGGCGACTATATAACTCGGGCCTATGGGAGCCTTTAGGGCACAATCTCAGACAACCTCGCACAGCGAAGCTATCTCTATAACTCGGCGTATTGCCCTTGTAGTGATTTATAGAAGGAGTACGATTCCGCCACCGTCCTGGGATCTGAACCTGGATAAGCTGTGTTACCTCGTACCCATCAACCGTCCGCCTTCCCCCACGTCTCTAAACACGCACTGTGAGGAACCATCCACGGCGTACTCGTCGACAATACCATGACAGTTGGTGCCCGCCGTGGGGTAAGAGGCGCTTCAGGCTCTTCAACGGGCGAGGAGCAAGATCTTCGTGGGAATCGGCAAAACCGTGGCCATCGGTCGCATTATATTCTTCGGCAACGTTCCGATCGTCCCTCCCGACGAGTTCTGGATCCCGGCAAAGACGAACCCTATGCGGTGTTCGATCGTTCCTATCAGAGACATCCACCTCTTCATTGGCGAAACCGACTCGGTCACTAGTTCCCTCGGAGTCGGAGGAGCATCAAGACCCGCACGGATCGCCTATGGGCAGGATACGTTCATAGAAGGATCAGTGTCGGATCTCTCTTTCGAATTTTCCGGCAAATATTGGAAAAATTCAAGGCCCACCCAAACCGCCCCTGTGTAGGATATAACGGTGAAAGATCGCTGCAAGTCCGCCAGCTTCGCCCGTGCGTCTAGACAGCAGAGATCCAAGTTCGTCGGCGTGGTTACCATCTTTGATCTGGCGCTTTGTATTCAGAGAGAGGGCGAAAACCCCCGCGATTACCTGGCCAGGTGGCTCCGCATATGAGCCGATATGGCCCACTACCCTAATGATGATGCCAAGTATCACTTTGTGGAAGGACTGGACCATGGCACACTTCTCCGGCATTCTCTAAGATGTCAACAAGCGTCGGGACGCCTTACATTCGAAGGCATGGTGAACACCGTCAACAACTACGTGGAGGCTGAAGCGGCAGCTCAGACAGCTCTTGCGCTCATTGACCTAGCCCCTCCAATTCAGCCACCGCCACCACCGCCTCTGGCCGCCATCGTCGAAGCTACGCTGCCACCTCCAGTCATCGTCGCTGCTGTTGCACCTCCACCCCCCGTCATCGAGGAAGTCATGGCACCCTCCGACTCTGTGACTGACGCGCTCTATGCCGACTTCAGTGCAGATTCAGAGGAGATAGATTTCAGTCCAGAAGATCTAGACTCCGCCATGCAAGAGATGAAGGAGGAGTACATGCGCGACGAGAAAGCCAACAATGCCTTCACATCTCGAGGGATGGCGATGGATGAAGATAAACCCGGCCGAGCTCCGCCTATAGCGCTGGAAAAGGGGAAGGGGCCACTTAGTGTTGCTGACGATGATCGCGCAAAGGTCATGCCTCCTCCGCCTAACCTAGTGCAGCAGCTGCAGCAACTCGGCACCGGCCCGAGCAACAACAACACCGCAAACTTGCCGCCTCTGGCATCTACGTCTGCTGTTGCCCAAGTTACTCCAGCTGAAAGAGTGATGTACGACAATCTCCTCGTTGAGCCACTGACCGTAGCTCATATCCGGAACGTGACTTAGCATGACGAGAAGCGCCAGCAGCTGCTGGAGGAAGCGCAGGCCATCGTGGAGAAAGGCGCTAAGCTGGATCGAGATCTGGTCAACGCGCAGAAGTCCATAGAGAAAGATAGAGCAATGGAGGGCGAGTATAAGACTCTACTGCAATAGCAGAAGGCCAAGAAAGCTTCGGCTCACGTCATCAACGGTCCTGGTGTATGGCGAAACCTAGGATGGGCTCCCTCGAAGCCGGCACGGGCCAAGCCATACATTGACAGTGAAGGCAAACAGGTGATGCCCACCCCACTCCTTAACCTCGCCGTCGCCAAGACCCTTCTGGAGCAGGATAGATCGCCCGAGGCAGTGGAACAGGTCTATGACCTAGTGGCCAAGGCGGTGAAGTAGCAGGAAAAGGCCGCCTCTCAGAGGTTTGAGTCTGACCCAGCGTTTTTCCAGTCTATCCAGCATAAGCCGCCAAGGGACAGATCTCCTCTTGATGTCGAGTCCCAGACAGGTTCAACAGAATGAAGACGGAGGGATGCGCGCAATAGGAAGGATGCTATCCCCATATCCTCCGACCATGGAGAAAAGGACCGACCTCGTCGCCCATCGCCATCGCCCCGATCACTCCGACATCGCGAATATCCCAAGGCTCAACATCGTACGGATATGCCCCCGCCAAGACAGTGCGGCATCGTCATCCACGACAATGCGGAGCAGACCCGTCATGACGGAGAGCGCAACCAAGGACCCAAGAGAAGGTCATGCCATGACCCTCCTCGTTCGACAAGCAACCGTGACAGGCGTGAAGCGTCACAGGAGGGTAACAGCAAAAAGGCTAACCCACCGCCACCTCCGCCTCCATTGCCACCTAGCAGTCACCATGACGGAGGAGGCCCACGTTGTTCATGCAGCCCATCCCCTGTTGACAAGAAGAAGAAGAACCCGGAGCCGTACGATGCACGTTCGTGGATCGATAAGATCCACGAGTCCCGGGAAGGACCATACCTGGGACCACGTTGTTTTGGACATGCAATACGGTCTGCAACTTACCCCAAAGGTTTCCGGATTGACAAGACCATCAAGCCCTATGACGGCACCGCCAAGCCAGCCACATGGTTGCAGGACTACGGCAACGCGGTGGAGATTGCCGAAGGTAACCCCAACGTTGCCGTCAAGTACCTCCCTTTGATGTTGGCAGGCACGGCCTGTCAATGGATCGACGACTTGCCGGAGAAATCCATCTGCAATTGGTTGGATATGAAAGAAGCGTTCACCAAGAACTTCGAGGGTACGTACAAGCGTCCCTGCACTATTGGCGATCTACAGCGGTGTGTGCAATAGAAATACGAGAATCTCACGCCTACCTCTATCGCTGGCTGGACATGAAGAATTCCTGCGCAGGAGTGCACGCTCAGACCTCCATGGCCGCCTTCATCGACGGGCTGGAAAGGGGCACGTTGCTCCGACATAAGCTAAAGCGCTTGCAGGACAATCACCAGCTTGACTTGAACCAGATGATTCAGTTGGCTAGTGAGTTCGCAGTTGCCGACGACGATGCTCGCGGCTCTCTGCCGGCAACAGCCATTCCAACTCAAGCTCGGAGGAACAGAGGAACAAAGCGGAAAATGAAGGAACTATGCCCTAGAGGCAATCATAGAGATGATTATATTTCATATGTACCCATGAGTTATTGTAATGTTCCTTGAATATCCATATCAGGCAACTTGTATTGATTGGCAATTATGTGAATTGTTTGTGAAACTCATTACTTGTATGGTTATTTAAGAGTTGTCCCTAGTCGGAGTTCATGTGAGGACACACGTGAATATTAGACTAGCACATCGATTGGTTGATGACTATGTTTCGCAAGTCATAGACATGGAGATGTCAAACCAATGATGTGGACACATGTTATGAACATGGGGTTGGACTGACCGAACTTTGGACTGGCAATTAGTTGCAGCTCTCTCTCTAGACAGCGTGTACGTTTTGTCCTTAGACCTGAGATTGTCGCATGTAGTTGAGATGTGGATCGACCTACTTTGGGGCTATCAAACGCTACTCCGTCACTGGGTAGTTATAAAGGTAGCTTTCGGGTTTGTCCTGAAGCATGCTGCAAGGCATGGTCAATCAAGATGAGATTTGCCCCTCTCTACTTTAGAGAGATATCTCTGGGCCCCTCGAGTGATCGGATCCAGAAATGCATGGCCGTGATACATATGGTTAAGAGTTAACCTAGTAAAGGGATTCCGAATCACGGTATCGAGAAAGGGAGGTCATCTTGGAGCTAGACCAAATATCGTGAGGCAAAAGGAAAGACATGTACTAAACCTTGTGATGGTTCGTCCGATATGATCTTTGTATGCGTTTAGGAGTTGGCACGTCTTGCTAGAGGCCGCTACCAACTATTGACAGAATAAGTGTATTCGTATCATGTCTGTACACATATGAACCTATAGGGTCACACACTTAAGGGGCTAGAAGCCTAATGAGGATTGGATCTGAATTAGACCAGGCTTAGGGTACTAATGGGCTGATAATGTAGAAGCCCACTAGGGACGCCTATATAAGAGGGGGTGGGGCGAGCTGACCAGGGTTAGACCTCAGATCATTCCCAGCTTCCACTCCTCACACTTGTGTTGCACGCGCGGACCTATCAGTCCGGCGTCTGACGCTTCCACCCTGTACCTGTGGATACCTCGGAGGCGCTGCATCTGTAGCGCTTGGACGAGCTGCGCAAAGGGAGCTTCTCATGGGACAAGGACAAGGAGGAGATGTGGAACGTCTGCACTTCCTCGACGCGCTTCATCAATTCCGCAACTGCGTGTCTAGTGGTAATCCCGTGATCTATGACAACGGTAATCCAGGTATACGCGGTAGAATTTTTTTGATTTGCGCTAGTGTAGCCTTCCCGTATCCCTTCAGTGGTATCAGAGCCGATGCTGTTCAGTTATAGGTTCAGGATGTTTGCATATGGTGATATGCAGATTGATATGAATGATGTGATCGTTTATATGGCGGTGGTTCAGGATTGATCTATGATTTTGCTTTCCGTGATCATGATTCTAAGGTTGTCGAACGACTTACCCCTACCGGTCGGCTTCCGCCATCGGGGTAGACAGTGACACCTAAATCCTTTTGAATCACGCGAAGATCAATATGATTGATCGAATCGGAACCTAGATCTAAAATCGTTGTACTGTGATTAAAGGAGTTTGATTAGATCAGAACAGCAGACGGTTTATCGTAAATTTGATTTGCCGATCAAAATCCTTAAAGAAAATTGTGTAGATTTGATCTCTCATTTTTCACAATTTAGGGTTTAGGGTTTTTCACAGTGTACAAAATCCTTAAAGAAAAGTTTGGTAAATTTGATACCGCGAGGGGCACTGCCCCGTCAAACCCCGCAGGGGAGACCCCCTAGACCCCCCTTTATCGTAGCCCCTTTTGTATCTCGTTTAGGTAACTAGGTGCTCGATGTCACATGATCCGGTAGAATGCGATTCTATGCATAACTTGTTTTTGCAGGAAGTATGTGATCAGTATGGCCCATATATGTATGTGATGCATGTATGAAATTTTTCATGACCTGCTTGTCGTGAGTAGGGCAACACGGCTGGAGCCATATGTGTTGTCATTTATTGTAATGGCCTGCGTGCCAACTTGTGATGATCCCAATACTATGTAATTTTGATTACTAGCTGTTAGGAGTAATAGCTTGTATTAGTTCTTGAAGGACTCATCACTTGGAGGATGGCTCACATGGAACATGAAGATGGAGATCATCATGGTGGACAGGTTCTATGGTGATGGAGATCACCATGAGAAAATGGGCCATACTGTGTCACATCTATGTGAATGTTATTCTTATGCGTTTTACTACTATGCATGCATAGATGATAGAAGTAGAACGATCCCTCACAAAGTTTAAGTTGAACTATGCCCTCCCAACCAAACCTTGCACCATCCTATGCCCTATACAATCGTTGGTGGGCCTATGAAATTAGGGTGCCGCGGTTTTCCTTGGCTGGATGGGTTTGTATTGGATACCTACACGCACAAGGGTTGGTGAACTTGACAAGGTCATCTTAATAGTTAAGGACCTTGGGGCATAAAGGTTGGGCGCCTAGTTTTGACATAGAGATGTCACCCAACAACAAGAGTGATATGTGATATGATTAGCAAGTGTTGCTTACCGATTTACCTTGTCTTCTAGCAGTGATGCTAAAGCTCACTAGTCGACTCGTTAATTGTGGATCTTGAATCACTTAGTATCAATAGAAGGATATTGATTTAAGTGGGAGTATATGCTATTAAATTGTTTAATATGTTTTACTCTTTCATGGTTACATGGCTTAGTATTTTGCATGTTTTCTATTGTAGACCAATGGCACCGAACGCTTCATCACCTCTTTCTTTGCTTTTGATTCTTGACAAAGATAAACTTAATGGAACAAACTATACGGACTGGGTCTGTAACCTGATAATTTTTCTCAGGTCTGATAAAAAGGAAACGGTTCTGGATACCCCAATCCCCGATGAACCCGCTGATAATGCATCTGCTGCCCTCAAGAATGCCTACAAGATAGCATGTGATGATTCTCTTGAGGTTAGCTGCCTTATGCTTGCATGCATGGAACCTGAACTCCAAAAGAAGTTTGAGGATCAGGATGCATACGATATGATCGTGGCGCTTAAGGACATGTTCCAAGATCAGGCAAGGACTGAGAGGTACAATGTTGCCAAGTCCTTTGTCGAATGTAAGCTAGCAGAGAGAGCAGCTGTAGGCCCCCATGTGATCAAAATGGTTGTTTACAGTCAGACTTTGGAAAAGCTTGGTTTTCCACTAGGCCAAGAGTTGGCCACTGACTTCATTTTGGCGTCTCTTCCATCCAGCTATGGGCAGTTCATTTCGAACTACCATATGCATGGGCTGGAGAAGGGCCTTAATGAATTATGTGGGATGCTTAAAACAGCAGAAAGTGACATGAAGAAGTGTGTAGGGCATAGCCATGTGATGGTTGTGCATAACAATCCTAGCTTCAAGAAAAAGGGTACTTCTTGGAAGAAGAAGGGCAAGGCTAAGGATATGATCCCTAAGCCTGCACCCAAGCAAAAGGCTGGACCTGTAGAAGACACTGAGTGCTTCTTTTGTCATGAACATGGCCACTGGAAGAGAAACTACAGCAAGTACGAGGCTTCTTTGAAGAAGAGTAGAAGTAAGAGTACTTCCCACTCAGGTACGCTTGTTGTAAATGTTGTGGACATTCTTCTCGCTGATTCCTATGTTAACTCTTGGGTATTTGATACCATATCGATTGCTCATATTTGCAATTCTATGCAGGGGATAATAAGAACTAGAGAAGTGCAGAAAGGCGAAGTGGATTTTCGCGTCGGAAATAAAGCAAGGGTTGCTGCATTGTTCGTCGGCGTCATGCGACTTCACCTTCTGTCAGGATTTATTATGTAGTTGAATAATTGTTATTACATTCCTAGTATGGGTCGAAACATTTTATCACCTTCATGTTTGATGAGGGATGGTTATTCATTCGCGAGTGCAAACAATGGTTGTGTAATCTCTAAGAATGATATGTTTATGGCTAATTCTCCTATTGTGAATGGGTTATTTATTTTAAATCTTGATGATGCACCTGTTTACAATGTTAGTGCTAAAAGGCTTCGGCCTAATGATTTGAGTCCTACCTGTTTATGGCATTGTCTTTTGGGGCATATAATTGAAAAGCGCATGAAGAAGCTCCATGGTGATGATCTTCTAACTTCGTTTGATTTTGAATCATATGAGACATGTCAAGCTTGTTTACTTGGAAAGATGACCAAGTCGCCTTTTTCGGGTTTACCCGAGAGAGCGACAGACTTGTTGGAACTCATACATACTGATGTATGTGGACCAATGAGCACGACAGCCAGAGGAGGATATCACTACTTCATTACTTTTACTGGTGATTTCAGTAGATATGGTTATGTCTACTTGATGAGGCAAAAGTCTGAAACTTTTGAAAAGTTCGAGTTTCAGAGTGAAGTAGAGAATCAACGTGGCAAGAAAATAAAGGCCTTGCGATCTGATCGTGGAGGTGAATATTTGAGTCACGAGTTTAGCGATCATCTTAAGAGTTGCGGAATTGTTCCACAACTGACGCCGCCCGGAACACCTCAAAGGAACGGGGTCTCCGAACGGCGTAATCGAACTTTGTTGGACATGGTTCGATCGATGATGAGCCAGTCGGATTTTCCATTGTCATTTTGGGGTTACGCTCTAGAAACGGCAGCTTTCACACTTAATAGGGTACCATCTAAATCCGTAGTTAAGACACCATATGAGATGTGGACTGGAAAGAATCCCAGTTTTTCTTTTCTAAAGATTTGGGGTTGTGATGCATTTGTCAAGCGACTTCAGTCGGACAAGCTAACACCCAAATCAGATAAGTGCATTTTCGTGGGATATCCGAGGGAAACCTTAGGGTATTACTTCTACAATCGAGAAGAGGGCAAAGTGTTTGTCGCCCGTAGCGGTGTTTTCCTAGAGAAAGAGTTTCTCACAAAGGGAACAAGTGGAAGGTCGGTATGACTTGAAGAATTTCAAGATGAACCAGTTGGGGATGCTTCTACGAGTGATGCTATTGTAGCAGAACAAGTTGAGGAACACGTGGCAACAGAAGCACCACAACCATGAAGGTCGGCGAGGCTCCGCGAAGCGCTGGAATTATTATTGTTAGACAATGATGAGCCTGCGACATATGCAGAAGCAATGGTGGACCCAGACTCTGAGAAATGGCTGATCGCCATGAGATCCGAGATAGAGTCCATGGGAACAATCAAGCTTGGAACTTGGTTGACCTTCCTGATGGTTTTAAAGCCATCGAGTGCAAATGGATCTATAAGAAGAAGATTGATATGGATGGAAATGTTCACATCCATAAGGCTCGACTTGTTGCAAAAGGTTTTCGACAAGTTCAAGGAGTTGACTACGACGAGACTTTCTCACCCGTAGCGATGCTTAAATCTATACGGATAATTCTAGCCATTGTTGCACATTTCGACTATGAAATATGGCAGATGGATGTCAAGACGGCTTTCCTAAATGGAATCCTTACCGAGGACATGTATATGATGCAGCCCGAAGGTTTTGTCGATCCAAACGATGCTGGAAAGGCATGCAAACTTCTGAAGTCCATTTATGGGCTGAAGTAAGCATCTCGGAGTTGGAACATTCGATTTGATGAAGTTGTAAAGGAGTTTGGCTTCATCAAAAACGAACAAGAACCTTGTGTTTACAAGAAGGAAAGTGGGAGAGCGCTGGTATTTCTAATCTTATATGTGGATGACATATTGCTGATTGGAAATGACATTCCTATGCTCGAGTCTGTTAAGACCTCATTGAAAAATAGTTTTTCGATAAAGGACTTGGGAGAAGCGGCATATATTCTAGGAATCAATATCTATAGAGATAGATCAAGGAGGCTAATTGGATTAAGCCAGAGTACATACATTGACAAAGTGTTGAAACGGTTCAGCATGGAAGAGGCTAAGAAAGGGTTCTTGCCCATGTCTCACGGCATAAAACTCAGCAAGACTTAGTGTCCTTCGACTACTGATGAGCGTGAGCGCATGAGTAGGGTTCCATATGCTTCGGCTATTGGATCCATCATATATGCAATGATATGTACTCGCCCAGATGTTTCCTATGCTCTAACTGTTACGAGCAGATACCAGGCTGATCCAGGTGAAGGTCACTGGACAGCGGTAAAGAACATCCTTAAGTACTTGAAAAGGACTAAGGATGTGTTCCTAGTTTATGGAGGTGAGGATGTACTCAGTGTAAAGGGTTACACAGATGCAAGTTACCTTAACGACTCAGATGATTCGAAATCGCAATCAGGTTATGTGTTTGTCATGAATGGTGGTGGTGTGAGCTGGAAAAGTTCCAAGCAAGATACGGTGACCTCCTCTTCAACAGAAGCTGAATATATTGCTGCCTCGGAGGCCGTAAAGGAAGCTGTTTGGATTAGGAATTTTCTGATCGCTCTCGGTGTGGTTCAGGGCGCGTCCAATCCCTTGGACGTTTATTGTGACAACAATGGTGCTATTGCACAGGCCAAGGAACCTAGACAGCACCAGAAGAACAAACATATTCGCATGCATTACCATCAGATTCGAGAGTTCATTGAGGATGGTAGTGTCATGATATGCAAAATACATACGGACTCAAATGTTGCTGATCCCTTGACTAAGCCTCTCCCGCAGCCCGCGAATGAAGCGCACACAAGAGCAATTGGTATTAGATACATTTTAGATTGACTCTAGTGCAAGTGGGAGACTGAAGGAAATATGCCCTAGAGGCAATCATAGAGATGATTATATTTCATATGTATCCATGAGTTATTGTAATGTTCCTTGAATATCCATATCAGGCAACCTGTATTGATTGGCAATTATGTGAATTTTTTGTGAAACTCATTACTTGTATGGTTATTTAAGAGTTCTCCCTAGTCGGAGTTCATGTGAGGACACACGTGAATATTAGACTAGCACATCGATTGGTTGATGACTATGTTTCGCAAGTCATAGACATGGAGATGTCAAACCAATTATGTGGACACATGTTATGAACATGGGGTTGGACTGACCCAACTTGAGACTGGCAATTAGTTGCAGCTCTCTCTCTCTCTACACATCATGTACGTTTTGTCCTTATACTTGAGATTGTCGCATGTACTTGAGATGTGGATCGACCTACTTTGGGGCTAGCAAACGCTACTCCGTAACTGGGTAGTTATAAAGGTAGCTTTCGGGTTTGTCCTGAAGCATGAGGCAAGGCATGGTCAATCAAGATGGGATTTGCCCCTCTCTACTTGAGAGAGATATCTCTGGGCCCCTCGAGTGATCGGATCCAGAAATGCATGGCCGTGCTACATATGGTTAAGAGTTAACCTAGTAAAGGGATTCTGAATCATTGTATCGAGAAAGGGAGGCCAGCTTGGAGCTAGACCAAATATCATGAGGCAAAAGGAAAGACATGTACTAAACCTTGTGATGGTTCGTCCGATATGATCTTTGTATGCGTTTAGGAGTTGGCACGTCTTGCTAGAGGCCGCTACCAACTATTGACAGAATAAGTGTATCCGTATCATGTCTATACACATATGAACCTATAGGGCACACTTAAGGGGCTGGAAGCCTAATGAGGATTGGATCCGAATTAGACCAGGCTTAGGGTACTAATGTGCTGCTAATGTAGAAGCCCACTAGGGACGCCTATATTAGAGAGGGTGGGGCGAGCTGAACAGGGTTAGACCTCAGATCATTCCCAGCTGCCACTCCTCACGCCTGTGTTGCACGCGCGGACCTAGCAGTCCGGCGTCTGACGCTTCCACCCTGTACGTGTGGATACCTCGGAGGCGCTGCATCTGTAGAGCTTGGACGAGCCGCGCAAAGGGAGCTGCTCATGGGACGAGGACAAGGAGGAGACGTGGAACGTCTGCACTGCCTCGACGCGCTTCATCAATTCTGCAACTACGCGTCTAGTGGCAATCCCATGATCTATGACAACAGTAATCCAGGTATACGCGGTAGAAATTTTTTTATTTGCGCTAGTGTAGCCTACCCGTATCCCTTTAGAAAACCGCTACAGAAGAAAAGCAATCTCCCGACAAGGTCGCCATGACTTTTGCAGGACGAGGTGATGGCGGACAGCGTGGCTGAGGACGGGGAGCTGGCCGTGGGCAGCAACGAGGAAGTGAAACTACCTCGGCGCCGCTCCGCGTTCCCCAAACCTACGAAGAGTACTGCGATATGCCGTGCCTCGTAACCTCGATGTCAACGGCAAGGCCACCCATACCAATTGACACTACAAGTTCGTCAACGACCTCAAGGAAGACCCGGAGTCCGGCTACAAGCGAAGTCGGAAGAACAGACCGCGAGGCAAGGGCAAGGGGAAGAAGGAGGAGGAGTCTGAGGATTCAAGAGACATGGACGAGGATGTTGACCCCAAGCACGCCGCCAAGAGCGACGACAAGGGAAAGAACCCCTTCGTGAAGAAGGCGCCAGCCTACCACACTTTCCTTGGCACCCCACCGTCCGACAACAGAAGACCTCTAGGAGGATCCTGATGGCTACTCTACCCCCAGTCCCCCAGTACCTGCGCTGGTCGGAGGTTCCAATTACTTGGGATAGGACGGACCACCCAGACCTTATTCCTATGGAGAACCAATACACCATGGTCATCAACCCCTTGATTGACGGCGTGGAGTTCGCCAAGTGTATGGTGGATAGTGGAAGCAGCATCAACATCATGTACCTAGATACACTTCAGAAGATGAACTTGACGGAGGCAAACCTAAGGCGGACCAACACCATCTTCCATGGCATAGTTCCTGGTCAGGAGGCTCGGTCCCTTGGGTGCATCACACTTCAGGTTGCCTTTGGCGATGTTAATAATTACCGCCAAGAGCGCATGACCTTTAAGGTGGTCCCCTTCAAGAGCATGTACCACGTCATATTCGGCCGCGACATTTTCCACATGTTCATGGCCAAGCCATTCTTCGTCTAAAACAAACTCAAGATACCCGGACCAAACGGTGTCATCACCATATCCGGAAGCTTTACTAAGGCAAGGGACTGCGAGATTAATGAAGCAGCCCTTGCGGAAGCTGTCCTCTATAGAGAAGAATTCAAAGAGATCCAGAGCAAGGTCGATGACTCATAGATGTCCGTGTCGAAGAAGCAGATCTCCGACTCCGCTCCTGCATTCAAGGCCGCCATCGAGACCAAGCCGGTGGAACTTGTGGTAGGCGATGCCTCCAAGGTCACCGCCATTGGGACGAACCTGGATCCCAAATAGGAAAGCGCGCTCGTCGAGTTCCTCCGTGAGAATAGGGACATCTTTGCCTGGCAACCTGTCGACATGAAAGGTGTACCCAGGGAACTTGCCGAACACAGCTTAAACATTGATCCAAAATGCAAAGCAGTGAAACAACCTCTACGACGCTTCGAAGGCGAGAAGAGATGTGCCATTGGCAAAGAGATAGCTAGGTTACTTAAGGCTAGATTTATCGGAGAAGTCCTTCACACCCGATGGGTGGCCAATCTTGTACTTGTCCCAAAAAGGGAAGCAAATAATTAATAATGTACGTTGATTACACCGGCTTGAACAAAGCATGTCCCAAAGATCTGTTTGCTTTGCCTCGGATTGACCAAGTCATTGACTCGACGGCTGGCTCGCAACTTTTGTGTTTTCTCGATGCATATTCAGGATACCACTAGATCAAGATGAGGAAGTCGGACCAATTGTCCACTTCGTTCACTACCCCATACGACACGTTTTGCTATGTTACGATGCCCTTTAGGCTGAAAAACGCAGGTGCTACGTACCAGCGGACAATGCAACGTTGCCTTCACGACCAAATTGGTCGGAACGTTCACGCCTATGTGGATGATATCGCGGTGATGTATAAAAAGTCAAATGACTTAATCTCCGACTTAAAGGAAACCTTTGATAATCTTCGGAAATACAACATCATTCTTAACCCTAAGAAGTGCGTCTTCGGGGTTCCAGCCAGAAAATTGTTGGGTTTCATCATTTCCCAGCGCGGAATCGAGGTCAACCCGGAGAAAATAAAGTCCATCTTAAACATAAACCTTCTGACATGCCTAAAGGACATTCAACGACTAACAGGTTGTGTTGCAGTAGTTAGTCGGTTCGTCAACCGACTTGGAGAGAAGGCTCTTCCACAGTGCAAGTTGCTGAAGAAGGCGGACAAATTCACGTGGACGGACGAAGCAGATGTAGCATTGAAGCAGCTCAAGGAGATTCTTTCCTCAGCGCCCATCCTTGCAGCACCCAAGCGTGGAGAGCCCCTGCTAATCTACATGGCGGCAACCAACCGGGTAATCAACATCGTCGTCGTGGTAGAGCGGAAGGAACCAGGCTATGAGCATGGAGTTCAATGACCAGTTTACTATGTGAGCGAGGTCTTGATGGAGTCCAAGCAGCGTTACCCGCACTACCAGAAGATAGCTTATGGAGTATTCCTTGCTTATCGGAAGCTGAGGCAATACTTTCAGGAGCACCCAATCACAGTGGTGAGCAAGACTCCGCTGTCCGACATTATCAACAACAGCGACGCTACGGGAAGGGTCGCGAAGTGGGGCATTGAACTTGCCGCCTTTGAGATCACCTACAAGAGACGCGACGCTATCAATTCACAAGCCTTGGCGGATTTTATCGCAGATTGGATGGAGATGCCAGATGGTACTCCGTTTCCGGAACTAGAGTACTGGGTGATGCACTTTGACGGATCAAAGCTGCTCAATGGCTCGGGGGCTGGTGTATTGCTATAGTCACCAACAGGAGACAAGCTACACTATGTTCTGCAGATCCACTTCGAGGGTATGAACAACATGGCCGAGTATGAAGCACTCATTCACGGACTACGTGTAGCCAAGGATATTGGCATCAAGCACATAGTTTGCTGTGGAGATTCCGACTTGGTTGCCCAACAGGTGGCTGGCACCTGGAATGCGTGGAACCCTATGATGGCGGCATATTGAGACGAAGTGGACGAGATAGCCAAGAGCTTCTTGGGCTACGAAGTCAAGTATGTGCCTAGGGAGCAAAACGAGGCGGCTGATCTGCTATCTAAGCTTGGATCAGGGCGCAAAAGAATTCTGCCAGGAGTTTTCCTAGAGCATCTACATACACCATCCATGAAGGGAGCCGACATCGACAATCTGGATAGAGCTGACTCTTTCGTCCACATGGTGGCAAAGGTCCCTCCGGCTTGGACAAAACCGTTCATGGAATATCTCGAACACGGAACTTTGCCCAACGACAAGGTCGAAAGATGGAAAATAGTACGACGAGCAAAGGGTTATACCATAATCAATGGACAACTCTACGAAAGGAGCATTACTCTTGTATACCTAAAGTGTGTTTCCTAGCTAGAAGGTATGGAAATCGTACGCGAAATCCATCTCGGAGATTGCGGGCATCACGTCGCTCCTTGATCCTTGGTTGCGAAAGCCTTTCGGCAAGGATTCTACTGGCTAACCACGAAGGCGGACGCCGACAAGATGGTTGAGACATGCATGGGATGCCAGTATTCTGCCCGACAACCACATGTTCCTGCTGAAGAATTGCGAACAATACCAATAACTTGGTTGTTTGCAGTGTGGGGGCTAGACATGGTGGGACCGTTACAGATGGCACCATGTGGGTTTACACATCTACTAGTAGTAGTTGATAAATTCACTAAATGGATAGAAGCTAAACCCATTAGAGAGCTTGATGGGGAAACTGCCCTCAGGTTTGTCCGGGATCTAGTGGTGAGATTTGGTCTCCCACATAGCATTATCACCGATAATGGCAGCAACTTGTCACTCGGAGAAGCAGAGGCTTATTGTTGGGAGAAGGGCATCCAACTTGACCTTGCATCTGTGGCACAACCAAAATCCAATGGTCAGGTTGAGCGAGCCAATGGATTAATTCTGTAGGGAATCAAGCCACGTCTTGAGGCACCGCCACATAGAGCAGATGGAGCCTGGGCGGAAGAATTGCCATCTGTGATGTGGAGTTTACGAACTACACCCAACAGATCCACCGGCTACACCCCTTACTTCATGGTATATGGAGCAGAAGTCATCCTACCTTTCGACGTACTTCACGATGCACCAAGAGTTGCCGCCTACGACGAAGATGACGCTGAAGAATCCAGACACCTAGATGTGGACTTTCTCGAGGAGGAGCGCGTTTTGGCATGCCAAAGATCCGCCATCTACCAACAGAAGCTATGCAGCTACCATAGTCGCCGCGTTCGGCATCGGTCTGAGGTTTTACAAAAACCTTTATAAAATCATTTTGATTCTAATCTTGGTAGAAATAGCAGGAGGACCTTATCTTACTTGAAAACTCCACCTTTCCAAAATACCATCATTACCCCAAGATAGGCTTGAGGGTAACCTCAGTATTAGTTTGAGTTGCTAGTTAAGATGGATTGCCTTGATTTGTTGTTTGATGAATTTTCTTGATCTGCTGATGTGTTGATTGCATAGGAAGTAGCATGAGACACCCTAGAAGCTCACCCTCTAGGATCAAACTAAGTTGAGATTAAAAACCCTAAGAAAGATACCCATGTTTGAGCTGCTCTCTAAACCCTAAAGTGTGTTGGGCCACGCGGAGATAAAATAAAATTTTCCTCTAACATGGTGATCCCAAGATCTAGCTGAGGTAGAAGGCCACGAGGTTTACCACTAGACGCGCGGTTGCGGATTACTGATGAAGCGCGTCAGTTGATGCAGTGTAGTCCTCATGATCCGATCGTCCTAGTGCTGATCGCACAGCACTTCTGCTGGTATCCACACGTACAAGGAGGAGCGCCGGCGGCGAACTGCTAGGTTCGTTACGGCGGCTGGACTGCTGTGGAGCTAGGTTTCCAACACATGGAATGACCTAACCGAACAACGATTAACCTTTCTGGGTTAAGGTGCTCCACTATATATAGGGAGTGAACGTGGGCTCTGCTCGCGCGACCCATTCACTAAAGCCCATATAACACTAGTGACCATGAGTCCAACTCACTAGCTCAGTCCTAATCTGGTTTAGGTCCAACCCAACCAGATTACAGATTCGGATCCAATCCGAACTTGCTCCCGCTCTTAAGTGTGTGACCCCGCAGGCTCATGGTTACTTGGACACGATTGGAGTCCGACTCTCAATCGATCAGTCGGTAGTGGCTCCTAGCAGAACGTGCCGACTCCCAAGTATCAAAGAGTCATGACGACTTGCCTTTCCAATGTGACTTACGTCCGAGTCCCTTTTGCCTAACGATATACCTTGTCAGACTATAGGCGAATATATGTCATCCCTTAAATAGTCCGACTCTCTTCTCGATCCGAGATAAGTGATTCACCCGACTAACTCTTAGTCGATCGCCTCGGTTAACACTTAACCGAGTCGTGCATGGCCATGCTTTCCGAATCATATCTCACGAGAGGGCCTAGAGAATATCTCTCCGAGTGGAGGGGCAAAATCCCATCTTGGTTATTCACATCACGCAGCTTGATTCTCAGTCGACCCGAACCCTGCCTTTATAACTGCCCAGTTACAGATCAACGTTTGACAGAACCTAAGTCGGTGATCCTCAACTCGGACTATGCAACAACCTCAGGTCTAAGGATTACATTGATTGAGATATACAAATGACAGCTAGTTCGTTGTACCTCAATATGGGTCAATCCGACTCGCTAAACTCTTTAGCCGAATCTGTGTAAGTTGGAATAGCATCTCCATGCCCATGACAAGTGGAACCGAGTCATCAAGCCAACTTTCACATTGGTCTAAGTTGTGTGTCCAGCACAACCTCAATGACCAAGGATATTTAGTACAAACAACATGAATGCATAGTTCCACAACCGAATCACATATTCAATGATACACATCAGATGTTTATACAAGGACTACTTAATAACTTTATGAATACAATGGGAAATATCATCATACATGATTGCCTCTAGGGCATATTCCCAACAAAGTGACCTTCTAATTCCCTAAATCAGATCAATCCAGAGCAAATCCTTTATATCAGCATCCAAGGCAATGAATACCAACTACAAGCATGGAACCCTTCTGCAAACTCTAATCTACAACATAATCCACATGATGATGAGTTTGGAACCTAGCATCCTCTCAAATTCATCTCCTCTTGTATCATAGTCAAAAACCCTAAATCTGCCAAAATGGCTAAGTCTAGAAAAGCTATCAACATCACATCTTTGATACCTTGCCTTTTTCAACCCTTGTGCATTTTTGGAAATGCACTTGAACCATATTATAGACCATCTTAAGTACTATCAAACCCCACTCTTTCCCTTGACCAAATCATCTTTTGAACCACTTTTTCTCGATGGTTTTCTAGGCAAGAAAATAAACTTTTCTGCAAGTCTAGTAAACCTGCCTACTCTGGCAGAATCTCACTTCCCCATGTTATCTTACCTTGACCAACTATTTGCATGGTTAAGATCTACTAAACATAGTAAATAAACCCAGACCTTCCTTGATCCCATTGGAGCTCTGTTCTTCTTAAACCCACATGGTCTTTGAGGCTAATTGATAATCTACTATGGGAGCCTTAATTTCAACAAAGATTGGCATGTTTTCTAGAATACCTCAAACATTATCAAGCTAAAATCTTGGTACCATGGTGATCTATGTCACTTGGTCTATCTATCGCATGACCCAAGGTGAACTCGGAGATCCTTAATCCAACAATGTTTAAGTGGTATAAAAATATTCTAGCCCTAGATCCTTCATCTCTTATTTTCTTCCAAAAATCAAGTTTGATTTTCAAAAACCAAGGTTGAAAATGATGGATATATTATGTTTACATCATATACCTTGATATGAAATATTTATCAAATAATTTCCATAATTATTTCGGTACCAAAACTTTAATTCCCATCTTTTGCCAAATCTTTAAAAATCCCTCTATTGAAGAAACTTTGTTTTTATCCAAATAACTTCCTCAACTAAAAGCAAATTTGATTCCTATATATTGATTACTACCTTACCACTTCAAAAATAATTATTTTTTAAGTGCTTCCATAATTCTTTTTGCCCTTTTTCCTAAATGGCAGAAAAGAGAAATAAATATTTTAAAATACTTTTCTACCCCAATAAATTTGTGGAAAATTATCTAAAGTGTGAATTCATATTTGGGACCATCTCAAATCAAGAACTCACCATGTAAAATTCAAAATTATCAGATAAAATTCTAAAAACCATTTTAGCAATATTTGCATAATTGTTAATAAGTATACTAAAACCCATCTAAAAATCCCCAAATAATTCTCCAGGGTGCACTTTTATCCAAACCTTCTACAAGTATCATATCCCCACTCATCTATGATAAAAAATAAAAAGTATCTTGATAAGCATCAAGACCGTAAAAAATTAAGTACCTAACCAAACATGAGCTAAAACTCAATAAAAACCCTTGGCAACCATCACTAGTCAATCCAGCACACCAACCCTCATCTCTGGTTGTGATCCCTATAGCAAGGCACTGTAGCACCCCTCCTCCATTTGTCCTCTAAGGGTTGGAAGCAAGGAAAGACAGAGAGACAAGCACATCAAGCCAAAATCTCTTCAATGTTGCTGCCACACTCCCTCTCTGTCTCACTGCTCGACCCAGAGCTACACACAGGACCTGCCCTATCTCCCAAGTGAGATTAGTCCACCATGAACCAATGCATCTCGGTATAAATGTCTAGAGCCACGCCAGCTCCTCTCATTTGTCCCCCTCACACCCACCTACCACCCTCGAGACCCACATCCTCTCTCAGGATCTGCCTCACAAAGGAGAATGAGAAGATGGCACCTTGGCCACTCTTCAAGATCTGCTCATGGTGCTCCCTTCTCTATCCCTTCCCCTCTGCATGCGGCCTCTCTGAGATCCCCTACTCCTCCTGCACCTAATCCTTCTTTCTTTTTGGCCTAGAAACCAACCTACCGGCGGCACCAACGAGCTCCGGTGAGCTTGCCTCAATCGCCTTCGTCCGAGATGCCTCACAGTGCAGAACCCAGACGTGATGTCCCTCTCTTTGCTTCTCTTAGTGTGTCGCGTCGCTCCAGCACTTCCTCGGCATCTACCCCATCCTCCGATATGAATCTGCATCTTGCTAGGGATTCCTCGCATCCTCTCCTGTCGCGGGGAAGAAGACGCGATGCGGCCATTGATCCGATTCTAATTGGACAGCTGGCATCACGCCATACTGTTTTGACGCTCCATGGTGACTGACCGGCGGGCCCCTGCCTAGCCATTTGAAAATGTGCAATGGTGTGCTTGCTGGCGACCGGTTGGGCTTGTTCTGTTGGGTTCGCATGATAGCATTTTTTTCCTATGATAGGAACTGTAAGCACGAAGATCAATATTCCTAGGTACAATCAATGGGTGGATATAGATATATAGAATACATACACTTGAAGAACGACACAAGCATAACGAGGTTGGACTCGTTGATGATGTAGTCATTCGCTTGTCGATCTCAAGATCAAGTAGAAGTCTGGCAGCACCGCAGCTTAGCGGAGCATACGTGATCGCACACATGTCTGGAACCCCGACAACCTCCACGTCCTCACTCCAGCAATACAACGGAAGCAGAAAATCCTTGCTCTAGAAAAGTCCACCGGGAACATGTATCTCGCTAAGCCGAGACCATGGGGGGATAGTACTAGAGGGGGAGAGAGATCCTTCATGAGGAGTTGTAAGCGAGAAGGAGAGAGAGGGAGGCCTTTTATAGCTAGAGGGGGGTATCCCCCTCCCATGGATGGCGGCCATGGAGGTGCCCCCATCTCTTCCCTCATTCATGTGAGTGGAGTTCCCACTCACACAAATGCCTCTCCATTTTCTCCACTCAAAATCTATTACATTTTCACAAAATTTAATGCAATCTCTCATTTAATAAAACTCTTTTATTTATTTATTCAGAATTTTGTTAATTATATTAATTAACAAACATTCACATAAAACCCTTATTACATTTCAATTTGATATGATTAACCAATTTCAGCAATTTTACCCAAAACAATTCTAATGTCCATTGAAACAATTCCAACGCTATGATATTATTTTTATGACATCTCATTTGCTCCAAATGGTGTTGGTATCCCTTAAGTCTGTAACCCTATGGTTCGGAATAATGCAGACATGATCGAGACCCCTCTCCGATCAATAATCAGCAGTAGGACTTAGAGATCCGTACTGACTCCTACACATTCAACAATGACTTCTTGTGATCGTGAGAACCTTAACATTGTAACTAAATCCTTTTGTATCACTAAATTTTACATGTCCAAGATTTGATCCGCGGTATCCCTACCTAGTTTGATCTCGTTCCCGTGATATAACATTCTAGTGATCCCCAACACTTTCTTGCAAGCTATATCAATATTATATCACCGAGAGGGCACAGAGTATATCTCTCCGTCATTTGGATGGACAAAACCCACTCTTGATCCATGAGCCTCTAGATAACACTATCGGATTATTTGAACCCACCTTTATAGTCACCCTGTTACGATGTGATGTTTGATGTTAGCAAGCTACTCTTCCTGTTAGTGATTGACATGATCTCATGGTCTAAGGACTAAAGTTACTTGTAATGATGTTATAGTAATTTAAACATAATGACTTTAATCATATTACTTTACTTCGGATGAATGTTCATCACATCATTCCACCAATGTTGTGACCTCGTTATTAACAACATCTAATGTCCATGATCAGGAAACCTTGATCATCTTGTTAATCAACAAAGTCCATGAGAGGCATAACTAGGAACACTTTATTTGTTTATTAAACACACATGTATTAACATTTCGTTTTTATACAATTATAGCATGTAAAATAAACATCTATCATATACTTAGAATATGATAATAAAAATTTTATTATTGCCTCTCGGGCATATTCCCTTCAATCTCCCACTTGCACTAGATACAATAATATATTTTAAATTGTGAAAATCTAATACCCATGGAGTTTTGGTGTTGATCATGTTTTGATCTAGGAGAGTTTTAGTCAACATGTCTGCCACATTCAGATCCGTGTGTATTTTACAAATCTTTATATCTCCTTCCTTGATATGCTCGCGGATGGAGTGAAACCGACACTTGATATGCTTGGAATTCTTGTGAGACCTTGGTTCCTTGGTGTTGGCTATGGCTCCATTGTTGTCACAATAGATTACCATAGGTCCAATGCACTAGGCACCACACCAAGTTCCGTTATGAACTCCTTCATCCAAACGGCTTCCTGTGCTGCTTCTAAAGCAACAACATATTCTGCCTCCATTGTTGATCCCACCATCACGGGTTGTTTTGAGCTCCTCCAACTAACTACTACTTCATTCATGAGAAATACATATTTGGATTGAGACTTAGAGTCATCCGGATCAGTGTCAAAGCTAGCATCAACATAACACTTAGCGATGAGCTCTTCTTCACCTCCGTACATGAGAAACATATCCTTAGTCCTTCTTAAGTACTTGAGGATATTATTGACCGCTATCCAGTGTTCAAAACTAGATAATATTGGTACCTACTAGTCAAACTAATAGCATATTTCACATCTGGTCTTATACATAGCTTGGCATACATTAAAGATCCTATGGATGAGGCATAAGGGATCTTATCCATGATCTCTCTTTCTTCCGCCGTTGCCGGACTTTGAGTCTGACTCAATTTCTTGCCTTGCAACATAGGTAAGAACCCTTTCTTTCTTACTTTCATCCATTTTAAACTTATTTAAAATCTTATCAAGGTATGTCATTTGTGATAGCCCAATTAGACGTCTTGATCTATCCCTATAGATCTTGATGTCTAACATGTATGATGCTTCACTAAGGTCCTTCATAAAAAATTTATTGTTTAGATAACTTTTAACCTCATTTAAAATATCTATATTATTTCCAATCAATAATATGTCATCCACATATAATATCAGAAATGCCACAGAGCTCCCACTCACTTTCTTGTAAATACAAGCTTCTCCATAAGTTTGGACGAATCCAAACCCTTTGTTCAAAGCGGAGATTCCATCATCAAAGCGGAGATTCCATCTCTGGGATGCTTGCTTTATTCCATAGATGGATTGCTGAAGCTTGCATACCCTGCTAGGATCCTTAGGATCGACAAAATCCTTTGGTTGTACCATATACAACTCTTCTTCAATATTTCCATTGAGGAACGCAGTTTTGACATCCATCTGCCAAATTTCATAATAGCAAAATGCACCAATTGCTAACATAATCCTAACCGACTTTAGCATTGCTACGGGAGATAATGTCTCATAGTAGTGAACTCCTTGAATTTGTCGAAACCCCTTAGCGACAAGTAGATATTTACAGATGGTCATGTTACCATCATCATCAGTTTTCTTCTTGAAAATCCATTTATTCTCAACGGCCTTTCAGGCGTTAGGTAAGTACACCAAGATCCAAACCTGGTTTCCGTACATGGGTTCCATCTGGGATTGCATGGCTTCTAGACATTTGTTGGTATCCAGGCTCATCATCGCTTATTCATATGACATAGGGTCATCATTTCCATCAACCATGAAATTTATGATAGTATTTCCGTACAGTTTAGGAGCTGCACGTGTCATGCTTCACCTACAAGGTTTGGTAGTGTCCTCTTTTAGAGTTTCATGATATTTACCATTATTTCTTTCTTCATTCGGGGAATTCAACTCCGAAACAATTTCCGGTGTTGCGCCACTCGTCGTTTCATGAAGAGAAGGTTCAATAATCTCTTTGAGTTCTACCTTCCGGCTAATCACACCTTTCACGAGAAACTTCTTCTCTAGAAAGGATCCATTCTTGGCAACAAAAACCTTGCCCTAGGATCTATGATAGAAGGAATACCCAATTGTTTCTTTAGGGTATCCTATGAAGACGCATTTTTCTGCTTTGGTTTCAATTTTATCCGGCTGAAGTTTCTTCATATAAATATCGCAGCCCCAAACTTTAAGAACTGACAACTTAGGTTTGTTTCCAAACCACTATTCATATTGTGTCGTTTTAACGGATTTCGATGGTGCCCTATTTAAAGTGAATGCAGCGGTTTCTAGTGCATAACCCCAAAATGAAAGTGGAAATCAGAGAGAGAGACATCATAGATCAAACCATATCTAATAAGGTATGATTACGATGCTCCGATACACCATTACGCTGTGGTGTTCCAGCAGTCATGAGTTTTGAAACTATTCCACACTCTCTCATGTGTGTGCCAAACTCGTAACTTAGATATTCACCCCCACGATCTGATCGCAGAAATTTAATCTTTCTATTACGATGATTTTCCACTTCATTCTGAAATTTCTTGAACTTTTCAACGGTTTCAGACTTGTGTTTCATGAAATAGATATACCCATATCTACTCAAATCATTCGTGAAAGTAACAAAATAATGATATCCACCTTGCGCCGACACACTCATTAGACCACATACATCGGTATGTATGATTTCCAGTAAATCTGTTGCCCGTTCCATTGTAACGGAAAATGGGGTTCTAGTCATCTTTCCCATAAGGCATGGCTCACATGTATCAATGGATTCAAAATCAAATGATTCCAAAAGTACATTAGAATGGAGTTTCTTCATGCGTTTTACGCCAATGTGACCTACGTGGGACCTCAGATTTATGGTCAGAGAATCCATGTTATACCTGCAATTCACATTCCCGTGATGAGTGAGCCGTGAACATAACCGACAAGTATCATTACAACAACCAAAAAGTACGAGTACAAAACTTACATCAGTTGCCATTAAGGCTATAACATCCAAATTTCAGCAACCCTGATCTTTTGTCAAAAATGCAAAAATCTATGGGAACAAAAACTTTTTCCTATTAAGTGTTTCAATGTTTGCTTACTTGTTTGCTTGTGTTCATACAATTTTTTGTGTATTAGATACTATACTCCTTACCTCAACCTCAGTTGACAAAAACTATTTTGCGAGAGAAACATCTTGGCTCATCTTTCATATTCTCAAATGTTCTAGCAATTCAAACTTGAGTCAAGATGATTTTGATACAACAACTTATTTTATTAGTTCTATTAACACAACTATGGAGACCTAGATATAATTTCCTTATGTTTTCAAGACAGAACCTTCAACTACTCTTACCTCTAGGTTTTTCCAACACCTTTCCTAAAACATTTGCCTTCTAATCTTGGCATACATACCAAGAGGTCTTTATCTTGATTAAAAATCACAACCTCTTCAAACATCCATGCTTACCTCAATCTAGACTTGATGGTGACCTTGGTATTAATTGATAAGTTCAAATAGATAAGTTGCCTTGATCTGTTGACTCATGAATTGCATTGATCTGCTGATTGCCTTGTTTGCTTAGGAACTAGACTGAGATAATCTAGTATCTCATCCTTAGGACTCAAACCAAAAGTTGAGATCATCAATCTCAAACTAAGCATCCCAACCTTAATCTATCTTCAGACACTCACGTGAATCTCTAATCTACTCAGCCAGATCAATCCTGAGCTAATTCTTTGTAATAGAATCCAAATCATCAAGGACCAATTACAAGCCTAGATCCCCTCTATTCAATCTATCCTCCTTTATCATCCAATTGATGATGAGTATGTACCCTTGCATCCTCTACAAATCCTTCCCACTTTTGTACATGTCAAAATCCCTAATCTTCCATTGGCTAAGTCTGGAATCTTAAACAAGATTCAATATTTGGACCTTCCTCTAATCCAATCAGTGTGCATTCTTGAAAATGTACTTGAACCACCTTGTAGTACATATTTCGTACTACCAAAGCATACTCTATACCCTAGGTAAACTATTATGGCTCCCACTCATCCATGATGTTTTTGTAGCAAAGATAATAATCTTCTCTGCAAATCTTGTCATCTTGCCTACTTTGACAAGGGATCACATCCATATGCCATCTTCCCTTGACCAACTATTTGCATGGTTATGGTCTACTAACCATGGTTTATCAACACCTGCTTCACTTGTTTCTATTGGAACCCTATGATTCTTAATCCGTCATGGTTTATTAGGCATCATGACACATCTATTATGACAGCCTTATTTTCAACAAAGTTTGCCATCACTTCTAGAGCACATCAAATACAACCAAGCCAAAATATTTCTGTCATGATCATGTATATAACTTGGTATATCCATCCATATATCCCTTGTACCAAGGTGAGCTCCGAGCTCCCTAATCCAACCAAGTTTAGCTGGCATAAAAATATCAAAACCCTAGATTCCCCCAAATATAGTTTCTTCCAATTCCACCATAATTCTTCAAAACCCAAGTTTACAATGATGTATACATAAAGTTTACATCATCTACCTTGTAGGTAATAACTCACAGAATAATTCCCATAATTATTTGCATCCTAAAAATATTTAATTTCCACTTTTGGCAAAGCCCTAGAAACTCTGTCTATAATGGCAAGTTTGCTTTTCTCCAAATCACTTTGCCAACTCAATGCACATTTGAGATCTATACATCATACCCCACCTTTCCATCTCAAAAAAATATTTTTGAGATTATTTATTATTTCTTTTTGCCCCTTTTCTTGCCCAATGTAAAATGGGCAAAAAGAAGGATATGCCCATATCTTTTAATATAAATGTGTATCAGCTACCCCACTCATTCCCTGCCCCCACCTTGACCTTGGGGTCTAGACGACGACCACTCCACCGCCCTTCATGCCTAATGCCTGGCCACCTCCTTCCCCTCAACCTACCCATGGTCTAAGACCACCATGGACCTCCCCTCTCTAAATAAAAGAGCTGCAAGCCACCACAGTCTCTCCCTCTGCCTCATTCACTTCCTCATC
Organism: Avena sativa; assembly: GCA_916181665.1. NCBI lineage: Eukaryota > Viridiplantae > Streptophyta > Magnoliopsida > Poales > Poaceae > Avena > Avena sativa. The sequence goes on from OV702295.1 coordinate 172,239,675, forward strand.
CCCAACATACCCCCCCTCGAGATCTAGATCCTCTCATCAGATCCACCTCGCCATGGAGAGAAGAAAGACACCCTCTCGTTCTTTGCCAAACGCTTGCTCGGGACGCCTCTCTCTACTTTCCCTACCCATACATGCTACCTCGTCGATTTCCTCTCTTCCTCACTCATCTAACCGTGCCATTTTCTTCTGCCTAGGTCCCACCCGGGCGCTGCCGCGGACATCTCGGAGCTGTGCTCAACAGGGGACCTCGCCGATCCGCCTCGAACCACCCCTGTGGCGCCCCTCCACGGAGTCGTCACGTCACGCCGCTTCATCTCCAACACCACACGGTCGCCAGAGAGCCACCTGTAAGACGCCCGTGTCCCCTCAGATGGAGCTAGGGTTCCACGCAGCGGCGCTCATTTCCAGCGGGGAAGAAGAACGAGTGTCGTCCGATCTAACCAAAACACGCGGCAAAGATTCCCTCATATCCCTTTACCCACTATGTGTCGCTGACGGCCGGGCCCCGCCACGGCCCGTTCGATAGTTTCCTCCAGTGCGCGACCAAGCTCGAGTGGGCCGAATTCCCCTGCGTTTTCCATCTTCCTTCCGGATCTGGCTCGTGAGATAATTTCCTTTTATTCTTTTGTCTAGATCTAGAAAATTTGACATTTGGTTTAAATCGAAATGAAAACGGAAAACAACCTAGAATGTCCAGATCTTATTTTTATCATGTCCCTTTATGTTTCCCTAACAATCAGTAACCTTGGTTGGCCAAAGTAGTGTGGGGAATATAAATAATAAATATATTCCCTAGATGTATCCTTTACACAATATAAACCCCCTGGGAGTTCCACGACTCAAAAATGGATGAAACCTTTTTGTGCTGCCAGATAACTCTTATACCTCGCATGTTGTTTTGGTCCAACCCTATTTTTCTTCCTGGTTTGCCCACAACCAAAATAACAAAATTAGGACATTTTTGAATTTAAGAATTTCTCTAGGAAAAAAAAATATGGTTTTGACCTAATTCCAACTTTCTATACATCTACATACCCATATATATCGAACCCAGGAGCCCAAAATTTATTAAGCATCTACTGAATTTTGGTGAATTAAACTATTCTATGAATGGTTTATTTACTAGAAAAACCACTAAAGTAGTTCTGTAAATCCAAAAATTTTGATTCCAATTTCTAGAAAGATAATTGAAATACCTAACAAGTTTCCTTTGAATCACATCAAAATCTCCTATAGATTAAATCAGGTGAAAAAGACAAATACCATCCAGTACTACCTTTGGGATTTTCTTGAGAGAATTTTGGAAATTATTTTTGGTTGATTCCAACTCTCAGTGAATCAGTCCATAAAATACTACTTTATCATCAAAGGAAATAATTTTTGGACATACAGAACATTTCTAGTAAATTATTTCTTCAAACTAGAGTTTTAGTCACTATAAAATACATTATAAATCAACTGTAATTGCTAAATTAGTGAAAACACTTTTGTTGACTTCATCTTATCAACACCTATCTGATGGAATCATTTGTGCACAATTTTATCATGAAGAACTTGTCCTTGATCTAAAACCCCTTATCTAGGTAGTTTTGGACTATAAATCTTAAATAGAAAATCCACAAATGGAACCAAAGCATTTCCTTTGTATCCACGACCAAATACTCAACACCTTTTGGTTTAGAAACTTGTATTTTCTTTGTTTGATGCATGTATTTATGTGTGTATGCCTTGTATTGAAAGTGGTATTGTTTGTTTGCATGTATGTTTGATAACGGCAATAGTTGTGATTGTGTGATGCCGAGAAGAAGGAAGCAACGGGTTATTCTTATTATTATTGCGATTCGTATTGTGGTTTTCTAAGGAATTAAAGGGACATCTTGATGGTCACAGGCAAGGCACCTTCTTTCTCATAATCCCTTGTCCTACTATTTCATTTATGCATGTTTGTATCTAATTTTATATAAAGTGCATTGGTTTACTGTGTAATGTTTTATCCTTGGTAGTGGCTTGGCTCCTCCAGCCAATACCCTTTGTACTAATAAGTACAACTCCTTTGATGACACCTACTCACCCCTAGTATGGTAGATGGTGTGAAACACCATACCCCTTTGGAGACCCCGTTTTGGCCGAAGCAAAACTATGGGATGGGAAGACCCCGGAAAAGTTTTACATAAATACTTTATGGCAAAACCTTGGTGAGGTTTGACCTACCAAGAGAAGTTCGAGAAATGAAAAAGGTTTTGTTTTACAAAAATACTAGACGAACAATGGAGGAAAAAGGTTTATGAAAACGCACCCGGTTCTTTGCTGTTTTGGTAGAACAATTAACCCGTGCAACCACATTACTCATAAATGTGAAGGGGATGGGCTCAAAGTTTTTTACTCCGGTATGAGTTTCCTCACAACTACTATAGGGGATGTCGATATCTAGAGGCTGGATCTTCTCCTGTAATGGTCCACGAAGCGTCGACCAGGTGAAGAAACAAACGGTCTGCGAGCCGCCAGGCATTACTATGAGCCTCTCATTGAAAGCGCACACTTTGTGTAGTGAAAAAGGCTTTCCGGTTGATCCATGGTACCAGACGTCCCGGTGTTGAGGGGAACTACTCAGAGGGTAGGCGCTTATACTGGAGCGGGCATTCTGAAGGTCTTGACCGGTTACTCGACCCACGATCGGTGTAGATCAGGGAAGGGTACTCGGATGGTGTGAGTAAAGTGTACAACCTTTGCATAGTGTAAATGTATTCGAATATCCAAGTCCTCGGTCATGGACGGTTGGGAAGGTTGCTGTAGAGCGGTGTTGGTTTTGATTTCAAAAATGATTTCAGAAAAGCTATAGCTTTGGAAATGTCTTGACCAAGGGATGGTCGGAAAGGATATACGTTTTGACCATGGGATGGTCGGAAAGGAAGAAAAGAATTTTGGTCTTGGGATGACCGGAAGGAAGAAACAAATGGTTGACCCCCAATCCTAGTGTTTTCTAAAAAAAATTCAAAAAGGTTTCCAAATGTTTTACAAAAGGTATTCAACAAAGATATAGAGTTATGCTATATCTACAAGAGAAACTAATCTATAAAAGAACCTCTTATGGAGCCATCCTACCACAACCATATTGAATATCCTTTATTATTGTTCTCTTAAGGTGGTTTGCGAGTACATTAAAATTACTCACCGGCATTGTCCCTAGCTATTTACTTGGCCAGACTTTCAGAAGCAAGAGGAATGATGGAGATTGCTGACGTCTATGCGAGCTAGGCCGTCTTCCCAGTCAGTTGCGTGTAGGTTAAGGCATGGCATGGGCTCTGCGCTTGAAGACTTCCACTATTGATTATGTATCGCCATAATGGCACTATTGTAAGTACTTGTACTCATTATTAATTGATATTGTAATGATACTTGTCGGTTATTCTGACATCTCAGTGATCATGGGAACGTGAATTGCAGGCATAATGGGGATTATCGGACCGTAAATCCAGGGTCCCACAGACTTGGTATTAGAGCCATCCTGACTGTAGGAGACCTTAGTTTGCATGGACGTTAGACAGGACAATCCCTATTTACGAAAACACCGACTTTCAAAAACTACTTTCTCAACAGCTTTTCAAAAGACTTCTTATCTTACCTTCTCTGATTTCAACTAATTGAAAATGGCTTACTCTATCTCTTATCTACTTTCAAATGTGTCATTTTCAAAAAAAGTACGATTTGGAGACTATGAAGACGGAGATCCGGAGATGACGACACGCAAAAACAAGCTAACCAAATAAGCTACCAACAATGAAAGACACTACAAGATCGCCCTACCACCGAAGTCCTTCATCGCCTCAAGGGATCAAGAACGGCATCAACGACCCTAGATGGCATGACCTAAGTCAAGACCCCCATAACATCCGTACTTAGAATTTAGCATCCTTAATATAGGATTACCCTTATGGCGCGTAGTCAATTCTTAGTACCTATGGTACGCCTTGTTTGCTTGTGATGTGCTCATATGATGCTGGAAATGTGTTGCTTGTCTGCCTCGGATCAATCGATCCTCTTGTATGACCACCTTGTTGGTGTATCCCGACACTAACCCTTGTAAAGCCATAACTAGAAACCTCTCCTCACCAGGATGGCCACATAAAGAACTCCCCGACAATCCCTCTTCGTGCCTTAGTTCTAATATCCGCCAAAGGGAAACGACCCTATTCAACCCTATATCGAATCAACGGTAAGTCCTCACCATAACACAAACGCCCCAAGAGTCCAGAAGATAAGGAGGCCCGAAGAAAAACAGTCTACTCTTTCATAGTTTCAAAGTAACACAAATATTTTGAGTTAATACCACCCCTCTGAAGCTAACATGCCTCCACCCCGATGAAGGACCAAGAAGAAGCGTCGCTAACACCTAAAATTATCCCGAGCTAACCCAGACGGTTTCGTTAGGTAACCACCATAGCAAGGTATTCGCAGTAAGGCTTCAATCGAAGACCTCAAGCCAAGAGTCATGCCAATGCTCCCAGACGAAGGATCTATCCCAGCCTCGACGACCCCAAGTAAATCTCTAAGGTGGAAAGACTGCGTCTTTCCACTCAATCCCAGAAGACCGCCTACGAGAAGATAATCCAGAAAGATCTCCAAATCTAGTAGCCTGCCCCGAGCACTACCTCGAGAGTCGTCAAAGGAACATAAATCAAACCTCATCAACAATCTTTGGAAGTATGCTTGATCCTCCCAATACCCGTGACACTCGGAATTAAGATGACAAGACTATCCGACGTCGCCAATACTAATCTTCAAAGGGAAGAAAGCAACCCAAAAGGGTTGAGATTCTCTGAAGATGTCGCAAAGCCCCATCTCTGCTATCTCTGCTAAGACCCACCTAAAAGGGCCGCTGACCTTGCTAACCCAGGACTAAAAAATAAGAATTGTCCCTCTATGAGTATCAACCCATCTTCCAGTCACCACCCCCGGAAGATTCACTCGTCGAAGCAGCCTGGAGAATGCACAACCCTAACTTTTACTGCCGAAGAGCTAAATAATCCCCTACACCCCCGAGGAACTGCAGTAACCAAAGTAGGTACCCAAACCCAAGAACAACGACAAGATTCAAGAAGTACCCTTGGAGTAGTCTTTGACAGCCTGCAACTCGCCCTTCTAGCATAGGGTAGAGTTCTGTATCGTTCTAGAACCTATGTGGTAAAACCCTAAGTGCCCCAACAACTGTCAGCTCCGACCTGGTATGCAATGATAAAGTACCATCGCCGTTGACCGGCGTAGACCGGCTAAACTATGGTATGAACTATGTATGCGAATATGCTAGTCAGAGCTTCACTCCTATGTGTTTTACCCACGACGTTGCATCAGACTCAACTGGAATGACCACATCCTACAAGACCGCCTCTCTAGCCCATCAACTGCAAATGGCAACCTCCAACCTATCGGAACCCTAACTAGCCTGGAACTAACTACTAGGAAGCTAATTAAACTTCCTTCCCGCTATGACTACTATCTCAGGAAGTGGGTTATACAAGGTCGACAGGAGATAACCACCTCCGGATGAAAGGTGTAGCGCCCTCCCCCAACATCATCATACGACTCGAATAAAGAAAGTCTACGACTCCATCAAGAACCCCTAGTGTTGCTCTAAGGGGGAAGACTGCATATTTCCCGCCCAAAAACCGATAGAACACTAGATTCGAACCTTAGTCATTGTTAGGTGATAACCACCTTCTAGATCAAAATCTTAGACACTGCATGAAGGAAACCAATCGACACTTCTCTAAGATAATCCGTAAAAGCCTCCTACTCCAAGGTTGATCGTTTAGCCACCACTCTCGGCGCATCAAGACCAAGAAGGCAGAAAAACTGATTTCAGCAAGGAGAGATGGAAGAAGGCTCAACTCGCCGTCTTGCCTCAAGAAGGAAGGACCCTGACGATGCTAAACCTACCTAGAATCGTCCTAAGGGGAAAATACTGCATCTTTTCCATTCATTAATCTAAACATCTCAATCCGAAGCCACTCAACCGAACCATAGCTAAACACGCCTGTTTGTTGTAAAAATGTTAGCATATAATAATTCCACCACTGAAAATGTTAAGCGAATGTTATCACCCAACCCTACTCCTCCCTTATCTCGGGATGAGATTATTTTAAGGGGGAAGGTCTATAACATCCCAATTTCAGCAAATCTGATCTTTTGTCAAAAAGGAAAACATCTGAGGGAACAAAACCTTTTTCCTATTAAGTGTTGCAATGTTTTATTAATTGTTTTCTTGTGTTCATACAATTGTTTGTGTATTATAGACTATACTCCTTACCTGAACCTTAGTTGACAAAAACTATTTTGCAAGAGAGACGTCTTGGATCATCTTTCATATTCTCAAATGTTCTGGCACTTCAAACATGATTCAAAATTATTTTGATACAACAAATTATTTTATTAGTTCTATGAACAAAACTATGGATACCTAGATATAATATCCTTATGTTTTCAAGACAGAACCTTCAACTACTCTTACCTCTAGGTTTTTCCAAAACCTTTCCTAAATCCTTTGCCGTCTAATCTTGGTAGAAATACCAAGAGGTCCTCATCTTGATTCAAAATCACAACCTCTTCAAACACCCATGATTACCTCAAGCTAGAGTTTATGGCAACCTTCGTATTAATTGATAAGTTCAAATTGACAAGTTTCCTTGATCTGTTGACTGATGAATTTCCTTGATCTGTTGATTGCCTTGTTTGCTTAGGAATTAGAGTGAGCTAATCTAGTATCTCATTCTTAGGGCTCAAACCAAAAGTTGAGATCATTAATCTCAAAATAATCATCCCAACCTTAATCTATCTTGAGACACTCAAGTGAATCTCTAACCTACTCAGCCAGATCAATCCTGAGATAATTGTTTGTAATAGAATCCAAATCATCCAGGACCAATTACAAGCCTGGATCCCCTCTATTCAATATATCCTCCATTGTCATACACTTGATGATGAGTATGTACCCTTGCATCCTCTACAAATCCTTCCCTCTTTTGTACATGTCAAAATCCCTAATCTGCCAAATTTGGCTAAGTCTGGAATCTTAAACAAGATTCAATATTTGGATCTTCCTCTAATCCAATCAGTGTGCATTCCTGAAAATGTACTTGAACCATCTTGTAGTACATATTTAATACTACCAAGTACTACTCTCGACCCTGGGTAAACCATTCTGGCCCCCACTCATCCATGATGGTTTTGTAGTCAAGATAATAATCTTCTCTGGAAATCTTATCATCTTGCCTACTTTAACAAAGGCCCACATCCGTATTCCATATCCCCTTGACCAACTATTTGTATGGTTATGGTCTACTAACCATGGTATATAAACCCCTACTTCACTTGTTCGCATTGGAATCCTGTGCTTCTTAAACCCTCATGGTTTATTAGGCATCATGACACATCTGTTATGGCAGCTTTATTTTCAACAAAGTTTTCCATCACTTATAGAGAACCTCAAATACAACCAAGCCAAAATCTTTATGTCATGATCATATATGTAACTTGGTCTATCCATACATCTATCCCTTGTACCAAGGTGAGCTCTGAGCTCACTAATCCAACCATGTTATGTGGCATAACAATATCAAAACACTAGATTCCCCCAAATATAGTTTCTTCCAATTCCACCATAATCCTTCAAAACCCAAGTGTAAAATGATGTATAAAACAAGTTTACATCATCTACCTTGGAGGTAATAACTCACCAAATAATTCCCATAATTATTTGGATCCTAAAAATATTTAGTTTCCAGTTTTGGCAAAACCCTAGAAACTCTGTCTATAAAGGCAAGTTTGCTTTTATCCAAATCACTTTGCCAACTCAATGCACATTTGAGATTTATACATCGTACCCCGCCTTTCCATCTCAAAAATAAATATTTTTGAGATTCTTTATCATTTATTTTTGCCCCTTTTCTTAAATGGCACAAACAAGAAATAATCGCTTAAACATACTTTTTCGTCAAAATAAATTCCAAGAAAAATATCCAATGCGTGATATGTTACTTAAGACCATATAACATCAGAAATCAAACTTGTATAATGTAAAAATATCAAATGAGCTTCTAGAAACCCCTTCAGCACTTTTTGAAGAATTAATATATAGTGGTCTATAATATCCCAATAATTACCAAACAATTCCTAGGTTATGTTTTGACCATACCCATCTACCAGTACCACCTTCCCACCTTGACACATGCAATTCATCAAACTTTCTTCATAACTATCTATTTGATCAACTTGACAAACTAACAAAACCATTCAGTTAAACCAAATCAAATCCTTATCAAGCCTTCTCTAGCACTCCTCTCCAGCACCATGAACCTCTCTGGTCGAAATGTATACTAGCACTGCCCTCCTTTGTTCCATGTGATTGAGAGAGTGAGAGAGAAGGATATGCCCATATATTTTAATATAAAGACTCCCTCTTGGTCTTTGACAAAGAATTGCTCGGGAGGCCTCTCTCTGCTTTCCCTACCCCTGCATGCTAGCCCGTCGATTTCCTCTCTTCCTCACGCATCTAACCGTACAATTTTCCTCTGCCTAGGTCCCTCCCTGGCACCACCACGGACAGCTCGGAGCTGAGGCTTCTGCTCGACACAGGACCTCGCCGATCCGTGTCGAACCACCCCTGTGCCGCACCTCCCCGGAGTCATCACACTGCGACTCTTCATCTCCAACACCCCACGGTCGCCAGCGAGCCTCAGGTAAGCCGCCCGTGTCCCCTCCGATGGAGCTAGGGTTCCGCGCGACGTTGCTCCTTTCCAGCGGGGAAGAAGAATGAGCGACGTCCGATCTAACTAAAACGCACGGCAAGGATTCCCCCGTATTCCTTCACCCCCTATTTGTGGCGAATGGTCGGGCCTCGCCACAGCCTGTTTGAAAGTTTCCTCCAGCGCGTGACCCCGCCCGGGTGGGCCGAATTCCCCTGGTGTGTCCCATCTTCCTTCCGGATCTGGCTCGTGAGCTAATTTCCTTTTATTCCAGATCCAGAAAATTTGACCTTTGGTTTAAATCGAAATAAAAATGGAAAACAACCTAGAATGTCTAGATCTTATTTTTATCATGTCCCTATATGTTTTCCCTAACATTCCTTGGTTTCCTAAAGTAGTGTGGAGAATAAAAATAATAAATATATTCCCTAGATGTATCCTTTACACAATATAAACCCCAGGGAGTTCCACAACTAAAAAATGGATGAAACCTTTTTGTGCTGCAAGGTAACCCTTATACCTTGCAATCTGTTTTGGTCCAACCCTATTTTGCTTCATTGTTTGCCCACAACCAAAATAACAAAATCAAGCCATTTATGACTTGAAGAATTTGTCTAGGCAAAATAAAAAATGGTTTGCAGCTAATTCCAACTCTCTGTACATCTACATACCCATATATATCAAACACCAGGAGCCCAAAATTTATTAAGCATCTACTGAATTTTGGTGAATTAAACTATTCTATGAATGGTTTATTTACTAGAAAAACCACTACAGTAGTTCTGGAAATCCAAAAAGGGTGACTCCAATTTATAAAGAAAGATAATTGAAATACATAACAAGTTTCCTTGGAATCACATCAAAATCTCCTATGGATTAAACCTGGTGAAGAAGACAAATACCATCTAGTACTGCCTTTGGGATTTTCCTGAGGGAATTTTGGTAATTTTTTTGGATGATTCCAACTATTAGTGAATAAGTCCATAAAATACTAGTGTACCATACAAGGAAATAATGTTTGGATGTACAAAACATTTCTTGTGAATTATTTCCTCAAACCAGAGTTGTAGTCACTATAAAATCCATTATAAATCAATGGTAATTGATAACATAGTGAAACCACTTTTGTTGGCTTCATCTTATCAATAACTATCTGATGGCAACATTTTTGCACAATTTTATCATGCAGAACTTGGCCTTGATCTAAAACCTCTTATCTAGGTAGTTTTGGACTATAAATCGTAAATAGAAAATTCACAAATGCAACCAAAGCATTTCCTTTGTATCCACAACCAAATCCTCAACACCTACTAGTTTAGAAACTTGTATTGTATTTTTTTGATGCATGTATTGATGCTTGTATGCCTTGTATTGAATGTGGTATTGTTTGTTTACATTATGTTCTATAAGGACGATAGTTGCGATTGTGCGACGTCGAGAAGAAGGAAGCAACAGGATATTCTTATTATTATTGCGATTGGTATTATGGTTTTCTAAGGAAGTAAAGGGACATCTCGCTGGTCACAAGAAAACAACCTTCTTGCTCATAAGCCCTTGTCCTACTTTTTCATTTATGCATGTTTTTATCTACTTCTATACAAAGTGCATTGGTTTACTGTATAATGTTTTATACTTTGCAGTGGCTTGGCTCCTCCAAGAAATACCCTTTGTACTAATAAGTAAAACTCCTTTGATGACACCTACTCACCCCTAGTATGGTAGATGGTGGGCAACACCATACCCTTTGGAGACTCCGTTTTGGCCGAAGAAAAACTATGGGATGGGAAGACCCCGGAAAAGTTATACATAAATGCTTTATGGAAAAACCTTGGTGAGGTTTGACCTACCAAGAGAAGTTCGAGAAATCCAAAAAGGTTGTGTTTTACAAATATACTAGACGAAAGATGGAGGGAAAAGTTTTATGAATATGTACCAAGTCCTTTGTAATTTTGCTAGAATAATTAACCCATGCAACCACATTACTCCTAAATGGGAAGGGGCTGGGCTCAAAGTTTGTTTACTCCCGTATGAGTTGCCTCACAACTACTACAGGGGATTTTGATCTCTGGAGGCTTGGTCTTCTCCTGTAATGGTCCACGAAGCGTCGACCAGGTGAATAAATGAACGGTCTGCAGGCATCTAGGCGTTACTATGAGCCTCTCATTGAAAGCGCACACTTTGTGCAGTGAAAAAGGCACTCTGGTTGGTCCATGGTACCTGACGTCCCGGTGTTGAGGGAAATGACTCATAGGGTAGGCGCTTATACTGGAGTGGGCATTCCGAAGGTCTTGACCGATTACTCGACCCACGATCGGTGTGGATCAGGGCAGGGTACTCGGATGGTGTGGGTAAACTATACAACCTCTACAGAATGTAAATCTATTTGAATAGCCGAGTCCTCGGTCGTGGACGGTTGGGAAGGATGCTGTAGAGCGGTGCTGGTTTTAATTTTCAAAAATGATTTTGGAAAAGCTATTGCTTTGGAAATTTCTTGACCATTGTATGGCCGGAAAGGATATACATTTTGACCATGGGATGGTCGGAAAGGAAGAAAAGAAGTTTGGTCATGGGATGAACGGAAGGAAGAAACAAATGGGTGACCCCCAATCCTAGTGTTTTCTAAAAACTTTTCAAAAAGGTTTTCAAATGTTTTACAAAAGTTTTTTAACAAAGATATAGAGATATTCTATATCTACAAGAGAAACTAATTTATAAAAGAACCTCTTATGGAGCCATCCTACCACAGCCATATTGCATATCCTTTATTATTGTTCTCTTAAGGTGGTTTGTAAGGACATTCAAAGTACTCTCCAGAATTATCCCTGGCTATTTACTTGGCCAGACTTTCAGAATCAAGAGGAACGGTGGATATTGCTGACGTCTATGCGAGCTAGGTCGTCTTCCCATTCAGTCACCAGTAGGTTAAGGCATGACATGGGATCTATGCTTAAAGACTTTCGCTATTGATGTTGTATCTCCATAATGGCACTATTGTAAGTACTTGTAATCGTTATTAATGGATATTGTAATGATACTTGTCAGTTATGCTCATGTCTCACTAATCATGGGAACGTGAATTGCGGGCATAAAAGGGATTCCCGGACCGTAAATTCGGGGTCCCACAATGGCGATTACAAACATCATAGCGAAACTTCTTCAATCGCAGAGCCCATTTCATGCCTTAACCTACAGGCGACTGACTAGGAACACGGACTAGCTCGCATAGACGTCAGCATCTCCATCGTTCCTCAATCTTCTGAATATCTGGCCAAGTAAATATCCAGGGACAAATCCGGTGAGTACTTTGATTGTATTCGCAAACCACCTTAAAATAATAATAATAACAAGAGGATATGCAATATGGCTGGGGTAGTAGGAGGGCTCCATGAGAGATTCTTTTCCAAAATAGTTTCTCTTGTAGATATAGCATCTACAAGGTTTTGTTGAAATATTTTGTAAAACATTTTGGAAACCTTTTTAAAAAAATTGGAAAACACTTAGGAATGGTTCACCCTATTTCAACTCCACGGTCCTAAAATAACCGGGTTTTCCTCTACCTTGCTCCTCGACATCCATCTCCTTCTCTGGTGTCCCTCAAACCACCAGGTTAAGAAAACACTTACTTTTTCGAAGTCCTTTTTGAAAACAAAACCAGCACCGCTCTACAACAACCTTCCCAACCGTCCATGACTGAGGACTCAACTATTCGAATAGATTTATACTCTGTAGAGGTTGTACACTTTACCCAAAATATTTTATACATCTCTCGGGATCACCCCCGGGTCATCATACGAAGGTATGCGGGTCTCGGATAATCAAACAGAACCTTTGGAAGTCCACTCGAGCACGGGCCCTACCCTATGAGTTGTTCCCCTAAATACCGGGACGTCTGGATCCACAGACCAACCGTAGTGCATCCGAACTCCTTTAGAGCAACACTTCCAATGAGAGGATCATAGTATCGCCCGGTCACTCACACAGGTGATCCTGCTTCCTCCAGGTGACTGTCTTGTAGTTGACCGTTTTCATAAAAGAAGTTCGTAATTAGAGGGAGATGATCCCTTATAAGTAGTTGTGCGGATACCCATATCAAAGTGAACCAACTTTGGGTTAAGCCCCATCCCAATCCAGGGTAATGTGTTTTCGTAAATATTCTTCCTCCTTCTCCACATCACCATCATTTGTAAAATGAAAACCTTTGTATTTCTCAAACTCTCTTGGCAGGCCAAACCTCGCCAAGGTTTTCTCGTAAAACATTTTTTGTATACCGTTTTCTGGGGTCTTCCCATCCTATACCTTTACTTTCGCTTAAAATGGGGTCTCCGGGGGGTGGCTGTGATATGCACCACATACACAATACATGACAAGTAGGAGTCGTCAAATGGGTTGTACCTAATGGTAGTAAGGTGGTAATGCTTTGGAGGAGCCAAACCTTCCAGCATATCAAACATACTAGTAAAACCATGGAATTTATATAAACAAGTACATAAAACATGCATAACTAAAATATTAGGAAAAGGGCTTCTGAGCAAAAGGGTGATTTTCCTGTCACCAGTGAGTTATCCCTAACTTCTTCTTTAGAAAGCCGGTATACCAAATATAATAATAATCCTATGCTTCCCTCTTCTCGATGTCACACAATTGCGACTATCGTTGTTATCGAGCATACATGCAAACAAACAATAGCACATTCAACATAGGGCATACAAGAATCAATACAATACAACAAGCAAGAGATGATCACATGATAGAAATCGGTAGGGTGTTGGATGATCGGTTTGATGAGATTAGTAAAAGACTTGGAGAAAGTGGAAGACGATCCATTAGGATTATAGTCTAGAAACTACGTATGAGAGGGTTTTTAGACCAAGGTGCATTTCTGTATGATATTAATATGAAAAAATGATATTATCAGAAAGGTATTGATAAAATGAAACTAACAAAAGTGGATTCACTATTTTATCAAGTTCCGTTGATTTATAATGAATTTTCTAGTGAAAGAAACACTAGTTTAAGGAAATGATTTCCTAGAAAAGTTCTGGAGCACCAAAAATGATTTACTTGGATGATTAAGTAGGGTTTTATGGACTGATTCACTGAGAGTTGGAATCAACTTAAAATATTTACCAGAATGGCCTTAGGAAATTCCCAAATGCAGTACTAGAGGTTTTTGTTCTTTTTCACCAGATTTATTCTACAGGATAGTTTGATGTGTTTCGAAAGAACATGGTAGGTATTTATAATACCTTTCTGAATAAATTGAAATCACCCTTTTTTGATTTACAAAGCAACTGGGGTGAATTTATTAATGAATTAACTATGAACAGAAAAAATTATTTCCTAATAAATCAACAGGGGCTTAGAAAATTATGGGCTCAGGCGCATTGATAGATATTTGTATGCATGTGTAATGGGGTTGGAAATAGGTTAGTACCCATTTTGGTTTGACCTAGAGAAATTCCTAAATTAATATAGGTGTTGTTTTGGTTATTTTTATTATGGTCAATCGAGGAAGCAAATAACTATGGGGCCATGTGTTAACTACAAAATTTTGCTACTAGAAATATGTGGGCCAAATTGATTTGTTGATTGACGAATTGTTTGAGCATTATAACTGGTATTTTTGCATGTAATAATAGTTAACTAGCGAGGACAAGCTTTGAAGATGTTCTACAATACGTCGGGATGGAAAACTGAGAAGGCACAAGACGTAGAAGGAAAATTCAGCCGCAGAAAATTATATCATGATCAATCACTAATTTGGTATGATTGGTGTGCGGGCCGGATATTTTATTATTTTTCCTTATCGCTAAACTGTATCTATACGTGAACTTGTTTGAAGTTGTATAGTTGCCAAGCAAATTGATTAGGTAGGTTTGATTTATACGCGCCTGGTAAGTGAATCGGGAGGGAGGTGTTCTATTCTGTTTCACCTCTGAGTTGTGTAATAATACGTAAAGTCTAGTGGGATGTATAAATAAGGTCGTGGCCGATTGAGGAAAAAACCAATCGATCTATTCATAAGAAACCAATCTACTTTTACGTACTGCTTATTTTCCTTCGTTCTCTCTTCGACTAAGCTTTAACAATCTAGGGTTTGGTCGGATCTTTGCTGGTTTGTCCTGAAAAACGGTCGGTTCTCCTCCACGAAAGCGAGGGATTCTTTGTGGATTTGCTCAAAAATCATCCGTTCGTCGTCACGAAAGTACGACGTTATCCTAATGTTGCGTGGCAGATTTTTGTGCCAACACAATTGGCGACTCCGCTGGGGACGAAGATCAAGAAGCACACGATGACTGATCCCAGGGACAACATAATCCCCATCACGCTCGACGATCTGTCGGAAGACGTGCGGCGGGAATTCGAGCGAGAGCTTGAAGAGCGGAAGGCTGAGGCGCTGAAGTTAAAGTTGAGCGGGTAATTCAGGACAAGGGCGGCGTCATCAAAAAGGTAGTGCCGCCAAACCCTCCTTAACTCGATATGAAGGTAAATATCTCAATCGAGGAAATCGCCAAACCCTAGCTAGTACGCTTAAAGTGTTGGGGATATGCTATATGGGTATCCTCATAGCATGTCTCCTATCCAGATAACCCGGATGGCCCACAGTTGGTAGCATGGCCCATGGCCTGCTGGGCGATCCAGTTAGATGGATCCAGAAGGGAGGCCCATGCCGGATAAAGGAAGGCTACGGTGGAGTCACCAGCGTACGCGGAGTCTTGGAGTACAAGACACGAAAGACTAGTAATAGATGGTGTAGGACTCTGTAACCTGTCCGGCTAGGAATTTTCCCTATAACCCTAGGACCTTGCGACTATATAAGTCGGGACTATGGGTGCCTTTAGGGCACAACCAAGTAGCGATTAGCATACACCTCGCACAGCGAACCTATCTCTGTAACTCGGCGTTTTGCCATTATAGTGATTTATAGCAGGAGTAGGATTCCGCCACCGTTGTGGGATCTGAACCTGGGTAAGCTGTGTTACCGCGTACCCGTCAACCGTCCGTCTTCCCCCACGTCTCTAAACATGCACTGTGAGGACCCCTCCATGGCGTACTCGTCGGCAATACCACGGCAGTTGGCGCCTACCATGGGGCAAGAGGCGCTTCAGGCTCTTCAAGGGGCAAGGACAAAGATCTTCGCAGGAATCAGCGAAACCGTAGCCATCGGTCGCGTTCTCGTCTCCGGAACGTTCTGATAGTCCCTCCTGACGAGTTCTGGATCCCGGCGAAGACGAACCCTACGCGGTGTTTGATCGGTCTTATCAGAGACATCCACCTCTTAATTGGCGAAACCGACTCGGGTACTAGTTCCCTGGGAGTTGGAGGAGCATCAAGGCCCGCACGGACCGCCTACTGGCTGGATACGTTCGTGGAAGGATCAATGTCGGATCTCTCTTCGGAGTTTGCCGGTAAATATCAAAAAAATTCAAGGCCCACCCAAACCGCCCCTGTCCAGGATATAACGGTGGAAGATCGCTACAAGTCCGCCGGCTTCGCCCGTGCGTCTGGACAGCAGAGATCCATGTTCGTCGGCGTGGTTACCATATTCGATCTGGCGTGTTGCGTTCAGAGAGAGGTCGAAAACACCTGCGACTACATGTCCAGGTGGCTCCGTATACGAACCGATCTGGCCCACTACCCCAATGATGATGCTATGTGTCAGTTTGTGGAAGAACTGGACCATGGCATGCTCCTCCAGCATTCTCTAAGACGGCAGCAGGCGTCGGGACGCCTTACCTTCGAAGGCACGGTGAACACCGTCAACAACTACGTGGAGGCCGAAGCGGCATCTCAGATAGCGCTTGCGCTCATTGATGGAGCCCCTCCGATTCAGCCACCACCACCACCGCCTCCGGCCGCCATCGCCGCAGTCGCGCCGCCACCTCCAGTCATCGTCGCCGCTGTTGCACCTCCACCGCCCGTCATCGAGGAAGTCCTGGCACCCTCTGACTCTGTGATTGACGCGCTATACGCTGACTTCAGTGCAGATTCAGAGGAGACAGATTTCAGTCCAGAGGAACTAGACTCTGCCATGCAGGAGATGGAGGAGGAGTACATGCGCGACGAGCAAGCCAACAACACCGTCACGTCTCGAGAGGTGTTCGTCACTATTGGGACGGCGAAGGATGAAGATAAACCCGGGCGACCTCTACCTACAGCGCTGGACAAGGGGAAGGGACCACATGTTCCTGCCGACGATGATCGTGCAAAGGTCATTCCCCCTCCGCCTAACCCAGTGCAGTAGCCGCAGAAACTCGGCACCGGCCCGAGCAACAACAACACCGCAAACTTGCCGCCTCCAGCATCAACGTCTGCTGCTGACCAAGTTACTCCAGCATCTACGTCTGCTGCTGCCGCTTCTAGCATCTACGTCTGCTGCTGCCCAAGTTACACCAGCTTGACGAGAAGTGCCAGCAGCTGCTGGAGGAAGCGCATGCCATCGCAGAGCAAGGCTCTATGCTAGATCGAGATCTTCTCAACGCGTAGAAATCCATAGAGAAAGCCAGAGCAATGGAGGCCGAGTACAAAACTCTGCTGTAGCAGTAGAAGGCCAAGAAAGCTCCGGCTCGTTTCATCAACGATCCTGGTGTATGGCAAAACCTAGGATGGGATCCCCCGAAGCCGGCACAATCCAAGCCATACATTTATAGTGAAGGCAGACAGGTGATGCCCACTCCACTCCTCAACATCGCCGTCACCAAGACCCTTTTGGAGCATGATAGATCGCCCGAGGCAGTGGACTAGGTCTATGACCTCGTGGCCAAGGCGGTAAAGCAGCAGGAAAATGCCACCTCTCAGAGGCTTGAGTCTGACCCATCGTTTTGCCAGTCTAGCCTAAGCCGCCAAGGGATAAATCTCCTCTTGATGCCGGGTCTCAGACGGGTTCATCAGAACGAAGACGAAGGGATGTGTGCAACAGGAAGGATGCTATCCCCATATCCTCCAACCACGGAGAAAAGGCCCGACCTCGTCGCCCATCGCCACTGCCCCAATCCCCCCGACATCGCGAAGACCCCAGGGCTCACCATCGTATGGATATGCCCCCGCCAAGGCAGAGCGGCATCGTCATCCGCGACAACACGGAGCAGACCCGTCATGATGGAGAGCGCATCCAAGGACACAAGAGCAGGTCGCGACATGACCCTCCGCGTCTGGCAAGCAATCACGACAAGCGTGAGGCGTCGCAGGAGGGTAATAGCAAGAAGGCTAACCCACTGCCACCTTTGCCTCCGTCGCCCCCTAGCAGTCACCATGACGGAGGAGGCCCGCGTCGTTCACGCAGCCCATCCCATGTTGACAAGAAGAAGAAAAACCCGGAGCCGTACGACGCACGTTCGCGGATCGATAAGATCCACGAGGACCGGGAAGGACCATACCTGGGACCACATTGCTTTGGACCTGCGATATGGGCCGCAACATACCCCAAAGAATTCCGGATTGACAATACCATCAAACCCTATGACGGCACCGCTAAGCCAGCTACATGGTTGCAGGATTACGAAAATGCGGTAGAGATTGCCGGGGTAACCCCAACGTTGTCGTCAAGTACCTCCCATTGATGTTGGTGGGCACAGCCCGTCAATGGATTGATGACTTGCCGGAGAAATCCATCTGCAATTGGTTGGACATGCAAGAGGCGTTCACCAAGAACTTCGAGGGTACGTACAAACGTCCATGCACTGTTGGCGATCTACAGCGGTGCGTGCAAGAGAAAGATGAGTCATCTCGCGCATACCTCTCCCGCTGGCTGGATATAAAGAAGTCCTGCGCAGAAGTGCACGCTCAGACCGCCATGGCCGCCTTCATCGATTGGTTGGAAAGGGACACGTTGCTCCGACATAAGCTGAAGCGCTTGCAGGACAATCACCAGCTTGACTTGAACCAGATGATTCAGTTGGCTAGTGAGTTCGCAGCTGCCGACGACGATGCTCGCAGCTCTCTGCCGGCAACGGCCATTCCAACTCAAGCTCGGAGGAACATAAGTACAAAGCGGAAAACCGCTCCAGAAGAAAATCAATCTCCCGACATGGTCGCCATGACCTTTGCAGGACGACGTGATGGCGGACAACATGGCCGAGGACGGGGAGCTGGTCGTGGGCAGCAACGAGGAAGTGAAACTACCTCGGCACCGCTCTGTGTTCCCCAAACCTACGAAGAGTACCGCGATATGCCGTGTCTCGTACACCTCGATGCCAACGGCAAGGCCACCCATACCAATCGACACTACAAGTTCGTCAAAGACCTCAAGAAAGACCCGGAGTCTGGCTATAAGCAAAGTCGGAAGAACAGACCGCGAGGCAATGGAAAGGGGAAGAAGAAGGAGGAGGAGTCCAAGGATTCAAGTGACATGGATGAGGATGTTGACCCAAAGCACGCCGCCAAGAGCGACGACAAAGGCAAGAACCCTTATAGTGATTTATAGAAGGAGTAGGATTCCACCACCGTTGTGGGATCTAAACCTGGGTAAGCTGTGTTATCTCGTAGCTGTCAACCGTCCGCCTTCCCCCACGTCTCTAAACACGCACTATGAGGACCCCTCCATGGCGTACTCGTCGGCAATACCACGACATAAAGAATTCAAGGAGGAGTTAAATAGAGATTTTGGACATTCGCAGAAAAATATAATGCCTCTAGAGGATAGCTGATTCACTAATTTGGAAAATAATATACGTACATCTGGTGCATCGACTAATGTTATGCAGCCTCTCGTTGCAATAAATAACGATCAGGGTGGTGAAACTGAACTTCGACTTTCAGATTTAACAGTGGTCAAGAAAAATATAATGAGCATGCTCATGATTATATAAGGAGTTTTAGAGATGTCAAAAGTCATTGTTTCAGTTTAAATATAGCCGAAAAGGACTTAGCTGATCTTGCTTTTTTGGCCTTGATCACTCATGCTAAGGATAAGCTAGTAGGACAAAACTTTCAGATGTTAATCAAGTGTTGCAGAAGTCTTTGGAGCAGGAGAACCAAGCTAAAGAAGTTAAACAATATAGCCTATTTAAAGATAATAGAAATAAAGAGAAAGAAAACCATACAGTTAATGCTTTAGATTATGAAGATGATTCGGCTAGTGAAGATGATGTTGATATATGTGTACCCGAGTGAGTTCAATTATCCAAATCAAAACCTTTTGCATGTATCAATTTGAAACCTACACCTTCTAGAAGAAAGGAACTTAAATATACTTGTGATGTTAGCAAGTGTGATAAAATATTTAATATGTTGCTGCAAGCAATTTTAGTTAGATTGAGAGAGGGTCATGTAATACCATCTGCAGAAAAATTGGGCAGAAAAACTTATTGCAAGTGGCATAATTATTTTTCACATGCTACTAGTGATTGTAACGTGTTTTGTCGACACGTGCAATCGGCCATTAATAACGGACGATTGACATTTACCGAAGGTTCTAAGATGAAGCTCGATAGTAACCCTTTTCCTATCAATATGGTTGATTTTGAGAAAAAGAAAATCCTTATTCGATCAGATCAGAACGGGTCGACGAGAGGTAAAAATGTCGTTGTTGATGATAATGCTTCTCCAAGGATGATCAAGCCAAAGTATCCATAAGTAGAAGTGTGGAAATTCAATGGAACCAAGAGAAAAGCTCCAAGGCCAAAGCTCATAGTTAACATGTTGCTGGAGAAATACACTTCACGCAAGGCCGATAATGTGTTTAATCTGCTTGGAGGTAATAAGCATCCTAGGTCTCCTACTCTACCTGGGGGACATGAGCGATGTCAATAAAATCCATATAACCAGCAGCCTTATTTTCCAATGGAGCCAACATACTAGGACTGTCCTCCACCTATGTACCCTCAATATCCTCTATGAGGCTTAAATCCGGGGGCACCATATCCTGCAGGACCGGCAGGTTATTTTCAACCAGGATAGGTTCCGTCGATGCCTACGTTTAGACCACACATGCATGAGAAAAGAGCTCATTTCAATCATGAGACTCGGTCGCGTGATGCGATTGTTGTGCAAAAGAACAGGTCGCCGAGTCAAGGTACGGGTGGCAAGAATTATAAGGGTAATGGCCAGTGCATTTGGGTGCCGAAGCGGACTGAACTGAAGCCTGTAAAAGATTCAGAAGATTCAGATGTTTCTTGTGATTTGAATGTTGGTTAACGTCAACCAGCTGAAGTTGTCGTTGATAAGTTAGAAAAAGTAAATTCTAAAAATATATCGATTTATTATACTAAAGGGTTGCAGTTGAAACAGAAGGGATCTGATCACCTGAAAAATCAATTTAGTTATGAACTTATGTTGGATCATGGTGTGGACATACTCGCTGGTAGTCAAAAAGTTGATTCGAGTGCTGCACGTACTAGTCCAGCTGTAAAAGTAATTTATGAAGAAGCAACCGTGAGCTTGTACTCTATGATTCTCAAATCTAGTACCAATAAGTTTGCATTACATGGACTACTAGCGTGTTAGGTCAGCGCAAAACATTTTTGTCCAGGGATACTGAGTTTGCCCAACAAACTACTGTGCGTCAGTATAGGCCGATAAATGTTTGGGGCAACAAAAATATGTCAGTTGCACCGGGAACAAAACCAGGACATCAGTGGCGCCCGGGGGGTCCCATTCATACTCAAAAGCGACGGGTGCAACGACTGTAAGCATTGGAAATTAGAGAAAAGGTGGCTGACGAGAGGCGAGATGAGTGGTTCAATCGAGCTAGACCAATGGTGGTGCCTACGAAAACTTGAAAGGAGAACGCATTGCTGCAGAGGAAAATAATTTTTTTGATGATGCGCCTGATGCGCATTCAGAGAGTAAAGATGAGGAACCTCCTGATATGGATGTTAATATGGTGTCTGCCTTGCCTGCTGATTTCCGTGCACCTAAAGCTGAAGTCGTGGAGCTTACTCTTGGTCCGAAAAGTTCTACATTTAAGAAGCCGGAGAATCCCGAACAACACCTAAAGCCACTATTTATCGGGGGACATATTGATGGTAAGCCTATTGGTTGCATGCTTGTTGACGGCGGTGCCGGTGTCAATATTATGCCTCTTTTGGTGTTTTCTAAATTGAACCGAAAGGAGAGCGAGTTAATGAAAACCAACATGGGACTTAGCAGATTCTCAGGAGAATTCTCTGAAGCGAAGGGCATTATATCTATGGACCTTACAGTAGGAAGCAAAACATTGCTGACTGTGGTTTTTCTTGTTGATGTCAAAGGCCACTACAATATTCTTTTGGGGTGCGACTGGATTCATGCAAATTGTTGCATCCCTTATACTCTGCATTAGTGCTTAATTCAGTGGGTTGATGATGATGTCGAGATAGTTGAGGCGGACAATTCATCTTGCATTGCTTTGATAGAGGCGACGGTTGATTGGCAACACGGTGAGATGCGATGTTTGTAGGGTTCGCAACATAGAAATCAAAAAAATTCCTACGATAGGAACAACTAAGTACCAAGATCTATCTACTAGATACAAGCAACGGGTGGATATACATCCATAGAATACATACCCTCGAAGACCGAATAGCGTTAATGAGGTTGTACTTGTGGATGATGTAGACGAACGCTTGCCGATATCAAGATCGCGATGAAGTCCATCTGGTCCAGCCGGTCCAGCACCATCAAGTCCAGCACCGCAAAGCAGTGGTGCATCCGTGGTCGCACACACGTCCGGGTACCCCGATAACCTCCACGACCTCGCTCCAGCGAAGCAGCGAAAGCAACAAATCCTTCCAGAAAAAGCCACCGGGAACATGTATCTCGCTGATCCGAGCCATGGGGAAATTCTAAAAGGGGGAGAGAGATCCTTCTTGAGGAAGTGTTCTTTGAGAGGAGGAGAGGGGGGGCCTTTTATAGGGAGAGGGGGGCACCCCAGGGGGCATGGCGCCCAGCCATGGTGGCTTCCCCCACCTCTTCCACATTCATGTGGGTGGAGCTCCCACTCAAAATGAAAAGCCTCCACTCCCATAAGAAAGCCTCCACTCAAAATCCAATCACATGCATTAAATTTTCACCAAATTTAATGCAAGCTATCATTTAAAAAAACTCTTTTATTTATTTATTCAGAAGTTTGTTAATTATTCTAATTAACAAACATTCACATAAAACCCCTTATAACATTTCAATTTCACATGCAGAACCAGTTTCAATAATTTCAACCGAAACAGTACCGGTGTCTACTGAAATAAATTGTAACATCCCAAAAATGTTGAACAATGATTATCAAATTCTAATCACCAAAATTAGGGTTAACAAAAACTTTGGTTAATCAAATCAATATGAATGCATATGTGTATGTGATAATTTTGTGAATGAATGAATGGACTTGTGTGATTGATCTAAATAGCAAGAAATGGTTTAAAGGTGAAAACAACATCATCTAAAACATTTCCAAGTTGAAATAAATCAAGAGAAAATCAAAAACATAACAAACAAAGCAAATGGTCATTTTTGGCAATCTTGCTCACTAGGCCACTTTGAGTGTTTCTAGTCCAAGATTTCAAACAGAAACTTTTCCATTTCTTTTCACCCCTTGCAATACTAAGTAAAAGTGAATCAAAGCCCATGTTTCAAACTTGCAGAAACACCTGGCAACTTGATTCAAATCACATTTCAAAATTGAATCTGATACATATGTGAAGATCACCCCTTTTTTCAAAATCCAACCAAACCAATTCCACTTCACCAATCCCACTAACCAGAGACTCCCTAGCATGTAACCAGCACACCCACCAAGTTTGAATCCAAAATTCAAATTTGAATCTCTTGCGGCCATTTCATCAAACACCTTGTAATCACCAAACCAACAAACATCAAACACTATTAGGAGCAGTGATTTTGGCCTAACGTGTTCCCTCTATAGCTCACACTACACTCTCAGTAGATTATCTAGCTCAGTTAACAAGCTTTATCACCACTGTGTGCATGCCATAGCCATCAACGGTGACCATGCCGAGCCTAACTTGCCACCCCCATGTCGACAGGAAGCTAGGAGAAGCACCAAGCCTAGCAAGCATGTCTGGGACACTCTTCACCGTCCACCACCACCCCCCGTCCAAGCCTCGAGCGCAGCCAGCCCCTAGACCACACAGCCCAAGCATGCCAAGCCTCTCTGCGAGCGAGCCGAGAGGGCGCCAGAGCGCCAACCGCGACACACGCCCTAGCAACACCGCAGACATGCCCGTTCGCCGCTGCGCGGACCGTAGACGTTGTGCGCCATTAAAACCACCATCGGACCCACTCAGAGTGCAGCGACATTCTGACCGTTTCGCACCGCCCCACGCCACATAGCCATTCCGTTGAGCTTTGCCAGGGAGCACAGCACCACCCCCTATCATCGCCCATGCCTTTAGCTCGCTGTGTCGACGACCACGAAGAGCTCAGCCCGCGCCCGTCAGTCCCCTTCAGGCACAATAAATAGAGGCCACCCCAGCACGAATTCTTCACACCATCTCACTCCCCTCTATCTCAGAAGAACCCCACCTTACTCCCGAAGAAAGGCGAGCAGCGCATCGCCGGAATTTGTCTAGAGTCTACCACAGCTGAAGGAGAAGGGCGCCGTTGATTGGAGCCACCCCAGGAGGAGTTGCCGGTACATGGAGGATCACCATCATCGAGTTCGTCGTTCCCCCCCGTCATCGACCATCGCCTGAGCCCCGGTGAGCCTCCCACGACTCCCACTGGCCGTGCTAGGGTTCTGTCTCGCCGGTGTTGCCCGACGTGGACCATGAACCACAGCCGTAGGATTAGAGCTTAACCGTGCGGTCCACATCCCCTCATACCACTTCGCACCCCTCCGTCTCACTAACAAGTGGGGACAGCCACTTAACCAGCCTGCACGCGCTGTGCGTATTGGGCCGGCCCAGTTAACCTCCCGCGTCACCGAGTAATTCAAATTTAGGTTTATTCTTTTAGTTTCAAACTTAGTTCTGTATCTAGATTGAAAAATCAAACCAGCTTGATTCACTAAACCAAAATGCATGAAACCAATTTTTTTAGAAAGGTACTGGACTGCTTAATCGAAGCCCGTTAGATTCAAATCAGCAATAGTAAAAATAACAAGGCAGAAGCTTTGCTACATTCAAACATTTTTCAAAATTCAACCATAAAAGCTTTTGAGTTGATTC
This sequence comes from Avena sativa, assembly GCA_916181665.1. Classification (NCBI taxonomy): domain Eukaryota; kingdom Viridiplantae; phylum Streptophyta; class Magnoliopsida; order Poales; family Poaceae; genus Avena; species Avena sativa. Next base: position 172,264,516 of record OV702295.1, read on the forward strand.
CAACTCTCAAAAATTACATTTAACCATACCTATCAGAATATATAAAAATGTATAGGTTTACCCTCAGAAATAATTGACAAGTAATAAAAGAATGCCCCATAGGAATTTCTAGTCACTTTATTTAATTAAAATAAAGGTTAAACCTTATTAAATTATGACACCAATTTAAATCACATTCCCATGTACTGAAATATGTGGTGATGACATGTGTCAACATGATCCCATGTTTTAGTTGGAGAATATTAAATTTTAAATAGTTTTTCAATGAGTAGAAATTACTTTTTCTAAAATAAAGGAAATAAAACTATTTCCTGTAATGATTGTAATGTTTGTGATGATCCTCTATCATCTAGTGAAAACCTTGGTGTGACCAATAGAAATAGTTAAGTATTGTTTGGTGATTGAGTACCTCGTATTTATTTATAGACGCTAGTACCGACCAAGGATACGAGGAGGAAGAAGGATACTACGAAGAGGAAGCCGAGGAGAACTTCAACAACTGCTCTGCACAAGGCAAGCTTATACTAATATCTTAGCAAGCTACTAACTAAGCAAGCCTATACTTGCAAAATTGCAAGCCTCACTATACAAATTGACTTAGCAAGTTAATCCTTGCAAGCTTACCTTACTTGATACCCAATCCTATTTTTACTTACAAGCTTAGTATTTTATTTCTTTCTCAAAGCTTTCTATTAGAGTTTACTAAGGGACTTGTAGAGTCTAGAAAGATGTTTAAGGGTAGCATAAAGAGCATAAAACTTGGCCTAAGTTAGATATCTTGATGTCATCCTGAGGTGTGAGATTGAACTTAGTTCATTCACACCTTTTTACCACCCCTCATTAGTGTTTACCCTCAATTGTAGATGCTAGTGCTAAGCATAAAACTTGATCAACTTTAGATGGGAATACTTGGTGAAAATGGTTATGAAAACCTTAGAATGATGACTCATTCTACTGAAATGTTTTCACATGTGTTCTTAAGCACTAGATGATTTTGATGATGAAAATATTAAGGCATGATCCTTAGCCCTTTATAAAACAGTTGGTTGTCTGGATGCGATACCATTCCAATTTTATCGTAGAACCATAATAGCCGAAATTTGGGTAGGGCTTGACTGAAAATTTATATACCTTAGTATGGGTTCCCTTGCGGCCAAGGTTTGAGCTGAGGCTACCTTGTGAAGATTGTCCACTTGTGTAGTTCCCAAGATGACAGTTGGTCATGGTTGGGAGGCCAAACTCATAGGAGAGGTGCCTATACTAGGGCGTGTAATTGAAAGGTTAGGATTGATTATCCGCATACTGAGTATGGTGAATTCAGGATTTTTTCCTGAGGGATGTGTAGAATGTTGTGGTGAAAGTGTACCACCTTTGCAGAGTGTCAAACTATTCAAATAGCCGCGTCCGCAGTTATGGAAAGTTGGAGTGGCCATACTGTTCTGTCGTCAGATGTTTTCAAAATGACTTATGAAATGATTTATGACTTTGACTTAACCACAATAGAGTTGTGATATGAAATTCAAGTTCCCACTTAGGTGTTATAAAACATTCAACTAGCTTTCTTTGCTTCTGAACTAAGTAGAGATAAATCTGTCTTTTTGCAAAAGAACCTAGAGCTTAGTATTTCCTACTCAAAACCACCTCACTTGTTAGTATTAGTTTGCGAGTACTTAAAGAGTACTCATGGCTTTGTCCCTTGCTATTCCCGTTGCCAGACTATGAAGAAGAGTATCAGGAGGATGGATCACAGGAAGGTTACGACAACTAGGATCATCTCCCATCGTCAGTATTGCCTGTGACCATGAAGATGGAGCTTCACCTACGCTATCGTTATTATTACATTATTCTGCTGCTTGAATTGTATTAAGACTGGATCATGAGATCCATAATTGTGTAAGACCTTATGTATGGTTTCTAATGGATCATGTACTGTGATATCCAAATCTGTTATGTCTCGCAAAAATGGTAATCGTGGGATTGCGATGTATGGCATAACAGGCATCTGGGATTAAAGATCCGGGTGTTGACAAGTTGATATCAAAGCCATCTTGACCATAGGAGATCCTAGTTTAGAATGGACGTTTAAATCAAAAACTTAGTTTCAAAACCAATGAAGTGAGTATTTATGAAAACTTATTCTCATTCTTACCACTTGGATTCTTTCATAAAAAATCATGTTCCTTAATTTTTTTGCAAACTTACATAAAATTTTACACACTTGATCAATCCACTTACTTACTCATCCTATATTCTGATAGATGAACGTGAAGTACAACAAGTTTTATCAGTTGGGGAATGGAGGAGACCTCATATTTGAGTGTGACTTGGACCAGCTGTCAGAGATGCTGGAGCGTTCGCACCCCGAGTTCTTCGGAGCTCAGCTCAATGATCACGAAGGAGAGGATTTGTAGTGGCTAGTTGTTGCAAGTCTCCGAGGAAAGATTGAAGCCCCTACCTCAGAGGGAACTCAGTTCACCTTGAGAGAGAACAACTGGCTCGATGGACTTGCCAGGGCCATGCAGGAAACTCTTGCCCCTCTGTGTGGGCAGAGTATCAATCAAATCAAGGGTACCCGCTTTGAGTTCTACCCAAGGCATGATGTTATGGGACAACCACTGGAGGCACCATACCACCATGATCTGAAGAATCAGTTGGACCACATCAGCTTTATCATGTATGACCGACAGAAGGAGTTCGACAATGCCCACTCCTACGCCAACCACAAGTACACCATCGCCGCCAAGAAGGATTAGACTATTGCCATGCTAGTGAAGGATCGCGAGTCTCATTGCCGCCAACTCGACAAGAAGGAGCGCATCATTGCCCGTCTTCGCCACCGGATCACGGATCTGGAGGAAACCATCCATGAGAGAGATATGTAGTTGGAGGAGAGGGAGAATGCAGGGGAAGACATTCGTGGAGACCCCTACTCCTATCTCAGTGACGATGATAACTTTCTGGAGGATCAGGCCATGTACTTCTTCACCGATGAGGATGACTTTGCCTTCATCGATGAAGATGATGAGGATGATGACGACACCAACTCCGAGGAGTAGTAGCACTTGAGCACTAGCGTTAGTGAGTTGTATTCGGTCCCACTGTATCGTAGTTTCACAGAATGGTTCTTAAAACCATCTGTTTTCCTTTGTTGTGGTGTGTGTTTGTATCGTGTGCTATGAATGAATGAATGACAAGCAAGTTGTTAGAAAAATTTGAGTCAAACTTTAAAAAAATTTCAAACACAAAACCCCTGAACCTTAGAAATTTCCCCCTTTTCTCATGATCTATCTCAATCTTTAGATGCCTCGCGGAGGAAGCAGCTCATCCCCGAACCCAATGTTGCAAATCTTGCAAATGTTGGTTTCTGACCGTGAAGACAAAAGAGCCGAACATCAAAACAACTTAACCACCCTTTAGCATATCGCTCAGATGGCCAACAACAATCAAGGCCATGGAAATCAGGACAACCATGGATCCATGCTCAAGAATTTCCAGAACACCAACCCACCCATCTTTAGTAAGTCTGAAGAGCCATTAGATGCTGATGATTGGCTGCAAACCATGGAGAACAACCTGGAAGTTGCAGGAGAGGAAGCTAACGAGAAAGTTCTGTTCGCTACCCACTATCTGGCCGGAGATGCAAGAGCATGGTGGAACAGCGTTCACACCATGAATGGAGGACAACTGATGGCTTGGGATGAATTCAAACTCAAGTTCAGCCAAACCCATGTGCCACCAGGTTTGATTCTACGGATGAGAGATGAATACAAAAAGCTTAATCAAGGAAGAATGACTATGCTAGAGTACCATGATAGATTCCTATCTCTGTCAAGGTATGCCCCTGATGAGATCAGCACTAAGGCCAAGAAGAAGGAGAGATTCCCGAATGGTCTGCATGATGCGATGCAAACAGCGTTAATCAATATCCCATTTGCTGATATTGAAGCCTTACTGGACTCTGCCATTCAAATGGAAGGAAAGATCAACCAAGCTAATGATAACTGCAAGCGTCGCATGATGCATCAACCAGGAACCCACCATACACCAAAGTATCGCCACAACCCATCTCCAGGATTTGCCCCAAGAACCAACAGACCCCCGATGAATCGTCCGACCTATCCCAACCGTGGAAACCCAAGGCCCGGAGGAAACCACAACAACCCCGGCAACCCCAGCAATTTCAACCGTGCATCGCCTAAGTTCAACAACAACAATGTCACCACCAACACCAACACTGCCCCAAGGACTGGAAGCAATGCTATGCCTGTTGCAGCAAAGGACAAGTCTCAGGTGACTTATTATGAATGTGGAACCAAGGGTCACTATTCCAAAGAGTGCCCCAAGAAGAATGCCGCAGCCCCCAATGCAAATGCCCCAGCTCAGCAGCAACGTCGTGTTCAGCCCGGAAGAAGGTTTGCCCCAGGGAACTCACTCAACCACAACGGTTGTCTCTTTCTCATGCATGCGGAAGAAGCCCAAGAAGAGCCCGATGTGGTGCTGGGTATGTTTTCTGTTAACTCAGTACTTGCAAGAGTGTTGTTTGATTCTGGAGCATCACACTTGTTTGTTACCGAAGAATTTGCATGCACTGGTAATATTCAACCCACCAAATTGAAGCATGTTATGATAGTTCAAATATCTGGTTCAACCACCAAAGCTAGACAAATTTGAAAGGCCGTGCCTATCCGAATCCATGGCATAGATTTTTATGCTAATCTAATAGTACTCGGAACTAAAGGTTTGGAAGTAGTACTAGGAATGGATTGGATGTCCAAACATAAAGGATTAATCGACTGTGCCAAGAAAGCCATAACCATGACCAGTACAGCCGGAATATCAGTAGAGCATGTATCTGGAACCTTTCCCCGTCAATTCAAAGGCAACAAGATTATAGCCCAGTCAACCCTTGACCAAGTCTGTATAGTCTGTGAATACCCCGATGTATTTCCAGATGTTTTGCCCAGTATGCCCCCAGATCGAGATATCGAGTTTATCATTGAACTAATCCCTAGAACCGGACCCATAGCCCAGAGACCGTATAGCATGAACCCATCTGAACTAGTGGAGCTAAAGAAACAAGTGGATTCTATGCTGGAGATTGGATTGATCCAACCAAGTGCGTCGCCTTGGAGATCGCCTGTCTTGTTTGTGGACAAGAAGGATGGAGGTAACCGTTTATGTGTGGATTATCGTAAGTTCAATGATGTCACCATCAAGAACAAGTACCCGTTGCCAAAGATAGAATACCTGTTTGACTAGTTGACTGGTGACAAAGTGTTTTCTAAGATTGATCTTAGAACTAGCTATCACCAAGTCAAGATTCGCGCAGAGGATATTTCAAAGACTGCCTTTACCACCAGATATGGATTATATGAGTATATTGTCAACGTCCTTTGGATTAACCAATGTCCCCTCTTATTTCATGAATCTCATGAATAAAAAATTTATGGACTTCCTGGATAAGTTTGTCGTTGTTTTCATCGATGACATTCTGATCTATTCCAAATCATAAGAAGAACATGAGCTACACCTAAGGACCATCCTTGGAACCCTTAGAGAGCATCAGCTGTATGCCAAGTTTAGCAAATGTAAATTCTGGTTACAGGAGGTAGGATTCCTCGGACATATCGTACCAGCCGAAGGAATTGGCGTTGACCCTGCAAAGGTGAAGGATGTGGATGATTGGAAAGCCCCAACTACTCAAACCCAAGTTCGTGCATTTCTCGGATTAGCGGGATACTACCACAAGTTCATAGAAGGATTCTCGAGTATCGCAAGACCCATGACCCAATTGCTAGAGAAGGACAAGAAGTTTGAATGGACGGACAAGTGTGAAGCAAGTTTTCAAGAACACAAGAGGAGATTGATTTCAGCCCCAATCTTGATCATGCCAGATATTACGAAGCCATTAGATGTGTATTGTGACGCATTCAAGATCGGTCTCGGATGTGTGTTGATGCAAGAAGGCAAATTTATATCGTATTTGTCCCGACAACTGAAATAGCATGAACATAGAACTAGCAGCCGTAGTTCTAGCCCCGAAGACATGGAGGCATTATCTTATGGAAAACCGTTGTTAGATTTATTCGGATCACAAGAGCCTGAAGTATATATTCACTCAGAAGGAGCTGAATATGAGGCAGAGAAGATGGATTAAGCTAATCAAGGACTATGATCTAGACATTCACTATCACCCCGGTAAAGCCAATGTGGTAGCAGATTCCCTTAGCAGATTGTCGTGCCGCTTGAACTCCATGATTCTGAAGGAGCAACCAAGTTTGCACGAGGAGATGGAGGATTTCGGAATGGAATTAGTAAGTGAAGGATTTTTGGCTAGCATAGAACTTCAACCCACTTTGATCAATCAGATCAAGGAGGCTCAGAAAGGAAATGCTAGTATCGATGGAATCAAACGTTGTATCGGTACAGGCAAAGTACCCGGATTTACCGAGGATGAAGAAGGAGTTCTGTGGTACAAAGGACATCTCTGTGTACCAACAGATTCAGAGTTGAAATAAATTATTTTGAAAGAGGCCCATGATACTCTTTATTCTATCCACCCAGGAGGAACGAAGATGTACCATGATTTGAAGGAGCTATTTTGGTGGCATAAGATGAAGAGAGAAATCGGAAGCTATATCGCCAAGTGTGATATTTGTCAGAGAGTCAAGGCGGGACATCAAAGACCCGCAGGACTGTTGCAACCACTGCAGATTCTAGAATGGAAATGGGATTCAGTTGGAATGGACTTTATCACCGGTTTGCCTACTTCTAGTAGAGGAAATTACTCTATTTGGGTCATAGTTGATAGATTGTCCAAGATAGCCCATTTCTTACCAGTCAAGAGTACCTACCAGACTTCGAAGCTAGCAGAGTTATACATCGCTAGAATCGTCAGTTTGCACGGAGTCCCCAAGAACATTGTATCGGATCGAGGAACTCAGTTTACCTCGAGGTTCTGGAAGAAAGTCCAATAAGGTTTGGGAACCCGACTAGATTTCAGCACCACGTATCACCCTCAGACCGATGGACAAATGGAGCGAGTAAATCAAATACTCGAAGATATGTTGAGAGCATGTGTGCTAGAGTATGGATCTAAATGGGAAGACTGTCTGCCGTTCGCAGAATCTTCTTACAACAACAGTTATCAAGCTAGATTGCAAATGGCCCCATTTGAATTCATGTATGGAAGGAAGTGTCGTACCCCTTTGAACTGGTCGGAAGTAGGAGATAGTCAGATTTTTGGACCCGACATCCTACGAGAAGCAGAAGAGGAAGTTCACAAGATCCGTGAGCACCTCAAGAACGCCCAGTGAAGAAAGAAGAGTTATGCCGACAAGATACGTCGAGACATCGCTTTCAATATCGGAGATTTTGTGTACCTCAAAGTGTCGCCTTTGAAGGGAATGCAGCGTTTCTATCTCAAAGGAATGTTAGCCCCCAGATATATCGGACCTTTCAAGATTCTGAATCATCGAGGAGAAGTATCGTATCAATTGGAACTTCCAGAGGAGATGTCAGCAGTACATAATGTGTTCCATATATCATTGCTTCGCCAATGCCTTGAAGTCCCGGAGAAGACTGAAGTTTCAAGAACATTGATCACCGGACCATAGATATCAACGATGACCTGACATACCCCGAAGTACCCATCTGTATTTTGGAGGAATCTATTAGGACCACCAGGACCCAAAGCATCAAGTTTCTCAAGATTCAGTGGAGTAACCACACTGAAGAAGAAGCTACCTGGGAGCAAGAAGCGCACATCAAGACGGAGTTTCCCGATCTTTTTCATTCCTAGTTTTCTTCTTTCTTCTTTCTCAAATATCGGGACGACATTTTGTTTAAGGAGGGAAGGTTTGTAACATCCCAAAAATGTTGAACAATAATTATCAAATTCCAATCACCAAAATTAGGGTTAACAAAAACTTTGGTTAATCAAATCGATATGAATGCATGTGTGTATGTGATAATTGTGTGAATGAATGAATGGACTTGTGTGATTGATCTAAATAGCAAGAAATGGCTTAAAGGTGAAAAAAACATCATCTAAAACATTTCAAAGCAACAAAAAATCAAGAGAAAATCAAAAACAAAACAAACAAAGCAAATGGTCATTTTTGCCAATCTTGCTCACTAGGCCACTTTGAGTGTTTCTAGTCCAAGATTTCAAACGGAAACTTTTCCATTTCTTTTCACCCCTTGCAAGACCAAGTAAAAGTGAATCAAAGCCCACCTTTCAAACTTGTAGAAACACCTGGCAACTTGATTCAAATCACATTTCAAAATTGAATCTGATTCATATGTGAAGATCACCCCTTTTTCAAAAACCAACCAAACCAATTCCACTTCACCAATCCCACTAACCAGAGACTCCCTAGCATTTAACCAAGACACCCACCAAGTTTGAATCCAAAATTGAAGTTTGAATCTCTTGAGACCATTTCATCAAACACCTTGTAATCACCAAAGCAACAAACTGTAGGGTTCGCAGCATAGAAAACAAATTGTTTCCTACGATGGGAACTATGTACCAAGATCTATCTACTATATACAAACAACGGACGGATGTATATCCGTAGAGAACATACCCTTGAAGACCGACAAAGCTTAACAAGTTCAACTCGTGGTTGATATAGACGATGTCTTGCCGATCTCAAGATCGAAAGGAAGTCCTAGCGCCGCAAATCAGCAGCGCATCCGTGCTCGCACACACGTTCGAGGCACCGAGCAACCTCCGCCTCCTCGCTCCAGCGATGCAGCGGAAGCACAACTCTTTCTTTCCGAATAGCCACCGGGAACATGTATCTTGCTAGTCCGAGACCATGGGGGATAAATTCTAGAGGGGGGAGAGATCCTTCACGAGGAGGTGTGAGAGACAAGTGAGGAGGGGGGCTCCTTTTATAGGAGGAGGGGGGACCCCAAGGGGGTGGCCGGCGCATGGGGCTGCCCCCTTGCCCTCCCATCTTCATGTGGGTGGGCACTCCACTCACAAAATTCCTTTAAATTCCCTCCACTCAAAAGTCCACTCAAATTCCCATTAAATTTCCACCAAATTTAATGCAAACTCTCATTAAATAAAACTCTTTTATTTTATTCAGAATTTTGTCAATTACTTTAATGACAAACATTCACAAATAACCCCTTGCTAGAATTCCATTTCACATGCATAACCACTTTATGCAATTTCACCCGAAAACCTGTTTCGGTATCTAGTGAAATAAATTCCTGCGCTTGTTTATTCTTTCGGCATGAAACATTTGCTCCAATTGGATGTCGGTGTCTCTTAAGTGTGTCACCCTACGGTTCGTGAATAATGCGGACATGATCGAGACCCCTCTCGGATCAATAATCAGAAGCGGGATCTGGAGACCCATACTGACTCCCACACATTCAACGATGACTTTCTTGTGATCGTCAGAACCTTTTACGCTAGTATCTTAATCCCTTTGTTTCACGATATATTACATGTCCGAGATTCGATCATCGGTATCTCCATACCTAGTTTGATCTCGTTACCGACATGCATTCTTTTCTTGTTCCCGTGATATATCATTCTAGTGATCAAATCACTTGCTTGCAAGCTAATCAATGTGATACCACCGAGAGGGCCCAGAGTATATCTATCCGTTATAGGGATGAACAAATTCCACTCTCGATCCATGAGCCTCAACATAACACTTTATTAGTTCTGAATCCATCTTTATAATCACCCTGTTACGGTGTGACGTTTGATGTTATCAAGAAACTCTTCCGATGTTAGTGATTGACATGATCTCATGGTCTAAGGATTAGGATCACTTCGTAAGTTGTTATAGTAATATAAACTCAATGACTTTGATCGTAATGCTATACTTTGGATGAATGTTCATCACACCATTACACTAATGTTGTGATCCCGTTATTAACAACATCCAATGTCCTTGATCAGGAAACCTTGATCATCTTGTTAATCAACGAGCTAGTTTATGAGAGAGGCATAACTAGGAACTTTCTGTTTGTTTATTAAACACACATGTATTAACGTTTCCGTATTAATACAATTATAGCATGCAAAATAAACATCTATCATATACTTGGAATACACATAATAAACACTTTATTATTGCCTCTCAGGGCATATTCCCTTCAGTCTCCCACTTGCACTAGAGACAATAATCTAGTTACATAGTGATAAATCTAACACCCATTGAGTTCTGGTGTTGATCATGTTTTTCTATAGGGAGAGTTTTAGTCAACGGATCTGCTACATTGAGATCCGTATGTACTTTACAAATCTTTATATCTCCATCCTTGACATGTTCGCGGATGGAGTGAAACCGGTGCTTAATATGCTTGGAATGCTTGTGAGACCTTGGTTCTTTGGCATTGGCAATGGCACCATTGTTGTCACAATAGATCACCATTGGGTCCAACGCGTTTGCAACCACTCCTAGTTCGGATATGAACTCCTTCATCCAAACTGCTTCCTGAGCCGCTTCTGAAGCAGCAACATATTCAGCCTCCGTTGTTCATCCCGCTACCACAGGTTGTTTGGAGCTCCTCCAACTAACCGCTCCGCCATTCATGAGAAAAATGTATCTAGATTGAGACTTAGAGTCATCCGGATCGGTGTCAAAGCTAGCGTCAACATAACACTTAGCGACGAGCTCTTCTTCACCTCCGTATACAAGAAACATATCTTTAGTTCTTCGTAATTACTTAAGGATATTCTTGACCGCTATCCAGTGTTCCGAACCTAGATCCGATTGGTACCTACTAGTAAACTAATAGCATGTGCCACATCCGGTCTTGTACATAGCATGGCGTACATTATAGAGCCTATGGCTGAAGCATAGGGGACTTTGTCCATTATCTCTCTTTCTTCCGCCGAAGCCGGACTTTGAGTATTACTCAATGTCTTGCCTTGCAACATAGGTAAGAACCCCTTCTTACTTCCATCCATTTTAAACTTCTTTAAAATCTTATCAAGGTATGTACTTTGCGATAGCCCTATTAGGCGCCTAGATCTATCTCTATAGATCTTTATGCCTAATATGTATGACGCTTCACCTAGGTCCTTCATTGAAAATTTGTTGTTTAGATAACTTTTAACACTGTTTAAAAGATCTATATCATTTCCGATCAATAATATGTCATCCACATATAATATCAGAAATGCCACATTGCTCCCACTCACTTTCTTGTAAATACAAGCTTCTCCATAAGTTTGGACAAATCCAAACTCTTTGATCACCTCATCAAAGCGGAGATTCCAACTTCGTGATGCTTGCTTCAATCCATAGATGGATCGTTGAAGATTGCACACCTTGTTAGCATCCTTAGGATCGACAAAACCCTTTGGTTGTATCATATACAACTCTTCTTCAATATTAGCATTGAGAAACGCGGTTTTGACATCCATCTGCCATATCTCATAATCGAAATATGCAGCAATTGCTAACATAATCCTAACTGACTTTAGCATCGCTACGGGAGAGAATGTCTCATCGTAGTCAACTCCTTGAATTTGTCGAAACCCCCTTGCGATAAGTCGAGCCTTATAGACGGTCACATTACCATCAGCATCAGTTTTCCTTTTGAAAATCCATTTGTTCTCCACGGCCTTTCGGTCGTGAGGTAATTCCACCAAGTTCCAAACTTGATTTCCATACATGGATTCCATCTCGGATTTCATGGCTTCTAACCATTTGTTGCAATCCGGGCTCATCATCGCTTCTTCATACATCGCAGGGTCATCATTTTCATCAACCATGAAATTCATGACAGGATTTCCGTCCAGCTCGGGAGCTGCACGCGTCCTGCTTGACCTGCGAGGTTCGGTAGTACTCTCTTTTGGAGTTTCATGATCATTATCATTAGTTCCCTCTTCAACAGGTGGAGCCAACTCCGGAACAACTTCCGGCGCTGCGCTACTCGCCATACTTTGAAGAGAAGGTTCAATAACCTCTTCGAGTTCTATTTTCCGACTACTCACACCTTTCACGAGAAACTCTTTCTCTAGAAAGGATCCATTCTTGGCAACAAAAACCTTGCCCTCGGATCTGCGATAGAAGGAATACCCAATAGTTTCATTAGGGTATCCTATGAAGACGCATTTTTCTGCTTTGGGTTCGAGTTTATCCGGTTGAAGTTTCTTCACATAAACATCGCATCCCCAAACATTAAGACAATACAGCTTAGGTTTGTTTCCAAACCACAATTCATACGATGTCTTTTCAACGGATTTATATGGTGCCCGATTTAAAGTGAATGCAGCAGTTTCTAGTGCATAACCCCAAAATGACAACGGCAAGTCCGTCAGAGACATCATAGATCGAACCATATCTAATAAAGTACGATTACGACGTTCCGACACACCATTTCTCTGTGGTGTTCCGGCAGGTGTGAGTTGTGAAACAATTTCACACTCTTTCATGTGAGTGCTAAACTCATAACTTAGGTACTCACCTCCACGGTCGGACCGTAGAAATTTGATCTTTCTATTACGATGATTTTCCACTTCATTCTGAAATTCCTTGAACTTTTCAAAGGTTTCAGACTTGTGTTTCATCAAGTAGATATAACCGTATCTACTCAAATCATCTGTGAAAGTAACAAAATAACGATATCCACCTCGCGCCGACACACTCATTGGACCACATACATCAGAATGTATGATTTCCAACAAATCTGCCGCCTGTTCCATTGAACCGGAAAACGGTGTTCTAGTCATCTTGCCCATAAGGCATGGCTCACATGTATCAAACAATTCATAATCAAGTGATTCCAAAAGCCATCCGAATGGAGCTTCTTCATGCGTTTAACGCCAATATGACCTAGACGGCAGTGCCACATATATGCGGATATATCATCATTAAGTTTAATCTTCTTAGCATCAACATTATGAATATGTGTAACATTATCATCGAGATCTAAAAGAAATAAACCATTCATCATCGGTGCATGACCATAAAATATTTCATTCATATAAATGGAACAACCATTGTTCTCGGATTTAAATGAATAACCACTTCGCATCAAACACGATCCAGATACAATGTTCATGCTTAGTGCAGGCACCAGATAACAATTATTCAAGTTTATAACTAATCCCGACGGCAAGTGTAGAGGTAGCGTTCCAACGGCGATCACATCAACGCTTGATCCATTGCCGACACGCATCTTGACCTCACCCCTTGCTAGCGGTCACTTGTTCCGCAGCCCCTGATTCGGGTTACAAATATTAGCAACTGAACCGGTATCAAATACCCAGGTGCTACTGCGAGCACTAGTCAAGTACACATCAATAATATGTATATCATATATACCTTTGTTTGCCTTGCCGGCCTTCTTGTCTGCCAGATACTTGGGGCAGTTGCGCTTCCAGTGGCCAGTCCCCTTACAATAGTAGCACTCGATATCAGACTTAGGTCCAACTCGGGGTTTCTTTTCAGGCACGGCAACAGGCTTGCCGCCCTTACTTCCCTTCCGTTTTCCCTTCTTGTCTTTCTTGAAACCAGTGTTCCTATCGATCATCAACACTTGATGTTCCTTTTTGATCTCCACTTCTGCAGTTTTAAGCATTGACAGAAGCTCGGGGAGAGACTTCTTCATGCCTTGCATATTATAGTTCATCACGAAGCTCTTATAGCTAGGTGGCAGAGACTGCAGAACACGATGGATGCCTAAGTCAATGGGAATCGATATTACCAAAGACACAAGCTTATCGGCGTAACCCGACATCTTGAGTACATGCTCACTAACGGAGCTGTGCTCTTCCATCATGCAGCTAAACAACTTTTCTGAAGCGTTGTAGCTCACTACAACAGCATGTGTGTCGAAAATCATTTTCAACTCACCCATTGTATCAAATGCATTGCCATTTTCGAAACGCTTTCGAAGTTCCGGCTCTAGCCCATACAATATGCCGCAATGAACTAAGTTGTGGTCCTCCTGACGAGTCTGATAGACATTCTTCTCCTCGTCCGGGGCATCATCAAAAGGTGGGGGGCCTAACGGCGCTTCTAGCACATATTGCTTTTGTGCAGCAGAGAGGAGAATCCTCAAATTCATGGCCCATTCGGTAAAGTTGCTACCGTTCGTTGCTAGTTTCTCTTTCTCCATGAACACATTGAAATTAAAAGCAGGTGGTGCCATCTACAACAAAATTTGTAAAGTTTAGACTAAGTGTATGATAGATTGAGTTCAACTAATCCATATTACGAATGAACTCCCACTCAAAAACGACATCCCTCGTGCCTTTTTGGTGATTACATGAACCAAATCCACTATACCAAGTCCGATCATCACGTGAGTCGGTATAGCTTCAAAGGCGAGCATCAAATGGGCATCATATCAACTATATGACTCATGCTTAACCTTTCGGTCCGTATTCCGAGGCCATGTCTGTACATGCTAGGCTCGCCAAGTTAGAACCTTAGTATTCGCGTGTGTAACTGTTTTACACCCGAAATATGGTCGTGGATCCAAGAACACCCGATCATCACGTGATGTCTTGGAGCGACGAAACATAATCGGTGCATACTAAAGGAAGAACACATTCTTATCTTGATATTTAAAAGAGGGATCATCTTATTATGCTAACAAAGTGCTAAACAAACAATATAAGATGCTATCAAACATCACATGTTTATTAGTGAAATGTTATGGTTCCCGCATATGATCTCTATCATGTGCATCGTGGTATGATCACTATCATACTTATATGTGTAAATCCAAGGTCTATGGAGTTTACACGCTATGTGTGTTGTAAGAGTATCATCTCATACTTCTACTTACAACACTACCATATCATAACACTAGCCCAGCAACAATCTAAACTAGACGCCTCTAATTTATCCATTGCAAGTTTTACGTGGCTTAGGGCTTTCGAGATAGAACCGTTCTTACCTACGAACATGAACCACAACGAGGATAATCAAGTTGTTGAAAACTCGCTTGCAAAATAGATATTGACTATAGTAGGAGAGACAGACACCCGCTAGCCACTTATGCAAACTAGTTGCATGTCAAGCGTGGAACAGGTCTCATGTGCGAGGACATGTAAAGTTTGCCTGGGCCGCTTCATCCCACTATGCCACCAATATCCAAAATTACAACAAAGGAGCAACAACATGATCATCATCGCCCACATACTCATATGTGTACTACCCGTGTAAAGCATCTACGCATAGATCCGGCTCTGATACCACTGTAGGGTTCGCAGCATAGAAAACAAAATTTTTCCTACGATGGGAACTATGTACCAAGATCTATCTACTAGATACAAACAACGGACGGATGTATATTCGTAGAGAACATACCCTTGAAGACTGACAAAGCTTAACGAGTTCAACTCGTGGTTGATGCAGACGATCTCTTGCCGATCTCAAGATCGAGAGGAAGTCCTAGCGCCGCAAATCAGCAGCGCATCCGTGCTCGCACACACGTTCGAGGCACCGAGAAACCTCCGCCTCCTTGCTCCAGCGATGCAGCGGAAGCACAACTCTTTCTTGCCGAATAGCCACCGGGAACATGTATCTCGCTAGTCCGACACCATGGGGGATAAATTCTAGAGGGGGAGAGAGATCCTTCACGAGGAGGTGTGAGAGACAAGTGAGGAGGGGGGCTCCTTTTATAGGAGGAGGGGGGGACCCCAAGGGGGTGGTCGGCGCATGGGGCTGCCCCCTTGCCCTCCCCTCTTCATGTGGGTGGACACTCCACTCACAAAATTCCTTTAAATTCCTTCCACTCAAAAGTCCACTCAAATTCCCATTAAATTTCCACCAAATTTAATGCAAACTCTCATTAAATAAAACTCTTTTATTTTATTCAGAATTTTGTCAATTACTTTAATGACAAACATTCACAAATAACCCCTTGCTAGAATTCCATTTCACATGCATAACCACTTTATGCAATTTCACCTGAAAACCTGTTTCGGTATCTAGTGAAATAAATTCCTACGCTTGTTTATTCTTTCGGCATGAAACATTTTCTCCAATTGGATGTCGGTGTCTCTTAAGTGTGTCACCCTATGGTTCGTGAATAATGCGGACATGATCGAGACCCCTCTCGGATCAATAATCAGAAGCGGGATCTTGAGACCCATACTGACTCCCACACATTCAACTATGACTTTCTTGTGATCGTCAGAACCTTTTATGCTAGTATCTTAATCCCTTTGTTTCACGATATATTACATGTCCGAGATTTGATCATCGGTATCTCCATACCTAGTTTGATCTCGTTACCGACATGCACTCTTTTCTCGTTCCCGTGATATAACATTCTAGTGATCAAATCACTTGCTTGCAAGCTAATCAATGTGATATCACCGAGAGGGCCCAGAGTATATCTATCCGTCATCGGGATGAACAAATTCCACTCTCGATACATGAGCCTCAACATAACACTTTATTAGTTCTGAATCCATCTTTATAATCACCCTGTTACGGTGTGACGTTTGATGTTATCAAGAGACTCTTCCGGTGTTAGTGATTGACATGATCTCATGGTCTAAGGATTAGGATCACTTCGTAAGTTGTTATAGCAATATAAACTCAATGACTTTGATCGTAATGCTATACTTCGGATGAATGTTCATCACACCATTACACTAATGTTGTGATCCCGTTATTAACAACATCCAATGTCCTTGATCAGGAAACCTTGATCATCTTGTTAATCAACGAGCTAGTTTATGAGAGAGGCATAACTAGGAACTTTCTGTTTGTTTATTAAACACACATGTATTAACGTTTCCGTATTAATACAATTATAGCATGCAAATAAACATCTATCATATACTTGGAATACACATAATAAACACTTTATTATTGCCTCTCAGGGCATATTCCCTTCACAAACATCAAACACTATTAGGAGCAGTGATTTTGGCCTAACTTGTTCCCTCTATAGCTCACACTACACTCTCACTAGATGATCTAGCTCAATTAACAAGCTTTAGCACCACTGTGTGCATGCCATAGGCATCAATGGTGACCATGCCGAGTCTAACTTTCCACCCCCATGTCGAAAGCAAGCTAGGCGAAGCACCAAGCCTAGCAAGCATGTCTGGGACACTCTCCACCGTCCACCGCCACCCCTTGTCGAAGCCTCAAGCGCAGCCAGCCCCTGGACCACACAGCCCGAGCATGCCAAGCCTCTCTGCGAGCGAGCCGAGAGCGCGCCAGAGCTACAACCGCGACACACACCCACAGACTGCGCGCCGCCCTTGCCGCTTACATGCATGATCACCACTGCCCCAACAACACCGTAGACATGCACGTTCGCCGCCGCACGGACCTTAGATGTTGTGCGCCATTAAAACCACCGTCGGACCCGCTCGGAGCACCGTGACGTTCCAACCATTTCGCACCGCTCTACGCCGCATAGCCATGCCGTTGAGCTTCACCAGGGATCACAGCACCACCCCCTATCATCACCCATGCCTTTAGCTCGCTGTGCCGATGACCACGACAAGCTCATCCTGCGCCCATCGGTCCCCTTCAGGCACTATAAATAGAGGCCACCCCAGCACAAATTCTTCACACCATCTCACTCCCTCTCTCTCAGAAGCACCCCACCTTACTCCCGGAGCAAGGCGAGCAGCGCATCGCCGGAATTTGGCCGGAGTCTGCCGCTTCTAGAGGAGAAAGGCGACGTTGATTGGAGTCGCCCAGGAGGAGCTGTCGGTACCAGGAGGATTGCCATCGTCGACTTCGTCATTCTCCCCCATCGCCGACCATTGCCTGAGCCCCGGTGAGCCTCCCACGACCCCCCGCGCTAGGGTTTTGTCTTGCCGGCATTGCTCGACATGGATGATGAACCGCAGCCGTAGGATTAGAGCTTGATCGTGTGGTCCACATCCCCCCATACCGCTTCGCACCCCTCTGTCTCACTGACGAGTGGGGACAGCCACTTAACCAGCCCGCGCGCGCTGTGAGTTGTGGGCCGGCCCAGTTAACCTCCCGCGCGACCCAATAATTCAAATTTAGGTTTATTCTTTTAGTTTCAAACTCAGTTCTATATCTAGATTCAAAAATCAACCCAGCTCTATTCACTGAACCAAAATGCATGAAACCAATTTTGTTAGAAAGATACTGGAATGCTTAATCCAAGCCCGTTGGATTCAAACCAATTGGATGTGTGGACCAGCAATAGTAAAAATAACAAGGCAGAAGATTTTCTGCATTCAAACATTTTTCAAAATTTAACCATAAAAGCTTTTGAGTTGATTCCAACTCTCAAAAATCACATTTAACCATACCTATCAAAAAATATAAAAATATATAGGTTTACTTGCAGAAATAATGGACAAGTAATAAAAGAATGCCCCATAGGAATTTCTATTTCACTTTATTTAATTAAAATAAAGGTTAAACCTTATTAAATTGTGACACCAATTTAAATCACATTCCCATGTACTGAAATATGTGGTGATGACATGTGTTAACATGATCCCATGTTTTAGTTGGAGAATATTAAATCTTAAATAGTTTTTCAATGAGTAGTTTTAAAACTATTTGCCTTAATGATTGTGATGATCCTATATCATCTAGTGAAAACCTTGGTGTGACAAATAGAAATAGTTAAGTATTATTTGGTGATTGTGTACCTCGTATTTATTTATAGATGCTAGTACCGACCAAGGATACGAGGAGGAAGAAGGATAATACGAAGAGGAAGCTGAGGAGAACTTCAACCACTGCTCTGCAAAAGGCAAGCTTATACTAATATCTTAGCAAGCTACTGAATAAGCAAGCCTATACTTGCAAACTTGCAAGCCTCACTATAAAAATTGACTTAGCAAGTTAATCCTTGCATGCTTACCTTACTTGATACCCAATCCTACTTTTACTTACAAGCTTAGTATTTTATTTATTTATCAAAGATTTCTATTAGTGTTTACTTAGGGACTTGTAGAGTCTAGATAGATGTTTAAGGGTAGCATAAAGAGAATAAAACTTGGCCTAAGTTAGATAATCTTGATGTCATCCTGAGGCATGAGATTGAACTTAGTTCATTCACACATGTTTACCACCCCTCATTAGTGTTTACCCTCACTTGTAGATGCTAGTGCTAAGCATAAAACTTGATCAACTTTACATGGGAATACTTGGTGAAAATGGTTATGAAAACGTTAGAATGATGAGTCATTCTACTGAAATGTTTTGACATGTGTTCTTGAACACCAGATGATTTTGATGATGAAAATGTTACGGCATGAGCCTTAGCCCTTTATAAAACTGATGGTTGTCTGGATGCGATACCATTCCAATTTTATCGTACAACCATAATACCCAAAATTTGGGTAGGGCTTGACTAGAAATTTATATACCTTAGTATGGGTTCCCTTGCGGCCAAGGTTTGAGCTCAGGCTACCTTGAGAATATTGTCCACCTGTGCAGTTCCCAAGATGACAGTTGGTCATGGTTGGGAGGCCAAACTCATAGGAGAGGTGCCTATACTAGGGCGAGTAATTGAAAGGTTAGGATTGATTATCCGCATACTAAGTATGGTGAATTCAAGATTTGTTCCTGACGGATGTATCAAATGTTGTTGTGAAAGTGTACCACCTCTACAGAGTGTCAAACTATTCGAATAGCCGCGTCCGTGGTTATGGACAGTTGGAGTGGCCATACTGTTCTGTCGTTAGATGTTTTCAAAATGACTTATGAAATGATTTATGACTTTGACTTGACCACAATAGATTTGTGATCTGAAATTCAAGTTCCCACTTTGGTGTTATCAAACTTTCAACTAGCTTTCTTTGCTTCTGAACTCAGTAGAGATAAATATGGTTTTTTTGCAAAACAACCTAGAGCTTAGTATTTCCTACTCAAAACCACCTCACTTGTTAGTATTAGTTTGCGAGTACTTAAAGAGTACTCATGGCTTTGTCCCTGGATATTCCCATGGCCATACTTTGAAGAAGAGTATCAGTAGGACGGACAATAGGAAGGTTACGACAACTAGGATCATCTCCCATCGTCAGCAGTGCCTGTGACCATGAAGATGGAGCTTCACCTATGCTAGCGTTATTATTATGTTACTCCGATGCTTGAATTGTATTAAGAACTGGATCATGAGATCCTTATTTCTGTAAGACCTTATGTATCGTTTGTAATGGATGATGTACTATGATATCCCAATCTTTTATATTATTCTGATGTATGGTAATCCTGGGATTGCGATGTATGGCATAACAACCATCTGAGATTAAAAATCTGGGTGTTGACATAAATTCCTGTGCTTTCTTTTTTCTTTCTCTGGCATATTATTTGCTCCAAATGGTGTCGGTATTCTTTAAGTGTGTCACCCTACGGTTCGCGAATAATGTAGACATGATCGAGACCCCTCTCCGATCAATAATCAGCAGCGGGACCTGGAGATCCATACTGACTCCCACGTATTCAACGATGACTTCTGTGATCGTGCGAACCTTATACGCATGTAACTCAATCCCTTTGTCTCGCGATATATTACATGTCCAAGATTCGATCATCGGTATATCCATACCTAGTTTGATCTCGTTACCGACATGTACTCTTTTCTTGTTCCGTGATATAACATTCTAGTGATCAAATCACTTGCTTTCTAGCTAACTAATGTGATATCACCGAGAGGGCCCAGAGTATATCTCTCTATCATCGGGATGGACAAATTCCACTATTGATCCATGAACCTCAACATAGCTCCTTCATAGCACTGAACCCATATTTATAATCACCACGTTATGGTGTGACGTTCGATGTTATCAAGATACTCTTCCGGTGTTAGTGATTGACATGATCTCATGGTCTAAGGACTAAGATTACTTTGTATGATGTTATAGCAATACAAACACAATGACCTTGATCGTAATGCTATACTTCAGATGAATGTTCATCACACCATTCCAATAATGTTGTGACCTTGTTATTAACAACATCCAATGTCCATGATCAAGAAACCTTTAATCATCTTGTTAATCAACGAGCTAGTTTATAAGAGAGGCGCAACTAGGAACTTCCTTTTTGTTTATTAAACACACATGTATTAACGTTTCTGTATTAATACAATTATAGCATGCAAAATAAACATTTATCATAAATAAGGAATACGATATTAACCACTTTATTATTGCCTCTCGGGCATATTTCCTTGAGTCTCCCACTTGCACTAGAGACAATAATCTAGTTTATAAACGTTGCGTATTGAACACCTATCGCTTTCTGATGTTCCGTATACACAATTACAAGTGGTTAACAGAATCTACAGATCTGATGCTTTTAGATCTGTGTGTATTTGCATGTCTTTGCGTCTCCACACATCACCCATTTCTCTAATGAGATGGCATTGTATAAATTTGGTGTTTTGGTGAGACCTTTAGTTCCTTGGGGTTAAATCATGTCGATACTATTGTCGTATAATATATCTCTAGTGTTAGCCCGTTGCGAACCACACCTTAGTTTGGTAACAAACTACTTGACACAAATTCCCTCCTTTGCTGGTACTATAGCATTCATATACTTAGCCTTTTGTTGTAGTATCCGTCACAATGTCTTAACTTTGGAATTCATCCACATCCATCATGGAATCTCCTTTCCATTACATTGTTCCACCCATAGTTTAAATTGAGATAAACTTAATTTGTATCTTATGACAAGACTAATATCAATGTAATGTTTTACAATGAACTATTTGTAATTGTTTGTCACCTCTAGACAAATATATTCTTAGTTCTTCCAAAAGATCATAAGAATATCCTCACTATCGTCCAATGATCATTTTATGATTCATTCTGGTATATGATCATAACACTTAGAGCATAGGACATATCTGGATATGTACATATCATGGTATGATTCATTCTGGTATATGATCAAAACATTCTTGTGATTTCACTCATCAAGTGTCAAAGCACTTGAATCTTGTTTCACTTACAAATGTCGATACACTTGAATCTTGATTCAATTCTTTTCCATGCGACAAGAAACTTTTCTCGTCGTTTCTATATTGAACTCCTTCAATATCTCATATATGTATGTTTGGCACAACCATATTAGCGTCACAACCCATCCGTGTAGACATTCATACTAAATATTCGGGTTTTACCTAAGTCTTTCATCGAAATAAAATTCTTAACCTTTGTCAATGAAAGATACATAATTTACAATCAACAAGATGTCCTCCACATAATGTATTAGAAATATGTCTCAGCGCTTCCACTTAATTTCTTGCAAATGCAAGCATCTTCATCGTCTCCAGATGAAAACTCCTTTTTCATCACGGTGAAGATTCCAACTCCGCGATGCTTACTTCAACCATTGAAGTTTGCATGCCATTTTAGCATCCTTGGAATTTCACAAAACTCTTTCGACCGTGTCTTGTACATGTCCTAGGTAACCATTCTTTTAGAAGAATTTTGTTTTGTTTATTCATCTACCATATACCAAAATTATATGTAGTGGTTGCAACATTAATCCATCCACACTAAATATCGCTATGAAAGATCAAATCTTGTCATACTGAAATCCGTGAACATTGTCGTAAAATACTTTACGACATGTCGACTATTTCATAGATGTGAAACATCCATGTCTGTTTCTTTATAGATCCAAATACGACCGATAGGTTTTTACACCTTTATAGAAATCAAGTTCAAAACTTGATTTCTCGTGTATGGAACTATCACGGATTTTATGGCTTCAATCCATTTGACGGATTTAGGGCCCATCATCGCTTCTTTTCATGTAGTATGTTCATCATTGTCAAACAATAATGATTTAATCTCAAATCTCAGTATATTTGATTCTTTATCTGACCTACTTGGTTCAATAGGAACTTAGACCTCCGTGACCACAACCTTTGAGGCACGTGAGCCATGAGCATTGTGGCTTCCTCCAGAACATTTTCCGACTGTGCGTAACTCAGTACATATAGCTAAGGTTCATTAACCTTATCAAAGTTCTATTTTCCTCCCACTTAACTTTTGCGAAAAAATCCTTTTTCAAGAAACTTCACATTTCAAGCGACAAACCCTTTTTGTCCTCGCTGTTATGGAGGAATACCTAATGGTTATTCAAAATAACATACAAAGACATGCTCATCCGACTTTGGTTGTAAACATCTTACTTATGCTTAGCATACCAAAATTTAAGAAATGACAACTTAGATTTTACCCCAAACCAGGTGTCATTTCAATGGATCAAGATGGAGCTCTTTTCAGTGTAAAAGCGGTAGTCTCTAAAGCTTTAATATTTTAAAACATAATGGCAGTTTTATAAATAACACCTTTGATCCAACCATATCAAACAAGGTTTCGTTAAAAATCTCAAACACTCCATATTCCTATGGTGTTTCGGGAGATGTAAATCTAGGTGTTTTGCTAAACTTGTAACTCAAATAAATCCCTTTATGATAAAATCATAAATCATTTATTTTCCTGTTACACTAATTTTCCACTTTATCTTGAAAGTCTTTGAACATTTTCAAATATTTCATTCTTCTTTCTCATTAAGTGAATATTCACTCAAATTTCTCGAGAAATCATATGAAGTTCAAATCCATTGCTTACGACTAGACATAATGAACTACATACATCGATATGTATAAATTCCAATAATTTAGTCGATCGTTCTTCTTTGGACTTCGAACGAAGTTTCAATTATCCCTAGGAAAGTCTGACAAGCATCATTTTATCAAATCAAAAGACTTCAAAATCCATAAAAATGGAGTTTCTTCATGTTTTATTTCCAATATAATTTAAATGGTGATGTCACTTCGTAAGTGATCTTCCAATCATTTGTCTTGCGACATGTTAACATTAGTTTTGTGGATGTGATTTCTCCAAATAGATTTGTAAATCATCCATCTTACATGGAATGCGGTAATTATTTGAACAATCTTTGTTCTCATAATACCTGATTTAATAACGATTATTAAAACAAATCTTGAAGGAAGACTTTGATGTCAACGAGAAATACGAACAACGGCTTGTTTGTTTTCAATGAACATCATGGCATATTCTCTTGCTAGTTACTTAGGCCATTGCAGTTCATGAATTGCGTCGTTCTATATGAAATTTCATACCAACCAATTCGGTATCCAATATCCAAGAACCACATTGTTTAACAAGAAAGAATACAACCATAACATGTATATCATCTATATACCTACACTATATATTTATAGTCTTTTCTTTTCTGCCAAATATATTTTATAGATTCTCTTTCAACATTTCCTTTTCCTTTTTAAAATAATCTATCAACATCAACAGTGGCGCCATCTACATGACACATAGTCCAAAGCATGTATATTCAAATACTAATACCTTTGGACTTGCACTTTGAAGTAGATCACCATCATCAAATGATCGACATTCTTTCAAAATCCATTATTTAGTAATCTTTTAGTGTAGTAAACACTTTACATACATCTTCTATTCATCCTTATCATGACGACTTTCATGATCAAGCTAATGTAGCTTATAAAGGCGAATCATGAGTATAACATTACTTTCCAAAACCCTTTTGGATGATTAGGATGTCTAGCATCTCCAACCTTTGCAAATTCTCATCCAATATGAGAACATATATTATACTCTATCATATTGCAATTAAAACATTGTTTTAGATATCATTATATCTGCCACACATGATGGTTTCTGAAACAATTCTTTTAGCTCCTAGATAAACTTGATATTAAAACAATCAAGAATCATGGAGGCAAACATGATACTTAAGATAATAACACTGGAATTGTTACTCTCGATTTAATACTAATTATTAAACTTCACATAGTAAACAGAGTTTGCTGAAAGTTTGCAATAGGACTTTAAACTTTAGATTGCACTCAACACAATATGATACCAGTTCGTAAAGTAAATATCCAAAATTCTATAGTTCTATTATCTCAATTACAACTAACCATAAAGTGGTGAACGAATGCCAATGACTACAACAAATTATGCAATTTTACTTTGATTTAATTTATGATAAATTGATTTCTACTAATCCAAATTAGAAAAGAACTCCCACTCAAAAACGACATCCCTCATGTATTTTTGGTGATTACATGAACCAAATCCACTACACCAAGTCCGATCATCACGTGAGTCGGTGTAGCTTCAAATGCGAGCATCAAATGGGCATCATATCTTTCAATGACTCATGCTTAACCTTTCGATACGTGTTTTGAGGTCATGTCTATACATGCTAGGCTATCCAAGTAAGAACCTTAGTATTCGCGTGTGTAACTATCTTACACCCGAAATATGATCGTGGATCCAAGAACACCCAATCATCACGTGATGTCTCGGAGCGACGAAACATAATCGGTGCATACTTAAGGGATAACACATTTTTATCTTGATATCTAAATGAGGTATCCTCTTATTATGCTAATAAAACGCTAAACAAGCAATATAAGATGCAACAAACATCACATGTTTATAAGTGAAATGATATGGTTCTTACACTCGATCTCCATCATGTGCATCGTGGTTATATTACTATCATACCTCTACGTGTAGGAACAAGGTCTATGGAAGTTACACGTTATGTGTGTTGTAAGAGTATCGACTTATACTTCTACTTACAACATCACCATATCATGACACTAGCCCAGCAACCATCTAAACTAGACGCCTTGCTGGGGATACGCTATATGGGTATCCTCATAGCATGTCCTCTATCCGGATAACCCGGATAGCCCACAGTTGGTAGCAAGGCCCATGGCCTGCTGGGCGTCCCAGTTAGATGGATCCAGAAGGAAGGCCCATGCCGGATAAAGGAAGGCTACGGAGGAGTCACCGACGTACCCGGAGTCTTGGAGTGCAAGACACGCTAGACTAGTAATAGCCAGTGTAGGACTCTCTAACCTGTTCCGGCTAGGACTTTTCCCTGTAACCCTAGGACCTGGCGACTATATAAGTCGGGCCTATGGGAGCCTTTAGGGAACAACCTCACATAACCTCGCATAGCGAACCAATCCCTGTAACTCGGCGTATTGCCATTATAGTGATTTATAGCAGGAGTAGGATTCCGGCACCGTCGTGGGATCTGAACCTGGGTAAGCTGTGTTACCTCGTACCTGTCAACCGTCTGCCTTCCCCCACGTCTCTAAACACGCACTGTGAGGACCCCTCCATGGCGTACTCGTCGGCAATACCATGACAGTTGGCGCCCACCATGGGGCAAGAGGTCCTTCAGGCTCTTCAGTGGGCGAGGACCAAGATCTTTGCGGGAATCAGCAAAACCATAGCCATCGTTCGTGTTCTTTTCTCCGGCAACGTTCCGATCGCCCCTCCCGATGAATTATACATCCCGACAAAAATGAACCCTACGCGATGATCGATCATCCCCATCGGAGACATCCACCTCTTCATTGGCGAAACCAACTCGGGCACTAGTTCCCTGGGAGTCGGAGAAGCATCAAGACCCGCACGGACCGCCTACGGGCAGGATACGTTCGCGGAAGGATCGATGTTAGATATCTCTTTGGAGTTTGCCAGCAAAGATCGCAAAAATTCAAGTCCCACCCGAACCGCCCCGGTGCAGGATATAATGGTGGAAGATCACTGCAAGTCCGCCGGCTTCATCCGTGCGTCTGGACAGCAGAGCTCCAAGTTCGTCGGCGTGGTTACCATCTTAGATCTAGCGCGTTGCGTTCAGAGAGAGGGAAAAAACCCCGCGATTACCTTGCCAGGTGGCTCCGTATACGAGCCGATCTAGCATACTACCCTAATGATGATGCCATGTATCACTTTGTGGAAGGACTGGACCAGGGAACGCTTCTCCGGCATTCTCTAAGGCGGCATCAAGCTTCAGAATGTCTCACCTTCGAAAGCATGGTGAACACCGTCAACAGCTACGCGGAGGTCGAGGGGCAGCTCAGGCGGAACTTGCGCTCATTGGCGGAGCGCCGCCGCCTCAGCAATCGCCACCACCGCCTTCGGCCGCCATCGCCGCAGCTGCGCCACCACCTCCAGTCATCGTCGCTGCTATTGCACCTCCACCCCCCGTCATCGAGGAAGCCTTGGCACCCTCTTACTCTGTGATTGATGCGCTATACGCCGACTTCAGTGCAGATTCGGAGGAGATAGATTTCAGTCCGGAGGAGCTAGACTCTGCCATGCAGGAGATGGAGGAGGAGTACACGCGCGACGAGCAGGCCAATAACACCGTCACGTCCCGAGAGGTGTTTGTCATCATTGGAACGGTGATGGATGAAGATCAACCGGGAAGAGCTCTTCCTACAGCTCTGGACAAAGGGAAGGGACCACCTGTTGCTGCCGACAATGATCGCGCAAAGGTCATGACCCCTCCGCCTAACCCAGTGCAACAACCGCACGAACTCAGCACCGGTCCGAGCAAAAACAACACCGCAAACTTGTCGCCTCCGGCGTCTACGTCTGCTGCTGCCCAAGTTACTCTGGCTGATAGAGTAATGTACGGCAATCTCTTCGTCGATCCCTTGACCATAGCTCCTATCTGGAACGTAACCCAACTTGAGGAGAAGCGTCAGCAACTGCTGGAGGAAGCACAGGACATCGCGGAGCAAGGCGCAAAGCTAGATCGAGATTTGGTCAACGCACAAAAATTCATAGAGAAAGCTAGAGAAATGGAGGCAGAGTACAAGACTCTGCTGCATCAGCAGAAGGCCAAGAAAGCTCCGGCTCGTTTCATCAATGATCCTGGTGTGCGGCGAAACCTAGGATGGACTCGCGCGAAGCCGGCACAATCCAAGCCATACATTGACAGTGAAGGCAGGAAGGTGATGCCCACTCCTCTCCTCAACCTCACCATCGCCAAGACCCTTCTGGAGCAGGATAGATCGCCTGAGGCGGTAGACCAGGTCTATGACCTAGTGGACAAGGAAGTGAAACAGCAGGAAAAGGCCAGCTCTTAGAGGCTTGAGTCTAACCTAGCGTTTTGCCAGTCTAGCCAGCATAAGCCGCCAGGGGACAGATTTCCTCTTGATGTTGGGTCTCAGATGGGTTCATCAGAACAAAGATGGAGGGATGCGCGGAACAGGAAGGATGCTATCCCCATATCCTCCAACCATGGAGGCAAAGCCCAACCCCGTTGCCCATCGCCACCGCCCCGCTCCCCCCGACATCGCGAAGACACCAAGGCTCTCCGTCGTACGGATATGCCCCGGCCAAGGTAGGGCGGCATCGTCATCCGCGACAGCACGGAGGAGACCCGTCATGATGGAGAGCACAACGAGGGACACAAGAGCAGGTCGCGCCATGACTCTCTATGTCCGACAAGCAATCGTGACAGGCATGAGGCGTCGCAGGAGGGTAACAGCAAGAAGGCTAACCCACAGCCACCTCTGCCTCCGTCGCCACCTAGAAGCCACCGTGGCGGAGGGGGCCCGAGTCGTTCACGCAGCCCATCCTCTGTGGACAAGAAGAAGAGAAGCCCGGAGCCATACGATGCATGCTCGCGGATAGACAAGATCCACGAGGCCCGGGAAGGACCATACCTAGGACCACGTTGCTTTGGACCTGCGATACTGTCCGTAACTTACCCCAAAGGTTTCCGGATTGACAAGACCATCAAGCCCTATGACGGAATCACCAAGCCAGCTACATGGTTGCAGGATTACGGCAACACAGTGGAGATCGTCGGGGGTAACCCCAACGTTGCCGTCAAGTACCTCCCATTGATGACTTGCTGGAGAAATCCATCTGCAATTGGTTGGACATGCAAG
Organism: Avena sativa; assembly: GCA_916181665.1. Classification (NCBI taxonomy): domain Eukaryota; kingdom Viridiplantae; phylum Streptophyta; class Magnoliopsida; order Poales; family Poaceae; genus Avena; species Avena sativa. Next base: position 172,293,205 of record OV702295.1, read on the forward strand.
AAGCGTTCACCAAGAACTTCGAGGGTACTTACAAACGTCCCTGCACTATTGGCGATCTACAGCGGTGTGTGCAAGAGAAATACGAGATATCTCGCGCCTACCTCTCCCGCTGGCTGGATATGAAGAATTCCTGCGAAGGAGTGCATGCTCAGACTGCCAAGGCCGCCTTCATCGATGGGTTGGAAAGGGGCACGTTGCTCCGAAATAAGCTGAAGCGCTTGCAGGACAATCACCAGCTAGACTTGAATCAGACGATTTAGTTGGCCAGTGAGTTCGCAGCTGCTGATGATGATGCTCGCGGATCTCTGCCGGCAACGGCCGTTTCAACTCAAGCTCGGAGGAACAACAACACAAAGCAGAAAACCGCACCAAAAGAAAAGCAAACTCCCGACATGGTCGCTATGACCTTCGCGGGACGAGGTGATGGCGGACAATGTAGCCGAGGACGAGGATCTGGTCGTGGGCAGCAGCGAGGAAGTGAAACTACCTCGACAGCGCTCTGCGTTCCCCAAACCTACGAAGAGTACCGTGATATGCCGTGCCTCGTACACCTCGATGTCAACGGCAAGGCCACCCACACCAATTGACACTGCAAGTTCGTCAACGACCTCAAGGAGGACCCAGAGTCCGGCTACAAGCAAAGTCGGAAGAACAGACCTTGAGGAAAGGGGAAGGAGAAGAAGAAGGAGGAGTCTAAGGATTCAAGTGACATGGACGAGGACATTGACCGCAAGCACACCGCCAAGAGCGACGGCAAAGTCAAGAACCCCTTCGAGAAGAAGGCGGCAGTTTTCCATACTTTCCTTGGCACCCCCACCGTCCGACAACAGAAAACCTCCATGAGGATACTAATGGCTACTCTACCCCCAGTTCCCCAGTTCATGCGCTAGTCGGAGATTCCAATTACTTGGGACAGGAAGGATCACCTAGACCTCATCCCTAGGGAGAACCAATACGCCATGGTCATCAACCCCCTGATTGACGGCAATGAGTTCACCAAATGTATGGTGGATAGTGGAAGCATCATCAACATCATGTACCTGGATATGCTACAAAAGATGAAAATGACGGAGGCAAACCTAAGGCGGACCAACACCATCTTCCACGGCGTAGTTCCTGGTCAGGAGGCTCGGTCCCTTGGGTGCATCACACTTCAGGTAGCCTTTGGCGATGTTAATAATTACCGCCAAGAGCGCATGACCTTCGAGGTGTTCCCCTTCAAGAGCATGTACCACGTCATATTCGGCCGCGACATATTCCACACCTTCATGGCCAAGCCATGCTTCGTCTACAACAAACTCAAGTTACCCGGACCAAATGGTGTCATCACCATATCCGAAAACTTTGCCAAAGCTAGGGACTACGAGATTGGAGAAGCAGCCTACGCGGAAGCTATCCTCTACAGCAAAGAATTCAAGGAGATCCAGAGCAAGATCGATGCCTCGGATATGCCCGCGTCAAAGAAAAGATTTCTGACTCCGCTCCAGCATTCAAGGCCACCATCGAGACCAAGCCGGTGGAAATTGTGGTAGGCGATGCCTCCAAGACCACCGCCATCGGGACGAACCTAGATCCCAAATAGGAAAGCACGCTCGTCGAGTTCCTCCGTGAGAATAAGGACGATATCTTTGCCTGGCAACCTGCCAACATGAAAGGTGTACCTAGGGAACTTGCCGAGCACAGCTTGAACATTGATCCAAAATGTAAACCAGTGAAGCAACCTCTACGATGCTTTGGAGATGAGAAGAGACGCACCATAGCAAAGAGATAGCTAGGTTACTTAAGGCTAATTTTATCCGAGAACTCCTTCACACCCAATGGGTGGCCAATCCTATACTTGTCCCAAAAAAGGGAACCAAAGAATTAAGAATGTGTGTTGATTACACCGGCTTGAACAAAGCATGCCCCAAAGATCTGTTTGCTTTGCCTCGCATTGACCAAGTCATTGACTCGACGGCTGGCTCGGAACTTTTGTGTTTTCTCGATGCATACTCAGGATACCACCAGATAAAGATGAGCAAGTCGGACCAATTGGCCACTTCGTTCACTACACCCTATTGCACGTTTTGCTATGTCACGATGCCCTTCGGGCTGAAAAACGTAGGTGCTACCTACCAGCGGACACTGCAATGTTGCCTGCATGATCAAATTGGTCGGAACGTTCATGCCTATGTGGACGATATAGTGGTGATGTCTAGAAAGTCAAATGAGTTAATCTCCGACTTAAAAGAAACCTTTGATGATCTCCGAAAATACAACATGATGCTTAACCCTAAGAAGTGCGTCTTCGGGGTTCCAGCCGGCAAATTGTTGGGTTTCATCATTTGGAATCGAGGTCAACCCAGAGAAAATCAAGGTCATCTTAAACATAAACCGTTCGACATGCCTAAAGGACATACAATGACTAACAGGTTGTGTTGCAGCAGTTAATCTGTTCGTCAGCCGACTTGGAGAGAAGTCTCTACCGCTATACTGTTGGAGATATGCCCTAGAGGCAATAATAAATATAGTTATTATTATATCTTTGTATTTATGATAAATGTTTACATTCATTCTATAATAGTATTAACAAGAAACATTAATACTTGTGTGATGTGTAAACTAAATTAGAGTCCCTAGTAAAGCCTCTTCTTTATACTAGCTTGTTGATTAATAAATGATGATGGTTTCTTGATCATGAACATTTGAGATGTTGCTAATAACAAGATCATATCATTAGGAGAATGGTATGATGGACATACTCCTATAGATATGCGTAGCATAAAGATCAAGTCATTTTAAATAGTTCAATTGCTATAAGCTTTCTAATACATAGTAACCTAATTCCTTCGACCATGAGATCATGCGTATCACAATAACCGAAAGGATGCTTTGATGACATCAAACACCAGACCTTAACTGGGTGGCTATAAAGGTGGCATTGAGTGTTCGGAAAGTATGAGTTGAGACACATGAATCAAGAGTGGGATTTGTCCATCCATATGACGGATAGATATACTCTGGGCCCTCTCGGTGGAATGTCATCCAATTAGCTTGCAAGCATGTGACAGCCTCACAAGGGATCACATATCACGGGAACGATAAAACAGTACTTATCAGTAACGAGGTTGAACTAGGTATGCAGAGATACCGACGATCAAAACCTCGGATAAGTAAACTATCGTGAGACAAAGGGAAATTGGTATCGTATGTAAGTGGTTCATTCGATCACAAAGTAATCGTAGAAATATGTGGGAGCCATATGAATTTCCAGATTCCTCTATTGGTTATTGTTCGGAGAAGTGTCTCGATCATGTCCGCATAATTCACGAACCGTAGGGAGACACACTTAAGGATTCGATGTTGTTGAGTAGTTATGGAATGATGAGTAAGAGACTGGATGTTGTTTGGAGTCTCGGATGGGATCCGGGATATCAAGAGCAGATCTAGAATGGTCCGGAGAATAAGATTCATATAAGGAAACTCCTGTTTCGGAGTTGGGGAATGATTCCGGTGTTTTCATCGGGAATGTTCTAGAAGGTTCCGGAAGGTCCGGCACTCCGGAGGGGAAGGGTACATGAATGTGTCATGACAATGTGGAATGGTTGCATCATGTACTAGGTATCATGGCTGAGCAAAATAAAGGGATAAATCAAATCCTAGTTTGAAAAGTCAAACGCCAATTTGAAAAGTCAAAAGACAGTTTTTCTTGGTGGAGGGAGAGTAGGAAACCTACTTGGGGAGGAGTTCCTCTCCCTCCACCCGCCGGCCAAGGAGGCCGACTTGGGGGAGGACTCCCTCCCCTTGGCCGGCGCCCTCCCACCTATAAAAGAAGGGGCAGGGGTGCCCCCTCTAGCCTACACCTCTCTCTACCAAAACCCTAGCCCTAGCCACCGGCCACCACAAGTCACCGCCGCCCTAGGGTTTGCCCTAGCCGTCGAGTTGGGGCTCTCCCCAAGCCCTAGCCGCCGGCCTAGCCTCCTCCCTTGGTGCCTCTAAACCCTAGATCGCCAAGGCCTCTCTCATAGTCCACCATACTCGCTCCGGCTTAAGGCGAAGCCCTGCGAGATCTCCCCTCTACTTCTGGTACCACGTCGTTGTGCTGCTGGAATCGTGAGGAGAGTGCTACAACCTCTGCTGCGTGCTGGAACAAGGGAGAGGAAGGTCTTCATCGAGTACCGAACGTGTGACCGACTGCGGAAGCACTGCCAGAACGCAGCGCCAGAAGGATCGTCGGCACGATCTTGAGATCGGCAAGAGTACGACTACATCACCCACGAGAATCTGCTCTCGTTAAACACTTTGGAATCTTCGAGGGTGAGTTCCTCTATCGACTCGTTGCTATAATCTAGTAGATAGATCTTGGCTTGTTTGTTTGCATGCGGTAGAAATTTTTTGTTTTCCATGCTACGAACCCCTACAGTGGTATTAGAGTCGTGTCTATATGTAGATCTGTTGCACGAGTAGAACACAATGGTCATTGTGGATGGTGGTGCTTTTATTATCAATTGCTTCTTGTGTACTTTGCATCTTGCGGTATGATGGGATGAAACGGCCTGGGCTAACCTTACATGACATCATTCATGAGACTTGCTCCACGCTCAACATGCAACTTGTGTTGCATAAGTGGCTTTGCGGGTGTCTGTCTCTCCCATTATAGTATAGATCCAATTTACAACGGGCACTTGATAGTTCAAACATCAACATTGTAGTTCTTGTTCGTAAGTTAGATCGACACTTATTGAAAGCCCCAAACCACTTAAAATATGCAAAGAAAATTAGAGGCGTCTAACTTTGTTTTGCAGGGGTGCGCTGTGATGTGATATGGCCATGATTGTGATTATATTGGATGTATGCAATGATCCTTATTGTAAGTTGGCAACCGGCAGGAGCCATATGGTTGTCTTTAAATTCTTTTAAGACTCGCGTGTCTATTCAAAGTAGTTGTAATAGTTGAAGCTGGTGGACGACAACCATGGAGCGGCGTCATTGACCTTGATGAAATGTCGGTGATGATGGAGATCATGTTCGTGCTTGAAGATGGAGATCGGAAGCACAAAGAAGAAAGGCCATATCATATCACATATTATGAATTGCATGTGATGTTAATCCTTTATGCCTCTTGTATTGCTTAGTTAATGATGGTAGCATTATAAGATGATCTCTCAAGCACACAAATTTCAAGTTTTAAAGTGTTCATCCTTAGTAAGCACCGTTGCTAAAGCTTGTTGTTTCGAAGCACCACGTGATGATCGGGTGTGTTAGATTCTGCAAGTGTATACAACGTGAGCAAGCAAGATTTGCTCATGCAGAAGCTAAGGTTTGATCTTGACGAGCCTAGCATGTAAAGACATGGTCTCGGAACACGGATCACCGAAAGGTAAAGCATGAATCATATAGTAGATATGATGAACATGTCGATTGTTCGCCATTGAAGCTACATCAACTCTCGTGATGATCGGTTTTGATGTGGTGTATTTGGTTCGTGTGATCACTAATACAATGTGAGGGATATTGTTTTGAGTGGGAGTTCACCTAGATTAATTTAACTATTAATTAGAACTCAATTTGTCATAAAATTAGTCTAAACTATTGCAAATATGTTGTAGATAAATGGCGGCCCCTAGCATCAATTTTAATGCGTTCCTAATGAAAGAAAAGTTGAAAAACAATGGAAGCAACTTCGTGGATTGGTTCCGCAATTTGAGGATTGTCCTCAATGCTGTTAATTTGACCTATGTGCTGGATGCACCGCTGGGTGACCCGCCTGCAGCTGATGCTACCTATGAAGTAAAGAACGTTTACCTCGCTCGGAAGAATCAGTACTCCACAGTTCAGTGTGCTATCTTGTATTGTTTGGAATCGGAGCTTTAGAAAAGGTTTGAGAACCATGACCCACATGATATTGTCCGTGAACTCAAATTGATATTTGAGACTCACGCGGCAGTTGAGAGATATGAGGCTTCTGAAAAGTTCTTTAACTGCAAGATGGAAGAGGGCAGCTCTATCAGTGAGCATGTGCTTAAGATGTCTGGGCACGCAAACAAACTCCAAAGTTTAGTGATTCCTAATGCTTTGGGGATTTACCGTGTCCTCCAATCACTACCACCAAGTTACAAGAACTTTGTGATGAACTACAATATGCAAAGCATGAACAAGCAGTTGCCAGAACTCTTCTCCATGTTGAAATCTGCAGAAGTGGAGATCAAGAAAGAGCACCAAGTTTTGATGGTCAATAAGACCACCAAATTCAAGAAAGGCAAGTCTAAGCAAAAGGGAAACTTCAAGAAGGGCGGTAAGAAAGTTGTCGCACCGGCGAAGAAGACCAAGGCTAGACGTAAGCCTAATACTGAGTGCTTTTACTGCAAGGGAGAAGGTCACTGGAAGCGAAATTTCCCAAAGTACTTGGCGGATTTGAAGAACGGCAACATCAAGAAGAAAGGTATATTCGATATACATGTTATTGATGTGTATCTCACTATTACTCGTAGTAGTGCCTAGGTATTTGATACTGGTTCGGTTGCTCATATTTGTAACTCGAAACAGGTGCTCCACAATAAATGAAAGCTAGCGAAGAACAAGGTGACGATGTGCATTGGAAATGGATCAAAGGTTGATGTGATCGCGGTCGGCACGCTACCTCTTCATCTACCATCGGGATTAGTTTTATACTTAAATAATTGTTATCTGATGCCTACGTTAAGCATGAACATTATATCGGGATCTTGTTTATTGCGAGACGGTTACTTGTTTAAGTCGGAGAATAATGGTTGTTCGATTTATATGAGTAATATGTTTTATGCACATGCACCTTTGATAGATGGTCTATTCTTATTGAATCTCGATAGTGGAAATACACATATTAATAACATTGAAGCTAAACGTTTGAAATTGAGCGATAACTTGACCTATATGTGGCACTGTCGTCTTGGTCACATTGGAGTGAAGCGTATGAAGAAACTCCATTCTGATGGACTTCTTGAATCACTTGATTTCGAATCACTTGAAAGATGCGAAGCATGTTTGATGGGTAAAATGACTAAGACTCCATTTTATTGTATGATGGAGCGAGCTACGGACTTATTGGAAATCATACATACCGATGTGTGTGGTCCAATGAGTGTAGCATCGCGCAGTGGTTATCGTTATGTTCTTACCTTCACGGATTACTTGAGTAGATATGGGTATATCTATTTCATGAAACATAAGTCCGAAACTTTCAAGAAGTTTAAGGAATTTCAAAGTGAGGTAGAGAATCAACGTAACAAGAAGATTAAATTTCTACGTTCTGATCGTGGAGGTGAATATCTAAGTTACGAGTTTGGCGAGCATTTGAAGAAATGCGGAGTACTTTCACAATTGACACCGCCGGGAACACCACAACGTAATGGTGTGTCCGAACTTCATAATCGAACTCTCTTAGATATGGTTCGTTCTATAATGTCACTTACAGATTTACCGCTATCATTTTGGGGTTATGGATTAGAAACAGCCGCATTCACTTTAAATACGGCACCATCTAAATCGTTGAAACGACACCATATGAATTATGGTTTGGGAAGAAACATAAATTGTCGTTCCTTAAAGTTTGGAGTTGTGAAGCCTATGTAAAGAAGTTACAAACGGACAAGCTTGAACTCAAAGCGGAAAAATCTGTCTTCATAGGATACCTGAAGGAAACTATTGGGTATACCTTCTATCATAGATCCGAGGGCAAAATCTTTGTTGCTAAGAATGGATCCTTTCTAGAGAAAGAATTTCTCTCGAAAGAAGTGACTGGAAGGAAAGTAGAACTCGACGAGGTTGTTGAACCTTCTCTCGAACTTTCGAGTAGTGCAGCACCGGAAGAAGTTCCTGTGGCGCCTACACCAATAAGAGAGGAAGCTAATGATGATGATCATAAAACTTCGGTTGAAGTTGCTACAGAGCCTCGCAGGTCAACGAGAACTCGTACCACTCCTGATTGGTATGATCCCGTTATGAGTGTCATGTTGGTGGACAACACCGATGACCCTGCGACATATGAGGAAGCGATGATGAGCCCAGATTCCAATAAAAAGCAAGAAGCCATGAAATCCGAAATTGGATCCATGTATGAAAACCAAGTATGGACTTTGGTAGACTTACCGGATGGCCGGAAGGCTGTCGAGAACAAATGGATTTTCAAGAAGAAAATAGATGCTGATGGTAATGTTACTGTCTATAAAGCTTGACTTGTCGCAAAAGGGTTTCGACAAATTCAAGGAGTTGACTACGATGAGACTTTCTCACCAGTAGCGAAGCTAAAGTCTGTGAGGATTATGTTAGCAATCGCTGCATATTACAATTATGAAATATGGCAAATGGATGTCAAAACAGCGTTCCTCAATGGAGACATTGATGAAGAGTTGTATATGATGCAACCCAAAGGTTTTGTCGATCCTAAAGACGCTAACAAGGTATGCAAACTTCAACGGTCCATATATGGGTTGAAGCAAGCATCCCGAAGTTGGAATCAACGTTTTGATAAGGTTGTCAAAAGTTTTGGTTTTATACAAACTTATGGAGAAGCTTGTATTTACAGGTGAGTGGGAGCTCTGTAGCATTCTTAATACTGTATGTAGATGACATATTGTTGATTGGGAATGATGTAGACCTTCTTAATAGTGTCAAGGAATATTTGAATAATAGTTTTTCAATGAAAGATCTTGGCGAAGCAGCTTACATATTAGCATAAAGATTTATAGAGATAGATCGAGACGCCTAATATCATTGTCACAAAGTACATATTTGGACAAAGTTCTAAAGAGGTTTGGAATGGAAGATAGCAAGAAAGGCTTCTTGCCCATGTTGCCCAATACGACCTTGAGTAAAACTCAAAGTCCAGCAACAGCAGAAGATAGAGAAAGGATGAGTAAGACTCCCTATGCCTCAGCCATAGGATCTCTAACGTATGCCATGCTATGTACTAGACCCGACATTGCATATGCTGTTAGTTTGACTAGCAGATATCAAAGTGATCCAGGAGTGGATCATTGGACAGCGGTCAAAAACATCCTTAAGTACTTGAGAAGAACTAAGGATATGGTTCTTTCTTATGGAGGTGACAAACATCTCGTTATTAATGGTTACACTGATGCTAGTTGGAACACCGATCCAGATGATTCTAAATCACAATATGGATACGTATTTACTTTGAATGGTGCAGCAGTTAGCTGGAGGAGTGCAAAGCAAAGCATTGTGGCAAGATCTTCAACTGAATCGGAATACATAGCTGCTTCGGAGGCTTCACAAGAAGCGATATGGATGAAGGAGTTCATTACAGAGCTCGGTGTGGTTCCAAGTGCGCTGGACCCAATGTCTATCTACTGTGATAACATGGGCGCCATAGCCAATGCGCAAGAACCAAGGTCACACAAGAATCTGAAGCACATCAAGCTACGTTTTCACGCTATTCGAGAACATGTCCAAGATGGTGACATAAAGATTTGCAAAGTACACACAGATCTGAATGTGGCGGATCCATTGACTAAACCTCTCCCGAGGGCAAAACATGACCAACACCAAATGCCATGGGTGTTCGATATATTACCATGTAATCTAGATTAGTTGACTCTAGTGCAAGTGGGAGACTGTTGGAGATATGCCCTAGAGGCAATAATAAATATAGTTATTATTATATCTTTGTATTTATGATAAATGTTTACATTCATGCTATAATAGTATTAACAAGAAACATTAATACTTGTGTGATTTGTAAACTAAATTAGAGTCCCTAGTAAAGCCTCTTCTTTATACTAGCTTGTTGATTAATAGATGATCATGGTTTCTTGATCATGAACATTTGAGATGTTGTTAATAACAAGATCATATCATTAGGAGAATGTTATGATGGACATACTCCTATAGATAAGCGTAGAATAAAGATCAAGTCATTTTAAATAGTTCAATTGCTATAAGCTTTCTGATACATAGTAACCTAATTCCTTCGACCATGAGATCATGCTTATCATGATCACCGGAAGGATGCTTGGATGACATCAAACACCACACCATAACTGGGTGGCTATAAAGGTGGCATTGAGTGTTCGGAAAGTATGGGTTGAGACACATGGATCAAGCGTGGGATTTGTCCATCCATATGATCGATAGATATACTTTGGGCCCTCTCGGTGGAATGTCTTCCAATTATCTTGCAAGCATGTGACTGGCTCAAAAGGGATCACATATCACGGGAACGAGAAAAGAGTACTTATCAGTAACGAGGTTGAACTAGGTACGCAGAGATACCAACGATCAAAACCTCGGATAAGTAAACTATCATGAGACAAAGGGAAATTGGTATCGTATGTAAGTGGTTCATTCGATCGCAAAGTAATCGTAGAAATATGTGGGAGCCATATGAATTTCCAGATTCCTCTATTGGTTATTGTTCAGAGAAGTGTCTCGATCATGTCCGCATAATTCACGAACCGTAGGGATACACACTTAAGGATTCGATGTTGTTGAGTAGTTATAGAATGATGAGTAAGAGATTTAATGTTGTTCGGAGTCTCGGATGGGATCCGGGATATCACTAGGAGATTCGTAATGGTCCGGAGAATAAGATTCATATAAGGAAAGTCCTGCTTCGGAGTTGCGGAATTATTCTGGTATTTTCATCGGGAATGTTCTAGAAGGTTCCGGAAGGTCCGGCACTCCGTAGGGGAAGGGTACATGAATGTGTCATGACAATGTGGAATGGTTTCATCATGTACTAGGTATCATGGCTGAGCAAAATAAAGGGATAAATCAAATCCTAGTTTGAAAAGTCAAACGCCAATTTGAAAAGTCAAACGACAGTTTTGCTTGGTGGAGGGAGAGTAGGAAACCTACTTGGGGAGGAGTTCCTCTCCCTCCACCAGCCGGCCAAGGAGGCCGACTTGGGGGAGGACTCCCTCCCCTTGGCCGACGCCCTCCCAACTATAAAAGAAGGGGCAGGGGTGCCCCCTCTAGCCTACACCTGTCTCCACCAAAACCCTAGCCCTAGCCGCCGGCCACCACAAGTCGCCGCCGCCCTAGGGTTTGCCCTAGCCACAGAGTTGGGGCTCTCCCCAAGCCCTAGCCGCTGGCCTAGCCTCCTCCCTTGGTGCATCTAAACCCTAGATCGCCAAGGCCTCTCTCATAGTCCACCATACTCGCTCCAGCTTAATGCGAAGCCCTGCGAGATCTCCCTTCTACTTCTGGTACCATGCCGTCGTGCTGCCGGAATCGCGAGGAGAGTGCTACAACCTCCGCTGCCTGCTAGAACAAGGGAGAGGAAGGTCTTCATCGAGTACCGAACATGTGACCGACTGCGGAAGCATTGCCGGAATGCATTGCCGGAAGGATCGTCTACACGATCTTGAGATCGGCAAGAGTACGACTACATCACCCACGAGAATCTGCTCTCGTTAAACACTTTGGAATCTTTGAGGGTGAGTTCTTCTATCGACTCGTTGCTACAATCTGGTAGATAGATCTTGGCTTGTTTGTTTGCATGTGGTAGAAATTTTTTGTTTTCCATGCTACGAACCCCTACATATACCTGTTGCTGAAGAAGGCGGCATATAGAGACGAAGTGGACGAGATAGCCAAGAGATTCTTGGGCTACGAGGTCAAGTATGTACCTAGGGAGCAAAACAAGGCGGCTGATCTGCTGTCTAAGCTTGGATCAGGGCACAAACGAATTCCGCCTGGAGTTTTCCTGGAGCATCTAAAAACACCATCCGTGAAGGGAGCAGACATCGACAACCCAGAAAGAGTAGACTCTTTCGTCCATGTAGTGGCAAAGATCCCTCCGGCTTGGACAAAACCGTTCATGGAGTATCTCGAACACGGAACTTTGCCCGACGACGAGGTCGAAAGACGGCAAATAATACGTCGAGCAAAGGGCTATACCATAATCAATGGACAACTCTACAAAAGAAGCACTACTGGTGTATACCTTAAGTGTGTTTCCTAGCAAGAAGGTATTGAAATCCTCCGTGAAATCCATCTCGGAGATTGCGGGCATCACGCTGCTCCCTGATCGATGGTTGCTCAAGCTTTCCGGCAAGGATTCTACTTGCTGACAGCAAAGTCGGACGCCGACAAGGTGATTGAGACATGCATGGGATGCTAGTACTATGCCCGACAACCACATGTTCCTGCTGAAGAATTGCAGACAATACCAATAACTTGGTCGTTTGCAGTTTGGGGGATGGACATGGTTGGTCTGTTGCAGAGGGCACCATGTGGGTTTACGCATCTACTAGTAGCAGTTGATAAATTCACCAAATGGATAGAAGCTAAACCCATTAGAAAGCTCGATGGGGCAACTACCCTTAGGTTTGTCCGGGATCTAGTGGTGAGATTTGGTCTCCCACATAGCATTATCACCGACAATGGCAGCAACTTGTCACTCGGAGAAGTGGAACCTTATTGGTTGGAGAAGGGCATCCGACTTGACCTTGCATCTGTGGCACACCCACAGTCCAATGGTCAGGTTGAGCTAGCCAATGGATTAATTCTGCAGTGAATAAAGCCACGTCTTGAGGCACCTCTACATAGAGCAGCTGGAGCCTGGGCGGAAGAATTGCCTGTGGAGTTTACGAACTACACCCAACAGATCCACCGGCTACACCCCTACTTCATGGTATATGGAGCAGAAGCCATCCTGCCTTCCGACATCCTTCACGATGCACCAAGAGTTGCCACCTACGACGAAGATGACGCTGAAGAATACAGACGCCTAGATGTGGACCTTCTTGAGGAGGAGCGCGATTTGGCATGCCAAAGATCCGCCAACTACCAGCAGAAGCTATGCAGCTACCATAGTCGCCGTGTTCAGCATCTCTCATTTAAACAGGGGGATCTGGTGCTCCGACTTAAGCAGAAGAAGTCACACAAATTATCCCCGCCATGGAAAGGACTGTTCATCATAAGCAAGGCGCTACTCAATGGGTCTTACTACCTCATTGACAATCGTGAACAGAAGGATAGACCCAGAGAGGATCATAAGCGTAAGCGAAGTGACCCGGATGATGACTACCCAGAGCTTGGTCGGCCATGGAACATAGCACAACTACGTCCTTTCTACACTTAGCATTTTTTATATAATTGTGTACCTCTTATATGATCAATGAAATAAAGCTCTCTGTTTCACTCATATTTCTGAGTCTTTTACCTCCTTTAGTGTTCATTTTTGGATCGTATAAAACATTTATGCACAAGTTTTGCAATTGCACTTGTGAAAATTCAGCCTACGGGCGTTAGCTTAAGTTTTCTGGTCTACACGTTCTTTGTCGTTTTTATGTGGATTCTGGAGTAGTGACTTTTGGCACTTATTTTTGGCGATTTTGTGCTTAGGTTATTGGCGGTGCCATTGGGCATCATCGCCTGAGCGCATGGTTCCGACAACGAGTTTTCCGACTCACAAAAAGTCAAGCATAAAAACCAGAGTAATGGATAAGCCAGCACTTGCTTAAAAAATATATACATGTTGGAACTAATTCTTGAGTAGCAGGAAATAACAACCATTGTTTTCTTCCTTAAGTTAATAAGTAGTTTTTCCGCATACACATTACAGAGGAAACAAATATTACAAATTGTTTTGCATTCCTCTGGCGCAGGCGACTTGGAAGCGGCATCGTCGGCAGCAGGAGAGTCACCTTCCTCGAAGTCGGCAGTGTTGAGGGAATCGGAGGATCTTTGGTTTCCGCCGTCGATGGTTTTCATGGGCACAAAGACATTAACGTCGACCAACTCGGTGACTCGGGTGTCATAACCCGCGAGTGATGCCAATATAGATTCGTGGTTTATCTTTTGTCCTTCGTCATCTACGTCGGGGATACCGGATGTCACCGTGTCGATGTCGGCATTTTCGTAATGTTCCTAAACCATGGACAGCGCCATCCTTGCACCGGCCCCTGCACATGAAGCTTTCCATCTTGAGATATGCTCGGGGGCTCGACGCAAGATCTCCGAGAACTTCGCCATAGAGTCCGATACCTTGATATTAATTTGGAGGGGTTTGGCTATCTCTTTGGTCTGCTTGATGGCAGTGTTGATAAAGTTGCCTGCGAGGACCATGCATTCCTTTGGCGGAGGAGGCAACCGGGTTAAACCCATAGGAGCTACGAATTTCCGACAAAGGAGCGCATGACTTCAAAAATTCAGAGTATTCAGCTTACAGAAATCCAAGACGGAGAATCACTTAGTGAAGATGCTAGTCTCAGCTTGTTGGAGAGTCTCCGCCATGGAGTCTCGTTCTTGTCGGAGGATCTTGTATGCTTCATGATGGCGTTGATTTTGCTCATCAGCAGCTTTCTTCTGATCTTTTAAGATCGCGATTTCCTCCTTCAAGCGGTTCATCTCCTCATTGGTGGAGTCTTGCAGGGCTTTCATTGAGTCTTCATGCATCTTCAGCATGTCCTTCCTCTCCTGCTTAAGGATCTTGTTTTCGCTATCCAGCTGCTGAATGTGCTTGGATTGCTCGACAATATCCTTAGCCTTGGAAATGGTTTCGGCAAGTCGGAGAAAGAATATTACACAGTGAGTACTCAGAGAATGTTGGTACAAGACCTAGTCGGAATATGAAAAAGAAAGGAAAAACAGACGCTTGCTCTTGATGATCTGTTCCTTCAAGAAGGCAGTTTTACCCTTTTTAGCTTCCAAGTCCATGCGCATCTTCTGGTACTTGTCGTTAGCGACACCCCTCCGAGCATTCTCATTCTATGTAAAGAAGAGAGTTAAAACATTGTTTGGTCTACTTGGAGCAACTAGCCGGAAAATTTCCACCTAGAAGCTCGAGGGTTACAGCGAGAGTTTTTAACTTGATAATATGCTTAGTCTTTCTTTAAGCATCTAGTCGGAACAAATTCAGTTTTCAACTAGAAGCTTGGGGGCTACAGTATAAAGTTTTTTACTCAGTCATATGCTTAGCTTATCTTGAAGCATCTAGTCGGAACTAAGTCAGTTACAACTAGAAGCTTGGGGGATACAATATTGAATTTTATAAACATTGCGTATAATACTCTGAAAGCATCTAGTCATAATAATTCATTCAAACTATATGCTTGGGGGCTACAGTGAGAAGTTTTCTAGCTTAGTCACTATTAGAGCATTTAGATGCAAGGATCTATGGTTTTCCGTCTAAATCCTCAGGGGATACAGTGGGACACTCATATGAAAAGAAAAGGGCAAATAAAACTTACAAGCGCAATGATCTTGAGGTTTGTAGCACTCTCAGCAAACAACTTGCCAAAGGACAAGCTGTTTCCTTGCAAAATTTCTACTTGCCGGAGAAGCTCCTCAAGGCCGCACGTTGGAGATGTCGGCGCCGCACCAGGAACCAGAGTAGTGCTACCCGGCGTAAGCACCGGATAGACAATGTTCAGGTACTCTATGGTCTTTTAGGTGCGGAGGCGCCGCCTTCGACAGATGTACCACCTTCCACCACCGCCTTACCGCTACTGATGGCATCCTTAGCCGGAGCTTCAGTCAATTGGTGTTCGGCACTGTCCTACGTCGCCTATTCGCCGACAATAGCAAGCTCGGTGGAGGCACCTGAGTCCACTTCCATAGCGGAAGGGCCAGATGCTTCTTTAGGTTGAGAGCTTGTCGAAGCGGGCGTAGGCTTGACGATGGGGGTGACAGGGCGATTGCGGGATATGTGTGGGGAGAAACGTCACAATGCAACATATCCTTAATGTTTTTAGAAGCCCCCAAAGTCTTGGAGGTCTTCTTCAAACTGGTTGTGGCTTTCTTCCTAAAACGCACAAAAAGTATAAGTATAGAAATAAGACAAACAATGGACAATGTCGGAGAGAAAGAAGCTTACACAAGAGGGGGTGCTTTGGCAAAGGTGATCCCTATAACCTTTCTTTTCTCTGCCTCCAGGGCGACGGTAGTCTTCTTGGAGGCTCCACCCTCTGTCTTCTTCTTCTTTCCTCCGTCGGCAGTGTCAGAGGTGGAGCTCTTCCGCTTTCGCGCCAACATGGCATCGTCGTCGGACACGACGGTGACTTCCTTCATCTTTGGATCATAGATTTGAGGAGCCATGCTATCCACATATATGTCGCTGAGCTGTTAAGTGAAGAACCACCGTGTTAGATGATATGGTAATGGCTAGACGGAAGAACTGGAGTATATGTCATACACGGAAAATAAACAGGTACCTTTGGGCACTTGCTCTCTACGAACATGTCGTAGGTGATAGTGAAGCCACACTTCTTGTCCTTCACCTTGACGATGTCCTTGAGGCGGAGATTGACGGAGTTGCTCGAGAAGTTGTCCTCGGAGATGCAGAGGCTATCCTTCCTCTCGTTGCTATACTCGTGCATCAACTTCAAGCGGTGCTGCAGAGGCTGGATCCGCCTGACGAACCAGCACATGGCTAGGTCCAATCCGATCAGACCCGTATCTACGAACCACTCTATCCGCCTTATAGAGCGGGAAGCATCGATTGCGGAGGGAAGGGAGGCGTAGGATATCCATGTCGAGACTTTGGCGGCACCTCCATCGACAAAGTCCTAGTACGTCACTTCTTGGCCAGCCAGAGGGATGTCTAGGAAGTAGAAGTACGTCTGCTTCCAGTTCTTGCAAGACTCGTGGCCGACGATGTCGGGGAACCGCCGGCCAGGCCGGATCTTAAAACTAATGGTGCCACAATTTCTAAGCTCGTCCTTGCTGGCTCCGGCTTCGCGCTTGACGGTGATGAAATAGATGAAGAGATCTAGGCTAGGCCTAATCCCTAGATAACCCTTGCAATGCGCCGCGTAGTTGCTAAGCGCTAAGATGCTATTAGGAGAGAGGTTCTAAGGCTAAACTCGGTAATGGTTGAGGACAACAAGGAAAAAGTTGGAGATGGGCAGGGAGACGCCGCGTACCAGTTTTGCTTTGAGGTACACCTTTTCTCCGGATTGGGGAGAAGGTGTGACCTCGCCGGCATGTGCCGCCCACCAGGCGAGCCCCTCCGTCACAGGGAGGTAGCCCTCGATGATAAATTCTTTGATATCACGGTCCGTGATATCCGAACCGCGCCAGTCGCCCTTGTGGGAGTCGTACTCCTCCTCCAGCAGCTCCAGCGCCGCTGGATTATGGTCGCCGCCTGTGGTCTCGACCATCGCGGATTTGGGAATAACCAAACCCTCTGGTGGCACGATGACAGCGCTCGCCGGCTTCGCCGCGGCATCGCCTGACGCCACCATGGAGGGGGAGGAGCTGCTGCTGGCCATTGGGAGTTTTTCGGTGGTGACTGGGAGAGATTGAGGAGCTAGGCTTTTTTGCACGTTGTGTGGAGAGCTCGAGGAGGTGCTCGCTGGAGGAAGAAGATGATGCAGAGGGGAATGAGGAGAAAAGTAAAATTTCCACCGCTGTTCGTATTTATGACCTCCGGCATCAAGATTCGTGCGAAATGATCGAACAGTTGACGCGTGGACGACGTGTGCGGGCACGTGCGCGGAAATTTCGCCACGTTGCCAACCGTCGTCGCCAACGGTTCGTATCACTCGCACGGGAAAATAGGACATGATTGCGTTCTCTGCATGTGTGAGTTACGAGGCGTTGCTGACCTATGTCTACGTCGCCCTAGATTTCACTGGCAGGTGAACCATCACATCGGAATATTCCGGCATGGACGGATCCATTCCGGCTACGGAAGAGTATGATAGAAGATTCAGCAATTCTCCGGCTTACAAGTTGAAGACGGAGAAAATCTTGCAGGGTTCTTTGGGAGGACTACAAGATGTTGCTTGACGATTTGCCGACATCTATCTAGACGGAGCATTCAACGTGAAGAGGCAAGACGGCGCAAGATCTCGGAGTTCTCCGGGGGCTACTGTTGGGGATATGCTATATGGGTATCCTCATAGCATGTCCTCTATCCGGATAACCCGGGTGGCCCACAGTTGGTAGCAAGGCCCATGGCCTGCTGGGCAGCCCAGTTAGATGGATCCAGAAGGGAGGCCCATGTCGGATAAAGGAAGGCTATGGAGGAGTCACCGACGTAATCGGAGCCTTCGAGTGCAAGACACGCTAGACTAGTAATAGACAGTGTAGGACTCTGTAACCTGTCCGGCTAGGACTTTTCCCTGTAACCCTAGGACCTGGCGACTATATAAGTGGGGCCTATGGGAGCCTTTAGGGCACAACCTCACATAACCTCGCACAGCGAACCAATCCATGTAACTCGGCATATTTCCATTAGAGTGATTTATAGCAGGAGTAGGATTCCGCCACCATCGTGGGATCTAAACCTGGGTAAGCTGTGTTACCTCGTACCCGTCAACCGTCCGCCTTCCCCCACGTCTCTAAACACGCACTATGTGGACCCCTCCATGGCTTACTCATCGGCAATACCACGACACCCCTCTAATTTATCCATTGCAAGTTTTACGTGGCTTAGGGCTTTCGAAGAGGATAACCACATTGTTGATAACTCGTTGAAAATTAGATATTGACTATAGTTGGAGATACAGACACCCGCTATCCACTTATGCAAAAATATTTGCATGTCAAGCGTGGAACAGGTCTCATGTGCGAGGACATGTAAAGTTTGTCCGGGCCGCTTCATCCCACTATGCCACCAATATCCAAAGTACAACTAAGAAGTAATAAAATAATCATCATCGCCCACATACTCATATGTATACTACCCGTGCAAAGCATCTACTTATAGAACCTGGCGCTGATACCACTATTGGGTTCGCAACATAGAAAACAAAAAATTTCCTATGATGGGAACAACTAAGTACCAAGATCTATCTACTAGATACAAGCAATGGGTGAATATACATCGATAGAATGCATACCCTCGAAGACCGAATAGCGTTAACGAGGTTGTACTAGTGGATGATTTAGACGAACGCTTGCCTGACCTTAAGATCGTGATGCAGTCCATCTGGTCCAGCCGGTCCAGCACCATCAAGTCCAGCACCGCAAAGCAGTGGTGCATCCGTGATCGCACACACGTCCGGGTTACCCGACAACCTCCACGCCCTCGCTCCAGCGAAGCATCGGAAGCAACAAATCCTTCCAGAAAAAGCCACCAGGAACAAGTATCTCGCTGATCCGAGACCATCGGGAAATTCTAAAAGGGGGAGAGAGATCCTTCGTGAGGAGGTGTGCTTTGAGAGGAGGAGAGGAGGGCCTTTTATAGGGAGAGGGGGGCAACCCAAGGGGCATGGTGCCCAGCCATGGTGGCTTCCCCACCTCTTCCACATTCATGTGGGTGGATTTCCCACTCAAAATGAAAAGCCTCCACTCCCATACAAAATCCTCCACTCAAAATCCACTCACATGCATTAAATTTCCACCAAATTTAATGCAAGCTCTCATTTAAATAAAACTATTTTATTTATTTATTCAGAATTTGTTAATTACTCTAATTAACAAACATTCACATAAAACCCCTTATAAAATTTCAATTTCACATGCAGAACCAGTTTCAGTAATTTCAACCGAAACAGTTCCGGTGTCTAATGAAATAAATTCTCATGTGCTTTCCTTTTTTTTTCTATGGCATATTATTTGCTCAAAATGGTGTCAGTATCCATTAAGTGTGTCACCCTATGGTTCACGAATAATGTAGACATGATCGAGACCCCTCTCCGATCAATAATCCGCAGCGGGACCTGGAGATCCATACTGACTCTCACATATTCAACGATGACTTCTATGATCGTGTGAACCTTGTACGCATGTAACTCAATCCCTTTGTCCCGCGATATATTACATGTCCAAGATTGGATCATCGGTATATCCATACCTAGTTTGATCTCGTTACCAACATGTACTCTTTTCTTGTTCCCGTGATATAACATTCTAGTGATCAGATCACTTGCTTGCAAGCTAACTAATGTGATATCACTAAGAGGGTTCAGAGTATATCTCTCTGTCATCGAGATGGAAAAATTTCACTCTTGATCCATGAGCCTCAACATAACACCTTCGTAGCACTGAACTCATCTTTATAATCATCCTGTTATGGTGTGACGTTTGATGTTATCAAGATACTCTTTCGGTGTTAGTGATTGACATGATCTCATGGTCTAAAGACTAAGATTACTTTGTATGATGTTATAGCAATATAAATACAATGACCTTGATCGTAATGCTATACTTCGGATGAATGTTCATCACACCATTCCAATAATGTTATGACCTTGTTATTAACAACATCCAATGTCCATGATCAGGAAACCTTTGATCATCTTGATAATCAACGAGCTAGTTTATAAGAGAGGCATAACTAGGAAGTTTCTTTTTGTTTATTAAACACACATGTATTAACGTTTCCGTATTAATACAATTATAGCATGAAAAATAAACATTTATCGTAAATAAGGAATAAGATAATAACCACTTTATTATTGCGTCTCGGGAATATTCCCTTCAGTGTTTGACCGGTACGGATTTATCTGATTATGATTATATCAATGTTGGTAGAGATGGTTTTGTACCTATAAACGCATAGCCATCTAGCATAGCTCGGCTTAACAATTTATCTATATAATGATGAGTAAAGATGATAGTATTAAGTGGCTGAAAAGATGCACTGAGGAGTATCGTTCCGGAAATAACGATATGCATGAAACTATTGAAGATTTTGGTGATATGGAGAAGTTCGGACATGGATTCTCATCGGCTAATCCACTTGAGCAGGTAGATATTTGTGATGGATGTATTCCAAGACCTACATTTATCAATGCTAACAAGGGAGACAATCAAAAAAGCGAGGTATGTGCATTACTTAAAGAATTTGTTGATTGCTTTGCTTAGAATTATAGCGAGATGCCCGATTTGAGTAGAGAATTAGTTGAGTATAGACTACCTATTAAATCTGGTTTTAGGCCACATAAGCAACCCCATAGAAGTTTTAATTCTAATTTATATGACCGTATCAAAAAGAAATTGATCGGTTGGTGAAAGTTAGGTTTATTCAACCATGTAGATATGCAGAGTGGGTTTCTAATATTGTGCCTGTCGAAAACAAAAACACTATTAATATAAGGATCTATGTTGATTTTAGAGATTTGAATAAAGCTACTCCTAAAGATGAGTATCCTATGCCTATAGCCGACATGCTTATTAATGATGCTTTGGGACATAAAGTAATTAGTTTTTTAGATGGTAATGTTGGTTATAATCGGATATTTATGGCCAAAGAAGATATGTCTAAGACTACTTTTTCACTGCCCAGGTTTTTTTTTGGTTTTTTTTAGTAGGTCGTTCTGATGTTTGGATTAAAAAATAACGGCGCTACATACCAACGTGCTATGAATTTGATATTTCATGATCTTTTAGGAATAATACTAGAAGTGTATATTGATGATATAGTTGTTAAATAGCATAAGTTTGATAATCATTTAGGCGATTTATGTTTAGCTTTCGAAAGGATGCTCCGGTATGGTTTAAAAATGAATCCACGTAAATGTGCTTTTGGTGTGTCCGCTGGAAAGTTTTTGGGGTTTATTATTCATAAACAAGGCATAGAGATTGATCCGATGAAAGTAGAGTAGATTAGAAAGTTGGAGGAGCCCAAGTGAAAGAAGGATGTGCAAAAGTTGTTGGGAAAAAATAATTACTTGAGAAGATTCATATCTAACCTTGCATGAAACATTGAATCGTTTGTTCCCTTGCTTCGGGAACAACGGGATGCCTTTAATAATATAAAGAGATACTTGGTGAGTCCTCCGGTATTGCGAGCCCCCAAGTCTGGTGTGCTGTTCAGGTTATATATTGTTGCACAAGATAGAGTGATCGGCCGGGTTGATACAAGAAGATGACGGAAATGAGTACATCATTGCATATCTAAGTCATCGATTACTCTACACTGAGACTCGGTACGTGTTTATTGAAAAATTATGCTTGTCTTTATATTATGCATGTACCAAGTTTCGGCCTTATCTATTTTCTAGTACACGTGTAGTAGCTTGTCAAGCCGACGTAATTAAGTATATGTTGCAACTATCGATTCTTAGTGGTAGGATTGGAAAGTGGGCTTATGCTCTAATAGAATATGATTTAGTATATAAAATGTTGCGTGCTACGAGGGGTCAAGTCATCGTCGATTTTATTGTTCATCATAGAGTTAAGGATGAGGAGTATATTAGTTATGTTAGCATTTGCTCATGGAAGCTTTATTTTGATGGATCGGTTTGTAGAGATGAACAAGGCGTCGACAACGTTTTAATTTCACCTAATAATGTTGTCTATAAAACATCGGTCCGTTTAGAATATGATTGTATTAATAACCAAGCTAAATATGAGGCTTTATTGTTTGGTATATAAAGTTTAGTAGATATGGGTGTAAAAGATAGAGATGCTTTTGGGGATTCGCTTTTAGTAGTACAACAAATTAAGGATGAATTTCAGTGTTTTGACGGATTACTAAATAGCTACATGGACCAATGTTTGGACATAATTAAATCTTTAGATACGTTCACTATTAATCATATACCTAGGGAAGAAAATTCAAAGATTAATTTCTTAGCACAACAAGCATCTGGTTATAACATTAGTAAAGGAAACAAATTATACTGAAAAGACCGATGCTAGATCTTGTACGTAGTAAATCTAGTCAGTTAGATGTTAGTCTAGTACATGGAGTACTTGGGTTTGCTTCAAATTAGGAATTAATAAAACATCGTTTGGTAAACAAGACAGACGTAGCCGAGTTGGCAGGAAATTCAAAACCAAAAGACTGAAGAGTACCTATAGTAAATTATTTAAAATAAGAGATAGAAATATTTAGCGACAAGGTTTAAAGTATACTTTGTTGAATGATAAATTATATCGGCGAACTATAGATGGATTACTTTTAAAATGCTTGAATTCTGATCAGTCTAAAATAGCTATGGGTGAGGTGCACGAAGATATACGTGAGAAACATCAATCGGCTCAGATGATTGTTTTCGCTACTATAAGGGTTGTGAAGAATGTCAAAAATTCAGAAATATACAGTTAGCACCATCGACCATGTTGAATCCTATAATTAAGCCGTGCTCGTTTAGGGGACGGGGCTTAGATTTTATTGGTAAAATACATCCTTCTTCTTCTAAGAAGTATCGATTTTTCCTAGTGGCCACCGATTATTTTACTAAGTGGACTAAAGTTGTTCCCTTGAAAAATACGACTCATGTGGAGCTGATTAGTTTTGTCTTGAAACATATTATTCATAGATTTGGTATTCCCCAAACTCTAACTACTGATCAAGGTTCTTCTTTTATGTTCCATCAATTTCTTGAGTTTGCCGATTCTTTTAGAATTAAGTTGTTGAATTCGTCACCTTATTATAGACAAGCTAATGGACATGCCGAATCTAGCAATAAGACTCTAATTAATCTTATAAAGAAAAAAATTGAGGAGCATCCGAAAAGATGGCATGAGGTGCTTTCGGAAGCTTTATGGGCTCATCAGATATCTAAGCATAGAGCGACTCAAGTGACACCTTATGAGCTAGTGTATGGACTGGTGTTGCCTGTAGAGGTTAATTTACAAGCTCTTTGAGTAGCTAGACTAAATGATTTGTCGGCTGTAGATTATAATAATTTGATGATGGATAGAATAGACGATGTTCCGGAAAAAAGATTAAGAGCCTTGCGAGAATTAAAAAGAAAAGTTATGAGTAGCTAAGACTTATAATAAAAAGGTAAAGTAAAAATCGTTTTAAATAGGAGACTTAGTGTGGAAAACGATTTTACCTATTGGGACTAGGGATAGAAAATTTGGCAAATGATCGCTGAGTTGGGAAGGACCATATACTGTTGTAGAGATTGTTCCTGGAAATTTATATTTTGTACAATATTTGCAGGGAGTGAAGTTGCCAAAAGCTCTCGCTGGAAAATATTTGAAAAGGTATTATCCTAGTGTGTGACAGGAGGCTTAATTATGATGTGGCTGATACACTATTTGAATTATCGCTCTTAGAAAATATAGCCGATGTGTTCATTAAACATCGTCCTGAGCAGAAATTTGGCCCGATGTGCTTTTCGACATCGCCCTAAGAACCATGTTTGTCCGGTGAATTGGTCAACATCGTCCTAAGGTAATGGTATGTTGTTTTTGATAAATATTATTATACCAAAAACTGGGGGCATGTGTTAACTACAAAATTTACCTACTAGAAATATATGGGCCAAATTGATTAGTTGACTGACAAATTGTTTGAGCATTACAACAGGTATTTTTACAAGTATTTTTGCATGGAATAATAGTTAACTAGCTAGGACAAATTCTGAAGATGTTATACAATATGGCGGGATGGAAAACTGAGAAGGGACAAGACGTACAATAAAAATTCAGTCGTAGAAAATTATATCATGATCAATCACTAATCTGGTATGATTGGTGTGCCAGCCAAATATTTTATTATGTTTCCTTGTGGTCAAACTGTATCTATACGTGAACTTGTTTGAAGTTGTATAGTTGCCAAGCAAATAGATTATGTAGGTTTTATACGTGCATGGTAACTGAATCGGGAAGGAGGTGTCCTATTCCGTTTCACCTTTGAGTTGTGTAACAATACGTAAAGTCCAGCGGGCTATATAAATAAGGTCAAGGGCTGTATAAAAAAGGTCGTGGCCGATGGAGGAAGAACAAACCAATGGATCTATTCATAAAAACCAATCTACTTTTACATACCGCTTATTTTCCGTTCGTTCTCTCTTCGACTAAGCTCTTGCAATCTAGAGTTTGGTCTGATCTTTGCCGTTTTGTCCTAAAAAAGTTCTTCTCCATAAAAGCGAGGAATTCTTTGTTAATTTGCTCAAAAATCGAAAATTATCTGTTTGTCGTCACGAAAGTACGACGGATATCCTAGTGTTGGGCGGAAGATTTTTTGGCAACAGTAGGGTGACATGCAAGGTATGACCAATACCTTGCGATACAAAAGGGATTTAAATAAATTGGAATTGTAGAACTAGCAGAATTATTTTATTAGTGAAAATAATACATTTGAGTGGGTGATTTACTATAATTAATTTACACATTATTTTGGTCCACTAGTGATACTGCATGTTAGGGAACTTATTCAGAAACCTGACGGTGCTCGACGTGGCACTTTGTTGGTAACCCAAGCGCAGGGTGTGAAGAGCACAGCAGCAAGTTTTCCCTCAGTTGAGACCGAGGTTATCGAACCAGAAGGAGGAAGGAAACGTCACATAGGTGTTGCAAACAACATTGAGACATGCACAACACAAACTCAATATTTTGTCCGAACGAATCAGTGAGGTTGTCAAGCTCACCGGTTTGCTGTAACAAAAGATTAAACGTATGGTATGGAAGGTAATAGTGGTTTGCAGCAAGTAAACAAGTAACAGTGAAAGATGTATCAATGGTAAAGATTGGACCGGGGTCCATAGTTCACTAGAAGTGCTCTCCTTAGATAAACAATATGGCATGAAGGGTAAACAAATTACAGCAGGGCAAATGATAGGAACTGAGCAAGACATAACAATGCAATTACTAGTCAGAAAGATCCTATAAGATTCGATTGGACAATACAACAAGATACATAGACCGCCATCCAACTACATCTATGACTAGAAGTCCACCTTCAGGTTATCATCCGAACTCCCTCCAGTATTAAGTTAATGGCAACAGACAACTGCTTTAAGAAAAGTGTGTAAGGTAAACAGTCCACATGTTCCATGAACAAGAGACCGTTGTTTTCTCCCTAGTAGCAACAACACATCTACAACTAAAGAGATTTCTGTCACTTCCCTTGGAAACTAGAGGCATGAACCCACTATCGAGCATAAATACCCCTCCTGGAGTCACTAGCAACTACTTGTCCAAGATAGCTACTAACAATGGAGAGCATGCAAGATCACAAACAACACAGACATGATAGCATCATAAAGACAAAACCATTAATCAAACCAACATAATAATCTCAATATCTATCGGATCCCCGCAAACACAACATGCATGATTACAAATAGATTAGATCTTAATCATGAACCGAGCTCACAAGATCTATACATGAAATCACAAGGAGGAGATACAACCATCTAGCTACTACATGGACCCATAGTCCAAGGTGGAACTACTCACGCATCATACCGAAGAGAAGGCCTCCGGGATGATCTCCCCTCCGACAGGGTGCCGGGAAGAACTTCAGATCCCCTTGACCTAGGGACGACGGTCGGCTACAGAAGGTTTCGTGGAATATTTATCGGGTCCTTAGGGTTTCTGCATCGGGGGATTCTTATAGGCGAAAGGGGACGCCGAGGAGGTAGCCAAGGGCCCCACACCCTGCCTAGGCACGGGGCAGGGCCCACCAGCGCCTAGGGGGTCTGGGCACCCTAGCCCGCTTCTCCATCTCCCCTCTGGACTTATTGTTCTCTACGGGATGTTATTGACTTTGACGTTTGTCCCGTCCAATTTCGATAATATTTCCTTACTAGCTTTTCTGGAACCAAAAACAACAGAAAACAGGCAAGTGGCACTGTGGCAACTTGTTAATAGGTTAGTAACAGAAAACATGTAAAAAGCACCTCAAAGTGTAGAAAAAGCAAAGCAAAGTAGATACTAAACAATCATGGAGCATCAAAAATTATAGATACGTTTCCGCCGTATCAAAACCCAATAAATTTTAGATCTAGGAAGTTGGGCGCGATTTCCATTTTTAAATTGGTTTAAACCAACAATAAATCAAACATATTTGTCAATGAAAATAAAAGAAAAGGATTTTGCACCGCGGGCTGGAAGCAGAGGGGGGACCATTTACTAGGTTGTGCGGTGCCTACTGGCCCAAGTCGCCGGAGAGCGCGCGCGGGCTATGTGCTGCATGCCGTGACCCAAGGAGGTCAAAAGGGTGAAGACGCATTTGGGCCGTTGGATTAGAACGGATCTGATGGCGAGGGCTCTTCGTCCTCCCAGTGACAGTGCCGCGGGGCCGGAACCCTAGCTGAGGACAAGGGAGGACAAGTGCCGCGGGGCTTTTCTGCGTCCAAACATTTTTCAAATTTAAACCATAATAGCTTTTGAGTTTATTCCAACTCTCAAAAATCACATTTGATCATACCTTTCAGAATATATAAAAACATTTGGGTTTACTTACAGAAATAATGTTCAAGTAATAAAAGAATGCCACATAGGTATTTCTAGTCACTTTATTTAAGTAAAATAAAAGGGTTAAACCTTATTAAATTGTGACACCACTTTAAATCACATTCCCATGGACTAAAATATGTGGTGATGACATGTGTCAACATGATCCCATGTTTGGTTTGTAGAATATTAAATCTTAAGTAGATTTTCATTAAGTCGAAATTACTTTTCTAAAAATTAAAGAAATTAAACCAAGATTTAATCTTGTAATGTTAGTGATGATGCTAGATCATCTATAGCACCATTTGTGTGATGATTGAAATTAGTTAAGTATTGTTTGGTGATTGTGTACCTCGTATTTATTTATAGACGCTAGTATCGACCAAGGATACGAGGAAGAAGGAGGAAACTACGAAGAAGAAGCCGAGGAGAACTTCAACCACTTCTCTGCACAAGGCAAGCCTACTAATCAATTTGACCTATGCAATCCAATATTTGCCAGCTAACACTTGCAAGATACTATACCTATGCAACCAAATACTTGCTTGTTACCATGCCAACTATATGTCTTAAGCATATATGATCATAACCCCTTGATAAACCAATCCTAGTTTTACTTACAAGCTTTATACTTTATTTCTTTATCAAAGCTTTTACTTAGAGTTTACTTAAGTGAATTGTAGATACTAGAAAGATAATTGAAGGTTGCATAAAGAGCATAAAATTTGGCCTAAGCTAGATAATCTTTATGTCATCCTAAGGCATGAGATTGATCTTAGTTAAACTCCACTAGTTTACCACCCCTCATTAGTACTTACCCACACTTGTAGATGCTAGTGCTAAGCATAAAACTTGATCAACTTTAGATGGGAATACTTGGTGGAAAAATGGTTATGAAAACCTTGGAATGATGGATCATTCTATTGAAATGTTTTGGACATGTGTTTCCGAACACCAAATGATTTATGGTGATGAAAATGTTGAGGCATGAGCCTTATCCCTTTATAAAACTGATGGTTGTCTGGATGCGATACCATTCAAATTTTACCGTACAACCACAATATCCAAGAATTGGGTAGGGCTTGATTGGAAACTTATATAGCTTAGTATTAGTTCCCTCATGGCCAAGGTCTGAGTTGAGGCTACCTTGTGAAGATTGTCCACCTGTGCAGTACCCAAGATGACAGTTGGTCATGGTTGGGAGGCCAAACTCACAAGAGAGGTGCTTATACTAGGGTTTGTAATGGAAAGGTTAGGATTTATTATCCGCATACTGAGTATGGTGAATTCAGGATTTGTTCCTGACAGATGTATCGAATGTTGTGGTGAAAGTGTACAATCTCTGCAGAGTGTTAAACTATTCGAATAGCCGCGTCTGCGGTTATGGACAGTTGGAGTGGTCATACTGTTCCCCCGTCAAATGTTTTCAAAATGACTTATGAAATGAATTGAGACTTTGACTTGACCACAACAGAGTTGTGGCATGAGATACAAGTTCCCACTTAGGTGTTATAAAACTTCAACTAGCATGTAAATTTGGCTTTTTGCAAAACAACCCTAGAGCTTAGTGTCCTACTACAAAAATCCCTGTAACTTGTTAGTATTAGTTTGCGAGTACTTAAAGAGTACTCATGGCTTTGTCCCTGGCTATTCCAATGGTCAGACTATGAAGAGGAGTACCTGGAGGATGGACCCCAGGAAGGTTACGACAACTAGGATAATCTCCCATCGTCAGCATTGCCTGTGACCCCGAAGATGGAGCTTCGCCTACGCTACTATTATTATTACGTATTTCCGCTGCTTGAGTTGTATTAAGAACTGGATAATGAGATCCTTATTTGTGTAAGACCTTATGTATGGTTTGTAATGGATAATATACTGTGGTATCCAAATCTGTTATGTCTCGCAAAAATGGTAATCTTGGTATTGCGATGTATGGCATAACAGGCATCTGGGATTAAAAATCCGGGTGTTGACATCCCCTTAGGACAATTCTAGGTAAGTAGCATAGAATCGATTCCTCTCCGCGAAGCAATACGATGAGCGGAGCCTTCTTTGATACTTTATTGTTGAGTCTGCTTTTCGGCCTTCTTGATCTTGAATCATCGGGAGTGTTGGCTAGACGGTCGACCTTGGAGTGGAGGACTTTCCCGGAGTATCTTCTGACTCAGGAGAAGTGTCGAATGTTATCCTTCATGCAGGGTCCAGGGTTCTACTTTAGAGGAGGATCATCTCCTAACGACGACTAGGAGTCAACTCTCTGGATCATTCTTGTTTTACAGGAAAAGATGCAGTCTTTTCCCTTTAGAGAGAGACTAAGGGTGCTTGGTGAAGTCGCAGACCTTCTTTGTTGGAGTCATAGTGAGATCTTGGGTGATCACTTCACCTTTCGTTTGGGAAAGGGGTATCTTCTGTCGACCTTGTATATACGGCTTCTTGAGGGGCGTCTGAGATGGTTTAAAGTTTCAGCAAGTCAGGAGGATGCCGGTTTCTGTTGGCGGTCTAGGTATGCGGTCCTATTGGATGGTGTAGTTTCGGGATCAGTCTAATGCAATGTCGTGAGTAAAACACGAGAAAGGGAAACTCAGACTAGCACAACATAGAGAAATGTTCATACATAGATTAGTCAGTCTGCATCGTCCAGCAGCGACAGTACTTAAGGAATTGCAAATAGGTCTGTGCTATAGAGCACCAGAGCACTTGGAGTTTTGCAAAACGGGTTCGGGGACGATACATAGCCCTACCCTAGACTGGTCGGGTGAGTGAGGGGTATGACGGTATCTCCAGGAGTGCTTCATGAACCTTCTAGCCGTATGGGGGTTGGGTACTAAACTTGGTTACTGCAAGTCCTCAGGGTGTGAGGGATGTTCTATTCTTCAGCAGTAAAGGTGAGAGTGGTGCCTTCTCCGGTGGCTGCTTCGGCGGGTGGATCTGCCGAGGGTGGGGACTAAAAGATGGGTTGATGCTCGAGGAAAGGCAGTTTTTCATTTTCAGTCGGTGTCAGGTAGTCTTGACATCTTAATTCTGAGCCTTGCAGGTACTGCGAGGATCGAGTAGACTTCCGACGATTGTTGACGAGGTCTATCTTCAGTTCCTCTAATGACTCTCGAGGTGGTGATTGGGCCATGTCCTTGGATTGGGGATCTTCGTGAGTTATCTCCTAGTAGGCGATCTTCTGAATTTGAGTGGAAAGACACAATCTTTCCACCTTAGAGCTTAACTTGGGGTCATCGAGGCTAGGGTAGATCCTTCATCTCGGAGCATTGACGTGACGCTTGAGTTGGGATCTTCGAGCAACCCTTATTGCGGCTACGTTGCTATGGTGGTTACCTAACGAAGATTTACAGGTTAGTGTTTATTTTTTAAAGTTTGTTTGATGTACCTTTTTATTTGAAGAACCATTGATACCCTATGTTGCTTATGAGCTTAAGTATGAAAATAAGGGCCCGCTTCTTGCATCTAAGGCTAGACCTCTCAATTTCATACATGTCTGGCACAATAAATGACCCACTGGTATATCATTGAAAACTCATGCTGGCACTTCAGTTCCATCGATTTGCACATGGTCATATATTAAATTTATGGGTGACACAAAGACAGAAAACAAAAAAAGGTTTGCCATTATTGAGCATAACATGGCTACAACACTCGCCTAGACGGTGTGGCAAAGCGCGCATATCATTTATTAAGAGAGAGACTCGAGCAGATGTACCTTAGATTAAGCCTAAATATGAACCAAGTGCGTAAGGCATCCTATGGAAACACGCGTTCCGCTTCTGCCAGGACGATACAACAAGTCAGCAATGGTCAACAAAGAGCCTGACCGATAGCATCATGCAATGAGACAAGAGGCATTGATCATCAATTTCTTACCAGTTGAATAGATTTATGAGAGACGGTGCTTTAATTTGTGATGAAGTAGTCAAGTTGACCAATATATAGCACACCAAATAATCATCCATATATATATATATATTAAAACCTGTATCTAAATCGAGTATTATTGGTATATGGTATTACTGCACACATACGATCTGGTTTGCCCACCACCATTCGGCAACCTGAATGCCACTGCTGCCTCCAGCATCGTCATGACCGCCGGAACCAAGATCTCCCGTGCCGCCCCTGTCGGACAAGTCGTCGAACAAGCCACCAGACAAGTCGCTAGACAATCTGGCGAGCCGCGGGGCGAGTCTCCGGACAAGTCGGTGGACAGTCCAAGTGCTACCGCCATGCTATACAACGTTGCCGCCTCCTCACGTTTCCGCTGCCGCCACGCCAACCCTACCAACACACACATACAAGGCCAATCCGAGGCGTGTGTCAGCCAGGTTGAGTCCACAAGATCTGGCGTACAATCATACTTTTTTACCTTTGTGTAGAGCTCGTACCAGCATATTATTTGGTTGAGTTATACATAATTTTATACAGGGTTACATATACGTGTATATATATTAATCATAAAAGGATATCAAACGATATAAGCCGTCTTTATATTTGACATTATACGAGTTTGTACGAGTTTAAAGGGAGAAGGTAATACTGGCTCAGGGTCTTAACTTCTGAAGTAGTCAAGTATAAAGATACTTCTTCTAAAATCAATTAATACAAGCGCTCCTGCTTTCGTCACAAAAGGAGTAACCATATTTCCAAAAATGGTGTCAGCAACCGGCTTCGCCAATAGCTTCAAAATTTTGTCTTTGCGTACATCACCTTATCGAAATGCCTTGTTAGAATAAATATCACCTTATCGAAATTTCTCTTGTTAGCATAAAACCCAATTACAAAAAACAAAAACAAAAGAATACCGCGAGCCGTAAGTAACGACTACCTCTGTACCAAAAAGATATTGCAGCTTTTCTAAGTTGGGATATATCTATATATTCCTTCTGTTCTAAAATAAGTGACTTGTATTTGTCTAGATTCACATGTATCTATAGAAACATGTCTAAATTCATGCGAATCTAAACAAATCCCCGTCACTAATTTTGGATCAGAGGAATTACTAAATAATATCTAGACATATGTAAATTTAGCAAATCTGTAACATCGTTTTGACGACGGACGGAGTAATAGACCATTTAGAATAAGATCAAACCAATTAATGAAGTCGGCACGATGAGAAAAAAATAACATAGACACCATGCGATGGAAGAGAGAGAACATAACGAACTAATAAATAAAATGATGTGTCAAACATAGACTCCTCGCTACAGTTCAGTCTTAGACCCTCAATAAAATGAATATTCCATTCCAGGGAACAAAATATTATCTATAGACTTGTTGTAGACAGAAATTTGAATAAACATATTGGCATATCTAAACAAAATATATTGTATTTCAAAGATTTTTTACATGTCAAAAATGTGACATGATTCACATAATCCATTTAGTTTAAGTAGCTACACTAATATATATGAGGCAATTTAATAGAGTTTTAGGTAGTGAGGTTTCAACACCTTTTGTTAGCTGTGATTTTCCCTCATCCTCATTCAATTTTGTGTGACTAAAAATAAAAGTGTGCCAATTATCAACGAACATGCCGCCAATTTTGAAGGTGGAAATTAGTACTTTGAGTTAGAAAGCTTGATGGGGGTCATGAGAGAAGGGTGATCAGAGATGGGCACTTATATCAGAAGGAATTTAACTGACAAATCAACAGAATCGAGTTACAACACTGTTACGATATCAAACAAATTTGGTTGCCGACTAACATTTTACATGATGGTACCAAATATAGGAATTAAACAAGATTATATTTCTAGTAATCTTACCAACATTACATGTTTCTAGTATTGTTTCTAGCTATATATAGTTGAATCCATCAGGTGCTTGGAAATTGGTAAGCTTTACAACACAATATCAAAACTTCTTCAATTCCAATAGAACACGATTTTGCATGCCTGCAACAACACATGGAACAACACAAAGTTTCATAAAAACACATGGAACAACACGGCAGTTCAATAGTTACCAAAGAAGCATGCACGCGGAAAAATACATAGTTTATTTAACTAAGTCAAGAAATGACAAAATTTGAGTAACTAGAAAGATTCAAATATATGTCACGTAAATAAATCATAAGCTCACCATTTCATAATTTTGCAACATGACATTATATTCCCCAATGGTACTAGTGGATACAGACATCTGATTGGAAGAGAAACTCCCTAGAGCAATAGCAATGTGAAACAAACTCCCTAGAGCAATAGCAATGTGAAACTAATTCTAGTAAAGAGATGACCATATATTTCTTCGAGAGATTAGGCACAATATTCAGGGTTGTTATGCTTTACCTTGGAGTTGGCGAGTTTGTCCGATCTGTCGTGCAGGGCATCCTACTCATTCCGCAGAAAATGCCTCTCCTTTATCTCCCTCGTTCAATCCTTGCATTGCAAATACCCGCCTCCCTCTCCGCGGAAACAAATTTTCAGGCATAATTTCATGCCAAAATAAAATCCACACATGAATGGAGGACCAAGAAACCTATTTTATCGAAATGGGGATTACCCCGGCCTCTGTGTCGATAGATACATACGGCCTTTATTACTTTATTGCAAAACATTTCTTATAAATTGTTACATCATGGGTCACATAAGGTCTCCACATGGACGAACCAACAAAAATTACAAGATTGCCTGATATGCATCTCTATCAAAGTGCTTTACGAAGATCAAAATGCCAGTTGCACCATTTGTATATATCCCGTGCCACCAATTCTAGCTGGCTGCACCCAATATTCATGGCATTGTGTTTGTCCATTGTTTGTAGGTAGGACCACAAACGGATCCATTTCGTTGAAAATGGGATAACCTCCATAAAATAAAAAGATTTTACATTATTAAATATATAATCGTGTCTTACGTTCTATATGGCCCAAAATACAACACAAACACCCACACGTATCTGCACTTTCTCTTGCTTGCCAACGCCCATTAACCAATTACCAAAAAGATTTGTTGTGTTTAGGGGGGTGTAATAATCAAGGCCATATGGATAAGCCGCCACAAAAATTTCTCAAAAGGACAATCAAACAATAAATGTTGTATGATTTCATCCTTATCACAAAAACAACATTTATTACTACCGTGCCAATTTCTTTTGGCTAGATTGTCTTTAGGAAAAAGGACACGATGGTACAAGAACCACATGAAAATCTTGATTTTTAGAGGCACTTTCATCGTCCAAATATATTTTGAAATAAACGTGTGTGGTCGTTCATTAGATCTAAATAATAAGTTTTAACTATGAACTCCCCTGAGTTTGTTAACTTCCAAATAAAAATGTCAGGTTGGTTTGACAAGTGTATATCCATGAAGCGCCTAACTAAGTGGAGCCACCTGGTACATTGGTTGGTTTGACAAGTGTATATCCATGAACCGCCTAACTAAGTGGAGTCACCTGGTAGATTTAGTACCGGTTAAAACTTGTCTAAAATTGATGTTTAAATGCATGGTAGAGAAAACATGAGTAATAGAGACTTGTTTTCGTTGGAATATATTGTAGAGGGAAGGATACTGTTGGGATAAAATTTCATGACCCAGCCATGTGTCCCAAAAAACGCGTATTCTCTCCATTTCCAAATTTAAAGAGACCCCGCTCAAAGAAGTTGTCTTTAATTTTCATAAGCTCTTTCCAAAATGGTGAGTTGGAAGGTTTCATCTTAGCTTGTGACTGGGATTTAGAGTGCATGTATTTATTTTGCACTGCTACACACCATCTCTTGACATGATTTTGAAAAGCCATTTACTTAATAGGCATTTGTTTTTAAGTTTGAACACTTCCATGCCCAAACCCCTTTGATTCTTAGGTCGACAAATTATATTCCATTTGGTAAGCCTGCATTTATTTTTATGACCATCACTTTGCCAAAAAAATGTGGATCTAAAAAAATCTAGCCTTTTTCTTACACCTATAGGTATTTCAAAGAAGGACAACATAAACATGGGGAGGCTGGTTAAAACTGAATTAATCAAAACTAGTCGATCACCATACAATAGGAGCTTACCTATCTAGCTAGACAGTTTTTGTTCAAGCTAATCTTCTACTGGCTTCCACCCCCCTTTTTTTAGTTTGCGACAGTGAATAGGATGCCCAAATACTTAAATGGGAAAAATCCCAATTCACAACCAAATAATTTCATATATTCAACCTCAACCTCTTTGGCGGGACCAAAACAAAAGTTTCACTTTTATGAAAGTTTATTTTAAGACCAGATAGTTCCTCAAATATACATAAGATTAGTTTCATGTTTAAAGCCTTTTTCAAATCATGTTCCATAAAGAGAATTGTATCATCCGCGTATTGAAGGATGGACACTCCCCCATCTACCAAATGAGGTATGACACCATCAACTTGTCCATCCTCTTTATATCTAGCTATCAAAATGGCTAACATGTCCCGCAACTATATTAAAAAGAAGGGGTCAAAGTGGATCTCCCTGCCGTACACCTTTCTGGGTTTGAAAGTAATGACCTATATGATCATTAACTTTAATAACAACACTGCCGTGACTCACAAAATGTTGAATCCATCTACACCATTTTGAGTGAAAACCTTTCATTCGAAGCACTTTTTGCAAAAAAAAGGCCATTATACTTTGTCGTACGACTTTTTCAAAGTCTATTTTAAGTAGCACATCATCAATTTTCTTCCTACGAAGTTCATAAATTGCTTCATGTAAAATCATGACCCCTTCAAGAATATGACACCCAGTCATGAAAGCAGTTTGGGTCGTTGTATCACCTTATGGTCAACCTCTATTACCCTATTTGTTCCCACTTTGGTAAAAAATTAAAGCTTACATTTAGAAGACAAATGGAGTGTTATTGTTGGATTTGAACGACATTTTCTTTTTTAGGGAGAAAAATGATTTTACCAAAGTTTAAATGGAATAGAGGTAGTTCCCCTCATTGAAACGCAACAAATATATTCATGAGGTCCCCTTTCAAAATATCCCAAAATTTCTTATACAATTCTGTCGGGAACCCATCAGGTTCAAGAGCCTTGTTTTTTTTCATTTGCATAATGGCTTTGTATACTTCCTTTTCTACAAAGTCAGCGATAAGGATATTAATTTCTTCTCTATAAATCTGTGGGATGTGCTCTGTTTGAGTTTCTATCAAATAGAATTATTGGCAGCCTGTGCACCAAATAACTTCTTATGCAACTCAGTTATATAAGTCTTAAGGTTTGCCTTCATCTTGTTCAAGTTGAATTTTTTTCTTTCATTTGTGTTTTCCATTAGCTATTAGATGGAAATACTTCGTGTTGTTACCCCTTTTTGAACAAGTTTAAATTTGGCACGTTGCGCCCATTTAGATTCTTCATCTCTTATAAGAGACGCTAATTTCTCGTTTGCTTCTCTCATCTCCTCCCTCTCGGTGGTTGTTAGAGGAGTATTTCCTTCATGCACGTCTAGAGTGTCTATAACACGTAACAGACGTTCCTTTTCTTTATTATAGACGCTACTCAAATTCCTAGCCCATCCTCACAAAAAGTTACGAAGGTGGCGAATCTTATTTTTCCAAACCTCCGTGGGATTAGTACCTCTAGTTAACTTTGCCCATTCTTTTGCAACTAGTTGTTCAAATCCTTCTTGGCATAACCAGGCCAGCTCAAAAGAAAAAAATGATTTATTTCCTAGGTGCGCTTGTGCACCGAAATCCAAAAGTAGCGGTGTGTGATCCTATCCAGCCAAAGCTCTGACAGTAACTAGAGGAAATTTTTATTCTCAAGATACACTAGTCAGAACTCTATCTATCTTCTCATAAGTGGTGGTTTCTCTTCTATTGGCCTAGGTATATTTTCGGCCTGAGAGAGCTATCTCTCTAAGGTCCAAACTCTGAATAATAGCATTAAAAATAAAAGGCCACTTAGTATGAAAATTGACATTATTTTTCCCTTCTTGTCTGCACAAAATGTTGAAGTCCCCTCCTACTAACAAGGGTAATGGATCATTTTTGCATATACATACCAATTCGGCTAAAAACACCCCTTTTCTGTATCCTGAGATGCCCCATAAACAGCCACCGAAGACCATCCAAAATTATCAATTTTAAAAGAAAGATGAAAGTTGACACACCTATCTCCCGTGGTTATACTTTTAACTTTCAGAGTTTGAGCATTAAAGCCTATGAGAATACCGCCCGACTATCCTTGAGGTGGCAAACAGTACCAAATAAAATAAAATCCTCCTGACAAATTACTCAAAAAAGGAGCGAAAAAATTATCACGACCAATTCCTAATATGGCAAAAAAATCTAGTTTAGAGTCTCTGATTGTTTCACGAACTACCACATGTTTTGCAATGTATCTAAATCCCCCGCTGTTCCAAAAACATCCTTTTAGCGCCATAGGTATTACTTATTTATTCGAGCACTTTGATCAGTTCTACGATATTGTAATCTTATGCATATATTGTGAGAAGGCCACACATGATGCAAAGGAAGTAATACCTATGGCGCTATGGTTTGCGTATAATACTACTTGGTTTGCATGAATTGTTGTATAATACTATGGTTTGCGTCATGTGAAAACTGTTCCAAAAACTTGACCAAGTCTAATTAGTGGGCATCTTTGATCAGTTCTTGTTCGCATGAAATGTTGTATAATACTATGGTTTGTGTCATGTGAGTCCCCAACTCCCCCTTTATATATTTTTCCCTGTAGAACACAATAGTAAATAATGTGATATAATACTATGCATATTGTGATATTACTTGTTCATGTGCTACTTGTTTCACAATATAATACTATGGTTTGTGTCATGTGAGTCCCCAACTCCCCCTTTATATATTATGAATTTTGATATAAAAGTTGATCAAAAGGAATTTTCTATGGATCTTTATATGCCTACGGGAAGTCTATTATGTATATTAATATCAGGTATTCACAAAATTCTTCTAAAGTGTCAGTATATATCTATCATTTAGAATAATGCTTCTTTGCAAAATTACTAACAACTCAAAACATTCAATAGCTTCGTTGCAAATCTCACTATCTGAGATGTAAATTTGTTCTGGCAATCTGTACTTTATGCTAGCTTTTTGGTGCTCATGTAAGCAGCCTTTTTAGTGCAGTAGCTTCACGACAAAACGCTCAACATCATGCTCCACTCAAGTATAATACTGCGGAAGCTGAGTTAAAATACAACATCCACTTCACCATTCCTGTTGTTAGTGCCAATTGTAGTCCATGTGCCTGTGTACCGGTGAGAAACTGATTGAATCAGGAATTTCATAATGTCTGAAGTATGTTGTTATTGGTGGAGGTGAACTACCTTGTCACAAAGTATTAATGCAATATAAAATATGCAGGAGAAACTCAATGACCGGAGAAAATAATCCCAAACACTTACTAGGTCATCTTTGATCCCTGGTTTGACCTTGTTGCCGGGTGCCAACACGCGATGTCTGATGGTGGTTTTGATGGTGCAGCATGGCGATCTCTCCCAATGCAAGCTTACCCACGACCTTCCTTCCCTCCTCCCTGCCTTCATCCTTGTCGGGGTGGAAACACACACTGCTGCATGCACACAGAGAAGTAGCGCTAGCAGCGTAATCCCCGATTGTGAGCGTAGTTGGTGCGGAACTCTCGAAGGAAGCCTAGACAATTCCCCGCGCGGCCTTCCCGGTGGAACCACCGTGAGTGAGGAAGAGGGATGCAAGAGTAGGGCCGAGGTGGGTGAAGAGGTAGTGAAATTGTGGCGGCAGGGTAAACGGGGAGGTGGATTCGAAGATGAAAGGATGGAGGTGCGGGAGAAGACTGCGCCGAAGATGGGAGAAGGGAACAAAAGATAAAATTCGAGAGAAAACTAATAGAGACGTGATAAGTGGCAGTATGTCGATCTAAATTACCAAGTGCCCGTAGAAAATGGATTTAGTTAACGCTAGCTGTTTGATTGAGTTTAGTGAGTCTAATCCTATAGTTGTTGCCCGTTTGTGTAGGTTGTGGGGTGAGTTTAGAAAACATCTTGTTTGCTTTTTTTATCTTGATAGACTAGCACATATTTCCATGTGTTGCAAACAGGGTAAACAAATGATAGAAGAACATAACCATGACCTAGCCTAAAATGAAGTTGCATATTAAATTAAAAGAACACCAAAGTCTCTATGATTTGATCAAATGACTAGTATTCAACTTAAGTTTG
Source organism: Avena sativa (assembly GCA_916181665.1). Lineage (NCBI taxonomy): Eukaryota > Viridiplantae > Streptophyta > Magnoliopsida > Poales > Poaceae > Avena > Avena sativa. The sequence continues at coordinate 172,332,371 of OV702295.1, forward strand.
TGGCATAAAGACTTGTGAAAATATGTTTCACAAATTACGATAATTGGACAATTCAAAGTGTATTGATATGTCTAAACATCATAATCATAGTGCATTGAATACATATGGTCTAAAATTAATCTTTTACTGGGTTACTGTTATTATAAAGAGTCGTCACTTAAATAGAAAACGCTCATTTAAATAGAGGAAAATCTAATATTCGTGAAAACTACACCGTATGAGTTATGGCCTTTTGCCCCAAAATCGGTCGACCGTCTCAGTTTTCCCTTTCGTCTTAATCATCAACTAGTTGAATTCCCGTAGAATTGTCACAGGTTCCAAATTTCTAGTTAGCCCATGCCAACAAAAATGTAATTACTGGACTATATAGTCAACCCAATCCAACATGAAACTGGACTTTGCACGTGGATGTTTTCTCAGACTACGAATCACTATAGTAATTTTCAAAGCCCATAAATTTGGAGTTGCTCTATAGGCTAACTGTTGGATAATCTAGAATGTCAATCTCTGAATAAACTGTCTAGGTGTCGACAGGTTTAGGTGTTTGCAGTTTTCAGTTAGTCTGTCAGGTTAGCTGGCTGTTAAATTCAGTTAGGAGCAGCTATTTTCCAGCAGTAGATAGCCTAGTTTACTTGGTCTACCTTTGGACCTGATCAAATCGCTGTGATCCACGATTGCCTGGACATGGGATGGTATGTCTGTTGTGGGCATCGTGTGCCTCCACACGATCGATCTTTCAGTCAATAAAAGGTGTGGAAACCCCAGAAAAGCTGCAAGGCTTACGCCGCACAAACCCCTCTCTCTCTCTCTGTCAATTGGCCAAATTCGTGTTCATCATCTGCTGATTGTGAGCAGGTTAGTGAGTTGAGAGAGGCCACAAGTGGTATCAGAGCCTCGACCCCATGGTTGGGCCTCCTCCTCCGGCTGCGGCAGGGGCAGCTGGAAGGCCCGCGACGCCTGACGCAGGCTCCTCACGTCGCGTGCGCTCGCTGAGCCGCGGACGGAGCAGGAGAAGGAATGGCGGTGCCGGCGAAGTGGTTGTGCGGGAGACGATCGTGCGGGAGGGCGGCGGCAGCAGCTCGCGTCCTGGCCCACGCTCACCAAGACCAACTACGCCGAGTGGGCCATCCTCATGCGCGTCAAGCTCCAGGCCGCCGGACTCTGGGACGCCGTCGATGAGGACGACGCACCAGAGCGACTGGAGAGGCAGGCCCTCGGCGCCATCCTCGGTGCTATGCCGCCAGAGATGGTGCAGCTCCTCGCCTCTAAGGACAACGCCAAGGCCGCGTGGGACACCATCAATAAGATGCGCGTCGGCGTGGATCGCGTCCGCGAGGCGCGGCGCCAGAAGATCCGCAAGGAGTTCGACAACCTGGCGTTCAAGAGCGGCGAGAACGTGGAGGAATTCTCCCTCCGTGTCTCGAGCATGGTCACGGAGCTGCAGTCCCTGGGCGACACCACCTCCGAGCTCGATGGCGTCTCAAAGATCCTGCGCGTCGTGCCGCCAAGGTATGCCCAGATGGCCTGCTCCATTGAAACACTGCTTGACTTGAAGGATCTGTCGATCGAGGAGTTGAGCGGGCGTCTGGAGGCGTCCGAGGGACGCGGCGAGCCGGAACAGGACGCGGGCGGCCGCTTGCTCCTCACGGAGGAGGAGTGGCGCGCTCGCAGTGCAAGCCGCCAGACAGGAGCAAGAGGCTCTGGCTCTGCCAGCAAGCAGCAAAGGGACCGCCCGAGCGGCGGCAGAGGCCCGTCCAAGGACGACCAATGCCGTTACTGCAAGAAGAAGGGGCACTGGGAGCGGGAGTGTCGCAAGAAGAAGAGGGACGAGGAGAGCCAAGCGCACCTCGTTCAGGAAGAAGGCGACGCCGATCCTGCGATGCTCCTCGCCGAGATCGTGCTCGACGTTTCTCCAGTAGTGGTGGCTCCAAGCACGCCGCCAGCCGCTCCTGCACTAGAGCGAGCCCTCGTCTTCCTGAACGAGGACAAGGCCAAGGTGGTGCCTGGCCGCGCCGACGAGCCCACGGACACCATGTGGTAACTGGACACGGGCGCGTCAAACCACATGACCGGCAACAGCACGGCGTTCTCTTCCCTCGACGAGTCGATCACCGGCACCGTGCGCTTTGGCGACGGGTCGGTGGTACAGATCAAGGGCAAGGACGACATCGCCTTCTCCATCGACGGCGGCCGCCAACGCGTCTTCACCGACGTGTACTTCATCCCCAGGCTGAAAAGCAGTGTGGTGAGCCTGGGGCAGCTCGATGAGCACGACTGCGACATACGCATAAGGCGTGGCCTCCTCACGATCCGCGATCGCCGCGACCAACTGCTGGTCCAGGTGAAGCGATCGCCGAACCGCCTGTACAGGTTGACGCTCCAGCCCGTCAAGCCGGCGTGCCTGACGATGCGTCACGACACTGCGTCCTGGCGCTGGCACGCGCGCTTCGGGCACGTCCACTTGGAGGCCCTCCAGAAGATGGCCCGCGAGAACATGGTGTGCGGGATGCCGCCTGTCGAGCCTACCGGCGAGCTGTGCGAGGCCTGCCTCACCGGCAAGCAGCGGCGCACGCCGTTCCCTCAGCAGGCGAAGTTCCGCGCGGAGCAGCCACTGGAGCTGGTGCACGCGGACCTGTGCGGCGCGATCTCACCGCCCACGCCGGACGGGTGCCGCTACTTCCTGCTCCTCGTCGACGACCACAGCCGCTTCATGTGGCTTGTCCTGCTGTCGACGAAGGACGAGGCCGGCGCTGCCCTCAAGCGCTTCCAAGCAGAGGCGCAGATGGAGGCTCGGTGCCAGTTGCGCACGCTGCGCACTGATCGCGGCGGGGAGTTCACCTCCAGCGCCCTCGCCGCGCACTTCGCCGACGCCGGCGTCAAGCGCCACCTGATGGCACCATATGCGCCGCAGCAGAATGGCGTGGTGGAGCGCCGCAACCAGACAGTGGTGGGCATGGCAAGGTCGATGATGAAGTCCAAGAAGCTGCCCGCCTTCTTCTAGGGAGAGGCGGTGACGACAGTGGTGTATGTACTGAATCGTGCCTACACGCGCTCCGTCGACGGCAAGACTGTTGGAGATATGCCCAAGAGGCAATAATAAAGTGGTTATTATCATATCTTCACACTTATGATAAATGTTTACATACCATGCTATAATTGTATTAACCGGAAACATTAATACTTGTGTGATTTGTAAACTAAAATAAGAGTCCCTAGTAAAGCCTCTTGTTAAACTAGCTTGTTGGTTAATATATGATCATGGTTTCCTGATCATGAACATAGAGATGTTATTAACAACAGGATCATATCGTTAGGAGAATGATGTGATGGACATACTCCTATAGATAAGCGTAGCATAAAGATCAAGTCATTTCAATAGTTTAATTGCTATATGCTTTCTGATACATAGTAACCTAATTCCTTCGACCATGAGATCATGCATATCACCTTTACCGGATGGATGCTTTGATGTCATTAAACACCACACCGTAACAGGGTGGCTATAAAGGTGGCATTGAGTGTTCGGAAAGTATTGGTTGAAACACATGGATCAAGAGTGGGATTTGTCCATCCATATGACGGATAGATATACTCTGGGCCCTCTCGGTGGAATGTCATCCAATTAGCTTGCAAGCATGTGACTGGCTCACAAGGGATCACATATCACGGGAACGAGAAAAGAGTACTTATCAGTAACGAGGTTGAACTAGGTATGCAGAGATACCGACGATCATAACCTCGGATAAGTAAAATATCGTGAGACAAAGGGAAATTGGTATCGTATGTAAGTGGTTCATTCGATCGCAAAGTAATCGTAGAAATATGTGGGAGCCATATGAATTTCCAGATTCCTCTATTGGTTATTGATCGGAGAAGTGTCTCGATCATGTCCGCATAATTCACGAACCGTAGGGAGACACACTTAAGGATTCGACGTTGTTTGAGTAGTTATGGAATGATGAGAAAGAGACCGAATGTTGTTCGGAGTCTCGGATGGGATCCGGGATATCACGAGGAGATCCGGAATGGTCCGGAGAATAAGATTCATATAAGGAAAGTCCCGTTTCGGAGTTGGGGAATGGTTCCGGTGTTTTCATCGGGAACATTCTAGAAGGTCTCGGAATGTCCGGCACTCCGAAGGGGGGAAGGGTACATGAATGTGTCATTGTAAGTTGGAATGATTGCATCATGTACTAGATGTCTTTGCTGTCCAAAATAAAGGGTTTATTTAAATCCTAAATTGAAAAGTCAAAACGGCTTGTTTGAAAGTCAAACGGCAAGTTTTGGAAAGTGGAAAGAGGAGGAGAAGAGGAAACCGAGTTGGGGAGGGATTCCCTCCTCCCCAAGCCAGCGCCCCACCCCAAGCCGAGTTGGGGAGGGACTCCACTCCCTCCCCTTGGCCGCCGGCCCTCCCACCTATAAAGGGAGGGGCAGGGCTGCCCCTCCTAGTACACACAAGTTCCTATCCTCTAAATCTAAACCCTAGCCACAGCCTCCGGTTTAGAGCCGTTTTGGTTTAGAGCTTCTAATTGCTCTAGCCTTCGGTTTAGAGCCTTCTAATTGGTTTAGAGCTTTCTAATTGGTGTGTCTAATTACTAGACCACTAATAGCCTCTCTCATACTCCACCATACTCGCACCGGCTTAAGGCGAAGCCCTGCGAGATCTTCCCTCTACTTCCGGTACCACGCCGTTGTGCTGCCGGAATCGCGAGGAGAGTGCTACAACCTCCGCTGCCTGCTGGAACAAGGGAGAGGAAGGTCTTCGTCGAGTACCGAACGTGTGACCGACTACGGGAGCGCTGCCGGAACGTGGCGCCGGAAGGATCGTCTACGCGATCTTGAGATCGGAAAGAGTACGACTACATCACCCACGAGAATCTGCTCTCGTTAACCGCTTTGGAATCTTCGAGGGTGAGTTCCTCTATTGACTCGTTGCTACAATCTAGTAGATAGATCTTGGCTTGGTTGTTTGTATGCGGTAGAAAATTTTTGTTTTCCATGCTACGAAACCCTACAAAGACGCCATACGAAGCCTGGCACGGCAAGAGGCCCTCCGTCGAGCACCTCCGCGTCTTCGGATGCGTCGTCCACGTCAAGAGCGCTCGCCCTTCCTCCGCAAGCTCGATGACCGGAGCACGCCAATGATGTTCATCGGGTACGAGCCTGGGTCAAAGGCATACCGTGCCTACGATCCAGCGACACGTCGCGTCCAGATCACGCGCGACGCCGTCTTCGACGAGGCAGCGAGCTGGGGCTGGGAGGAGAGCGGCGGCAACATGGCATCAACGGATTCAGGGGAATTCGTGGTGGAGTACATGGCGGCCGAGCCGCCGTGCACTACGACACGCACGACTTCATCCCCGGCTGCGAATTCGGGGGAGACAGGCAGTGCTGGTGACGAGCATGCCTCCGCCAGCGAACATCAGTCAGCGCCGGCCACTCCATCACCATAGGTGGATCCTGGATCCCCTCCTGCTGTGGAGTTTGCCTCGCCCCCAACGGAGGTGAATCCTATGCTCCTTGACGACGCAGACGAAGGAGAGCCTCACCGCTACCGCCGGGTCTCGGACCTGATCGACGCCGACGCGGTGGTGCCCGGCCTCGCCCAGCGGCTCTTCCTCACGACGGCAGAGGAGCCGGCGAACGTGATAGAGGCCCAGCAGGAGGAGTGCTGGGAGAAGGCGATGGACGAGGAGATGCGCTCCATCGAGGACAATGGCACCTCGGCCCTTGTCGACCTCCCTCGTGGCCACAAGCCCATTGGGATGAAGTGGGTATACAAGGTGAAGCGTGACGAGAAGGGGGCCGTCGTCAGGCACAAGGCCCACCTTGTTGCCAAGGGCTATGTACAGCGCGAGGGGGTTGACTTCGAGGAAGTCTTCGCTCCCGTCGCCAGGCTCGACTCCGTCCGGCTACTGCTCGCCGTCGCCGTGCAGCAGGGATGGGAGGTACACCACCTCGACGTCAAGTCGGCCTTCCTCAACGGCGAGCTCGAGGAGGAGGTGTACGTGTCGCAGCCGCCGGGATTCGTCAAGCCCGGATAGGAGGGGAAGGTGTTCCGCCTCCACAAGGCACTGTACGGGCTCTGGCAAGCCCCGCGCGCATGGAACGCAAAGCTGGACCACTGCCTCACCACGCTCGGTTTCTCCAAGTGCTCGTCCGAGCACGCGGTGTACACACGGGAGAAGGACGGGGATCGGCTGCTGCTCGGCGTGTATGTCGATGATTTGATCATCACCGGCACCTCCACGGCGGCGATTGGAGGCTTCAAGGAGGAGATGAAGAAGCTCTTCAAGATGAGCAACCTGGGCATGCTCTCCTACTACCTTGGGATCGAGGTGCGCCAGGAGCCCGGCCGCATCTAGTTGAGCCAATATGCTTACGCAGAGAAGTTGCTCGACAAAATGGGGATGGGCAGCTGCAATCCGGCAGCAGTGCCCATGGAGCCCAGGCTGAAGCTGAGCAAGAAGGGAGGCGGCGCAGTAGTGGATCCTGCCCTCTACCGCAGCGTCGTGGGCGGGCTACGTTACCTGGTCCACACCCGCCCCGACATATGCTTCGCGGTGGGCTACCTCAGCAGATTCATGGAGGAACCCACCGGCGAGCACTGGGGCGCGGTGAAGCACCTTCTGCGCTACATCGCCGGCACCAAGGACCTCGGGTGCATCTACACACGCCAAGGACACGAGACCAAGCTCGTCGGCTACAGGCGACGCGGACATGGCCGGTGATATCGACGACCGCAAGAGTACAAGCGGCGTGCTGTTCTTCCTCGGCCAGTGCCCCATCACTTGGCAGTGGATGAAGCAGAAGATCGTCGTGCTCTCCTCTTGCGAGGCCGAGTACGTCGCCGCCACCGCAGCAGCATGCCAGGGAGTCTGGCTCAAGCGGCTCCACGGCGATCTTCTTGGACTCGACGGCGGCGCCCCAGAGCTGCGCGTCGACAACAAATCAGCAATTGCGCTGACCAAGAACCCGATCTTCCACGATCGGAGCAAACACATCGAGGTGAGGTATCACTTCATCTGTCAGTGCGTCGAGAATGGCAACATCAACATCCAGTATGTGCGCACTGATGATCAGCTCTCCGACATCATGACGAAGGCACTCGGTCGTGTGCAGCTCCAGGATCTGCGCCGTCGCATCGGCATTGTCAAGGTGAAGGACATTTAGATTAGGGGGAGTTTGTTGGATAATCTAGAATGTCAATCTCTGAATAAACTGTCTAGGTGTCGACAGGTTTAGGTGTTTGCAGTTTTCAGTTAGTCTGTCAGGTTAGCTGGCTGTTAAATTCAGTTAGCATCAGTTAGGATCAGCTATTTTCCAGCAGTAGATAGGCTAGTTTACTTGGTCTGCCTTTGGACCCGATCAAATCGCTGTGATCCACGATTGCCTGGACATGGGATGGCATGTCTGTTGTGGGCATCGTGTGCCTCCACACGATCGATCTTTCAGTCAATAAAAGGTGTGGAAACCCCAGAAAAGCTGCAAGGCTTACGCAGCACAAACCCCTCTCTCTCTGTCAATTGGCCAAATTCGTGTTCATCATCTGCTGATTGTGAGCAGGTTAGTGAGTTGAGAGAGGCCACACTAACACACAAAAAGAAATACACAAGTAATCTATTACGTATGTCCTTCCTCAACCATTTTTATCTCCTTCCCACACACACTTCAGCTAAGCGACCCCTACATTGTCCCTCTGCTCCAACATGCCTCATGCTTATTGCTCTTCTATAATAAAGACAAATGTATACATATAACAATAAAAAAAAGCATCCCTTTGTATACAGAGTTGGCAGTATGGATTTTCTATACCCAGTGTTATAATTTACATTCCACAATCCATACTGCATCCCTCTGTTTTCTATAACATGCATCCCAAATTCTCTATCAGGCCTAGCAATTCGGCATAAGCAGAGCAGCATCCTTGACCAAGCTTTGTCTCGAAGACGAAGGATGAAAGACTCCTAGACGAGCATGACAATATGTCCCTTTATAGAAAAATGACCCTGACCTGCATGAGTATGCTAATTTTAGCGTCAATGGTCCTTCTTAATAATAGATCAAATAGAAAACTGTAGGTCGTAGTTATACCTATAGTGCATGGACGCACAATAGACCCATATGTGCAAACAATAGCCAATCATAGTCAAATTCCTCCTATATTACTCTAGCCATGTGTGCTTGATCAAATAGATGTTGTTTTGCTCTAACTCTTCTCCTCTGTGTGCATGATCATGCAGGATAGGTTTAAAATTCTCAAACATATCTCTACTTGGATGCCTCTCAATTGCCATGTTTTCTTTCAGCACAAAGCCATTATGTAGCAAACAAAAAGATATTTAGTTTCTGTATCAAAAAAAGATATTTAGTTTCCGTCAACTTGGTGCATCGTTAAATCAAGCCAAATGTAGCATTAATTTATGGATCCACCATAATTTCTATTCTGCATTCAGCAAAACAACGGTATGATTTCTGTAACACACCAACCCTACTAGGATATGGTGTGGAATATAGTGAAGCCAATCCAATGCAAGAGTGTACACACAATTTCATAAAAAATTAAGTAGATAATGTGAAAAGCAACATTTGGAAATCATCAAGAAAAAGGAACATAATCGTGTAGTACTCTAGCCATATTTGGTCAACATCCATATGGCACTACCCAATTTTTTACAATAGTTTGACAAAAGAACTTTGAGCATTGAGTGAGTCTGAATAGAACAATAACAAGGTGATCGCCGCCGGATGTCGCTGTTGTTTCTGTTGGCCGGCATGCCACCTAACTCGAGTCCCATCTCGCACAACCTCCTTTTATTTCTCCTCAGTTAGCACAGCTTGACTGTTTTCTGTAGCTAGCCCTGTCGAGTGCGTCTAGGGAGAGGGTGGGGCGGGCTGGGCGGCCGGAGAAGCAAGGAGGCCGAGGCAGGGAGTCAGCGGGGCAGCCAGGGCGGCGTGGCCCAGATCTGGGCCCATTCGGGTCCGATCCGGGCCTGTAGGGGGATGCTGATGTGGGGGTGCGGCCTCAGCCCACCCCTCGCTGCCGCTATGACACCAGATCTAGGCTAGGCGGGCCCAGATCCGGTAACCGCCAACGTCCCCCTGCCATGGCATGATCCCGCTGCATCCAGATCCTCGGCGGGTCTAGACCAGGCAGGTCTGGGCCTAGAGCTGGCTTCCTTGGTTGAGCCGTCCGAGCACCGGTGTGCGTCTCTCCTGCGCGTGGCATGCTGTACCTTAGACCGGCGGCGGTCTGGCAGGTCCGGGTGACTACAATGTGGATGGCGCGGCCACTTGGCGGCGGGGGTCTGCGGTGGCGGCGGACTCACTGGCAGACGGAGGAGTAGAAACTATAGCGAGGGTTGACGGTCACGGTAACACCCTTGTTGCAGTGTGGCGGCGAGGCTTCACGAGCCCTTTTGGGTTTGGCCGGGTCAGAGAGGGCCTTGTTTGTCCTTCTTTTTACATCCGGTTGACTATCGCCCTTCGGCGGTGAAGGTAGTTCCCTCCCGCGAGTCACTGTACCGTTGACCCTCGCCAAAGTTTCTCCTTTTCTATCGTATCATCCTCACATCATGAGTCACGGTGAGATGACGATGGTGATTGCAAGACCATGGTGGCGTGTGCTAGTGGACGCCGAGCTTGGTGGAGCAATTCGAAGCGTCTGGGAGTGTGGTTTTTTGAGGGATCGGGAGAAATCCTTGTCGTCCAGACATCGCCGTGGTGACGCCTGCGGGTGTCGCCGTCCTTTCTGAAGGGCGTTGGGTGTATCTCTTCCCCACCTCCCATAGTGTAACGTTGAAACCCTAGGACTAGTCCGGATAGCAGAGTCGTTGTCGTTGCTTTCCTTCTTGGAGGTGTTACTTGGTACGTGACGCTTCGGAGCGCTAGAAACGTGGTGGAAATTTTTTGGAGGACGCAGCGGTTGCGGGTCACTCTCGTTTTCGTGGAGCCACTGTTTTTGGCTTTGTTTTCTCTTCTTTTTTCTTTTTGGTTTCTTTGGACGTTGTGCTGTCTGGCCCAGCAGCGGTCTCAAACGGTTGCTATATTAATATAGCTGGGCGAAAGCCTATCTCAAGGAGGGGAGAGCAGGCTAGGATGGAGTCGCACATGCCAAAGGAGGCGCTCACCTTCCGTGCAATTCCTCCCCATCATATTGTGTGTTGCTGTCGAAGTAGAAGGGTGTAATAATGCTGAATCAGGAATGCCGAAGACGTGGCAGAGTTCTAGAATGGGGAAAAAAATGGGAGCATGAGGAAGGGTGCTACCTCACGAAGGAGAAGCCGTGGACGCCGCACGAAGGAAGGGTGCTACCTCACGAAGGAGAAAAAATGGGAGCATAAGGACGCCGCACCTTATGGTCATTCTGCGCCGCTGCAGCCCATTGCATCGAACATGGAGTGAGATGGCAGCGAGCTCGGGAAAGGGATGAGGGCCGCGGCATATGGGGCTCAGATCCATCGATACTCTCCACGACATCCCCTCCCTTGACGCTTTTCTGCAGGTACATCTTCGTGCATTAAGTCTTGATTGACTTTCTCGGTGATCAGGCATCACCAGGTCGTGGTTTGCTTCCTAATCTGCATCCAGTTGTTGGTGGCGCTGGAGGTTCTGGCGCGGAGATGTGTGAGCATCAGCAAATGGCGCAGGCATCAGCAGATGGTGTGTAGGAGTGGCTTGAGCCCATCGAAATATATTTTTGTTTCTTGTCATGGAGTAGTTGTTAAACAGAATTTAGAAGCCTCCATATATATCATGTGTGATACAAGATGAATCCATTCGCTTAGGAACAAACTAACACTAACGTACAAAATAGCAATAATATGGAGCCCATCGAAATATCTTTTTGCTTCTTGTCCTGTAGTAGTTGTTAAACAGAATTTAGAAGCATTCGTATATACCGTGTGTGATGCAAGATGAATCCATATCCATACACTAACGTACAAGATAGCAATAATCTGACCCAACAACCACGGGTGGGATATTTTTAGGAGTTTAACAACCTCTGAATAGATAAACTTTGCGTGCAGCATGCACATTTAGTAAAAATAACAAACAATGAGAAGATAAGGTTGCATGCAACATGCCCTGTTGAAAACAAAAATAGTAGTTAGTGAGGGTGGAATTTGACATGTAATTAGTGGCATGTGTGACACCAAACACCACGGTAACTTTAGATTTAGTAGTAAAGATTATTTTTATTTGACATTGGATCGGGCAACTCCACCGATTGCTATCAGAGATCCACACATGTTTTACCATTTTACACCACAGGAATAGATGAATCCCATTCTTAGCTAGCATACAACAGAGCAGCCTATCATGCTTTCTCCTAAGGTTTTGTCATTTGTGAATGATAAGTAATAGTGACCAATATTCAGAGGGTAAATGGGAAATTGCTCCCGCGGGCTATCCGATAAATACTTTAACTAACCTTGGCAAGTTTCACGAAAATACTTTCCCCTTGGCAGGTTCAAAGGGGTGCTCTCGAGAAGTTTCTTTATCAGAGGAACAATGAAACAAGAACAGATGCTGTCGAATCGCCATTCTTCCATCCATACACTATTTCACAGAAAATGGCATAGCCATACTTATCTACCTGTGTCAGGTTATTGAGGTGATGGAAATACTTCCAACTGATTTGGTTTTATCTGAATTCAAACATATCTAGACGTATTTTAATGTATATATATTCAAATCTGGACAAACTCAAGTTAATTATTTCTGAACGGAGGGAGTATATCGGATATTGAACAAGGCTCTACACCATGTACTCGTGTATCCAAAAAATTGGATCATACCACGAACAACACATCCGAATCTGATAAATGAAACATCAAGAAATCGTGTTAGGAGTACATCGTTGTTCGTACTGTACAAATGGATCTCGAGACCATGGCAGCAACCTCTACAGAATAGCGAATTAGAGATGCTTTGTCATGTTCATAACACCTGCTCCAGAACGAGCATCCTTCTCCTCCGCCCCTTGCTCTTGTCTGCCCTACGCCAGTCCGCCTCCACTCCCCCGCTCTTGTCTGCCTCACTCCTTCCCTTTCCTTCCTGCGCGCCACTAGGAGACATTCTACCACCCCCTCCTTCCATTCAGCCATCTTAGGAACAATGGGCTGCATCGTGGCTCATAGGTCAATAGGGTTGAGGGGCTGAAACCGAGCTCATCGCGAGCACCTTCAGGAATCACTACTGGAAAAACGGTCTTCGGTTCGATGTGAACAAAGCCAGTAGTCTCGTCCTGTCACGGCTCGCGACTAGTGCTAGGGCCGTGAGGCCTCTAACGGCTAGAAATGGCCATAGACATTAGTTCCGGGCCAGACCAGATCTCTAGTCCCGGTCTGTAACATAGCCCGGGACTAATAACCTAGAGCAGGCCAGCTGGGCTTTTCGTGGACTATTAGTCCCGGGTCGTATCACGGCCCGAGACTAGTTGTCCACTAGTATATATTCTTCTTCCTATCCACCTACTCTAAACCATATGGTGGCCATTTTACTCAAAGAAGCAAGCGATTTCATGCCATTTTTTTCTTAAGATCTGTCAAGATTTAGTTTGGAACCCCTAAATCCAAAGTTTTAAAATGTTAGAACTTCATTCTTCCATCTTTTATTGCTACTTTAGCTCTATAATGCTCTAGAAGTATAGAGATATGGATCAATGCATGCATGATCTAGAAGTAGAAGGATTTTCATATGTGTAACAAATTTTGATTAGGCACATAGTTACTGAAAATTGAAATGTGCAATTTTAGAGTTTCAGAGCTTAGAATGGAATGAGGTTTTCACTGATAGAACAATAATCAAAAACTCCACATGTATCATGTTAATTGTTTTCTCCAATTCACAAATTGGTGCATGTAATTTCAAAATTCAAAATTAATGCTCTAGAAGCTCTCAGTATAACTTGTAATAATTTTATCATGTTGTGTAATGGTTTTTGATATACTTTTACTATAATGCATATGGTCCGGGAATGCATGTACGGTACTGACCGACTCTCTTGCGAGTTCATTAATGGCATGCATGAATTCATTCGTGTTGCTGATGCAAACAAGCGCAATGGTTTTGTATTATGTCCATGTAGTGGATGTAGGAATCGGAAGGATTACTCTTACTCAAAAACCCTTCACAGCCACCTGTTGAAGTCTGGCTTCATGCCCAGTTATAATTGTTGGACCAAGCACGAAGAGAGAGGGGTTATAATATAAGACAATGAAGAAGAGGAGGAGGATGACAACTATCATGGTTTCCCTGAGTATGAAGATACTTTCATGGGGGATGCTGAAGGGGAGGATGAAGAACAAACACATAATGAACCCGCTGGTGATCTTGGTCGAACCATTGCCGATGCACGAAGAGACTGTGAAACTGAAAAGGAGAGGGATAAGTTCAATCACATGTTAGAGGATCACAAAAAGATGTTATACCCAAATTGCGAAAATGGTCTGAAAAAGTTGGGCAGCACACTGGAATTGCTGTGATGGATGGCTGAGTGTGATATACCTGACTCCTCATTTCAAAAGTTGCTGAAAATGATGAAGAATATGCTTTCAAAAGATAACGTATTGCCCGCCAGTACGTACGAAGCAAAGAAGGTTATCTACCCTCTAGGTTTAGAGGTTTAGAAGATACATGCATGCCCTAATGACTGCATCCTCTATCGCGGTGAGGATTACGAGAATTCGGATGCATGCCCGGTATGCACTTCACTTTGGTATAAGATCTGACGAGATGACCCTGGTGACGTTGAGGGCGAGCCCCCCCGGAAGAGGGTTCCTGCCAAGGTGATGTTGTATGCTCCTATAATACCATGGTTGAAACGCTTATTCAGAAACAAAGAGCACACCAAGTTGTTGCGATGGCATAGAGAGGAACGTAAGTCAGACGGGATGTTGAGACACCCCGCTGATGGGTCGCAATGGTGAAAAATCGATAGAAAGTACCCGGAATTTGCAGATGACGCAAGGAGTTTAAGTTTTGGTCTAAGTACAGATGGCATGAATCCTTTTGGGGAGCAAAGCTCCAGTCACAGCTCCTGGCCCGTGACTCTATGCATCTATAACCTTCCTCCTTGGTTGGTCATGAAGCGGAATTTCATTATGATGCCAGTGTTGATCCAAGGTCCGAAGCAACCCGGATACGACAATGATGCGTACCTAAGGCCATTATTTGAAAAACTTTTACAGTTGTGGAACAAACCCGGCATACGCGTGTGGGATGAGCACAAGCAGAAAGAATTTGACCTCCGAGCATTGCTTTTCGTAACAATCAATAATTGGCCTACTCTTAGTAACCTTTCAGGACAGTCAATCAAGGGATACAATGCATGCACACACTGTTTAGATGAGACTAAAAGTATATATTTGGAACATTGCAAGAAGAATGCGTACAATGAGCATCGTCAATTTCTTTTGGCCAAGCATCCCTTAAGAAAGAAAGGCAAGCATTTCAACGGTCTGACATGTCACCAGACGAAGCCTAAGAACCGTACTGGTGCTGATATATTTGATATGGTCAAAGATTTGGATCAAATAGTAACCTTTGGAAAGGGTCCTAGGGGAAAATCTGTTCCGAAGGACACTGAAGGACATGCACCCATCTGGAAGAAGAAATCTATATTTTGGGAGCTACCATATTGGAAATTCTTAGAGGTCCAATCTGCAATCGATGTGATGCATGTGACGAAGAATCTTTGCGTGAACCTGCTAGGCTTCATGGGCATGTATGCGAAGACAAAAGGTACACCGGAAGCACGAAAGGACCATCAACGTATGAAAGACCCATATGGCCTAAATCCAGAATGGTTTCAAGGTCATGCCAGCTATGCTCTTACCAAACAAGATAAGGAATTATTTTTTGAATGCCTGAGCAGTATTAAGGTCCCATCTGGCTTCTCGTCGAATATAAAGGGAATAATAAATATAGCAGAAAAAAGTTCCAAAACCTAAAGTCTCATGACTGCCACGTGATTATGACGCAAATTCTTCCGATTGCAATGAGGGGGCTTCTACCAGATAATGTTCGAGTACCCATTGTGAAGCTATGTGCATTCCTCAATGCAATCTCTCAGAAGATAATCAATCCTGAAGATCTACCACAGTTACAGAATGATGTGGTCCAATGTCTTGTCAGTTTTGAGTTGGTGTTCCCACCATCCTTCTTCAATATTATGACGCACCTACTGGTTCACCTAGTCGAAGAGATTTCCATTCTCGGTCCTGTATTTCCACACAATATGTTTCCCTTTCAGAGGTTCATGGGAATCTGAAAGAAATATGTTCGTAACCGTGCTAGGCCAGAAGGAAGCATCTCTAAGGGATATGAAACTGAGGTCATTGAGTTTTGTGTTGACTTCGTTCCTGAACTTAGGCCGATTTGTCTTCCTCTATCGTGGTATGAGGGGAGACTGAGTGGAAAGGGTACTCTAGGAACAAAATCAATAATATGTAGGGATGGGCATTCCTACACCGAAGCACATTACACAGTTCTAGCGAATTCTATCTTGGCAGCCCCGTATATCGAGGAACAGAAGAAAATCTTACGCTCCAACAACCCTGGAAAGCATGACTCTTGGATTAGAGATGAACACATGAAGAGTTTTGGCGGTTGGTTACAACATCTCATCAAAAACAACAGTCTTGGAGATCAGCTATACTTGTTGTCTAGGTCACCATCTTCGACTATATCGACTTTCCAAGGGTACGAGATAAATGGGTATACATTTTACACGATCGCCCAAGATAAAAAGAGCACTATCCAAAACACTGGTGTCTGCTTTGATGCAACAGACAACAATGGGTCAAAGACCACATATTATGGTTACATAGAGGAGATATGGTAACTTGACTATGGACCTACTTTTAAGGTCCCCTTGTTTCGGTGCAAATGGGTCAAGCTGACAGGAGGAGGGGTTGAGGTAGACAAGAAATACGGAATGACATCGTTGGATATCAACAATCTTGGATACTTAAACGAACCATTCGTCCTAGCCAATGATGTGGCTCAAGTTTTCTATGTGAAGGACATGTCAACCAAACCTAGAAAAAGAAAAAATAAGAAAAATAATACATCAGACGATGAGCCAAAGCGCCACATAGTTCTTTCAGGAAAAAGAAACATCATGGGAGTGAAGGACAAGACAGACATGTTAGAAGATTGTGATAAGTTTCATTAAATTCCGCCCTTCGAAGTGAAGGATGACCCAAGCATCCTGTTAATGAATGAACATGCTCCATGGATACAACGGGATCAGAAAGGGACACACATGAAGAAATGATGTGTAATAATTGTAACATTTTATGAGTGAAGATACTCCATGTGTCCATTTTTATAGTATTTTCTGCAAACCATCTTGAGTGTGTTAGTCCCGTTTTGTGGCTGGACCAGGACTAAAGGGGGGCCTTTAGTCCCGATTCGTACTTACCATTAAGATCTGATCTCCAAACTTGTGTGGTCACATATTAGGGAGTGCCTCTATGACCAGTTTCTTGGAGATGCCGGAGGACTGGGCTCCGGCGACATCTCCCTAAAACTGGTCGTTGTGATGTCCCTACTCTCGTACACCATCTTGCAGCTTGTAACTTCTCTAACTAGATCAATATGCCTGGGACCTAAATAATTTCACATATTAGGGAGTGCCTCTATG
Organism: Avena sativa; assembly: GCA_916181665.1. Taxonomy (NCBI): domain Eukaryota; kingdom Viridiplantae; phylum Streptophyta; class Magnoliopsida; order Poales; family Poaceae; genus Avena; species Avena sativa. The sequence goes on from OV702295.1 coordinate 172,349,025, forward strand.
ACCAGTTTCTTGGAAATGCCGGAGGACTGGGCTCCGGCGGCATATCCCTGAAACTGGCCGTAGTGTTGTCCCTGCTCTCGAAAACCATCTTGGAGATGCCTCAAACTGACTGGAGGACTGGACTCACAAGGATGCCTATTTATAGTACAAGAAGCTCGGCATAGTGTCGACACTCATGACATAATGTCGACACTCACCCCCTATTATTAGTGCTGGCTCATGTTTTGTCCCGGTTGGTGTCTCCAACCGAGACTAAAGGTTTATCTTTAGTCCCGGTTGGTGACATCATCCGGGACAAAGTACAAGCCGCACGACATAATGTCGACACTCACCCCTATTATTAGTGTTGTTTGGCCCAGTCTGCCACAATCCCTTCAGTCGCGGTTTGTTTCTCCAACCGGGAATAAAGATGAACCCTTTCCTCTATTTATAGGCATTTCCCTCTATTTATAGGCCTTTTCCTCTATTTATAGGCTGCTTGATCCAGCCTGCCCGCCCTTTCCTCTACTTATAGGCTGCTCTTTTTATAGGCTGCTCTTTTTATAGGTATTTTCCTCTATTTATAGGGCGACCGTCATGGCCACCCACACATACACACATTCTTGGTGCTTTAGGATGCCCATCCCGCATCCTCGTAGTCGACTCAGCGACAACGATGGAGTACTGGGCTCCGCCGGGCATGTCCGAGACTGGGCAGTTTGATTGAGCAAGATGTATTAGTTTCAATACATTTATTGGTTTCAATACTACGGCATTTTGATTGTTGTAGGTAGGTAGGAAAAAACAGCATTTGATCACCTGAGCGAACTCACAAGAATACAACATCTTCATATTTAGTCCCGGGACTAGGTAACACTCAATACATTTATTAATATTAAAAACCGGGACAAACCGGGACTAGCTAACACTCGGGACTAAAGCCGCCCTCTTTAGTCATAATCATCCCTAGTCCTATAGTATGCAGCTTCAGGCTCTTCTTCGTCATGGTCATCATCATCATCATCACCTGCCACTCTGGGGATCCTCAGCCCAGCCATGGCATATACCGGGGCACCTACCACTCCGTCCTCGGATTCACGGCGGGCGGGGGAGGGGTCTCCTAGAAGACGACACCGCTACCGTCGGGTGGGGGATGGGCCTTCTTGTGGGTCTGTGGCGGGTGGACTTGTGGGCACCGCAGGCGAGGATGGTCTCCCCCGGCGATGTAGCGCATCACGCTGATGATAGTACGGTTCGCCCACCACAGACGGCGGCCGGCTTCATTGTGGTTCACCGGGGGCAGGCCATCACCCTCATACCTGGTGAGCTCCCTTTCCCGCCGGTTAGCGAAGAAGGCATTCTAGGTGTCGTAGTTGTCGGGATCCCACTCGGGATCCATCCGCTGCTCCGGCGTGAGCTCATGGTAAAAGTGGTCCGTGATGGCCGCCTGGCATGCAGAACCTTGATGGACAGGAGGGACAGGAACCCCTCCAGCGCTTAGCATCCAGCCGGCGGGCGGCCGGTAGCCCGACGTACAAGGGTAGCTGGAGGTGCACAGCACCTCGGTCTCCTCGAGGGTCAGAATGGCCCAGTAGGCGATGTCCATTATTGTGAGTGAGGAAGATGTGGATGTGTGGAGAGCCATGGTGCGATCGCCCTAGATATAGAGTGAAAAGGCTGGAAAACTTGGCGGGAAGCGGTGGGAAATGGCGGGAAATATCTTTATTCCCGGTTAGTGACTACAACTGGGACTAAAAGCTCTGGTAAAAGGGAAAGGGCGGGAAAACTTGGCGAAAAGTGGTGGGAAATGGCGGGAAATATCTTTAGTCCCGGTTAGTCACTACAATCAGGACTAAATGGATATTATATTAAGATTCTTTATATTTTCCTGATAATAATAGACATATTATTTGTTTTATTTGGATTTTTACAATAGGAGATATGATTTTCCAAAGTTTTATATTTGATTTGAATTAAAAAAAGAAAATTGACAAATTAAATAATTTATAAATGATGCAAAAAGATGTATGGATATTATATTAAGATTCTTTATATTTTCCTGATAATAATAGACACATTATTTGTTTTATTTGGATTTTTACAATAGGAGATATGATTTTCCAAAGTTTAATATTTGATTTTAATTAAAAAAATAAAATTGACAAATGAAATAATTTATAAATGATGCAAACATATGTATGGATATTATATTAAGATTATTTATATTTTCCTAATAATAATAGACATATTATTTGTTTTATTTGGATTTTTACAATAGGAGATATGGTTTTCCAAAGTTTTATATTTGATTTGAATTAAAAAAAGAAAATTGCCAAATGAAATAATTTATAAATGATGCAAACAGATGTATGAATATTATATTAAGATTATGTATATTTTTCTGATAATAATAGACATATTATTTGTTTTATTTGGATTTCTACAATAGGAGATATGATGTTCCAAAGTTTTATATTTGATTTGAATTAAAAAAAGAAAATTTACAAATGACATAATTTATAAATGATGCAAACAGATGTATGGATATTATATTAAGATTCTTTATATTTTTCTGATAATAATAGACATATTATTTGTTTTATTTGGATTTTTACAATAGGAGATATGATTTTCCAAAATTTTATATTTAATTTGAATTAAAAAAGAAAATTTACGAATGACATAATTTATAAATGATGCAAACAGATGTATGGATATTATATTAACATTCTTTATATTTTTTTGATAATAATAGACATATTATTTGTTTATTTGGATTTTTACAATAGGAGATATGATTTTCCAAAATTTTATATTTGATTTGAATTAAAAAAGAAAATTTAGAAATGACATAATTTATAAATGATGCAAACAGATGTATGGATGTTATATTAAGATTCTTTATATTTTTCTGATAATAATAGACATAGTATTTGTTTTATTTGGTATTTTACAATAGGAGATATGGTTTTCCAAAGTTTTATATTTGATTTTAATTAAAAAAAGAAAATTTACAAAAAATAAACTAGTCGTGGGTCGTGGCTGGACCCGGGACTAGAGGGTGCCTGCGTGCGCGAAAACGAAGTGGCCGAAAAAACACACTAGTCCCGGGTCGTGGATTAACCCGCGAGTAAAGGGGGGTCTTTTAGGCGCGGGTTAAGCCACGGCCCGGGACTAGAGACCCTCTAGTCCCGGGCGGTGGCTTAGACCGTGACTAAAGGGGGGTCCCTATATATTCTGCGCGCTACCGCCCAGGCCCAGCACTTAGCATTTCGACAAAGACGAAGACGAAGGGGAGGTGCTTCCCGCCGACGCATAGAACGCAGGGGAGGTGCTGCCCGCCAATTCCACCGCGTCGCCGCACGCCCTCGTCTCCGTTCGCCCCACCGTGCAACCACGTGTCGTGTCGCCGCCCTTCACCGTGCTGCCGCGCGCCTCGCTGTGCCGCCGCGTGCCGCCCCGCCGTGCTGCCGCGCACCGCCTCGCCGTGCCACCGTGCCGTCGCGCGCCGTGCCGCCGCCCCGCAACGCCGCCACCTCGCCGTGCCACCGTCGTACGTGCAGCCGCCAACGTTGGTTAATTAGTACATATAGGAGGGGTATTGTTTTTGTTTTAGTTATTAGGGTTATTAGGGTTAGTTTTACTACAAATTATTAGGGTTATTTCCTTTGTGGTAATAACAATAACCCTAACAATATTAGGAATATTAATTGTTTTAGTTGTTATTAATATATAAATGCTATTATTAGTTATTGTTTTAGTAAATATCACATTTTGCGGTAATATTATATTATTAGTTATTGTTACTAGTATATTTTTAGTATAGTATATTATTAATTTTTTGTGGTAATATTATATTATTTGTGGTAATATTATGTTATTTGTGGTAATAACAATAACCCTAACAATATTAGCAATATTAATTGTTTTTAGTTGTTATTAATATATAAATGCTATTATTAGTTATTGTCTTAGTAAATATCACATTTTGTGGTAATATTATATTATTATTAGTATATTGTTAGTATAGTATATTATTAAAATTTTTTGGTAATATTATATTATTTGTGGTAATATTATATTATTTGTGGTAATAACAATAACCCTAACAATATTAGGAATATTAATTGTTTTTATTTGTTATTAATATATAAATGCTATTATTAGTTATTGTTATAGTAAATATCATATTTTGTGGTAATATTATATTATTAGTTATTGTTAATAGTATATTGTTAGTATAGTATATTATTATTTTTTCTAACCTGTTTAACTCTCTTTTTGTTATACTTAAGTCATGGATCCATCCGATGATCCTGGTCACATTGGTGAAGTATTTCTTCAGGGCATGATAAGAGGTGAAATTCCTCTTAATATTACTACTGGTGAAGATATTTTGCTCGAGGAAGAGATTTCCTCATATCTGAATCCATCCGGTGATGGACTAGAGGAAAACCTGATGTACCAAGGGGAAGATCGGATGGACGAAGGGCAAACAAATAACAATAATAATGATGGCCCCTCGACAGGATCTGGCGAGGTACATATATATAAAGTCTCGTGTTACCTCTATTCATTAATTGATATAGATATATCAATATATATATTAATCACTCTCTTCTTCTTATTTTAGCCCACCGGATCAAAGCAATCGAGAGCTCGAACGAAACGAGGGCCGAACAAAAATTTGGATGGTAATCAGAGATTCACCATTGAAGAAATAGATGATGATGGTGAACCGATTGCTCCAGAGAAGCACCGGAGGATGTTTACAAATCAATGCGGGGTGCTTGTTAGGGACAACCTGCCGATCACCATCCAAGAATGGAATAAGTCAAAGAAACCCGGTGAAGAATCCAACAGCTATGTCACTGATGATGCCAAAGATGACCTTTGGCAGAAGCTCATAGCGCATTTCATACTACCTCTAGAGTATAAATAATTTGAGGCAGATGGTGTTACCCCAAGGCCGGGTGGGCTTGAAAAAAGAGTAAAAGTCAAGGAGTGGGCTCTGATCAAGATGGCCGAACTGTACCGGAACCACAAGAAAAGTTTATACGCGAAATATGTCGTGAAAAAGAAAACTCCAGACTTCCAAGGAGCAAACGAGAAGTTGAGAGAATAGTGGCCCTATTTTGTAATGTACAAGCAATCTGATAAAGCAAAGGCAAAGTCGGCAAAGAATGTGTTAAATGCTGCCCAAAATAAATACCATCATAAAATGGGGACATGTGGCTACAAGAGTGTCGTCCCTAAGTGGGAAACTATGGAGAAGGACATGAGGGCTAGAGGTGTCAGTCCTGGTAAAGATGGATGGCCCAAGAAGTCAAAGCATTGGTAGTACGGACACGAGGGATCGTTGGACCCAGAAACAGGGAAGACATTATTTCATGAAAAAAATCTAAAACCCTCCGAAGACCTTGTTCAAGCAATGAACGATGCTCAATTAGGATTGTTCCGTCCCGAGAGAACGACAAGCTGACACATGCCCTAGGGAATCCTGAAAAGAGTGGACGAACATGAGGAAAAGGCGCCCATGTCTCTTGGAAGAAAGGGTTTCCTTAGTATGATGCCAGTTACAGAAGCCGTCAGGGAAAGAAGGACCAGGAGGCAGACTAGATCTCCAAGGTAGAGCAGGACCTAGCTGATCTGAAGAACCTCATGCATGAAATTAGCCGAAGGCCGCCGTCGTCAACTCACCCGCGAGCTGATGATCTTGCATTGGATCTTAGCCAGCGGAGAAGCAGCATGGCTTCCACGGAGGTCTGGGCTGATGATCAAGCACTGCTGGATGATGCACCGACTCCTCGCTACCCCGTGGATGATGTCATAGAGATGGCACAATGTGAGCTACATCAGCAAATGAACAACCTGTCCTTCAAGGTGGCGATCGGCACTGCTTTACCTTGTCTACCTAGAGCACTCCATCATTCACTTCCGATTCCACCTGTCTATGCTCGTGTCATGATGGATGATATAGTGGAGGATTTTGCGGACCTAGAGATTGACATCGCTATGCCTAAAGTCCTTACGAAACTAGGAGATGTTAAGCGCAACATAATTCTATGGAAGAAGAAGTACATCAAGTTTCCAGGCTCGGAGCCAAGGCCACTGACTCCGAGGAATCCAAGTCCACCCTGCATCGAACATCGCCAACCTCCAAGTCCACCCCAACCCGATTATTGTCAACCTCCAAGTCCACCCCGCCCCGCTGACGATCGCCGCAGCAGGAGTACATCAACTTGATCTCCGCCTTTGCGTAATACTCGATCTCCGCCTTCGCCTTCGTGCAATACTACTACCTCGTCGAAGAAATGGAAGGTCGACGCCCCCCCGCGCCCCACATCGAAGAAAGGTCAAACGGCGAAGATAGTCGACATCCCGCCAGCTCTTCCAAAGAGACCTTATGACAAGACCGATAAGGAAACTAACGCGGATGTGGCTGCCCAAGTTAAGGCGCATTTTGCACCTAAAAAGCCTGAGCTAAAGACGGTATATGATGAAAAAACCAAGAAGTGGGCTAAGTTTTTTCTTGAGCAACCATCCCGGATATCGATGAATCTGGAATCAGACTATGACTGGGAGATTATTAAGCAAGCAAAGAAGAAAAAAAGCACAAGTGCAAAAAGCGGGAAGCAAGTTGCCCAGCTCGGAGCACAGAAGAATCAATCGGTCGCCCCGCTCAAAGTCATTTCATACCTCGACATGGCCTTCAGAGCTGAAATGGATATGGACATGCAAATAATGGTCCCAGAGCCCGTACTAATGCTGCACTAATGGGCATCACTGTATCGCAGGCCAAAGCACTTGCTACTGAAGAAAATATGTCTCTTGGTCAATATTTAGGCTATGGAGATATGCCAGTGGGTCAGATAGTATGGAAGTATGTCCGGGGGGAGCCTCTAGTCAGTAATTAGGAGCTCGCGCGTCTATCCGCACATATGCGAAATTTGCACGAATGGTACATGTCGCAAGCAGAAAAAAGCATCAGAAATATTGGTTTCCGGTGGACGTTACAAAGGATCATCACTTCAAACCATACTTGATACAGGTTCAAATGACCGAACTATTTCAGTTATACAACCAGCGCGCCCTCCACAAATCTATCATTGATTGCTACTGTCTGTAAGTGATTTATTTCTATAATTAAGTTTGTAGCTCATCTCGTTCATTGCATTTAATAGATTATCCTAACTATATATCCTTTGTATGATATTATATTCTGCAGAATTAAGATGCTTGAATACAAAAGAGCTAGAATATATGACATTTGGTTCATTGACCCATATATCGTTAATGAATATACGTTAAAGAATCACCCCAAGGACGTGGAGGAAGACCTGTGCAGGTTCTTAACCGAGAATAATTTTGTTAAGGAAATAATATTTCCTTACAACTTCAAGTGAGTGTTTATATCTTGTACACATTTTATTTTTGCTTACTCGATGAGCTATGCATGTATGCTTATGCAAACGTCCGCAGATTCCACTGGATCTTGCTAAGCATTCAAGTTGACAAGTCCCTAGTTGAAGTCCACGACTCATTGAGTTGGGACCAAGAGCAGTGGAGAGACATGAAAGCAATGCTCCATAAGTAATTTCAATCATTATCGCATTATATCGGCCTCTTTCGTTCATTTCCTGATATCAAGTAACTAATAACTCCTTTGTTCATTTTCTTTGCCGAGCAGGTGTTGGACACGGTTCAGACAGAAAATACCAGGTCCATTCAAAGAGGAGCTAACTTATAAAATGGTGAAGAGTTTACAGCAGCCACCGGGAACTCATTTATGTGGATACTACGTCTGCGAGTACATCCGCGAGTTGACCAGTGAGCGGAAAGTTAACTCACATTATATTTATGGTTTGCGGGAGAAACTAGAGCAAGACCAGCGCATATGAACAATTCAAGAGGAGCTGGCGGGATTTATGATGAAGGAGGTCCTTGATGTACATGGAGAGCATTATGCGGATGACGTGGAACACTATTTGCCTTAGTGATCTCCATGTAGTTGATATGATATATATATCATCAATGACCATGTAATTTCAAAACATTTCTTCCTTTTGATATATATATAATCAATGTATGCTTGCAAGGGATCGATTAATTATATAGATGCATCAACGTGTATTGTGTATGTACTAGCATAGAATATGTGTACTGAAATATATGTTTGAAATTATAGTGAAACACAAAACGAAAAGGAAAAAATTGCAAAAAAAGGAAATACACAATCTCTGCCGCGACAGAGAAACACACAATTCTCTGCCGCGGCAGGAAACCGTATAGTCCCGGGTGGTTTTACAGCCTGGGACTAGAGGGTTTTCGCCCCCCGCGGCGCTGAAACAACCACGTGGCTGTTATCAGTCGCGGGCCGTAGCAAGCAGGGACTAGAGGGGGGCCTCTAGTCCCGTTTTGGCAGTCCCGGGCCCAAAGCCGGGACTAGAGCCAGTTGCGGCCCGGGACTAGAGGCCCTTTTTCCACCAGTGAATGGGCTTCCCCTGCGTGTCCGGCCTCGATCTTCTCCCCTTGTGGCCGGCGGACAGCAGTGCCACACCCTCTCATCCTCCGCCTCACCGCCCCTACAATCCTTTGTCCCTGCTCTCCGTTCCCTCCCATCCTATGTCTCTAGGACGAGATCATTGAGAAAACGATGTCACCAGTCAATTTGACTTTAGCTGTGGCATTACATGTAATAGCTCCAAACTTGTTAGTGCAGAACCGGAAAAATAATGTTGGACCAAAATTTTGTTTACAACGAATCTACCTCAAGAAAAATTATAATACATAGTACATAGATATATATACACATAGATAGATAGACCAGGGTAAATAATTGAGCTAGATTGTTTTGTCCAAACTGCTATCAACATCATCTCGATTTTTTGTCGTCAGGGATGTCGACGATTAATGGCTGAGAACCGTTGCCTGGACCCAAAATTTTAGTCCAATCTTGTTGCAGTGTGGAACGCCGGAGTACAATCGGGGATGCAATCGGTGGCTCATGCAACGGGTTAGATACAGAAATTGCAAAAACAACAATTTACCCAGGTTCGAGGCCCTCTCGGCGAGGTAAAACCCCTACTCCTGCAAGATCTAGTATATCAGGGGCGTAATCCTAATAGAAGTGCTCCTGGAGCTATTTCTTTAGCAACTATCGAGAGCTAGAGGAAAAAGATGAATTAGGAGGAACTCTACTGAATGTGAATCTACCTAGAACCCTAGATCTACCCTCCCTTATATACTAGCTAGTAGAAGTAGGTTACAATGTGGGTTCTAGGGTTTACTGTTGGGGGGCTTTGGATTTACAAAGCGGGCCGGCTGCAGGGCCCAGCTGGTGCACAAGGACCCACTCACCCTCTCAGTACAACGGGGACAATGCTACAGTATCCCAGCGCCACCCTTTGGGTGTCACCACTTGCTTTAACGGTCAGCTAGAGCTTTAGCGATTAGCCGACAACGCTATGCTCAACTTCTCTCTTTATCCTAGGAGGTGCAGTTATTTGGTAGCACTGACAGGGCGGTGCGCCAGCCTATCTGGTGATACGAGGAGCTAGAGGCGTGCCCTGCAAGGAGCGTCACCCCCTCCGCATCTATCCAGCGAATCTGAGGCAGGCCGCGTGGAAACGGCAACCCAGCCGGTTCTTCTGGCTACCACAGAAAGCTTGAGCTCTAGTCGGTGGGTGAGATCCACCCAGCTGGGGATCCTTTGTCTTGTGACCATCCGGCCAGTTGCTTCTAAAGCCGGCCTACTTAGGCCTTTCTTGCCCCATCCGGGGTCATCCCACTGACACTAGTCACCGAGCACGCTAGGGCGTCATCCGTGGGGAAGTTCTTGCGTGATCTTTGATTTGATTGAATTGGTTGACTGTAACATCCCAAAAATATAAGACAATGATCATCAAACTCTAATCACTAAAATTAGGGTTAACAAAAACTTTGATTAATTAAAACCATATGAATGCATGTGTGTATATGATGATTTGATAAATGCATGAATGAACTTGTGTGATTAACCTAAATAGCAAGAAATGGTTTAAAGATGAATATAACATCATATAAAACATTTCCAAACAAAAACAAATCAAGGGAAAAGCAAAAACAAATCAATTAAGGCAAATGGTCATTTTTGTAAATCTTGCTCACTAGGTCACTTTGAGTGTTTCTAGTCCAAGATTTCAAACAGAAACTTTTCCAATTCTTTTCACCCCTTGCTAGACCAAGTAAAATTGAAGCAAAGCCCACCTTTCAAACTTGCAGAAACATTTGACAACCTCATTCAAATGACAATTCAAAATTGAATCTTTATCATATGTGAAGATCATACATTTTCAAAACCCAACGAAACCAATGCCCCTTGACTAATCCAACTAACCAGAGACTCCCTAGTATGTGCCTAGCAAACCCACCAATTTTGTATCCAGAATTCAAATTTGAATTTCTTTTGGCCATTTCATCAAACACATTGTGATCAGCAAACAAACAAACATAAAACACTATAGTGTGCAGTAATTTTGGCCTAACATGTTCCCTATCGAGCTCACACTACACCCTTAGTGGATCATCTAACTTGTTTAACCCCTCTATCTCATTGTAAACCAGACCATGCCATCAATGGAAAGCATGCCGAGAGCACCCTTGCCATCCCAATGTCGCCAGCCAGCTAAGAGCCTCACTAGCCTTGCCAACCTTGTCTCACAAACGCAGCACCATCCACCGCCACTCCCTGTCCTAGCCTCGAGCACTGCCAGCCCCTGGACCACACGGCAAGCTCGTGCCAAACCTCTTTGTGTGCGAGCCGAGAGCGTGCTAGTGCACCACCCTCGACTAGCACCCATAGACCGCGCGCCGCCCTCGCCGCTTGCGTGCGTGATCGCCAACACTCCAGCACCCCACCAGACAACCTCGTTCGCCTCCGCGCGACCAGGAGCACCCGTGCGCCATTAAAATCGCCGTCGGACCTGCCCAGAGCATCGACGCGTTCCGACCGATCATCACCGCCCCACGCCTCGCCACCACACCGTTGAGCTTCGCTAGGGAGCACAGCACCGCCCCCTATTGTCGCCCATGCCATTATCCCTCTGTGCCGTCGACCACGACGAGCTCAGCCCACAACCTTCGGTCCCCTCGCCGCTATAAAAGTAGACCTCCCCCGCTCGTTTTCTTCACACCAGTTCACTCCCCACCTCTCATTGATCACACCCACTCACTCCCGGAGCAAGGCGAGCAACCCATCGCCGGAATTTCTCCGGAGTTCGCCACTGCAGAGAAGGAGAGGCGCCATCGATTGGAGCCGCCCTAGGAGAAGCTGCCGCTACCAGGAGTACCGCCATCGTCGACTTCGTCATTCACCCCCATCGCCGACCATCGCCTAAGACCCAGTGAGCCTCCCACGACCCCCTCCTGTCGCGGTAGGGTTCTGTCTTGCCAGCGCTGCCCGACATGGACGATGAACCAGAGCCGTTCGATTAGAATTAGATCCCACGGTCCACATCGCCCCATACTGCTTCGCCACCCGCTATCTCACTGAAGCGTGGGGAAAACCCCTTAACCAGCCCGCGCGTGCGTTGTGCATAGTGGGCCGGCCCAGTTAAACGTCCCGCGACACCCAACAATTCAAATTTACTTTTATTTATTTAATTTCAAACACAGTTCCGTACCTAGATTCAAAAATCAACCCAGCTCGATTCACTAAACCAAAATGCATGAAACCAATTTTCTTAGAAAGTACTGGAGTGCTTAATACAAGCCCGTTGGATTAAAACCATTTAGATTTGTAGATCACCCATGGTAAAAATAACAAGGCAGAAGCTTTTCTGCCCTCAAACATTTTTCAAAATTCAACCATAAAAGCTTTTGAGTTGATTCCAACTCTCAAAAATGACATTTAACCATACCTTTCAGAATATATAAAAACATATAGGTTTACTTACTGTAAGATCCCTCCTTTGTAAAGGAAAGGATCCCTGTGATTGCAATGCTAGTCACTGGATCAATGCTAGCATCCACAGTTTAAGATGAAGTACACAGAAACAAAGATCATTATTACATATCACTCCAGAGACAAACATAGTCTTTTACAACTACATGGCCACAGGCCTAATACAAGAGTTCAAATATATAATAATATAAATAAGTCTTCATCTTCATGTGACACATGCAAGCATGTTGAGTGTAGACTCATGACTCCTAATCATCATCAGAATATCCTGCAACATCACAAGTTATAGCCACAGTGGGTCAATACATTGGAATAGTATTGTCAAGTGATACCTTAGTAGAATATTGGTGGAATAAATACTATATGCACTTTGGCTAAGTGTAGCTTAGGCTTGCTTTGCTCAAAACAGGTTTTGCCTATCAGTTGAAAACACTAAGTTTTTCTTTGTCAAAACTTTTCCCAAGGAACCACCAATAGACATTAGGGTCCTTCACCCTTGTTCAACCACAAGTTTTACTTAGAAATTGGGATGAGGAGATTCTTGATAGCTTCCATGTCTGGATACCTTTCAGAAGCCTTCCCATAGACCAAATGGACGTGTTCCAACCTATCATCCCACTACCACCAACTGTCCAAATGGCTAAGTTATTGCAACCTATGTGATCCAGGCAGAGCCCATATTGCCATGTGGCTGCACTAGAAGCTTCTTAACATTTGGCCTCTCAAATCCCTTTGTTCCTGGGTGGCTTTCCACAAGTGAGATACACAAGGTAAACCATAGAAATGGGCTTTGTGTAACCACTCAACATAAACCATTCCTTCCATTCCACCCAGGTGTTTCATTCACTTAGTTGTTTTATTAAGCAAAACACAAGTCCAAAGACTTAGAAATATTTTAGCATAGCATGAATATTTAACCACCCTTGGTTGCTACTAGCTAGGCTAAGCATGGCATAGATAAACATCTTAACTTAGAAATTTCTAGCAATTCTACAACTACTAGGATTTCCCAAGCATAGCATATAAAGACCAAAAATTATCTATGCAAGTCTAACAAAATATTTCTAATGCATATTTGAAGAACATAGGAATAAAATCATGAAGCACCACTTGCCTTGGTAGTTTGGAGAGTAGCTACAATCCTCACAATCACAATCACTATTTGCACCAAAATCTACACATAAAATGATAGCACCAAATCACATACAAAATAAATACAAGCAAAAATATATGGATGCATGCAATATGATATGTGATGATTTTCTATACTCAACAAGACAAGTGCACAGTACTGGTTCATAAACAAGTTCAAAACTTGCCAAACAATATTTATTTGAACATTAAAACATTTCTCAAATAATTAATATACTCAAAATAGGCCTACACATGTTTCTGTAAAAATAATCATTTTAACAGACACAAAACATTAAACACATTGCATATATGGAAAGGGATTTCTCTCCGGATTCCATTGATATAAAATTTGTCAAATTTGAACGTGGGAATCACAAGTTATGATTAAAACAAAATCAAACATCTAATAGATTCAAATCAGAAATTTAAACCGAGGAACATGCCACGTAGCGTTATCTTACTGGCTGGTACCGTTTCGCGCTGGATCGCGTCTGCGAGCCGTTGGATCTAACTAAAACACACGGCTCAGATCTAAACTTACCCCTTCGACTACGATCTATCGCATCCACTTGATCTAAATCTAACGACCCTAATCATCTGACCATCAAGTGGCGGCGCTAGCGGCGGCGGCAGGCGGCGGCGCTCTCTGTCAGTGGCGGAGCCGGCGAACTAGGTCGCCCGGGGAGGTGGGAGGATGCTCACCAGATTCGCCGCGACGAGGAGATGCTCAACGCGTGCTCGGCTGGCGAAGGGGCGTGCTGCAGTGGTCGTGGGAGCTCGTCGGAGTAGAGGACAGCGTCGGGCTTGGGTGGACGGCGACGTTGGCGACGTTCTGATCCGCCCTAACACAAACGGAGGGCATCAGCGGGTGCGCGTCGATCAGGCGAACACGATAGTGTCAAAGGGAAGGCACGGGGCGGTCCATTCTCACCGAATTTTCTTGCTGGAGTTGGAGACGGCGTCGAGAACTTGCGGTGCTCGTTGGAGTCGACGACCTGGGGCAGTACAGGACGAACTAAAGATGTCAGAAGGAGCGCAAGAAGGTTGCCAAGCAGTTCGCGTGAACCAGAGAGGAAGGCGCACACGGAGCTCACTGGGATTGGTCGCCGGAGGTCGTCGGTATTGCGGCAATGTGAGGGCAAATTCTAGCAGCCTGGTGGCGTGGCGTCTGTGGTAAGTGAAGGGAAATGAGCGGCGAGGGGAGGGGTTTAAGTAGGCAGCATAGCGACAGGAAACTCTCGCGGATTCATGGCTAATTATGCCGCGCCATTATCGGCATCAACGGCAGCGGCGCCGTGGTCTGCAGGCGGAAATTTGGGGACGACGGAGTGACGTGTTCGCAGGGTCACTTGCCAGCAAGAGAAAAGGAGTGGGAATGGGTCCAGGCTGTCAGCAACCTAGTGGGTGCGGGTGCGAGTAAAGAAAACGTTTCGCGGGGGGGGGGGGGGGGGGGGGGGCTACTGGGCTAGCTGGGTTGGGCCAGAATGGCTGGTTGCTTAATTTTTTTCCTTTATTCCTTTTCTTATTCTGTTTGATTTTCTAAAAATGATTTTCAACCTCCATTTCAAATCAGTTTGAATTCAAACTTTCTCAAGATTTTTGTACAGTGAATCTTGTACTCAAATATGAGTCAAACACCACAGTTCACACAAACACCCTTGGGTTATTTGAAAATAAGAATAAAACCAAGCCTTTATGAGATGTGATAAAAGGTCTAGATTTGGTTTTATTTCATATTTTGTTTTGAAACTTTGCTCAAGCTTTTGAAATCACTTAATTTAGGATTCTAAACAATACAGAATGAATAATAGTACTTTTCTCAATAGCATGTAGCACAAAGACTAGAGCATTCATACATAAAATAATGAGCACATATGCTCATGTTTTGAAATGATTTTGAAATGAAATCCTACATGATCAAGGATGCATGGATGATATGCATGAGTTTTTGAAACATTATTTTAGGGATGTTACACTTACAGAAATAATGATCAAGTAATAAAAGAAGGCCACATAGGCATTTCTAGTCACTTTAACTAAATAAAATAAAAAGGTTAAACCTTATTAAATTGTGACGCCACTTTAAATCACATTCCCATGTACTGAAATATGTGGTGATGACATGTGTCAACATGATCCCATGTTTGAGTTGGAGAATATTAAATCTTAAGTAGTTTTTCAATGAGTAGAAATTAATTTTCTTAAATAAAATAAATAAGACAAGTGTTTTAATCCTTGTAATGCTAGTGATGATGATCGATCATCTAGTGTGAACCTTTGTGTGATGATTAGAAATAGTTAAATATTGTTTGGTGATTGTGTACCTCGTATTTATTTATAGACGCTAGTACCGACCAAGGATACGAGAAGGAAGGAGGATACTACGAGGAAGAAGCCGAGGAGAACTTCAACCACTGCTCTGCACAAGGCAAGCTAACACATGCAACTTAGCTAGCTTATACTGGTATCTTAGCAAGCCAATACTTACAACCTTGCAAGCTAACACTTGCAGGATACCCTACTTATGCAAGCTACTACTTTCTTGTTACTATGCCAACTATATGCCTTAAGCATATGTGATTATACCCACTTGACCCACCATCCTAGTTTTACTTGCAAGGTTAGTATTTTATTTTCTTTATTAATAGCTTTCTATCAAAAGTTTACTTAGTGACTTGTAGATTCTAGAAAGATAATTGAAGGTAGTATAAAGAGCATAAAACTTGGCCTAAGTTAGATAATCTTGATGTCATCCTAAGGCATGAGATTGAACTTAGTTAATACCCACTTGTTTAGTACCCCTCATTAGTATTTACCCCCACTGGTACATGCTAGTGCTAAGCATAAAACTTGATCAACTTTAGATGGGCATACTTGGTGAAAATGGTTATGAAAACCTTATAATGATGAGTCATTCTACTGAAATGTTTTGACATGTATTTCTAAACACTAGATGATTTTGATGATGAAAATGTTGAGGCATGAGCCTTAGCCCTTTATAAAACTGATGGTTGTCTGGATGCGATACCATTCCAACTTTACCGTACAACCACAATACCCGAAATTTGGGTAGGGCTTGACTGGAAATTTATATACCTTAGTATGGGTTCCCTTGCGGCCAAGGTCTGAGCTGAGGCTACCTTGTGAAGATTGTCCACCTGTGCAGTACCCAAGATGACAGTTGGTCATGGTTGGGATGCCAAATTCACAGGAGAGGTTCCTATACTAGGGCGTGTAATTGAAAGGTTAGGATTGATTATCCGCATCCTGAGTATGGTGAATTCAGGATTTGTTCCTGACGAATGTATCGAATGTTGTGGTGAAAGTGTACAATCTCTGCAGAGTGTCAAACTATTTGAATAGCCGTGTCCGCGGTTATGGACAGTTGGAGTGGCCATACTGTTCTATCGTCAGATGTTTTCAAAATGACTTATGAAATGGTTTATGACTTTGACCTAACCACAACTTAGTTGTGACATGAAATTCAAGTTCCCACTTAGGTGTTATAAAACTTTCAACTAGTTTTCTTTGCTTTTGAACTTAGCAGAAGTAAATCTGGCTTTTTGAAAAACAACCCTAGAACTTAGTATCCTACTAGAAAACCCCCTTAACTTATTAGTATTAGTTTGCGGGTACTTAAAGAGTACTCATGGCTTTGTCCCTGGCTATTCCCGTGGCCTGACTATGAAGAGGAGTATCAGGATGACGGACCGCAGGAACGTTACGACAACTAGGATCATCTCCCATCGTCATCATTGCCTGTGACCCTGAAGATGGAGCTTTGCCTACGCTATCGTTATCTTTACGTTATTCTGCTGCTTGAGTTGTATTAAAAACTGGAACATGAGATCCTTATTTGTGTAAGACCTTATGTATGGTTTGTAATGGATGATGTACTGTGATATCCAAATCTGTTATGTCTCGCAAGAATGGTAATCCTGGGATTGCGTTGTATGGCATAACAGGCATCTAGGATTAAAAATCCCGATGTTGACAAGTTGGTATCAGAGCCATCCTGACCATAGAAGACCCTAGTTAGAATAGACGTTTGAATCAAAAACTTAGTTTTAAAACCAAAGGAAGTGAGTATTTACAAAAACTTATGCTCATTCTTGTCACTTGTATTCTTTCATGAAAATTCATGTTCCTAAAAAATTCTTGGAGTACATAAAATTTGACACACTTGATCACTCTACTATCTTACTCATCCTATATTCTTATAGATGGACGTGAAGTACAACAAGTTTTATCAGTTGGGAAATGGAGGATACCTCATCTGTGAGCGTGACTTGGACCAGCTGTTGGAGATGCTGGAGCGTTCGCACCCCGTGTTCTTCGGAGCTCAGCTCAATGATTAGGAAAGAGAAGATCTGCAGTGCCTAGTTGTTGCAAGTCTCCGAGGAAAGAATGAACCTCCCACTGCAGAGGGAATTCAGTTCACCTTAAGAGAGAACAACTGGCTCGATGGACTGGTCATGACAATGTAGGAAGCTCTTGCCCGTCTATGTGGGCAGAGTATCAATCAAATCAAGGGTACCCACTTTGAGTTCTACCCCAGGCGTGATATTATGGGACAGCCACGGGAGGCCCCATACCACCACGAGCTGAAGAGTCAATTGGACCATCTCAGCTTCATGATGTATGTACGTCAGAAGGACTTGGACAATGACCGTTCCTACGCCAACCACAAGTACGCCATCACCGCCAAGAAGGATCAAACAATCGCCATGCTAGTGAAGGATCGCAAGTCTCGTCGCTGTCAGCTCAACAAGAAGGAGCGCATCATTGCCCGTCTTCGCCATCGGACCACGGATTTGGACGAGACCATCACCGAGAGAGACATGCAATTGGAGGAACGGGATAATGCAGGGGAAGACCTTCGTTTAGACACCTACTCCTATCTCAGCGATGATGATGACTTTCTAGAGGATCAGGCCATGGACTTCTTCACCTATGAGGATGACTTCGCCTTCATCGATGATGATGACGAAGATGATGAGGACACTGACTCCAAGGAGTAGTAGCACTTGAGCACTAGCGTTAGTGAGTTGTATTCGGTCCCACTGTATCGTAGTTTCACAAAATGGTTCTTAAAACCATCTGTTTTTCTTTGTTATGGTGTGTGTTTGTATCGTGTGTTATGAATGAATGAATGAAAAGCAAGTTGCTAGAAAAATCTGAGTAAAACTTCAAAAACATTTCAAAACCCCTAAACCCTAGAAATTTCCCTCTTTTCTCATGATCTATCTCAATCTTTAGATGCCTCGCAGAGGAAGTGTTTCATTCCCGGACCCGATGTTGCAGATCTTGCAAATGTTGGTTTCTGACCGCGAAGCTGAAAGAGCCGAATGTCAAGCCAACTTAGCCACCCTTCAACACATCGCCCAGATGGCCAACAACAATCAAGGCCATGGAAATCAGGACAACCATGGGTCTAAGCTCAAGAATTTCCAGAACACCAGTCCACCCGTTTTCACTAAGTCAGAAGAGCCCCCAGATGCAGATGATTGGCTGCAAACCATGGAAAACAATCTGGAAGTTGCAGGAGTGGAAGCTAACGAGAAAGTGTTGTTTGCTACCCACTATCTGGCCGGAGATGCAAGAGCATGGGGGAACAGCGTTCGTGCAATGAAAGGAGGTCAACTGATGACTTGGGAAGAGTTCAAAGTCAAGTTCAGTAGAACCCATGTGCCATCGGGTTTAATCAAGAGGATGAGAGATGAATTCATGGAACTGAAACATGGAAGGATTACAGTAGTAGAATACCGTGACAAATTCTTGTCATTAGCTAGGTATGCACCGGGTGAGATCAACACCGAAGCCAAGAAGAAAGAGAGATTCCTGAATGGTCTGCACGATGAGATGTAGACAGTGTTAGTCAATATCCCCTTTGCAGATATTCAAGCCTTAGTTGACTCTGCCATTTAGATGGAAGGAAATATCAACCAAGCTAATGAAAACCACAAGCATTGCATGATGCATCAACCATGAACCCACCATACACCAAAGTATCTCCCCAACCCATCTCCAGGATTTGCCCCAAGAAACAATAGACCCCCGATGAACCGTCCGACCTATCCCAACCGTGGAAACCCAAGGCCCGGAGGAAACCACAACAACCCTGGCAACTCCAACAATTTCAACTGTGCACCACCCAAGTTCAATAACAACAATGCTGCCACCAACACCAACACTGCCCCAAGGAATAGAAACAATGATGTGCCTGTTGCAGCAAAGGACAAGTCACAAGTGATTTGTTATGAATGTGGAACAAAGGGTCACTATTCCAATGAGTGCCCCAAGAATATTGTCGCAGCCCCTAATGCAAATGCCCCAGCTCAGCAGCAGCGTCCAGTTCAGCCTGGAAGAAGGTTTGCCCTAGGGAATTCGCTCAATCGCAACGGCCGTCTCTTTCTCATGCATGTTGAAGAAGCCCAAGAAGCACCGGATGTCGTGCTGGGTATGTTTTCTGTTAACTCAGTACTTGCAAGAGTGTTGTTTGATTCTGGAGCATCGTACTCATTTGTTACTGAAGAATTTCCATGCACTAGTAAGATTCAACCAACCAAATTGAAGCATGTTATGATTGTTCAAATACCTGGTTCAACCACCAAAGCAAGGAAAATTTGCAAAGCTGTCCCTATCCGAATCCATGGAATAAAATTTTATGATAATCTAATAGTACTCAGAACTAAAGGTTGGGAAGTAGTACTAGGAATGGATTGGATGTCTAAACACAAAGGATTAATTGACTGTGCCAAGAAAGCCATAACCATGACCAGTACAGCCAGAATATCAGTCGAGCATGTATCTGAAACCTTGCCCTGTCAATTCAGTGCAACAAGAGTATAGCCCAACCTACCATTGACCAATTCCGGATAGTCTGTGAATATCCCGATGTATTTCCAGATGTTTTGCCCGGTATGCCCCCAGATCGGGATAACGAGTTTATCATTGAACTAATCCTTGGAACCAGACCCATAGCCAAGAGACCATATAGTATGAACCCGTCTGAACTAGCAGAACTGAAGAAGCAACTAGATGCAATGCTGGAAATAGGATTGATCCAACCAAGTGCATTGCCATGGAGATCACTTGTATTATTTGTGCACAAGAAAGATGGAGGTAACCGTTTGTGTACAGATTATCAGAAGTTGAATGATGTCACCATCAAGAACAAGAACCCACTGCCCAAGATAGAAGACCTGTTTGACCAGTTGACTGGTGCCAAAGTGTTTTCTAATATTGATTTTACAACTAGCTATCATCAACTCAAAATTCGCGCAGAGGATATTCCAAAGACTTCCTTTACTACCATATATGGATTATATGAGTATACTATCATGTCTTTTGGATTAACCAATGCCCCCGCTTATTTCATGAACCTCATGAATAAGATTTTTATGGACTTCCTAGTTAAGTTTGTCATAGTTTTCATCGATGACATTCTGATTTATTCCAAATCAGAATAAGAACATGAGCTACACCTAAGGACCATTCTTGGAACCCTTAGAGAGAATCAGCTGTATGCCAAGTTTAGCAAATGTGAATTCTGGTTATAGGAGGTAGGATTCCTCGGACATATTGTATCAACCGGAGGAATTGCCGTTGACCCTGCAAAGGTGAAAGATGTTGAAGATTGGCAACCCCCGACCACTCAAAACCAAGTTCGCGCATTTCTCGGATTAGCGGGATACTACCACAAGTTCGTAGAAGGATTCTCGAGTATTGCCAAGCCCATGACCCAATTGCTGAAGAAGGACAAGAAGTTTGAATGGACGGACAAATGTGAAGCGAGTTTTCAAGAACTCATGAGGAGATTGATTTCAGCCCCAATCTTCATCATGCCGGATATCACGAAGCCCTTTGATGTGTATTGTGACGGATCCAATATTGGTCTCAGATGTGTGCTAATGCAAGAAGGCAAGGTTATATCTTATGTATCCCGACAACTGAAGCAGCATGAACAAAATTATCCTACCCATGACCTTGAACTAGCAGCCATAGTTCTAGCCCTGGAGACATGGAGGCATTATCTCATGGGAAACTGTTGTGAGATTTATTCGGATCACAAGAGTCTAAAATATATATTCACTCAAAAGGAGCTGAATATGAGGAAGAGGAGATGGATTGAGATAATCAAGGACTATGATCTGGACATTCACTATCACCTCGGTAAAGCCAATGTGGTAGCAGATGCCCTTAGCAGATTGTCGTGCCGCTTGAACTCCATGATTTTGAAGGAGCAACCAAGTTTGAATAAATAGATGGAAGATTTCCGAATGGAATTAGTAAGTGAAGGATTTTTGGCTAGCATTGAACTTCAACCCACTTTGATCGATCAGATCAAAGAGGCGCAGAAAGGAAATGCTAGTATCGACAGAATCAAACGTTGTATCGGTAAAGGCAAAGTACCCGGATTTACCGAAGATAAAGAAGGAGTTCTATGGTACAAAGGACATCTCTGTGTACCAGCAGATTCGGAGTTGAAAGAAGTTATTTTGAAAGAGTCCCATGATACTCTTTATTCTATCCACCCCGGAGGAACGAAGATGTATCAGGATTTGAAGGAACAATTTTGGTGGCATAAAATGTAGAGAGAAATTAGAAGCTATATCGCCAAGTGTGATATATGTTAGAGAATCAAGGCAGGACATCAAAGACCCACAGGACTATTGCAACCACTACAGATTCCAGAATGGAAATGGGATTCCGTTGGAATGGACTTTATCACCGGATTGACTACTTCTAGTAGGGGAAATGACTCTATCTGGGCCATAGTTGACAGATTGTCCAAATTCACCCATTTCTTACCAGTCAAGACCACATACCAGAGTTCGAAGCTAGCGTAGTTATACATCGCTAGAATCGTCAGTTTGCATGGAGTCCCCAAGAACATCGTATCGGATCGCGGAACCCAGTTTACCTCGATATTCTAGAAGAAAGTCCAAGAAGGTTTAGGAACCCGACTAGATTTCAGTACAGCGTATCACCCTCAAACCGATGGACAAACGGAGCGAGTAAATCAAATACTCGAAGATATGTTGAGAGAATGTGTGCTAGAGTATGGATCTAAATGGGAATACTGTCTGCCTTTCGCAGAATTTTCATACAACAACAGTTATCAAGATAGTCTGCAAATGGCCCCATTTGAGTTCATGTACGAAAGGAAGTGTCACACCCCTTTAAATTGGTCGGAAGTAGGAGAGAGTCAGATTTTTGGACCCGACATCCTACGAGAAGCAGAAGGGAAAGTTCACAAGATTCGTGAGCACCTCAAGACCGCCCAGTCAAGACAGAAGAGTTACACCGACAAGAGACGTCGAGACCTTGCTTTAATATCGGAGATTTTGTGTATCTCAAAGTGTCGCCTTTGAAGGGAATGCAGCGTTTCTAGCTCAAAGGAAAGTTAGCCCCCAGATATATAGGACCCTTCAAGATTCTGAATCGTCGAGGAGAAGTATCATATCAATTGGAACTGCCAGAGGAAATGTCAGCAGTGCACAATGTGTTCCATATATCGTTACTTCGCAAATTCCTTGAAGTTTCGGAGATGACCGAGGTTTTCAAGAACATTGATCATCGGACCATAGAGATCAATAATGACCTGACCTATCCGAAGTACCCCATCCGTATTTTGGAAGAAGCTTTCCGAACCACCAGAACCCGAAGCATCAAGTTTCTCAAGATTCAGTGGAGCAACCAGACCGAAGAAGAAGCTACCTGGGAGCGCGAAGATCACATCAGGATGGAGTTTCCCGATCTCTTTAAATCCTAGGTAATCTTCCTTTTTCCTCCTTTTTCAAATCTCGGGACGAGATTTTGTTTAAGGGGGAAGGTTTGTAACATCCCAAAAATATAAAACAATGATCACCAAACTCTAATCACTAAAATTAGGGTTAACAAAAACTTTGATTAATTAAAATCATATGAATGCATGTATGTCTATGATGATTTGATAAATGCATGAATGAACTTGTGTGATTAACCTAAATAGCAAAAAATGGTTTAAAGATGAATATAACATCATATAAAACATTTCCAAACAGAAACAAATCAAGGGAAAAGCAAAAACAAACCAATTAAGGCAAATGGTCATTTTTGCAAATCTTGCTCACTAGGTCACTTTGAGTGTTTCTAGTCCAAGATTTCAAACTGAAACCTTTCCAATTCTTTGCATCCCTTGCTAGACCAAGTAAAAGTGAAGCAAAGTCCACCTTTCAAACTTTCAGAAACATTTGACAACCTCATTCAAATGACAATTCAAAATTAAATCTTTATCATATGTGAAGATCATACATTTTCAAAACCCAACGAAACCAATGCCCCTTGACTAATCCAACTAACCAGAGACTCCCTAGTATGTGCCTAGCAAACCCACCAAGTTTGAATCCAAAATTCAAATTTGAATTTATTTCGGCCATTTCATCAAACACATTGTGATCAGCAAATAAAAAAACATAAAACACTAGTGTGCAGTGATTTTGGCCTAACTTCTTCCCTATCTAGCTCACACTACACCCTTAGTGGATCATCTAACTTGCTTAACCCCTCTAGCTCACTATGAACCAGGCTATGCCATCAATGGCAAGCATGCGGAGAGCACCCTTTCCACCTGAATGTTGCCAGCCATCTAGGAGACTCACTAGCCTTGCCATCCTTGTCTCATAGAGGCAGCACCGTTCACCGCCACTCCCTATCCCAGCCTCGAGCACTGCCAGCCCCTGGACCACATGGCAAGCTCGTGCCAAACCTCTTTGCGTGCGAGCCGAGAGCTCGCCAGTGCGCCACCCTCGACCAGCACCCACAGACCGTGTGCCGCCCTCGCCGCTTGCGTGCGTGATCGCCAACACTCCAGCACCCCGCCAGACAACCTTGTTCGCCTCCGCGCGACCAGGAGCACCCGTGCGCCATTAAAATCGCCGTCGGACCTGCCCAGAGCATCGACGCGTTCCGACCGATCAGCACCGCCCCACGCCTCGCCACCACACCGTTGAGCTTCGCCAGGGAGCACAGCACCGCCCCCTATCGTCGCCCATGCCATTAGCCCTCCGTGCCGTCAACCACGACGAGCTCAGCCTGCAACCTTCGGTCCCCTCACCGCGCTATAAAAGGAGACCTCTCCCGCTCATTTTCTTCACACCAGTTCACTCCCCACCTCTCACTGATCACACCCACTCACTCCTAGAGCAAGGAGAGCAGCGCATCGCTGGAATTTCACCAGAGTTCGCCGCTGCAGAGGAGGAGAGGCTCCCTCGATTGGAGCCGCCCCAAGAGAAGCTGCCGGTACTAGGAGAATCGCCGTTGTCGACTTTGTCGTTCGCCCCCATCGCCGACCATCGCCTGAGCCCCGGTGAGCCTCTCACGACCCCCACCTGCCGAGCTAGGGTTCTGTCTCGCCCGACGTGGACATTGAACCAGAGCAATTCGATTAGAATTAGATCCCACAGTCCACATCGCCCCATACCGCTTCGTGACCCGCTGTCTCACTGACGCATGGGGACAACCCCTTAACCATCTTGCGCGTGCTCTGTGCATAGTGGGCCGGCCCAGTTAAACGTCCTGCGCGACCCAACAATTCAAATTTACTTTTATTCATTTAATTTCAAACATAGTTCTGTACCTAGATTCAAAAATCAACCTAGCTGGATTCACTAGACCGAAATGCATGAAACCAATTTTGTTAGAAAGGCACTGGAGTGCTTAATCCAAGCCCATTAGATTCAAACCATCTAGATTTGTAGATCACCCATGGTAAAAATTTCAAGGCAGAAGCTTTTCTGCATTCAAACATTTTTCAAAATTCAACCATAAAAGATTTTGAGTTGATTTCAACTCTCAAAAATCACATTTAACCATAACTTTCAGAATATATAAAAACATATAGGTTTACTTACATAAATAATGATCAAGTAATAAAATAAGGCCACATAGGCATTTCTAGTCACTTTAATTAAATAAAATAAAAAGGTTAAACCATATTAAATTGTGACACCGCTTTAAATCACATTCCCATGTACTGAAATATATGGTGATGACATGTGTCAACATGATTCCATGTTTGAGTTGGAGAATATTAAATCTTAAGTAATTTTTCAATGAGTAGAAATTACTTTTCTTAAATTAAATAAATAAGACAAGTGTTTTAATCCTTGTAATGCTAGTGATGATGATAGATTATCTAGTGTGCACCTTTGTGTGATGATTAGAAATAGTTAAGTATTGTTTGGTGATTATGTACCTCGTATTTATTTATAGACGCTAGTAACGACCAAGGATACAAGGATGAAGAAGGATACTATGAGGAAGAAGCCTAGGAGAACTTCAACCACTGCTCTGCACAAGGCAAGCTAACACTTGTAACTTAGCAAGCCTATACTGATATCTTAGCAAGCCTATACTTGCAACCTTGCAAGCTAACACTTGCAGGATACCATACTTATGCAAGTTACTACTTGCTTGTTACTATGCAACCTTTATGCCTTAAGCATATGTGATTATACCCACTTGACCCACCGTCCTAGTTTTACTTGCAAGCTTAGTATTTTATTTTCTTTATTAAAAGCTTTCTATCAAAAGTTTACTTAGTGACTTGTAGATTCCAGAAAGAAAATTGAAGGTAGCATAAAGAGCATAAAACTTGGCCACAGTTAGATAATCTTGATGTCATCCTAAGGCATGAGATTGAACTTAGTTAATACCCACTTGTTTAGTACCCCTCATTAGTATTTACCCCCACTTGTATATGCTAGTGCTAAGCATAAAACTTGATCAAATTTAGATGGGAATACTTGGTGAAAATGGTTATGAAAACCTTAGAATGATGAGTCGTTCTACTGAAATGTTTTGACATGTGTTTCTAAACACTAGATGATTTTGATGATAAAAATGCTGAGGCATGAGCCTTAGCCCTTCATAAAACTGATGGTTGTCTGTATGCGATACCATTCCAACTTTACCGTATAACCACAATACCCGAAATTTGGGTAGGGCTTGACTGGAAATTTATATACCTTAGTATGGGTTCCCTTGCGGCCAAGGTCTAAGCTGAGGCTACCTTGTGAAGATTGTCCACCTATGTAGTACCCAAGATGACAGTTGGTCATGGTTGGGAGGCCAAACTCATAGGATATGTGCCTATACTAGGGCATGTAATTGAAAGGTTAGGATTGATTATCCGCATACTGAGTATGGTGAATTCAGGATTTGTTCCTGACGAATGTATCGAATGTTGTGGTGAAAGTGTACAATCTCTGCAGAGTGTCAAACTATTCGAATATCCGCGTCCGTGGTTATGAACAGTTGGAGTGGCCATACTTTTCTATCGTCAGATGTTTCCAAAATGACTTATGAAATGATTTATGACTTTGACTTGACCACAACAGAGTTGTGACCTGAAATTCAAGTTCCCACTTAGGTGTTATAAAATTATAGTGAACTTTGTACTTGTTATGAAATTCAAGTTCCCACTAAGGTGGCATATTGTGATATTACTTGTTCATGTGCTACTTGTTCACCCTTGTGAACTTTGAAGGTGTCATATGCATCTATTTGCTACTCTCTGAGGGACAAGTTGAATGCCACTATGCAATGTTTTCTGTATGTGAATCAAACAAACGTTTTTCAATGCATATTATTCATGATCTTTGTTTGTAGCCTTTCATGTTGCATGCATAGTTACTATGTCCTATTGTTAGAACTCCATCTTTCATGCACATGTTTAGAGTTCTTTGTTCCCAGCTTTCAATGCTTGCAAATGGTTTGATCTTGATTGTGATGGTGCATGTCACCTCAAAAGTTATTCTTTTTATCACTTACCTACTCGAGGATGAGCAGGAGTTAAGCTTGGGGATGCTTGATACGTCGGAAATGTATCCATAATTTTTGATGCTCCATGCTTGTTTTGTATCTACTTTGCTTTGATTTGTCTATACTTTGAGGTGTTTTTATATCTTTTCTGGAACTAACCTATTAACAAGTTGCCGTAGTGCCAGTTTCCTGTTTTCTTCTGTTATTGGTTCTAGAAAGGTAGAAAATCAATATTCTCGGAATTGGACGGGACAAAAGCCAAAGTCATTTTTTCCCCGGAGCAACACGGAACCAAGAAGCAGAGCCGAAGGTGGGCGAAGCTCCATCTTCATAGTCACATGCAATGCTAACTATGGGAGATGATCCTAGTTGTCGTAACCTTCCTATGGTCCGTCATCCTGATACTCCTCTTCATAGTCTGGCCATGGGAATAGCCAGGTACAAAGCCATGAGTACTCTTTAAGTACTTGGAAACTAATACTAATAAGTGAAGGGGTTTTTGTAGTAAGATACTAATCTCTAGGGTTGTTTTGCAAAAATCCAGATTTACTCTACTAGTTGATAATTTTATAACACCTAAGTGGGAACTTGAATTTCAGGTCACAACTCTGTTGTGGTCAAGTCAAAGTCATAAATCATTTCAGAAGTCATTTTAAAAACATCTGATGATAGAACAGTATGGACACTCCAACTGTCCATAACCGTGGACGCGGCTATTCGAATAGTTTGACACTCTGCAGAGATTATACACTGTCACCACAACATTCGATACATCCGTCAGGAACAATCCTGAATTCACTATACTCAGTATGCGGATAATCAATCCTAACCTTTCAATCACATGCCTTAGTATAGGCACCTCTCCTATGAGTTTGGCCTCCCAACCATGACCAAATGTCATCTTGGATACTGCATAGGTGTACAATCTTCACAAGATAGCCTCATCTCAGACCTTGGCCGCAAGGGAACCCATACTAAGGTATATATTTCCAGTCAAGCCCTATTCAATTTTTGGGTATTGTGGTTGTATGGTAAAATTGGAATGGTATCGCATCCAGACAACCATCAGTTTTATAAAGGGCTAAGGCTCATGCCTCAACATTGGCATCATCAAAATCATCTGGTGTTCAGGAACACATGTCAAAACATTTCAGTAGAATGACTCATCATTCTAAGGTTTTCATAACCATTTTCACCAACTATTCCCATCTAAAGTTGATCAAGTTTTATGCTTAGCACTAGCATCTATAAGTGGGGGTAAAGACTAATGAGGGGTGGTAAACAAGTGGGGATTTACTAAGTTCAATCACATGCCTTAGGATGACATCAAGATTATCTAACTTAGGCCAAATTTTGTGCTCTTTATGCTACCTGCAGTTATCTTTCTAGAATCTACAAGTCACTAAGTAAACTCTAAGAGAAAGCTTTGATAAAGAAAATAAATTATTAAGCTTGCAAGTAAAACTAGGAGGGTGTGTCTAGTGGGAAATAATAACATATGCTTAAGGCATATAGTTGGCATAGTAACAAGCAAGTAATAGCTTGCATAAGTAGGGTATCTTGCAAGTGTTAGCTTACAAGGTTGCAAGTATAGGTTTGCAAGTATTGGCTTGCTAAAATATCAGTATAAGCTTGCTAAGTTGCAAGTGTTAGCTTGCCTTGTGCAGGGAAATGGTTGAAGTTCTCCTCAGCTTCTTCCTCGTAGTATCCTCCTTCCTCCTCGTATCCTTGGTCGGTACTAGCGTCTATAAATAAATATGAGGTACACAATCACCAAACAATAATTAACTATTTCTAATCATCACACAAAGGTTCACACTAGGTTATCTATCATCATCACTAACATTACAAGATTAAAGCACTTGTCTTATTTATTTTATTTTTAGAAAAGTAATTTCTACTCATTGAAAAACTACTTAAGATTTAATATTTTCCAACTCAAACATGGGATCATGTTGACACATGTCATCACCACATATTTCAGTACATGGGAATGTGATTTAAAGTGGTGTCACAATTTAATAAGGTTTAACCTTTTTATTTTAATTAAATAAAGTGACTAGAAATGCCTATGTGGCATTCTTTTATTACTTGAACATTATTTTTGCAAGTAAACCCATATGTTTTTATATATGCGGAAAGGTATGATCAAATGTGATTTTTGAGAGTTGGAACCAACTCAAAAGATTTTATGGTTGAATTTTGAAAAATGTTTGAATGCATAAAAGATTCTGCATTGTTATTTTTACCATGGGTGATCTACAAATCTAAATGGTTTGAATCCAATGGGCTTGGATTAAGCATTTCAATACCTTTCTAACAAAATTGGTTTCATGCATTTTGGTTCAGTGAGTCGAGATGGGTTGATTTTTGAATCAACAGACAGAACTAGGGTTTGAGTTTAAATGAAAAATCTAATTTAAACTAACTGGGTTGCACGGGAGAGTTACTAGGCCGGCCCACTACGCACGACGCGCGCGGGCTGCTGACAGATGGGGTCCAAAAATCAGCGGAACTAACTAAATGAAACTGTATCTATGAATTTGAGCCTTACGATCTAGTTCTAATCTAACGGCTGAGGGTCGTCGTTGACAACGAGCTACTCCGGCGAGGAACTAACCCTAACACAGACAGTGGGGGTCTGGGGCGGCTCACCAGGGCTCAGGCGATGGTCGGCAACAGGGGCGAACGACAAAGTCGACGACGACGGTTCTCCTGGTACCGGCGGCTTCTCCTGGGGCGGCTTCAATCGACGACTCTCTTCTCCTCCAGCAGCGGCGGGCTCCAGCCAAATTCCGGCGAGGGAGAGCTCGCCTTGCTCCAGGAAGAAGTGGGAAGGATCAGTGAGAGGTGGGGAGTGAGATGGTGTGGAGGAATCGAGCTGGGTAGGCCTCCTTTTATAGGCGAGCAAGAGGGGCAACATGGCATGGGCTCAGGTCGTCGGAAGCGACGGTACAGGCGGCTATCGGCGTGGCTGAGGCTAGGGGACAGTGCGCGGTCTCCTAGCGATCGTTGCTAGCTTAAAGGCGAGGTGTAGGGTGGTGGGGTTTGGTCTGGAACGTGCGGTGCTCTGCGCGTTACCGACGGCGAACTTCGCGGCGTGCGGCGGGTACGGGGTACGGTCGAGGAAACGAGTATGTCTAGTGGTCTCCTGGGATGGTGGGGTTTGTGCTGGCGGGCAGAAAGGGCTCGAGGTGGTCGGGTTGAGTGGGAACGGCACATGCACGTTGGTGCGCGTCGGCATGGTCGACGGCGGCGCGGGCACGGCATTTCCGGCGGTTCATGTCTCTGTCTTCGAGCTAGGGCTGGTCTAGAGGGGGCGGTGAGGCACGGGCAACATGACAGAC
Organism: Avena sativa; assembly: GCA_916181665.1. Classification (NCBI taxonomy): domain Eukaryota; kingdom Viridiplantae; phylum Streptophyta; class Magnoliopsida; order Poales; family Poaceae; genus Avena; species Avena sativa. Next base: position 172,379,238 of record OV702295.1, read on the forward strand.
CAGGTTGGCGCAGCTAGTTCTTCCTCTAGCTTGCTGTCCACATTGGTGGTGGCAAAGGGGCTCGGCATGGTCACCATTAATGGCTATGCCAAGCTCACAGTGGTGTTAAGGCTTGTTAATTTGGCTAGTTCATCTACTGGGAGTGTAGTGAGATCTAGCGAGGGAACAAGGTTGTCCAAAATTACTGCACACTATAGTGTTTGATGTTTTATTGTTTGCTGCTAACAAGTTGTTTGATGAAATGGCTGAAAGAAATTCAAATTTGATTAGTTGGATTAGTCAAGGGGCACTGGTTTGGTTGGGTTTTGAAAATGTGTGATCTTCACATATGTTAAAGATCCAATTTTGAATTGTGATTTAAATGAGCTTGCCAAATGTTGCTCCAAGTTTGAAAGGTGGGCTTTGCTTCATTTTTACTTGGTCTAGAAAGGGGTGAAAAGAATTGGAAAAGTTTCTGTTTAAAATCTTGGACTAGAAACACTCAAAGTGACCTAGTGAGCAAGATTAGCAAAAATGACCATTTGCCTTAATTGATTTGTTTTTTATTTTCTCTTAATTTGTTTCTGCATGGAATTGTTTTATAGGATGTTATATTCATCTTGAAACCATTTCTTTCTATTTAGGTTAATCACACAAGTTCATTCATGCATTTATCAAATCATCGCATACACACATGCATTCATATGATTTTAATTAATAAATTTTTTTGTTAACCCTAATTTTAGTGATTAGAGTTTGATGATCATTGTTTTATATTTTTGGTATGTTACAAACTTTCCCCCTTAAACAAAATCTCATTACGAGATTTGAAAATGAAGAAAAAAGATTACCTAGGATTTAAAGAGATCATGAAACTCCGTCCTGATGTGATATTCTCGCTCCCAGGTAGCTTCTTCTTCGGTGTGGTTGCTCCACTGAATCTTGAGAAACTTGATGCTTCGGGTTCTGGTGATTCTGAAAGCTTCTTCCAAAATACGGATGCATACTTCAGGATAGGTCAGGTCATTGTTGATCTCTATGGTCCGATGATCAATGTTCTTGAAAACTTCAGTTTTCTCCGTAACTTCAAGGCATTTGTGAAGTAACGATATATGGAACACATTGTGCATTGCTGACATTTCCTCGGGCAGTTCCAATTGATATGATACTTCTCCTCGACGATTCAGAATCTTGAAGGGTCCGATATATTTGGGGGCTAACTTTCCTTTGAGCTGGAAACGCTGCATTCCCTTGAAAGGCGACACTTTGAGATACACAAAATCTCCGATATTGAAAGCGAGGAATCGACGTGTGATAAACGAATATTGTTGAGTCATTTTGAACACACCGTTCTCGGATATTGAAATATGAATCTCCTTCACTCCTCTTGATTCGCATAGTATATACTTAAAAGATTTCCAATGAAAGCCCTACTCAAAATATCACTAGTGCAGAGTCAAAATAGTAGGACAAAACATGAAGCATCACTTGCCTTGGTAGATAGGGGAGCAACAATAGTCCTCACAATCACAATCACCACAATGACCAAAATCTACACATAAAATCATAACACCAAATTCATATTTCAATATTCGTTTATCACACCCTATGGCAACTGTTGAGTCCAGTTTATCACAATTGTTGAGTCATTTTGAGATACACAAAATCTAAGATATTGAAAGCGAGGTTAGATGTTTTTCTGAGTTTTATAGTTTGGTCATGTAGGCTGAACAACATCAGCCCAAGGAGGAGATTCGGAACAAGTATGAGGACCAATAAGAGGAGAAAGTAGTTCCTTATCAAGGGGAGAAGCCACCAAAACAGTTCGCTACATATCAAGACTTCCAAGAACATGGAGGGACTATGGAGGGGATGCATAATCTCTCCCTGAACCTCCAAGAAACAACAACTTATCAACTCAATTTGCGGACTGAAGTTACAACTTTTTCCTGCCACCTCAATGATTTGAAAGGCTTGCAAAAGCCTAATCTTGTGGAGGTTTTCTATCTATTTTTATTTGGTATTCATTTGCTTTATTTTATTTTTGAGGTTATGCTTTTTAATTGAGTTTATAGGCACTCGTGTTGGTTTCCCCAACACTTTATATTTAGTTATTTTATTTTTTTTAGAGATTTTCAAGCCAAGCTTTGCCGCTAATTTTCTATTCTTTACATTCCCCTTCTCAAAAACAACAAAAGGCACTGGTTTCCCCAACATTTTATATTTAGTTATTTTATTATCTTTATTGTCCCTCTTTCTTTTCTTTTTGCCTCTAGGTTCTCATGTATTTGCAGGAGAGTGACCGACTTCGAGTTTCCAAGAAACAAATCAAAAGGGAAGAGATAAGTGGAATCAATCATGAGAGGTATGCCTTATGACTCCCCACTTTTGAAGTTTGAGAAACCATGCTAGTTAGTAGTAAATGTTAAGATGTTATATCGGTGGAGTGAGTCTCTGTATTGTAGTAAAATTTCGTTTGCATGGGTATTTAGTTGAGTATGTTTTGCTCCATATCTTGTAGTTAACTATGTCTTTCCTAAAATAATTGCTAAACAATTGAAATAAGAAAAAGTCTTACAATTAAAAGGCTTGGGTGTTGTAGTGTTTAGCTTTAAAGCTTATTCCTAGAGACACTCAACACCATATAAAATAATGATTGACTTGATAGCTCTATTTGAAAGGAATTGTTCAATTGAATTAATGTTTAGCGGTTTTTGTGAGCATGCCAAAGTTTGACTTGTGAATCATAAGAATGATATAGATTTATGCGTGTCAAACTTCATGGGATGCCAACAACTCTGCTAGCCTACGAACGATCTTCATGGAGGAAACTCGTAGATTTTGGCTATGAGTTGATTAAACATTTGTAGCAGCAATGCTATAATGGGTAAGATTCTTGGCACTCCCAGGTAGCTACGTTCATGATGGAATCACTCCTCTGGATGATATGAGTAATCATTATGCAAAAGAACCAAAAACCTTCGTGTTGCCATGAGTGTCCATCACAGTCCGATAAACTAATGATTTTTTTGGCATGCTCTCAATTACTTAAGAACTGAAATTCTTGAAGGACAATGAATAGAAAAGTATTTCTTGAAAAGTCTTGATTTATTGATGTGGGAGAAGATACTTTAGTGTATATGCTTTTCATGATAAACTCTCACATTCTTAATTTTTCATGATTATATTTTATTGTTCAAAGGCAAGCTTATGAGTTGATTACATGACATGGAATAAATTTTACTCATTTGAATCATCCATGCTTACAATAATTTTGCTGCGCTATAAGGATTCATGAAATCCGTATGATATGCTTGCCATTACTCTAGCTATGCTGAAGGTTTTTAGATTAGTAAAGTGGAGGAAACATGAGACTACTAATCATGAGTAAGATCATCATCTCGTTATTTCGGTTTAAATTCCGAGTTCTTTTTTTATTTTGGTTTTCTTTCTCGAGGACGATCAAGTTTAAGCTTGGGGAGGTTGATGCTGTGAAATATAGCCATCCACGTCCACATTTAAACTAGATATTATTCACATATTTGAAGAAATATATCTCTAAATCCTGTCACTAATGCCTAATGATCAAAGGGGTATGCAATCCTTTCTTCCTATTTTCCCTGCGCAGATAATGACGTTTGATGATGGGAATCACTACATTAAAGTCAAAGATACGAGATTTCCAACATGTCAAAGAAACCAGGAGCCGTGAATTGGATCCAGTGGCTTTAACGACCAACTATATGGCCGGAATAAAATTCCCGTCGTATAGTTACTACAAGAAATCTGGTGATACATGACCCTCCATATGGGTCACTGAAAGGTCATAATTTTTAATTTATGACCTTTTTGTGACCAAATACAGATGGTCAAAAGTTGAGCGTCACTAGTTAAACACCACGACCTTTTTACTTAATTGGTCATAGACGTTTATGACCAATATAGATGGTCACTGATTCTATGACCAACTGTATTGGTCACAGACTGTCTGCCCTATTGTAACTACCTCGGTGAATTACGCTCTTAGTTACAAGCCTGGATGAGCAGAAATGGTTAAAATAGTACGGTGGGGCCAAATGCCACTCACAGGTAGACCTTTCGGCCGTCCTAACCATTTCCAAACATCGGGACAAGAACGAGCGGCGTAATCGGCAGGCGAAGGGATCAACTACATACACAAATGAGTATGTATGCAAGCCACCATACAACAGTCCTCAGAGCCATTCCATCTAAAAGAAATAGAAATATTGCAACGCCATACGGCAAGATCCAAATATCCTAGATAGATATAATAGTTTAGGATATCTCCTCATACATCAAACATCAGAGCATCAGGCGGAAGCGGAAAACAAGATCCGAGTACGGATAAGAAGCAAATCGGCATAAGATGCCCCATAAATAAACACATCCCGCCCACAGATCTCACGGATCCCCGTTCCCGGAATCTCTACACCAAGTGATCGTTGCCAACATCGTCCGTCTCCTCCACCCAGTATCCATCTTGTGAGTGTACTTGTTCATCTGAATCAAACAATTTATCGTGTGAGACCCTAGGGGTACTCAGCAAGTCTTTATGCCTCTAAAGGGGACACAACCTGGGGTGACGCAATTGCAGCAAAAGATAATACCTAACAATTCTAGGGATACTCGCTAACCATCCGCCTAACCAAAGATAGACGGATGTCCGTGAATTAATAACAACAGTTATAACAGTAATATTAACAGATCCATCCTCCTCCTCGCTTACCAACGAGGAAGCGGACGAACAACCCCCCATCCGTTGGCAGTTTTATTATCCATTCCATGAGTGTTGCACTATTTACTAGTCAGGTACTTAGTCAAATTAAAAGCGGTACTTTAGTTATACTTGTCTATGATCGAGAAACTGTGCTCCAAGTCGTCCATAACCGCGGACACGGCTTTCAGAAAGATTTACCCTGCAGGGGTGCACAAATAGCAACACACACTCGATCAACCTCGGAAAAACCAAATCAAAACCCAATGAGGCATTCACGACAAAGCGATCACAGGATTCAGAAATATTTCAGGGGGCCACCCCATTACGCTACCCGCAACAAAGTTGGCCGGCTCTGAGACGGACTCAAGGTTTGCGTCAATGGCTGTAAACGACTGGGAACCCGAAAGTGTGACTGGGCTTGTCGATACCGCGAAAACGCTCCGCATCCAAAACAGTACAGGTGCTCCTCGCACAATCGTAAATAAAACAGTAAAGCATGGCATAAGTACAGGATAGTAATAAAGCCCCAAACTACTTTGTGGCCCCAAGAAATAAGAATGAATCAAGCTCTGGCTCAGGGGGGTTCATAAGCCTCCCGGATGTGGATAGCGCGAATACTCAAGGAACAGGAATCAAGTACTCGGGGTCCTACGGGACACAAGTGAGCAGGAAAAACCAAATAGCAGATATTGCTCACCGGTGCCACTTTCATTAGTTATCCCATTACTACTCAGGTTAAGTTGTTTAGGTACCTCATTATCCATCAGACACTCACATACCCTACACATGCTATTCTACGACCCGCATGGCTCAAACAACTCCTGTAGTAATGGCTCATGGGATGGAGGAACAAGCTTCGGTGGGGCTGAAATGTAAAGGCTATGCAATACTTGGGATTCAGTTTAATGCAATCGCGACTCAATGATGCAAGAATAAGATAGAGGCAATAGGTACTATATGTATGCAAGCATGTGGTAGTGCTTGCCTGGCAGCTCAGTTGAAGCGAGAGAAGGATCTGGGTAGTGCTCCTGGGTTTCTTGATATATCCCCTGCTCAACGTCTATTCGAAGAAGAACCAAACAAACAAGGGCCAACATAAATAGAGTGCACAAGCATATGAATTAAAATGCGACAAGCAAACAATCATGCCATGATGAATGATGCACAATTTGCATGGCAATAATGTAGCATGGCATGGGTGAGGTGTGGGATACAAGAATTAAGCCTTTTATTGAGTTTTAGTCACATTCTAACCTAAAATAAGTTGCTGTGAACTTTATATTTATATGATGCATGCTGCAATTCAGAACATGGAATGCATAAACAGAAAGGTCTCGTCGCGCTAATCGATTTAGACATATTATTTGTCAAATTTGGAGTTATAAAACAAAAGTTATTAATTAATTAAGGAAAAGGGTATTTTATTGTAATTTTGACCAACTCGAAATTTAAAGTGTTCAAATAATATTTTGAATGGCATATTTGAAATCCTCACATTTTTCTGATTTCAAAACATATATCATATGTTGAATTTGGAATTATATTTTAAAAGATATGAGAAACAGATTTGAATTTGAATTTAAAACAAATTTGAAAAGTTTAAATTAAAACAGAAAAACAGAAAACCTTTTGTCACTCAGCCCAGACCTAGCCAGAGTCACTGACAGGTGGTCCAGCCGCTGGCGGGGCACACGCGTGCGGGGAAACTTTTCACACCGGGGCTCTGCCTAGCCCGTGCGACTGCGAGGTGGGACCAACCAGCTGAGGCCCATGTGACAGTGAACGAACTCGCAGAGGCTGGCAGGTGGGACCGAGCTGGATCGCGGGTTAAGATGAAAAGAGGCTGGGGTGTTTTCTGAAAGACGACCACGGCGGCTGCCAGGTGGGGCTAGCGAGGAGTGCGGGTTGAGCAGATAAAAAGCTAGGGGGTTTCCTGCAAAACGCGCGGCGGCACTATTGTTCTTCTCTGCTTTTTCTGACGAGGGATCGGTGTCCGCCCGCACGGAGCGCGGCGCGCGGGGAACTCGATCCGGGGACCTAAGGCTCGCGCGCGGAGGCGGTAACCAAAGCGGCGGTTGAGGGTTGGTGACGGCAAGGTGGATGGGGGCTAGATATGCCGCTGCGAGGCGCAGCGACGAGAGAACGCCGTCGGCTGCCGCGCACGGAGGGCGTTCGGTGAAACTATCGGCGAGCACATGCATCGGCGGGGGAAACGGAGGTGTCCACGAGAGAGAAGGGCTCACCGAGAGGTGGACGACGGAGTTGGATCGGTCCGGGGGACGACACAGCGGCGAGGACGCAGACAGCCGGAGATCTAGGGTTTCGTCGGGGCGGCGATGGTCCAGGCGATCCTGGTGCTCCTCCTTCACGTCCGCGTGTACCGGGCGAAGCAGGGGGGTCCTCCTTGTACTCCTCAACCACCGCCACGTCAACCACACCTGCAGAAACGAGGGGCGGCGACACTACTGACGATGACCGGGGAAGGAGCTGGCATCAGTGAGAAGAGGAGGGGAGATGCAGGGGCTCTGGGGATGGATCTGGAGAGACAGAGAAGCCGTAGGGCGGAGGTTAAAGCGAGGGAGAAGGAGGAGGTGTCGTGCGGGAGTGGGTAGATAAAGTGGCTTCGGCCGCTTCCCTCCTTCTCCTCGATCACGTGCTCGGCTGGCAGATAGGCATGACGGGGAAGGGTGGTGGAGGCTGTCAGGTGGTCCAAGGGGCCGGTGGGGTCGGTGGAGCCGGCTGGTGGCGGGAGAGAGAGATCAGAGAGGGGAGGGGGCTCGGTGCACTAGGCTAGGGTTAGAAAAGGAGGTGGCTCGGTTAGGGTTTAGGAGAAGGGTGGGGTGAGGTAGATGGGTAGCTAGGTGGGGCTTGCTGGCAGGGAGAGGGGGAACTCCTCGGCTTGGTGAGAGGAGAGGGTGAGGTAGGGTTAGAGAGAGGGGTGCCTCGGCATGGGATGGTGAAGAAGAGAGGTTAGTTGAGCTAGGGTGGTAGATTAGGGTCAAGTAGGGAGGACTAGATGTAGCTAGAAAGAAAGAGGGAAGGGAGATTTAGGTCACATTTATATGATCACATGCAAAAGAAAAGATGAACAAGGTTAGGAGGAGAACAAAGAATGAGCTAGGGTTTTGAGGGGCTTAGGTTGGACACATGGTGTTGGAGGAGAGATAGAGAGATGAAAATGCCTAGGGTTTTGGTGCCCATGACAAAGAGAGGAGGTCAAGATGTGAGGGTTTAGGGTTTAAACATGATCCACTAAAAAACCAAAGAAAAACCAAAGGAGATCAAATGGTGGTGAGGGTTGCATGGCCCATGCAAAAACATTAAATGCCATGTTTTAATCTTGTGAAAACAGAATAAATAATCATGGCATTTGTGCATATGCATTCCAAAATATGGAATAAAGCCAAGCTAAAAGAATTAAAAGGATGCCCCATGTGGAGTAGATGGAGATGACCATATTTGAATAAAAATGGGACATGCTAGTGTGTATGTGCCACTAGGTATTTAGTAAGCCCAAAAATATCCCAACATGAGAATAACCCCAAAACAACCCATATGGGAGCTAGAAAAAGGTTCCACTCACAAGGCATGCAAAGGTGGATCCACATATCACTAATGTGAAAACAACATGATGCTAATATGAGAGCATGTGGAAAAAGAATTGGATCCATCCCAACCCACATGAGCTAGAGGTAAAACCAAATAAGTTGCAATGCTCATATATGGTGGAATGGTGGAATGATGGGGTGATGACAAGAAAGGTGGTGGAGTTAATAAAAGATATGCCCCCAACTCAACTTGGGCACCAATCATTTATCAAGAAACAAATACAATATATCAAGAGGCAAAACAACTAATAATGCATATGAGAGAAGAACCAAAACAAAAAGGGTTTTATATGATGCTCAAATGCAAGGTGGCATGATGACATGAGCATGATATAATTATGATGCAACAATTCTATGTAGGAAGTAGCCATTATATTACTAGACCAAGTAGCATTACAATTGTTAGACAATTGGGATGCTACAACTCTCCCCCACTAAACAAGAATCTCGCCCCGAGATTCCTAGGAAAAAGAAAACAACACAAGGAGAGGCGGGTGTTCGAACGAAGGTGACCCTCACGTTCCCAAGTTGATGAACAACGGAAAAACTTGCTAGACTTGCTGCGAGTCTTGCGTTTTGCTTGAGAAACAACGGTTAGAAGAGTTGAAGGATTGTCGTGAGACAAGATGGATAGGATGAACATAGCTCCGGTTTTCTCAAGAAACATGATAAGAGAAAATAGAACCACTTGTGAAAGAAAAGGAAAAGATGATGTATCATGGATAAAGAAAGACACATCATTAAGATTAAAGATTTATCGATACTAGAGAGGATGAAAACTTTGTCTCGCCGGAAGAAAAAGAGTTAGATTGGAGAGGTTTGAACCACTATGACAATAGCATCGTATCTTCTCTCGGATTTGAGAAATGAAGTACGGAAACAATATTGCCTTCAAACAATAGAGTCCCTTGATATCAACAGAAAGATTTAGTTAGACATCGTCGGATTAGATTCTTCTTGCGCCGGTAAGAGCCAAAGGATCACGCAATTGAGGTGCGCGGATATAACTTCAGAGACGGATGTGAAGCCAGATCATGGTGGAATCCCGAGAAGCAAAGAATATGGAGGATCTGGAGTTTATTGTAGAGATACTTATTGCTTTCTTTAGCCTTGAGGCTAACGCAATAGATTTGCGGCTGATGGCCTCAACCATAATTGGCTTTACCACAGAAAAAGAATTGATGAAACAAAGAGAGAGATAGTTTCCTTTCATCTTGTTTGGGAATGTCGAGCATCGGTAGAAAGACGAGGACAGAAAAGAGTTTGCGTTTGTTTCCACCAGATAATTGAAGATTTTGCTCCATCTAGAATAGACAGACCACCAACAAGAGATTATTGATTACTTTCTTCGAGAGAGCACTCCGGGAAAACAAAGACGGAAGTAAAAGTATCGAGGGATAAAGGCCACTTCTAACTTCCGTGGAATGAGTGAAATCACATTAATTCACCAATTCAATGTACAAGAGCGAATGATAAGAGTAGTGGTATGGTAGCTAATCCATCCCGCACTCAAAGCATTATTCCGCACATGAATAAGAAAACCATGCAACCCAACTACCGAAACAGACTAAAGGTATTGACAAAAACTCATGGGACTACGCTAGAAAACAAGGATAGATGCAAACGATTTGCCGGGTTCACAGATAGATAATGATGATGATGTTGTCGTCATATCATAAGTAACCAGCCACCGGAAAGATATGAAGGAAGATCACGGAGACAACTGCAAGATTCAACAGCTACAGGAAAGATAGCACCAACTTGAACAGAAGGAATACAAGATCTGGAAGGTCTTCATGGCCTCCGGTGGATTGAGCATAGATGATAGAACGAGAGGGTTTCAAAAGATCACTTGACGAGACTGAGGTGAAAGAGCTCCATGTTCTTCTTGAAATGATTGAGAAAGATTTAGCAGTTTTGAGGAAATCTACGGCGGAACGACGATGATAACTCGCCAACAAGGAAAAACTCTAGGTTTGATTGAAGATGGAAGATGGAATTAACAATGAACTTGCTGATTCCAGGATTGAAGCGATCTATTTAGCAGAAGGACGTGGCCGAGATAGTTGACTTCAAAAAGTCAGAATTCTCACTTTGAGACTTTGCACACAGGCAGTGCTCACGAAGCTTGAGAGAAAGAGACACAGATGATCTTCCATGTCCTTCCATTGATATCGAATAGGCAAGCATATTATCAACATATACCACCATGGATTAACAGGATATTCCTAGAATATCAAGTTCAAGAGGCGGGAGAACGAACAAATGCTCGAAACACTTTCTGAGCTCAACGCTCTTTGAAAGATCAACGTTACAAGTAAGGATTCCTGTTGAAGAAGATGCACTGGAAGAATAGATTATCTAGTCCTTCGGAAGAAAAAGAGATGTTACCTGGTTCACATTGTCGATCGGATCACCGGTTACAGAGATAAAGAGATCTTGGAGAAGAACCGATGATAGCTCAAACCTTAAGCAAAGCTATCAGAGACGAAAAGATGCAATTCCCTCGTCTCAAAGAGAATTTTGCAGATATGGAGTTCAAAAAGATGTGCAGCATGATGAACAGATGATAGACCGCCGTAGTGCCTTGAGAAACTCCGGATTGCCAAAGATGCTTGAATATGCATAGATATGATCATGGTGTACTCAAAATCACAGGAGATAACCGTCACCATTTGGAGGATAGTCGTGATTGCATTTTCCATAGTCCACTCATGATAAGTGTCATATAGCTATGCCGAGAACCAAATTACAATCACCAGCATCGGATTGACACATGTTATGTAATTAGCCCAAGAGAATTGGAGATGAAATAAAACTCCAGGATTAAGCACCGGTGACAAAAGAATGATTTAGCATGGACATGCTGATAAAAGGGAGATAGATAATGTTTCACACACGACTGGAAAGGAGTGTGGAAACACAGATGTATCAAAGAAAATTTTTCTGCATTTTTCGGCATTAAAATACCAATAGATGCGCAAAATCACTTATCAGGTAGAGATTAGCAACTCCACATTCTATGAAAGCATGCTGGAAGGAAGAACACCCTTAAAAAGATGGCACCGGTTAACAAGGAGTCAGATAGATCGCGTCGGTTTTCAAAAGCCTGTCAGTATGGAATGTACCAACAGTTGATAACCAAAGGCAGATTGAGATAACAAATTGGATGCAACAGATATACAAGGAATTACACACACACACACACACTTTCTATGGTACTACGGAACCCAGAACACGTGAATCCTAGTTTGAATTTTAAGAAGAGGATTGAAAACGTTACACTTCCTTACCAGAAAAGGGTGGGTAGTTGGGTAAGAAGAAAAATGGAAGCAGTCCTACTCTCGCGTTTTGTTTTTCCCTAGTATACATAGCTACCAAAATATTTGCTAGACTGACAACGACCATTTGGCTGAGACCCTGAAGGGCGGGATGGCTCTGATACCAATTGTAACTACCTCGGTGAATTACGCTCTTAGTTACAAGCCTGGATGAGCGGAAATGGTTAAAATAATACGGTGGGGCCAAATGCCACTCATAGGTAGACCTTTCGGCCGTCCTAACCATTTCCAAACATCGGGACAAGAACGAGCGGCGTAATCGGCAGGCGAAGGGATCAACTACATACACAAATGAGTATGTATGCAAGCCACCATACAACAGTCCTCAGAGCCATTCCATCTAAAAGAAATAGAAATATTGCAACGCCATACGGCAAGATCCAAATATCCTAGATAGATATAATAGTTTAGGATATCTCCTCATACATCAAACATCAGAGCATCAGGCGGAAGCGGAAAACAAGATCCGAGTACGGATAAGAAGCAAATCGGCATAAGATGCCCCATAAATAAATACATCCCGCCCACAGATCTCACGGATCCCCATTCCCGGAATCTCTACACCAAGTGATCGTTGCCAACATCGTCCGTCTCCTCCACCCAGTATCCATCTTGTGAGTGTACCTGTTCATCTGAATCAAACAATTTATCGTGTGAGACCCTAGGGGTACTCAGCAAGTCTTTATGCCTCTAAAGGGGACACAACCTGGGGTGACGCAATTGCAGCAAAAGATAATACCTAACAATTCTAGGGATACTCGCTAACCATCCGCCTAACCAAAGATAGACGGATGTCCGTGAATTAATAACAACAGTTATAACAGTAATATTAACAGATCCATCCTCCTCCTCGCTTACCAACGAGGAAGCAGACGAACAACCCCCCATCCGTTGGCAGTTTTATTATCCATTCCATGAGTGTTGCACTATTTACTAGTCAGGTACTTAGTCAAATTGAAAGCGGTACTTTAGTTATACTTGTCTATGATCGAGAAACTGTGCTCCAAGTCGTCCATAACCGCGGACACGGATTTCAGAAAGATTTACCCTGCAGGGGTGCACAAATAGCAACACACACTCGATCAACCTCGGAAAAACCAAATCAAAACCCAACGAGGCATTCACGACAAAGCGATCACAGGATTCAGAAATATTTCAGGGGGCCACCCCATTAAGCTACCCGCAACGAAGTTGGCCGGCTCCGAGACGGACTCAAGGTTTGCGTCAATGGCTGTAAACGACTGGGAACCCGAAAGTGTGACTGGGCTTGTCAATACCGCGAAAACACTCCGCATCCAAAATAGTACAGGTGCTCCTCGCACAATCGTAAATAAAACAGTAAAGCATGGCATAAGTACAGGATAGTAATAAAGCCCCAAACTACTTTGTGGCCCCAAGAAATAAGAATGAATCAAGCTCTGGCTCAGGGGGGTTCATAAGCCTCCCGGATGTGGATAGCGCGAATACTCAAGGAACAGGAATCAAGTACTCGGGGTCCTACGGGACACAAGTGAGCAGGAAAAACCAAATAGCAGATATTGCTCACCGGTGCCACTTTCATTAGTTATCCCATTACTACTCAGGTTAAGTTGTTTAGGTACCTCGTTATCCATCAGACACTCACATACCCTACACATGCTATTCTACGACCCGCATGGCTCAAACAACTCCTGTAGTAATGGCTCATGGGATGGAGGAACAAGCTTCGGTGGGGCTGAAATGTAAAGGCTATGCAATACTTGGGATTCAGTTTAATGCAATCGCGACTCAATGATGCAAGAATAAGATAGAGGCAATAGGTACTATATGTATGCAAGCATGTGGTAGTGCTTGCCTGGCAGCTCAGTTGAAGCGAGAGAAGGATCTGGGTAGTGCTCCTGGGTTTCTTGATATATCCCCTGCTCAGCGTCTATTCGAAGAAGAACCAAACAAACAAGGGCCAACATAAATAGAGTGCACAAGCATATGAATTAAAATGCGACAAGCAAACAATCATGCCATGATGAATGATGCACAATTTGCATGGCAATAATGTAGCATGGCATGGGTGAGGTGTGGGATACAAGAATTAAGCCTTTTATTGAGTTTTAGTCACATTCTAACCTCAAATAAGTTGATGTGAACTTTATATTTATATGATGCATGCTGCAATTCAGAACATGGAATGCATAAACAGAAAGGTCTCGTCGTGCTGATCGATTTAGACATATTATTTGTCAAATTTGGAGTTATAAAACAAAAGTTATTAATTAATTAAGGAAAAGGGTATTTTATTGTAATTTTGACCAACTCGAAATTTAAAGTGTTCAAATAATATTTTGAATGGCATATTTGAAATCCTCACATTTTTCTGATTTCAAAACATATATCATATGTTGAATTTGGAATTATATTTTAAAAGATATGAGAAACAGATTTGAATTTGAATTTAAAACAAATTTGAAAAGTTCAAATTAAAACAGAAAAACAGAAAACCTTTTGTCACTCAGCCCAGACCTAGCCAGAGTCACTGACGGGTGGTCCAGCCGCTGGCGGGGCACACGCGCGCGGGGAAACTTTTCACACCGGGGCTCTGCCTAGCTGAGGCCCACGTGACAGTGAACGAACTCGCAGAGGCTGGCAGGTGGGACCGAGCTGGATCACGGGTTAAGATGAAAAGAGGCTGGGGTGTTTTCTAAAAGACGACCACGGCGGCTGCCAGGTGGGGCTAGCGAGGAGTGCGGGTTGAGCAGATAAAAAGCTAGGGGGTTTCCTGCAAAACGCGCGGCGGCACTGTTGTTCTTCTCTGCTTTTTCTGACGAGGGATCGGTGTCCGCCCGCGCGGAGCGCGGCGCGCAGGGAACTCGATTCGGGGACCTGGGGCTCGCGCGCGGAGGCGGTAACCAAAGCGGCGGTTGAGGGTTGGTGACGGCAAGGTGGATGGGGGCTAGATATGCCGTTGCGAGGCGCAGCGACGAGAGAACGTCGTCGGCTGCCGCGCACGGAGGGCGTTCGGTGAAACTATCGGCGAGCACAGGCGTCGGCGGGGGAAACTGGGGTGTCCACGAGAGAGAAGGGCTCACCGAGAGGTGGAAGACGGAGTTGGATCGGTCCGGGGGACGACACAGCGGCGAGGACGCAGACGGCCGGAGATCTAGGGTTTCGTCGGGGCGGCGATGGTCCAGGCGATCCTGGTGCTCCTCCTTCACGTCTGCGTGTACCGGGCGAAGCAGGGGGGTCCTCCTTGTACTCCTCAACCACCACCACGTCAACCACACCTGCAGAAACGAGGGGCGGTGACACTACTGGCGGTGACCGGGGAAGGAGCTGGCATCGGTGAGAAGAGGAGGGGAGATGCAGGGGCTCTGGGGATGGATCTGGAGAGACAGAGAAGCCGTGGGGCAGAGGTTAAAGCGAGGGAGAAGGAGGAGGTGCCGTGCGGGAGTGGGTAGATAAAGTGGCTTCGCCCGCTTCCCTCCTTCTCCTCGATCACGTGCTCGGCTGGCAGATAGGCATGACGGGGAAGGGTGGTGGAGGCTGTCAGGTGGTCCAAGGGGCCGGTGGGGTCGGTGGAGCCGGCTGGTGGCGGGAGAGAGAGATCAAAGAGGGGAGGGGGCTCGGTGCACTAGGCTAGGGTTAGAAAAGGAGGTGGCTCGGTTAGGGTTTAGGAGAAGGGTGGGGTGAGGTAGATGGGTAGCTAGGTGGGGCTTGCTGGCAGGGAGAGGGGGAACTCCTCGGCTTGGTGAGAGGAGAGGGTGAGGTAGGGTTAGAGAGAGGGGTGCCTCGGCATGGGATGGTGAAGAAGAGAGGTTAGTTGAGCTAGGGTGGTAGATTAGGGTCAAGGAGGGAGGACTAGATGTAGCTAGAAAGAAAGAGGGAAGGGAGATTTAGGTCACATTTATATGATCACATGCAAAAGAAAAGATGAACAAGGTTAGGAGGAGAACAAAGAATGAGCTAGGGTTTTGAGGGGCTTAGGTTGGACACATGGTGTTGGAGGAGAGATAGAGAGATGAAAATGCCTAGGGTTTTGGTGCCCATGACAAAGAGAGGAGGTCAAGATGTGAGGGTTTAGGGTTTGAACATGATCCACTCAAAAACCAAAGAAAAACCAAAGGAGATCAAATGGTGGTGAGGGTTGCATGGCCCATGCAAAAACATTAAATGCCATGTTTTAATCTTGTGAAAACAGAATAAATAATCATGGCATTTGTGCATATGCATTCCAAAATATGGAATAAAGCCAAGCTAAAAGAATTAAAAGGATGCCCCATGTGGAGTAGATGGAGATGACCATATTTGAATAAAAATGGGACATGCTAGTGTGTATGTGCCACTAGGTATTTAGTAAGCCCAAAAATATCCCAACATGAGAATAACCCAAAAACAACCCATATGGGAGCTAGAAAAAGGTTCCACTCACAAGGCATGCAAAGGTGGATCCACATATCACTAATGTGAAAACAACATGATGCTAATATGAGAGCATGTGGAAAAAGAATTGGATCCATCCCAACCCACATGAGCTAGAGGTAAAACCAAATAAGTTGCAATGCTCATATATGGTGGAATGGTGGAATGATGGGGTGATGACAAGAAAGGTGGTGGAGTTAATAAAAGTTATGCCCCCAACTCAACTTGGGCATCAATCATTTATCAAGAAACAAATACAATATATCAAGAGGCAAAACAACTAATAATGCATATGAGAGAAGAACCAAAACAAAAAGGGTTTTATATGATGCTCAAATGCAAGGTGGCATGATGACATGAGCATGATATAATTATGATGCAACAATTCTATGTAGGAAGTAGCCATTATATTACTAGACCAAGTAGCATTACAATTGTTAGACAATTGGGATGCTACACCTATCCACGTCAGATCCAATGTGGCCAATCCTAGGTGCTAAATCTATGACCAATTGGAAAGGTTGTCGATCAAATTTAGCCCAGTCCAGGTAGGTGCTTTATATGTGCCAAGCCCAACAATTCATCCTGTTTTCATGCTTATTTCTGTTAACTCTGGTCCACTAAATGAGCCACGTTTCAGCCTTTTTGTTTTTGGGCCATAGCCTATTTTTTCTAATATTTTCTATATTCAAAGCTGGTCCCACTATTCAGATGGGTCAATTAGGTCCCACATGTCAGGTCAATTATTTGGCCCCACTGGTTCCTTTATTTTATTTATTCCCATTGAAAAGCATATCAGTTTTCTATTTGTGCAATAACCAGTAATTCAATTTAAACAAAGCTAATAAATTCATAATAATTCATATAACAGCAAGAAAAGGGCAGATTACAATCATGTACGGTACATATCAAGCAATCAAAATTGAACGGAATATCAAAATAACAAATTCAAACGAAGCCAATAAACTCATAATAATTCATATAACAGCCTAGATTACAATCATCTACAGTACAAATTAGGTATTCGGCTATCAAAATTGAATAGAATATCGAAAGCTAGTTCTTTGGGCTTGACATCCTGGAGCTCTTGTACACAATTTGGATGAAATAAGGCAGGCATCTGCAGGTTACAAATCAAAAGTTAGGAACGTAGATATACATAAATTTCTAGGCATCTAGTGTAGATAAATAGAATCTTATTCGGTCTATATAAATTTCTAGGCCGAATCATGTTGTGGATACTACAACATAGTTGATAAATGAAACCGTATAGAAAAAACAAGAAGGAATGAAAATAAAACAACAAGGAGGAAGTAGTTATTCAATATGGAACCATATGGACACACAACAAGCAGTAATACACAAAAACAACGACCAGGCATACACATTATATGTCATCCCACGTATGTCCACATATTCCAGCAAAAGCGTCAACGCAATTGTTTCTCGCATAGTGTTGATTAGAAAATATCAGTTAGCATGATGCAATCACAATAAAATATCCATGTACCAGGTCAGCTAATGGGCCTATCATTTTAGCATTGTGCAAATGATACTGCTAATTTCTCAGTCTTAGTATAGAAAACTACATTGGCTAGCTAGAGTAGCAAAGACAGATACAATACAATACACTACACTAGCTACTTAGTTGTTCATGTAAGTGCAAATAAGAAGCTACTAGAGGTAATATGTAGCAAAAACAAAAACCGAGACATGTTCAAAAGCAGGTCCGCGGCTGAGGCCAAGCGCCAAAACCTTGCTCTGCACAAGTAGAAGGATAGGAGCAGTTAGCAACCAAAGATGCAACAGACACAATAAGTCACTGTTTTGGTTACATACAAGCAGAGCATCACACAGCAAGAAAACCACAAGCTACAGCAAGCAATACACAAAGCAAGCAAAGCACCAATTCGCTGCGTCTCGTCGGCCTCCAGTCCTATTCGCCTCGAGTGGCTCCTCGCCATGCCAGCCTGTCAATGTTTGCTGCTGCAGTCTACTGTCACATCTAAAAAGAAAGCAGCTGAACTTAAACAACATATGCTACAAGGGCTTGGCAGAGATATGACACTTCCTTCAACCAAAATCACCGCAGTAAATTATACAGCAACAATGGAGCACTAACAACATTTGAGTAGTCTAGCATAGTTCTATTTAAGGAGAATTTAGAGCACCAAGGTTTATATTGCATCAATCTTGTATATTACAAGTTACTATACTACCTAAATAAACAAGAAATTGTCTACTGGAACACTATACAAGTAGAAGAATCATAGTCATGTAATCATTAAATGTACAATAGTCAGTTCAAAATCTACATGCATCTAGTGAACCTACCATGTAAGAAAGCACACAACTCAATATAGAAAGATACAAATATAAAAACTGGCAAAGCTATATTCAAGCTACATTAATATTATACCATATCTAGGCACACAATTAAATAAGAAGATACAGTGAATATACCAGAATCTGATACGCTCTAACATGAAGATTATATGTGTGAATCTAAAGACTACAAGAAGCAATCCAATTATTCGTATAGCAAAGATATACTACTATAATTAAATAGGAGATGACATCAAGAAAAGCACACTCTGCTAGAAAGACTATCATAATATTCAGGTTATAGTAATAAGCCAAACCACACATGAGAAGTTGCATACTTGTTCCACAGGAATACAATGTGAGAAGGCAACGGTTTCGCCACGCCTCCTGCTCTTGGCCCGATCTCCCAGGGTTCTAGCAAGTCTACAGTAGCACCTAGCCGCTAGCAAGTCTCACACCTTGCCATTGGCGATCTATAGTAGCAACACCATCAGCAGCACCTCACCGTCGGCATGTCTCGGCACCTCGCGACCTTGATCTAAAGCAGCAACACCATCAATAGAACCTCACCAGGCAGTTGACCGGCGATATTAAGCAGCACCTCACTGGCAGTTCACCAGCGATACTCAGCAGTAGCAGCACCTAATGTCGTTTGCTTCACTATTTCCTTCAATAAGAAGGAAACATTAACAGCTGTTAATACAAGTGTAGCACAGTTCAAGAAATACAATGGCCAAACACAGATAAAGTACTGCAGAAATTACAGCAGAAATTACACCTGCACAGTTGAAGAAAAGCAACAAAGCGCTAACCACAATATTCAGTAATAACAATAAGAAGAAAAGCAAGCAAGCACTATACATCAAGATGGAGTACTCACTAAACTTTCATAAAGCAAGCACTAAACTATAGCAAGAAGCTACTGTATACTCTGAATCAATTAGCACTAAAATTAATTAGCAATAAGAAACCAGTTTGAGCAAGTTCCCTAATTACTCTACACGTTCAGTTAAACAAGGAGTACTATGTAGATTACAGTGCCAAAAATTCCTTCATCGAAGTTGATTTAACAGAAGAGAGGGGGAGGGCATTGGAAATTTTCCACGACGAACCTTCTTTGTAGATGAAATAGACGTTGTCGTCGGTCATTGATGAAGTTGAAGCCCATGCCCTGGGCCTCGATCGCGAGCGGAGTGGCCAGCCCGCCTTCGGGCTCTACCTAGTAGGTGACAAAGTCTTGTATTTTTGAATTATTCAAAACAGTAAGTGAATTTGAAATTACAAACATAAATCAAAATAGGGAAAAAGGAAAATCTTCTGTTAAAAAAACAGAGCCAGAGGGCAAGCCAGGCCGCAGCCCAGCAAGCCTCCTTCCCTTTCTCCCTCTCCCGCAACTCGTAGCATCCTAGCCTGGCCCGCCCGGGGCCCAGGAGCCGGCCCCGTACCGCTTCGCTTCGTCGTCTTCGACGACGACGGCAAGCACCTGCGTGCCCGAGCTGCCGCCGTCCATCGCCGTCGACCGCTATGATGCTCCGCCGCCCTAGAGACGAGGATAAGACTGCCACCACGACCTCCTCTTAACCCTATCCTCTCACTTCCCTCGCGCGCTCTCTCTCTTCCTCTGGACCACGCTAGTTCGATACCCTAGCTCCAACGATCCCGCGTCCCCGTCCTCCCCGTGGGTCGTCGATGACGCCTTGAGCTCCCCCGCGCTCTAAGGATCCTTCCCGCCGAAGGAATCAAGGGGGGGCGCAGTAAATCGTCGCCCTCGACTCGTTCTTCTTCGTCACCGACGACCACCGCCGTCGTGGATTTCCTCGTCTCCGGCCTCCCCGTGCCACCACGACCACTCCATCACGCTCAGGGTGAGCTACCGGTCCCTCTGGACCCCTTCTTCCTCTTCCTCTCGCTCTAGATCGTGCCAGCATCGCAGGCCAGTGAGTTCTGCCGCCATACGCCACCGTGCAGCCCGCTCCGGCGACCATTCCGTAGCGGCGCCACCCATTCCTGGCTCAGCAGGATGGCCTGATTCGAACCCGCTCAACCGCGCCTCCCAAAACGCCCCCTAGCGCTGCCAGTAGCCGCCGTCTGGCCGCTCCAGGCGAGGTCCGCATGGCTGCCTGCATGGCCTTGGCCCCATCCGTCAGTCGGTGTGGGTAGTCCCAGCCTTAGTGAGAAAAGCCCTGAACCTGTTTTGCGCATGTGGCTGCTGATGTGGCTTTGGCCCCACCAGTCAGTCACTGTGGGTATGTTCTAATATGGTAACAAAAGCCCTAGGTTGTAATATGACGTCAGCCTGATGCAATAAAGGTTTAAATATTTTAGAAAATGATTTAAATATTGAAAATTCAATAACATATTATTTATAAGTCAGAAGAATACAAATAATATATCAAAATGTTCAGAAAAATGAGAACTATCTAACTAACCTATAATCATGCATTGTTCAACAACTTTAATGACAAGTTTAATTAGAGAACTAAATCAACCTCCTCACAGGTGATTCCGAAGTTTCCCCGAGTTATGGTTTTCACCCCTCGGAACCCCGTTTAAGTTGCCAAGCATGCCTTAGGGTTTCATTTCAATGCAAGTTAACTTGTAATATCATCCATATTGATTGATAATTGCACATGCCATGTATTGAATGTTGCTTCTCCCTTTCTGGTATTTGGTTCTTCGTGATAGGATCCGAACCCGAAGTTGAAGTCAACAACACCGAAGATCCGTACTTGTCTACTGAAGGACAAGGCAAGCGTAGCCTCTCATTCTAAACCTACTTTTACAAAGTATATTACTTTCTCGCTATGATGCACACGAATCCAATGTGGTCTTTTGTCAGTAGTTAGGGTTACCTATTTGCTGCATAGTTTCCCTATTGAAGCCTTATACTCCTGATCCACTGCTCCTAGGTTTGGCATCTGAGAGTTGCTAGAGCTTTAAAGATCGACAGCTTAGCCATGCATAGTATCAACGTTTGATCTATCCGAACGATGAATCAGAGGTGCCAGAGAATCTAAAAAGGTAGGAGTTGGTGACATTCCCGAAGGAGTTAACTAAATCTGCTAAGGCTTGTATGGGAGGCCACGTTCGGTGTGGTTTTTGTAGTCCCATGCTCGCCACCACTAGGAACTGAGTTCTTACCTTTGGAACCAAGACGAGCATGCTACCACACGGGACCTGGACAACCTCATGAATGACTAACTTGCCTAGTACATTCCATGAGTCACATAGTTCGGGCGTTCCATTCGACATATGCATAGAAAATCTTCTGAAAGATTTGCCGGGTGAAGTTGGTGCATTCATAACAGGTAGGAAAGCATGGACCGGGTTGCTTGGGGTAGATAGCACCCCTGGTAAACCAACCTCGCCTCACATCTTTAAGTACTGGCTTCGGGATTTGACCCGTTACGGCGGAATCATACTTATTGCATGACTCATGGTCTCGGCGAAAGCAAGGTAATGGTCGTGGTCAACCACCCTCTGCCAGCCTTCCAAGGAAGAGGGCTAATAATTTGGCATTAAGAGTTGGTTGGTGCGTGTGGGTAAAGTTGTACACCCCTGCAGGGTTAAATCTTTTCGAAAAGCCGTGTTCACGGTTATGAACGACTTGGCGACCGGACTTAAGATCATAGATAACATTAACCACTATAAAACTTGCTGATCCACGTGTGCTTAAGAATGCTTCCTTCGGGTCGAGGGGGTTATCCTAGATAGGAGGTTCTGATGAAGCTGGTGGTTATCAAGATGTGAAGAACAAGATGAAGAAGTCGCTATCTTATCCCTTTTAAAAGATTCATAGTAGACGATCCACTTCTCTCTATTGTTTAAATAAAGATTGCTTTCCGCAAAAGAAAATCTAGAGAAAGCCTTTCTATCCAGAGCATGTAGATACTAGGTTATCTAAGTCTTGTGGAGTACATTCTCGTACTCAGCCTTGCGCCATTGTTGTTTTTCTATAGAGGATCTGGTTGCAATTGAAGGTGGCTTCTACGTTGACATCGACGAGTAGTTGGGGGTCCCAGGTAGAAGCCTGAGGACTATGGGATGGACGTCGCTTTTGTTTATGCCCTCTTAGGCCTTTTGCTAAGTTGTAGTGTAGAACAACATAATTTTCTTTCACTGTGTGATGTAATGTTGGGTCTTTGACCTCTAGTTTGTAATAACTCTAATATCTTACTCTATTAAGAGTTTACACTTATGCTGTTGAATCCCTGTGTTCTGTAATGTTACCGAATCATACTGTGATCTTCCGTGTTTGGAGTTTAACTTATCTTAGATGATGATCTGAGGTTAGTTTAACCCTAACCGCGGAGGGTGCTACAGGTTTTGGTATCAGAGCAGGACTGCCTGTAGGAAACCACATTATTGGTCGATGTTGAGTCTAGAAGTTGAAAAAACTATTTGAAAGTTAAAACTATTTGCAGAAACTCTGACTAGGATTCTTTTTACTCCTTCTCTGGTGTGTTTCTTATGCTGGAGTTTCTCTTACCTTATCTGGTTTGAAAAGGTTTTCATTCCTTATCTTGTATCTCAAAACTTTTAGGATCGTGATTTTGGGGTTGTTTTTCTAAAAAGTACTCCATACTTGGTTGCTATTCTCAGAGTTCCAAGATATCATAGTTTTTCTTGGTGTGTAACATATTAGCATTCCATTGTTATGGTTTGTAAGTCAGCTGGTTAGTGTATACATTAGTATGCTTTGATACTACCATGCTTGACAAGATGATACTTTTAAATCAAGTACTCTTTGTTCATCTCTCTGTCTTGCTCCTTTGAATCCTTTGTCTAATCTCTTTTTGTTCTTTCAGGATGGGTGACACTTATCGTGCCCGTACCCGTGCTCATGCACGAGGTGCTGCAAATGAGGGTGAATCTTCTAACCTCCCTCCACCATCGTCCATGGTTCAACTCATGGCCATGTACGAAACCAACTGTGCTGACAACATGAGGCTCCTTGAAAGGATTGAGTGCAACATTGCTCAACGCCAGAACAATCAAGTTGGAATCAAGGACTTCACACGTCTCACTCCGCCTGTTTTCAGCTATTCCACTGAGCCACTTGATGCGGACTACTGGCTTCGCACCATGGAGCGCAAACTTCAGGTTGGTCATGTTGCTCAAGCTGATTGGGTGACTTTTGCTGCCTATCATCTGGAGGGAGTAGCTAACTCTTGGTGGGAAAATTTCTTGGCTATGCAAGAAGCTCAACATGTTCTTACATGGCAAGAGTTCACTGAAGCTTTCCGAGCTTACCATATTCCGGAGGGCCTGATGGATCAAAAGAGGGAGGAGTTCCTCAAGCTTAAGTAGGGCACTGGTTCTGTGTGTGATTACCAGTGCAACTTCAATCGTCTTGCCTGCTATGCTACTAAAGAGGTCTCCACTGACGTTAAGAAGCAAGCTCTGTTCCGCAAGGGACTAGATCCTGAGGTTTGTCGTGATCTCCATCTAATGGACTTTGTTAACTTCCAAGGTCTTGTTAATAAGGATATGAAAGCCGAGAGTGGAAAGGTGGAGTATGAAGAAACTCGTAAGCGTCCTCAGGAGGGGTACAACAAGGTTGGTTCTGGTAACAAGAAGCGTCGTGTCTTCGTGCCTTACAGTGATGTGCCACGTGCTCCTTATACTCCAAGGACTTCTGGATATGCTCCTCGTCCGAATGCTACTCCTAGCAATACTGGTGGATCAAATTATCCTGCTGCTCGTACTGGATAAGGCCTTATATGTTTCAATTGTCGCCAGCCTGTCCACTATGCAAGAGACTTTCCTCAAAAGAGTGCTGCTGAGAAGGCACAACCCCCAAAGAAGAATGATAAGTATCTAGGTGCTGGAAAAGGACGCCTGAACCATATCTCTGCTGAGGAGGCTCAGGAAGATCCAAGCGTCATCATGGGTACGCTTCTTATCAATCAAATTCCAGCTAAAGTTTTGTTTGATTCTGGAGCATCGCATTCATTCCTGTCACAAGCTTTTGCTCAAATGCATGGGATAAGTTTTGAGGGGTTATATGTTCCTCTGCTAGTTCAGTCTCCTGGTTCTAGGTGGTGTTCCACCATGGTTAGTCATGGGAATCTAATCAAAGTTGCATTTCAACTTTTCCCCACTTCTTTGATCATCCTCAAGTCAACTGATATTGACATCATTTTTTCCATGGACTGGTTGACCCGTTATCAAGCTATTCTCGATTGTACAACTAAGTCTGTGACTCTGACTAGTCCTGCTGACATAATAATCAAGTATTGGACTGTAGGGTCACTATCCCCTTCAGCTGTTTTTATTCCTGAAGCAGAGTTGTATGCTCTTGAAGTTCTACCTCCGTTAGAGATCAAAGATGTTTCCGTGGTCTGTGAATTCCCGGATGTCTTCCCTGAGGAGTTGCCTGGCATGCCACCTGATCGAAGTGTGGAGTTTGTCGTAGAGTTAGTTCCTGGAACTGCTCCTGTTTCTAAAAGACCCTATCGTATGCCTCCTCATGAGCTTGTGGAGTTGAAGAAGCAATTCGAGGAGTTAGAAGGAAAAGAATACATTCAGCCCAGCACATCTTCTTGGGGATGTCCTACCATCTTTGTCAAGAAGCGGGATACCAATATCCCGCGTCTGGTCGTGGATTATCGCCCTCTCAATGTTGTGACTATCAAGAACAAGTATCCTCTTCCTAGGATCAATGATCTCTTTGATCAGTTAAGTGGTGCCACTGTCTTCTCCAAAATGGATTTAAGGTTAGGGTATCACCAGATAAAGATCTGTAAGGAAGATATTCAAAAGACTGCTTTCAGCACTCGTTACGGTCTTTATGAGTATACAGTCATGTCCTTTGGTCTTACCAATGCTCCAGCCACTTTCATGCGGCTCATGAACTCTGTCTTCATGGAGTATCTTGACAAGTTCGTCGTGGTTTACATCGATGATATTCTGGTCTATTCCAAGATTGAAGAAGAGCACGCTGAACATCTTCGTTTGGTGTTAACCAAACTCCGAGAACATCGTCTCTATGCCAAGTTTTCCAAATGTGAGTTCTGGTTACAAGAGCTCGTATTCCTTGGTCATGTTGTTTCCGCCAAAGGGGTTGTTGTTATCCCAGATAAGGTCCAAACTATCCTCGACTGGGAGTCCCCTAAATCCGTCAAGGATGTCCGAAGTTTTCTCGGGATGGCTGGTTATTACCGTCGATTCATTGAGAACTTCTCCAGGATTGCAAAGCCGATGACTGATCTTCTTAAGAAAGATAAGAAGTTTGAATGGTCTGATAAGGCTGAAGAAAGCTTCCAGATGTTGAAAACCAAGTTAACCACTGCTTCGGTGTTATTTCTCCCAGACACTAGCAAATACTTTGTTGTCTTCTGCGATGCTTCTCAGCAAGGTCTCGGATGTGTGTTGATGCAAGATGGGCATGTGGTGGCTTATGCTTCCCGTCAGCTAAAACCACATGAGAACAACTACCCAACTCATGATCTTGAGCTTGCAGTTGTTGTTCATGCTCTTAAGCAATGGCGACATTACCTTCTTGGTAGCTATTGCGAGTTATACTCGGATCATCAGAGTCTGAAGTATCTTTTCACACAACCTGATCTGAATCTCAGGAAAAGAAGATGGTTGGAACTCATCAAGGACTATGATTTGGGTCTCAACTATCAACCTTGAAAAGCCAATGTTGTCGCTGATGCGCTAATCCGTAAGTATTATTGCAACAATTTGGTGATCAAACAATCTCAGCCTTCTCTCCATAAGGAATTTGCTCGATTGAATCTTGAAGTAGTTCCTCGTGGATTCCTTTCTACTCTTGAAGTGAAATCATCTATAGAGGATGAAATAAAGCTTGCTCAGAAACATGATTCTGAAATTGCTGAGATCAAAGGGAACATTGCTAGTGAAGTTGCTAAGTGTTTCTCTGCTGATAAGCAAGGTGCTATTTGCTTTGGTGACCGTCTGGTAGTGCCAAAGAGAACAAAATTGAGGGAATTAATTCTCCAAGAGGCTCATGAATCACCTCTTTCTATCCACCCTGGAGGTACCAAGATGTATCGGGATCTTCGTCAAAGATTCTGGTGGTCTGTTACGAAGAAGGATATCGCTCGTTTTGTTGCTGAATGTGACGTATGCCGTCACGTCAAAGCTGAGCACCAAAGACCCGCTGGTCTCCTGCAACCACATAAAATACCTAAGTGGAAATGGGATTAAGTTGGTATGGATTTCATCACTGGTCTTCCTGAGACTCAGAAAGGAAATGATGCCATCTAGGTAATCGTTGACTATCTGTCCAAGGTTGCTCACTTTCTACCTGTTCGTGAGAGTATCAATGCCAGTCAGTTAGCAGATCTATACATCTCTCGAATAGTTATTCTTCATGGGATTCCAAAGAAAATCGTCTCTGACCGAGGGAGTTTGTTCACCTCAAGGTTTTGGACAACCTTCCAAGCTGCTATGGGAACTCGCCTCTCCTTCAGCACAGCTTATCATCCTAGCACCGGTGGCCAGACCGAAAGAGTGAATCAGATTCTTGAAGACATGCTAAGAGCGTGTGTCATATCTTTTGGCAAGAACTGGGAGAAGTGCCTTCATTTTGCTGAATTCTCCTACAACAGCATTTTTCAATCCAGTATTGGTATGGCACCATTCCAGTTTCTATATGGAAGAACCTGTCGTACTCCTTTGAACTGGTCAGAAACCGGCGAAAGAAAGTTCTTTGGTCCGGATATGATCCAGGAAGCAGAAGATCAAGTTCGTATCATTCGAGATCGTTTGAAAACTGCTCAGTCTCGCTAGAAAAGCTATCATGACCGTCACCATCAACGTATTGAATATGAAGTCGGTGATCAAGCTTATCTCCGGGTCACTCCTTTAAAGGGTGTCCATCGTTTCGGTATCAAAGGCAAACTATCTCCTCGCTATGTTGGTCCTTTTTGTGTTCTATCAAAGCAAGGTAACCTCGCATACAAGTTGGAGTTGCCTGCAAACTTCCCTGAGGTGCATGACGTCTTTCATGTGTCACAACTCAAGTGTTGCTTCAAAGATCCTGTCTGTGGTGTTGATCACCAAACTCTTGATCTCCAAAAGGATCTGACTTATCATGAGTATCCTGTTCGTATCCTTGATGAAACCGAGCGCAAAACTCATTGTCAAAACATCGAGTTCCTGAAAATTCAGTGGTCTCATCACTCTGAGGATGAAGCAACCTGGGAACGAGAAGATCATCTTCGATCTGAGTACCCTGCCTTCTTTTCTAAAACTTAGGAATCTCGGGTCGAGATTCTTGTAAAGGGGCTAGAGCTGTAACAACCCAAATTTATATATATGTAATTAGTACCTAAGCATTGCATGCATCTGTTTAAATCAACAAAATGTATGCATAAGTTCAAGGGTGTGGTTTAAGAATGCAAATTCAAAACCCTAATTTCTTCCCCTCTCTTGGAAAACCCATTCTAGTTTGAATTTTGAAAGTCACAAAATGTTTGGAGCCCAAAAGGATTAATAGGGCCCCTGAAATATTTCAAATATTTCTAACAAAGTCTTGTATTTTTGAATTATTCAAAATAGTAAGTGAATTTGAATTACAAACATAAATCAAAATCAGGAAAAGGAAAAGCTTTTGTTAAAGAAATAGAGCCAGAGGGCAAGCCAGGCCGCAGCCCAGCAAGCCTCCTCCCCTTTCTCCCTCTCCCGCAGCTCGCAGCAGCCCAACCTGGCCCGCCCGGGGCCCAGGAGCCGGCCCCGTACAGCTTCGCTTCATCGTCTTCAACAACGACGGTAAGCACCTGCGTGCCCGAGCCGCCGCTGTCCATCGCCGTCGACCGCTACGATGCTCCTCCGCACCAGAGACGAGGATAAGACCGCCGCCACGATGTTCTCTGAACCCAATCCTCTCACTTCCCTCATGCGCTCACTTTCTTCCTCTGGACCGCGCCAGTTCGAAACCCTAGCCCCGACGATCCCGCTTCCCCGACCTCCCCATGCCTCGCCGATGACGCCTTTAGCTCCGCCGCGCTCTGAGGATCCTTCCCGCCAAAGGAATCAAGGGGGAGAAGTAAATCGTCGCCCTCGACTCATTCTTCTTCGTCACCGACGACCACTGCCGCCGTGGATTTCCTCGTCTCCGGCCTCCCCGTGCCACCACGACCACTCCATCATGCTCAGGGTGAGCTACCGTTCCTCTGGACACCCTCTTCCTCTTCCTCTCGCTCTAGATCTTGCCAGCATCGCAGGCCAGTGAGTTCTGTCGCCATACGCCGCCATGCAGCCCGCTCCCGCGACCATTCCGTAGCGGCGCCGCCCGTTCCTGGCTCAGCAAGATGACCTGATTCGAACCCGCTCAACCGCGCCTCCCAGAACGCCCCCCCGCGCCGCCAGTAGCCGCCGTCTGGCCATTCCCCGGCGAGGTCCACGTGGCTGCCTGCGTGGCCTTGGCCCCACCCGTCAGTCGGTGTGCGTAGTCCTAGCCTTAGTGATAAAAGCCCTGAACCTGTTTTGCGCGTGTGGCTGCTAATGTGGCTTCGGCCCCACCAGTCATTCACTGTGGGTATGTTCTGATATGTTAACAAAATCCCTAGGTTGTAATTTGACGTCATCTTGATGCAATAAAGGTTTAAATATTTCAGAAATGATTTAAATATTGAAAATTCAATAACTTATTATTTATAAGTCAGAACAATACAAATAATATATCAAAATATTCAGAAAAATGAGAACTATCTAACTATCCTATAATAATGCACTGTTCAACAACTTTAATGACAAGTTTAATTAGAGAACTAAATCAACCCCCTCACAGGTGATTTCGAAGTTTCCCCGAGTTAGGGTTTTCATCCCTCGGAACCCCGTTTAACTTGCCAATCATGCCTTAGGGTTTCATTTCAATGCAAGTTAACTTGTCATATCATCCATATTGATTGAGAATTGCACATGACATGTATTGAATGTTGCTTCTCCCTTTCCGGTATTTTGTTCTTCGCGATAGGATCCGAACCCGAAGTTGAAGTAAACAACACCAAAGATCCGTACATGTCTACTGACGGACAAGGCAAGCATAGCCTCTCATTCTGAACCTACTTTTACAAAGTATATTACTTTCTCGCTATGATGCACACGAATCCAATGTGGTATTTTGTCAGTAGTTAGGGTTACCTATTTGCTGCATAGTTTCCCTGTTGAAGCCGTATACTCCTGATCCACTGCTCCAAGCATACCTAGGTTTAGCATCTGACCGTTTCTAGAGCTTTCGAGATTGACAGCTTAGCCATTCATAGTATCAACGTCTGATCTATCCGAACGATGAATCAGAGGTGCCGGAGAATCTAGAAAGGTAGGAGTTGGTGACATTCCCGAGGGAGTTAACTAAATATGCTAAGGCTTGTATGGGAGGCCACGTTGGGTGTGGTTTTTGTAGTCCCATGCTCGCCACCACTAGGAACTGAGTTCTTACCTTTGGAACCAAGACGAGCGTGCAACCACACGGGGCCTAGACAACCTCATGACTGACTAACTTGCCTAGTAGATTCCACGAGTCACATAGTTCGGGCGTTCCATTCGACATATACATATAAAATCTTTTGAAAGATTTGCCGGGTGAAGTTGGTGCATTCATAACAGGTAGGGAAGCGTGGACCGGGTTGCTTGGGGTAGATAGCGCCCCTGGTAAACCAACCTCGCCTCACATCTTTAAGTACCGGCTTCAGGATTTGACCCGTTATGGCAGAATCATGCTTATTGCGTGACTCATGGTCTCGGCGAAAGCAAGGTAAAGGTCGTGGTCAACCACCCTCTGTCGGCCTTCCAAGTAAGAGGGCTAATAATTTGGCATTAAGAGCCAGTTGGTGCGTGTGGGTAAAGTTGTACACCCCTGCAGGGTTAAATCTTTTCGAAAAGCCGTGTTCACGGTTATGAACGACTTGGCGACCGAACTTAAGATCATAGATAACATTAACCTCTATAAAACTTGCTGATCCACGTGTGCTTAAGGATGCTTCCTCCGGGTCGAGGGGTTATCCTAGATAGGAGGTTATGATGAAGTTGGTGGTTATCGAGATGTGATGAACAAGATGAAGAAGTCGCTATCTTATCCCTTTTAAAAGATTCTGAGTAGACGAGCCTCTTCTCTCTCTTGTTTACAAATAAAGATTGCTTTCCGCAAAAGAAAATCCAGAGAAAGCCTTTCTAGCCAGAGGATGTAGATACTAGGTTATCTAAGTCTTGCGGAGTACATTGTCATACTCAGCCTTGCGCCATTGTTGTTTTTCTACAGAGGATCTAGTTGCAACCGAAGGTGGCTTCTACGTTGACATCGACGAGTAGTTTGGGGTCCCAGGTAGTAGCCTGAGGACTATGGGATGGACGTCTCTTTTGTTTATGGCCTCTTAAGCCTTTTGCTAAGTTGTTGTGTAGAACAACATAATTTGCTTTCGCTGTGTGATGTAATGTTGGGTCTTTGACCTCTGGTTTGTAATAACTCTAATATTTTACTCTGTTAAGAGTTTAAACTTATGTTGTTGAATCCCTGTGTTCTGTAATGTTACCGAATCTTACTGTGATCTTCCGTGTTTGGAGTTAAACTTATCTTAGATGATGATCTGAGGTTAGTTTAACCCTAACCCCGGGGGGTTCTACAAGGGCTAAGGGTCATGCCTCAACATTTTCATCATCAAAATCATCTGGTGTTCGAAAACACATGTCAAAACCTCTCAGAAGAATGACTCATCATTCCAAGGTTTTCATAACCATTTTCACCAAGTATTCCCATCTAAAGTTGATCAAGTTTTTTGCTTAGCACTAGAATCTACAAGTGGGGGTAAGCACTAATGAGGGGTGGTAAACAAGTGAAGATTAAGTTCAATCTCATGCCTTAGGATGACATCAAGATTATCTAACTTAGGCCAATTTTAATGCTCTTTATGCAACCTTCCATTATCTCTCTAGTATCTACAATTCACTTTGTAAACTCTAAGAGAAAATTTTGATAAAGAAATAAAGTAGAAAACTTGCAAGTAAAACTAGGATGGTTTATCAAGTGGATATGATCACATATGCTTAAGGCATCTAGTGGTCATGGTAACAAGCAAGTATTAGCTTGCATAAGTAGGGTATCTTGCAAGGGTTAGCTTGCCATGTGCAGAGCAGTGGTTGAAGTTCTCCTCGGCTTCTTCCTCGTAATATCCTCCTTCCTCCTCGTATCCTTGGTCGGTACTAGCGTCTATAAATAAATACGAGGTACACAATCACCAAACAATACTTAACTATTTTCACTCATCACACAAAGGTGTACTATAGATGATCTAGCATCATCACCTATCATTACAATATTAAAGCATTTGTCTTATTTATTTTAATTTAAGGAAAGTAATTTCTACTCATTGAAAAACTACTTAAGATATAATATTTTCCAACTCAAACATGGTATGATGTTGACACATGTCATCACCACATATTTCAGTACATGGGAATGTGATTTAAAGTGGTGTCACAATTTAATAATGTTTAACCTTTTTATTTTAAATAACTAAAGTGACTAGAAATGCCTATGTGGCCTTCTTTTATTACTTGAACATTATTTCTGTAAGTAAACCCATATGTTTTTATATATTCTGAAAGGTATGGTCAAATGTGATTTTTGAGTGTTGGAATCAACTCAAAAGCTCTTATGGTTGAATTTTGAAAAAAAATTGAACGCAGAAAAGCTTCTGAATTATTATTTTTACCAAGGTTGATCTATAGATCCAAATGATTTGAATCCAACAGGCTTGGATTAAGCATTTCAGTACCTTTCTAACAAAATTAGTATTATGCATTTTGGTTCTCTGAATCGAGCTGGGTTGAATTTTGAATCTATGTACATAAGTGTGTTTGAATTAAAATAGAAAAATCTAAATTCAAACGTTGGGTCGCGTGGGAGAGGTTAATGGGCCGGCCCAGTGTCACTCCGCAGCGCGGGGCTCAGCTGACAGGGGGTCTACCAGTCAGCGGCTCATAACACGCGAAGCGATACGGGGCTATGTGGGTCGTTGGATTAGAAGGGAGATTGACGGCTGGGGATCGTCGTCAACGCTGAACATGTCACCGGCGAGCTCGAACCCTAGAGGCTCAATGGGGGTGCATAGGGGGCATACCAGGGCTCTAGCAACGACGGCGAGGCGAGAAAACGAACGAGTGGTCGACGGCGAGCTCATGGACGGTCGAGGCAGCTCCGGGGGTGGTTGCAATCAGCGGAGCCCTTCTCCTCTAGAGGGGGCCTGCTCCGGTGCAATTCCGGCTAGCGGCTGCTCACCGTGCTCCGGCTAGAGGTTGGAACGATCAGTGAGGTGAGGGGAGTGGAATGGTGTGCTTCAAACGGCTGGGGGTGGCCTCCTTTTATAGTCTCGACGGCGAGACCGAGAGGGATGGGCAGGCGACAGCGGCGACATGGCTACGGGCGGCTAGCAGCATGGCTAAGGGTGTCGATCGACGCGCGGTCTCCGGGTGATGCTCTATGACTTGAATGCGCGCTTAGGGGCGGTGGCAATCGGTCGGGAACATGCGGTGCTCTACGCGGCAGAGGCGGCGTCTTCGATGGCGAGCGGTGGCTGTGAGGCACGGGGCGGCGAACGGGGATGCCTGGCATGTTCCTTGGGTCATGGCGAAGCGGTGGGCACGGGCTGCGGTCGAGGGGCGGCGTGTGCGCGCGTGCCGAGTGCTGCGCTCTGGGGCGTGCTCGGTATGTCGCAGTGGCACTGGGCGCGGGGCATGCTCGGTGGTCCACGTCTTGCCTTGTATCGGGGAGGGGACAGTGGGTGGTGGTGGATTGTTGGCTATCTCCCAGACATGGCGAGAGAGGGGGAGGTGGTTTGCTGCGGCGGCGACCAAGTTGGCCGGCGAGGTGTGCTCGGCTTGCTCACCATTGATGACAATGGCTAGCTTACTATGAGGCTAGGGTTTTCCAATTAGGCTAGATGATCTACTAAATGGTTGCTGTTAGCTAGAGAGGGAACAAGTTAGGCCAAAACACTATTAAAAACAGTGAATTTGATTTGGTTTAAATTTGCCTGCCAATTGTTTGATGAAATAGACGCAAGAAACTTTCTTTTGAATTTTGAAAATATTTTTGGTGGGTGTGCTAGGCATGTGCTGGTGACTCTGTGGGTGCTTGGGTTTTGAAAATTGAGCTTGTTTGAGTGGTTTTTGAAATAGTGGGATCTTCCCATATGAGATAGATTCAATTTTAAACTGTCATTTAAACTTAGCATTTGAATGTTTTTGGAAGATCACAAAGTGGGCCTTAGTACCTTATTATGAGTACTAACAAGGGGTGCAAAGATCCACAAATGTTTTTGTTAAGTTTTGAGTGCTTGGAATAGCCAAAGTAGGCATGAGAGTTAATTTGGCCAAAGTGACCATTCACTTCATTTATTCATTTTGAGTTGTTTATCTTTGGGAAAAGTTTGGGAATGATTTAGATGATGTTTATTTCAACTAAGAATCATTTTACAAGCAAAGAAACACAGAACCATGACAATTCAAAAGAATCCTAATTTTAAATACACATACATATGAATGCTCTCTATTTTTAGATAGGAAAGTTTTTGTTAACCCTAATTTTGATGATTAGCATTTGATGATCCATATTTAATATTTTTGGGATGTTACATGGTACATGATCTGATGCTCTTGATTTCATTTTTAGCTTCATGATATGATGTTTCTTCAGAGATCCATTACGAGTTTTGCGAGGAGCATCCCCTATCTAAGAACCTTCATGCCCGATGTTTTGACCATGGTTTGAAACGGGCATGAAAATTTCAAAAATGGTCGAAACAAGGTAAATTCTTCGCGCGGTATCTTATTATGTGACATATTTGCAAGGAAAAATACCAAACTTGGTTTATTGTGAATATCTTTAAAAAACCTTCATAGAAATGACCTATCTTGTTCGAGGTTTCATGGCTTTTAGGTCAAACGACCAATGTTATGGCCAGAATCGCGGCATAGTTTGGGATAACATGCCCATATTGTGCACGCATGTGCATCTTTGGATGGCGAACAATATTGTAGGAGGAAGTTTTCCTTTTCGCCGCATAAAAAATGCACTTTCTATTTTCCAAATGGCGAAAATCGGGGAGTTTTATGAAGCAACCACCAAACGAAATTCTCAAAAGGCTACCATCCAATTTTTCAAAAATACTAGACCATGTTACATGGACAATGTCCCAACCGGGGTATCTCAAATCTTTCGGTCCACCCATCGCAAAAAAGACAAATGTATGTCGAATCAGTAGGAAGTGGGTCCGATTTGAACTACATATACATCATATAATGCTCATGATTTTTTGAAAAAAACATTTTTATATTCACAATATGATGTTTTATCAGAGATCTACCAAAAGTTTAGTTATACTCAACACCTATATGAGTCACTCCCATCGTTTTGACCGCGTCTTGAAATTGTCATAACTAATTAAAAACATTTAAAAAATAGATATCCTTCACATTGCTTAATTTTATATGAAAATAAAGTTATGCACCTCCTAAATATAAAGCAAATTGATTTTTATATCATTTCAATGCGAAGTCATATAAAAAATTATAGGGAAATTAAGTTTTTAAACTTTCTAAAAAAATAAACTTCGTCCATTCGTGTGGGCTCAAACATTACAAGAAGGCCATTGTTTTTAGTAAAATAGACCTACTAGTGACTATTAGGCTGTTGGCCCAGCCGGTAGAGCAAAATATTCAGGAAAAAAATAGAGAAGGCCAATTCCAGCCCAGGCCCAACACTGTTTAAGAATGTATAAAAGCTTGCTGCGTGGTTTCTCAACATAAAAGAAATGTTGTTGCACTGGTTTGGTACCCTGGGCGTGAGTGAGTGGTCGCAGGTTCGATCCCCGTTGGTCCCTTTTTTTACTTAATTAGTCTAGTGTGTTCAGCGGCATATACAAAAAGCGTATTAGTCAGTTCTTCAAATGAATGATGTGTTGGTCTAGTGGTATTGTTCCGTTGGCGTGGGTAGGCGTCGCGGGTTCAAATCCAATATATTCTCCCGATGGTACCTAGGTGATATGTTAAAAGAGGTCGGGCTCCTTGTTTAGAAACAACAAGTTAGGAGGTTCACTTGTTAGGTGCCTCTGAGTACTACATGAGTGCGTGAGTTCGATCCTTCATGGGCCCTTTTTTTTATTCTTCTCAGGACGATGGAACCTAGAAGATATGTTAAAGGAGGTCAAGCTCCTTGTTTAGAAACATCAAGTTCGGTGGTGCAGTGGGTTTGATCCCCATTGTCTTATTTTTATTGAAATATTTGCCACATGACACGTAGACATGATAAGTAGGCAAAAAATGACACGTGGATGTGACACGAAGGTGGGTTCGAATCCCTTTGGCCATATTTTTTTGTTAATTCTTTTCAATCTATTCTCCCGATGGTACCTAGATGATATGTTAAAAGAGGTTGGGCTCCTTGTTTAGAAACAACAAGTTAGGAGCTTCAGTTGTTAGGTGCCTCGAGTACTACATGAGGGCGTGAGTTCGATCCTCCATGGGCCCTTTTTTTGTTTATTCTTCTTAGGCCGATGGAACCTAGAAGATATGTTAAAGGTGGTCAAGCTCCTTGTTTAGAAACATCAAGTTCGGTGGTGCAGTGGGTTTGATCCCCATTGTCTTATTTTTATTGGAATATTTGCCACATGACACGTAGACATGATAAGTGGGCAAAAAATGACACGTGGATGTGACACGAAGGTGATACAGCTGAGTTGGCGATCCTCTCATTTTTTTTGTTTCAAAATTTAACTCTAACGACCATCTAAATTGGTCATAGTTTGTCAGATAAAAGACTCTAAACTAGGGTTATTCGTCTATGACCATTTCATGTTACGAAAATATGACGTTCTTGAACAAATTGGTCGTTATTTTTCAAGGTTTTGACCCTTCCAAATTCTCTACGACCAATTGGCTCAGAATGGTCATAGATCTATGACCAAAAAATGCATGGTCGTTAAGAAAAGGTCACTAGTGAGCAAATTTCTTGTAGTGAGTTTCATGTATAGTTGGACCAACATCACCAGGTCAAACAGAACAACTTTTGTGAAGGTACGCCTATATAAAGAGTCTTCAGGCGACGAGAAAACCCTCTCGCTTTTCGATCTCAACTCTCCCTGCCACCAGAAGCCACCACGCCGGAGGAATAGATCTAGATCTAATCTCCAAACCTTTCTCCACCACCATAGCCATATTCTACCACTTGTAATAGTAGATCTCTTCTCCAATTGGCGACATTGTAAGACTATTTGCTATCAATCTTATTATCTCTATTACAATGTTTATGATTGTTGATTTCATATCTATGTGCGAGTAATTCTCCTTCGCTAAGGACTTCGGCCTAGACATGTAGCTTTTTGTGCATGTTATTTATCATAGATGGGATCTTGTATTCGTTTGTATGACAAGATGATTATTGTACCCTCTCTTGCCTCAATCTAAGGACTTATCAGGTACCCAAGACCACAAGGCTTGATCCAGGTATAGGGAGTGTGAGTGATGACTGTTCTGCAGGTTGGGAACCCCAGTGACAGAAGGGGTAGTACAACTATATGTGAGGGATTTACTTGGTATTAACAGTGACATCACTATGTATATCATTAGTTTTGTTTCTTCTATGGATGAGACTATTAGGTTATTTCTATAAACGGTTGCGGATGCAATAGAAATTATGGATGCACTGCCCACGTATAATTATCTTGCTCTAAAAATTACGTGCATACTTTATTATTATTTTTTATTTCCATCAGATGTTTTGGACAGCTACAGGTGAAACCGAAAGCCCCAAGCCCTCTCTCTCCATCATCAACAACAACAAATAGATCGCAAACTCTTGGTCCGGTGCAAACACAAAAGGAATTCCAAATCTCCTGAAGGTCTGTTTAAGTAATTTCACTTTGCTTCCTGCTTCCCGAGGATTCGATAAACCTAGGTCTACTAGGGAAAGAGAACTATACTACATCCATAATCCAGATCGAAGGTATTAGTTTACAATATCAATGTCGGCATTGTCATAGTGTGCTTTCGTCATGGTCAAAGCCATCCTAGCACCAACCTGGATAGAAGAAGCTTTCCAACTCACAATTCGCTCAGGGTATCGGTGGAGGATTTTCCGAGTATTTCATGACTGAATCCATGGCATTTATGTTGATGTCCAGGGGCCTGGCTATCTCCTTGTCCTAGGCGATGGTTGTGTTGATGAAGTTCCCCGCAAGAATCATGCATTCCTTTGGAGCTGGAGCATTTTCACCCAAGTTGACTAAGCCAATGGGGGCTGCATTTTCTGACAAAGAAAATGGACATGAGTTCAATAACCACATTAAGTACCCGACTTATAGGAAGTTGAGAAAACATGGAGGAATTTTACCAAAGATGCTAGTCTCAGCTTGCTGGCATGTCTCTGTCAAGATGTCATGCTCCTTCTGAAGTTTCTTGAACGCCTGAAGGCTTCGTGAGTTCTTCTCATCGGCAACTTTATTCTATTCCTTGAGGAGCGTAATTTCATCCTTCAGGCACTACATCTCGGTGTCGGTAGATTTTTCCAGACACTTCATTGCCTCATCTTGCATTTTCACTGCATCGTCCAGGTCCTTCTTCAAGATCTTATTTTCATCATCCAATTCCTGGATATATGCTTGGATTGATTGACGATGCTTTTTGCCTTGTCAACAACTTCTGCAAGTTAGAGAAACAATAGTGTTACGAGTACTTAGACGAAACTAGCCCAAGAATGAATTAGCAAGGAACTGAAAAGAAAACAAATTATTTTTGTTGGTTACCCATTCCTTCAGATAGGCTGTTTTACCCATTTCAGCCTCCAGTTATTTTCGGATCTTAGAAAACTTCTCGTTGGTGGCGATCTTTCTAGCATTCTCATTCTGCACTAATAAAATGCTTAGTTTCCTTAGAGTATCTAGCCAGAACTGTTTCAGTTTCACCTAGAGTCTCAGGGGATACAATATGAGTTTTTACTCTAAGGTATGCTTAGTCCCTTTTAAAGCATTTAGTCGAAATTGGTTCAGTTTCATCAAGAGGCTTGGGGCTATAACATCAAATAAACATTATGTATGCTACTTTGAGAGCATATAGATGGAATTACTCATTCAACCTCGATACTCGGGGGCTACACTATCAAGTTTTTTCAATTGGTCACTCTCAGAGCACTCAAACCAAAATCCCTATGATTTTCCGTCTAAGTAGTCGGGGGCTACTATGGGATATATAAAGTGAGATGCAAAAGTATTAGAAGTCTTACAAAGGCAATGATCTTGAGGTGGTTGGGGGCTTTCAAATAAAAGTTGTTGAAAATTGTTGTATTACATTGTAGGATCTCTGCCTGCTTGAGCAATTCCTCAAGACCCAATGTCGGAGGAGTCAACGATGCGCTAGGAGCACCACTTGCTGGTGCAGAAGTAGCCCTAGCCTGCCTTGAAATGGTTGTTGCATCCAAGGCTTAGAGGCTTCTGTTGGAGATATTCCCTAGAGGCAATAATAAAAGTACTTAGTATTATATCTTTGTGTTTATGATAAATGTTTACATTCATGCTATAATTGTATTAACCGGAAACATTAATACTTGTGTGATTTGTAAACTTGTTAGAGTCCCTAGTGAAGCCTATTTGTAACACTAGCTTTTTGGTTAATAGATGATCATGGTTTCATGATCATGAACATTGAGATGTTATTAACAACAATATCATATCATTAGGAGAATGGTATGATGGACATACTCCTATAGATAAGCGTAGCGTAAAGATCAAGTTATTTCAATAGTTCATTTGCTATAAGCTTTCAGATACATAGTAAGCTAATTCCTTTGACCATGAGATCATGCTAATCACCATCACCGGATGGATGCTTTGATGACATCAAACACCATTTCATAACTGGGTGGTTATAAAGGTGGCATTGAGTGTTCGGAAAGTGTGTTGGGGAACATGGATCGAGAGTGGGATTTGTCCATCCATATGACAGATAGATATACTCTAGGCCCTATCGGTGGAATGCTATCCAATTAGCTTGCAAGCATGTGACTGGCTCACAAGGGATCACATATCACAGGAAGGAGTAAAGTGTACTTATCGGTAACGAGGTTGAACTAGATATGCAGAGATACCGACGATCAAACCTCGGATAAGTAAAATATCGCGAGACAAAGGGAAATTGGTATCGTATGTAAATGGTTCATTTAATCGCAAAGTAATCGTATAAATATGTGGGAGCCACATAAATTTCCAGATTCCTCTATTGGTTATTGATCGGAGAAGATTCTCGGTCATGTCTGCATAATTCACGAACCATAGGGAGACACACTTAAGGATTTGATGTTGTTTAGTAGATATGGAATGTAAGTAGGAATACCGAATGTTATTTGGAGCCTCGGATGGGATCCGGGATATCACGAGGAGATCCGGAATGGTCCGAAGAATAAGATTCATATAAGGAATGTCTAATTCCGGAGTTCGGGAATGATTCCGGTGTTTTCGCCGGAATGATCTAGAAGGGTCTAGAAGGTTCACTGGACCGGAAGGGGAAGGGTACATGAATGTGTCATGACTAAATGGAATGATTGCATCATGTCCTAGTTCACTTGGCTGGGCATTTAAAAGAAAGAAATTAAACTCCAAAATTGAAAGTCAAAAGGCAAGTTTGAAAACTTAATCTAGGACAATATTTCCTGGTGGAGGGGGGCGGGAGGAAACCGCCTCTCCCTCCACCAAGCGCCTAGTAGGAGAGGGAGTTGGGGAAGGTTTCAAACTCCCCTCCCTAGCTGCCCCTCCCTCTCATAAATAGAGGGGAAGGGGTGCCCCCCAAGACCACAACCAACCCAACCGCACCAAGTCGCCTCCGCGCCGTAGCCTACCACCGCCGCCGCACCAAGTCGCCGCCGCCCTAGTCGCCGCCGACCACCAGCTCCTCTCCGGCTTCTAACCCCTATATGCCAGGGAACCCTACT
Organism: Avena sativa; assembly: GCA_916181665.1. Taxonomy (NCBI): domain Eukaryota; kingdom Viridiplantae; phylum Streptophyta; class Magnoliopsida; order Poales; family Poaceae; genus Avena; species Avena sativa. The sequence continues at coordinate 172,419,570 of OV702295.1, forward strand.
ACTCCACCATATCCTACTCTGGCTTAAGGAGAAGCCTTGCGGGATTTCCCCTCTAACTCCGACACCACGCCGTCGTGCTACCGGAATCGTGATGAGAGAACTACAACCTCCGCTGCCTGCTGGAAAAAGGGTGAGTAAGGTCTTCATTGAGTATCGAACGTGTGACCGACTGCGGGAGCGCTGCCTGAACATGGCGCCCGAAGGATCGTCTACGCGATCATGAGATCGGAAAGTGTATGACTACATCACCCACGAGAATCTGCTCTCGTTAACCGCTTTGGAATCTTCGAGGGTGAGTACTCTAATCGACTCGTTGCTACAATCTAGTAGATAGATCTTGGCTTGTGTGTGTTCATGTGGTAGAATTTTTTTGTTTTCCATGCTACGAACCCCTACAGCTTCTGATTGGCTCGTTGTAACTGTTGTTTCAGCTCTGACAATCAGATCTTTCCCTTTCTCGGTGGCATCCTTAGCAGGAGATTTAGCCTCTTGGGAGGAGGTGCTTTCTTGCATCGCCTAGCCGTCCAGAACAACATCCAAGTCAGCAACACCCGAGACATTATGAGAAGGATTATTGTCTACCTCTGTGATGGAGACTTCAGGTGCAGCGGTGGATGGCGCTCTGTCAGAATCTATAGAAGTCTTGATGGCAGGGATAGGGGGAGCGATGGTGGGAGAGTACTGGGCAAGCATGTCACGAATAATCTTAGAGCCACCAGAAGTTTTGGAGGTCTTATTCAAACTCAAATTGGTTATCTTTCTAAAACATACAAATGACAAGTATAAGTATAGACGGAAGGAATAAAACAACAAAGTCATAGAAAAGGATTCTTACACAATGGTTAGTGCCTTGGTTAAGGGGATGCCGATGGCTTTTGTTTTCTCTGCCTCCAGGGAGGCGGTGGATTTCTTGGAGATTACACTCTCAGTTTTCTTCTTCTTGCCCGTGGCAGCAACATCAAAGGTTGAGCTCTACTTATTTTTGGGCTGCCAGATCTTGATGATCCTTCGAGGTATCATCGTCGGACTCAACCATGACATCCTTCGTATTGGGGTCATAGACTTGGGAAACCATGTCGGTGTCCTCCAAGTCCCCCAGCTATTAAGTGGAAAAAGTGTAAGATGAATTGGCACACCGAAGAAGGAAAAAGTAGAGTATACGCAAAGTGATACCAGAATCAAAGCACCTTTAGGCATTCTCTATTTTCGAAGATGTCGTAGGTGATGGAAAAGCCATGCTTCCCGTACTTCACCTTGACGATGTACTTAAGCCAGAGCTTGATGGAGTCACTGGATAAGTTGTCCTCGAAGATCCTGATGGGACCATTCCTCTCCTTCATGTACTCACAGGCTAGATCCGCCTAACGAACCAGCACATGGCAATGTACAAGCTGGTCATACCCCATCAATGAGTGATGACCCACAAGTATAGGGGATCGCAACAGTCTTCGCGGATAATATTACCCAATTTATTGATTCAACACAAGGGGAGCCAAAGAATACTTGCAAGCCTTAACAGCTGAGTTGTCAGTTCAGCCGCACCTAGAAATAGTTCTTGCTCACAGAAGTTTATCAGTAGCAACAGTTTGTAGTAGCAACAGCAGAGCAACATCATCATCAACAACAACATCAATAGTGAAACAGGAGCAATAGTAACAGTAACGTTAACAGTAGGATTTGTAGCACCCCCTGGGGTTAGGGTTAAACTAACCTCAGATCACCATCTAAGATAAGTTCAACTCCAAACACAGAATATCACAATATGATTTGGTAACATTACAGAACACAGGGATTCAACAGCATAAGTTTAAACTCTTAACAGAGTAAGATATTAGAGTTATTACAAACCAGAGGTCATAGACCCAAAATTACATCACACAGCGAAAGCAAATTATGTTGTTCTACACAACAACTTAGCAAAAGGCCTAAGATGCCATAAACAAAAGCGACGTCCATCCCATAGTCCTCAGGCTGCTACCTGGGACCCCCAACTACTCGTCGATGCCAACGTAGAAGCCACCTTAAGTTGCAACCAGATCCTCTGTAGAAAAACAACAATGGCGCAAGGCTGAGTACGAGAATGTACTCTGCAAGACTTAGATAACCTAGTAACTTCATGCTCTGGTTAGAAAGGCTTTCTCTGGATTTTCTTTTGCGGAAAGCAATCTTTATTTGTAAACAAGAGAAAGAAGAGGCTCGTCTACTCAGAATATTTTAAAAAGGGATAAGATAGCGACTTCTTCATCTTGTTCATCACATCTTGGTAACTACCAGCTTAATCAGAACCTCCTATCTAGGATCACCCCCTCAACCCATAGGAAGCATCTTTAAGTACACGTGGATCAACAAGTTTTACTTAGGTTATAGTTCTCTATGATCATCACGTCCGTTTCCAAGTCGTTCATAACCGTGAACACGACTTTTCGAAAAGATTAATACCCTGCAGGGGTGTACAACTTTACCCACACGTACCAACCGACTCTTGATGCCAAATTATTAGCCCTCTTCCTTGGAAGGCCGGCAGAGGGTGGTTGACCACGACCTTTACCTTGCTTTCGCCGAGACCATGAGTCACGCCCTAGGGATGGTTCCCTCATAACGGGTCAAGTCCCGAAGCCGGTCCCTAAAGTGTGAGGCGAGGTTGGTTCACCAGGGGCTCCATCGACCCCAAGCAACCCGGTCCATGCTTCCCTACCTGTTATGATGCACCTCCTTCACCCCCTCATTTCGAAAAGGTTTTCAATGCGTATGCCAGATGGAAAGCCCAAACCATGTGACTCATGGAATCTACTAGGCAAGTTAGTTGCTCGTGGGGTTTTCCAGGCCCCGTGTGGTTGTACGCTCGTCTTGGTTCAAGAGGCAAGAACTCGGGTCCTAATGGTGGTGAGCATGGGACTACAAAAACCACAAACAACGTGGCCACCCATACATGCCATAGCATGATTAGTTAACTCCTTCGATGATGTCACCACTTCCTACCTTTCTAGATTTTCTAGCACCTGTGATTCATCGCTTGGATAGATCAGACATTGATACTATGCATGGCTATGCTGTCGATCTCAGAAGCTCTAGCAACGCTCAGATGCCAAACCTAGATATTCCAGGAGAAGTGGATCAGGAGTATAAGGCTGCAACAGGGAAACTATGCAGGAGATAGGTAACACTAACTACTGACAAAAGACCACATTGGAATCATGTGCAACATAGCGAGAAAGTAATATACTTTATAAAACATAGGTACATAATGGGAGGCTACGCTTGCCTTGTCCGTCAGTAGACAGGTATGGATCTTCGGTGTTGTTGACTTCAGCTTCGGGTTTGGATGCTATCGCGAAGAACCAACTACCGGAACGGAAGAAGCAACATTCAATACATGGCATGTGCAATTCTCAATCAATATGGATGATATGACAAGTTAACTTGCATTGAAATGAAACCCTAAGGCATGCTTGACAACTTAAACAGGGTTCCGGGGGTTGAAAACCCTAATTCGGGAAACTCCGGAAACACATGAGAGGGGTTGATTTTGTTCTCTAATTAAACTTGTCATTAAAGTTGTTTATCAATGCATGATTATAGCATAATTAAATATAACTCATTTTTTTGAACATTTTGATATATTATTTGTATTTTTCTGAATTACAGATTAAAAGTTATTGAATTTACAATATTCAAAACAATTTCTGAAATTATTAAACCCTTTAATTACATTTTTTGGAAATAAAAGAAACTGAAAATATTTTACACCATAGGGTGGGCTAGCCACAGACACAGATAGGTGGGCCTCTGGCCACCTCAGCAACTATGTTGTCCAGGCGGGGTCAGAGACATTTTTCACTGGGGGTGGTTCTAGCCAGAGAGGCTGACGGGTGGGGTCGGTCCACGCAAGCAAGCCACGCGAGCGCCACGCAGGGGCCACGTTGGCTCGCCGGCCAACGGGCCAGATGACGGTGGCAGACGATGGAGGAGGGCGAACTATGGCGTGCGACTAGGGCTGCTCGAACCAGCGCTGCAAGACGAACCTAATAGCGGTGGCGCCTCCGTTTATTGGTCACCGGAGCTTGGTCAACGGCGACGAACAGCTGCGGTGTTCTCCGCTCTACGGCTCGGGCGCGACACAGAGGGCTAGAGGGGGAAAGGAGGGTGCCCTGAGCACCAGGAGCTCACCCCAAGGCGATTGGTGTCGACGGCGAGGCGAGGAGGTGACTGGAGCGACAGCGAGGCGTGTGACTGAGCATGTCGGAGTCGGAAAGGAAGCGGTCGATGGCGACGAATCTCGGCGCCCCTTGTCGATTCCTTCTATAGGAGGACGAAGCGGAGCGAGGCGAAGATCGTGGCGGTGTCGAATGGGATCGGGGAGGTCGGCAACGGCGGCTAGCCGGCAGCCATGGCGGCTAGGGTTCGGGATGTCGCTGTGCTGAGAGGGAGAGAGAGGGGAAAGTGAGGTCCAGGGAAAATGTAGCATGGTGCCGGAGGGTCTTATCCTAGCGAGCATTGGCGGCGCGCATCGCAACGACGAGGCGGCATCGGGCGGCCGCGACGACAACAACGATCTTCCTGCCATCAGCGTGGAAGACGACAGTGGAGCGGCGAAGCGGTACCGGGCTGCTAGCAGGCTGGCTCAGGCCGGTTGCTGGGCCACGGGAGAGGGAGAGAGGGGAGGAAGCTTGCTGGGCTGCGGCCTGGCTTGCTCCTGCTCTATTTTTAACAAAACCTTTTCCTTTTTCTAATTTCAAAATCTGTTTTATAATTCCATTTCAAATTCTATTTTGAATCATTCAGAAATCTCATTAGCTTTTATAAAATATGTAAAGTATTTATGATCCCTTGTAATCCATTTTGGGCTCCAAATATTTTTGTCATTTCAAAATTCAAAACTAGTTTGAATAATTTCAAAGAGGGAGGGAACATAGGGTTTTAAGGTTTTGAATTTGCATTTCTTAAACCACACACTTGAACTTGTGCATACATTTTATTGATTTAAACAGATGCATGCAATACTTAGGTACTAATTACATATGTTACAAACTTGGGCTGTTACAGGATTCGAGTGCGGTAGGCATAGGGATGGATGGACGGGTGTTGCATGGACGAGTCTAAACATGTAACTTCAAGATCCAGGGAATTGCAGATAAATAATAACAAGCATCCAAGTACTAAACAATCCTAGGCATGTGCTCCAAATAGAGTCATACGTGCTCGCAATGAGAACTTGCACGATATCTTTTGTCCAGCCGCCCGTGGCAGCGGGGCCTCTAGGGAACTACTGACAATTAAGGTGCTCCTTTTAAAAGAGCACCATAGCAAAGCATTAATACTCCATGAACACATGTGATCCTCACACCACAGCCATCCCCTCCGGTTGTCCCAATTATTGTCACTTTGGGGCCTTTGGATCCGGACAATGATATGTGTACACAACTTGCAGATGAGATCACAAACAATACTATCATAATGATTAAATAATAAGTTCAGATCTGATATCATGGCACTCGGGCCCTAGTGACAAGCATTAAGCACAACAAGTTGCAACAAAGTCAAATATCACTAATCGAGATACTAGGCACTATGCCCTAACATATCTTATTTGATTTCATGATAGAACTCATCCAATCCCTACCATCACCAAGCCACAACAGGGGATTAATCACTCATGGATGAGGGAAACATCAGTGGTTGATGGAGAGGCGTTGGTGATGATGATGGCGATGATCCTCTCCAAATTCCCCGTCCCGACAGGGTGCCAGAACAGAGTTTCTAGATCTGAATCTCGGTTTATAGTGGCGGCGGCGGAGTGGAACTCTTTATGGAAAACTATCGAACCCCCTCGGTTTTTAGGTCGAAAGGCAACTTATAGGTGCAGAGGGAGGCCGAGGGGTGCCTAGGGTGGCTGCACCCCCTCCAGGCGCGGCCAGTGGTGGGTCCTCGCCTGGGGTGGGTGTGGGCTCCCAGGCCTCATCTCCGTCTTGTCTTCTGGCTGCGTAGATCTTCTGGTGAAATATAATTTTTGGCATATTTCCGGGATTTTTCCTGATAGTTCATTTTCTGCACAAAAACAAGACACCAAGGTAATTCTTCTGAAAACAACGTCAGTCTGTGTTAGTTGTATCCAAATCACACAAGTTTAGATAAGAAACAATAGAAAAGTGTTCGATAAAGTAGATACGTTTTGGACGTATCAACTCCCCCCAAGCTTAGCTTATTGCTTGTCCTCAAGCAATTCAGTTGAAAACTGAGTGCTATAAAAGAACTTTCACGAACACTTTGCTTCATATGATGTAAATATTCTCAGCACAGGAGTAGACGCTTAGACAATTCATAATAAAGAGTATGCAACTAAGTCTACTCAATAGTCATTGCAAGCTATGAAGAGAAACCAACTCAATAATAATAAGTAGCATGAAACATAAACATAAGCAACATTGCAATGCTCATAATAAGGTATGATAGAATGGTATCTCGCTTGCCTTTGTTTGAAGAGCATAATATAAATGCCAAGGCACCCCTGAAGTTCACATGAAGACTAGAAGTAAAGATATCAGAGATACAAGCATCAAAGTCATGACATAATTAACCAAGTTTTGGAACAAACACAAGAATGACAACTATGCTCTCAAGAAGGTGCTCATAGAATAAGTGGTGACTCAACAAAATTGTGAAAATGGTTTTGAAAGGTTTGAAAGGCTTCCCAATGCTGAAAGGAAGGTACTCATTAGCTTTGAGCTCTCATTGCCCCTATCATAGGCATCTTCATGTGGTTAAGGTGAAAGTGACATCCACTCTGAATCATATGCTTGACAGACCATAAACTGGAAATACCAAGTACCTTGAGTACGAGGGTCGCTCCGCATGCTACTCAACTTTGCTCATCTGAAAGTTCTTGTCACTGTAAATACATGCATATCATCGATAACCGCCAACGAGGTAACTCTTGCACATGGTACAGGAGCTTTCCCATGACCAAAATGACAAGGCAAGCAGACAATGGGCATCTCAACAATCTTTTTATTTACCATATGCATAGCTTTTTATTGAGGATGCTTCATATATGCTCATTATGGTGATGCTGCAAGTTTCCACCATGATTAGGCATGGCTTAGGCTAGAGGCCTAAGCATTTCTATAACACAATGTATAAACTCCATGAACTCACAAGCTCCCCTTTTATTTCACATTGTCGACATCCGCAAACAAAAGAGCAAGGAATGAACTGGATGGGATATCCAAAAAAGGTGTTGATTGTGTTCCCCATGACAACACGGTTCTGCTGACTCCCAGCATATAATAATAAAGCATATAACTTTCATGGACAAGTCACAATGGTTCAGGATTATTAAGTGCAAGGAATAAAGTGTGCCATAAAGTTCGTGAGAGCTTTACTAACTAACTTTCTCAAAACAGAAAAACATTTTATTTTGGAAGAAAACACGACATCTATAAAATATGCACTAAAGTAGCAAATGATGCTAATAGGTAGGTATGGTGAACACACCTGGCAATACTGGTTTTAGGGAGTTGGAAGCACAGGTACAATACATACTCAATGCAAGTGAAGGCTAGCAATAGAGAGGGAGCGATAAAAGAGAGAGAGTAATAGCTGTCATAAACATGCTTGCAAAAAAACAAGACTAATTATGGCATCGAAGTGATACAACAAATCTGAGGCAAAATAAATCATCGGGGCTTACTGACTATTGATTAGTCATATGCATGCGTGAGCATGTGCCAAGTCGATTCATATGAACAGTCGTAGGAGGATACCACAATGTCATACCAAAGTATGAATAAAACAATGCAAGCAAACATTCATATGACATGCTACAAACTATTAGCAAGCTGGAGCTAATCATAGACAAGCAAGAACTACTAAGCATCCATAATGACATACACCTTACACAAACATGCTAAGCATGCTCACAATGATGAGTATATGTACAAAAATGAAACAAATAGAGTTCGTTACTAGCCTCTTACCACACCTCGAGATGTCTTAATCTTCATTATTGCACTTCACTTGTGTGACTTGAATAATAATCATGAAACCAAAATCCACTGAGGATGGCTGAACCCTGAAAAGAACTCACAAAAACAAAGAAGAACAACAAATATTTTTGGTGTTTTCGATTTTTTTAGAAACGAGCAAACAAAGAAAAACCAAACAAAAACAAAGCAAACCAAACAAATAAAAATCTTTTTGGATTTTTATTTTAAGGCAAACCAAAGCAAAGAAACAAACCAAGAGAAACAACAAAAATATTTTTGGTATTTTTGGGTTTTTAGAACGAAGCAACAAAAACCAAAAAGAAAGCCAAAACAATGGATGTACAAAGAACCGACCGAACATGATATATAGATGAGTGTGATGTCGGTGTACCTCCTCCCAAGCTTAGGCTTTTGTCTTAAGTGGGGCTCAATCCCATGGTTCCCAAGTAGATGCACCTCCATAGTATGTCGAGGAAGCTCCCTCGTCCTGGTACGAGCTCGAGGATGAAGGGAATATGCCCGAGAGGCAATAATAAAGTGGTTATTATCGTATTCCTTATTTATGATAAATGTTTATTTTACATGCTATAATTGTATTAATACGAAAACGTTAATACATGTGTGTTTAATAAACAAAAAGGAAGTTCCTAGTTATGCCTCTCTTATAAACTAGCTCGTTGATTAACATGATGATCAAAGTTTCCTGATCATGGACATTGGATGTTGTTAATAACGAGGTCACAACATTAGTGTAATGATGTGATGAACATTCATCCGAAGTATAGCATTACAATCAAAATCATTGAGTTTATATTGCTATAACAACTTACGAAGTGATCCTAATCCTTAGCCCTTGAGATCATGTCAATCACTAACACCGGAAGAGTTTCTCGATGACATCAAACGTCACACCGTAACTGGGTGATTATAAAGATGGCTTCAGAACTACTAAAGTGTTATGTTGAGACCCATGGATCGAGAGTGGAATTTGTTCATCCCGATTACGGATAGATATGCTCTGGGCCCTGTCAGTGATATCACATTGATTAGCTTGCAAGCAAGTGATTTGATCACTAGAATGTTATATCACGGGAACGAGAAAAGAGTGCATGTCGATAACGAGATCAAACTAGGTATGGAGATACCGATGATCGAATCTCGAACATGTAATATATCGTGAAACAAAGGGATTAAGATACTAGCGTAAAAGGTTCACACGATCACAGAAGTCATCGTTGAATGTGTGGGAGTCAGTATGGATCTCCAGGTCCCGCTACTGATTATTGATCGAAGAAGGGTCTCGATCATGTCCGCATTATTCGCGAACCGTAGGGTGACGCACTTAAGGGATACCGACACCATTCAGAGCAAATGATATGCCAGAAAAAGAAAAGGAAAGCGGAGGAATTTATTTCACTAGACACCGGAACTGTTTCGGTTGAAATTGCTGAAACTGATTCTGCATGTGAAATTGAAATGTTGTAAGGGGTTTTATGTGAATGTTTGTTAATTAAAGTAATTAACAAAATTCTGAATAAATAAATAAAAGAGTTTTATTTAAATGAGAACTTGCATTAAATTTGGTGGAAATTTAATGCATGTGAGTGGATTTTTGAGTGGAGGCTTTTTAATGTGAGTGGAGGCTTTTCATTTTGAGTGGGAGCTCCACCCACATGAATGTGGAAGAGGTGGGGGCAGCCCCCATGGTTGGGCGCCATTCCCCTTGGGTGCCCCCTCTCCCCTATAAAAGGCCCCCCTCTCCTCCTCTCAAGGCACACCTCCTCGCGAAGGATCTCTCTCCCCCTTTAGAATTTCCCCATGGTCTCGAATCAGCGAGATACATGTTCCCGGTGGCTTTTTCTGGAAGGATTTGTTGCTTCCGCTGCTTCGCTAGAGCGAGGGCGCCGAGGTTGTCGGGGTACTCGTACGTGTGTGCGATCACGGATGCACCACTGCTTTGAGGTGCTGGACTTGATCGTGCTAGACCGGCTGGACCAGACGGACTTCATCACGATCTTGAGATCGGCAAGCGTTCGTCTACATCATCCACGAGTACAACCTCGTTAACTCTATTCGGTCTTCGAGGGTATGTATTCTATGGATGTATATCCACCCGTTGCTTGTTTCTAGTAGATAGATCTTGGTACTTAGATGTTCCCATCGTAGGAAATTTTTTGTTTTCTATGCTGCGAACCCTATAGTGGTATCAGAGCCAGGTTCTATGCGTAGATGCTTTGCACGGGTAGTACACATATGAGTATGTGGGCAATGATGATCATTTTATTGCTTCTTAGTTGTACTTTGGATATTGGTGGCATAGTGGGATGAAGCGGCCCGGACAAACTTTACATGTCCTCGCACATGAGACCTGTTCCACGCTTGACATGCAACTAGTTTTGCATAAGTGGCTAGCGGGTGTCTGTCTCTCCTACTATAGTCAATATCTAATTTGCAACGAGTTGTCAATAATTTGGTTATCCTCGTTGTGGTTCATGTTCGTAGGTAAGAACGGTTCTATCTTCGAAAGCCCTAAGCCACGTAAAAACTTGCAATGGACAAATTAGAGGTGTCTAGTTTAGATTGTTGCTGGGCTAGTGTTATGATATGGTGATGTTGTAAGTAGAAATATGAGATGATACTCTTACAACACACATAGCGTGTAAGTTCCATAGACCTTGTCCTTACACATAAAGGTATGATAGAGATCATACCACGGTGCACATGATGGAGATCATATGCGGGAACCATATCATTTCACTTATTAACATGAGATGTTTGATTGCATCTTATATTGCCATTTTAGCGTTTTATTAGCATAATAAGATGATCCCTCATTTAAATATCAAGATAAGAATGTGTTCTTCCATAAGTATGCAACAACAATGTTTCGTCGCTTCAAGGCATCACGTGATGATCGGGTGTACTTGAATCCACGAGCATATCTCGGGTGTAAGACAGCTACACACGCAAATACTAAGGTTCTTACTTGGCGAGCCTAGCATGTACAGACATGGCCTCGGAACACGGACCGAAAGGTTAAGCATGAGTCATATAGTAGATATGATGCCCATTTGATGCTCGCCTTTGAAGCTACACTGACTCACGTGATGATCGGACTTGGTGCAGTGGATTTGGTTCATGTAATCACCAAAAAGGCACGAGGGATGTCATTTTTGAGTGGGAGTTCATTTCTAATTTGGATTAGTAGAACTCAATTTATCATAAATTAAATCAAAGTGAATTTGCATAATTTGTTGTAGTCATTGTCATTCGTTCACCACCTTATGCATAGTTGTAATTGAGATAATAGAACTATAGAATTCTGGATATATACTTTACGAACTGGTATCGTATTGTGTTGAGTGTCAATCTAAAGTTTAAAGTCCTATTGCAAACTTTCAACAAAATTCTATTTACTCCGTGATATTTAATAATTGGTATTAAATCGAGAGTAACAATTCCAGTGTTAGTATCTTAAGTATCATGTTTGCCTCCATGATTCTTGATTGTTTTAATATCAAGTTTATCTAGGAGCTGAAAGAATTGTTTCAGAAACCATCCTGTGTGGCAGATATAACGATATCTGAAACAATGTTTTGGTTGCAATATGATAGAGTATAATATGTGTTCTCATATGGGATGGGAATTTACAAAGGTTGGAGATGTTAGACATCCTAATCATCCAAAAGGGTTTTGGAAAGCAACATTATACTCACGATTCTCCTTATAAGCTACATTAGCTTGATCATGAAAGTCGTCATGATAAGGATGAATAAAATATGTATGTAAAATGTTTACTACACTAAAAGATTACTAAAGAATGGATTTTAAAAGAATACCGATCATTTTGATGATGGTGATCTACTTCAAAGTGCAAGTCCAAAGGTATTATTATTTGAATATACACGCTTTGGACTATGTGTCATGTATATGGCGCCACTTTTGATGTTGATAGATTCTTTTAAAAAGGAGTAGGAAATGCTGAAAGAGAATCTATAAAATATATTTGGCAGAAAAGAAAAGATTGGAAATATCCAATTTAGGTATATGGATGATATACATGTTATGGTTGTATTCTTTGCTTGTTAAACAATGTGGTTTTTGGGTATTGGATACCGAATTGGTTGGTATGAAATTTCATACGAAATGACGCAATTCATAAACCACAATAGCCTAAGCAACTAGCAAGAGAATATGTGATGATGTTCATCGAAAACAAACAAACCGTTCTTTGTATTTCTCGTTGACATCAAGGCTTGACTTCAAGATTTGTTTTAATAATTGTTATTTGAATCAGGTATTGTGAGAACAAAGGTTGTTCAAATAATTATCGTATTCCATATAAGATGGATGATTTACAAATCTAGTTGGAGAAATCACATCCATAAAACCTAATGCTAAAATGTCGCAAGACAAATGATTGAAAGATCACTTACGAAGTGACATCGCTGTTTAAATTATATTGGAAAGAAAACATGAAGAATCTCCATTTTCATGGATTTTTGGAGTCTTTGATTTGATCAAGTGACGCTTGTGAGACTTTCCTCGGGATAATTAAAACTTCGTTCAAAGGCCAAAGAAGAACGAACGACTAAAATATTGGAATTTATACATATCGATGTATGTAGTTCATTATTTATAGTCATAAGCGATGGGTTTCAACTTCATATACTTTCTTCGGAAATTTGAGTGAATGTTCACTTAATGGGAATGAAGTATGAAATATTTGAAAATGTTTCAAAGACTTTCAAGATGAAGTGGAAAATCATTGTAACAAGAAAGTAAATAGTTTATGATTTTATCATAAGGGATTTATTTGAGTTACAAGTGTAACAAGAAAATAAATGAATTATGATTTTATCATAAAGGGATTTATTTGAGTTGCAAGTTTAGCAAAACACCTAGATTTACATCTCCCTAAACACCATAGGAGTATGGAGTGTTTGAGATTTGTAATGAAACCTTGTTTGACATGGTTGGATCAAAGGTGTTATTTATAAAACTGCCATTATGTTTTAAAAAGATTAAAGCTTTAGAGACTACCGCTTTTACACTGAAAATAGCTCCATCTAGATCCGTTGAAATGACACATGGAAGTTATGGTTTGGGGTAAAACCCAAGTTGTCATTTCTTAAATTTTGGTATGCTAAACATAAGTAAGATGTTTACAACCGAAGTCGGATGAGCATGTCTTTGTAGGTTATTTCGAATAACAATTGGTTATTCCTTCATAACACCAAGGACAAAAGGGTTTGTCGCTTGAAACATGAAGTTTCTTGAAGAAGGAATTTTTCATAAATGTTAAGTGGGAGGACAATAGAACTTTGATAAGGTTAACGAACCTTAGCTAAATGTGCTGAGTTGCGCAACACCGGAAATGGTTCCGGAGGCTGCCATAATGCTCATAGCTTATGTGCCTCAAAGGTTGTGGTCACGGAGATCTAAGTTCTTATTGAACCAAGTCGGTCGGATAAACAAATCAAATGCTGAGATTTGAGAGTAAATCATTATTGTTTGACAATGATGAACCGACTACATACAAAGAAGCGATGATGGGCCCTGACTCCATCAAATGGCTTGAAGCCATAAAACCCGTGATAGTTCCATACACGAGAAACCAAGTTTTGAACTTGGAAGACTCTCCGGAAAGGTGTAAAAACCTATCGGTCGTATTTGGATCTATAAAGAAATAGACATGGATGTTTCACATCTATGAAATAGTCGACATGTCGTAAAGTATTTTATGACAATGTTCAAGGAGTTGACTATGACAAGATTTGATCTTTCATAGAGATATTTAGTCTCGACGGATTGAAGTAGCAACCACTACATATAATTTGGTATATGGTAGATGAATAAACAAAACAAAGTTCTTCTAATAGAATGGTTACCTAGGACGTGTACATGACACGATCCAAAGGGTTTTGTTAATTCAAAGGATGCTAAAAAGGGCATGCAAACTTCAATGGTTGAAGTAAGCATCGCGGAGTTGGAATCTTCACCATGATGAAAAAGGAGTTTTTCATCAGGAGACGATGAAGATGCTTCCATTTGCAAGAAATTAAGTGGGAGCGCTAAGACATATTTCTAATACATTATGTGGAGGACATCTTGTTGATTAGAAATGATGTATCTTTTATTGACGAAGGTTAAGAATTTCATTTCGGTGAAAGACTTTGGCAAAACCCGAATATTTAGCATGAATGTCTATAGTGGATAGACTGTGACGCCAATATGGTTGTGCCAAACGTACATATGTGAGATATTGAAGGAAGCTCAATATAGAAACGACAAGAAATGGTTCTTGTCGCATGGAAAAGGAATTGAATCAATATTCAAGTGTATCGACACTTGATAAGTGAAACAAGATTCAAGTGCTTTGACACTTGATGCGTGAAATCACAAGAATGTTTTGATCAATCATACCATGATATGTACACATCCAGATATGTCCTATGCTCTAAGTGTTATCAGCATATACCAGAATGAATCATAAAATGATCATTGGAAGATAGTGAGGATATTCTTATGATCTTTTGGAAGAACTAAGAATATATTTGTGTAGAGGTGACAAACAATTACAAATAGTTCATTGTAAAGAGTTACATTGATACTAGTTTTGTCACAAGTTACAAATTAAGTTTATCTCAATTTAAACTATGGGTGGCACAATGTAATGGAAAGGAGATTCCATGATGGATTTGGATGAAATCCATAGTTAAGACATTGTGACGAATACTACAACAAAAGGGCTAAGTATATGAATGCTATAGTAGCAGCAAAGGAGGGAATTTGTGTCAAGTAGTTTGTTATCAAACTAAGGTGTGGTTCGCAATGGGCTAACACTAAATATATATTGTATGACAATAGTATCGACGTGTTTTAAACCCAAAGGAACTAAAGGTCTCACCGAAAGACCAAATTTATACAATGCCATCTCATTGGAGAATGAGTGATGCGTGAAGACGCAAAGACATGCAAATACACACGGACCTGAAAGTGTCAGATCCGTAGATTATGTTAACCACTTGCAGTTGCGTATATGGAACACCAGAAAGCCATAGGTGTTCAATACGCAAAAGTTTTTCAAACTAGATTATTGTCTCTAGTGCAAGTGGGAGACTGAAGGGAATATGCCCAAGAGGCAATAATAAAGTGGTTATTACCGTATTCCTTATTTATGATAAATGTTTATTTTACATGCTATAATTGTATTAATACGGAAACATTAATACATGTGTGTTTAATAAACAAAAAGGAAGTTCCTAGTTATGCCTCTCTTATAAACTAGCTCGTTGATTAACATGATGATCAAAGTATCCTGATCATGGACATTGGATGTTTTTAATAACGAGGTCACAACATTAGTGTAATGATGTGATGAACATTCATTCGAAGTATAGCATTACGATCAAAGTCATTGAGTTTATATTGCTATAACAACTTACGAAGTGATCCTAATCTTTAGACCATGAGATCATGTCAATCACTAACACCGGAAGAGTTTCTCGATGACATCAAACGTCACACCGTAACTGGGTGATTATAAAGATGGCTTCAGAACTACCAAAGTGTTATGTTGAGACCCATGGATCGAGAGTGGAATTTGTTCATCCCGATGACGGATAGATATGCTCTGGGCCCTCTCGGTGATATCACATTAATTAGCTTGCAAGCAAGTGATTTGATCACTAGAATGTTATATCACGGAAACGAGAAAAGAGTGCATGTCGGTAACGAGATCAAACTAGGTATGGAGATACCGATGATCGAATCTCGGACATGTAATATATCGTGAAACAAAGGGATTAAGATACTGGTGTAAAAGGTTCACACGATCACAGAAGTCATCGTTGAATGTGTGGGAGTCAGTATGGATCTCCACGTCCCGCTACTGATTATTGATCGGAGAAGGGTCTCGATCATGTCCGCATTATTCGCGAACCATAGGGTGACACACTTAAGGGATACCGACACCATTCGGAGCAAATGATATGCCAGAAAAAGAAAAGGAAAGCGCAGGAATTTATTTCACTAGGCACCGGAACTGTTTCGGTTGAAATTGCTGAAACTGGTTCTGCATGTGAAATTGAAATGTTGTAAGGGGTTTTATGTGAATGTTTGTTAATTAAAGTAATTAACAAAATTCTGAATAAATAAATAAAAGAGTTTTATTTAAATGAGAGCTTGCATTAAATTTGGTGGAAATTTAATGCATGTGAGTGGATTTTTGAGTGGAGGCTTTTTAATGTGAGTGGAGGCTTTTCATTTTGAGTGGGAGCTCCACCCATATGAATGTGGAAGAGGTGGGGGCAGCCCCCATGGCTGGGCGCCATGCCCCTTGGGTGCCCCCCTCTCCCCTATAAAAGGCCCCCCTCTCCTCCTCTCAAGGCACACCTCCTCGCGAAGGATCTCTCTCCCCCCTTTATAATTTCCCCATGGTCTCGGATCAGCGAGATACATGTTCCCGGTGGCTTTTTCTGTAAGGATTTGTTGCTTCCTCTACTTCGCTGGAGCGAGGGCGCGGAGGTTGTCGGGGTACCCGTACGTGTGTGCGATCACGGATGCACCACTGCTTTGAGGTGCTGGACTTGATCGTGCTGGACCGGCTGGACCAGACGGACTTCATCACGATCTTGAGATCGGCAAGCGTTCGTCTACATCATCCACGAGTACAACCTCGTTAACGCTATTCGGTCTTCGAGGGTATGTATTCTATGGATTTATATCCACCCGTTTCTTGTATCTAGTAGATAGATCTTGGTACTTAGATGTTCTCATCGTAGGAAAATTTTTGTTTTCTATGCTGCGAACCCTATAGAGGACTCCCCTGTGTAGTGCACCACTGGGTCATATGAGGGCGCTTCCTCCTGATAGCGCCCATGGAAGTTAATAGAGTGTAGCTTGTCATCCATTTCCGCCCATGGAAGTTAGCGCCCATGGAAGGTCCCTTAGAAATACCGAACAAAGTGGTTTGGGGTAGAGGGATCTATCTCTCTTCCCCGTCAATAAACAGTATTCTATAAACCAAGTTATGAAAAGTAGAGCTAGTGGTGACAAAGTGGTGCCCCTTCATGGTAGCAAGATCAAGCCTCTGAGGAGTCAAAACTGTATCATGTGGATCAACAACAATGTCCAAGGAAGCAGCAATACGAGTAGCAATAATTCCCCCATAAATGGGTCCCTTAGCAGCTAAGCGACAAGCAATGAGAGAACCAATATTATACTTATCCTCATTGTTGGGAGAAGAAGCTAAGAAGGCCAATTGATAGTTGGAAATATTACTAGTGTTCTCCCTACCAAGAACACTAGTGGCAAGATAGTAGGCAAAGTACCTGATGGCTGGAAGTTGAATATTCTTTATCTTCGCTCGCTGAGCTCTGCGGTCATCATCATTAGTTATCCTCGGTAAAGCTCCAACAAATCAGCGGGAAGATCTGGAATATTCTTTGATGACCCAGCTATACCAAGTCCCAGGGCCTTGCAAAATTTCTTCAAAGTCATAGAATGAGCCTTGCCATAAATTTTGAAAGACAGAGAAGGCTTGAACATGCTGTTCGTAAAGGAGAAACTCTCCACAAATGTTTTAGTAAGCAAAGCATATTGTGCGCTCTCATCCTGCATGTAACTTGTTAGACCAGCCCTCTGAACCAAAGTCATAAAATCATTAAGAATCCCAGCAGCTCGCAAGAAAGTTTGGCAATGAAAGGTGGAGGGGTGCGCATCCCCTTCATCTCCCTCGTCACCAAATCGCGGAGTGATGAGATCCTCGTTGTATGAGGGTCTAGTACTGGTAGATGACCTTGGAAGCCTTGCCCTTCTAGGTGCATCACTCTCAAATATATCACCAAATGTGTGGTGGTCCATGACTTCACTTTTCTGAAATTTTAAACAACCATCAAACCAAGTGATTTCTAAGTTGATAAATGATGAGCAACTACTATAGCAACTTGCTAGAGGATTATACATGCATCAAAAAAAGTTTCTAAGCAAAGAGCAAGCATGCAAGCTCAAACAACCTGTCACCTATAGCAGCAAAATACTCAAGATACAATCTAGCAATCACAAATCTAATTGGACAAGTGGAGGAGGCACATACAACGGAGCAAACCCTCCAAAAATCAGCACTTGAGATGGGATCAACAGGGAGATCGAAAATCGCGAGAAAGAACAACAAGAACTCGAGCTTGAGCAAGTTTTCCGGTGTTTTTTGGGAGAGAGAAACAAGTTGCCCAGGGTGGCCAGACCCCCGAGGCGCCGCCACCTAGTAGGTCGCGCCTACCATGGGTGTGGTGGCCTGGGGTGGCCCCTGGGTCACTTCAGGTGCCTCTTTGCCCCTTTTTTTCGAGAAAAATTATTTTGAATTTTCTGGGATTTTTCGGGAAACTTTATTTTTGGCCAATTTTCAGGGTATGAAAATTGATTTTCTCGCAGAAACAGTTTTTTCAGAAGAAGCAAAAGCAAACCAAAAGTCAAACTACAGGAGCTCTAAGAAACTCAAACAAGCAAACAACTAGCAAAACTAAAGCTAAAGCAAAGACTAGGAAGGAGAAAAGTAAAAGAAAGCAAGTATAACCACAGTGGAAACATTATTTTGTTCATTAAAATCCGTTTGTTCACAAGGTTGATCAACTCTTGTTACCAAAACAATCTTATATGAAGCAAAACTTTGCATTCCACAAGGTGATTATGTTACCTAATATTTGATACCAATGGTTCCAATCATAATAGTTTCAAAATTTTCTTGTGGAATGGGATAATATATTTCTCCAACCTTGATGCTCTCAATATTTTCAATGGAATTCAGGCAATAGCTCTTAACAACCTTCTTGGGGAATTAGACAGTGTGCTCTTTGTCATTAATATTGAATGTTATTTTTCCTTGGTTGCAATTGATGATAGCACCTGCAGTATTAAGAAAAGTATCCCAAGAATAATGGACATATTATCATCTTCAGGCATTTCAAGCACAACAAAATCAGTTAAAACCATGCAATTATGAGAAACTTGAACATGAACATCCTCAGATATACCAACAGGAATAGTAGTTGACTTATCAGCCATTTGCAAAGAAATATTAGTTGGTATCATCTTTTCTAGCTGGAGTCTCTTATCGAGAGAAAAAGGCATTACACTAACTCCAGCTCCCAAATCACATAAAGCAGTTCTAACATAATTATTCTTAATGGAGGAAGGAATAGTTGGTATAACTGGAGCACCAAGTTTCTTTGGAACCTTACCATTGAAGGAGTAATTAACAAGCAAAGTAGAAATCTCCTCATTAGGAATCTTCCTTTTATTAGAGACAATATCCTTCATATGCTTTGAATAAGGAGGCAACTTAATAGCATCAGTCAAAGGAATTTGCAAGAATAAAGGTTTCATCCACTCACAAAACTTGTTGTAGTGTTCTTCCTCCTTTGACTTGTGTTTCTTACCTGGAAAAGGCATAGGTTGATGCACCCAAGGTTCTCTCTCTTTACCATGTTTATTAGCAATAAAATCTTCCTTTGTGTACCTAGTGTTCTTAATGTGCTTCTCAGGTTCTTCCTCAACTTCCTCCTTATCAAAAGCATCATTATTATTACCACTCTCAGTTTCAGCATCAGAGAAAGATATACTATTAGGATCTATAGCAGGTTCAAGTGGTTCCTCAACTATCTTATGTTTCTTTTTCTTTCTCTTACGAGGACTACTACTATCTTCACCTTGTTGATAATCTTGCTCAATTATTTTAGGGTGTCCTTCAGGATATAAAGGATCTTGATTATCTATACCACTCCTAGTTCTAATTCCATAAGCATGTTTATCTCCTAAAGCATTAACTAGCATATCCTTTTGTACCTTAGCAAGTTGATCAAGTTGGGTTTGAACCATTTGAAAGTGTTTACAAAGAATTTTAATATCATTAGAAGTTCTTTCCACAATATCTTTCAACTCATGGATAGCTCTATAGTTTTCCAACAAATGATTCTGAACTTGTTTATTAAAATACCCTTGCTTAACTATAAATGTGTCAAGTTCCTCTAAACATTGATCAGGAGGCTTACCATAAGGAATATCACCTTCATCATAGTGTTGGAGAGAGTGTACCTCAATAGTAGATGAGTGGGGAATTGGCTTACATAATTCTTCTATAGGAGGTAGATTCTTCACATCTTCAACTCTAATACCTTTCTCCTTTAGAAACTTCTTAGCTTCCTTCATCACTTCATCATTTAATGCAATAACTCCCGTATTCTTTGTTGTTGGTGTTGGAACTGGTTTTGGCATAACTGGTTCAGGAGTAATAGGCTCAGGTGTATTTAGCTCAGTTGATGTCCAATCATCATAATTCTTGCTTATCTTAGCCATTAATTCTTCAGCATCTGTATGGATCCTTTTCCTGAAAACACAATTAGCAAAGCTATCTAGGTATGTCCTAGAATCATCAGTTAGTCCACTATAATAAATATCAAGAAGTTCATTCTTAGGTAATGGACATCCAGGATGTGCATGAATCAAGGCACAGAACCTTGTCCATGACTCAGGCAATTTCTCTTCTTCTCCCTGTTTAAAATCAAAAAGTCTCTGCAAAGCAACATCTCTAGCACTAGGAGGAAAATATTTTTGGAATAAAGAAGCAATCAAGCAATCAGGGCTATCAATGGAAACAGGAGGTAATCTATTAAACCAAGCCCTAGATTCTCCTTTTAGTGAAAAAGGGAAGATCTTAGTAACAAAGTACTTGCGCATCTTAAAATCATCAGAGAACAAAGAACTCATAGTAGAAAGCTCATTCATATGAGCCACATCAGTCTCATTTTCAGTCCCACAAAAAGGTTCTTTATCAACAATATCAAAATAGGACAAATCAAGAGAGAAATCATAATCTTTATCTTTAATATCTATGGGAGTGGTGGCAAACTTAGGATCAGAGGACAACTTAGGCATGATAGTACATCTAGCAAGGAGACTCTTAATAGCACTAGTACCATGTGTGTTTCGGCAATCTTCAACAAAATCATCAGTGAACTCAATGTAACCATCATTAATATCATAACTCTCACTAGGCTCAGGTGAGCTAATAGGTGTAACAGTGTCTTCACTAGGAGTTTCGGTATTTCCTAGACTAGCCATAGTAGCATCTAGAAAAGGACCTAATGAACCACTCGCATCAAGCACAGTAGAAGTAACTGAAGGAAATATGCCCTAGAGGCAATCATAGATTGATTATATTTCTTATGTATCCATGAGTTATTGTAATGTTCCTTGAATATCCATATCAGGCAACTTGTATTGATTGGCAATTATGTGAATTTTTTGTGAAACTCTTTACTTGTATGGTTATCTAAATAGTTTTCCCAAGCCGGAGTTCATGTGAGGACACACGTGAATATTAGACTAGCACATCGATTGGTTGATGACTATGTTTCGCAAGTCATAGACATGGAGATGTCAAACCAATGATATGGACACATGTTATGAACATGGGGTTGGACGGACCCAACTTGAGACTGGCAATTAGACTTGCAGCTCTCTCTACATATCGTGTACGTTTTGTCCTTAGACCAGAGATTGTCACATGTACTTGAGATGTGGATCGACCTACTTTGGGGTTATCAAATGCTACTCCGTAACTGGATAGTTATAAAGATAGCTTTGGGGTTTGTCCTAAAGCATGCTGCAAGGCATGGTCAATCAATATGGGTTTTGCCAGTCTCTACTTGAGAGAGATATCTCTGGGCCCATCGAGTGATCGGATCCAGAAATGCATAGCCATGCTACATATGGTTAAGAGTTAACCTAGCTATCTTATGCTTGCATGCATGGAACCTAAACTTCAAAAGAAGTTTGAGGATCAGGAAGCTTACGATATGATCATCGCGCTTAGGGATATGTTCCAAACTCAGGCCAGGATTGAGAGGTACAATGTCGCCAAGTCCTTTGTGGAATGCAAGCTGGCAGAGGGAGCAGGTGTAGGCCCCCATGTGATCAAAATGGTTGGTTACAGTCAGACTTTGGAAAAGCTTGGTTTTCCACTAGGCCAAGAGTTGGCTATTGACTTCATTTTGGCGTCTCTTCCATCTAGCTATGGGCAGTTCATTTCGAACTACCATATGCATGGGGTGGAGAAGGGCCTTAATGAGTTATGCGGGATGCTAAAAATAGCAGAAAATGACATGAAGAAGTGTGTAGGGCATAGCCATGTGATGGCTATGCAAAACAAGCCTAGGTTTAAGAAAAAGGGTACTTCTTGTAAGTAGAAGGAAAAGGCTAAGGATACGATCCCTAAGCCTGCACCCAAGCAAAAGGCTGGACCTGTAAAAGACATTGAGTGCTTATAGTGTCATGAACAGGCCACTAAAAGAGAAACTGCAGCAAGTACCAGGCTTCTTTGAAGAAGAGTGGCAGTAAGAGTACTTCCCACTCAGGTACGCTTGCTGTAAATGTTGTGGACATTCTTCTCGCTAATTCCTATGTTAACTCTTGGGTATTTGATACCGGATCGGTTGCTTATATTTGTAATTCTATGCAGGGGATAATAAGGACTAGAGAAGTGCAGAAAGGAAGCAAGGGTTGATGCATTGTTCGTCGGTGTCATGCAACTTCACTTTCAGTCAGGATTTATTATGGAGTTGAATAATTGTTATTACATTCCTAGTATGGGTCAAAACATTTTATCACCTTCATGTTTGATTAGGGATGGATATTCATTCGCGAGTGCAAACAATGGTTGTGTAATCTCTAAGAATGCTATGTTTATGGCTGATGCTCCCATTGTGAATGGGTTATTTATTTTAAATCTTGATGATGCATATGTTTACAATGTTAGTGCTAAAAGGCTTCGGCCTAATGATTTGAGTCCTACCTATTTGTGGCATTGTCGTTTGGGGCATATCAGTGAAAAGCGCATGAAGAAGCTCCATGGTGATGGTCTTCTCACTTCGTTTGATTTTGAGTCATACGAGACATATCAGGCTTGTTTACTTGGAAAGATGACCAAGTCTCCTTTTTCTTGTTTACCCGAGAGAGCGACAGACTTGTTGGAACTCATACATACTGATGTATGTGGACCATTGAGCACGACAGCCAGAGGAGGATATCACTACTTCATTACTTTTACTCATGATTTCAGTACATATGGTTATGTCTACTTGATGAGGCATAAGTCTGAAACTTTTGAAAAGTTCAAGGAGTTTCAGACTGAGGTAGAGAATCAACATGGCAAGAAAATAAAGGCCTTGCGATTTGATCGTGGAGGTGAATATTTGAGTCACGAATTTAGCAATCATCTTAAGGGTTGCACAATTGTTCAACAGCTCACGCCGCCCGTAACGCCTCAAAGAAACGGGGTCTCCGAATGGCGCAATCGAACTTTGTTGGACATGGTTCGATCGATGATGAGCCAGTCGGATTTACCATTATCATTTTGGGGTTACGCTCTAGAAAAGACAGCTTGCACACTTAACAGGGTACCATCTAAATCCATAGTTAAGACACCATATGAGATGTGGACTGGAAATAATCCCAGTTTGTCTTTTCTAAAGATTTGGGTTTGTTATGCATTTGTCAAGCGACTTTAGTTTGACAAGCTAACACCCAAATCGGATAAGTGCATTTTCGTGGGATATCCAAGGGAAACCTTAGGGTATTACTTCTACAACCGAGAAGAGGGCAAAGTGTTTGTCGCTCGTAGCGGTGTTTTCCTAGAGAAAGAGTTTCTCACAAAGGGAACGAGTGGAAGGTCGGTATGAATTGAAGAAGTTCAACATGAGCCAGTCAGGGATGCTTCTACGAGTGATGCTAATGTAGCAGAACAAGCTGAGGAACCCGTGGCAATAGAATCACCACAACCACGAAGGTCGGCGAGGCTCCGCGAAACGCGGGAATTATTATTGTTAGACAATGATGAGCCTGCGACCTATGCAGAAGTGATGGTGGACCCAGACTCTAAGAAATGTCTAATCGCCATGAGATCCGAGATAGAGTCCATGGGAGACAATCAAGTTTGGAACTTGGTTGACCTGCCTAATGGTTTTAAAGCCATCGAGTGCAAATGGATCTATAAGAATAAGATTGATATGAATGGAAATGTTCACATCCATAAAGCTTGACTTGTTGCAAAAGGTTTCCGACAAGTTCAAGGAGTTGACTACAACGAGACTTTCTCGCCTGTAGCGATTCTTAAATCTATACCGATAATTCTAGCCATTGGTGCACATTTTGACTATGAAATATGGCAGATGGATGTCAAGACGGCTTTCCTAAATGGAACCCTAACTAAGGACGTGTATATGATGCAGCCCAAAGGTTTTGTCGATCCAAACAATGATGGAAAGGTATGCAAACTTCTAAAGTCTATTTATGGGTTGAAGCAAGCATCTTGGTGTTGGAACATTTGATTTGATGAAGTTGTAAAGGAGTTTGGCTTCATCAAAAATGAACAAGAACCTTGTGTTTACAAGAAGGAAAGTGGGAGAGCACTTGTATTTCTGATCTTATATGTAGATGACATATTGCTGATTGGAAATGACATTCCTATGCTCGAGTCTATTAAGACCTCATTGAAAAATAGTTTTTCAATGAAGGACTTAGAAGCGGCATATATTCTGGGCATCAAGATCTATACAGATAGATCAAGAAGGCTAATTGGATTAATCCAAAGTACATACATTGACAAAGTGTTGAAACGGTTCAACATGGAAGAGGCTAAGAAGGGGTTCTTGCCCATGTCTCACCGCATAAAACTCAGCAAGACTCAATGTCCTTCGACTACTGATGAGCGTGAGCGCATGAGAAGGGTTCCATATTCTTTGGTTATTTGATCCATCATGTATGCAATAATATGTACTCTCCTAGATGTTTCCTATGCTCTAAGTCTTACGAGCAGATACCAGTCTGATCCAGGTGAAGGTCACGTGCCAGCGGTAAACAATATCCTTAAGTACTTGAAAAGTACTAAGGATATGTTCCTATTTTATGGAGGTGAGGATGAACTCATTGTAAAGGGTTACACAGATGCGAGTTACCTTAACGACTCAGATGACTCCAGATCGCAATCTGGTTATGTGTTTGTCATGAATGGTGGTGCTATGAGTTGGAAAAGTTCCAAGCAAGATATGGTGGCCTCCTCTTCAACATAAGCTGAATATATTGCAGCCTCGGAGGCTGCAAAGGAAGCTGTTTGGATTAGGAATTTCCTGATCGCTCTTGGTGTGGTTCAGGGCGCGTCCAATCCCATGGACGTTTATTGTGACAACAATGGTGCTATTGCACAAGCCAAGGAACCTAGACAGCACCAGAAGAACGAACATATTCGCATGCGTTACCATCAGATTCCTGAGTTTGTTGAGGATGGTAGTGTCATGATATGCAAAATACATACGGACTCAAATGTTGCTGATACTTTTACAAAGACACTCACGTAGCCTACGCATGAGGCACACGCAAGATCAATAGGTATTAGATACAATCTAGATTGACTCTAGTGTAATTGGGAGACTGAAGGAAATATGCCCTAGAGGCAATCATAGAGATGATTATAGTTCTTATGTATCCATGAGTTATTTTAATGTTCCTTGAATATCCATATCAGGCAACTTCTATTGATTGGCAATTATGTGAATTGTTTGTGAAACTCTTTACTTGTGTGGTTATCTAAATAGTTTTCCCTAGTTAGAGTTCATGTGAGGAAACACGTGAATATTAGACTAGCACATCGATTGGTTGATGACTATGTTTCGCAAGTCATAGACATGGAGATGTCAAACCAATGATGTGGACACATGTTATGAACATGGGGTTGGACTGACCCAACTTGAGACTGGCAATTAGACTTGCAGTTCTCTCTACATTTCCTGTACGTTTTGTCCTTAGACCTAAGATTGTCGCATGTACTTGAGATGTGGATCGACCTACTTTGGGGCTATCAGACGCTACTCCGTAACTGTGTAGTTATAAAGGTAGCTTTCTGGTTTATCCTGAAGCATGCTGCAAGGCATGGTCAATCAAGATGGGATTTGCCCCTCTCTACTTGAGAGAGATATCTCTAGGCCCATCGAGTGATCAGATCCGAAAATGCATGGTCGTGCTACATATGGTTAAGAGTTAACCTAGTAAAGGGATTCCGAATCACATTATCGAGAAAGGGAGGCCAGTTTGGAGCTAGACCAAATATCGTGAGGCAAAGGGAAAGCCATGTACTAAACCTTGTGATGGTTTGTCCGATTTGATATTTGTATGCGTTTAGGAGTTGGCGCGTCTTGCTACCACCTATTTACAGAATAAGTGTATTCGTGTCATGTCTATATATATATGAACCTATAGGGTCGCACACTTAAGGGGCTGGAAGCCTAATAAAGATTAGATCCGAATTAGACCAGGCTTAGGCTACTAATGTAGAATCCCACTAGGGATGCCTATATAAGAGAGGGTGGGGCGAGCTGACCAGGGTGAGACCATTCAACCCAGCTGCCACTCCTCACGCCTGGGTCGCCCGCGTAGACCTAGCAGTCCAGCGTCTGACGCTTCCACCCCACATGTGTGGATACCTCGGAGGTGCTGCATCTGTGGCACTTGGACGAGCCGCGCAAGGGGAGCTTCTCGTGGGACGAGGACAAGCAGGAGACATAGAACATCTGCACTGCCTCGACGCGCTTCATCAAGTTCCGCAACTGCGCGTCTAGTGGTAATCCCGTGATCTATGACAACAGTAATCCTGGTTTGGATTAGGAATTTCCTGATCGCTCTTGGTGTGGTTCAGGGCGCGTCCAATCCCATGGACGTTTATTGTGACAACAATGGTTCTATTGCACAAGCCAAGGAACCTAGACAGCACCAGAAGAACAAACATATTCACATGCGTTACCATCAGATTCGTGAGTTTGTTGAGGATGGTAGTGTCATGATATGCAAAATACATACGGACTCAGATGTTGCTGATACTTTTACAAAGCCACTCCCGCAGCCTACGCATGAGGCGCACGCAAGATCAATAGGTATTAGATACAATCTAGATTGACTCTAGTGTAATTGGGAGACTGAAGGAAATATGCCCTAGAGGCAATCATAGAGATGATTATAGTTCGTATGTATCCATGAGTTATTTTAATGTTCCTTGAATATCCATATCAGGCAACTTGTATTGATTGGCAATTATGTGAATTGTTTGTGAAACTCTTTACTTGTATGGTTATCCAAATAGTTTTCCCTAGTCATAGTTCATGTGAGGACACACGTGAATATTAGAGTAGCACATCGATTGGTTGATGACTATGTTTCGCAAATCATAAACATGGAGATGTAAAACCAATGATGTGGACACATGTTATGAACATGGGGTTGGACTGACCCAACTTGAGGCTGGAAATTAGACTTGCAGATCTCTCTACATATCGTGTATGTTTTGTCCTTAGACCTGAGATTGTCGCATGTACTTGAGATGTGGATCGACCTACTTTAGGGTTATCAGACGCTACTCCGTAACTGGGTAGTTATAAAGGTAGCTTTCGGGTTTGTCCTGAAGCATGCTGCAAGGCATGGTCAATCAAGATGGGATTTGCCCCTCTCTACTTGAGAGAGATATCTCTGGGCCCATCGAGTGATCAGATCCGGAAATGCATGGTCGTGCTACATATGGTTAAGAGTTAACCTAGTAAAGCGATTCCGAATCACATTATCGAGAAAGGGAGGTCAGTTTGGAGCTAGACCAAATATCGTGAGGCAAAGGGAAAGACATGTACTAAACCTTGTGATGGTTTGTCCGATATGATCTTTGTATGCGTTTAGGAGTTGGCACGTCTTGCTACCAACTATTGACAGAATAAGTGTATTCGTGTCATGTCTATACATATATGAACCTATACGGTCACACACTTATGGGGCTGGAAGCCTAATAAAGATTAGATCCGAATTAGACCAGGCTTAGGCTGCTAATGTAGAAGCCCGCTAGGGATGCCTATATAAGAGAGGGTGGGGCGAGCTGACCAGGGTGAGACCATTCAACCCAGCCGCCACTCCTCACGCCTGGGTCGCGCGCGTGGACCTAGCAGTCCAGCGTCTGACGCTTCCACCCCGCATGTGTGGATACCTCGGAGGTGCTGCATCTGTGGCACTTGGACGATCCACGCAAGGGGAGCTTCTCGTGGGACGAGGACAAGGAGGAGACGTAGAACATCTACACTGCCTCGACGCACTTCATCAAGTTCCGCAACTACGCGTCTAGTGGTAATCCCGTGATCTATAACAACAGTAATCCTGGTTTACGCGGTAGAAAATTTTGATTTACGCTAGTGTAGCCTACCCGTATCCCTTCAGTAACATCATGAGCATCAAAAGCAGTTTCAGACTCAGAAGTAGTAGAAGTGTGTGTAGAATGTGTATGTGGTGGTGGTGTAACAAGCTTACTTATAACAGACGGTGAATCAAGAGCAGCAGAGGTGTTTAGAACTGTACATCTTCTTGTAGTGGATGGTAAAATAGGGAACTTTCCATTACGAGACTTCCCCATGATGAAAGGAGTAGCAGTGAACAATAATAGATCCAAGTGAACTTACAAATAAATCTATGTTCCCCGAAAATGGCGCCAGAAAATAGTCTTGATGACCCACAAATAGGGGATCGCAACAGACTTCGCGGGTAGTATTACCCTATTTATTGATTCGACACAATGGGAGCCAAAGAATACTTGCAAGCCTTAACAACTGAATTGTCAGTTCAGCTGCACCTGGAAATAGTTCTTGCTCACAGAAGTTTATCAGTAGCAACAGTTTGTAGTAGCAACAGCAACAAAAATAGCAACAGTGAAACATGAGCAATAGTAACAGTAACGGTAACAGTAGGATTCGAGTGCGGCAGGCATAGGTATGGATGGATGGTCGTTGGACGAGTCTAAACATGTAAATTCAATATCTAGGGCATTGCAGATAAACAATAACAAGCATCCAAGTACTAAAAAATCCTAGGCATGTGCTCCAAATATAGTCATACATGCTCGCAGTGAGAACTTGCACGACATCTTCTGTCCAGCCAGCCCGTGGCAGCGGGGCCTCTAGGGAACTACTAGCAATTAAGGTGCTCCTTTTAATAGAGCACCGGAGCAAAGCATTAACACTCCATGAGCACATGTGATCCTCGCACCACACCCATCCCCTGCGGGGGTCCCAATTATTGTCACTTTGGGGCTTTTGGATCCAGAAAATGATATGTGTACACAACTTGCAGATAAGATCACAAACAATTCCATCATCATGATTAAATAATAAGTTAAGATCTGAGATCATGGCATTTGGGCCCTAGTGACAAGCATTAAGCACAACAAGTTGCAACAAAGTAAAATAGCACTAATAGAGATACTAGGCACTATGCCTATGCCCTAACAGATCTTATTCGATTACAAGATAGAACTCATCTAATCCCTACCATCCCCAAGCCTACAGCGGGGGATTACTCACTCATAGATGAGGGAAACATCGGTGGTTGATGGAGAGGCGTTGGCGATGACGATGGCGATGATCCTCTCTAAATTCCCTGTCCCGGCAGGGTGCCAGAAAGGAGTTTCTGAATCCGAATCTCAGTTTCTCGTGGCGGCGGCGGAGTGGAAATCTTTCTGGAAAACTATCGAACCCCCTCGTTTTTAGGTCGAAAGGCAACTTATAGGTGCAGAGGGAGGCCGAGGGGTGCCTAGGGTGGTTGCACCCCCTCCAGGCGCGGCCAGTGGTGGGCCAGCGCCCGGGGTGGGTGTGGGCCCCTAGGCCTCCTCTCCGTCTCGTCTTCTAGCTCCGTGGATCTTCTGGTGAAATATAATTTTTGGCATATTTTCCGGGATTTTTCCTAGTAGTTCATTTTCTGCAAAAAAACAAGACACCAAGGTAATTCTGCTGAAAACATCGTCAGTCCGTGTTAGTTTTATCCAAATCACACAAGTTTATAGAAGAAATAATAGCAAAGTGTTCGAGAAAGTAGATACATTTTGGACGTATCAATGAGCCACTCGATCCACCTTATGGCGCGAAAGGCTTTGTCGTTGTTGGAAAGAGTGCTTGGGACCTCTAGGTCGAGGTTTCAGCGCCTTCCCCATCGACGACGTTGGGGTAAGAGCCTTCTCGGCTAGCTAGAGGGATATATGGATCGTAGAAGTAGCCCCTCTAGCAATTCTTGCAATATTCAAGCCCCACGATGTTGGGGAACCGCTGGCCAGGCCGGAGCATGCAACTGATGGTTCCGCAATTCCTGAGCTTGTTATCGGGGAGAAAAAAGTAGATGAAAAAGTCTTGCCTTTCGACCTAAAAGTTGCCTTTCGACCTAAAAGTCGCGCCTAGGGGGTACAGCCACCCCAGGCACCCCCTCGGCCTCCCTCTGCGCCTATAAGTTGCCTTTCGACCTAAAAACCAAGGGGGTTCAATAGTTTTCTATAAAGAGTTTCGCTCCGCCGCCGCCACCAGAAACCAAGATTTGGATCCAGAAACTCCGTTCTGGCACCCTGCCGGGGAATTTGGAGAGGATATCCATCAACCATCGATGTTTCCCTCATCCATGAGTGAATAATCCCCCACTGTAGGCTTGGGGTGGTAGGGATTGGATGAGTTCTATCATGTAATCGAATAAGATCTGTTAGGGCATAGTGCCTAGTATCACTATTAGTGATATTTGAATTTGTTGCAACTTGTTGTGCTTCATGCTTGTCACTAGGGCCCGAGTGCCATGATCTCATATCTGAACTTATTATTGAATCATTAAGATAGTATTTTTTGTGATCTTATCTGCAAGTTGTGTACACATATCATTGTCTGGATCCAAAGGCTCCAAAGTGACAATAATTGGGACAACCGGAGGGGATGGCTATTGTGTGAGGATCACATGTGCTCACAGAGTGTTAATGCTTTGCTCCGATGCTCTATTAAAAGGAGAACCTTAATTGCCAGTAGTTCCCTAGAGGCCCCGCTGCCACGGGCTGGCTGGATAGAAGATGTTGTGCAAGTTCTCATTGCGAGCACATATGACTATATTTGGAGCACATGCCTAGGATTGTTTAGTCCTTGGATGCTTGTTATTATTTATCTGCAATGCCCTAGATCTTGAAGTTACATGTTTAGACTCGTCCATGCAACGACCGTCCATCCATCCCTATGCCTACCACACTCGAATCCCACTGTTACCGTTACTGCTACTATTGCTCATGTTTTACTGTTACTGTTGCTTTGTTGTTGCTACTACAAACTGTTGCTACTAATAAACTTCTATGAGCAAGAACTATTTCTAGGTGCAGCTGAACTGAAAATCAGTTGTTAAGGCTTGCAAGTATTCTTTGGCTCCCCTTGTGTCGAATCAATAAATTGGGTAATACTACCCGCGAAGACTGTTGCGATCCCCTATAGTTGTGGGTCATCAAGACTATTTTCTGGTGCTGTTGTCGGGGAGCATAACTTTATTTTTAAGTTCACTTGGATCTATGTAACATCCCAAAAATACTAAACTTGGATCATTAAACTCTAATCATCAAAATTAGGGTTAACAAAAACTTTGCTAAATAAAAATATGAAAGCATGAATGTGTGTATGCATCCCATTTTGAATTATTTTGAATTTCCTTGTTTATGTGTTTCTTTGCTTGTAAAAGGATTCTTAGGTGAAATAAACATCATCTAAACCATTCCCAAACTTTTCCCAAAGACAAATAAATCAAAAACAAACAAAATGAGTGAATGGTCATTTTGACCAATTTAACTCCCATACCTACTTTGGCTATCCCAAACTTTCAGAACTTAACAAAAACTTGTTTGGATCTTTACACCCCTTGGTTGTACTCATAACAAAGTATCAAGGCCCACCTTGTGATCATCCAAAAACTTCAAATGCATAGTTTAAATGACAATTCAAAATTGAATCTTTATCATATGGGAAGATCCCACTTTTTCAAAAACCACTCAAACAAGCTCAACTTTGAAAACCCAAGCATCTGTAGACTCACCAGCACCAACCTAGCACACCCACCAAAAATCTTTTCAAAATTCAAAACTTGAATTCTTGCGGCCATTTCATCAAACACCTTGCTGATTCAAATCAAATAAAATCTAAACACTATTGTGAGCAGTGTTTGGAGCCTAACTTGTTCCCTCTCTAGCTCACAGCAACCTCAGTAGATCATCTAGCTAACTAAACCAAGCACTAGCCCCACTATAAGCTTGGCAATGCCATCAATGGTGAACAGCCGAAGCTCACCATGTCACCCCACTGTGGACAACAAGCTAGGAGAAGAAACAAGCCTAGCCAACATGTCTGGGAGCAAGCCCACACCCCACCGCCACTCCCTATCCAGCGCTCGAACGTTGCCAACCCCTGGACCACACGCACAGACCGTGCCCAGCTCGCCAGCAACCATGCCGAGCATGCGCCAGACCGCCACCCTCGACACACGCCCACAGACCGCGCGCCATCCTCGCCACGTGCATACACGATCACCACCGTCCCAGGAGACCGCCAGACATCCCCGTTTCCCGCCCCATGCCTCATAGCCACCGCTCGCCGTCGAAGATGCTGCCTCGGCCGCGCAAAGCATCGCACGTTCCAGACCATTTTCCACCGCCCCTACATGCGCATTAAAGCCATAAAGCATCGCCAGGAGACCACCAAACGATCGCCACCACCGGCCATGCCTCTAGCAGCTCGTAGCCAGGTCGCCACCGTCGCCTGCCCATCCCGTTCGGTCTCGTCGTCGCGACTATAAACAGAGGTCACCCCCATCCGAATTGAGCACACCATCTCAATCCCCTATCCTCACTGATCGTTCCACCCTGTTCCCGAAGCAAGGCGAGAAGCGCTTCGCCGGAATTTCACCGGAGCCTGCCGCTGCTGGAGAAGAAGGGAGCCAGTGATTGGAGCCGCCCCAGGAGAAGCTGCCAGTACCAGGAGGTTCGCCGTCGTCGACTTCATCGTTCGCCCACCTCACCGACCCTTGCCTGAGCCCCGGTGAGCCCCCAACGACCCCACCTGCCGCGTTAGGGTTCAGTCTCACTGGCGTTGCCCGACGTGGACGACGACCCTCAACTGCTGGATTAGAACTAGATCGAACGCACCATATTGCCCCGTACCGCTTCGCACCCCCTCGTCTCACTGACGCGTGGGGACAACAACTTAACCAGCCCGCGTAAGCGCTGTGCTTAGCAGGACGTCCCAGTATCACTTCCCGCGCAGCCCAGTCGTTTGAATTTAACCTTTTCCATTTTATTTCAAACACAGTTCTGTACCTAGTTTCAAAAATCAACCCAGCTCAATTGAGTGAACCAAATTGAATGAAACTAATTTTGTTAGAAAGGTCTGGAAATGGTGAATCCAAGCCCGTTGGATTCAAGTCATTTGGATCTGTAGATCACCCTTGGTAAAAATAACAAGGCAGAAGCTTTTATGCATTCAAACATTTTTAAAATTAAAACCATAATATCTTTTGAGTTGATTCCAACTCTCAAAAATCACATTTAACCATACCTATCAGAATATATAAAAATATAGGTTTACTTACAGAAATAATGACCAAGTAATAAAAGAATGCCACATAAGCATTTATAGTCACTTTATTTAATTAAAAATAAAAGGTTAAACCTTATTAAATTGTGACACCACTTTAAATCACATTCCCATGGACTAAAATATGTGGTGATGACATGTGTCAACATGATCCCATGTTTGGTTTGGAGAATATTAAATCTTAAGTAGTTTTTCAATGAGTAAAAATTACTTTTCCAAAAATAAAAGGAATTAAACCAAGCTTTGATCTTGTAAGGTTAGTGATGATAGATCATCTATAGGACCCCAATTTTTGTGATGATTGCAAGTAGTTAAGTATTGTTTGGTGATTGTGTACCTCGTATTTATTCATAGACGCTAGTACCGACCAAGGATACGAGGAAGAAGGAGGATACTTCGAAGAAGAAGCCGAGGAGAACTTCAACCACTGCTCTGCTCAAGGCAAGCTATTAACCTTGCAAGCTAACACTTTCAATTTAGCAAGCTTATAATGATAATGATGCAAGCCTAATGCTACTAGTTGAATGTGCAAGCTAACACTTGCAAGATACTCTACTAATGAAAACAAACACTTACTTGTTACCATATGCCCCAAGCATATGTGATCATACCCACTTGATACCCCCTCCTAGTTTTATTTGCAAGCTTTCTATTTTATTTCTTTATCAAAGCTCTTATTGAGAGCTTACTTAAGTGAATTGTAGATACTAGAAAGATTACTGAAGGTTGCATAAAGAGCATAAAACTTGGCCTAAGCTAGATAATCCTTATGTCATCCTAAGGCATGAGATTGAACTTAGTTAAAACTCCACTAGTTTACCACCCCTCATTAGTACTTACCCCCACTTGTAGATGCTAGTGCTAAGCATAAAACTTGATCAAATTTAGATGGGAATACTTGG
Source organism: Avena sativa (assembly GCA_916181665.1). Lineage (NCBI taxonomy): Eukaryota > Viridiplantae > Streptophyta > Magnoliopsida > Poales > Poaceae > Avena > Avena sativa. Next base: position 172,453,956 of record OV702295.1, read on the forward strand.
TGGAAAAATGGTTATGAAAACCTTGGAACGATGGATCATTCTATTGAGATGTTTTGACATGTGTTTCCAAACACCAGATGATTTTGGTGATGAAAATGTTGAGGCATGAGCCTTAGCCCTTTATAAAACTGATGTTTGTTTTGATGCGATACCATTCCAATTTTACCGTATAACCATAATACCCGAGAATTGGGTAGGGCTTGACTGGAAACTTATATACTTTAGTATTAGTTCCCTCACGGCCAAGGTCTGAGCTGAGGCTACCTTGTGAAGATTGTCCACTTGTGCAGTACCCAATATGACAGTTGGTCATGGTTGGGAGGCCAAACTCACACGAGAGGTGCTTATACTAGGGCGTGTAATTGAAAGGTTAGGATTGATTATCCGCATACTGAGTATGGTGAATTCAGGATTTGTTCCTGACGGATGTATTGAATGTTGTGGTGAAAGTGTACAATCACTGTAGAGTGTCAAACTATTCGAATAGCCGCGTCCGCGGTTATGGACAGTTGGAGTGGCCATACTGTTTCCCCCGTCAGATATTTTCAAAATGACTTGTGAAATGGATTGAGATTTTGACTTGACCACAACAGAGTTATGATATGAAATACAAGTTCCCACTTAGGTGTTATAAAACTTCAACTAGAATTCGTTGCTTCTGAACTTAGTAGAGGTAAATCTGGCTTTTTGCAAAACAACCCTAGAGCTTAGTGTCCTATTACAAAAACCCCTTCACTTGTTAGTATTAGTTTGCGAGTACTTAAAGAGTACTCATGGCTTTGTCCCTGGCTATTCCCATGGCCAGACTATGAAGAGGAGTACCTGGAGGATGGACCCCAGGAAGGTTACGACAACTAGGATCATCTCCCATCGTCGGCATTGCCTGTGACCCCGAAGATGGAGCTTCGCCTACGCTACCATTATTATTACGTATTCCGCTGCTTGTGTTGTATTAAGACTGGATCATGAGGTCCTTATTTGTCTAAGACCTTATGTATGGTTTGTAATGGATGATGTACTATGGTATCCAATTCTGTTATGTCTCGCAAAAATGGTAGTCCTGGGATTGCGATGTAAGGCATAACAGGCATCTGGGATTAAAAATCTGGGTGTTGACAAGTTGGTATCAGAGCCATCCTGACCATAGGAGACCCTAGTTAGACTGGACGATTGTATCATCCCAATTGTCTAACAATTGCAATGCTACTAGCCTAGTCTATATATATGCTACTTCCTACATATAATTGTTGCATCATAATTATATCATGCTCATGTCATCATGCCACCTTGCATTTGAGCATCATATAAAAACCCTCTTTCTTTGGTTCTTCTCTCATATGCATTGTAAATTGTGCCTCTTGATATTGTATTTGGTTATTGATATATTGTTTAAATGCCCAAGTTGAGTTGGGGGCATATCTTTTATTCAACTCCATCACTTTTCCTTGTCACCCCATCATTCCACCATTCCACCATATATGAGCATTGCAACTTATTTGGTTTTACCTCTAGCTCATGTGGGGTGGGATGGATCCAATTCTATTTCCACCTGCTCTCATTTTAGCATCATGTTGTTTTCACATTAGTGATATGTGGAGCCACCTTTGCATGCCTTGTGAGTGGAACCTATTTCTAGCTCCCATATGGGTTGTTTTGGTGTTATTCTCATGTTGGGATATTTTTGGGCTTACTAAATACCTAGTGGCACATACACACTAGCAAGTCCCATTTTTATTCAAATATGGTCATCTCCATCTACTCCACATGGGGCATCCTTTTAATTCTTTTAGCTTGGCTTATTCCATATTTTTGGAATGCATAGGTATAAATGCCATGGATATTTATTTTGTTTTCACAAGATAAAACCTAGCATTAATGTTTATGCATGGGCCATGCAATCATCACCCCATTCCACTCTTTGGATTTTAATTGGATTTTTGGGTGCTTTATCTCTTTTGATCTCTCTCTTCTCTCTCAACCTCTCCACCTTGTTCGTGTATCCTTGCCATGTGGCCATCAAGCCTCTCTCACATCTCCATATCTACATCCCACCCTACTCCCCTCCTGTTCATGCATGATCTTGCTTGGGGGCTTGAGTCAACCCTAACCACTGAACCACCCCCTTACCTTGCCGAGCTACCCCTTTCCTCCTCTCTCTAATCCTTCCCTTACCCTAACCCTCACTCACCCATCTCCCCCTCTCATCTCACCCTCTCCTCCCACCATGCCGAGGTGTCCCCTCTCCCTACCATGCTGGCCCCACCTGGCCACCCTTCCTCCCTGGCCCCACCCCAGCTACCCCTACCCCAACCCTAGAACCCCAACCCGAGCCACCCCATCCATCTAACCCTAGCTCACCCGAGCCTTCCCTCCCTTTTTCTCTTTCTCTCCCTGCCCTGCTGGACCCAGCCGAGCCTGGCCTCACCCCTCTGCTGGCCCCCCCTTGCAGCCTCTGCCTAGCCTGCCCATGACGAGCACGTGAGGAGGAGAGAAAGGTGACAACCGAACCACCTTTATCTACCCCCCCTGCCACAGCTGGCCTTCTCCCTCTCCCTCCTTTTTTTCCCCTCCCACACGGCTCCTCTGCCTCTCTAGATCCACCCCAGAGCCCCTGCCTCTCCTCTCCTTCCTCCCCCTGACGCCTACCCCTCTATCGCCGGCCACCGTCTGCACCGTCGCCTACCCCTAGCTCCTGCTGTCGTGGTTGACATGGGAGTGGTCGAGGCGCTCGAGGACGCTCCCCTGCTTCACCTCGTACGTGCCGATGAGGATGAGGAGGCCTGTACACCCCGGCACGCCGAGACGCCCGCCGAAACCCTAGCTCCGCCCCGGCCTCTGCTTCCTCGCCGATCCGTCGACTTCCAGCCTGATCCACCTCCGTCGTCCACCCCGCGGTGAGCTCCTCTACCTCCTGGACATGCTCCGCCTCACCGGGTAGCCCTAGCTGCGCCAGACGTTTCGCCAAACACCCTCTACGCGTCGGCGGTCGCTGCGTTCACTCAGCGTAGCGCCTCGCAGACGGCATATCTAGCCCCTATCCACCTTGCTGTCACCAACCCTCAACCAGCCGCGTTGGTCACCGCCTCCGCGCGCGAGCCGTAGGTCCCCGGATCGAGTTCCCCGCGCGCCGCGCTCCGCTGTCGCGCACAGAACTGTCCGCGGTTCAGAGAGAGAAGAACTACAGTATGGCCGGTGGTCGTTTGCAGATAGCTCCCCCTTTTGTTTTTCGCTCAACCCGCGGTACGCTGAGCCCCACCAGTCAGCCTCCCTGCCTTTTACAAAAACATCCCCGCAGTTTTGAACACCCAACCCGCAATCCATCCCGTCCCCGCTTGTCAGTCACTGCGGGTTTAGTCGCTGTCACATGGGCCCGTAGCCACCGGGCCCATCTGTCACCCTCTGTGGCTAGGAAGCGCTACGGTGAGAAAAATAGTTCCTGGACGCGTGTGTCCCAGTCAGCCCTGGCCCCACTTGTCTGTGTCTATGGCTAGGTTTGCCTGAGTGACAAAAGGATTTCTGTTTTCTGTTTAAATTTAAAACTTTTCAAATTTGATTTAAATTCAAATTCAATCTGTTTTTAAATAACTTTTGATTTACAATTCCAAATTAAACATGTAATCTATGTTTTGAAATCAGAAAAATGTGAGGATTTCATATATGCCCTTCAAAATATATTTTGAACACTTTAATTTTCGAGTTGATCAAAATTACAATAAAATGCCCTTTCCCTTAATTAATTAATAACTTTAGTTTTATAACTCCAAATTTGACAAATAATATGTCTAAAATAATCAGCTCGACGAGACCGTTCTATCTATGCATTCCATGTTCTGAATTGCAGCATGCATCACATAAATATAAAGTATACAGCAACTTATTTGAGTATAAAAGGTGACTAAAACACCATAAAATGCTTTATTCTTGTACCCCACACTTCATCCATGCCATGCTACATTATTGCCATGCAAATTGTGCATCATTCAGGCTGTTCGTCCGCTTCCTCGTTGGTAAGCGAGGAGGAGGATGGATCTGTTAATATTACCGTTATAACTATTGTTATTAATTCACGGACATCCGCCTATCTTTGGTTAGGCGGATGGTTAGCGAGTATCTATAGAATTGTTAGGTATTATCTTTTGCTGCAATTGCGTCTCTCCAGGGTGTGTCCCCTTTAGAGGCATAAAGACTTGCTGAGTACCCCTAGGGTTTCACACGATAAATTGTTTGATTCAGATGAACAGGTAAACTCGCAAGATGGATACTGGGCGGAGGAGACGAACGATGTGGGCAACGATCACTCGGTGTAGAGATTCCGGGAACGGGGATCCGTGAGATCTGTGGGCGGGATGTGTTTATTTATGGGGCATCTTATGCCGATTTGCTTCTTATCCGTACTCGGATCTTGTTTTCCGCTTCCGCCTGATACTCTGATGTTTGATGTATGAGGAGATATCCTAAACTATTATATCTATCTAGGATATTTGGATCTTGCCCTATGGCGTTGCAATATTTCTATTTCTTTTAGATGGAATGGCTCTGAGGACTGTTGTATGGTGGCTTGCATACATACTCATTTGTGTATGTAGTTGATCCCTTCGCCTGCCGATTACGCCGCTCGTTCTTGTCCCGATGTTTGGAAATGGTTAGGACGACCGAAAGGTCTACCTGTGAGTGGCATTTGGGCCCCACCGTACTATTTTAATCATTTTCGCTCATCCAGGCTTGTAACTAAGAGCGTAATTCACCGAGGTAGTTACAATTGGTATCAGAGCCATCCCGCCCTTCAGGGTCTCAGCCAAATGGTCGTTGTCAGTCTAGCAAATATTTTGGATAGCTATGTATACTAGGGAAAAACAAAACGCGAGAGTAGGCTGCTTCCATTTTTCTTCTTACCCACCCACCACCCTTTTCTGGTAAGGAAGTGTAACGTTTTCAATCCTCTTCTTAAAATTCAAACTAGGATTCACGTGTTCGGGGTTTCCGTAGTACCATAGAAAGTGTGTGTGTGAGTGTGTGTGTGTGTAATTCCTTGTCTATCTGTTGCATCCAATTTGTTATCACAATCTGCCTTTGGTTTTCAACTGTTGGTACATTCCATACTGACAGGCTTTTGAAAACGGCGCGATCTATCTGACTCCTTGTTAACCGGTACATCTTCTTAAGGGTGTTCTTCCTTCCAGCATGCTTTCACAGAATGTGGAGTTGCTAATCTCTACCTGATAAGTGATTTTGCGCATCTATTGGTATTTTAATGCCAAAAATGCGGAAAATTTTTCTTTGACACATCTGTGCTTCCACACTCCTTTCTAGTCGTGTGTGAAACATTATCTATCTTCCTTTTATCAGCATGTCCATGCTAACTCATTCTTTTGTCACCGACGCTTAATCCTGGAGTTTTATTTCATCTCCAATTCTCTTGGGATAATTACATAACATGTGTCGATCCGATGTTGGTGATTAGAATTTGGTTCTCGGCATAGCTATAGGACACTTATCATGAGTGGAATATGGAAAATGCTATCAACACTATCCTCCAAATGGTGACGGTTATCTCCTGTGATTTTGAGTACACCGTGATCATATCTATGCATATTCAAGCATCTTTGGCAATCCGGAGTTTCTCAAGGCACTACGGCGGTCTATCATCTGTCCATCCTGCTGCACATCTTTTTGAACTCCATATCTGCAAAATTCTCTTTGAGACGAGGGAATTGCATCTTTTCATCTCTGATAGCTTTGCTTAAGGTATGAGCTATCATCGGTTCTTATCCAAGATCTCTTTATCTTTGTAACCGGTGATCCGATCGACAATGTGAACCAGGTGACATCTCTTTTTTTCCGAAGGACCAGATAATCTATTCTTCCAGTGCATCTTCTTCAACACGAACCCGTGCTCTTAATATTGATCTTTCAAAGAGCGTTGAGCTCAGAAAGTGTTTCGAGCATTTGTTTGTTTCTCCCACCTCTTGAACTTGATATTCTGGGAATATCCTGTTAATCCATGGTGGTATATGTTGATAATATGCTTGCCTATTCGATATCAATTGAAGGACATGGAAGATCATCTGTGTCTCTTTCTCTCAAGCTTCGTGAGCACTGCCTGTGTGCAAAGTCTCAAAGTGAAAATTCTGGCATCTTGAAGTCACCTATCTCGACCACGTCCTTCTGCTAAATACATTACTTCAACTCTGGAATCAGCATGTCCATTGTTAATTCCACCCTCCATCTTCAACCAATCTGGAGTTATTCCTTGTTGGCAAGTTATCATCGTCGTTCGCTAAAGTTTTTCCTCAAGACTGCTAAATCTCTCTCAATCATTTCAAGAAGAACATGGAGTTCTTTCACCTCAGTCTCGTCAAGTGATCTTTTGAAACCCTCTCGCTCTATCGTCTATGCTCAATCCACCGGAGGCCATGGAGACCTTCTAGATCTTGTAGTCCTTCCGTTCAAGTTGGTGCTATCTTTTCTGTAGCTGTTGAATCTTGCAGTTGTTCTCCGTAATCTTCCTTCATATCTTTCCGGCGGCTTGGTACTTCCGACATGACGACAACATCATCATCTCTATCTATCTATGAATCCGGCGAATCGTTTGCATCTATCCTTGTTTTCTAACGAAGTTCCATGAGTCTGTTTCGGTAGTTGGGTTGCATGGTTTTCTTATTCATGTGCGGAGTAATGCTTTGAGTGCGGGATGGAGTAGCTACCATACCACTACTCTTATCATTCGCTCATGTACATTGAATTGGTGAATTAATGTGATTTCACTCATTCCACGGAAGTTAGAAGTGGCCTTTATTCCTTGATACTTTTACTTCCGTCCTTGTTTTTTTCCGGAGTGCTCTCTCGAAGAAAGTAATCAATAATCTCTTGTTGGTGGTCTGTCTATTCTAGATGGAGCAAAATCATCAATTATCTGGTGGAAACAAACGCAAACTCTTTTCTGTCCTCGTCATTCTACCGATGCTCGATATCCCCAGACAAGATGAAAGGAAACTATATCTCTCTTTGTTTCATCAATTCTTTTTCTGTGGTAAAGCCAATTATGGTTGATGGCATCAGCCGCAAATCTATTGCGTTAGTCTCAAGGCTAAAGAAAGCAATAAGTATCTCTACAATAAACTCTAGATCTTCCATATTCTTTGCTTCTCGGGATTCGACCATGATCTGGCTTCACATCCGTCTCTGGAAGTTATATCCGCGCACCTCAATTGCGCGATCCTTTGGTTCTTACCGGCGCAAGAAGAATCTTATCCGACGATGTCTAACTAAATCTTTCTGTTGATATCAAGGGACTCTATTGTTTGAAGGCAATATTGTTTCCGTACTTCATTCTCAAATCCGAGAGAAGATACGATGCTATTTTCATAGTGGTTCAAAACCTCTCCAACCTATCCCTTTTCTTCCGGTGAGACAAAGATTCATCCTCTCTAGTATCGGTAAAGCTTTAATCTTAACGGCGTGTCTTTCTTTACCCATGATACATCATCTTGTCCTTTCTTTCACAAGTGGTTCGTTTTCTCTTATCATGTATCTTGAGAAAACCGAAGCTATGTCCATCCTATCCTTCTTGTCTCACGACAATCCTACAATTCTTCTAATCCGTTGTTCTCGAAGCAAAACGCAAGACTCGCAACAAGTCTAGCAAGTTTTGCAAGGTGTAGTGGTCGCACCATTCCATGGTTCTTCAACTTGGGAACGTGAGGGTCACCTTTGTTCGAACACCCGCCTCTCCTTGTGTTGTTTTCTTTTTCCTAGGAATCTCGGGGCGAGATTCTTGTTTAGTGGGGGAGAGTTGTAGCATCCCAATTGTCTAACAATTGCAATGCTACTAGCCAAGTCTATATATATGGTACTTCCTACATATAATTGTTGCATCATAATTATATCATGCTCATGTCATCATGCCACCTTGCATTTGAGCATCATATAAAAACCCTCTTTCTTTGGTTCTTCTCTCATATGCATTGTAAATTGTATTTGCCTCTTGATATTGTATTTGGTTATTGATATATTGTTTAAATGCCCAAGTTGAGTTGGGGGCATATCTTTTATTCAACTCCATCACTTTTCCTTGTCACCCCATCATTCCACCATTCCACCATATATGAGCATTGCAACTTATTTGGTTTTACCTCTAGCTCATGTGGGGTAGGATGGATCCAATTCTATTTCAACCTGCTCTCATTTTAGCATCATGTTGTTTTCACATTAGTGATATGTGGAGCCACCTTTGCATGCCTTGTGAGTGGAACCTCTTTCTAGCTCCCATATGGGTTGTTTTGGGGTTATTCTCATGTTGGGATATTTTTGGGCTTACTAAATACCTAGTGGCACATACACACTAGAAAGTCCCATTTTTATTAAAATATGGTCATCTCCATCTACTCCACATGGGGCATCCTTTTAATTCTTTTAGCTTGGCTTATTCCATATTTTTGGAATGCATAGGTATAAATGCCATGGATTTTTATTTTGTTTTCACAAGATAAAACCTAGCATTAATGTTTATGCATGGGCCATGCAATCATCACCCCATTCCACTCTTTGGATTTTAATTGGATTTTTGGGTGCTTTATCTCTTTTGATCTCTCTCTTCTCTCTCAACCTCTCCACCTTGTTGGTGTATCCTTGCCATGTGGCCATCAAGCCTCTCTCACATATCCATATCTACATCCCACCCTACTCCCCTCCTGTTCATGCATGATCTTGCTTGGGGGCTTGAGTCAACCCTAACCACCAAACCACCCCCTTACCTTGCCGAGCTACCCCTTTCCCCCTCTCTCTAATCCTTCCCTTACCATAACCCTCACTCACCCATCTCCCCCTCTCATCTCACCCTCTCCTCCCACCATGCCGAGGTGTCCCCTCTCCCTACCATGCTGGCCCCACCTGGCCACCCTTCCTCCCTGGCCCCACCCTAGCTACCCCTACCCCAACCCTAGAACCCCAACCCGAGCCACCCCATCCATCTAACCCTATCTCACCCGAGCCTTCCCTTCCTTTTTCTCTTTCTCTCCTTGCCCTGCTGGACCCAGCCGAGCCTGGCCTCACCCCTCTGCTGGCCCCCCCTTGCAGCCTCTGCCTAGCCTCCCCATGACGAGCACGTGAGGAGGAGAGAAAGGTGACAACCGAACCACCTTTATCTACCCCCCCTGCCACAGCTGGCCTTCTCCCTCTCCCTCCTTTTTCCCCCCTCCCACACGGCTCCTCTGCCTCTCTAGATCCACCCCAGAGCCCCTGCCTCTGCTCTCCTTCCTCCCCCTGACGCCTACCCCTCTATCGCCGGCCACCGTCTGCACCGTCGCCTACCCCTAGCTCCTGCTGTCGTGGTTGACATGGGAGTGGTCGAGGCGCTCGAGGACGCTCCCCTGCTTCACCTCGTACGTGCCGATTAGGATGAGGAGGCCTGTACACCCCTGCACGCCGAGACGCCCGCCGAAACCCTAGCTCCGCCCCGGCCTCTGCTTCCTCGCCGATCCGTCGACTTCCAGCCCGATCCACCTCCGTCGTCCACCCCGCGGTGAGCTCCTCTACCTCCTGGACATGCTCCGCCTCACCGGGTAGCCCTAGCTGCGCCAGACGTTTCACCAAACACCCTCTGCGCGCCGGCGGTCGCTGCGTTCACTCGGCGTAGCGCCTCGCAGACGGCATATCTAGCCCCTATCCACCTTGCTGTCACCAACCCTCAACCAGCCGCGTTGGTCACCGCCTCCGCGCGCGAGCCGTAGGTCCCCGGATCGAGTTCCCCGCGCGCCGCGCTCCGCTGTCGCGCACGGAACTGTCCGTGGTTCAGAGAGAGAAGAACTACAGTACGGCCGGTGGTCGTTTGCAGATAGCTCCCCCTTTTGTTTTTCGCTCAACCCGCGGTACACTGAGCCCCACCAGTCAGCCTCCCTGCCTTTTTTACAAAAACATCCCCGCAGTTTTGAACACCCAACCCGCAATCCATCCCATCCCCGCTTGTCAGTCACTGCGGGTTTAGTCGCTGTCACATGGGCCCGTAGCCACCGGGCCCATCTGTCACCCTCTGTGGCTAGGAAGCGCCGCGGTGAGAAAAATAGTTCCTGGACGCGTGTGTCCCAGTCAGCCCTGGCCCCACTTGTCTGTGTCTATGGCTAGGTTTGCCTGAGTGACAAAAGGATTTCTGTTTTCTGTTTAAATTTAAAACTTTTCAAATTTGATTTAAATTCAAATTCAATCTGTTTTTAAATAACTTTTGATTTACAATTCCAAATTAAACATGTAATCTATGTTTTGAAATCAGAAAAATGTGAGGATTTCATATATGCCCTTCAAAATATATTTTGAACACTTTAATTTTCGAGTTGATCAAAATTACAATAAAATGCCCTTTCCCTTAATTAATTAATAACTTCAGTTTTATAACTCCAAATTTGACAAATAATATGTCTAAAATGATCAGCTCGACGAGACCGTTCTATCTATGCATTCCATGTTCTGAATTGCAGCATGCATCATATAAATATAAAGTATACAACAACTTATTTGAGTATAAAAGGTGACTAAAACACCATAAAATGCTTTATTCTTGTACCCCACACTTCATCCATGCCATGCTACATTATTGCCATGCAAATTGTGCATCATTCATCATGGCATGATTGTTTGCTTGTCGCATTTTATTCATATGCTTGTGCACTTTATTTATGTTGGCCCTTGTTTGTTTGGTTCTTCTTCGAATAGACGCCGAGCAGGGGATATATCAGGATACCTAGGAGCACTACCCAGATCCTTCTCTCGCTTCAACTGAGCTGCCAGGCAAGCACTACCACATGCTTGCATACATATAGTACCTATTGCCTCTATCTTATTCTTGCATCATTGAGTCGCGATTGCATTAAACTGAATCCCCAGTACTGCATAGCCTTTACTTTTAAACCCCACCGAAGCTTGTTCCTCCATCCCATGAGCCATTACTACAGGAGTTGTTTGAGCCATGCGGGTCGTAGAACAGCATGTGTAGGGTATGTGAGTGTCTGTTGGATAACGAGGTACCTAAACAACTTAACCTGAGTAGTAATGGGATAACTAATGAAAGTGGTACCGGTGAGCAATATCTGCTATTTGGTTTTTCATGCTCACTTGTGTCCCGCAGGACCCCGAGTACTTGATTCCTGTTCCTTGAATATTCGCGCTATCCACATCCGGGAGGCTTATGAACCCCCCTGAGCCAGAGCTTGATTCATTCTTATTTCTTGGGGCCACAAAGTAGTTTGGGGCTTTATTACTATCCTGTACTTATGTCATGCTTTACTGCTTTATTTAAGATTGTGCGAGGAGCACCTGTACTGTTTTGGATGCGGAGTGTTTTCGCGGTATCGACAAGCCCAGTCACACTTTCGGGTTCCCAGTCGTTTACAGCCACTGACGCAAACCCTGGGTCCGTTTCGGAGCCGGCCAACTTCGTTGCGGGTAGCTTAGTGGGGTGGCCCCCTGAAATATTTCTGAATCCTGTGATCGCTTTGTCGTGAATGCCTCGTTGGGTTTTGATTTGGTTTTTCCGAGGTTGATCGAGTGTGTGTTGCTATTTGTGCACCCCTGCAGGGTAAATCTTTCTGAAAGCCGTGTCCGCGGTTATGGACGACTTGGAGCACAGTTTCTCGATCATAGACAAGTATAACTAAAGTACCGCTTTTAATTTGACTAAGTACCTGACTAGTAAATAGTGCAACACTCATGGAATGGATAATAAAACTGCCAACGGATGGGGGGGTTGTTCGTCCGCTTCCTCGTTGGTAAGCGAGGAGGAGGATGGATCTGTTAATATTACCGTTATAACTGTTGTTATTAATTCACGGACATCCGCCTATCTTTGGTTAGGCGGATGGTTAGCGAGTATCTATAGAATTGTTAGGTATTATCTTTTGCTGCAATTGCGTCTCCCCAGGTTGTGTCCCCTTTAGAGGCATAAAGACTTGCTGAGTACCCCTAGGGTCTCACACGATAAATTGTTTGATTCAGATGAACAAGTAAACTCGCAAGATGGATACTGGGCGGAGGAGACGAACGATGTGGGCAACGATCACTCGGTGTAGAGATTCCGGGAACGGGGATCTGTGAGATCTGTGGGCGGGATGTGTTTATTTATGGGGCATCTTATGCCGATTTGCTTCTTATCCGTACTCGGATCTTGTTTTCCGCTTCCGCCTGATACTCTGATGTTTGATGTATGAGGAGATATCCTAAACTATTATATCTATCTAGGATATTTGGATCTTGCCGTATGGCGTTGCAATATTTCTATTTCTTTTAGATGGAATGGCTCTGAGGACTGTTGTATGGTGGCTTGCATACATACTCATTTGTGTATGTAGTTGATCCCTTCGCCTGCCAATTACGCCGCTCGTTCTTGTCCCGATGTTTGGAAATGGTTAGGACGGCCGAAAGGTCTACCTGTGAGTGGCATTTGGGCCCCACCATACTATTTTAACCATTTTCGCTCATCCAGGCTTGTAACTAAGAGCGTAATTCACCGAGGTAGTTACAACGATTGAATCAAAAACTTAGTTTCAAAACCAAAGAAAGCAAGTATTTACAAAAACTTATTCCCATTCTTATCACTTTGATTCTTTCATAAAAAAATTCATGTTCCTCAAAAACTCGTGCAAAATACATAAAATTTTACACACTTGATCACTCTACTAACTTACTCATCCTATATTCTAAATATATGTACGTGAAGTAAAACATGTTTTATCAGTTGGGAAATGGCGGAGACCTTATCTTTGAGAGGGATTTGGACCAGCTTTCGGAACTTCTGGAGCGTCCACACCCCGAGTTATTCAGAGCTCAACTCAATGATCAAGGAGGAGAAGATCTGCAGTGGCTAATTGTTGCAAGTCTCCGAGGAAAGATTGAACCTCCCACTGCTGAGGGAATTCAGTTCACCTTAAGAGAGAACAACTGGCTCGATGGACTTGCCAGGGCCATGCAGGAAGCTCTTGCCCGTCTGTGTGGGCAGAGTATCAACCAGATCAAGGGTACTCACTTTGAGTTTTGCCCAAGGCGTGATGCTAATGGACAACCCCTGGAAGCCCCATACCACCATGAGCTGAAGACTCAATTGGATCACCTTAGCTTCATGATGTACGATCGTCAGCAGGAGTTGGATCATTGCCGTGACTACTCCAACCACAAGTCCGCCATCATCAAGACGAAGGATCAAACCATCGCCATGCTAGCGAAGGATCGCAAGTCTCGTTGTCGTCTCGACAAGGAGCGCATCATTGGCCGTCTTCGCCACCGTATCTCGTCTTTGGAGCAGACCATCCATGAGAGAGACATGCAGTTGGAAGAAAGGGAGAATGCCGGAGAGGATATTCGTGGAGACCCCTACTGCTATCTCAGTGATGATGATGATTTCCTGGAAGATCAGGCTATGGATTTCTTAACCGATGAGGATGATTACGCCTTCATCGATGACGACTAGGATGATGAGGATGACGACTACACCGACTCCGAGGAGTAGTAGCACTTGAGCACTAGCGTAGTGAGTAGTATTCGGTCCCACGGTCCCACTAGCGTGGTGTGTGTTGTACCGTGTGCTATGATTGAATGAAAAGAAAGTTTCTAGAGAATCTGAGTCAAACTTTAGAAACTTTTCAAAGTCCCAAAACCTTAGAAATTTCCCTCTTTTCTCATGATCTATCTCAATCTTCAGATGCCACGTGGAGGAAGTGGTTCATCCCTAACCCGATGTTGCAGATCCTGCAAATGTTGGTTTCTGACCGCGAAGCTCAAAGAGTCGAACGTCAAGCCAACCTAGCCACCCTTCAGCAAATAGATCAGCTTGCCCACAACAACCAAGGCCACGGAAATCAGGACAACCATAGATCTAAGCTCAAGAATTTCCAGAACACCAACCCACCTGTTTTCACTAAGTCGGAAGAGCCCCTAGATGCTGACGATTGGCTGCAAACCATGGAAAATAACCTAGAAGTCGCTAGAGTGGAAGCTAACGAGAAAGTTCTGTTCGCCACCCACTATCTAGCCGGAGATGCCAGGGCATGGTGGAACAGTGTTCGCGCAATGACCGGAGGCCAGATGTAGACCTGGGAGGAATTCAAGGTCAAGTTCAGCAGAACCCATGTGCCACCAGGTTTGATCACGAGAATGAGAGACAAGTTCAGAGAACTGAAGCAAGGAAGGATGACCGTAGTGGAATACCATGACAAATTCTTGTCATTAGCTAGGTATGCCCTGGATGAGATCGACACCGAAGCCAAGAAGAAAGAAAGATTCTTGAATGGTCTGCATGATGAGATGCAGACTGTGTTAGTCAATATCCCCTTTGCTGATATTGAAGCCCTTGTCAACTCTGCCATCCAAATGGAAGGAAAGATCAACCAAGCCAATGAGAATCGCAAGAGTCACATGATGCATCAACCAGGAACCCATCAGACCCCAAAGTATCTCCCTAACCCATCTCCAGGATTTGCCCCAAGAACCAATAGACCCCCGATGAACCGTCCGACCTATCCCAACCGTGGAAACCCTAGGCCCAAAGGAAATCAAAACAACCCCAGCAACTCTAGCAATTTCAACTGTGCCCCACCCAAATTCAACAACAACAATGCTACCACCAACACCAACACTGCCCCGAGGACTGGAAGCAATGTTGTGCCTGTAGCAGCAAAGGACAAGTCGGAAGTGACTTGTTATGACTGTTGAAATAAGGGCCACTATTCCAATGAGTGCCCCAACAAGAAGAATGCCGCAGCCCCCAATGCAAATGCCCCAGCTCAGCAGCAGCATCATGTTCAGCTAGGAAAAAGGTTTGCCCCAGGGAATTCACTCAACCGCAACGGCCGTCTTTTCCTCATGCATGCTGAAGAAGCTCAGGAAGCGCCAGACGTCGTGCTGGGTATGTTTTCTGTTAATTCAGTACTTGCAAGAGTGTTGTTTGATTCTGGTGCATCGCATTCATTTGTCACCGAAGAATTTGCATGCACTAGTAAAATTCAACCAACAAAACTGAAGCATGTTATGATCGTCCACATTCCCCGTTCAACCACCAAAGCTAGGCAAATTTGCAAAGCCGTCCCTATCCAAATCCATGGCATAGATTTTTATGCTAATCTGATAGTACTCAGAACTAAAGGTTTGGAAGTAGTACTAGGAATGGATTGGATGTCCAAACATAAAGGATTGATTGACTGTGCCAAGAAAGCCATCACCATGACCAGTACAGCCGGAATATCAGTCGAGCATATATCTAAAACCTTACCTCGCCAATTCAAGTGCAACACGAGTATAGCCAACCTACCATTGACCAAGTCCGGATAGTCTGTGAATACCCCGATGTATTTCTAGATGTTTTGCCCGGTATGCCCCCAGATCGGGATATCGAGTTTATCATCGAACTAATCCCCGGAACATGACCCATAGCCTAGAGACCCTATAGTATGAACCCGTCGGAACTGGCAGAACTGAAAAAGCAACTGGATTCCATGTTGGAAATTGGATTCATTCAACCCAGTGTGTCACCTTGGAGATCACCTGTTTTGTTCGTGGATAAGAAGGATGGAGGTAACCGTTTGTGTACGGATTACAGGAAGTTGAATGACGTCACCATCAAGAACAAGTACCCCTTGCCCAAGATAGAAGATTTGTTTGATTAGTTGACCGATGCCAAAGTGTTTTCTAAGATTGATCTTAGGACTGGCTATCATCAACTCAAGATTCATGCAGAAGATATTCCCAAGACTGCCTTTACCACCCGATATGGATTATACGAGTATACCGTTATGTCATTTGGATTAACCAATGCCCCCGCTTATTTCATGAATCTCGTGAATAAGATTTTTATGGACTTCCTGGATAAGTTTGTCGTTGTTTTCATCGATGACATTCTGATTTATTCCAAATCGGAAGAAGAACATGACATGAGCTACACCTAAGGACCATTCTTGGAACCCTTAGAGAGCATCAGTTGTATGCCAAGTTTAGCAAATGTGAATTCTGGTTACAAGAAGTGGGATTCCTTGGTCACATTGTATCAGCCAGAGGAATTGCCGTCGACCCTGCAAAGGTGAAGGATGTCGAAGATTGGCAAGCCCCAATCACGCAAACCCAAGTTCGTGCATTTCACGGATTGGCGGGATATTACCGCAAGTTCGTAGAAGGATTCTCGAGTATCGCCAGACCCATGACCCAATTGCTGAAGAAGGACACGAAGTTTGAATGGACCGACAAATGTGAAGCGAGTTTTCAAGAATTCAAGAGGAGATTAATTTCAGCCCGAATCTTAATCATGTCAGATATCACGAAGCCCTTCGATGTGTATTGTGATGCATCCAAGATCGGTCTCGGATGTGTGCTAATGCAAGAAAGCAAAGTTATATCTTATCTATCTCGAGAACTGAAACCACATGAGCAAAATTACCCAACCCATGACCTCGAACTCGCAGCCGTAGTTCTAGCCCTGAAGACATGGAGACATTACCTGATGGGAAATCGTTGTGAGATTTATTCGGATCACAAGAGCCTGAAGTATATATTCACTCAGAAGGAGCTGAATATGAGACAGAGAAGATGGATTGAGATAATCAAGGATTACGACCTAGAGATTCACTATCACCCCGGTAAAGCCAATGTGGTAGCAGATGCCCTTAGCAGATTGTCGTGCCACTTGAACTCCATGATTTTAAAGGAGCAACCAAGTTTGCACAAAGAGATGGAAGATTTCCGAATGGAATTAGTGAGTGAAGGATTTTTGGCTAGCATAGAACTTCAACCCACTTTGATCAGTCGGATCAAAGAGGCGCATAAGGGAAATGCTAGTATCGACGGAATCAAGCGTCATATTGGTACAAGAAAAGTACTCGGATTCACCGAAGACGAAGGAGTTCTATGGTACAAAGGACGCCTTTGTGTACCAGCAGATTCTGAGTTGAACGAAGTGATTCTGAAGGAAGCTCATGATACTCTTTATTCTATCCACCCCGGAGGAACTAAGATGTATCAAGACTTGAAGGAGAAATTTTGGTGGCATAAGATGAAGTGAGAAATCGGAAGCTATATCGCCAAGTGTGATATATGTCAGCGAGTCAAGGCAGGACATCAAAGACCCGCTGGACTATTGCAACCATTGCAGATTCCGGAATGGAAATGGGATTCCGTTGGAATGGACTTTATCACCAGATTGCCTACTTCTAGTAGTGGAAATGACTCTATCTAGGTCATAGTGGACAGATTGTCCAAAGTCGCCCATTTATTACCCGTCAAGACCACATATCAGAGTTCGAAGCTAGCGGAGTTATACATTGCTAGGATAGTTAGTTTGCACAGAGTCCCCAAGAACATCGTATCTGATCGAGGAACCCAATTTACCTCGAGATTCTGGAAGAAAGTCCAAGAAGGTTTAGGAACCTACCTAGATTTCAGCAAAACATATCACCCTCAGACCGATGGACAAACGGAGCGAGTAAATCAAATACTCGAAGATATGCTAAGAGCATGTGTGTTAGAATATGGATCTAAGTGGGAAGACTGTCTGCCATTTGCAGAATTTCCATACAACAACAGTTATCAAGCCAGTTTGCAAATGGCCCCATTTGAATTCATTTACGGAAGGAAGTGTCGCACCCCTTTGAACTGGTCGGAAGTAGGAGAAAGTCAGATCTTTGGACCCGACATCCTACGAGAAGTAGAAGAGAAGGTTCACAAGATTCGTGAGCACCTCAAGACAGCCCAGTCCAGATAGAAGAGTTATGCCGACAAGAGACATCCAGACCTCGCCTTCAACATAGGAGATTTTGTATATCTGAAAGTGTCGCCATTGAAGGGAATGCAGCGTTTCCAACTGAAAGGAAAGTTAGCCCCCAGATATATCGGACCCTTCAAGATTCTGAACCGTCGAGGAGAAGTGTCATATAAATTGGAACTACCTAAAGAGATGTTAGCCATGCATAATGTGTTCCATGTCTCATTACATCGCAAGTGCCTCGAAGTTCCAGAGAAGACCGAAGTGTTCAAGAATACGATCATCGGACCATAGAGATCAACGATGACCTGACCTATCCCGAAGTACCCATCCGTATTTTGGAAGAATCTTTCCGAACCACCAGAACCCGAAGCATCAAGTTTCTCAAGATTCAGTGGAGCAACCACATAGAAGAGGAAGCTACCTAGGAGCGCGAAGATCACATCAGGACGGAATTTCCCGATCTCTTCAAATCCTAGGTAATCTTTTCGTCCTTTTTCAAATCTCGAGACGAGATTTTGTTCAAGGGGGGAAGGTTTGTAACATCCCAAATATACTAAACTTGGATCATTAAACTCTAATCATCAAAATTAGGGTTAACAAAAACTTTGCTAAATAAAAATATGAAAGCATGCATGTGTGTATGCATCCCATTTTGAATTCTTTTGAATTGCCTTGTTTATGTGTTTCTTTGCTTGTAAAAGGATTCTTAGGTGAAATAAACATCATCTAAACCGTTCCCAAACTTTTCCCACAGACAAATAAATCAAAAACAAACAAAATGAGTGAATGGTCATTTTGACCAATTTAACTCCCATGCCTACTTTGGCTGTCCCAAACTTTCAGAACATAACAGAAACTTGTTGGGATCTTTACACCCCTTGATTGTACTCATAACAAAGTATCAAGGCCCACCTTGTGCTCATCCAGAAAATTTCAAATGCATAGCAATTCAAAATTGAATCTTTATGATATGGGAAGATCCCACTTTTTCAGAAACCACTCAAACAAGCTCAACTTTCAAAACCCAAGCATCTGCAGACTCACCAGCACCAACCTAGCACATCCACCAAAAATCTTTTCAAAATTCAAAACTTGAATTCTTGCGGCCATTTCATTAAACACATTGCTAATTCAAATCAAATAAAGTCTAAACACTATTGTGAGCAGTGATGGAACCTAACTTGTTCCCTCTCTAGCTCACAGCAACCTCAGTAGATCATCTAGCTAACTAAACCAAGCACTAGCCCCACTGTAAGCTTGGCAATGCCATCAATGGTGAACTGCCGAAGCTCACCATGTCACCCCAGTGTGGACAGCAATCTAGGAGAAGAAACAAGCCTAGCCAACATGTTTGGGAGCAAGCCCACACCGCCACTCCCTGTCCAGCGCTCGAACGTTGCCAACCCCTGGACCACACGCACAGACCGTGCCCAGCTCGCCAGCAACCATGCTGAGCATGCGCCAGAGCGCCGCCCTCGACACACGCCCACAGACCGCGCGCCACACTCGCCGCGTGCATACACGATCACCACCGTCCCAGGAGACCGCCAGACATCCCCGTTTGCCGCCCCATGCCTCATAGCCACCGCTCGCCGTCGAAGACGCCGCCTCGGCCGGGCAGAGCATCCCACGTTCCAGACCATTTGCCACCGCCCCTACATGCGCATTAAAGCCATAGAGCATCGCCAGGAGACCACCAAGCGATCGCCACCGCCGGCCATGCCTCTAGCAGCCCGTAGCCAGGTCGCCACATTCGCCTGCCCATCCCGTTCGGTCTCGTCGTCGCGACTATAAATAGAGGCCACCCCCAGCAGAATTGAGCACACGATCTCACTCCCCTATCCTCACTGATCGTTCCACCCTATTCCTGAAGCAAGGCGAGAAGCACTTCGCCGGAATTTCATCAGAGCCTGCCGCTGCTGGAGAAGAAGGGAGCCAGTGATTGGAGCCGCCCAGGAGAAGCTGCCAGTACCAGGAGGTTCGTCGTCGTCGACTTGGTCGTTCGCCCGCCTCGCCGACCCTCGCCTGAGCCCCGGTGAGCCCCCAACTACCCCCACCTGCCGCGTTAGGGTTCAGTCTCGCCGATGTTGCCCGACGTGGACGACGACCCTCAGCCGTTGGATTAGAACTAGATCGAACGCACCATATTGCCCCGTACCGCTTCGCACCCCCTCGTCTCACTGACACGTGGGGACAGCAACTTAACTAGCCCGCGTAAGCGTTGTGCTTAGCAGGCCGGCCCAGTATCGCTTCCCGCGCAGCCCAGTCGTTTGAATTTAATCGTTTCCATTTTATTTCAAACACAATTCTGTACCTAGTTTCAAAAATCAACCCAGCTTGATTCAGTGAACCAAATTGAAAGAAACCAATTTTGTTAGAAAGGTCTAGAAATTCTGAATCCAAGACAGTTGGATTCAAGTCATTTGGATCTGTAGATCACCCTTGGTAAAAATAAAAAGGCAAAAGCTTTTCTGCATTCAAACATTTTTCAAATTAAAACCATAATAGCCTTTGAGTTGATTCCAACTCTCAAAAATCACATTTAACCATACCTTTCAGAATATATAAAAATATATAGGTTTACTTATAGAAATAATGACCAAGTAATAAAAGAATGCCACGTAAGCATTTCTAGTCACTTTATTTAATTAAAAATAAAAGGTTAAACCTTATTAAATTGTGACACCACTTTAAATCACATTCCCATGGACTAAAATATGTGGTGATGACATGTGTCAACATGATCCCATGTTTGTTTTGGAGAATATTAAATCTTAAGTAGTTTTTAAATGAGTAGAAATTACTTTTCCAAAAATAAAAGGAATTAAACCAAGCTTTGATCTTGTAAGGTTAGTGATGATGCTAGATCATATATAGGACCCCCTTTTTTGTGATGATTGCAAGTAGTTAAGTATTGTTTGGTGATTGTGTACCTCATATTTATTCATAGACACTAGTACCAACCAAGGATATGAGGAATAAGGAGGATACTATGAAGAAGAAGCCGAGGAGAACTTCAACCACTGCTCTGCTCAAGGCAAGCTATTAACCTTGCAAGCTAACACTTGCAATTTAGCAAGCTTATAATGATAATGATGCAAGCCTAATGCTACTAGTTGAATGTGCAAGCTAACACTTGCAAGATACTCTACTGATGCAAACAAACCCTTACTTGTTACCATATGCCCTAAGCATATGTGATCATACCCACTTGATACCCCCTCCTAGTTTTATTTGCAAGCTTTCTATTTTATTTCTTTATCAAAGCTCTTACTGAGAGCTTACTTAAGTGAATTGTAGATACTAGAAAGATTACTGAAGGTTGCATAAAGAGCATAAAACTTGGCCTAAGCTAGATAATCCTTATGTCATCCTAAGGCATGAGATTGAACTTAGTTAAAACTCCACTAGTTTACCACCCCTCATTAGTACTTACCCCCACTTGTAGATGCTAGTGCTAAACCTAAAACTTGATCAAATTTAGATGGGAATACTTGGTGGAAAAATGGTTATGAAAACCTTGGAATGATGGATCATTCTATTGAGATGTTTTGACATGAGTTTCCAAACACCAGATGATTTTGGTGATGAAAATGTTGAAGCATGAGCCTTAGCCCTTTATAAAACTGATGGTTGTCTGGATGCGATACCATTCCAATTTTACCGTACAACCACAATACCCGAGAATTGGGTAGGGCTTGACTGGAAACTTATATACTTTAGTATTAGTTCCCTCACGGCCAAGGTCTGAGCTGAGGCTACCTTCTGAAGATTGTCCACCTGTGCAGTACCCAAGATGACAGTTGGTCATGGTTGGGAGGCCAAACTAACAGGAGAGGTGCTTATACTAGGGCATGTAATTGAAAGGTTAGGATTGATTATCCGCATACTGAGTATGGTGAATTCAGGATTTGTTCCTGACGGATGTATCGAATGTTGTGGTGAAAGTGTACAATCTCTGCAGAGTGTCAAACTATTTGAATAGCCTCGTCCGTGGTTATGGACAGTTGGAGTGGCCATAATGTTTCCCCCGTCAGATGTTTTCAAAATGACGTGTGAAATGGATTGAGATTTTGACTTGACCACAACAGAGTTGTGATATGAAATACAAGTTCCCACTTAGGTGTTATAAAACTTCAACTAGAATTCATTGCTTCTTAACTTAGTAGAGGTAAATCTGGCTTTTTGCAAAAAAAACCTAGAGCTTAGTGTCCTATTACAAAAACCCCTTCACTTGTTAGTATTAATTTGCGAGTACTTAAAGAGTACTCATGGCTTTGTCCCTGGCTATTCCCATGGCCGGACTATGAAGAGGAGTACCTAGAGGATGGACCCCAGGAAGGTTACGACAACTAGGATCATCTCCCATCGTCAGCATTGTCTGTGACCCGGAAGATGGAGCTTCGCCTACGCTACCGTTATTATTACTAATTCCGCTGCTTGTGTTGTATTAAGACTGGATCATGATATCCTTATTTGTGTAAGACCTTATGTATGGTTTGTAATGGATGATGTACTGTGGTATCCAATTCTGTTATGTCTCACAAAAATGGTAGTCCTAGGATTGCGATGAAAGGCATAACAGGCATCTGGGATTAAAAATCCGGGTGTTGACAATCTATTATTGTTCACTACTACTCCTTTCATCATGAGGAAGCTCGTGATGGAAAGTTCCCTATTTTACCATCCACTACAAGAAGAGGTACGTCATAAACACCTATGCTGCTCTTGATTCACCGTCTATTATAAGTAAGCTTATCACACCACCACCACATACTCATGCTACACACATTGCTACTACTACTAAATCTGAAACTGCTTTTGATGCTCATGATGTTACTTCTACTGTGCTTTATGCGAGTGGTTCATTAGGTCCTTCCTATATGCTACTATGGCTCATCTAGGAAATACCAAAACTCCTAGTGAAGACACTGTTACACCTGTTAGCTCACCTGAGTCTAGAGAGAGTTATGATATTAATGATGGTTACATTGAGTTCATTGATGAATTTTTTGAAGAGTGCCGAAACACACATGGTACTAGTGCTATTAAGAGTCTACTTCTAGACTAACTATTATGCCTAAACTGTCCTTTGATCCTAAGTTTGCCACCTCTCCCATAGATATTAAAGATGGGACTATGATTTCTCTCTTGATTTGTCCTATTTAGATATTGTTGAGAAAGAAACTTTTTGTGGGACTGAAAATGAGAGTGATGTGGCTCATATGAATGAGCTTTCTACTATGAGTGCTTTATTCTCTAATGATTTTAAGATGCGCAAGTACTTTGTTACTAAGATCTTCTCTTTTTCACTAAAAGGAGAAGCTAGGGCTTGGTTTAATAGATTACCTCCTGGTTCCATTGATAGCCCTGATTGCTTGATTGCTTCTTTCGTCCAAAAATATTTTCCTCCTAGTGCTAGACATGCTGCTTTGCAGAGACTTTTTGATTTTAAATAGGGAGAAGAAGATAAATTGCCTGAGTCATGGACAAGGTTTTGTGCCTTGATTCATGCACATCCTGGATGTCCATTACGTAAGAATGAGCTTCTTGATATTTATTATAATGGACTAACTGATGATTCTAGGACATACCTAGATAGTTTTGTTGATTGTGTTTTCAGGAAAAGAACTCCTATAGATGCTGAAGAATTAATGGATAAGATAAGAAAGAATTATGATGACTGGATTTCAACTGAGCTAAATACACCTGAGCCTATTACTCCTGAACCAATTGTGCCTGAACCAGTTCCAACACCAACACCAAAAAAGAGGGGAGTTATTGCATTAAATGATGAAATGATGAAGGAAGCTAAGAAATGTATAAATGAGAATGGTATTAGAGCTAAAGATGTGAAGAATCTACCTCCTATAGAAGAATTATGTAAGCCAATTCCCAACTCATCTAGTATTGAGGTACACTCTCTCCACTTCAATGAAGGTGATATTCCCTATGGTAAGCCTCCTAATCAATGTTTAGAGGAACTTGACACGTTTATTGTTAAACAAGGTAATTTTAATAAACAAGTTCAGAATCATTTATTTGGAAACTCTAGAGCTAACCATGAGTTGAAAGATATTGTGGAAACAACTTATAATGATATTAAAATGCTTTGTAAACACTTTCAAATGGTTCAAACCCAACTTGATCAACTTGCTAAGGTATAAAAGGATATGCTAGTTGATGCCTCAGGAAATAAACATGCTTATGGAATTAGAACTAGGAGTGGTATAGCTACTCAAGATCCTTTATATCCTGAAGGACACCCTAAAAGGATTGAGCAGGATTCTCAACAAGGTGAGAATGGTGATAGTCCTCATAAGAGAAAGAAAAAGAAACATAAAGTAGTTGAGGAACCACTTGAACCTGCTGTAGATCCTAATAGTATATCTCTCTATGATGTTGAAACTGAGAGTGGTAATGATAAAAAATGATGCTCCTGATATGGAGGAAGGTGAGGAAGAACCTTAAAAGCACACTAAGAACACTAGGTACACTAAGGAAGATTTTATTGCTAATAAACATGGTAAAGAGAGAGAACCTATGCCTTTCCACGTAAGAAGCATAAGTCAAAGGAGGAAGAACACTACAACAAGTTTTGTGAGTGGATGAAACCTTTATTTTTGCAAATTCTTTTGACTGATGCTATTAAATTGCCTCCTTATTCAAAGTATATGAAGGATATTGTATCTAATAAAAGGAAGATTCCTAATGAGGAGATTTCTACTGTGCTTGCTAATTACTCCTTCAATGGTAAGGTTTCAAAGAAACTTGGTGACCCAGGTATACCAACTATTCCTTGCTCTATTAAGAATAATTATGTTAGAATTGCTTTGTGTGATTTGGGAGCAGGAGTTAGTGTTATGCCTTTTTCGCTCTACAAGAGACTCCAGCTAGAAAAGTTGATACCAACTGATATATCTTTGCAAATGGCTGATAAGTCAACTACTATTCATGTTGGTATATGTGAGGATGTTCCTGTTCAAGTTGCTCATAATTGCTTGGTTTTAACTGATTTTTTTGTGCTTGAAATGCCTGAAGATGATAATATGTCTATTATTCTTGGGAGACCTTTTCTTAATATTGCAGGTACTGTCATTAATTATAATCAAGGAAAAGTAACATTCAATATTGATGACAAAGAGCATACTGTTTATTTCCCCCGGAAGGTTGCTAGAAGCTATTGCCTGAATTCCATTGAAAATATTGAGAGCATAAAGGTTGGAAAAATATATTGTCCCATTCCATCAGAAAATTTTGGAACTATTACGATTGGGACCATTGCTATCAAGTATGAGGTAACATAATCACCTTGTGGATTGCAAAGTTTTGTTTCATATAAGATTGTTTTGGTAAAAAGAATTGATCAACCTTGTTAAAAAAATGATTTTAATGAACAAAATAATGTTTTCACTGTGGTTATACTTGCTCACTTTTACTTTTCTCCTTTCCAAACTTTGCTCTTCGTTGTGCCTAACTTAAAGGCGTTAAAGAAAAGTACTTGTTGGGAGATAAACCAAGAGTTTTCTTGAGTCTTAGAAGTTATTACTTCAGTAATGACCTCTTCTTATCCTTTTTTTTTGCTTTTTGTGCCAAGAATGACCTCTAATGAGAGGGAAGTAAGATTTGGGGAGTTGCTGTCCCGAAGCAGATTTCTGTCCTCCACCATAAAAATTCGTGAGGAGTCTCTGTAAGTTAGATTGAGCTGAAAATTTACGAATAAATCCGCCAGTATGTTAGCTAACTTTCTTAGTTCAACACTTTTTGATTTGAGCAACGAATAAATCAGTTTCTACCTGCTGGTCTGTTTTGACAGATTTCTGCCATTATTTGTATTTGCTTCTTATTGATTCCTTTTTGGGTTCTTTTTGGGAAATTGAGATTTTTGAAGGAGTTGCTACAGTAGCTTGTGTTTTTAGTGAATGTTTTGCTGTTCTAAAGTTAAATCCAAAGGTCTATTATCTTTTGAATGCACTAATGTTGCTAATGAAGATTGTGTGAAGTTTTGTATAAAGGAAAATTTTCAGGTGTAAGAAAAGAATGATGTAATGAGTTGAAGAATGCACAAAAGCTCAAGCTTGGGGGGAGCCACCCCGTTTCACCCCATGAAATATTCACGAGGTACAAGCGTCAAAGCTTGGGGGTGCCCAAGGCATCCCCTTCTTCATCAATAAAAATCTCAGGTCTTTCTAAACACTTCGTTTTTATTGTTTCATGCATAGTTGTTTTGTTCTTAGAGC
The DNA here is from genome assembly GCA_916181665.1 of Avena sativa. NCBI lineage: Eukaryota > Viridiplantae > Streptophyta > Magnoliopsida > Poales > Poaceae > Avena > Avena sativa. The sequence goes on from OV702295.1 coordinate 172,479,924, forward strand.
GTCTTAGTTTTAGTTTTTGGTTTTCTTTTGCTTTGTTTTGTTTTTTTGCTTTGCTTGTTTTTGCATTGTTGTCTTGTTTGAAAAATCGAAAACACCAAAAATATTTTTTGTTCTTCTTTGGTTTTGTGAGTTCTTTGCAGGGTTCAGCCATCCTCAGTGGATTTTGGTTTCGTGTTATTCTTCAAGTCACCCAAGTGAAGGGCAATAATGAATATTAAGACAACTCGAGCTGTGATAAGAGGCTGATAACAAACTCTATTTTTTTTCATTTTTTGTACATATACTCATCATTGTGAGCATGCTTAGTATGTTCATTGTAAGGTGTATATTACTAATGGATGCCTAGTAGTTCTTGCTTGTCTATGATTAGCTCCAGATTGCTAATAGTTTGTAGCATGTCATATGAATGTTTGCTTGTATTGTTTTTTTCATATTTTAGTATGATATTGTGGTATCCTCCTCTGACTGTTCATATGAATCGACTTGGCACATGCTCACGCATGCATATGACTAATCAATAGTCAGTAAGCCTCGATGATTTATTTTGCCTCAGAGTTCTTGTATCACTTTCATGCCATAGTTAGTCCTGTTTTGTTGCAAGTATAATTAGGACAATTATGGCTCTCTCGTTTGTCGCTCCCTCTCTTTTGCTAGACTTCACTTGCACTGAGTATGAGCTCTACCTGTGCTTCCAACTCCCCAAAACCAATATTGCCAACTGTGTCCACCATACCTACCTATTAGCACCATTTGCTATTTCAGTGCATATTCAATACGCCATGTTTTCTTCCAAATAAAATGTTTGTCTGTTTTGAGAAAGTTAGTTAGTAAAGCTCTCAAGAACTTGATGGCGCACTTTATTCCTTGCACATAATAATCCTGAACCATTGTGACTAGTCCATGATGGTTATATGCTTCCAAATTATATGCTAAGAGTCAGCAGAACCGTGCTATCACGAGAAACGCTTTTAACACTTTTTGGATATCTCATCCAGTTGATACATTGCTCTTTTGTTTACAGATGTCGATGATGTGAAATAAAAGGGGAGCTTGTGAGTTCATGGAGCTTATACATTGTGTTAGTGAAACACGTGGGCTGCTAGCCTAAGCCATGCCTAATCATGGTGGAAACTTGTAGCATCATCATAATGAGCATCTATGAAGCATCCTCAATAAAAAGCTATGCATATGGTAAATAAAAAGATTGCTGAGATGCTCATTGTCTACTTGCCTTGTCATTTTGGTTATGGGAAAGATCCTGCACCATGTGCAAGGGGTACCCCGTTGGCGGTTCTCTATGATATGCATGTATTTACAATGACAAAAACTTACAGGTAACCAAAGTTGAGTAGCATGTAGAGCGGCCCTCGTACTCAAGGGACTTGGGATTTCCAGTCTATGGTCTGTCAAGCATATAATTCAGAGTGGACCTTACTTTCACCTTAACCACATGAAGATGCCTATGGTAGGGGCAATGAGAGATAAAAGCTAATGAGTACCTTCCTTTCAGCATCAGGAAGCCTTTCAAACATTTCAAAACTGTTTTCACTCCTTTGTTGAGTCACCACTTATTCTATGAGCACCTTCTTGAGAGCATAGTTGTCATTCTTGCGTTTGTTCCAAAATTTGGTTAATTATGTATTGACTTTGATGCTTGTATCTCTGATATCTTTACCTCTAGTCTTCACTTTAACTTCAGAGGTGCCTTGGCATTTATATTGTCCTCTACAAACAAAGGCAAGCGAGATACCACTCTATCATACCTTACTATGAGCACTGCAATGTTGCTTATGTTTATGTTTCATGCTACTTATTATTATTGAGTTGGTTTCTCTTCATAGCTTGCAATGACTATTGAGTAGACTTAGTTGCATACTTCTTATTATGAATGGTTTAAGCATCTACTCCTGTGTTGAGAATATATACATCATATGAAGCAAATGTGTTCGTGAAAGTTCTTTTATCGCACTCAGTTTTCAACTGAATTGCTTGAGGACAAGCAATAAGCTAAGCTTGGGGGAGTTGATACGTCCAAAACGTATCTACTTTCCCGAACACTTTTGCTATTGTTTTTCCTCTAAACTTGTGTGATTTGGATACAACTAACACGGAATGACGCTGTTTTTAGCAGAATTACCTTGGTGTCCAGTTTTTGTGCAGAAAATGAACAATCAAGAAAATCCCAAAAAATATGCCAAAAAATATATTTCACCAGAAGACCCACGGAGCCAGACGACGAGATGGAAAAGGGGTCTAGGGGGCCCACACCCCTGCCAGGCGCGGGTGGGCCCTGCCCGCGCCTAGGGGGTGCAGCCACCCCAGGCACCCCCTCGGCCTCCCTCTGTGCCTATAATTTACCTTTCGACCTAAAAACCAAGGTGGTTCGATAGTTTTCCAGAAAGAGTTCCGCTCCACTGCCGCCACTAGAAACCAAAGATTCTGATCTAGAAACTCCGTTTTGGCACCCTGTCGGGACTGGGAATTTGGAGAGGATCATCGCCATCATCATCACCAACGCATCTCCATCAACCATCGATATTTTCCTCATCCATGAGTGAGTAATCCCTTGCTGTCGGCTTGGGGATGGTAGGGATTGGATGAGTTCTATCATGTAATGGAATAAGATCTGTTAGGGCATAGTGCCTAGCATCTCTATTAGTGCTATTTGACTTTGTTGCAACTTGTTGTGCTTAATGCTTGTCACTAGGGCCCGAGTGCCATGATCTCATATCTGAACTTATTATTAAATCATCATGATAGTATTGTTTGTGATCTTATCTGCAATTTGTGTACACATATCATTGTCTGGATCCAAAGGCCCCAAAGTGACAATAATTGGGATAACCGGAGGGGGTGGCTGTGGTGTGGGGATCACATGTGTTCACGGAGTGTTAATGCTTTGCTCCAGTGCTCTATTAAAAGGAGCACCTTAATTTCCAGCAGTTCCCTAGAGGCCCCGCTGCCACGGGCTGGCTGGACAGAAGATGTTGTGCAAGTTCTCATTGTGAGCAGGTATGACTATATTTGGAGCACATGCCTAGGATTGTTTAGTACTTGGATGCTTGTTATTATTTATCTGCAATGCCCTAGATCTTGAAGTTACATGTTTAGACTCGTCTATGCAACGCTCGTCCATCCATCCCTATGCCTACAACACTCGAATCCCACTGTCACCGGTACTGCTACTAATGCTCATGTTTTACTATTACTATTGCTTTGCTGTTGCTACTATAAACTGTTGCTACTGATAAACTTATGTGAGCAAGAACTATTTCCAGGTGCAGCTGAACTGACAACTCAGTTGTTAAGGCTTGCAAGTATTCTTTGGCCACCCTTGTGTCGAATCAATAAATTGGGTAATACTACCCGCGAAGACTGTTGCGATCCCCTACACTTGTGGGTCAGCAAGACTTTTCAGCTGATTTGGATGGAGTCAATGCACTCAAGCTAAGTGATAACTTGAGTCCTGATACTTCAAATACTGAGTACATTCCATCTGGAATGCCATTTGTTCCACAAAATATGCGACAGATGTCACGTTAATATGGTTGGACTGTAGGCATGTATAACAAGCGTAACAGATACTAAGGGCATGGACTACTTAGTAGTAGCAGCTGGTATTGCGTATTGTAGTATGAGGAATGATGTACCTAAATAAAGGAGGTAGTATACATATATGATATCGTACCTATATGGTGCAGGCTTGTAATGACTTTGTACTCACTAAGTTGTTTGTAATGTATAATATGTGTAAATGCATATTTGGATCTTATTTGGATTTTGTTTTCCATTGTGTGAGTGACTAGTTTTGTGCATGAAGTTGAGCTCAGAACACTTGTGCATGATGTAATTATGAGTATTCGCTTTATGTTGCAGGACTAGGGGGTCTTGGAATCTGGTGTAGAAACTGAAACCGAATAGAAGCGCATGGAGCACAAGGCTAAGGAGAAAGCAGATGCAGATGCTAGAAATCTAGGAGCATTACCACCACCACCAATGAGGCCGTTAATGGAGCAGAACTTTATGCAATACATGCAAATGATGGAAGAATCCCAGAACAAGTTTATGGAAGAGTTGCTGGGACAAGCAGGAAACAATAGAGCACCTGAAGGTGGAGGAGTAAGTCTCAGACTTCTAGAATGCAAGGTCGTTACATTTTGCATCAGCTCCAGAACCAATGGATGCATAGGATTGGCTAGCAGATACTAAGAGAAAGTTAAAGACCGTCGATTGCAATGATGAAGATAAGTTGATGTATGCAACCCATCTCTTAACTGGACCTGCAGCATCGTGGTGGGAGAACCAGTTAGCAATGCAACCTGCAAGAAGGAAGTATACCTGGGAGGAGTTTAAACAGAGATTCCGTGAGTATCATGTTCCTAAGAGTGTAATGGAGTTGAAGCGTGGGGAGTTTGAGGAGCTTCAGCAAGGATATATCAGTGTCATGAAGTACATCCGGGAGTTGAGTCAACTATCTCGTTACGCTGAGGATGAAGTGAGTACTAAGGAAAAGAGAAAGAAGCGTTTTCTGCAAGGATTAAATTCATTTGTGAAGATGCAGTTGAGGTTGTCCAACGAGAAACCTTTTCAACAGTTGCTCGATGCAGCCATTACCTTTGAAGATGACTATAAGAATGTCCAAGAGGACCGAAGGAAAAGAGCCAAGAAGGAAAGAAAGAGGATTCAGCCAAGTAAACCTAAAACTAATCTAGAGTTCAAACCTAGAAACAAAACTTACAACAAGAACAAGGACAATAGTGGAAGTCAGTCCAATTCTCGGAGGAATATCATTTGCAAAAATTGTGGAATTCCAGGGCATTTCAAAAGAGAATGCAAGAAGCCAGTAGTTATCTGTTATGGCTGTGGGAAAAAAGGCCATATCAAGAAAGATTGTCCGAGTAAACCACCGAGTGGCTGGCCTACTAAGGCTGGAGGACAAGCTAGTGGAGGCAATGGACAACCCAACACAGGAGGAAACTTTGTCAAGAACAATAATGGAAAAAGGAGGATGCCTATCGAGAAGCTGAATTGTGCAACTTTGGAGGAGGTGGATAAATCCGAGCATGCAGTGATAGGTACACTCAATATCCTTAACAATCCCGAAAAACTTTTATTTGATACCGGTGCAACTACTTCATTCATATTTGATGAATTCTATGGTTAGTCTGGGATTAGAAGGGAAATGTTAGAAAACCCTATGACCTTAGTGACGGCATGGTGAAATGTAGTGGTACGGCAAATTAAACAAGATCAAGTTATCTCGATCTGTGGTTGTACATACTTTGTGGACCTTTATGTGATTCCTTTGGAGGGAATTGTAGTAGTGCTGGGTATGAACTGGATGACCGAACATGGAGCTCAGATAAATTGTGAAGACAAAACTGTTTCAATCAAGACTCCAAGTGGAGCAAGGATAGTATACCAGGCTGATAAACATAGTCATATTATGGTAGATTTTCAATTGAACTCAATGAAGGAGGTCAAGTTGAAGGATATTCCTGTAGTAAATGAGTTCCAGGATGTTTTTCCAGCAGAGTTACCAGGAATGCCACCGGATCGGGAAATAGAATTCACTATTGATCTAATCCCTGGTACAACACCAATAGCTCAAGCACCATGTAAGATGGGTCTGAATGAGTTAAAAGAGCTTAAATAGAAAATTGATGAGTTATCTAGGAAAGGTTTTATTCAGGAAATTGTATCTCCATGGGGAACTCCATTAATTTTTATGGATCAAAGATATGGAGGACAAAGAATTTGTGGGGATTATAGAAATCTCAATAATGTTACTACCAAGAACAAGTATCCATTACCAAGAATTCAAGATCTATTTGATCAAGTCAAGCGAGCTGGAGTGTTCTCCAAGATTGATTTAAGATCTGGATACCATCAGATCATGATTAAACTTGAAGATGTTCCAAAAACAACATTCGTGTCAAGGTATGGACATCATGAGTATCTCGTCGTACCTTTTGGATTGACCAATGCACCAGCAATATTCATGAATTTGATGAACATAATTTTCATGCCTTATCTGGACAAGTTTGTCATAGTGTCCATCAATGATATTTTGATATATTCGAAGGATAAGGAAGAGCATGCAGATCATTTTAGAATAGCATTGCAAATCCTAAGAAAACATAAGCTTTATGCTAAGTTCACAAGTGTGAATTATGGTTGGATGTGGTAGAATTCCTTGGTCATGTGATCAGTAAGGATAGAATTGCTGTAAATCCATCAAAAGTTCAATCAGTGTTAGAGTGGAATGCACCAACCAATGTGAAAAAAATCCGAGGTTTCTTGGGTATGGCCGGTTATTATCGGAGGTTCATTGAAGGTTTTTTCCAAGATAGCTGGACCAATGACCAAATTTCTAAGAAAGAATACACCATTTATATGGGATGAGAAGTGTGAAGCAAGTTTCCAGGAGTTGAAAACCAGATTAACTATCGCACCAATCTTGGCAGTTCCTGAAACAAGAAAGGATTACACGGTATATTGTGATGCATCCAAAGAAGGATTGGGATGTAATGTTAATGCAAGATTGTAGGGTAATTTCTTATGGAGCAAGACAACTGAAACCACATGAAGTCAATTATCCAACTCATGATTTGGAGTTAGCAGTAGTAGTCTTTGCTCTGAAAGGATGGATGCATTTTCTATATGGAGCAAGGTGTGAGTTATACACTGACCACAAAAGTCTCAAATATTTCTTTACTCAAACGGAATTGAATATGAGACAGTAGCGTTGGTTAGAGATAATTAAATATTATGATCTGATGATCAATTATACCCCTAGAAAAGCCAATGTTGTGGCAGATGCTTTAAGTCGGAAGAGCACAGATACTCAGCCTATCAATCAGAACTGGCAAAAGAGTTGCAGATGGATTTGGAAAGGTTGGAAATTTAGTTCATCAGAACAGAGATTCTTGGAGGTTTAACTACCATGAAAGTAGTTGAAGAAAGAAGTAGTGATCTTCGGAATGAGATTTTTAGACATCAAAATGAAGGTCCTTTTATTGTTGAAGAAATTACAAGAATCTCTCAAGGTCAAACATCAGTTTTCTCTTAAGAGATTATGGATCTTTATGATTCCAATATCGTCTTTGTGTTCTAGATGTGCCAGAAATTCGTGAGGTGATACTCCAAGTAGCACATGAGACACCATATTCTATACATCCCGGAAGTACAAAGATGTATATGGATCTGAAGGAATTATTCTGGTGGAATAATATGAAGAGAGACATTGCAAAATATGTGTCAGAATGCCATACTTGCCAACGGGTAAAAGCTGAGCATCAAAGTCCAGTAGGACCATTACAACCTTTGGAAATTCCGGAGTGGAAATGGGAAGAAATTGGTACGGATTTCATCACAGGATTACCCATGACACCGAAACGGAAGGATATGATGTGGGTGATTGTGGACAGAATCAAAAAAGGTGCACATTTTATCCCGGTAAATCAAAAGGATAATGCCGAGAAGTTATTAGAAGTATATGTTAAGGAAATAGTAAATAAGCATAGAGTGCCCAAGAAGATAGTATCAGATAGAGGATCTGTTACTTCAGCATTTTGGAAACAATTACATGAAGCACTTGGTTCAAAGTTAGATTTCAGCACAACCTATCATCCAGAAACTGGAGGTCAGATAGAAAGAACCAATCAAATATTGGAAGACATGCTTAGAGCTTAAGCATTAGATTTTGGAGGTTCGTGGGGAGATCATCTACCATTGGCAGAATTTTCCTACAACAACAGTTATTAGAGTAGTCTGAAGGCAGCCCCATACCAAGTACTTTATGGGAGGAAATGTAGATCACCAATCTGTTGGTATGAACCTAGCAGTAGCAAGGAATTTGCACCAGACTATATCAAGGAAAAGCAAGATATCATTGATATCATCAGACATTGGTTGAAGATAGCTCAAAGTAGACAAAAGAGTTATGCGGATCAAAGTCGAAGAAAATGGCATCCTGAAGTGGGAGATATGGTATATCTCAAAGTAATACCAATGAAAGGAGTTAAGAGATTTGGAGTTAAGGGAAAATTGAGTCCAAGATATATAGGACCATTCAAAGTACTGAGTCAGAACAGGACAAGAGCTTATGCCTTAGAGTAACCACAAATAATGGCTCAAGTTCACATTGTTTTCCATGTGTCACAACTCCGGAAATGTCTTAAGGTTCACGATGATGCAATCACATATCAAGAAGTGGAATTACAAGCATATTTGCTGTATGTTGAGAAACCCTGTAAAATTCTGGAAGAAAACTGGAAAAGGCTCCGAAATAGAGCAATTAAGTACTGCAAGGTACAGTGGGAACATCACCCTGAGCGGGAAGCCACATGGGAGAAAGAGGATGACCTAAAAGAAACCTATCCAGAACTATTCTGTTACACTTTGGCAAACTTCAGGACGAAGTTTAATTTAAGGGGGGAAGTCTATAACATCCCAGCATTTAAGAACCAACAAAGGGTAGAAATAGAATTTTGTGCATATGCATGCATTCATCTATAAAATGTGGGTAAATTTTTCGCCAAACAAAAAACCTAAAGTGATCAGAGTTTCTTTCACTCTCTAGGTGTAGGGATAGCTCTTGAGAGTGATCGTTATAATTTGTGACATGACCTTTATGAATTAGTGTGTTTTGGGGGAAAGAATTTGAAGTCAAATTTGAAATTTGAAACAATATTTAAAAGTTAGGATTTTGTATTTTAAAATGTTTTCCAAAATAATTTATTAATATTATTTGTTATGATAAAGATATAATAAATAATAATAAGAATTTAAGATTAAGAAATTCTAATAAGAAATGAATGCTTAATTCTTATCTTTATCCCATAAACATTTTACAAAGAGGAACTCATTCAACAAATGAAATATTTCATTACAGTAAAGAAATTACAAGAAAAGAAATTCTAATATGAATAAACTATTACAATATTCTTAGAAAAATAATAAAATAAAGATTACAATGAGAATCGATCTATTTATTTAATCCTATACTATATCTTGAGTAACCCAGATCTTTTACCTGCAAAATACAAAAATAAACAAAATAAAAATAAAAGGTTAATTTGTTAGAATTACTCTCAGTTGAGAGAAGTGAAGTGCACTGCTGAAGATTAAATCATTGAGTAATTGTAAAACGGGCAAGTTTCACCAATATGTAAGTACCTGTTCTTTTATATCAAATGAGCCACAAGCCAATATATCAACAACAAGTAAAAGGGGAAAGTTTCACTAGGTGAGTGAAATGTAAAAGGATAAAAGGTGAAAACACATCACTGATTTGATCCACACAATGCACCCAACAGCCAGGCATCATAGTCATCTAACTACATGGTGTGTGCTGTCAACACAACAACAACAGCCCACACAAGCAAAAGGAGAAGTGCACAGCCGCAGCACAACTCCCAATAGCTACTCTCATTCTCAAGCAATAAACTGGGATCAAATCAAGCCTGCAAAGTCCAAGCAAACCACCATCCAAACCATACACCAGAACATTCAAACATTCACTAGATGGTGACATAAGGAGGGGGTGGAGCAGGTGGATAGCAAGATCAAGGACAAGATCCCAGGAACCAGAAGTAGGAGGAGCAGCACCAGGAGGTGATGGACAAGATCAAGCCAGCATATCAAACCAACCAGAACAACACCAACAACCCAATTGTTGTGGTGAGTAATATAAAACCTTCACATGATCTCACCATCTTATCTAGATAAGATTTCATGTGTTGTTTTATATTTAAATCTCTCAGAAATCACCCAAGTGGGGTAATCCATCATAGAAGATTTTTGAATACAAAAGCCATGATTAAACTCTTCAAACCAAACCAGGATTTCAGACCAACATCATTGATCCTGGATATAAAGTTATATTCCATGTTCCAATATAAACATAGCCAAGGTTATGAATTTTGGGCACATCTTGTAAAAGAGTAGAACCCTAGAATCCATAGATATTATGGACCCATATAAAACAATGAGCACGCCAACCATTTTATCACAAGGATTCAAGATTCAGTAACTGGTATCAATATCAGAACATATATATGAAGGGCAGCAAGATAGGAAACTAGTTACTATGCCTCCGACCAACATCATAGGGAAAGATGTTTAAAAAGAAGCTTTCAACTTATCTTTGGCATTAATCCAATCTTAAGCACTAACAGAATAAAGCCAAGTATTAGAACCAAAACTTGTGTGCCATTCTAAGATGGTGTCACAAGAACAAGTTCTAAACCAAGCAGATTAATTACCTAGCTTTCATAAATAAACTTGCAAGTCACTAATTATCATTTTCCTAGAATCAACCACCAGGAATCATTACCAAGTCTATATATATACATAACCAAAGCATTACTGTAATAACATGATTAACCCCAATCTACTCATGACCACACGAGCCAACATTTATAGATGTAGTGAATAAATCACTGACAGAACTACTATCAAGATCATGACAGTAGTGAAATTCCAAATCACCAGAACCATAAGTAATAGTCCCACAGTAGCACTATCATCTAAACAATATCCAATAACCAATTGGAATTAGTCCAATAAATCCACAAGCTTCATCAAAACCAACTATAGACGGTAATCAACATGATATACTTAATCACCATACGCAATAGCCACCAATACTAGTGCCAATCCATCGATTGTAGCCAAAATAGAGGGGTGAACCCTAATCAATCATGAACCCTAATTAGGAATGGCCACTAGAAGCAGATATATGAGATCAAGAGAGGCAGAGGGCAGAAGGCACAAGGGGAGATCAATACTAAACTCACCAGTGGTCCTCGCTATCGATTAGAAGAGGAAGTAGAGGGGCCGACGAGTGCACGACGGCACGGGGAGCACCCGAAGGGCGCTGCAACCCGCGCCAAGACGAGGCGGTGGCCACATCAACGCACGAGGACGAATAGCACCACTAAATCACCACGAGCACCTCACAACACCATGGGAGCAGCGGCGAAGGCATCACCGGCAGCACCCAAACCCTAGGGTTTGGGACGGAGCCAGCCTAGCCGAAGGAGAGCTCCAAAGCCAAATCGAATTGGACCAGAAGAAGGTGCAGGGTCAGCAACCTCGCCATACACCACGGTGGTGGCTAGGGAGACCCAGGGCAGCGTGAATGACACGGCGGCTGTGTCGTCAACACCACAGGGTCGAGGAAGGAGAGGAACGACCGAGAGAGAGTGGAGCGTACTGGGCCGATAGGGTCCAGTACCACTTGAGGAGTTGTTTTGACTAGGCCAATTGGGCCAAGTTGGGCCCAAATAGCCAATTGGATTGGCCCAAACATTAAAAGAAAAGTAATTTTATGATTTAGCAAAAGACCAAAATACCCCTAAGATTTAATAAATTCTAGTAAATAAAAGAAACGTCCTAAAATACAATTGATATATTTTTAGGTTTATAATAATACAGTCTATCTAATTAAAATAAGAAAACTATTTTGTAATAGAATAACTTTAGGTTAAAAAAATTATAATATCTATTACCTATGGAATTTTATAAAAATCAATAAAATACCTAAAATTAAATATTATCATCCGTAATTATTATAGTATTTTAGAAAAATACTAAATGGATAATTAAGATATCAAAATAAAATCTTCTAAAGTAAAATGCTTATTCTTAAAAAGAATATTAAGAAAATAATTATAGGAGTTAAAATTAAATAAAAATTGTTTTTAACTCTATTTATAAAATCTTACATTATAAAAATAGTGAATGTAATATTTACAAAATATTAAAGGTTATTCCTTAAAAGAATTCCTTTATTACATAAAGAAATTCCAGAAACTGAAATATTGGGTAAAACACACAAAGAAGATAAATAATAAATGATGCATTACATTACTATGCATATTCATTTTGCTTCTTTAAATATTGTCCTTACCGGGAAATAATGGTGTTTTGTAGACATAGAAGCTCAAGGTCCAGTGCAAGCATCCGACTTCACTACCTTGCAATCACAAGGCAAGTTCATCGCTTGCTCATGTACTTTGAAGAATCTTTATCAAAGTATTTACAAATTGTGTGTTACCATCTATGTTACGAAGAAAGAAAATATTATTTTATCAAAACAAATAAATTGTTGATATCATCCTAAGTGATGATATGGATAAGGTGAGCAGTGGAACTTGGTTTCCATTCGCAAAGAGACTAAACACCTAGGACGTAAGAACCCATGACATCGTTGATTCTAGCACCGTATATCACGCGTTAACCATGAGATTTGGAATGGGATGAATAAGTCAGCTGTATCTTCTTCCTCTCTCATGTAGCCGAATATGCAGGTCATGGTTGTTATCCACGATAGTTCTGGCATCTGACGGCTGTAAAAACCATTGTCGTAATTCAATAGGTGGGCATGGTGTACACGAAGGAGACATGCGGGGTCATGAAGGGGGCAATGATTGGCTTGGATCACCTACTGGGCCCCACATCATGGAATTGTGGACGGGAAAGTACGCCCGGTTGTGCAACAAGGAGTTGATCTCTAATGGGTAAAGTAATGCACCTATGAAGAGTGTAAGAACTGTAACTTGTTACTCCCTATTCAAGGAAGGAGCTATGAACACGGCAGGAGAGGAACTCTATGAAAGTTCTAGTCAACCTATGAAGGCTGATGGGCATAGTTTTTGATAATAAAATCAATCTTTGAAGAAAGATTTACTAAAATTGCATAGTACCAAGGACTAATAGTCCGAGGTGGTAGATAGATCATCAAACTTCCCACCTTGCATATAATGAAATTGCTAGGTAATGCTATTACTCACCTTTTACTTTGATCCCCTGCTTAGACTCTGAAGATCCAGAAGATATCCCGTTGTATGCAACTGAAGGTCAATAGAATGTCTACTACGAGGAGCTAGATCTATCTGGAGGAGTGGAAGGAGTTGACTATGAGATCATATATGGAGTGGATGGCAACGAGTCAGATTAGTTGCCTTAGTTATTAGTAGTCGATTGAGCTGAGCATCATGAGCCTTATATAATAAGTTGTTGAGCTCAATTCGAGGTTTAAGTTGAAACTTTAAATATTCTGCTGAAATAGTTTTAAGTTGGTTTGTAATTTGAATCTTTTGAAGTATCGAATTTCTGGTATTGTAATAATAATAATGTGTGTATGTTTGTAATATGGATCTGCAATGTTTCTGTTGTACCATTCTAAGGGGTGTGATATTTATAGAATGGTGTCCTGTGGATTTCATGTCAACGACTATATTGCACTACACATGCAGTGGTATGCTGGGTCACTGCACCTTCTCTCCGGCTTGGGGAGAAGGGACCACCTCGCTGGCTGGTGCCGACCACCAGACCGGCCCTCTGTCGAAGGAAGATACACTTCGGAGACCAGCTCCTTCAGGTCCGTGCTAGTGAGATCCGACCCTCTCCAAACTCCCTTGTAGGAGTCAGATTCCTCCTCCAACAGCTTGAATGTCACTATTCTTTGGTCGCTGCTGGTGGATTCGACCACCGTAGACAATGGCACCACCACTCCCTCTGGCGGGATTTGGACATTTGACAACAGCTTCTTCAGGCCTTAGACATCACCGCCATGGACGGGATGGAGCTGCTGGCCATTGGAGTAGGATGAGGGTGGAAGGTGGAACAGTCACTAGGGTTTTTGGGAGCGTGGAGCTCGAGGAGTCTCTTTGTGAGAGGAAGAAAAAGACGTAAAATTTGAAATGCGGGCGAGGAAAATTTTATCCTCCATAGTAAATATTTATAGCCCCATCATCAAGACTCATGCGCAAATAATCTAACGGTCGAAGCATCGACCACATGTGAATGAGCGTGCACGGAAATTTTGCCACATCCCCTCGTTGCTGCTTGACGCTTCGGATTTTACGTGTGGGAAAATCGCTATGATTAATCGCTGCCATATGTGAGTTTCGAGGTAGCTTAGGATGTAGCCTACGACATCCCACTAACAGCAGCAACAAAGCAGTCCCATCTGAATATTCTAGCAAGGATGGATTCTATCCAACTACGAGAAGAGCAAGATGGAAGACTCAGTAATTCCCCGACTTACACATTGAAGATGGAGAAGATTGCAAAGTTCTTTAGTGGACTTCAAGATATATGATGACCCACAAGTATAGAGGGTGTATCGTCAAGTTATTTGGAGGACTTCAAGATATATGATTAAACCACTTGCAAGCATCCGCAACTACAAGAAAGCAATTAAGATAAAAACCTAACCATAACCTTAAACTCTAAGATCCTACACTCCCTTGTGCAAATGTTTCCTAATGGGGTTTAGGTTTCTGGCACTTAGGCAACCCCACGATTAGTAGCCATGTATACAATGCATTCCCCTAGGCCCATAAATGGTGAAGTATCATGTAGTAGACATTCACATGACACCACTAGAAGAATAGCACCACAACTTAAATATTAAACAATTGAATAATACCTCAACACAATTCCACTACTAACAACATGACTTCTATCATGTCCTCAAGAACTAAACGAACTACTCACAAGACATCATATGGATCAATATTAGAGATGATATGATGAATGATAACAATCTAAAAATAAACAATAATTCAATGGTTCCACTCACAAGCATCAACTACAATAATATCAACACCAGGAAAGTTTCCCATAAGAACTATGCAAGATTCAACACAATTGTTACAGCGGGATGGAGTGGAGATGATGGTGCTAGTGGAGATGATGGTGTGGATGATGATGACGATGATCCCAATGAAGTCTAGCTTGATGTTGGTGTTGATGGCGACGATCTCTGCGGGAAGGAATTTCCCGGGTAGAAATCTGTCTGCCAGAGAGCTCTTTCTCTCTCGGTGTTTTCCGCCACGAAGAGGAGGAAGAATCTTTCTATGGTCTCTCCCCTCGTTTTATGGTTTCAAGGAGAAGATATAGGTGAGAGGGCTGAGCCAGAGGTGGGCTAGGGTGGCCACACCCCCTGTAGGCGCGGCCCAGGGTGGCCCGCGCCTGGGGGGTGTGGGCCCCCTTGGCCCAACTCCGCCTCCCCTTCCAGTATCCTTCGTCTTCTGGGAAAATATAATTTTCTGTAATTTTTCTGGTATTTTTATGATCTTCGTGAACTTGCATCAAAACACCGCTTTTTCCATCAGAATCCCGACTCCGGTAGTTCATCCTCCAAGAATCATCCAACATGCAAAAACAGATGAAAATACATAAGTATCACCTCTTAATATGGAATATATCAATGAATAGAGGAAAATTATGATGTAGAATGGTGATGCAAATTGGACGTATCAACTCCCCCCAATCTTAGACCTCGCTTGTCCCTAAGCGAAAACCGAGGTCAGTAAACATGTCCACAAGTTTATGGAGTGAAGTGTCGATAAAAACAATACGGACAGGAAGCATCACACTTACCAATACATAACTCATAGTAGAAAGCAACTCACCATTATATAACTTATTTGCAACAAGTATGGGAGTCACAATAAAGATGCATAAAGATAAATCATAATTGGGATTGGCAAACTTTGTTCTTGGTTAGAGAATAGTTCGCAAACAGTTTTTCACAGGAGTCCTATTAGCTCCAACATAAAAAGCTTTTCACAATGATGGCTTTCAAAGTAATACTCATTCAGATAAGAGTGTTGTGCAAACAAGGAAGATAAAGAACTTGATTGAATAAATCATCATATGAATGCTTGAAACACAACAACTCAAATGCTTGCTAGAGATAGAGAGGAAAAGGTTTACTGACTCAACTTAGAAGTAGAAGAAAGGCCCTTCATAGAGGGAAGCAGGGATTTCATGTTCATAAGGAGCTTTCAAAAGATTATGTTACTTACTAGCTTTGAGCTCTCATTGCCCCTATCATAAGCATCTTGAGGTGATTAAGGTTTAACTGAACAAGGATGGAGTATATGGTTGAAGAAATATAAGTTGGCAATCTCATGTCCCTTGAGTACGAGGGCTGCTCCTCATGCTACTCAACTTTAGTTACCGGTAAGTTCTCGTCATAGTAAGTACATGTGTATCATAGAGAACCGTCAACAGGTACCCCTTGCACATGATACATGAGTTATCCCATAATTAAAATGACAAGGCAAGTAGACAATGAGCATCTCAGTAATTTTTTATTAACCATGGGAAAATGGTGATTTTTTCTCTCTTTCCTCTTTTCAATATGTCTCTCTTTTTTTCATATAAGAAGAAAGCTTCATAGATTGCTCATTATGGTGATGCTACAAGTTTCCACCATGATTAGGCATGGCTTAGGCTAGCAGCCCAGGCGTTTCTCTAACACACATACATAACTCCATGTATTGTTTCACACCGATGACATCCATGAACAAAAGATCATGATATCAACGGGCTAGATATTTACATGTGTTGAAAGTGTTCCCCGTGATAGCACGGTTCTGCTAAGCCCAACATATAGATGCAAGCATATACATCTTCGATGACACAATGTTCAAGTTTATTAGGGGCAAGAAAGTAAGGTGTGCCATAAGTTCGTGAGAGATTTACTAACTAGTTTTCACATAACAAAATAATTTTTAATTTGAAATATAGATGAAGCTTGAGAATTTACTTGGAATAGCAATAATGCTAATGGGTAGATATGGCATACACAAATGTCATAGGTTTTGGTTTAAAGGGTTGGATGCATGAGAAGTGTTCCCTCTCAGCACAGGTTTTTGGCTAGCAAGGCTGGGTAGCAAGCAAAAGAGTTGAAGGAAACAAGCAAACATACAAGTAATAACGTCAAACATGTAATCTTCCTTTAAGACACAAAAGATTTTAAATAAATAACACTAAGCTTATGAGCCAATCAAGAAAGAAAATAAATGATACAAAATACCTGTAAGCGCTTTTCTATTTTCCTTTCAAACCTCAAAAAGTGTTGCTACTGACCAGAGCTCGGTTTGCCAAAACCAATTTAGATCTATTTGATGCTCCCAAAGTGATACCAATACTAATCAATAAGATCAATCATATAATAGAGATTGCAAACTAAAATAAGAAGTGCAAAAAGTAAAAGACAAGACTTCTCATTAATTTTCCATAAAGGCACTCACACCAAGGGATACATAGATAACCAACTAAAGGAGAGATGCTTCCACAATGCAAACCAGCCTATAAGATATCTTCTCTATCCAAGATATGAATCTACTAAGAAGGTAAAAAGATGAAAGATAATGATGTGATACCACAACACTCCCCCAAGCTTGGAACAAGCCAAGGGGATGCCAAACCTGATGACAAATTACTCCTTCTGTGGTGGTGGTGTTCCCTTGTTTAGGGTGAGAAAACCTTCCAGCATCTTACGAAGCCTGTTATTATCCTCTTGAAGTATATCCACCTTCATCCTTATAGCATGGTACTTATCACAAAACTCATTAGTGGTTTGAAAGGCTTCTTCTTCCTTAGGAACTGAAGTTTGGAACGAGGTCATCATTCCCTGCATATTACGAGAAAAAGCACGTCCAGTGTTAATTGCTCCTACAAAATTAGGTTTCCTTCCCCTTAACCCTGCGGAAACTTGTCCCTTCATGCATGCTGACATGTCCTTTACTTTCTCCGCGACGCTCCAATCCATGTACACTACTAGGAAAATGGCTATAGGTAATTATCACATCCGTGGCTCACATGGTTGAAGTGCCCCACGGCTAAAACAGGCGTGGCTCACCTATGGGAAGTGCCCTACTAGTAATTAGAACAACCGTGGCGCACATGACCATAGTGCGCCACAGATATGTGTGGGCCATGGCCCTGTTGGCCGCATGCCAAACATCTGTAGCACACATAGGGTAGGTGCGCTACGGTTGTTAGTGCCAACCGTGGCACACATGGAGGGGGTGCGCTACGCCTAAGCGCATGCCCCCCTCTGTTGTGAAACGGCCAGACACATCCGTGGCGCACTATGGCATGTGCGCCACGGATGTTACTACTCCCTGTGGCGCACTAGGGCAGAGTGCGCCACGGATGTGTCGATTTGTTTTTGACAGCACTTTATGTGCACATGTGTGACCACATCCAGCACCCCACACTTCACTTTCCCCTTCTTCCTTCTTAGATCTAGTCGCGATCTTCTCCTTCCCACCTCAATTTCTCCACCCATTCACCATTTTTAGCATGTAGAATTTGCCTTGGATGTTACATAAGTAATAGAGGAAGGTCTCCTGTCTCTCATCTCCTTCTCCGGTCTCGCGCGCACCTCTCCTTTCCATCTTTCTCGCGATTGGTCTCTCATCTCGGTAAGTTGTCCATGTAAGGATGTGTTCATGTGTATATGGTATGCTCATATGTATGTAGATGATCGATGCTCATGATGTGTGTATGGAGAGGATCGATGGTCATATGTGTGTATATGGAGAGTATCGATGATGCTCATGCATGTGTGTATGGAGAGGATAATGATATGTTCATGTGTGTATGGATCGGACTCTCTCTCTTGTGTTTGTATGTGAACAAGTTGCCATTTGTTTTGCCAAAATGTTGATTCATTTCCATTTTGGCAAGACTTTGGCATTTCGCAAAGGTCCTAATTTTAGGATAGGTCATGCCGAAATTTTCTATCGACCATTGCATGCATGCATTCATATATGTGGTTCTAATAGACTTCTAATTGTACCGTGTACACCGTGCAGGCAAAAATGGTCCGCATAATGAGCGAAGGCATTGTGGCTAGATTTTTGAAATGTGCGACGGCCGACATGATACGAAATAACAAGACGGATATAAGATGTCCGTGCTGAAAGGACTATATCTTCCCATGATGTTTTTGGTGTTAAAATGACAATCCCTACCGTGTTTTTAACTGTGCTCTTGAGTTTCAGGGGAAACATCGTTGATGTCTCATTCTATTGTGATGGATGCTCTCTTGTGATCTTTTGAAGACGGTGGCCTTTTAGTCTTCTCCTAGTTTCTTTCCGGTTGTTGTTTTTAGGTCACCGTACTATTAAGAGGGGGTCCATGTTGGAAGGCTGTGGGAAATCACTTGTTCTTGCACAAACCTATATGCACCGCCACAGCCATCCCATTATCCCGTGAGAGAGAGCGTGTTCCTGTTCTGTTGGGGCCTTTTGTGTCTCACCGGAAATTCCGGTCATAGACCGGAAGTTCCGCTCAAACTTTTTCTGCGGGCTGTTCTACAGTTTATTCCGACGCTAGTCCCTCCCAAGTTCCGGTGGCAGTTCAGTAACCTTTTGTTTTGAAGTGTGCTATTTGCCGGAACTTGGCCGGAACTTGCATCGGAACTAGCCCTGCCAAAAGTTCTTGAGCGGAACTTCCGCCTGAAGGTCGGAACTTCCGGTCAGACTCGCTTCGCGACCCAAAAGTTCCGCCCCTTGTTCCGCCCCAAGTTCCGGTGAAGGATCAGTAACCTTATGTTTTGAAGCATGCTATTTGCCGGAACTTGATCGGAACTTGCTCGGAAGTTCACCGGAACATCCGGTCCGTTTTGACCGGAACTTCCGGTTGCGCTTCTAGAGCGGGAGTCAACGGTCTGATGACCGTTGGAGCCAGGCTGGGCGGAACTTTCGGCCCCTCACCGGAACTTCCGGTGAGGTCGCGGGGAGGCTGTAACGGTTCAGCGTGGGGGGCCTATTTAAGGCACCCCTCTTCTTCCTCCCACTTTCTCTCGAATTTTTTTCTCTCCTCCATTAATGCTTGAGCTTCACCTCACTGGATCTCTCTCTCTAGCCACTCAAATGACTTGATCTTTTGAGAGGTGAGGGAGGTGACCTAGATCTACACTTCCACCAAAGAAGAATTGATTTCCCCCATCCATCCTTTGTGGATCTTGTTTCTCTTGGGTTTCTTGGAACCCTAGACGGTGTAGGGCATCCCCGGAGCTAAGGCATGTGTTGTAAAGCTTCGAGGTGTCGTTGAGGGCCTCCAATTGAGTTGTGGAGCCTCCCCCTCAACCTTGGTGTAAAGGTTTCGGTTGGCGCCTTCAAGGTCACCGGTTAGTGGATTGTGAGGCCTCCTTTGTGGGGGAGCTCACCGGAGAAGAAGGTGAGGCCTTTGTGGCGCTCGGGTGACCTTGTGTGGCCCCGACACCTCTCCAACGTAGACGTAGCTCCTTGGGAGTGAACTACAAAAATTACATCTCCGTGTCCCCTCGCCGGTTACTTCGTTCCCTTCCTTTACTCCTTGCTATTTACTGTTTTTGTGGTTGGTGTTTGTTTTCTTGCATTTAGGTTGTTCATTTAGTTGCATCTCTAGATAACTTCCTTTCTCGTTGAGCCTAAAAGTGAGAAACAAATTAAAATTGGTAGACGCCTATTCACCCCCCTCTAGTCGTATCAAGTCGGTACTTTCAATTGGTATCAGAGCCAAGGCTCTTACTTCGGGCTTTACCGCCTAAGAGACTATGGCCGACAAAGGGGGTAGTGAAACTGAAAAAGCCAAGAACTTGGCCACTATGGATGACCTCAAGCAATTGGAGTCATCCATGATGTCCAAGTTCGAGGAAATGATGACTCTCTTGCAGTCTCTCAAGCCAAAACCCATGGTTGCTATTGACACACCCCAACCCACCGAGGTTCCTCCCACCGTTACGGTGTCCGCCCCCGGGGTAACTCCCGCGACTGCCACCACTCACTTGGGACTTGGTTTTGTTGCTCAAACCTCTACCAAGGTTCCAAGTGAGAACATCGAGGAGCCCGAGAACCCAACTTCAAAAGGGGAGAATGGAGGAAAGGACTACTCGACGGTACCCCCACCGCCGAAGTACACTCCGGATCCACCCATTCCCATGCCACACATTATACCTCAAGGAGCACCTCCCATGCTAGATACGTCTAATTTCGCCAATTGGCAATATCTAATGCGCTCACATATTTCTAGCTCATCCATTGAGTTAATGAGGATTGTGGAGGATGGATTCTCTCCATTTGACCCAAGGAAGTTGACACGAGGTGAAGTGGTGTACAAGCAACTCAATGCTACAGCTTTGGGAATGATTCAAAAGGCCTTGACTCCAAAGGATTTTGCTCACATTCGCCAATTTGACACTGCCAAGGGAGCTTGGGATCAACTCACCGAGCTCTTTGTTGGGAATGCTAGCATCCAAAGCTCCAAGTTTGATGAGATCAACAACGAGTGCGATGGTTTCGCAATGCAAGATGATGAGACCCCTGAAGACATGTATAGGCGCCTTAAGGTCCTTTGTTCCACTATGAGGGACCTTGGGGATCACTATGTTGATGACAAGTTTATGAAGAGGAAGTTCATTCAAGCTCTTCTCCCATTTGAAGAACAAAAGCTCAACTCTATCAAGGGAAGAACCAACTTTCACTTAATGACCTCCCAAGAAGTCTTGAGTGAAGTAATTGCCATGACTATTGCTAAGAAGAATGCGGAGTCCGCTCGAGCTAGAGCCATTGGATCAACAAAAGTGAACCTTGCTTTGAAGGCCAAGGCTATTGAAGTTGATGATGATGATACATCAAGTGAGTGGTCTCAAGAAGATCTCAAATGTGCCTTCAACGAACATCTTGCTCTCGCTTCAAGGGCCTTTTGGAACATGTCCGGATTCAAGTCAAGATCAAGGGACAACTCAAGATTCAACTCACCCAACAAGTCTCCCAAAGCAAGGTCATGCTACAATTGCAACGACAAGAGTCACTTCGTGGCCAAGTGTCTCTTTGAGAACCGTGAAGACAATGGTGGTCGTCTCATTCGCAAGGTCAAGTCAAGACCTCCTCATCCCATAAACAAGAACTACACCGTCAAGAACGCCACTAACAAGGAACGAGCAATTGTGGTCCATGAAGAATCTCTTTCGGGCACGGATGAACATGATGATGATGAAGTTCATGGTCGAGAGATTGTGGGAGTTGCTTCTATTGCCACTACCTCAACTCCACGTCTATCCCTCTTCGACTCGCCAAATGAAAATGTCATCTCCTCCAACCAAAAGTGCTTCATGGCCAAGGACACCGAGGTATCACCGAAACCCACTCCTCAACCTATCTCTAGTGAGCCTTCCTCTCTTGATATTGTTGGTCTAGAGGTGAAGAAAGAGATGATTGACATGTATGAATTTGTTGCTACCTTAGATGAAGAAACTAAAAACTGCTTTGAGTCCTTACTTGCACAACTTGAAAATGCTAGAGATGCCTTAGATGAAAAGGAAGAACTCCCTGACTTGCTAAGTAAAAATGAAAGAGATGCCGCCAATGAAATTGCCTCTCTCACTCAAAGTCTTGAGGATGAACAAAATATGAGAATTAATCTCGAAGAAAATGTGTCTAAGCTTGCAGATGATCATAACAACACTTTGACCTCTACAATGAAAGAACGTGACCATGCTCTTGCTTTGATTAAGGTTCTCAAGAAAGAAAATGCTGAGTTTGTGGGTGGTCATGATAGGACTCAAAAGGATCTTGAGAAACTCAAAAAGGAACACAAACCCTTGGAGAGTAAATTCTCAAGTCTTTTTTAGGCTCATGAACAGCTTCAAACTCAATTAACTTGTGATCTTTCTAAGTCTTCCGCTGTGCAAATTATAGACTTGTTTAGCTCTCCTAACCCTTGTTGCAAGCATGAGCATCTCATAGAGGAGGTCAAGGTTTTGAAGGATCAACTTGCCAAGACTAAGAAGAAGAAGAACAAGAAGAAGAAAAAGAACAAGGGCATGGCCCAAGGAGTACCAAATGGCCTAACCCTCTTGCAAAGTGACAACTTTGGCGGAAAGAACAATCCCTCTTTTATTCTTTGCAAATCTTATGATGGTCATGTATATGCTAGATATGTGGGGACATCTTACACGCATGATTATCATTGGGCCATTTGGGTGCCAAAGGTTCTTTTCACTAACAAAAGGGGGCCCATTGCAAAATGGGTACCTAAAACCAAGGCTTGATTTTCTTGTAGGACTATGCTTCCGGCGGATCAAAATGGGTGCTTGATAGTGGTGCCACGAGTCATATGACCGGAAGAAAGTCTATCATGACCGAATTGAGACCCAATATTGCCAATACCATGGTCTCCTACGGTGACAAAACAAGCTCTTAGGTTTTGGGTTTTGGCAAAGTGGTGGTAACCCCGGATGTATCCTTGGTTGACGTCATGCTTGTCAAAACTCTTGGTTACAACTTACTCTCAGTTCGTGCTCTTGCTCTTATGGGTCTTTCTTCTTTCTTTAATTATCATTCCATGGTCCTCATGTGTAGCAAGTCTCTCAAGGTCTCTTTTGTAGGATATGTAGAACATGACTTGTATGTGATGGACTTTTCAGGGACCACTACTCCTCATGCTCTATGTCTCTATGCTAAAGCCGACAAGGGCTGGTTGTGGCATCGCCGCCTAGCCCATGTTAACATGAGGACTTTGCAAAGACTTCACTCCGAGGGACACATCCTTGGAATTAACGATGTTTCTTTTGCCAAAGATCGTGTTTGCAGGGCTTGTATTGAAGGGAAGATGCATGAAACTCCTCACAAAGCGCTCAATCAAATCACTACCGAGAGATGTTTGGAGCTCTTACATATGGATCTCTTTGGTCCTCCCTCTCATGATAGCCTTGGAGGCAATAAGTATTGCTTGGTCATTGTGGATGATTTCTCAAGATACACTTGGGTGTTCTCTTTCAAGTACACGAGTGAGACTCAACAAACCGTCATTGACTTTGCTAATGAGGTTCAACGGAAGCACAATGCAACTATTCTCTCAATTCGAAGTGACAATGGCACCGAGTTCAAAAACTATACCTTGGATGAGTTTCTCAGTGATGAAGGAATCAAGCATCAATACTCCACTACCTACACCCCTCAACAAAACGGAGTTGCTGAAAGGAAGAATCGCACTTTGATGGATGCGGCTCGGTCTATGCTAGCTGAGTTCAAGTCTCCATACAACTTTTGGGCCGAGGCCATCTCCACCGCTTGCCATGCAACCAACCGGCTTTATCTCCGCAAGAATAAGAACAAGACCCCCTATGAACTTCTCACCGGGAAAAAGCCTAATGTTAGCTACTTTCGGGTGTTTGGGTGCAAGTGCTACATCCTCAAGAAAGGAGTTCGGTTGTCAAAGTTTGAATCCAAGGCTCAAGAAGGAATTTTCGTTGGTTACTCAAATCAGTCCCATGCTTATAGAGTCTACAACAAAGCCAATGGAAGAGTTGAAGAGACGAGCAACGTGAAGTTTGATGAAAATCATGAGTATCTTGTTAGGCAAGATGGTGTTTGTGATCCAATTGATGAAATTCCTCCCAAGGCCATAGGAAGAATGGGTGTGGGTTTCCACCTCCCCATTGAGGATCCCCTTATGGACGAAGGAGAAGGACCAAGCTCTACTCAAGTGGAGCCCTCACTCTCACAAGATCATCTTGCACCTCAAGGACCTACTTTCTTGGCACAAGCTCCCTCAAGCTCTTCCGAAGCTTCCCATGCTCAGGACTCTCCAAGCTCTAAAGAACAAGCTCTTCATCAACAACATCAACATCCCCACGATGGGGCTCCTCCTCAAGGCACCTCCCACGGACAAGCTCTTCATTAACCTCCCCAAGACGGGGCTCCTCCTCAAGGTCACGTTTCTCCCCAAGGTCAAGCTCGTCGAGATCAAGAGCAATTCAATGATCCTCAAGGATCCTCTCCAAGTGATGACTCCCCCGAAGTGGAAATTGATGAAGATGACCCTCGTGTTCGTGCTTATAGTCAAGGGGGCGGCTCAATTGGTGGAAATGACCAAGTGGTAGCCCAAGAATCTCGAATTGAAGCACAAGCCCGTCGTCAAGCCTATCATCTCGCCAAGCTTGTTCGAGATGGCCATATCCTTGATAATGTCTATGGAGATTTCAATAAAGGTTCCACTACTAGGAGGCAACTAGCTTCCTTTTGCTCTCACCATGCGTTTATCTCTCTTGTGGAACCACAGAAAGTCTTCGAAGCTCTTGAAGATGATGATTGGCTTGATGCTATGAACGAAAAACTTCACAACTTCAAGAGGAACAATGTTTGGACATTGGTTGAGCAGCCTAAAGACTGTCAAAACGTCATTGGAACCAAGTGGGTCTTCAAGAACAAGTGCGATGCGAATGGAATTGTCGTGCGCAACAAGGCAAGGTTAGTTGCCCAAGGATACTCACAAGTTGAGGGCATCGACTACGGTGAGACTTACGCCCCCGTTGCTCGCCTTGAATCCATTCGTATGCTTCTTACCTTCGCTACCCATCATAACTTTAAATTGCATCAAATGGATGTTAAGAGTGCTTTTCTTAATGGTCCTTTGAAAGAGTTGGTATACGTCAAGCAACCTCCGGGTTTTGAGGATCCAATTTTTCCAAACCATGTCTACAAGCTCAATAAGGCACTCTATGGCCTCAAGCAAGCCCCACGTGCGTGGTATGATTGCCTTAGGGAGCTCTTGTTAGACCGTGGCTTCGAAGTGGGCCTCATTGATCCCACTCTTTTTACTAAGAAAGTTGGAAGCCACTTGTTCGTATGCCAAATCTATGTTGATGCCATTATCTTTGGGTCTATTAACAAAACTTTTAATGAGGATTTTGCCAAGCTCATGACCGACCGCTTCGAGATGTCCATGATGGGGGAGTTGAAGTTTTTCCTTGGATTTGAAGTCAAACAATTGAGGAAAGGGACTTTCATCAACCAAGCCAAGTACATCCAAGACATGGTCAAGAAGTTCAAGTTTGATCAAGTCAAAGTTGCCAAGACTCCCATGCCAACTAAGGTTAATCTTGATCTCGATCCCAAGGGTAAGGAGGTGGATCAAAAACTCTATCGATCGATGATTGGTTCTTTGCTCTATCTTTGTGCACCCCGACCGGATATTATGTTGAGTGTGGGTATGTGTGCAAGATTTCAAGCCACACCAAAGGAAAGTCACATGGTGGCTGTCAAGAGGATCTTTCGATATTTAGTTCATACCCCAAACTTTGGGTTGTGATACCCCAAGGGAGCCAGCTTTGATCTCATTGGTTACACGGACTCGGACTGGGATGGTGACAAAGTGGGAAGAAAGTCAACCTCCGGAGCTTGTCAGTTTCTCGGAAGATCTTTGGTTTGTTGGTCCTCGAAGAAGCAAAACTTTGTGTCTATGTCTACTGCCGAAGCTGAGTATATCTCTGCCGCAAGCTGTTGTGCTCAATTGCTATGGATGAAGCAAACCTTGAAGGATCTTGGACTATCTTTTGACAAGGTGCCTCTTCTTTGCGACAATGAGAGTGCAATTTCTATTGCTCACAATCCCGTGCAACACAACCGGACCAAGCACATTGAGATTCGTCATAATTTCATTCGTGACCATGTTGCTAGAGGAGACATTTCGTTGGAGTATGTTCCCACCAAGGCAAATCTTGCGGATCTTTTCACGAAGCCTCTTGATGAAGCAAGGTTCCGAGAGTTAAGGCATGAGCTAAATATCATTGATTCGAGCAATGTTGCTTGAGCCCTTGCACACCTACCCATGTCTCAATGTGTATCTTGTTTGGATGTAGGCATGGATTTAGGGGGAGTGTAGTTCCTCTTATGAACAAACACTATCCCTATTATGCGCACATTAAAGTTTGCATACTCTATAGTCTCTAAAGGAGACCATTTGAGCTTCATGATGAGTGTTGGTACTGAACCCAAGATATATCTTCGCGGTGTCAAGCCATTTACTCTTATATAAGGTGGCTTCGGCCACCGACTCATTTTTATTTGGTTCTTTGACCTTTTTGTTTTTCTTGGTTTTTGTTGTTTTTGGTTCTTCACAGTTTGAGCTATCTATCCTAAGCCTTTCCTTACCTCAAGCCCTCTCTATTCCCTGCACAAGTTCTTCCTTGTTATCCTATCCTGAGATGGTCTTCCTGGCGTCAGTGGAACTTCCGGTCAGTCTGACCCGGAAGTTTCGGTCCACCGGAACTTCCGGTCCCTAACCGGAACTTCCGGTGGTGCTCCCTGTCCTATATAAGGTGGGCCCTGGGGGAAAACGGGATCTTCTTCCCTTTTTCCCCCAAGACCCATCTTCTCTTTGGAGCACCCCCGGCCAGGACCTCTCCACGAAGGAGCTCCGTCCCCTTCGTCTCCAACCTC
Source organism: Avena sativa (assembly GCA_916181665.1). Taxonomy (NCBI): domain Eukaryota; kingdom Viridiplantae; phylum Streptophyta; class Magnoliopsida; order Poales; family Poaceae; genus Avena; species Avena sativa. The sequence goes on from OV702295.1 coordinate 172,506,950, forward strand.
TCCTCCGCAGATCTGCTCCGTGGGATCCTTCCCCACCTCGATCTCCCGCCATGGACTCCGGTATTTGCCCTCAACTCCCTCCATTAATGGAGATCTTGCTCTCTCCATGGCTTGAGTTAGGGCACACCTTATCTAGGCTAGTTCTTTGGCTAGAACTTGTTGGAAGATCTTGGTAGGTCTATGGTATCATGCTTGAGTAGATTGGTCCAATACATCCTAGAAAAATATGCAAACTTGTGGTTTTTTAGATCTACATCTAGTGAACTACTGTTTGGAACCGTCCGTTCGTGGCCTCACCGGAACTTCCGGTGAGCCACGACCGGAACTTCCGGTGGACCATCTTCACCGGAAGTTCCGGCGATTCAGCGGAAGTTCCGGCCACAATGCAACTTTTTCTGTTTGTATTTTTCCAATCTATTTATTTTGTTTCCTCTTCCGAACTTGTGCACTTATCCCACCTTCCCTCCCTATTCTTGTGCTTTCTTCTCAGGGGAAGGAGATACTCGCCAAGGAAAGCGTGCCCGCCGACCATCCGCTGACATTCCTCCTGAGATTGATGAGGAAGATGCTGAGGTTGTGCGTCCGACCGCTCAGACTTCTCGCCAGAAGGCCGCTGCTGCTCGCCGTGCTGCTGCTGCTGCAGGGAAGAGGCCTGCTCTTGCTCAGAAGGCCACTGCTGCTGGGCCAGACATGACCAAAGCCAATATTTCCAAGTGGTCTCAGAAGGCTTACTCTGCATTCAGGGCTACGGATCCCTACCTCGTGCCTCGTGATCGTCTTTGCTTGGATCCTCATTTTCACACCTGCCGTCAGGAACAGATTTATGAAGAAATGTATGCATCAAAGAGGAAGTTCGTGGTTGCTCCTCAGAAGTACATCAATGTGCCTCACATGGAAGAGAAGCAAGTCTACTTTGGAGAGGCTCTTGACATCTGCAAGAAGTTTGGACTGATTCCCCTCATGGAGCACCGTCAGAACTTTGATGTGACTGCTATTGCTCAGTTCTACTCCATTCCGTTTCTTCACATGCAGTCCTAACTGAAGGTGTGATGAAGTGGATGACCAGGGACGTGTTTCTTACCGCTACTTGGGCTAAGTTTGCTGATCTTCTTGGCTATCCCATTCAGCCTGGCCGCGGGGCAAATGGTTGGCGTGTTCATGGTCCTGTAGCTGCTGATCCTGAGGTCCTGGAGCCTCTCTATATTGAAGGGTGGGGGTCTGTTGAGTATGTGAATCATCTGCTGCCAGTTTTTGACATCATGCGCAGGGTGTACTTGAACACCATCTCTCCCAAGGCTGGCAACTTTGATCAGTTTCATGGATATCAGGTTGACCTCATGCATCAGACTTATCTTCGCCGAGACACTGACAGGTCAATGGATGTTATGCACTTCATCTACACAGAGATGTGGGCGGCTCTCATTGAAAAGCGCTCCTGCATCTATGCTCCCTACATTCAGACTCTCATCAATCACAAGTGGCTCGAGAAGACTGGCAACCCCTTCCCTCAAGACAACATCACCATTCATGAAGAGAAAAAGTTCCGTGTGAGTAAGCACCAGAAGCCTCGTACTCAGGAAGAAAAGGAAGATGCTCTCAAGAAGACTCAAGATGTTGCTAGTGGTCCCTCCTCTGCTCCTGGTGGCTCTAGTGCTGGTGGTCCTTCTCTCCAGAGGCAGCCATCTTGGGCAAAGAAGCTGCTTGGGAAAGTGAAGAAAACTTTCTGCTTTCTGCAGGATCGCGAGTATCAAGCTTATGTTGATCAGCGTCACAATATTCAGCGCCAGAAGGCCATCATGGCAGCCCTCAACATTCCTTGCTCACCGGTCTCTAGCTCTGTCACTGCTCCCAAGGAGGATTGGGTTCGCAACAACTGCAACTGGTCCGAAGATGAGTCTGAGGAGGAGGTCACTGGTCCGCCTGAGTCTTCTCCTCCTTCCCCTTCTCGTGGCTGGGACGAGTAGATTGATCTCTTCTTCCTTTTTGGTGTCTCGATGCTAAAGGGGGAGAAAGATATCTATTAGGTTGTCTACGGGATTTGCATGGGTTGAGTCGCGAGCCTGTTCTTGCCTTTGATCTTTTCTTACTCGCGAACTCTCTAGTTTATTTGTGTGCTTGTGGTTTTATGTCCGTGAACTTATGTGTGCTTGTGGACCATGTGGTATGTTATGTTTGAGACTATGTGGTATCTTTGTGGTATCTTATACTTTGCCGTGAGTGTGGTATCTTGTTGTCATCTCTTGAGCTGTTGCTATGGTGGTGGAGCCTCATTGCTCTTATTGTTATTATTACTCCGTTTGTCTCCACCACATTTAGTTAGTTCTGGTATGATCTCTATCCCTTTTTGTACTTGTGCTATCTTTGCAATTATTAGGGGGAGCCTCCGTGTATGTATGCTAGTCCTGTCCTTAGAGGTCTTCTCTCTACCTTGCACACATACAGGGGGAGCCTGCCCCGTCCATTGCAAAGATTGCTTTGTTTCTATGCAAATCTGTGGGATTGTCATCTAACACCAAAAAGGGGGAGATTGAAAGGACTATATCTTCCCATGATGTTTTTGGTGTTAAAATGACAATCCCAACCGTGTTTTTAACTGTGCTCTTGAGTTTCAGGGGAAACGTCGTTGATGTCCCATTCTATTGTGATGGATGCTCTCTTGTGATCTTTTGAAGACGGTGGCCTTTTAGTCTTCTCCTAGTTTCTTTCCGGTTGTTGTTTTTAGGTCACCGTACTATTAAGAGGGGGTCCATGTTGGAAGGCTGTGGGAAATCACTTGTTCTTGCACAAACCTATATGCACCGCCACAGCCATCCCATTATCCCGTGAGAGAGAGCGTGTTCCTGTTCTGTTGGGGCCTTTTGTGTCTCACCGAAACTTCCGGTCATAGACCGGAAGTTCCGCTCAAACTTTTTCTGCGGGCTGTTCTACAGTTTATTCCGACGCTAGTTCCGCCCAAGTTCCGGTGGCAGTTTAGTAACCTTCTTTTTTGAAGTGTGCTATTTGCCGGAACTTGGCCGAAACTTGGACGGAACTTGCATCGGAACTAGCCCTGCCAAAAGTTCTTGAGCGGAAATGTAACATCCCAAAAATTACCAAACTTAGATCATCAAACACTAATCATCATGATTAGGGTTAACAAAAACTTTTCTAAATAAACTCATGAATGCATGTATATGTGTATGCATGGATTTTTAATTTCTTTAAAAACCACCTTGTTTGTGTGATCCCTTGCTTGTAAAATGTTTCTTAGGTGAAATGAACATCATCTAAAACATTTCCCACACTTTTCCTAAAGACAAGTAAATCAAAACAAATATATTAAGTGAATGGTCATTTTGACCAATTTAACTCCCATGCCTACTTTGGCTGTCTCAAACTTTCAAAACCTAACAGAAACTTTTCTGGATCTTTGCACCCCTTGAATGTACTCATAACAAAGTATCAAGGACCACTTTGTGATCATCCAGAAACTTTCAAATGCATAGTTTAAATGACAATTGAAATTTGAATCTTCTTCATATGGGAAGATCCCACTTTTTCAAAAACCACTCAAACAAGCAAAACTTTCAAAATCCAAGCATCTGCAAACTCACCAGCACCAATCTAGCAAACCCACCAAAATTCATTTCAAAATTCAAAACTTGATTTCATGCGGCCATTTCATCAAACAGGTTGCAGTCACAAATCAAACAAAACAACAAACACTATAGTGTGTAGTGATTCTTGCCTAACTTGTTCCCTAGTTAGCTCACACACAACTCAGTAGATCATCTAGAAAGATTAGCCCAACACTAGCACCCCTGTGAGCTTGCCATTGTCATTAATGGTGAACAGCCGAGCACCTCAATGCCACCCCATAGTCGACAGCAGGCTAGAGGAAGAATAGCCGTGCAAACCTTGTCTGGGAGGGAGCCCACCGTCCACCGCCACCCACTGTCCTAGCCGCGAGCGTTGCCAAGCCCTGTACCACGCGCACAAGCCGCGCCCAGACCATGTCGAGCGTGCGCCAGAGCGCCACCCTCGACCAGCGTCCACAGACCGCGCGCCGCCCTCACCGCGCGCACACACGATCACCACTGACCCAGGAGACCGCCAGACATCCCCGTTTGCCGCCCCGTGCCATACAGCCACCGCCCGCCGCCGAAGACGCCGCCTCTGCCGCGTAGAGCACCGGCCGTTCCAGACCAAACCACACCGCCCCATGCCTCGCGACCATGTCGTTGAGCATCGCCAGGAGACACAGCACCGTCCCCTACCCTTGCCCATGCCATTAGCCGCCTGTAACGTCGCCCCCGACGAGCTCACCGTGCGCCCCAACGATCCCCTCGCTCGACTATAAATAGAGGCAACCCCCGCACGATTTCTTCACACCATCTCACTCCCCTCTCCTCACTGATCGTGCCACACCATTCCCAGAGCAAGGCGAGCACCACCTCGCCGGAATTTCACTGGAGCCTGCCGCTGCCGGAGAAGAAGGGAACCAGCGATTGGAGCCGCCCTAGGAGAAGCCACCGTTACCAGGAGGTTTGCCGTCGTCGACTTCGTCGTTCGCCCGCCTTGCCGACCCTCACCCGTACCCCGGTGAGCCCCCAACACCCTCACTGATCTGGGTTTCGTTCTCGTCGGAGCTGTCTCGCGTCGACGATGACCCTCAGCCGTTGGATTAGAACTAGATCGAACGATCCACGTTGCCCCATACCGCTTCGCCCAGCCCTGTGTCACTGACGAGTGGGGACACCCACTTAAGCAGCCCACGGGAGCCCTGTGCTTAGCAGGCCGGCCCGTTAGAATTTCCCGCGCAGCCCAGCAATTCAAATTAAACCTTTTTTTTTAAATTCAAACACACTTCTGTACCCAACTTCAAAAATCAACCCATATCGATTCAGTGCACCAAATTGGATGAAACCAATTTTTTTGGAAAGGTCTGTGAATGCTTAATCCAAGCCCGTTGGATTCAAGTCATTTGGATCTGTAGATCACGCATAGTAAAAATAACAAGGCAGAAGCTTTTCTGCATTCAAACATTTTTTCAAATTTAAACCATAAAAGCTTTTGAGTTGATTCCAACTCTCAAAAATCACATTTAACCATACCTTTCAGAATATATAAAAATATATAGGTTTACTTGCAGAAATAATGTTCAAGTAATAAAAGAATGCTTCATAAGCATTTCTAGCCACTTTAATTAATTAAAATAAAAGGGTAAAACCTTATTAAATTGTGACACCACTTTAAATCACATTCCCATGGACTACAATATGTGGTGATGACATGTGTCAACATGATCCCATATTTGGTTTGGAGAATATTAAATCTTAAGTAGTTTTTCAATGAGTAGAAATTACTTTTCTAAAAATAAAAGATTTAAACCATGCTTTAACCTTGTAATGTTAGAGATGATGCTAGATCATCTATCGGACCCTTGTGTGTGATGAGTGCAAGTAGATAAGTATTGTTTGGTGATTGTGTACCTCGTATTTATTCATAGACGCTAGTACCGACCAAGGATACGAGGAGGAAGGAGGATACTACGAAGAAGAAGCCGAGGAGAACTTCAACCACTGCTCTGCACAAGGCAAGCTTATACTGATATTGATGCAAGCTGATACTATATCTGTGCAAGCCTTACTAAACAAGTTGACCTATGCAAGCTAACCCTTGCCAGATACCCTAATGATGCCACAAACCCATACTTGTAACTCTACCTACTTGTTAAAACAATCCTATTTTTATGGCAAGCTTCTTACTTTATTTCTTTATCAAAGCTTACTTAGAGTCTACCTAAGAGTTTGGTAGATACCAGACAGTTGTGCTGAAGGTTGCATAAAGAGCATAAAATTTGGCCTAAGCTAGAAACCTTGATATCAGCCAGAGACATAAAGTTGTACTTAGTAAAACTTCACTAGTTATCACCCCTCATTAGTACTACCCTCACCTGTAGATGCTAGTGCTAAGCATAAAACTTGATCAACTTTTAGATGGGAATACTTGGTGGAAAAATGGTTATGAAAACCTTGGAATGATGGATCATTCTATGGAAATGTTTTGGACATGTGTTTCCAAACACTTGATGATTCTGGTGATAAAAATGTTGAGGCATGAGCCTTAGCCCTATATAAAACTGATGGTTGTCTGGATGCGATACCATTCCAATTTTATCGTACAACCACAATACCCGAATATTGGGTAGGGCTTGACAGGAAACTTATATTCCTTAGTATTAGTTCCCTCACGGCCAAGGTCTGAGCTGAGGCTACCTTGTGAAGATTGTCCACCTGTGCAGTACCCAAGATGACAGTTGGTCATGGTTGGGAGGCCCAACTCACAGGAGAGGTGCTTATACTAGGGCGTGTAATTGAAAGGTTAGGATTGATTATCCGCATACTGAGTATCGTGAATTCAGGATTTGTTCCTGACGGATGTATCGAATGTTGTGGTGAAAGTGTACAATCTCTACAGAGTGTCAAACTATTCGAATAGCCGCGTCCGCGGTTATGGATAGTTGGAGTGGCCATACAGCTGTTCCCCCGTCAGACTTTTCAAAATGACTTCTGAAATGAATTGAGACTTTGACTTGACCACAACAGAGTTGTGACCTGAATTACAAGATCCCACTTAGGAGTTATAAAATTGTGACTAGGTTTGGAACTTAGTAGAGATAAACCTGGCTTTTTGCAAAACAACCCTAGAGCCTAGTGTCCTATTATCCAAAAACCCCTTACTTGTTAGTATTAGTTTGCGAGTACTTAAAGAGTACTCCTGGCTTTGTCCCTGGCTATTCCCATGGCCAGACTATGAAGAGGAGTACCTGGAAGATGGACCCCAGGAAGGTTACGACAACTAGGATCATCTCCCATCGTCAGCATTGCCTGTGACCCCGAAGATGGAGCTTCTCCTATGCTACCGTTATTATTACATATTCCGCTGCTTGATGTTGTATTAAGAACTGGATCATGAGATCCCTATTTGTGTAAGAACTTATGTATCGTTTCAAATGGATGAAGTACTATGGTATCCAATTCTGTTATGTCTCGCAAAAATGGTAATCCTGGGATTGCGATGTATGGCATAACAGGCATCTAGGATTGAAAAATCCGGGTGTTGACAAGTTGGTATCAGAGCCATCCTGACCATAGGAGACCCTAGTTAGATTGGACGTTGAACCAAAAACTTAGTTTCAAAACCAAAGAACAAAAATATTTATGAAAACTTATTCTCATTCTTACCTCTTTAATTCTTTAATAAAACTTCATGTTCCACAAAAACTCTTGCAAACTACATAAAATTTTGACACACTTGATCACTCTGCTAATCTACTAATCCTCTATTTTTATAGATGGACGTGAAGTACAACAAGTTTTATCAGTTGGGGAATGGAGGAGACCTTATCTTTGAGAGGGATCTGGATCAGCTTTCGGAACTTCTGGAGCGTCCACACCCCGAGTTCTTCGGAGCTCAGCTCAATGATCAAGGAGGAGAAGATCTGCAGTGGCTAATTGTTGCAAGTCTCCGAGGAAAGATTGAACCTCCCACTGCGGAGGGAATTCAGTTTACCTTGAGGGAAAACAACTGGCTCGATGGACTTGCCAGAGCAATGCAGGAAGCTCTTTCCCGTCTGTGTGGGCAGAGCATCAATCAGATCAAGGGTACTCGATTTGAGTTTTTCCCAAGGCGTGATGCAAATGGACAACCACTGGAAGCCCCATACCACCCCGAGCTGAAGACTCAATTGGACCACCTTAGCTTCATGATGTATGATCGTCAGCAGGAGTTGGACAACTGCCGTGACTATTGCAACCACAAGTCTGCCATCATCAAGACAAAGGACCAGACCATCACCATGCTAGCAAAGGATCGCAAGTCTCGCCGCCGTCAGCTCGACAAGAAGGAGCGCATTATTGCCCGTCTTCGCCATCGCATCTCATCTCTAGAAGAGACCATCCACGAGAGAGACATGCAGTTAGAGGAAAGGGAGAATGTCGGAGAGGATCTTTGTGGAGACCCTTACTCCTACCTCAGCGATGACGATGATTTTCTGGATGATCAGGCCATGGACTTCTTCACCTATGAGGATGATTTCGCCTTCATCGATGATGATGATGAAGCCACAGACTCCGAGGAGTAGTAGCACTAAGCACTAGCGTAGTGAGTAGTAGTCGGTCCCACTGTATCGTAGTTTCCAGAATGGTTCTTAAAACCATCTATTTTTCCTTGTTGTGGTGTGCGTTGTATCGAGTGAATGAATGAATGAAAAAGCAAGTTGCTAGAAAAACCTAAGTCAAACTCTAATTTTTTTTCAAAAACCCAAAACCTTAACAATTTCCCTCTTTTCTCATAATCTATATCAATCTTCAGATGCCACGTGGAGGAAGTGGTTCAGCCCCGGACCCGATGTTGCAGATCCTGCAAATGTTGACTTCTGACCGCGAAGCTGAAAGAGCAGAACGTCAAGCCAACCTATCCACTCTGCAATAGATAGCCCAGCTAGCCCACAACAACCAAGGCCATGGAAATCAGGATAACCATGGATCTAAGCTCAAGAATTTCCAGAATACCAACCCACCCGTTTTCACCAAGTCAAAAGAACCCCTAGACGCCGATGATTGGCTGCAAACCATGGAAAATAACTTAGAAGTAGCAGGAGTGGAAGCCAACGAGAAAGTCCTGTTCGCCACCCATTATCTAGCCGGAGATGCCAGGGCATGGTGGAACAGTGTTCGTGCAATGACCGGAGGCCAGATGATGACCTGGGAGGAATTCAAGGTTAAGTTTAGCAGAACCCATATGCCACCAGGTTTGATCAAGAGAATGAGAGACGAGTTCAGGGAGTTGAAGCAAGGAAGGATGACTGTAGTGGAATACCGTGACAAATTTTTGTCATTAGCTAGGTATGCCCCGGACGAGATAGATACCGAATCCAAGAAGAAAGAAAGATTCCTGAATGGTCTGCATGACGAGATGCAGACAGTGTTAGTCAATATCCCCTTTGTTGATATTGAAGCCCTTGTCGACTCTGCTATACAGATGGAAGGAAAGATCAACCAGGCCAATGAGAACCACAAGCGTCGCATGATGCATCAACCAGGAACCCATCAGACCCCAAAGTATCGCCCCAACCCATCTCCAGGATTTGCCCCAAGAACCAACAGACCCCCTATGACCCGTCCAACCTTGGAAACCCTAGACCCGGAGGAAATCACAACAACCCCGGCAACTCTAGCAATTTCACCCATTCCCCACCCAAGTTCAACACCAACAATGCTACCTCCAAACCTAACACTGCCCCGAGGACTGGTAGCAATGCTGTGCCTGTCGCAGCTAAAGACAAGTCACAAGTGACCTGTTATGACTGTGGAAATAAAGGCCACTATTCCAACGAGTGCCCCAACAAGAAGAATGCTACAGCCCCTATGCCAATGCCCTAGCTCAGCAGCAGCGTCGTGTCCAGCCAGGGAGCACTACAAGGAATGTGTCAAACTATGACGTTTTGGTAGTGACCCTGAATGAAATCGTCATAAATTTATGACAATTCTACACTAGATGGTCGTAAGCTATTTGGGAGGGCCAAATCCTTATTAAACTATGACGATTTCGTGAAAAACGTCGTAATTTCTATGGACAAAATCGTCATAATTTCTAGACAGGTTGACATATTAGAGAAGGTCAATATCAGCCGTAGGATGTAAACATAATGAACGGATGGATGGTGAAGTATGAAAACTTGTTGTGTGGATCGATGACCTGGCATCCAGCGCGCGCATAGTGGCAAATATTTGGCGCACGCCAGCCGCGACCCTCTATCCTCTAACCCTAACCCTTATCTCTCCCCCGCCGCCACACCACGCCCATCTCCGGTCTTTCTCTCCCCTCGCTCTTCTCCTCCGATGGCTGACCTCGATGACCGCAGATCCCTATGGCGGCTGCCGTATCCTCCTCGATGCCTGCGGATCTGGCCAACCATCCCGGCCTCTAGATCCCTACCTCAATGCCCAACCATCCCGGCCTCGAGCTCCCTACCTCGATGCCCAACCATCCCGGCCTCACGACGAAGACAGTGGCCGTCGGGTGGAGGCCTTGCTGGCCTCGTGCCACCACGACGAACTGCCACCACCATGACGAATGCATCCTTCCCTCACATCACATCCCCTGATTCCCTCCCGTTGATGTTGATTCGATTTTCCTCTCCGTGCATGTGGGTCGACGGCTGCTCCCTCTCGGTCACCCCCATCCCCTGATGTTGATCTCGTGGCTGCCAGCGACCAAGATGCTGATGTCCATCTTCAACCGCAAGGGCGCCTCGGGCTTCTCCTGGGCCTCCACCGCCGACCAGGTCACCCAAGATCTCACCGCCATCATCACCGGTAACACCCCTCCCATCCCCTCCTACCTCCTTAGTTTCCCCTTGTCGTCGCCGCCCACTTGTTGACGGACCCGATTCTAGAACCCAGGGGCATCCAGCGGGATCGGCGCCGAGACGATGCGAGTCTTGGCAGAGCGCAGCGCCCATGTCGTCATGACCTCGAGGAACCTCGCCGCCAAGAACCAAGTCGCCATGAACCCGGTCAACACTGTTTTCGGTGAGCAACCCCACCACCTTTGTCATTACTGTTGTGTCTGCGCTGCAGATCTGTCGATTGGGGCTCTGTTGCGTGTGCGGATCTAGCTTAGTTCAACATGTTCAGATCCGAGGCTCTCGAGTTGGTATGGATTGGTAGTGGTGATTGCTTTAGGCAGAGTATCCTACTGTGTGCTCTGCTAGTTGTTGCTTGGGCTTTAGTTGATTTTATCTGCTGATGGCCACTAATTAGTTAGTACGCATGTGACTAGATTTTATCTCTGAACTTGCAGTAATCAACCTGTGATGTAAATTGACCAATTTGCTTCATAAGTGATTATTCCAAATGAAATCACCATCTTTCGGCTGAGGTTGCTTACTTTAACTCCATAGATGTTGTTCTCAATGCCATATGGTATCTGACATGTGATCTTATTTGTGTCCACGTGTCTCGAAATGTGGCATATACTAAGGGGGAGCAGACTTTGCGACACTGTTTGCTCCTCATGATCCTCTAGTTACTATATAACTGTTTACATGTTACTTTACTAGCTAGTTTGTCATACTTTTAATTCTTGGAGTAACAAATCATACTATATGCCATTTTTATATTTGACTGTCTAGTTTGTTTTTCTGTTAAAGTATAGGTCAATATGTGGTGCTGACTACTAGTCAAATAGTGTACCCTTTGTGTGCTTTGCTCTCTAAGCTTTTGTATCTTTTCTGGTGGTTAATTACTGATGTATACTTCTTGCACTTGTGTTTGTCCTGGCATGCCTTGGTTGACGGTGTTACTGATTTGTGTTATTCTTGCACTAGTTCGCTTCTGGCACCGCCACTTACTAAAGTTGGTATTCTGGGCTAGGTGGTGGTGTATGGTGAAGCCTTCCCCGTGGTGTTCTGTGTTGCCGTTGCCGTCGATACTCCTTCTGCCTCCTCTCCGGCGAGATAGAACTCGCCCCAGGTAGGTGCTCCTTCTATGCTTCCCTCCAGGCTTTATCTACCTTGCCATGTCAAGTGTGTTTTCTGTGATTCCCCACTGTCTAGATTTCATATCTGAACCTAGGGTTCACATCTGGTGAATAACTGTGTCTGGTGAAGATATCTTAGCTCTGGTTTGATGCTCAATTGACATGCTTGGTTTACTTGTGATGGTCTCAAGGCCCTGTTTTAATTCTGTACCCTGTGATTAAATGATGAGGTACTATGGTAAGGGTAGGTTTATGCTACGCTTAATCTGGGTAGATGATCTGAGAAACCCTTCTAGATGATTATAGTAGACATGAAAATTCAAACCATTGGTTTGGATTTTATCTGTTTGGGATACTTGCTGGTCTGAACATTTGCTAGTTCATGTTGATAGTTAAGAACTATTGACACTGATTCCTAGTTCAATTGGTTAGGAAAATGATCTGGAAATCATATTGGCTTGAAATTATTGTTGGATGCAAGTAGCTAGTGGATTCAGAACTTATATGACCATGGAATATTCACTAAAATGATTCCCAGAAACACTTTCTAGGAAAATGCTTTATTCTCTGTCAGATCTGACAGTGAAATAAGGTATAGCTTTGATTCTAGAATTACTGCTAGGAAAATGATAAAGATTATTTGGGTAATATTGGTAAGTGTAAATGGATGATCAATATGATTACTCTGTCCATATGACAACAATAATCTAAATGATTCCTAGCCAAATGGCTATGAAGATGATTTCATTTAAAGAGCATGTTTTGTGATGTTGCAAATCCCCTATGGCCTGTATTTTTGTTCAATTGCTGGAGCTATATGAGTTCTAGTTTACTTGAATCGAACTGTGAAGATGAGCAGTGTGTAATTCAGTTACCTTTGTTTTAAAATATAAAATGGTTCTTAGATATTTTTGAATATCTAAGAAAAGGATTTATTATCAAACTTGTTGAAGGGCTGATGTTCTAGTTTTAGAGACTAGATTGAGAGTTTGGTGGGAGTGAGTTTGGGATTGTGCCTGAGGTGCAATTCCAATTCTTTTGGATTTGTGCCCAGCAATCCCTCATGCTTGATGGTTTGTGCAAAGATGATTTGTATGCTTTTATGGCCTTGGTATGATTAGTAGAAGTGTGCTATAGCCCCTGCCTAGGATGCAAAGGCTAAGGCCAACTCTAAATAAGAACAGAGATTATGGTGTATCTTTTTATTTCTCTATGAGGAACATACATAGCATCTCTATGTAAATTTGAGAGAACACCCTCATCCAATCCTCCTAGATGATCATCTAGTTGAAATGGTATAGGGGTGGATTTGATGGGTATTAGTCTCTTTATTTTCCCAAGATGTTGATGCAAAAGAGAATACATATGCTGAAAATATTGTAAAGTTATACCTGCTACAAGATATGATTGTTGATCTTGTTATGCTACTAATATAAGCTTCCATGCATCCTGTCCTGGAAATCCTTCTCCTCCTTCTTCCTTGCTGGATCTATTTTGAATCCTATCCTGATACTTGATATGCTGGCTAGTTCTTCTTTGGACTACTAGTGCTTCTTGCCTCCTCCTACCTTGCAACCATGTTGCCTTTGCTGTGAATCCCTCTACTTCTAGCTCCTGGATGGCTCCAAGGAGCAACCAGAGTTGGTTGAGGGTGAGGTATAACACTCTGATGGTAACTTTGTGTGGATGTGCTGTGGAGTGTGGCCAGGTAATTGTTAGCTACGGCTGTTCCTTCTTATCTGGTTTCCTGGTCTGCTGTGGTGTTGATAGTAGCTACTTGCATGTTGATGCGCAAGCTGCTTGCAAGTGGGACCTGCTGGTGTGGATGAGATCAAGTGAAAACTTGATATTTGTGGAATTTTATCTTATTACCTTAGCTGTCATGGTGAAACTTGCCCCTCTCCAGCCTATGATGTTGTACTGAGGCAAAATATACTGATATGAACAGATGCTACTTTTTTTGGGTGAAACTTGCCCCTTTCTAAAGTTTAGCTCAATGATGAACTTTTAACAGTGCAACACACTATTCATTTCTGAGAGCAAACTAACCAACTAACCATTCTTCCTTTGGTAATAGTTTCTTGTTTCTTAAAAAATCTGTGTACAGAACTACATTGGCTAAGTAATGGATAAGAATAGCTTATATGCTATGACTTCATACACAAATTATAAGATTTCATCCCCGTGTTAGTATTTTTACTGCTTTCGGTTGTTTTGGGAAGTACAGATTACGACTTTGAGAGTGTATATCCACTCCGAAGCTTTGTTCAGAGTGTACTGTTCAGAGAGTTCTAGGAAGAGGAAGCATGAAGAAGTTCCAGGAAGAGAAAGCGTGAAGAAGTTTGGATTTTATTCTTTCTGTAAATTTTTTATTGTATTTTGGTAGCTCCACTGATGTGAACTATGTAGAACTGTGTATGATTGTAATGTGCCGATCTCTATGTAGAACTGTGTATGATTGTAATGTGTCGATCATAATGTGCTCTGTTTGAATCAAAATGATTTTCTATATTCTATTGGTCTTGATTAAATTGTTAGATTTTAATTACTGTGAAAATATATACTGGCAACTGGGACCGTATGAATTATGGAACACCAGGTGTGACCGGCCCAAAATAAGAAGGCCCAAAGTAAAATCTATCCAAAGAAAAGGCCAATGCAACGAAACAAAAAAAATGCTTGAATGATGGGCTTGGCCCATGTAGCTAACCAGATTTGATGAGAAAATCAATCCAGAATAGTTGGGCTAAGCCCATGTGGAATCCAGAAATGGACTGGGCTGATTTTGATTTAAGATGATTTAATTTCGTCACAATTTTGCCACGTAGGATTAGCCACGTAGGATCTGACTTGGCATGCTAGATGGCCCGTGACGATATTGGATCGTCATAGACGTTATGACGATCCAATATCGTCATAGAAGGTTATGACGATTTTATCAAAAACATCGTTATAGTTCGTTTGCGACGCCCAGCTTTCGACGATCTCAAAATCGTCATAAAATCGTCATAAAAAGACTATTATGACGATTCTGTGACGAAAATAGAGGGTCATATATTGCCAGATTTCTTGTAGTGGAGAAGATTTGCCCCAGGGAATTCACTCAACCGCAATGGCCGTCTTTTTCTCATGCATGCTGAAGAAGCTCAGGAAGCGCCAGACGTCGTGCTAGGTATGTTTTCTGTTAATTCAGTACTTGCAAGAGTGTTGTTTGATTCTGGTGCATCGCATTCATTTGTCACCGAAGAATTTGCCTGCACTAGTAAAATTCAACCAACCAAATTGAAGCATGTGATGATTGTACAAATTCCCGGATCAACCACCAAGGCTAGGCAACTGTGCAAGGCCGTCCCTATCCGAATCCATGGCATAGATTTTTAGGCTAATCTAATAGTACTCGGAACTAAAGGTTTGGAAGTAGTACTAGGAATGGATTGGATGTCTAAACATAAAGGATTGATTGACTGTGCCAAGAAAGCCATCACCATGACCAGTACCACCGGAATATCAGTCGAGCATATATCTGAAACCTTACCTCGCCAATTCAAGTGTAACAAGAGTCTAGCCCAACCTACCATTGACCAAGTTCGGATAGTCTGCGAATACCCCGATGTATTTCCAGATGTTTTGCCCGGTATGCCCCCAGATCGGGATATCGAGTTTATCATCGAACTAATCCCCGGAACAGGACCCATATCCTAGAGACCCTATAGTATGAACCCGTCAGAACTAGAAGAACTGAAGAAGCAACTAGATTCCATGTTGGAAATCGGATTGATTCAACCAAGTGCGTCCCCATGGAGATCACCCGTCTTGTTTGTGGACAAGAAGGATGGAGGTAACCGTTTGTGTACGGATTATCGAAAGTTGAATGATGTCACCATCAAGAACAAGTACCCCTTGCCTAAGATAGAAGATCTGTTTGATCAGTTGACCGGTGCCTAGGTGTTTTCTAAGATTGATCTTAGGACTGGCTATCATCAACTCAAGATTCGTGCAGAGGATATCCCAAAGACTGCCTTTACCACCAGATATGGATTGTATGAGTATACAGTCATGTCTTTCGGACTAACCAATGCCCCCGCTTATTTCATGAACCTCATGAATAAGATTTTTATGGACTTTCTGGATAAGTTTGTCGTTGTTTTCATTGATGACATTCTAATTTATTCCAAATCAGAAGAAGAACATGAGCTACACCTAAGGACCATTCTTGGAACCCTTAGAGAGCATCAGCTGTATGCAAAATTTAGCAAATGTGAATTCTGGTTACAGGAGGTAGGATTCCTCGGTCACATTGTATCAGCCATAGGAATTGCCGTTCACCCTGCCAAAGTGAAAGATGTAGAAGATTGGCAAGCCCCAACCACTCAAACCCAAGTTCGTGCTTTTCTCGGATTGGCGGGATATTACCGCAAATTTGTAGAAGGATTCTCTAGTATCGCCAGACCCATGACCCAATTGCTGAAGAAGGACAAGAAGTTTGAATGGACTGACAAATGTGAAGCAAGTTTTCAAGAACTCAAAAGGACATTGATTTCAGCCCCAATCTTGATCATGCCGGATATCACGAAGCCCTTGGATGTGTATTGTGACGCATCCAAGATTGGTCTCGGATGTGTGCTAATGCAAGAAGGCAAAGTTATCTCCTATCTCTCGCGACAATTGAAGCAACACTAGCAAAATTACCCAACCCATGACCTCGAACTCGCAGCCGTAGTTCTAGCCGTAAAGACATGGAGACATTACCTGATGGGAAATCGTTGTGAGATTTATTCGGATCACAAGAGCCTAAAGTATATATTCACTCAGAAGGAGCTGAATATGAGGCAGAGAAGATGGATTGAGCTAATCAAGGATTACGACCTGGACATTCACTATCACCCTGGTAAACCAATGTGGTAGCAGATGCCCTTAGCAGATTGCCGTGCCGCTTGAACTCCATGATTTTGAAGGAGCAACCAAGTTTGCACAAAGAGATGGAAGATTTTCGAATGGAATTAGTAAGTGAAGGATTTTTGGCTAGCATAGAACTTCAGCCCACTTTGATCAGTCAGATTAAAGAGGCGCAGAAAGGAAATGCTAGTATCGACGGAATCAAGCGTCGTATCGGTACAGGCAAAGTACCCGGATTCACCGAGGACGAATAAGGAGTTTTGTGGTACAAAGGACGCCTTTGTGTACCATCAGATTCTGAGTTGAAAGAAGTTATCTTGAAGGAGGCTCATGATACTCTTTATTCTATCCATCCCGGAGGAACTAAGATGTATCAAGATTTGAAAGAGCAATTTTGGTGGCATATGATGAAGAGAGAAATCGGAAGCTATATCGCCAAGTGTGATATATGTCAGTGAGTCAAGGCAGGACATCAAAGACCCGCTGGATTGTTGCAACCTTTGCAAATTCCGGAATGGAAATGGGATTCTGTAGGAATGGACTTTATCACTGGACTACCTACTTCTAGTAGGGGAAATGACTCTATTTGGGTCATAGTGGACAGATTGTCCAAAGTCGCCCATTTCTTGCCCGTTAAAACCACCTATCAGAGTTCGAAGCTAGCAGAGTTGTACATCGCTAGAATCGTTAGTTTGCACGGAGTCCCCAAGAACATCGTATCGGATCGAGGAACTCAGTTTACCTCAAGATTCTGGAAGAAAGTCCAAGAAGGTTTAGGAACTCGCCTAGATTTCAGTACCGCGTATCACCCTCAGACCGATGGACAAATGGAGCGAGTAAACCAAATACTCGAAGATATGCTTAGAGCATGTGTGTTAGAATATGGATCCAAGTGGGAAGACTGTCTGCCGTTTGCAGAATTTTCATACAACAACAGTTACCAAGCCAGTTTGCAAATGGCCCCATTTGAATTCATGTACGGAAGAAAGTGCCGCACCCCTTTGAACTGGTCGGAAGTAGGAGAGAGTCAGATTTTCGGACCCGACATCCTACGAGAAGCAGAAGAGAAGGTTCACAAGATTCGTGAGCACCTCAAGACAGCCCAATCCCGACAGAAGAGTTATGCCGACAAGAGACGTCGAGACCTCGCCTTTAACATCGGAGATTTTGTTTATCTGAAAGCGTCGCCATTGAAGGGAATGCAGAGTTTCCAACTCAAAGGAAAGTTAGCCCCCAGATATATCAGACCTTTCAAAATTTTGATCCATCAAGGAGAAGTATCTTATCAACTGGAACTACCTGAAGAGATGTCAGCTGTGCACAATGTGTTCCATATCTCGTTACTTCGCAAATGTCTCGAAGTCCCCGAGATGACCGAAGTGTTCAAGAATATCGATCACCGGACCATAGAGATCAACGATGACCTAACCTATCCCGAAGTACCCATCCGTATATTGGAAGAAGCCTTTCGAACTAACAGAACCTGAAGCATCAAGTTTCTCAAGATTCAGTGGATCAACCACACAGAAGAGGATGCTACCTGGGAGCGCGAAGATCACATCAGGACGGAGTTTCCCGATCTCTTCAAATCCTAGGTAATCTTTTCGTCCTTTTTCAAATCTCGGGACAAGATTTTGTTTAAGGGGGGAAGGTTTGGAACATCCCAAAAATTACCAAACTTAGATCATCAAACACTAATCATCAAGATTAGGGTTAACAAAAACTTTTCTAAATAAACACATGAATGCATGTATATGTGTATGCATGGATTTTTAATTTCTTTAAAAACCACCTTGTCTGTGTGATCCCTTGATTGTAAAATGTTTCTTAGGTGAAATGAACATCATCTAAAACATTTCCCACACTTTTCCTAAAGACAAGTAAATCAAAACAAATATATTAAGTGAATGGTCATTTTGACCAATTTAACTCCCATGCCTACTTTGGTTGTCTCAAACTTTCAAAACCTAATAGAAACTTTTCTGGATCTTTGCACCCCTTGAATGTACTCATAACAAAGTATCAAGGCCCACTTTGTGATCATCCAGAAACTTTCAAATGCATAGTTTAAATGACAGTTGAAAATTGAATCTTCTTCATATGGGAAGATCCCACTTTTTCAAAAACCACTCAAACAAGCTCAACTTTCAAAATCCAAGCATCTACAGACTCACCAGCACCAATCTAGCAAACCCACCAAAATTCATTTCAAAATTCAAAACTTGATTTCATGCGGCCATTTCATCAAACAGCTTGCAGACACAAATCAAACAAAACAACAAACACTATAGTGTGCAGTGATTCTTGCCTAACTTGTTCCCTAGTTAGCTCACACACAACTCAGTAGATAATCTAGAAATATTAGCTCAACACTAGCACCCCTGTGAGCTTTCCATTGTCATTAATGGTGAACAGCCAAGCACCTCAATGCCACCCCATAGTCGACAGCAGGCTAGAGGAAGAACTAGCCGTGCCAACCTTGTCTGGGAGGCAGCCCACCGTCCACCGCCACCCACTGTCCCAGCCGCGAGCGTTGCCAAGCCCTGGACCACGCGCACAAGCCGCGCCTAGACCATGCCGAGCGTGCGCCAGAGCGCCACACTCGACCAGCGTCCACAGACCGCGCGCCGCCCTCACCGCGCGCACACACGATCACCACCGACCCAGGAGACCGCCAGACATCCCCGTTTGCCGCCCCGTGCCATACAGCCACCGCCCGCCGTCGAAGACGCCGCCTCTGCTGCACAGAGCACCGGCCATTCCAGACCAAACCACACCGCCCCATGCCTCGCGACCATGTCGTTGAGCATCGCCAGGAGACACAACACTGTCCCCTACCCTTGCCCATGCCATTAGCCGCCTGTAACGTCGCCCCCGACGAGCTCACCGTGCGCCCCGACGGTCCCCTCACTCGACTATAAATAGAGGCCACCCCCGTACGATTTCTTCACACCATCTCACTCCCCTCTCCTCACTGATCGTGCCACACCATTCCAAGAGCAAGGCGAGCACCACCTCGCCGGAATTTCACTGGAGCCTGCCGCTGCCGGAGAAGAAGGGAACCAGCGATTGGAGCCGCCCTAGGAGAAGCCACCGGTACCAGGAGGTTCGCCGTCGTCGACTTCGTCGTTCGCCCGCCTCGCCGACCCTCGCCCGTACCTCGGTGAGCCCCCAGCACCCCTCACTGGCCACGCTAGGTTTCGTTCTCGTCGGAGCTGTCTCGCGTCGACGATGACCCTCAGCCGTTGGATTAGAACTAGATCGAACGATCCACGTTGCCCCATACCGCTTCGCCCAGCCCCGTGTCACTGACGAGTGGGGACACCCATTTAAGCAGCCCGCGGGAGCCCTGTGCTTAGCAGGCCGGCCCGTTAGAATTTCCCGCGCAGCCCAGCAATTCAAATTAAACCTTTCCTTTTTAAATTCAAACACACTTCTGTACCCAACTTCAAAAATCAACCCAGATCGATTCAGTGCACCAAATTGGATGAAACCAATTTTTTGGAAAGGTCTGTGAATGCTTAATCCAAGCCCGTTGGATTCAAGTCATTTGGATCTGTAGATCACCCATAGTAAAAATAACAAGGCAGAAGCTTTTTTGCATTCAAACATTTTTTCAAATTTAAACCATAAAAGCTTTTGAGTTGATTCCAACTCTCAAAAATCACATTTAACCATACCTTTCAGAATATATAAAAATATATAGGTTTACTTGCAGAAATAATGTTCAAGTAATAAAAGAATGCTTCATAAGCATTTCTAGCCACTTTAATTAATTAAAATAAAAGGGTAAAACCTTATTAAATTGTGACACCACTTTAAATCACATTCCCATGGACTACAATATGTGGTGATGACATGTGTCAACATGATCCCATATTTGGTTTGGATAATATTAAATCTTAAGTAGTTTTTCAATGAGTAGAAATTACTTTTCTAAAAATAAAAGATTTAAACCAAGCTTTAACCTTGTAATGTTAGAGATGATGCTAGATCATCTATAGGACCCTTGTGTGTGATGAGTGCAAGTAGATAAGTATTGTTTGGTGATTGTGTACCTCGTATTTATTCATAGATGCTAGTACCGACCAAGGATACAAGGAGGAAGGAGGATACTACGAAGAAGAAGCCTAGGAGAACATCAACCACTACTCCGCACAAGGCAAGCTTATACTGATATTGATGCAAGCTGATACTATATCTGTGCAAGCCTTACTAAACAAGTTGACCTATGCAAGCTAACCCTTGCCAGATACCCTACTGATGCCACAAACCCATACTTGTAACCCTACCTACTTGTTAAAACAATCCTAGTTTTATGGCAAGCTTTTTACTTTATTTCTTTATCAAAGCTTACTTAGAGTCTACCTAAGAGTTTGGTAGATACCAGACAGTTGTGCTAAAGGTTGCATAAAGAGCATAAAATTTGGCATAAGCTAGAAACCTTGATATCAGCCTGAGACATAAGATTGTACTTAGTAAAACTCCATTAGTTATCACCCCTCATTAGTACTACCCTCACCTGTAGATGCTAGTGCTAAGCATAAAACTTGATCAACTTTTAGATGGGAATACTTGGTGGAAAAATGGTTATGAAAACCTTGGAATGATGGATCATTCTATGGAAATGTTTTGGACATGTGTTTCCAAACACTTGATGATTCTGGTGATAAAAATGTTGAGGCATGAGTCTTAGCCCTATATAAAACTGATGGTTGTCTGGATGCCATTCCAATTTTATCGTACAACCACAATACCCGAATATTGGGTAGGGCTTCACTGGAAACTTATATTCCTTAGTATTAGTTCCCTCACGGCCAAGGTCTGAGCTTAGGCTACCTTGTGAAGATTGTCCACCTGTGCAGTACCCAAGATGACAGTTG
The DNA here is from genome assembly GCA_916181665.1 of Avena sativa. Classification (NCBI taxonomy): domain Eukaryota; kingdom Viridiplantae; phylum Streptophyta; class Magnoliopsida; order Poales; family Poaceae; genus Avena; species Avena sativa. The sequence continues at coordinate 172,528,255 of OV702295.1, forward strand.
GTCATGGTTGGGAGGCCAAACTCACAGGAGAGGTGCTTATACTAGGGCGTGTAATTGAAAGGTTAGGATTGATTATCCGCATACTGAGTATGGTGAATTCAGGATTTGTTCCTGACGGATGTATCAAATGTTGTGGTGAAAGTGTACAATCTCTGCCGAGTGTCAAACTATTCGAATAGCCGCGTCCGCGGTTATGGACAGTTGGAGTGGCCATACAGCTGTTCTCCCGTCAGACTTTTCAAAATGACTTCTGAAATGAATTGAGACTTTGACTTGACCACAACAGAGTTGTGACCTGAATTACATGATCCCACTTAGGATTTATAAAATTGTGACTAGCTTTGGAACTTAGTAGAGATAAACCTGGCTTTTTGCAAAACAACCCTAGAGCCTAGTGTCCTATTATCCAAAAACCCCTTACTTGTTAGTATTAGTTTGCGAGTACTTAAAGAGTACTCATGGCTTTGTCCCTGGCTATTCCCATGGCCAGACTATGAAGAGGAGTACCTGGAAGATGGACCCCAGGAAGGTTACGACAACTAGGATCATCTCCCATCGTCAGCATTGCCTGTGACCCCGAAGATGGAGCTTCTCCTACGCTACCGTTATTATTACATATTCTGCTGCTTGATGTTGTATTAAGAACTGGATCATGAGATCCCTATTTGTGTAAGAACTTATGTATCGTTTGTAATGGATGAAGTACTATGGTATCCAATTCTGTTATGTCTCGCAAAAATGGTAATCCTGGGATTGCGATGTATGGCATAATAGGCATCTAGGATTGAAAAATCCGGGTGTTGACAGGAACTTCCGCCTGAAGGCCGAAACTTCCGGTCAGACTCGCTTCGCGACCCAAAAGTTCCGCCCCTTGTTCCGCCCCAAGTTCCGGTGAAGGCTCAGTAACCTTCTGTTTTGAAGCGTGCTATTTGCCGAAACTTGATCGGAACTTGCTCGGAAGTTCACCGGAACTTCCGGTCCATTTTGATCGGAACTTCCGGTTGCGCTTCTGGAGCGGGCGTCAACGGTCTGATGACCGTTGGAGCCAGGCTGGGCGGAACTTCCGGCCCCTCACCGGAACTTCCGGTGAGGTTGCGGGGAGGCTGTAACGGTTCAGCGTGGGGGGCCTATTTAAGGCACCCCTCTTCTTCCTCCCACTTTCTCTCAAATTTTTCTCTCTCTATCCACTCAAATGACTTGATCTTTTGAGAGGTGAGGGAGGTGACCTAGATCTACACTTCCACCAAAGAAGAATTGATTTCCCCCACCCATCCTTTGTGGATCTTGTTGCTCTTGGGTTTCTTGGAACCCTAGACGGTGTAGGGCATCCCCGGAGCTGAGGCATGTGTTGTAAATCTCCGAGGTGTCGTTGAGGGCCTCCAATTGAGTTGTGGAGCCTCCCCCTCAACCTTGGTGTAAAGGTTTCAGTTGGCGCCTTCAAGGTCACCGGTTAGTGGATTGTGAGGCCTCCTTTGTGGGGGAGCTCACCGGAGAAGAAGGTGAGGCCTTTGTGGCGCTCGGGTGACCTTGTGTGGCCCCGAAACCTCTCCAACATAGATGTAGCTCCTTGGGAGTGAACTACGGGAATTACATCTCCGTGTCCCCTCGCCGGTTACCTCGCCGGTTGGTGTTCGTTTTCATGCATTTAGGTTGTTCACTTAGTTGCATCTCTAGATAACTTCCTTTCTCATTGAGCCTAAAAGTGAGAAAAAAATTAAAATTTGTAGACGCCTATTCACCCCCCTCTAGTCGTATCAAGTCGGTACTTTCACGTGCAGAAGATGCAAACTCAACTGGGTGATCGACCCAGATTCCGGGAATCTGTAGGCACACCTGCTCCGCCATGGTTTCATGGATGGATACACTCGTTGGATAAGAGATGACAAAGACGATGGAGACGGTGAAGGTGGCCAACATGACGATGATCATCATCACGGCGAGAACGGGCGAGATGATGAAGAGTGTCCTGGAGATGGTGAAGGTGCGGAAGCAGACCGGGATGATGATGATCTAGATGCCGGAGGAGCAGACGACGATGGAACAACGTCAGGTTGGGTGCGGGACCCTTATGTGCAAGAGCTGCTTCTCAAGCAGACGAGTAATGCCAGGGCTGCCGCTAGAGAGCAAGCCAAGCTTGCGCAACTTGAGAAAGACGCGGTTACTCCATTGTATGAAAGACGCGGTTACTCAAGGCTATGGAGATGAAGGCAAAACACAAATTGAGCGATGCAAGCTTCAACGATATGATGGCATTCTGGCACGATCGTCTCCCGGAGGGGAACACATGTCCAACTAGTATTGAGGACGCCAAGAAAATCATCTGTCCTCTCGATCTACCGCACGTTAGATATCATGTATGCATCAACGATTGCATCATTTATCGGGGCGAGGACACGGAGAAAACCACATGTCCGGTGTGCGGCGTGAGTCGATACAAGAAAGGGAAGAAAGCACCTCGAAAAGTGGTATGGTACTTTCCTATCATTCCTCGTCTGCAGCGCTATTTCGCGGACCCTAAGGAAGTGAAGCTCATGCGATGGCATGCGGAAAGGAAGAAGCCAGGAGATGATGATGATGACCCCGAAAAGGATGAGCTGCTGACGCACCCTTTAGATGCTAGCCAGTGGAAAGCATTGGACCTCGAATTCCTAGAATTTGGTGGAGATTCGTGGAACATCAGGCTTGGTGCGAGCACCGATGGACTCAATCCGTTCGGTAGCCAGAGCATCACGCACAACACTTGGCCCGTGTTTGTATGGATGTACAACCTCCCTCCATGGTTGTGCATGAAGAAGAAGTACATACAAATGAGTATGCTAATTCAAGGGCCGAAACAACCTGGTACCGACATCAATCTGTATCTCGGGCTGTTGAAAGAGGAGCTAGCCACGTTATGAGAGCCGCGTTGGTCACTACGGTGCAAGACTATCGAGGTTGCAGGTATATCTCGGGGCAGGTTATCCAAGGATTCTGCGCATGCGTTAGGTGCATGGATAACACAAGCTATCTCCAACTATAGAAAGATCTAGGGTCATCGAAAACCGTGTTCATGGCACACTGGAGGTGGCTTGGCAAGAATGATCCATGGAGAAAACGTGGAGACCTGATCGATGGAAAATCCGAGACCCAAGGAATCCCAGAGCGTAGGAGTAGCGAAGAAGTGGAAGAGTTGCTGAAAAACTGGAAAGATTGTCCTAAGCCTGGAAAGAAGCGAAAGAGGCAGAAACAAGACAAGCCGCTGATGAAGGTATGGAAAACAAGGTCTGTTTTCTAGGAGTTGCCATACCGGAAGTTTCTCCGCACGTCTCATAGCCTCGACATGATGCATATCACGAAAAACGTGTGCAAGAGTCTGGTCGCCACCATAATCAACATGCCAGATAGGACAAAAGATGGTCCGAAAGCAAGGCATGACCTGATATGCTTGGGTATCCGGAAGGAGCTTCACGGAGGACGCACTACTCCTAATGATCAGGAAGATGACGATGATCATGAGTCGGAGACGACACAAGGTCGTCGGAAGGTCGTCGAATATTACAGCCCTCCTTCTTTCTTCACTCTAAGCCAGGATGAGATCAAACAGTTTTTCAAGTGCCTTCTAGGATTCAACTTTTCTTACGGCTACGCGGGCAAGATAAGCAGATATCTAGACGAGGCGAAGTAGAGGTTCAGTGGCATGAAGTCTCACGACTGTGCCGTGATAATGACGCGGGTACTTCCGGGTGCACTAAGAGGGATAATGGACGAGCACGTCCGTGAAACGTTATTTGGCCTCTGTAAGTTTTTCATCGTCATCTCTAGGAAGTCGATTGGCGTGAATCAGCTCGGAAGGCTACAGGAGGAGATCGTGGTGATACTATGTGAGTTTGAGGTCTACTTCCCACCCACATTCTTCGACATTATGGTGCATCTGCTGGTCCATGTCGTGGAGGACATCGTATAACTCGGGCCGATGTTCCTCCGCATCATGATGGCATTCGAAAGGATGAACGGACACATCAAAGGATACATTCGCAACAGGTCCCGTCCAGATGGAAGCATAGCCAAGGGCTTTCTGGCTGAAGAGTGCATCTCTTTCTGCACGAATTATCTAGACATCGAGAACCCTGTCGGTCTTCCCGTCAACAGGCACCTTGGCAAGCTCGACGGATCTGGTCACCGAGAGGGTCGTCGCATACTGCATGCAGACTTCGATTTTCGACGCGCAGACTTTGATCGAGCAAACCTCGTCGCACTACAGCATTTAGAACTAGTCGATCCTTGGGTACAGAAGCACAAAAGGTTAATCGAGAAGAATTACAGTGACCGGGGCATACAGAGGACGCAGGGATAAATAATCAAAGAGCACAACTTAGATTTCACGTGTTGGTTTAGGCAGACGCTCCTTGATAATCCCCCGCGATCGCATTCTTCTGACACGGAAAATATCATATTCACCTTGTCGCAGGGACCAATGCAAAACCTCGTGATGTATCAGGCGTATGATATCAACGGCTACACATTCTACACGGAGGAAAAGGACAACAAGTGTGATTATCAGAAGTCAGGCGTAACGTCGGAATTCTACACCGATGACAACGTGAAGGAAAGATTCTACGGAAGAATCGAGGAGATCTAGGAGCTCGACTACTGTGGAGAAAAGGTGCCGATGTTCCATGTCAGATGGGCAAAGAGAGTCGAAAGAGAAGACCGGTATTTCACAACCATGGTTATACCCGAAGCAGCCAAATCCAAGGCCGCCGGTGCAAACGTGGCCGCGAAAAATGAACCGTTGGTACTGGCTACCAAAGTGGACCAATGTTTTTTGATTACCGACCCGACAAAGCCTAGCTGTGTTGTCGTGAGGAGAGGAAAAAGAAACATCATCGGAATGGATGGATTCGCCAACGAGCAAGACTTCGACCAGTACGGCGATCCAAAGATTGAAGATGACGACGACTACGATGCAACAACATACATCATAAGAAGAAAAAGAACAACCCTACCCAAAAAGAAACATTAAAGTGCCGGGGCTAAATTATTCAACCGCGACAAAGAAGGGAAAAAAGATTGTAAAACGCTAGCTCAAAAAATATTGTAGAACGCGTGGTCGAAAGATATTGTAATATTCATGGACAAATTATTATGACATATTTGAATCATATTTAATTTGTACCACTTTTATGACATATATCATCACTTTCGGGCATTTTTGGAATATTTAAAAGTATTTTAAAAACAAAACAAAACTTTTATAAAATATGTCACCACTTTTGGGAATTTTTTGGAACATTTAAAAGTATTTTTAAAATAAAAATAAAAAAGGTGGGCACGCCTTCTTATGTGATAGGGCAGTGGGTGGAACCAGTGGGATAGGACAGTGTTAGTTGTCTATAGGGGTGGTCACGCCTTCTTATGTGACTAGTAGTACCGAGTTAGGCGTAGCGCACCCTGGCCAAGTGCGCTGCGATTACCCGTAGCGCACTTGGACAGGGTGCGCTACGCCTAACTCGGTACTAGTAGTCAACCGTGCCACGCCCCACGCGCCTCTTCTCCCCATCTCAAATCAGACACCGCTGATTTCAACCGTGCCCCGCCGCCGCGCTCTCGATCTGCCACTGCCCTGCCAGCTGTGCGTGGAGGAGGAGGAGGAGCCCTTCCAGCTGCGCGTGGAGGAGGAGGAGGAGCCCGAGCCGTGCGCGTCCGAGGAGGAGGAGTCCGTGGAGGAACCCGCCATCGTCCGCCCGCCCGCCCGCCGTCGTCCACCGCCGCTCTAGGAGGAGGACGTGGAGGAGGAGGAGCCATCGTCGTCCTCCCGCCCGCCATCGTCGTCCTCATCGCCCGCCTGCCTAGCTCCGCGCTCCCTCCTGGTGAGTCCCCTGCCCACCTCCCCTCTCTCCCTCTCTCTCCCTCTCTTCCGCTCTCCCTCTCTCTCAACTGTAGTTGAATGAATGAATGCCAAGTACCGGATTACGGTGTCGCGTTACTCTTTGCAGCAGCTCTGTAATTATTCTTGCGACTGGGCAAAGTGGTATGTAGTGAAGGAAAAATATTTGCTTCTGTTTTCATTTGTGGCTGAATTCAGTTTTCTCTATAGTTGTCTTAGGACTCAAATTAAGGTGAGGTTTTGTCTGAATTTGCTCCTTGTCCAAAGAAAAAGTTCAGGCTTTGGTATCTGTTTACATTTGTGCCATTTCCTTGTTTTAAATTGTTTAGCTTCCTGGCCTTTTGCGTTTCTAGGATTTCTTAATGTGGTACTGTTTGTGAATGTTCATAGTGTTCATGATTTCATAATATAGTAGTGTACATTCTATTTTTGCTGTTAAAAATTGGACACATGATGCCATAGCAAGAATTTAGGTTACAGATAACTAGGGTAAACAAATTTGGAAGTTGCAACTCAAGAAATATATGTTGCTACTAGGTAGCACAAATTCTAATGAACTCTTTTAGTATCCACCATGGACAAATCGACCTGGAATTGTTATATCCAGCTTCCACCTACCTGTAGTTCTATTTGCACCAGAATCTATTTGTAGTATCAGTACCAGATTACGGTGTCCACCATGGATAGAAACCTGAAACTGCTAAGTCCAAACCTAAAACCTGAAACTGCTAAGTCCAAACCTGAAACCTGGCCATTTATGCTTGATGTACTGTTTGTGTGTTGGCCATTTATTCTAGTTGCTCCATTTTAGCCTAAAACAGATTTATTATGTGCTGGTTGTGTAGTTGTGCTGGCTATACTGGGCCATTTAAGCTGGTTGTGCTGGCTATGATGGCCATTTATTGTGTGCTAGCTATGCTGGCCATATATATGCAGGTTCTTGTATGAAATGAGTCCCGATTTTTGCCGGAATGTTGATTAACTTCCATTTCGGCAGAAATCGGGCACTCCTAGTTTAAGAAAATTAGCAAAGGTCATGCCGGATTTTTCCGTGCATTTTACCAATTATTTGTTTTTTATTAGTGCAAAGATGTGTGACAATGACGAGGCTGGATGTTCTAAGCGCATCAGCGCTGAAGGAGAACTCAGACCTCCGAAAAAACAATTGACATTCTGGGAGGCGGCCCAGCGGCTAGAAGACGATGAAGAATACCATCCTTCGGAGAGCGAGGATGATGAGATGGAAGACGCGGAGGAAGAAGCCGATGGAACGGCGGACGATGAAACCACTGATGGCGGCGAGGGCACAGGTAGTGGTAGCAATCCTCCTAAGAAGAAGAAGAAGCCGAAGGACCGGCGCCCGAACACGGTCGGCACGGTAAGGGAGGAAATTACCGAAGTGAGCCCATCAGGGGTTCCTTTGGAGCCCGCCCTTGTCGTCAAAGTGTACGGTGGGCAAGTGGCGGCGATCACCCGGACAACCATCTCGATCAACACCGAGAATCTCCGGCATAAAGATAATGGCCACTTGTGCACACTCCTCTTCGAGAAGCTGCACGCAAGATACAAGTTCCCCGCCAAGTATCAGAACACAAATTATCATGGGAACGAAGTAAACAAATCCACCCTCACAAAGATGAGCACCGCCCTGGCCAGCTGGAGAACCCGGATAAAGAAAAAGATCTATAAAGAAGGCAAAAGTCTCGAGGAGATCCAGAAGATTGACCCGGAGATCACCGAAGATCAGTTCCGGGAGTTCAAGGAGAGGTGTGAATCCGAAAGAGCCCTGGCCAATAGTAATCGGGGAAACGTGCTGCAGGCGATGAATATAGGTCATCACCATCTCGGATCTGGTGGATACAGAACCGCGGAGGCCAAATGGAATAAGGAGGACGAAGAGTATAGATCCAAGGGGATAGAAAACCCCTTTGCTAAATTCGAACCCGGGCAGGTTCGAAACTTCATCAGGGCCCGTTACCATGTGGACCCAAAAACCAAACAACTCACCGCGGATCCTGCAGTGAAGGAATTCGAGGAAATTGTGGTAAGTATAATCTAATTACCGCGGATCAACTCGATTGCAATCTAATCGATGATCTAAACGATTCAGTGTTACTTCTTCTGCAGGAGGAGGAAATTGTTGCTAGTCATGGATCCCAGGGTTCCTCATCCCAGGGGTCGACGGAGGCCACTGGTGGGATAACCGTTTTAACAGGGCGATGAACCGGGCCAAGAAAATAGAGCCAGTTACGAAGAAGCCGTCGTCGACTGGCCGTCTGGCCGGCCTCGGGGGTAAGAATTGGGTGGATCATTTTGGTCCACCGCCGAGGACGCATGTAGCACCGTCGGAAAGGAGCGAGGAGGAAAACCGCGAGGTTCAAGAACTTAAGGCACAAGTGACGCGGATCCCGCAGATCGTCCAAGACAACCTGGCAATCACCCTCACGTCCTTCCTGCGTACCTTGGTGGAGTCAATAGTGAACTGGAGTGCGGGTGGTCGAGTAGGTCCGTGCCCAATTCCAAGCATGGTCAGCAGCCACTCGAACAACGCGGCGCCGACGAATCAGGCGAACTACGTGTTCGTGACTCCGCCCGCTAGCACCGCGGCGCCGCAAGTGTTGGTGACTCCCCCTGCCATCACCGCAGCGCCGGAGTACATGTTGGTGCCCCCCCTGCCATCGTCGCGGCGGCAGCGGAGCTCCAAGCACCCGTCGGTAGGGAGAATACACCGGTGGCCAGCACCGCGCCATCAAGCAGCCCTACCGTCTCTTGCACGCCCGTCGCCGTATGCGGTGCGTCGACATTAGCCGATCTCGACGCCATCACGGTAAACAAATTGCTTTAATTACTGCCTTTCATGCCATCTATTACTCTTATGGCATCTCTAACGATGCCGTACATGTTTTCGACAGACGGATGTTCCTTGCACTCTCTTATGCTACGTGAACAACGAGCTGAGGGATGTTGCCAAGGGTACCATCGTTCAACCCTTGCAGCGCACGTTCCACTCAAGGCCGATGTCAGATAGCGTGCACAGGGTTAAAATTAGTCGGGTGCTAAGGGGTTGCGACGACCTGTAACCTCCCATTCAACCCCCCGGAGCAGATGAAGAAGAGCCGTCTGTCCTCAGAACTTGCTTCGGCTTATTCTTGCTATGGCCAAAGAGCATGATCCGTTTGGGGACGGAGGGGGCCATCACGCCACAGACAATAGCACCGCCTGTCGTGCCAGTGACAAGCGGTGGCAAGGCCCTCTTACCGCCCTCGCCGCACCTCCACGCGGTGGGTCGGATGATCATGTTGATGATATGCACATGGCGCAGGATCCGGCCTAGGACGACGAAGACTGGAATGATCACTTCTTCAGCACTCAGTTTAGCAACGAAAACCTAGCTGGTGGCCCCACAGAGAAAGCCACTATCACCAAGCGTCTGTTTGGTTCTCAGGAGACGCCTCCAGCTTGCGCCTTTATAGAGCCAGCTGATACAACCAACCGGCCCTTTATTCTGAGCCCTGACACACTACATAGGGAGGCCGGTGCTCGGATTGCGGTGCCTGCCCGCTCTTCAAAAGGAAAAAAGGGCAGGAAAAGAAAATCTAGCAGCTCCAGCCAGCCGGTGGCGTCAACAACTGCGAATCCGATCAGGTTTCGGGACGGGCCACTAAGACCCGAGGGTATTATGTGGAGGATTCATGTGGCGGGTGAGCCCATGCTACCTAAGAATTTGCGGAAGCTCGCCAGTTCGGAACTGCAGAGTGTGCATGACGGCGTGCTGACGATAGAGAGACGCCTTCTACCGGAGAAAGATCCCTCGCACCCGGTATTCGTGGTTAAGGTGCCACCAGGCTTGGGCTTCGTCGACAATGCCCCTGCGGATCTGTTCTTCCTGCGGTTCGACGACATCTTCAATATGTTCCACCTATACCCGCTGCACTATACCATGGTCCATCTGTTTTCTCTCAGCCTGGCCATGAAGATCATTAGAGAGAACACACCGGGCATCGCTATAGTGGACCCCTACTACATGCGTGACGGCTGCTTGGGTTCCCCCGCCGAACGACGTATCGTGGCCTCGTACCTAAAAAGAATCCTCGTGGCGAACAAGACAAAGGAATACATTCTCGTGCCTTACTTTCCCGAGTAAGTCGTTATTCACTCGCCACCGTCGATTGGCTTTATTAGATCATCATCATTCTTTTTCCAACACATTCCATTTGAATTTTTTGCGCAGAGATGAACACTACACGCTCATCTCCTTATCGCCGAAGCATTCCCATGCCACGTATTTCGACTCGGGGAGTCTAGAAAAGAAGAAAAACTACGACAAAATCAAGGAAGTTCTGGATGATGCTCTCACTGGCTTTGCCTCGACGGAACGCACCACCTTCGTGCGTACGAAGGTCAAGTTCGGCAGGCACGTCTTCAACCACGTAACGGAGTTCCCATGCGTGAAGCAGCCGGAAAATAGTAAGAAGGAAGCCTACTACGCACTCCATCACATGAGGGCGTTCCTACTTGACCAGCAGAATTCTACACTGCCAGATAATCTCAAACAGTGGGCCGAAGCAAAGGCCAAGATCAATGATTCAGATATTAGACAAGAGATGTATCGCATACATCAGCAGTTTGGGGCAATCATCTTTCGTGATGTCATGACTTCGGGGGGGATCTTCTACGGAGGAAATATCCCAAATAACCGTGACATAGAAGATCGCCTAGCGATGCAGGGTGACTATAGGAAGTTCATGACGAGACAAGGCGTCCTCCCGTTCCCTAAGCCGAGCCAGAAGGCTTGATGTTGGCCTAGTTGTAGTTACAAACTATAGATGACCTTTGTGTGTGTGTGGACAAGTGTACATGCTACTATACTTATCTTATTAGGTTTATGAATCAGCGCTTACTTCTTTTGCTTATTATTATTATATATCAATCAATGCTTGGTTTTTTTGCTTACTCTTTGGTCCTTTGCTCACTTTGGTCCTTCTTTTTTTCCTTACTCTTTTTTCGAGAATAATGCCGATGATTGAAATGTCGTGGCACACTATATATGTGAATGTGCTACGATGGGATTGTGAGCCTTGTGATATGCACAAGTCCAGGTCTTGTGCATCCTACTTGGCTCACAGTTCCATCGTAGAATATTCCTGTGTCCAACGACCTATGTATATATATGAGGCATTCTTTTCGAGTTATTTTTGTCTTTTTCGAGAATAATGCCGATGATTGAAATGTTGTGGCACAATATATATGTGAATGTGCTACGACGGGATAGTTAGACTTGTAATATGCACAAGTCCAGGAATTGCGCATCCTACTTAGCTAACTGTTCTGTCGTAGCATATTCCTGTGTCCAACGACCTAGCTAGTTATATATGAGACATTCTTTTCGAGTTATTTTTGTATTTTTCGAGAATATGCCGATGATTGAAATGTCGTGGCACAATATATATGTGAATGTGCTATGACGGGATAGTTAGCCTTGTGATATGCACAAGTCCAGGAATTGTGCATCCTACTTGGCTAACCGTTCCGTCATAGCATATTCCTGTGTCCAAGGACCTAGCTAGTTATATATGAGGCATTCTTTTCGAGCTACTTTGGTCTTTTTCGAGAATAATGCCGATGATTGAAATGTATTGGCACAATATATATGTGAATGTGCTACGACGGGACTGTAAGCCTTGTGTTATGCACAAGTCTAGATGTTGTGCATCCTACTTGGCTTACAGTTCCATCATAGCATATTCTTGTGTCCAACAACCTATGTACATATATATGAGGCATTCTTTTCGAGTTACTTTGGTCTTTTTCGAGAATAATGCCGATGATTGAAATGTCGTGGCACACTATATATGTGAATGTGCTGCGATGGGATTGTCCTCCTTGTGATATACACAGGTCTAGGTGTTGTGCATCCTACTTGGCGGCCGGTTCCATCGTAGCATATTCCTGTGTCGAACAACCTAGTTATATATGAGGCATGCTTTTTGAGTTTGGTCTTTTTGATTTAGGAGTACTTTCTATAAGTGTATCTTCATATGCGACTTTAATTATATATGTTTTTTTTCAATCACCAGTTAATTATTATTGTCAACTTATAGATGACGTGGTACGTCATGTACAAGGGACGGGTTCCCGGAGTCTACGATGATTGGGAAGACTGCCGGAGACAGGTGCACCGTTTCAGCGGCAATAGCTACAAAGGGTACAACACTATGGCGGAGGCAGAATCTAGATACACGCGCTATCTAGCGGGAGTTAGGACAAGGAACCGGATGAAGACCTACACCTTCGTCGCGGCGGTGATCATGCTTATCTTCTTTGGTTGTTTATCCCGCGTTTGTGTCTAGCTAGTTTAAATGTCTAGGCGAGCTTCCGAGCTCTAACTTGTTCGATCGACACATGTATTCGCATGTCACCAACTACTTTGTAACTTGATCGAAACAATGTAACTTATACTATGTATTCATGTATGAGACTTATCTATATGTATTTGTTTCAATCTTGTTTTTCAAATTGTGTATTTATATATATATAATTGTATATCTTGTATCTGTGTGTGTATATTTGCTGTAATATTGTATATAATCTGGCTCAGAAATTAAAAAAAAAAACACACCTGTGGCGCACATGACCTACCTTTTGTGGCGCACTACACCTAAAGCGCACTTTAGAAGCTTAGTGGCGCACTGGGAAGTGCACCACAGAAGATCCTACGCGTAGCGCACCTGGCCACATAGCCGTGGTGCACTAGCAGGTGTGCTACGCCTATCTCGACACAACCGTGGCGCACTAGGCAGTGTGCCACGGCTAGGAGATAGCCGTAGCGCAAGGCCCGTGGAGCACTGCTAGTGCGCCACAGATGCTCTTTTCAGGTGCGCCACTAACTGTTGTTTTCCTAGTAGTGGTATTCGCACCTAGCAGCAATCCTTTCTTTATCCATGGGATCATTTCCCTTGGTGGAGACCATGGTGCCTCTAAACTTGATAATCTGCCTGACAGAAACAGATCTAAACGAAAACACTACGAGAACACGATATACGAACCTCGGGGGATCCGGGGGTTATATATTACGAAATTTTACTACATAAGGAAGGTACTATGCGAAAACGAGGTGGATACTGACTCCAGGGGGCTCAAACCCCCTAGTGGCGCGGCCAGCTGGGGCCCGCGCCACTGGTGGATGTGGCCCACCCGGGTTCCGTTTCCTCCTCTGTTTCATCTCGTAATCTTCCATATGTAATAAAAACATCAAAAATATAAAAATATAAAAATATAAGGTTTTCATGGACATTCTTTATGCATCACTTTTTTACTTAATCAAAGACAGACTCTGCAAATTCCTTCTCTCCATCACCTGAAAATTCCTTTCATACAAGGCCTTACACAAACCTCACTAGCAACATTAGTGTATGCAAAACAATAAAACTTTAGGTTCAAACTTGAAATGAAATACATCAAAACAAAAGCTACTGAAACAACTCCTTTAAAAAGCCCAAAAAGAATCTGAAAGGGAATCAATATAAGAGGCAAATGCAAATGATGGCAGAAATCTGTCAAAATAGACAAGCAGGTAAATATTGATTCTTTCGAAAAACTTATGTTGCTCAAATCAAAAAGTGCAAAACTAATGAAAGTAGGATAACAACTTTGAGAGTAAGCATAGAAAATTACAGCTCCATACGTTGTACTTATCTCCTACACGAATGTTTACAATGCAGCACAAAAACCTATCCCCAGACAGCCACTTTTCACAACTGCTCTACTTCTCAAAAGAGGTTGATCTTGACTCAAAAACCAAAACAAAAAGGATAAGGATAGGTTATTACAAGTAATAACCTCCAAGCCTCAATAAAACTATTGGGTTATCTCCCAAGAAGTACTTTTCTTTAATGCCTTTAAGTTAGGCTGGATAATTTCAAAGATGCTCACATAGGAGATATGGATTTGAAGTGAAAAAGAGCATCAAGAAGCAAATATCCAAGACATTTGAGTCTAACCCACTTCCTATGCAAGGGGGTATCATGAGAAAACAAATTATTGAAACAAAAGGCAACTAGCATAGAAAGACAAAACAAGTGCAGCTTCAAAGCCTTCAACATAAAGCGGGGAAACTTAATACTATTGAGATGCATGAAACCAAGTTTCCTCTCTCATAATAACTTTTAGTAGCACTTTGAATAAAGTTGACAATATAACTATCACAAGAAACAACTTTATCAGAATGAGCATATTTACAATCATCAAAAGGAGGTCTAATGTCATAAACTGGAACAATAGAAGCAAGTTATTTAGCCCTGAAATCCTTATTAGGCAAATTATTTTCATAAGTAGCTTTAGAAAATTTGGAAAAATTAAACTCATAAGATTCTCCATCAAACTTAGTTACAACTTTCTCCTTCTTACAATCTATAATAGCCCCACAAGTATTCAAGAAAGGTCTACCAAAGATAATAGGACATGTTTTACTAGCTTCTGAACCAAGTACTAGGAAATCCGCAGGATATTTAATCTTACCACAAAGAACCTCCACATCTCTTACAATGCCAATTGGATAGACTGTCTCTCTATTAGCAAGGCGAATAACCACACCAATGTCCTCAAGTTCAAAAGGACCAATTTCATGCATAATTTCCCTGTAAAACTCATAAGGAGTAGCACTATAACTAACACCAATATCACATAAACCATAATAGCAATGATCACCAATTCTAACAGAAAGCACATGGACACTAGTTTCCTAGCTTTTCTAGGATGAGAGACAATATTAGAAGTGTCTTCACAAAAGACAATGTGTTCATCCTCTATATTTTTAGTGATAAGATCTTTCACAATGGCTACTACAGGTTCAATGTTTATTTGCTCATCAGGTTCCAAAGTTTTCTTTGTACTTTTGCTAACCACATTAGCTATGATAGAATTTTCCTTTACCTTAGCAGGAAAAGGGAGTTTCTCAATATAAGGTTCAAGCAAAATAGGAACAATAGTACAAACTTCAGTGCTTCTAACAGGAACATGATTGACGACATCTTTATAAGGCGCATGGTACTTATTCCACTTCTTTTTAGGAATTTCTATATAAAAGGCAAAAGGCTTAAAAAATTGGAAATACGTTGAGAATCAAGACCATACTCAGTACTAATATCACGGAAGTCATCAGTTCTCATAAAAGATTTAATGCATTCATAATCATAATTTATACCTGACTTTCTTCCTTTGTCATTCTCCCATGCTTTAGTGTTCTCTTGAATACGGTCTAGGAGATCCCAGTTAGCTTCTTCCTTCATACGTGTGAATGATCCAGCACAAGAGGCATCTAGTAAATCTTTATCATGAAGAGAAAGCCTTGCATAAAAGTTATTGATAATAATATTATTAGGGAGTTCATGAATAGGACATTTAAGCATTAATAACTTCATTTTCCCCCAAGCTTGGGATGTAATTTCTCCATCATGAGGCCAAGAGTTATATATTTGATTCCTATCCTTATGAATCTCACTAGGAGGATAGAATTTATAATAAAAGAGAGGTACTATTTCCTCCCATTCCATGGATTATCCATTCATCAGCACCTTATACCATTCTTCATCTCTTCCTTTCAATGATATAGAGAGTAACTTCTTCTTCACCTGTTCAGTTGTGATACCTGCACACTTAAACAACCCGCATAATTCATGGATAAAGAGAAAATGATCACCAAGATGAATAGTTCCATCCCCAAGATAATAATTATCCATAACACGATCAACAATTCTTATAGGTATCTTAAAAGGATCTATCTCAAGAGGTGGTGGTTCATATACTATCGTAACAGTGGTAGTAGCTTTCCCAAACAGGAAACCAAGTGGGCTATCCATATTGGAAATAAAGTAATAGATAGAAATAAACAATACTCATAGTAGAAGTTTCATTTACCAGTTCCACTCTTCAATAGCGCTTCACTCCCCCGCAATGACTCCAGAAAATAGTCTTGATGACCCACAAGTATAGGGGTGTATCATAGTACTTTCTATAAATAGGAGTGTCGATCCAAACGAGGAGCAGAAGGTGTTGACTAGTGGTATGGAGCGGGAAATCTCTGTAAATACTTAACTGTCGTGGGAATGGAAACGGCAGATGCTGCAATCGGCAGCGAGTAGTAGAATGAGGGGCAAGGGCGGCCAGCCATCTGCGGTGCGAGATGAGGGAAGAGACACAGGGTTTTACCCAGGATCGGCCCCCCGGAGGGTAAAGACCTACTCCTGCTAGATTGTATTATGAAGGTGGTACAATGGGCGAGCTCGGCGGCTAGGCGGTGAGTCGCGTGGGGGTATGATGGAACGTATCTCTACACGCCCCGCAGGGAGGTTTATATAGGCTCACCTCCCCTAGGGTTTACATATCTCAACCGATTCAGTTAAAGCTTCGATACTCGTTTAACCTAATCCGACTGGTCCTATCTACTCGCCTAGGCCTTCAGCTTCCAGTCGCTTGGTTCCTCGCTGGGCTTCAATCCAGTCGTCGTCTTGCAGGCCCACTCACCAAGTCTTGGGCCAGTCGGAAACGTCCTGCTAGGTATACCCTGGTAGGCATATCCCCATCAGTAGTCCCCGAGGCCGTCGTCGATTTGGCATAGGTGGCTGCTGGCAGTCGGAGCATACGGCTGTTGAGTAGACATCCAGTCGAATCAACGGCGGGCTCCTGTATAAAGGAAAAACTAATCACACTACTCGTAGCTTTGGCGAGTCGAGTCGGCGAAACACTGTCATAGTGGTTGGGTCGGCGAGCCGAGTGGCTGAAGTTGGACCGTTAAACATGGTCAAACTAGCCGTTGGAGTTAATCCAACGGTAACTTTTGGCGTAATCATCGCGCGGTAACGGTTCCCTGATTTGGCGGGTAGCAACCGCTATATAAGAGGAATGGCTAGCGATCAGAGGACCACCGTCTCACCATTTCCTCCGACTGCGCGCACCTTTCGCCTCCCTCCGCACCGCGACCCAGCCAACCAGAAATCCTCCGAGCCCCCACAAATCTCTCCGCCATGGCCCTCTACACCGAACCTTGGGGCAGATCGAAATGCACTAGGGCGCAACTGGCTTCCTTTGAGGAGGCCGGGATTCTGCAAGCCGGCTGCTGGTGCATCCCCGCGGCTGGAGAGGTGACTCCAAACCCGCGAGAGAGGGAGTTCATCTGCTTCACCAGTCATCTCGAATGGGGGCTAGGGTTCCCCACGTCCCAATTCTTCCGACGCTTCTGCTCCTACTACGGGATCCAGCCGTCGGATCTTTGTGGCGTTCTGCGAGTGCTACTTGGGCTACCGGCCCTACTTCCCTCTTTGGAAAGATCTGTTCCATGGACGGATCAGCCGCGAGGAGGCGGGCGGCCCAATGCTCGCCGCGGGTGGCCTAACCTTCCAGCTGAAGTCGAAGGCCTCATTCTTCGACCTGATGCTGCCCGCCAAGGCAGCGAGGGACTGGAAAAAGTCGTGGTTCTACGTTGCCGAGGCGACCCCGGAAGGCGAGACGGCGATTCCGCGGTACTCCGCCGATCGGTCCGAGCCGCGCCGCATTCAAATCGGCAAGCTTCCCGACGACCAGCGGATGGTCGTCGACGAGATGCTTCAGACCATCCGCGGTCTGAAGAAGAAGGGACTCCAGACGATAAACCTGTACAACTGCTGGCTCGGGCGGCGACTCGTCCCGCTGGCCAGGCGCGAGCACTACATGTACCAGTACACCGGCCGGGACGACCCGACAAAAGCTAGCCTGACCGAGTGGAGGCTCGATGACTACACCGCGGCCCTGAAGAAAATCACCCAAGCGGTGTACTTGGACGCTCAAGCTGGGGTCGCCCTCTATACCGCGAAGCGCTCAGCCCCAACGGTAATCACTTCGTATCATTCGCAGTCGCAGTCCTTTTGCAGTCGCGGTCATACTAACTTCAACTTGCCTTTGTTGCAGCTGTTCCAAGTGGTGGAAGGGTGGCTCCCGCCCTCGGATGACGAGAATTCGAGCTCGTCCGTCCAAGATATGGGCGGGTCGCCTGCTAGGAGCGACGAAAGCGACAGCGACGACGAATCCGAGGAGGAAGCTGCCCCGCTGGCTCGCGAGACCCGCAGGCAATGTCAGCGCGAGCTCGAGGCGAGCAAGAGCCTCGAGCGCCATGATGATGAAGAAGAACTTCCGGAGACGACCTCGCGCCGCCAAGCTACTCCGTCAAAGAAGAAGAGGAAGGAGAAGGAGGCGAAGGCCCCTCCAAGAAGGAAGACGAAACCGACGAGGCCGGCCTCGCCACCACACTCAGCAAGCAGTTCCGACGCCCCTAGCCCGGCCAAGGATGAGGCGCCGCCGACGACGGCCGCGCTGGACACGGCCACCATCGAGGTGCCCCTGGCGTCGATGCCTCCGCCATTCGCCCCGGTCTCGGGGCTGGGGGAGGCTCCGGCCGCAGCGACTTCGCCTCGCAGGGAAGCTCCTGTCGAAGAAGTTACAGAGGCTCCGGTCGCAGCTTCGACGATGAAGAAGCCGTCCGTGTCCTGGGCACGCGACGTCCTAGACATGGGGCTCAGCCGCCGACTGGGCCCTGAGCTGGAGAAGCCAGCCGGCCTCCGTACGGGGCTGCGCTTCATTCCGGTCGCCAAGTGAGTACACTCGCCTTCCTTTGTCTCCCATAATCATTGAATTATCTTGCTTATATGATCGATGTACAGGACCGGAGTGAAGAAGATGGGCCATCCAACCGTGGCTAAGGTGCCGTCCGTCGTCAGCGAGGAGGATTCTTCCCGCAAGAGGAAGGTGGACGAAGTCGTCATCCCTGCGGATGGCGGCAAGAAGGCCAAGGGTGACGCCGTCGTCACGATTTTGACAACACGTCGGCCGCGCCGGCTGGTCCTGCAACGGAGGCGGCCGTGTCCACGAAGGAGGGCGCTCCGTTGCCTGGAACGGCCGAGCCGACCTCCTTTGGGGCGGGTGCCTCTATCGCCACCTTCCGCGCTTCATGACCAAGGCGGCCGCGGCGAGTGGAACTTCGCCTTCAAGCCACGCTTCAGGAGTCGCCGACGCTGAAGTCGACCAACACCGTGGGCATACGCTAGCACGGACGCGATACAACTCCACGGCATGCTTGGCGCGGCCATCCAGGTACATCCAGTCCCCGAGGATCAGGTCGGTGCTTTGCAGCGGGCTGATTCTTTTAGTGTCTTATATTCACTTTTTGCATCCAGTCCCCAGTGCGCACTCGCTGAATTTCAGCGGGTGGGCACTTAGGAATTTCTTTGATTGCCAGTCCCCGAGTGTGCACTCGCTAAATTTCAGCGGGTGGGCACTTTAGGAGTTTCTTTGATTGACCTTTTGGCGATGTGCAGGGTCTGCAGCTTGAATCGGCCGACCGATTGGCGGCGAAGCAGCGCGCGGAAAAGGAACTGGCCATCGTCCAGGAGGCGAACGAAGGGCTTCGGGCTGTTGCCGCGAAGGCAGAGGAAGCTCGCCAGGGGCTTGTCCCCGCTAGTAAATTGGCGGCAGCGCAGTCGGCTTTGAGTTCGGCCGGACAACGGATCGCTGACCTCGAGCGCCAGCTGCAGGAGGCGAAGGAAGAAGCGAGCTCAGCCGATGGGCGAGCCAAGGCCGCCGTTGTAGCCGCCGAAGAGGATCGCAGAGTGTCGGAAGTCCTTATTGCTGGGCTTCAGGACGACCATACGTCGCTTCAATGCTTCATCACGGATCTCGCCCGCCCGTTGATTGGTAAGTGCGTCTGCTTCTTTCAGTAGTTGTGCCATTTGTGGTGTCCGTCGTATTCATTATTGTCTTCTACTCGCAGGTCGCATCATCGACAGCGCGGAAGAAGCAAGCACGTTCAACGCGCGGCAGTGTGTGAGCACGCTTGTCGATTCGGCAACGTTGTCGACGACGTGCATCCGTGCCTATCTCCAGGAGATATCGCCCATGGAAGTGATTCCCAGCGACCTCGTTGAGGTGTGCAGGTATTTGGAGAAAGCGCCCGCGGTCGTTGAGTTCATGACGCGGTCGGCGTTTCGGCGCGGGGCGGCGACGGCGCTTAGTCTTGGACTTGCCCACTTCCCCGAGGACTTCGACATCGACAATGTGACGAGTGGCTACCCATCGTCGACCGGCGCGGTGGAGCTTTCCGAGGTCCTCAAGTTGCAAGACCGCGCCGCCAAGTACTCGGAGCGTGTCTTGGCGATGGGCGACCTCCTTCCGTACCAGGAGACGGTCGTCGTGTCTGGCGACCCCGAGCTGCCGCATCGTGATTTCAAGGTTGAGCAACCCTTACGCGCGGCGATGGCGGGTGAACTGACGATGTATCCGTCGAACCCGTACACGCTGTTCATCCACAATCGCCGGGGAGTTGGCGAGTCGTCGTCTAAGCCTGCAGAATAGGATAGTTTGCCTTGTGGCGTTAGCAGCAGTTCTGCCATGCAGGCATATTTTGTAATGCTAGACAATGCAACATGCTATCGAATGAGATGTCGTGTCTATTTTGGTATTTGTCAAGTGTTTGTGATTGTTGTTTGAACGAGTCCCCGAGCGCGTCCGCCCTTTTATGGGGTTTACCTCGTATGTGATGTGTTTGTTGTCTTTGTGTGTTTTATTATTGTGGTCGACTCGCCCGGACTCGAAGAGCCAGTCGCTAGGCGACTCCCTTGAACGCGCTGTACTTCGCCGTTTTCCCGTGCGCGAACGAGGTCGGGTGGCCGAGTACCCGAGCGTGGTACTTGGCTGTTCCAGGCACGACTCGAGGGTGAGTGAGGACTTGGCGCGTTAGTTTGTGCGCGTCACTCCTGCCTGGCCCCTGGGGTCAGTCGCGTGGCGAGTCCTGGGCATGCTCTCCTACTTGGCGTTTTCCCGGACCGCTCGAGGTGAACTGGTCCGCAGTCCCCGAGCGTGGTACTTAGCCGTTCGAGTCGCTATGTCGAGGATGCGGAGGACCGTGGTCGCTGTAAGAAGCGTAGGCAGTTGTCTTGGTTCGTAGAACCAGTCGAGCTAGGCGACTCCAATGGGGATCCGGGTAGGCGTTTTTCGTGGACGATGCAAGACCTGAGGTGACTCAGTGCTCTTGCACCGCACTACTTAGCCGTGCCGATCGCTGTACCAAAGGTTGACTTCTGCGGTTAGCGTGTTGCTGTTATTACGAGTGCGAGTGGCACAAGACACGGAGAGTAGGCGCAATTTGTGGTAACCGTTTCTTTTTATTTCATAGCGACTGGAGAATACATATGTGGGGTTCTAGGCGTAGAACTTCCGTAGGAGGTTTACATTCCATGGTCGCTTGACGTCAAGTTCGCCGTCCCCGCGGACGTCGGTGAGGTAGTAGGCGTCGTTGCCGAGTACACGGCCGATGGCGAATGGTCCCTCCCATGGAGGGGAAAGATTGTGCATGCCCTTCTTGTCCTGGATGAGACGCAGCACCAGGTCGCCTTCTTGGAAGGTGCGAGTTTTCACCCGCCGGCTGTGATAGCGGTGGAGTCCTTGTTGGTAGATGGCGGTGCGCGAGCGAGCTAGGTCGCGTGCCTCGTCGAGTTGATCGACTCCATCCCGTCGTGCGAGTTCGTTCGCAGCTTCCATGTAGTGGACAACCCTTGGCGAGTCGTGCTCAAGGTCGGTGAGCATGACTGCCTCGACGCCGTACACCATGAAGAAGGGGGTGAATCCTGTCGACCTGTTGACCGAGGTGCGGATTCCCCAGATGACGGAGGGTAGCTCCTCGACCCAGCACCCGGCGGTGCGCTCGAGTGGTACTTGGAGTCGCGGCTTCAGGCCGTGGAGGATGCTTTGGTTGGCCCGTTCCGCCTGGCCGTTGGATTCCGGGTGGGCGACTGACGCGAGGTCGAGCCGAATGTGGTGCTCTTCACAGAATTCGGCCATGGCTCCTTTGGCGAAGTTGGTGCCGTTGTCCGTGATGATGCTGTTGGGGAACCCATAGCGATATATGAGTTCGCGTAGGAATTTCGTGGCGGTCTTCTCGTCGCATTTCCGGACTGGCTTGGCCTCCACCCACTTTGTGAATTTGTCGACTGCGACTAGGAGGTGGGTGTAACCGGAGGGAGCCTTCTTGAAGGGGCCCACCATGTCCATGCCCCATACGGCGAATGGCCAGGTGATGGGGATTGTTTTGAGCGCTGAGCTCAGCACGTGCGTCTGGTTGGCGTACTTCTGGCATCCGGCGCACCGCTGGACAATGTCGACAGCGTCGGCGTGTGCGGTGGGCCAGTAGAATCCATGTCGCATAGCCTTGGCGACGAGAGAGCGGGTGCCGGCGTGGTGGCCGCAGTCACCGGAGTGGATGTCGTGGAGGATCTTGCGTCCTTCGGCGGGTTGGACGCAGCGTTGTAACACGCCGGTGACACTACGCTTGTGGAGCTCACCGTTGATGATGGCGTAGGACTTGCATCGACGGGCGATCATTCGAGCTTCCGTCTCGTCTGCCGGCAAGGTGCCGTCTTCCAGGTAGGCGATGTAGGGCTTGGTCCAGTCATCTGGCTCGTTGACGAGTGCGACCAGGGCTGCTTCTGGTTGGAGCGGGACTCCGATGTCGATCTCCCTTGGGGGAGAGACTGATGGCTTGGTGATCGTGTCGAGGAAGACGCCGGCGGGTGGTGCGAGTCGAGCCGACCCGATGCGAGAGAGGGTGTCGGCCTCCTCGTTCTTCCGCCTGTCGATCCACTCGACAGAGTAGCCTGTGAAGTGTCCGCCTAGATTGTCCACTGCTTGGCGGTACGCCGCCATGGTGGGGGAGACGGTGTCGCAGGTGCCAGCGACTTGTCCTGCGACGAGGTCGTAGTCGCCGTAGCAGCGTAGGTGGTTGACATTCATCTCCCTGGCGGCCCTCATGCCATGTAATAAGGCCTCGTACTCGGCCATGTTGTTTGTGCAGGGTGTGAAGTCCAGGCAGAGGACATAGCGGAGCTTGTCGCCCTTCGGAGAAGTTAACACGATCCCTGCGCCTGCGCCGTCCGCGTTCTTGGAGCCGTCAAAGTGCAGGCTCCAGTAGTGGAGGTATGGCAGCTTCTCTAGCTACTGGGCTTCTTCCCAGTCGGCGATGAAGTCCGCTAGGGCTTGCGACTTGATCGCTCTTCGTGGCTCGTATTTGATGTCGTGGACGCCGATCTCGATGGCCCACTTGGCGACTCGCCCAGTCGCCTCACGGTTGCGGATGATGTCCTGCAACGGTGCGGAGGAGACGACCGTGATCGGGTGCTCCTGGAAGTAGTGCGGCAGGCGTCGCTGTGCCCTGAAGACCGCGTATACCAGCTTCTGGTACTACGGGTACCGCTGGCACGACTCGGTGAGGACCTCGCTGATGTAGTAGACCGGTCGTTGTACTGGGCGCTCCTTCCCTTCCTCCGGTCGCTCGACGACCATGACCGCGCTGACGACACGCTCGGAAGCCGCGACGTAGACTAGCATGGGTTCTTTGTCGACCGGGGCGGCGAGTAGCGGTGCGGCGAGTAGCACCTTCTTGAGGTCGCGGAGGGCGTCGTCCGCCTCCTTGTCCCACTTGAATGTGGGGTTCTTGCGCATCAGGCGATATAGAGGCATTGCCTTCTCGCCCAAGCGGGGGATGAAGCGACTAAGAGCCGCTACTCGCCCGGCCAGCTTCTGAACGTCGCGCAAGCACTCGG
Organism: Avena sativa; assembly: GCA_916181665.1. NCBI lineage: Eukaryota > Viridiplantae > Streptophyta > Magnoliopsida > Poales > Poaceae > Avena > Avena sativa. Next base: position 172,551,739 of record OV702295.1, read on the forward strand.
GTTTGCCGAGTCGGGCGATCGTGTCGATCTTGGTGGGGTTCGCCTCAATCCCGCGCTTGGAGACGACGTAGCCCAGTAGCTGCCCTGCAGGTACACCGAAGGTGCATTTGCCTGGGTTGAGCTTTATCTTGTATTTTCGCAAGTTGGCGAACGTTTCCGCCAGGTCGGCGAGTAGGTCGCCCTGGCGAGCGGACTTTACGACCACATCGTCGATGTAGACGTGGATGTTGCGGCCAATTTGGCTCGCAAGGCATTCTTCCATGCACCACTGGTAGGTTGCCCCGGCGTTCTTGAGGCCGAAGGTCATGGCGGTGTAGCAGAAGGCTCCGAATGGCGTGATGAACGCCATCTTCTCCTCGTCCTCGACAGCCATTTTGATCTGGTTGTAACCAGAGTAGGCGTCGAGGAAACACAGCGACTCCGAGCCCGCGGTGGAATCGATTATCTGGTCGATCCGCGCGAGGACGAACTGCTCCTTTGGGCAGGCGCTGTTCGGGTTTGTGTAGTCGATACACATCCTCCAGGTCCCGTTTTTCTTCTCGACCAGGACTGGGTTTGCCAGCCACTTGGAGTATTTGATCGGCCGGATGAAGCCTACAGCGAGTAGACGCTGCACCTCTTCGGCGATTGCTCGGCGGCGCTCTTCATTGAAGGGCCGCAGCGACTGCTTGACAGGTCGCACTCTGGGGTCGGTGTTTAGCTTGTGCTCAGCGAGCTCCCTGGGGATACCGGGCATGTCAGAGGGCTTCCATGCGAAGATGTCCCTGTTCTCACGGAGGAACTCGATGAGCGCGCCTTCCTATGTCGAGCTCATGCCTGTCCCGATCGTCACCGTCTGGCTGGAGTCGCATGGGACCAGCTCGACGGTACGGGTGTGCATGGTGGCCTCAAAGGTTGAGGTGTTTGCACCCTCCGAGTTGGGATTCTTGAGTATGGTGGGGTCGTCGTTGTTGACCCCGCTCGCGTATTTGGTGAGTTCATCCGCGTGGTTGTTCTCCGCCGCGATGACGGCGTCAGCGAGCTCGGCGCCTTTGGCCTCGCACTCGGCGGCCATGTCGGGGTCGCCGTTGATGGTGATGATGCCGCACGGCTCGGGGAGCTTCATCGTGTTGTACGCGTAGTGGGGCGCTGCCATGAACTTGGCGAACGCCTGGCACCCCAGGACGCAATGGTAGGGGCTGTCGAATGGCACGAGCTCGAAGTTGATCCGCTCGGTGCGGAAGTTTGCTGGTGTGCCGAAGGTGACTGGCAGCGTGACCTTGCCGATCGGGTACGCCTTCCGACCGGGGACGATGCCGTGGAACGTGGTGTGGGTCGTCTCGATCATCGACTGCGGGAGCCGCAGCCGCCTGAAGGTGTCCAGGTACAGGATGTTGATGGAGCTTCCGCCGTCCATCAATGTCTTGGGGAGCCAGTAGTCGCCGACCTTGGGCTTGACCACCAGGGCGACTCGACCTGGGTACTCGATGCGTGGCGAGTGCTCTTGTCGACTCCAGGTGATGGGCTGCTCCGACCAGTTGAGGAACTGGGGGACGTCCACCTGGGCCACCGCGTTGACGGCGACGGTGCGGGCGATGACCTTCTTCTCGCGCTTCGTGTTGAAGCCCGTGAAGGTGTGGAGCGAGCCGGCCACTTTGCCGAATTTTCCGCCGTTTGGCGGGTCGTTGTCGTGGTCCTCCCGTGCTCGCCGTGCCTTCTCGATCTCCCTGAGGGTGTGGTAGTCGGCGGTGGTGTGCGTGGCGGGCTTTCCTTCCCTGCTATGAAACGCACATGGTTGGTTAAGGAGAGCCGCGGGGTCGAACCTTGGCTTGGACTTGTAGTTGCCGCCGTCGCGGCGTTGTCCTCCGTCGTGGCGGAAGCTCTTGGGCTCGCGTTGCGCTTGCCCGGCATTGGCGACGAAGTCGACTCGCCCGTCACTGCGGCGCTTGACGGTGAGGCGAGTGTTGCTGTAGCGCAGGTCGGACCGTCGTCCGCTGTCGTTGCCGCTCGTGCGGCGTTGACCTCCCGACTCGTCGTCAGTTTCCTGGTTTGGATCTTCCTCCGCGTACCGTTTGGCGATCTCGAGGAGGTCGGGGATGTTGTCGAGTGTGCGAGAGTGTCGCTTAAGCTTGGCAAATAGGGGCTCGTATCGGCACGAGGTCTTGAAGCAATGGATCGCGGTGTCCGGGTGGATGCCGACCGCGTTGTACCAGAGTTCTTGCCACCGTTGGACCCAGTTGCTGGTCGACTCGCGGGGTCCCTGGACGCATCGCTCCAGGTCCTCGGTAGTGGTGGCGCGGGTGTAGGAGCACTCGAAGTGCCTGACGAAAGCGTCGCGCATCTCCTCCCAGGAGTCTATACTGTCTTGAGGGAGGGTGTTGATCCACTGCCTGCACGTCCCCTCCATCATCAGGGGGAGGTAACGGGCAGCCAGTAGGTCGGTGTGGCCTGCGATCCCCATTGCCATGAGGTATGTGTCGAGCCAGACGGCGGGGTCGTACGAGGGATCGTACTTTTCTATCTCCTTCGGCGCCTTAAAGTTTGGCGGGTACTTCTCGCCTCGGATCATCGGTCCGAAGCACTTGGGGCCGAGTCGACTGAGCGACCCCATGGGCTCGCCGTCGCGGCGATTGGTTAGGGTGTGCCGCAGGTTGAGTGTTTTTGCCGCCATTGGACGGCCGCTCGAGGCCGCCCTGCTTCCCGAGGAACGCGAGTATACTCGACCTTGCGAGTCGGCACCCGCTCTTTGCTGCTCGACGGCCTTTGCGAGCAGGGCCCTGACGTATTGGATCTGTAGGGCGCCGTCGCCGGTGGCCGTGATGCTGTCGGCTGCTGCTCGGCCTGCCACGAGGTTGTCCATAGGGGTGGAGAACAGTGGGAGGCCGTTTGCGTCTCGCTCCCGTGAGGAGACTACTATCCACGGCTGGTCCCTGGGGGGTGTGCGGTTGGGTGGAGGAGGGGCGCCCATCGCCGTCGACCCTGGCGGGGGTCGGGCGCTTCCTCCTGGTGGCGCGTTCTCGCAGATCGCGCGCTCGGCCACGCGGGCCGGGTCGTTTTCGTCGTCGAAGTTCAGGGCGCGCCCCTGAACGGTGGGGTTTAGGCGCGACCTGATCCGCTGTTGGTGGTAGCGCGATAGCTCCTGCGCCGTCACCTGCTCGAGGCGAAATTTCTCGCGCTCGGCTTGCTCCTTGCGCACTGCCTCCGCCAGTTTCAGGCGGAGTTCCTCGACCTCCGTCGCCGTGGCGTTAGGAGGGATTGGGGTGGAGAATGGATCCTCCGGCGGATCGGTGCCGGTCGCCATGTAGGTCGCAGCGTGGCGGCTGGTTCCGTCACGGAGGTCGGCGGAGTTCTCCGACCCGGAGTCGAATTCGAAGATCCCGAGGATGGAGGGGTCCTCGAAGTCTCCCACGTTGGAGACCTGAGTAATGGAGCCCGCGGGTGAAGCCGTGGTGATGGACCCGGCGAGTGACGCCGCGGTCGCCGAGTCGGCGTCGTCGTTGAGGGCCGCGTATTCCGCGGCTGCTGAGTTTTCGGCCACGTCGCTGTGGGCCGAATTGTACTCGGAGGCGAGGCGATGGATCGTGCGGATCTGGCTTTTGGAGAGCCAATCGCGTGGCGGTCACTCGCGGATGCGAGCCGAGTCCTCCGAGACGATGACGTCGGTGAGGCCGACGAAGAGGCTAATCGTGCCGATTGGCAGGATCACGTTGTGCGTGACGGGTCGCGCCGCCGGGACGTAGCTGCTCGGCAAGATTTGGAGCATCTCGCCGATCGCTATCATGCGGCCGGTGGAGACCGTCTTGTTGATGGGCAGATTGGATATCGCCGCAGAACACCGGCCAGACCGGCCATGCCCCACGGTGGGCCCCACTGTCGTGGGAATGGTCACGGCAGATGCTGCAATCGGCAGCGAGTAGTAGAACGAGGGGCAAGGGCGGCCAGCCATCTGCGGTGCGAGATGAGGGCGGAGACACAGGGTTTTACCCAGGTTCGGCCCCCCGGAGGGTAAAGACCTACTCCTGCTAGATTGTATTATGAAGGTGGTACAATGGGCGAGCTCGGCGGCTAGGTGGCGAGTCGCGTGGGGGTATGATTGAACGTATCTCTACACGCCCCGCAGGGAGGTTTATATAGGCTCACCTCCCCTAGGGTTTACATATCTCAACCGATTCAGTTAAAGCTTCGATACTCGTTTAACCTAATCCGACTGGTCCTATCTACTCGCCTGGGCCTTCAGCTTCCAGTCGCTTGGTTCCTCGCTGGGCTTCAATCCAGTCGCCGTTTTGCAGGCCCACTCGCCAAGTCTTGGGCCAGTCGGAAACGGCCTGCTGGGTATACCCCGGTAGGCATATCCCCATCATTAACAAACGGATTTTTAGGGTTTTTTGATAAAGCAAGGGAATAAAGTGCAAGTAAATAAAGACAACAAATAATTGCATCAGTGGCCGAATCTTTCTTAGCAAAGGACAAGCCGGTGAAAATACTAATGAGGACTCGTTCTCGAGGACACATGGGAATACTGTCAAGTGCTTTTGTTTCATATAGCTGATTAATCTTCTTTGGTTTTATAGGTGATGTCTGGGTGAAACTGTGCTAATGTACTGACCTTACTTGGACTAAAACATACTTGTGATTAAAACCCTTTCAAGCATCCGCAACTACAAGAAAGAAATTAAGATAAAAACCTAACCACAACCTTAAAATCTGAGATCCTACACTCCCTTGTACAAAGGTTTCCTAACGGGGGTTCAGGTTTCTATCACTCCGGCAACCCCACGATTAATAGCCAAGTACACAATGCATTCCCCTAGGACCATAAATGGTTAAGTATCATGTAGTCGACATTCACATGACACCACTAGAAGAATAGCACCACAACTTAAATACTAAACCATTGAATAATACCTTAACAATTCCACTACTAACAACATGACTTCTCCCATGTACTCAAGAACTAAACGAACTACTCATGAGACATCATATGGATCAATATCAGAGATGATATGATGAATGATAACAAACTGAACATAAACAATAATTCAATGGTTCCACTCACAAGCATCAACTATAATAGTATCAACACTGGGAATGTTTCCCCTAAGAACTATGCAAGATTCAACACAATTGTTACATCGAGATGGAGTGGCGATGATGGTGCTGGTGGAGATGATGGTGTCGATGATGATGATGATCCCGATGAAGTTTAGCTTGATGACGGTGTTGAAGGCGATGATCTCCCCTCTCCTGGAAGGAATTTCCCCGACAGAAATCTGTCTGCCGGAGAGCTCTTTTTATCTCGCTGTTTTCCACCCCGCAGAGGCCGTAGAATCTTTCTATGGTCGGTCCCCTCATTTTAGGGTTCCGAGGAGAAGATATAGGCGAGAGGGCGGAAACAGAGGTGGGACAGGGTGGCCACACCCCCTATAGGCGCGGCCCAGGGTGGCCCGCACCTGGGGGTGTGGTCCCCCTGTGGCCTAACTCCGCCTCCCCTACTGGCATCCTTCGTCTTCTGGGAAAATATAATTTTCTGTAGTTTTTCTGGTATTTGTCTGATCTTCGCAAAATTGCATCAAAACACCGTTTTTTCCATCAGAATCGTGACTCCGGCAATTCATCCTCCAAGAATCATCCAACATGCAAAAACAGATGAAAAGACATAAGTATCAACTCTTAATATGAAAAATATCAACGAATAGAGGCAAATTATGATATAAAATGGTGATGAAAATTGGACGTATCAATATCACTTTACGAATTTCCGAGATCAACTAGATGGAGCATTCACGACTCAGGGGCAATACTGTTGGGGATATACTTTCTGGGTATACCCACAGGACTCGCTGACTAGGGTGGCCCACCAACGGGTTAGAGATTTGCTTCACGGGCGGCCCAGTTAGAGAAAGAGGAGGAGCAAGTTCCGGCTACGACAAGGCCTAGAAGAGTTACCGACTTAGGCATGTAGTATTAATTGTAGTCCAATCTGTACATAGTTACCGACTCTGTAACGTAGCCGGATAGGTCTCTCCCCGTAACCCTAGGCCTCGGTGACTATATAAACCGGCCCTATGGGAGCCTTTATGGCAACCAATCAATATACAACCACAGCCAACTAGCACGGGCGAACCTCTCTTGTAATCCGCTGTGACATCCGGCTTACACCGATATATTATTGGGTTGCTAGCAGGAGTAGGATCTGATCACTGTAGTCAGATCTGAACCTGGGTAAACTTCTGCTCATCTCTCCTGGAACATCTGACGTCTCACACCCCATCCTTCCAACGCCTCTAGGACCCCCTATGGCGTACTTGTCAACAATCCGACATCAGTTGGCGCCCACCATGGGGAAGGTGACCTTTGGATCATTGTTCCACGCAGAATCTGTGCGTGCAGGAATCGGCAAAACAATTGCCATGGGTCGCGTGGTCTACGCCAGTGATGTCCCTCTCATCCTTCTAGATGAGACTTGGATTCCTGCTTCGAAACCCGTGATGACCTACGCGATCATGTCAATCGGTGAGATCGATATCTATCTCGGTTTTGCTGAACTCGCCCAACCCACCCTTGAGGTGATAACCATGGCGGAATAAAAATCTGGATCTACTTTGTCCATAGAGGCGGAAGAGTCTAGGATCCCGGAGAAAATCAAACCCACCCAACCCACTCCTGCAGTGGAAAAAGAGGTGGAAGAAGTATCCAGATCCGATCTCTCTAGCGATATCAGATACACATACGAGGAATACGTCCTCTACGGATCCAGCTTTGCTGACGTCGAAGCAGAAACCAAGTTATAGAAGTACCTCAAGAACATGAAAAAGAAGAAGCACCTATTTCGTGTACCACATAAGCACTGGATCCGACTTTGTCGATGCTAGAGCTGGTAATTACTCGGTCCTAGACGCAATCGAAGAAAATGCCGACTTACCTGGCTCCCCAGCGGAGTCAATCACGTCGTAGGAACTTTGAAACTTCGACAAAGAGATGGCAGAGTATGAACAAGAGCACGTCTCCAAGCAAACGCAAGGTGAGCCGGAAACTCCTCCTAGTCCATATGATAGCATGGATGAAAGCTACACCTCATAGGATGACATGGACACCGGAGATTCCTCCGAGGTCCACAAGCCAACCATGACGGAAAGCACCGACGGAAGTTTATCCCCCGGCACCAGACCAAAAGCCGTCTTTGCCACTAGTACGTACGTTAAGGCTATTGTGCGGTCAAAGAAGAAGAAGAAGAAGAACAAGAATCCGACACCGACAGAGCCGGACGTCGAGGAAACCAACGAAGAAAAAATTGATGAAGAGATCGAGATAGAGAATTAGGACGGAGATCCGATTAATACCACCCCGATCGATCCTCCTGTGGATGGACATGTTGTCACCAAGGGTGCACGTGATATTTATGGAGATGCTCTCACAATTCCAATCCGAACGGTTTCGGCTCTTACGCTGGAGGCACTGGAGAAATGGGCCGAGGACCTAGAAAAACACCGTTTGTTTTTACTTGAAGAGGCCGAGCGCCTCATCGTGATGAGATAGCAGTTAGAGAGGGATCCTGCCAGATATCAGTCAGATTTCAAGTGACATCCAAACAAAACAAGGGGAGGTCCGTTTCTTGCTAACAAGAATCCAGATATCCACAAAGATCTATTCGACAGAAAAGATGGAGAGAAGATCCGAGTCTACAACACGCCGGTAGAAAACGCTTCTACAGCTCGAGCCATCCTTGCCAACAATCCGTCTCCGTAGCAGGTTTAGTAGTGTGTCATGTTGTTGGACAAAGGATTAAAGCAGCAGAAGACAGCCGCATCATTTAGTGGCAAGCTGGCCTCAAAGTACGAGTTTTGCCACACTGGCGCTGACGTAAGGCTCCGCAGGGATACGACTCAATGTTATCGTCCCCACGGAGAAGAAGAGAACTCAAGAACCGGCTGTCACATCCCAAAATTTTCCAAATTCTGAAATGTGAAAAAAAATAAACAAAGAAATAATTGTTGAAATTTAGGGTGAAAAGAAATTTTTTGCTTCTAAATAGAAACATCAAAACCCTTCTTGAACAAATTTGAATGAAAAGGGAATCCAACAAAATTTCAATCAAGTGAAATGCATTCATCAATGAATGTATCTTGAAATTTAAACACTTGGGAAGTTAAACCAAAACCCCAAAAACCTAATGGAAGAAAATCATTTCCAAGATCTCTCTAAGACTCTGGATTTTCTTCATATAAAAATTCATCAACAAACATTTTTGATAAATAAAAATATTATAAAACCATAGAAATTAGTTTCATTCAATTTGGAGCCATGGATAAAAACTTATGAATTTAATAAGATAAAAGGAAATAATTTCCAAAGATAATAAATCTCCTAACTAAAAATCCATACAAAATTATGAGCAAAATAATCCTAAAAGGATTTAAAAAGATAAACAATATATAAAATAAAGTTATACAAATTGGAATCACCAATTTTGGAACTATAAATAAAAAGATATGGATTTTATAAGACAAAGAAAGAAATGAATAAGGAATATTTAAAATACAAATTAAATCTTTGCCAAGTCCATAAACAAATGAAAGTTATTGAATAATAAAAACAAATAAAAGATTATTTAAATATAACTATATGGGCTTTGAACCATATTCAATTTTATTTAAATAAAGAGAAATTGCCTAAACTAAATAAATAATAAATCCCAAGAAATTTACTTGGAAGACAATTTAAATCTTGAATTAAAATCCATAAGCAAGTGGAATAAAGATAATCCAAATAAAATAAAGGGATAAAGAATTTTCAAATAAAATTATATGGCATTAACCACATTGAATTCTATTTAAATGGAGACAAAATCCCTAATGTAAATGATTAATTAAATCATGAGAAAATAATAAATTGGAATTTCCCCAAGTGGAATAAAAGTTACTTCATTAACTTAAAAGGAATAAAAAAATTATTTTACTAAAATTTATATGGGTTTAAAACCATATTGGATTTTATTTGAATAAAGACAAGTGTCTATTTTAAATAGATAATAAACCATAAAAGAATATAAGAAAATATTTAAAAATGGATTCTAAAATACCTTGTTAAACAATATTAAAACATACTAAATATTTGGAAAAGATGTGAAAAAGAAATATGGATTCAAATGAGAGTTTGAAATTGAAAACAAAAAATCAGAAAAGAAAAAGAAAAAGAATCAGGAAAGAAAAAAATAGAAAAATAGACAAACCCACTAACCTAACCTAGCCCAGCAGTTCTAGCTAGCCCAGCGTAGCCCACTCTCTCCCCTCCCAGCGCGAAATGTTTTCTCACTCACTCCCGCACCTCAAACTCGCTGACACCCCGGTCCCACGCCACGTCAACGTCTTCGTTCTCACCCGCGTGACCAATTCCCCCCTTCTCCCAGCTGTTTCCAGCGATGAACTCGCGCATAAATTCGCGTGAATGCAACCATAACTCGCCCCGTGACCTCGCCAATTTAAGATCCCCTCTCCCCTCTATCATTCCCCTCAACCTCCTGCACCTCTACGCCCCAGGCTGCCCCTAATTTAGCTCGCCTCGCCACTGTCTCTGACGAGCTGCGGCAATGATTCCGGCCGGCCCTCACCTGCCCTTGCTCCCTGGACTCCATGAGCATGATCGCTAGAACATTGCACACCTGCCAGTATCATCCGCTCGGCCGCACATGCCCAGAGGCTCAGCAACGTCTTTGACTCAGCGCCACCGCCCACTGCTCCAACTCCGGCGACCTCTCCCCATAATCCCTGTCCACCCCTCTCTCTCTGGATGGTACAACTTCCCTCTCTGTTTCTTCGCGCGTCTAACGACACTCTTCATTTTTCTTAGCACGCACCATAGATTCGCCAACGACGACATCCGTGCACGCCGTCGCCAGTAACAGCTCCGGCGAGGAATTGCTGTCACGTCCGAGCACCCCTGGCCTCCCCACGACCTCCTCGAGCATCAGCACGTCGCGGCGAACCTGGAGAGCATCTCCGTTCTCTCTCTCTCTCTCGCTTCCTATCTCGTCGGCAACGTCATTGCCCGAGCGTTGCCGCCGCGCACCGTCGTCGAGCGCCTCCAGTTAGTGGTCGCATGCTCAACCACCGTTAGATCTAGATCCAGCGGCATATATAGAATCACTTAGCGAAAGGGTATCATGTGCTGTGCGTCGTGCGATTCACTTTGGATCCAACAGCCCATGTTAGTCGATTCAACCAAACAGGTACCGTCTAATAAGAACGTGACGCGTGGCCTATCTTTCGTTTTAAAAACAGAAACATTTCTATTTAATGTTCGGATTTGAAAAATTCATAACTTTTGATCCACATGTCCAAATTCTGCAAAATTTATATTAATGGATTCACAAAAATGTGAAATTTGCAACAATTCCCTTAGTTTAGGATTTTCTTCTGAAAAAGTATATGTTTTTGCAGAAACATGTTTAGTCCTATATTGGTTATAAAAAATCATTCTAAAAATGATTTTAGGGTAAAATCTTTTGAAAATGATTTGTTTTGAACCTATTGACCATACAAACCAACTTTTGGATTTAAAAGTATATTTTGTGACACTAAGGAATTATTCCTTTAATAAAATCATTTCTAGTAAAACAAAAATTATTGATTATGCTTTAAAAATAATTTTTGAGTAAAACCTTTTGCAAATGGTTTGATTTAAACTCTCAGACCCTAAACACTAAAGTTTTGGATTTAAAAGTGTATTTTATTAACCCTAGAAAATGGTTACTTTGATTAAAGGCATTTCTAGTAAAATAAAATATTGCTTTGATTTTAAAATGATTTTGGATGAAACCTTTTGTAAATGGATTTGTTTTAAAACAATTTGACATTAAAACACTAACATTTGTGTTTAAAAACATATTTGTCTAACACTATAAAATATTACTTTGATTTAAATCATTTCTAGAAAAAAATGATTTAAATGGCCATTTTCACTAACTTGATTTTAAATGGTTTTGCCACTTTTATAAATGACCAATAGATGTTTTAAAATGTTTATAGCCTATTAGAAACCACCTTTCCGAATAAAACAATCTTTTGCATGCTTGCATGCATTGTTTTGTTTCTTTATTTTATGTGATGATTTGTTTGAATGCTAGTTGAAATTGTGCCTTGCTTGATTGAATTATAGTGAACTTTGAAGAGTGTGACAATTGCAAGATCAAGGAGTGAACATAGTTTCTCTACCAAAAAGGCAAGTGGTGCTTCATACATTTTGTCCTCTTATTTTCACTATGCATTTGATATTTTGAGTAGGACTTGCATGGATATTTTCTAAGTATAAGCTATGCCATGGGAAATACTATATGATGTCTTAGTAGAATTATCCTAAGTTAGGAAATTTGCCATGTTATCATGCTTAGCTTAGGTAATAGAACAGACGGGTGGATTATATATTCATGCTATGAAATATTTCTAAGTCAATGACTTGTGTTTTTTTTAATAAAACAACTATGTGAATGAATCACCTGGGTGGAATGGTGTGAATGGATTATGTTGATTGGTTACACAGGGCCCCATATTTATGGTCTACCCTAGTGTATCTCACTTGTGGAAAGCCACCCAGGAACAAAGAGATTTGAGATGTCAAATGTTGAGAAGCTTCAAGTGCAGCCACATGGCATTATGGGCTCTGTCTGGATCATATAGGTTGCAATAACTTAGCCAGATGGACAGTTGGTGGTAGGGGGTGATAGGATGGAGCGCGTCCATTTGGTCTAAGGGAAGGCTTCTAAAAGATCTTGTCTCGATGCATGTCAAGTCTTGTGGGGAAAGTGCACCACCTCTCGAGATAATAAAATCTAAGTACTTAGTCGTGTCCCCGGCAATGGACAATTTGAGCATCAAGACATGGAAGCTATCAAGGATCTCCTCATCCCAATTTCTAAGTTAAAAACTTGTGGTTGAACAAGGGTTAAAGGATCACCAATTTCTATTGGTAGATGCCTTGGGTGATTTTGACAAACAAAAACTTTGTATTTTAAACATACAAGGAAAACCTTATTTTGACACAAAGCAAGCCTAAGCTCCACTTAGCCAATGCATATAGATGATAGATACCACTACTCTACCATAGTATCACTTGCCAATACAATTCAAATGTATTGACCCTTGTGGCTGTAACTTATTATGTTGCAGGTTTGTTTGATGTTAGTGAGTTGTATTGAATAAGATTACATGTCTGCAACCAACATGATTGCCTCTGGCACTTTGAAGATGAAGGACTCCATGCTATATAGATATTTCTGTTGCATTGTAATGAGATAGCCAAATGAGCTATGTAAGATGTAATGAATTATTTTATTCCTGGTTATAAAATTGTATTATGACCTTTGTTTCTTAATATTACATCTTAAACTGTGGATGATAGCTATTGATCTAGGGACTAGCATTATAGACACAAGGATCTCTACCTTATAAGTTTGGGACCTCTACACCGGCTCAAACGGCCACTCTCGCATGCCGAAACGTGACTGGGAAAGAGTTATTTGAAGGGAATATGCCCGAGAGGCAATAATAAAGTGGTTATTATCGTATTCCTTATTTATGATAAATGTTTATTTTGCATGCTATAATTCTATTAATACGGAAACGTTAATACATGTGTGTTTTATAAACAAAAAGGAAGTGCCTAGTTATGCCTCTCTTATAAACTAGCTCGTTGATTAACATGATGATCAAAGTTTCCTGATCATGGACATTGGATGTTGTTAATAACGAGGTCACAACATTAGTGTAATGATGTGATGAACATTCATCCGAAGTATAGCATTACGATCAAAGTCATTGAGTTTATATTGCTATAACGACTTACGAAGTTATCCTAATCCTTAGACCATGAGATCATGTCAATCACTAACACCGGAAGAGTTTCTCGATGACATCAAACGTCACACCGTAACTGGGTGATTATAAAGATGGATTCAGAACTACTAAATTGTTATGTTGAGACCCATGGATCGAGAGTGGAATTTGTTCATCCCGATGACGGATAGATATGCTCTGGGCCCTCTCGGTGATATCACATTGATTAGCTTGCAAGCAAGTGATTTGATCACTAGAATGTTATATCACGGGAACGAGAAAAGAGTGCATGTCGGTAACGAGATCAAACTGGGTATGGAGATACCGATGATCGAATCTCGGACATGTAATATATCGTGAAACAAAGGGATTAAGATACTAGCGTAAAAGGTTCACATGATCACATAAGTCATCGTTGAATGTGTGGGAGTCAGTATGGATCTCCAGGTCCCGCTACTGATTATTGATCGGAGAAGGGTCTCGATCATGTCCGCATTATTCGCGAACCGTAGGGTGACACACTTAAGGGATACCGACACCATTCGGAGCAAATGATATGCCAGAAAAAGAAAAGGAAAGCGCAGGAATTTATTTCACTATACACCAGAACTGTTTCGGTTGAAATTGCTGAAACTGGTTCTGCATGTGAAATTGAAATGTTGTAAGGGGTTTTATGTGAATGTTTGTTAATTAAAGTAATTAACAAAATTCTGAATAAATAAATAAAAGAGTTTTATTTAAATGAGAGCTTGCATTAAATTTGGTGGAAATTTAATGCATGTGAGTGGATTTTTGAGTGGAGGCTTTTTAATGTGAGTGGAGGCTTTTCATTTTGAGTGGGAGCTCCACCCACATGAATGTGGAAGAGGTGGGGGCAGCCCCCATGGATGGGCGCCATGCCCCTTGGGTGCCCCCCTCTCCCCTATAAAAGGCCCCCCTCTCCTCCTCTCAAGGCACACCTCCTCGCGAAGGATCTCTCTCCCCCTTTAGAATTCCCCCATGGTCTCGGATCAGCGAGATACATGTTCCCGGTGGCTTTTTCTGGAAGGATTTGTTGCTTCCTCTGCTTCGCTGGAGCGAGGGCGTGGAGGTTGTCGGGGTACCCGTACGTGTGTGTGATCACGGATGCACCACTGCTTTGAGGTGCTGGACTTGATCGTGCTGGACCGGCTGGACCAGACGGACTTCATCACGATCTTGAGATCGACAAGCGTTCGTCTACATCATCCACGAGTACAACCTCGTTAACGCTATTCGGTCTTCGAGGGTATGTATTCTATGGATGTATATCCACCTGTTGCTTGTATCTAGTAGATAGATCTTGGTACTTAGATGTTCCCATCGTAGGAAATTTTTTGTTTTCTATGTTGCGAACCCTACAGTGGTATCAGAGCCGGATCTATGCGTAGATGCTTTGCACGGGTAGTACACATATGAGTATGTGGGCGATGATGATCATTTTATTGCTTCTTAGTTGTACTTTGGATATTGGTGGCATAGTGGGATGAAGCGGCCCGGACAAACTTTACATGTCCTCGCACATGAGACATGTTCCACGCTTGACATGCAACTAGTTTTGCATAAGTGGCTAGCGGGTGTCTGTCTCTCCTACTATAGTCAATATCTAATTTGCAACGAGTTGTCAATAATTTGGTTATCCTCGTTGTGGTTCATGTTCGTAGGTAAGAACGGTTCTATCTTCGAAAGCCCTAAGCCACGTAAAACTTGCAATGGACAAATTAGAGGCGTCTAGTTTAGATTGTTGCTGGGCTAGTGTTATGATATGGTTATGTTGTAAGTAGAAGTATGAGATGATACTCTTACAACACACATAGCGTGTAAGTTCCATAGACCTTGGCCTTACACATAAAGGTATGATAGAGATCATACCACGGTGCACATGATGGAGATCATATGCGGGAACCATATCATTTCACTTATTAACATGAGATGTTTGATTGCATCTTATATTGCTATTTTAGCGTTTATTAGCATAATAAGATGATCCCTCATTTAAATATCAAGATAAGAATGTGTTCTTCCTTAAGTATGCACCGACAATGTTTAGTCGCTTCAAGGCATCACGTGATGATCGTGTGTACTTGAATCCACGAGCATATCTCGGGTGTAAGACAGCTACACACACGAATACTAAGGTTCTTACTTGGCGAGCCTAGCATGTACAAACATGGCCTCGGAACACAGACCGAAAGGTTAAGCATGAGTCATATAGTAGATATGATGCCCATTTGATGCTCGCCTTTGAAGCTACACCGACTCACGTGATGATCGGACTTGGTGTAGTGGATTTGGTTCATGTAATCACCAAAAAGGCACGAGGGGTGTCGTTTTTGAGTGGGAGTTCATTTCTAATTTGGATTAGTAGAACTCAATTTATCATAAATTAAATCAAAGTGAATTTGCATAATTTTTTGTAGTCATTGACATTCGTTCACCACCTTATGCATAGTTGCAATTGAGATAATAGAACTATAGAATTCTGGATATATACTTTACGAACTGGTATCGTATTGTGTTGAGTGTCAATCTAAAGTTTAAAGTCCTACCACAAACTTTCAGCAAAATTCTATTTACTACGTGAAATTTAATAATTGGTATTAAATCGAGAGTAACAATTCCAGTGTTAGTATCTTAAGTATCATGTTTGCCTCCATGATTATTGATCGTTTTAATATCAAGTTTATCTAGGAGCTGAAAGAATTGTTTCAGAAACCATCATGTGTGGCAGATATAACGATATCTGAAACAATATTTTGGTTGCAATATGATAGAGTATAATATGTGTTCTCATATAGGATGAGAATTTACAAAGGTTGGAGATGCTAGACATCCTAATCATCCAAAAGGGTTTTGTAAAGCAACATTATACTCACGATTCTCCTTATAAGCTACATTAGCTTGATCATGAAAGTCGTCATGATAAGGATGAATAGAATATGTATGTAAAATGTTTACTACACTAAAAGATTACTAAAGAATGGATTTTAAAAGAATATCGATCATTTTGATGATGGTGATCTACTTCAAAGTGCAAGTCCAAAGGTATTATTATTTGAATATACACACTTTGGACTATGTGTCATGTATATGGCGCCACTTTTGATGTTGATAGATTCTTTTAAAAAGGAAAAGGAAATGCTGAAAGAGAATCTATAAAATATATTTGGCAGAAAAGAAAAGATTGGAAATATCCAATTTAGGTATATGGATGATATACATGTTATGGTTGTATTCTTTGCTTGTTAAACAATGTGGTTCTTGGGTATTGGATACTGAATTGGTTGGTATGAAATTTCATACGGAACGACGCAATTCATGAACCACAATGGCCTAAGTAACTAGCAAGCGAATATGTGATGATGTTCATCGAAAACAAACAAACCGTTGTTTGTATTTCTCGTTGACATCAAAACATGACTTCAAGATTTGTTTTAATAATTGTTATTTAAATCAGATATTATGAGAACAAAGGTTGTTCAAATAATTACCGTGTTCCATATAAGATGGATGATTTACAAATCTAGTTGGAGAAATCACATCCATAAAACCTAATGCTAAAATGTCGCAAGACAAATGATTGAAAGATCACTTACAAAGTGACATCGCCGTTTAAATTATATTGGAAAGAAAACATGAAGAATCTCCATATTCATGGATTTTTGGAGTCTTTGATTTGATCAAGTGACGCTTGTGAGACTTTCCTCGGGATAATTAAAACTTCGTTCAAAGGCCAAAGAAGAACGAACGACTAAAATATTGGAATTTATACATATCGATGTATGTAGTCCATTATTTATAGTCGTAAGCGATGGGTTTCAACTTCATATACTTTCTCCGGAAATTTGAGTGAATGTTCACTTAATGAGAATGAAATATGAAATATTTGAAAATGTTTCAAAGACTTTCAAGATGAAGTGGAAAATCATTGTAACAAGAAAATAAACGGTTTATGATTTTATCATAAGGGATTTGTTTGAGTTACAAGTGTAACAAGAAAATAAATGAATTATGATTTTATCATAAAGGGATTTATTTGATTTGTAAGTTTAGCAAAACACCTAGATTTACATCTCTCGAAACACCATAGGAGTATGGAGTGTTTGAGATTTGTAATGAAACCTTGTTTGACATGGTTGGATCAAAGGTGTTATTTATAAAACTGCCATTATGTTATAAAAGATTAAAGCTTTAGAGACTTCCGCTTTTACACTGAAAAGAGCTCCATCTTGATCTGTTGAAATGACACCATGGAAGTTATGGTTTGGGGTAAAACCCAAGTTGTCATTTCTTAAATTTTGGTATGCTAAACATAAGTAAGATGTTTACAACCGAAGTCGGATGAGCATGTCTTTGTAGGTTATTTCGAATAACAATTGGTTATTCCTCCATAACACCGAGGACAAAAGGGTTTGTCGCTTGAAATGTGAAGTTTCTTGAAGAAGGAATTTTTCATAAAAGTTAAGTGGGAGGACAATAGAACTTTGATAAGGTTAACGAACCTTAGCTAAATGTGTTGAGTTGCGCAGCACCGGAAATCGTTCCGGAGGCTGCCATAATGCTCATAGATTATGTGCCTCAAAGATTGTTGTCACGGAGATCTAAGTTCTTATTAAACCAAGTCGATCAGATAAACAATCAAATACTTAGATTTGAGAGTAAATCATTATTGTTTGACAATGATGAACCGACTACATGCAAAGAAGCGATGATGGGCCCTGACTCCGTCAAATGGCTTGAAGCCATAAAATCCGTGATAGTTCCATACACGAGAAATCAAGTTTTGAACTTGGAAGACCCTCCGGAAAGGTGTAAAAACCTATCGGTCGTATTTGGATCTATAAAGAAACAGACTTGGATGTTTCACATCTATGAAATAGTCGACATGTCGTAAAGTATTTTATGACAATGTTCAAGGAGTTGACTATGACAAGATTTGATCTTTCATAGCAATATTTAGTCTAGACGGATTAAAGTAGCAATCACTACATATAATTTGGTATATGATAGATGAATAAACAAAACAAAGTTATTCTAATAGAATGGTTACCTAGGACGTGTACATGACACGGTCCAAAGGGTTTTTGTTAAATTCAAAGGATGCTAAAAGGGCATGCAAACTTCAATGGTTGAAGTAAGCATCGTGGAGTTGGAATCTTCACCGTGATGAAAAGGAGTTTTCATCAGGAGATGATGAAGATGCTTGCATTTGCAAGAAATTAAGTTTGAGCTAAGAAATATTTCTAATACATTATGTGGAGGACATCTTGTTGATTAGAAATGATGTATATTTTATTGACAAAGGTTAAGAATTTTATTTCGATGAAATACTTAGGCAAAACCCGAATATTTAGCATGAATGTCTATAGTGGATAGACTATGACGCTAATATGGTTGTGCCAAACGTACATATATGAGATATTGAAGGAGTTCAATATAGAAACAACAAGAAACGGTTCTTGTCGCATGGAAAAGAATTGAATCAAGATTCAAGTGTATTGACACTTGATAAGTGAAACAAGATTCAAGTGCTTTGACACTTGATGAGTGAAATCACGAGAATGTTTTGATCAATCATAACCATGATATGTACACATCCAGATATGTCCTATGCTCTAAGTGTTATGAGTATATACCAGAATGAATCATAAAATGATCATTGGACTATAGTGAGGATATTCTTATGGTCTTTTGGAAGAACTAAGAATATATTTGTGTAGAGATGACAAACAATTACAAATAGTTCATTGTAAAGCGTTAAATTGATACTAGTTTTGTCACAAGATACAAATTAAGTTTATCTCAATTTAAACTATGGGTGGCACAATGTAATGGAAAGGAGATTCCATGATGGATTTGGATGAAATCCATAATTAAGACATTGTGACGAATACTACAACAAAAAGGCTAAGTATATGACTGCTATAGTAGAAGCAAAGGAGGGAATTTGTGTCAAGTAGTTTGTTATCAAACTAAGGTGTGGTTCACAACGGGCTAACACTAAAGATATATTGTATGACAATAGTATCGACATGTTTTAACCCCAAGGAACTAAAGGTCTCACCAAAAGACCAAATTTATACAATTCCATCTCATTGGAGAATGAGTGATGCGTGGAGACGCAAAGACATGCAAATACACACGGACCTGAAAGCGTCAGATCCATAGATTATGTTAACCAATTGCAGTTGCGTATATGGAACACCAGAAAGCCATAGGTGTTCAATACGCAAAGTTTTCAAACTAGATTATTGTCTCTAGTGCAAGTGGGAGACTGAAGGGAATATGCCCGAGAGGCAATAATAAAGTGGTTATTATCGTATTCCTTATTTATGATAAATGTTTATTTTGCATGCTATAATTGTATTAATATGGAAACATTAATACATGTGTGTTTAATAAACAAAAAGGAAGTTCCTAGTTATGCCTCTCTTATAAACTAGCTCGTTGATTAAAATGATGATCAAAGTTTCCTGATCATGGACATTGGATGTTGTTAATAACAAGGTCACAACATTAGTGTAATGATGTGATGAACATTCATCCGAAGTATAACATTACGATCAAAGTCATTCAGTTTATATTGCTATAACAACTTACGAAGTGATCCTAATCCTTAGACCATGAGATCATGTCAATCACTAACACCGGAAGAGTTTCTCGATGACATCAAACGTCACACCGTAACTGGGTGATTATAAAGATGGCTTCAGAACTACTAAAGTGTTATGTTGAGACCCATGGATTGGGAGTGGAATTTGTTCATCCCGATGAAGGATAGATATGCTCTGGGCCCTCTCGGTGATATCACATTGATTAGCTTGCAAGCAAGTGATTTGATCACTAGAATGTTATATCACGGGAACGAGAAAAGAGTGCATGTCGGTAACGAGATCAAACTAGGTATGGAGATACCGATGATCGAATCTCGAACATGTAATATATCATGAAACAAAGGGATTAAGATACTAGCGTAAAGGTTCACACGATCACAGAAGTCATCGTTGAATGTGTGGGAGTCAGTATGGATCTCCAGGTCCCGCTACTGATTATTGATTGGAGAAGGGTCTCGATCATGTTCGCATTATTCGCGAACCGTAGGGTGACACACTTAAGGGATACCGACACCATTCGGAGCAAATGACATGCCAGAAAAAGAAAAGGAAAGCACAGGAATTTATTTCACTAGACACCGGAACTGTTTCGGTTGAAATTGCTGAAACTGGTTCTACATGTGAAATTGAAATGTTGTAAGGGGTTTTATGTGAATGTTTGTTAATTAAAGTAATTAACAAAATTCTGAATAAATAAATAAAAGAGTTTTATTTAAATGAGAGCTTGCATTAAATTTGGTGGAAATTTAATGCATGTGAGTGGATTTTTGAGTGGAGGCTTTTTAATGTGAGTGGAGGCTTTTCATTTTGAGTGGGAGCTCCACCCACATGAATGTGGAAGAGGTGGGGGCAGCCCCCATGGCTGGGAGTCATGCCCCTTGGTTGCCCCCCTCTCCCCTATATAAGGCCCCCCTCTCCTCCTCTCAAGGCACACCTCCTCGCGAAGGATCTCTCTCCCCCTTTAGAATTCCCCCATGGTCTCGGATCAGCGAGATACATGTTCCCGGTGGATTTTTCTGGAAGTATTTGTTGCTTCCGCTGCTTCGCTGGAGCGAGGGCGTGGAGGTTGTCGGGGTACCCGTATGTGTGTGCGATCACGGATGCACCACTGCTTTGAGGTGCTGGGCTTGATCGTGCTGGACCGGCTGGACCAGACGGACTTCATCACGATCTTGAGATCGGCAAGCGTTCGTCTACATCATCCACGAGTACAACCTCGTTAACGCTATTCGGTCTTCGAGGGTATGTATTCTATGGATGTATATCCACCCGTTGCTTGTATCTAGTAGATAGATCTTGGTACTTAGATGTTCCCATCGTAGGATTTTTTTTGTTTTCTATGCTGCGAACCCTACATTATTCTGGCTGCGTCCGAAGATGCCATCAGGGCAATGGTTCCTCATCAAGACCATTGTCGGCAAAATAACCACTATAGAGAAGACCCGGAAACATGCCGCCAGCAAGAAGAGCAAGAGCGGATAAGGATGCCACCACCAAGCCATCTGGCTGGCAACGCCGGACGAAGAGACAATCTGGATTGTCATGAATCAAGTAGGGACGGTGCCCGAAGAAACCGGCATCGGAGTCAGCATAATGAGGCTCCACCGCTACCACCAAGAAACCCAACCGGAAATAATCCACCAGGGCCACCATCGCCTCCCAGCAGTGACCATGATGGATCACGTTGTAGCCATGGGAGCCGCAGGGGCGGAGGAGGCAATTGTGAGAGGAGAAGCAGGAATGCGACTCCACCGTGTAGAAGACATGAGCCTCCAAGGCGCAGATCTCTCTTGCCAGACAACGCTCGCCATCGCATAGAATAAAACATAGAAGCATGGCGGTACGAGAAAGACGATGTGTACATGGGACCCAAGTGCTTTGGTCCACGTATACGTCAGACCAAATTTCCGATTGACTTTGGCATTGCCAAGCACATTTAGCCCTATGACGGTGCAGTTCGGCCAGATACTTGGCTCCATGATTTTTTCCAGGCTTGCTACATCGCCAAAGGAGGAAACAGCCTAGTTGCAGTCTGATATCTCCCACTGATGTTGAGGAAGACATCTCAATCATGGCTCAATGAATTGCTAGAGAATTCAATTCATAACTGGTATGATATGCAAAGTGCATTCTTTTGAAACTTTGAGGGAACATACAGGAGGCCCTACATAGTCGGAGATATGCAGAGTTGCACCCAAAGACCCAAAGAAACCTGTCGGGATTACCTCGGACGCTGGATCTATACAAAGAACTCATGCGAAGAAGTAAACGAGCAAACTGCAATAGAAACTTTTATTGCAGGATTTCTAGTCGGACTTTTACGTCACAGGATGAAGCGTGACCACGTCATAGATTTAGGAGAAATGATAGAGACGGCAAGAAAATATGCTGACACCGATGATGATTCATAAGGGATGCTAAATATTCTGGCCAATCCCAATGGGGCCAAACAGCCAAAGCAAACTCAGAAGCGCAAGAACACCTCGGACGAAAAGCCAGCTCCGGACTACGCAGATGTCAACGCAACTTTCGGATCTGGAGGACGAGGAGGGCACGGAGGAGGCCGTGGTAGAGGCCGAGGAACTTCCCGAATCCAGGGTAGAGGTGAACAGAAACCCGGAAGAACCTATACCTGGGCTGACATTGCCAATAATCCCTGTGTCCGCCACTTGGATAGTAACAGAGGATCTACCCACACAAATGCCGAGTGTCGTTTAAATGACAATATCAAGAAAGACAAAACCGCCGGCTATAGAGCCAAGCGAAGAAAAAAGGAAAGAAAAATTCTGAGAAAGGAAAGGAGCCCAAGGAAGATTCCTACATGGAAGAAGCGGAAGCAGCTGCAGAGCCCAAGCCGGATGGAAAGAAAACTTTTCCAACAAAGAAAGACGCATACGTCTGCTTTCTTGGATCCCAACCAGCTAAGGACAAAAGGCGGTTCTTCGTGAGCTTAATGCCACGGTTCCGGCTGTCCCACAATTCCTGGACTGGTCAGAGGTGACCATCACCTTTGATCGTTCAGATCACCCAAGGAAAACACATCTTCGGGGAAAGTACCCTCTAGTTGTCAATGCTCTTATTGATGGATATGAGTTCTCAAAAACACTCCTATACGGTGGGAGAAGCATCAACATCCTCTACATTGAGACGCTCCACCGTATGAAGCTACACGAGCGCCAGCTGAGTTACAGCAGTGTAACTTTCCATGGAATTGTACTAGGGAGATAGGCTGATTCTCTGGGTGAGATTACTCTGGACGTGACATTCGGAACCCGAGACAATTACTGGACCGAGCCACTCTCTTTTGAGGTGGTACCGTTCAAAAGTGCTTACCATGCCATCTTTGGATGTCCGGCTTACTGGGCGTTCATGGCCCGTCCCTGTTACATCTACAACATGATTAAACTTCCAGGTCCAAAGGGCGTAATCACCGTACAAGGAAATCCGAGGAAGCCACGAGAGTGCGACGAAGGATCTGCTGCCTTCGTCGAAGCCATGCTGTACGCCCAGGAGTAGTAGGAGATCAAGAAGACCATCAATCCGTCCGAAATGCCCGCTATGAAGAATGAGGTGGTGAAGCCAAATTTGTAGTTCAAGGCGTCGGAAGAGACGAAGAAGATGTCGCTGAAGGAAGATGATCCCTCCAAGACGACGAACATAGGGGTAGGCTTAGGCCACACATAGGAAAGCGCGCCCGTCGAGTTACTCAAAGCTAATAGTGATATTCTCGTGGCAGCCATCTGACATGATCGAAGTACCTAGGGAACTTGCCGAGCACTCTCTTAATCTGTACCCAGACGCTAAACCCGTCAAACAGTCATTACGACGGTTTGGTGATGAAAAGCGCAAAGCAATAGCCAAGGAATTAGCCCGTCTAGAGTTAGCGGATTTTATAATAGAGGTCATCCATATAGATTGGGTGGTAAATCCTATAATTGTCCCGAAAAAGGACACCATTGATTTAAGGATGTGTGTTGATTATACCGCTTTAAACAAGGCATGCCCAAAAGATCCGTTCCCTTTGCCAAGAATCGATCAAGTTATCGACTCAACGGCAGGGTTGGAATTACTCTTCTTTCTTGTCGCATATTCCGGATATCACCAAATACCAATGAAAAAGTCGGATCAAATTAAGACGTCTTTCGTCACTCCTTTCGGAACCTTCTACTATAAAACTATGCCTTTTGGCTTAAAGAACGTAGGAGCAACATATCAACATACCATGCAACATTGTCTCAACAATCAAATCGGACACAACATCCATGTATACGTAGATGACATAGAAGCTATGTCCAAAAAGAAGGAAACTTTAATTTCCAACTTCGATGAAACGTTTGCTAGTCTACGAAAATTCAATATGATACTAAATTCGAAGAAGTGTTTCTTTGGAATTCCAGCCAGAAAATTGTTAGGGTTTATCGTCTCTGAGTGAGGCATAGAGGTGAACCGGGACAAAATAAATGATATCTTAAACATTATCAGGCCAACTCGCCTGAAGGACGTACAATGCCTCACTGGTTGTATTGCAGCGGTGAGTCGGTTCGTCAGCCGGCTCGGTGAAAGTGCCGCACATTTGTATAAACTCTTGAAGAAAACCGACAAATTTGTTTGGAGCCCAGAAGCTGAAACTGCCCTGCAAAGTTTGAAAGATCTTCTTTCAAACCCACCAGTTCTCACAGCGCCAGAACCTAAGGAACCTATGTTAATCTACATTGCAGTGACCAACAAGGTCATAAACGTGGTAACAGTAGTTGAGCGAGAGGAAGAAGGCCACGAGCATAAGGTGCAGCAGCCAACTTATTATCTAAGTGAGGTCCTGACAGAATCAAAGCAACGGTATCCACATCATCAAAAGCTAGCCTATGGAGTGTTCTTTGCATCCAGAAAGCTACACCACTATTTTCAAGAGCACAAGATCACAGTAGTGAGCGCAGAGCCTCTGCGAGAGATAATCAACAACCGCGACGCCACAGGACGTGTTTCAAAGTGGGGAATAGAGCTTGCAGCTTTCGATATTGAGTACAAACCACGTACAGCAATCAAGTCCCAAATTCTCGCCGACTTTGTTGTTGATTGGACAGAAATGGCAGAAAACATAGGCCCTCCAGACTCAGAATTTTGGACCCTTCACTTTGACGGATCAAAAGCACGAGGAGGCTCCGGAGCTGGCGTGGTGCTCAAATCACCTCAAGGAGACAAGCTGTTCTATGTGTTGCAAATACACTTCACAACAACCAATAATATTGCCGAGTACGAAGCACTGCTACATGGAATACGCATGGCCAAAAACATTGGCATTTCAAGACTCATGTGTTACGGAGACTCGGATTTAGTTGCTCAGCAAGTATTCGATATCTGCAACGCAAACAAGCACATGACAGCATACAAGGCTGTCGTGGATGAACTATCCAAATCGTTCGAGAGTTTTGAGGTTCAACGCATCCCTCGAGCAGAAAATGAGGAAGCAGATGCACTGTTAAGAATAGGCTCTACGCAGAAACAAGTACCGGATGGAGCTTTTCTAGAGCATTTAAGGGTCCCCTCCATAGTCAGAGTTGATAAGGACTATCCGACGAAATCTAAATCACCTTTAATAGCAGTTTTGGCTATAATTCACAGATGGGCAAAACCCTATCTAGATTTCCTGATAGACAGAAAACTACCCGAAGACGAAGCCTTGAGCCGGCAGATTGTCCGACGAGCAAAAGCCTACACTATAATAAACGGTGAGCTCTATAAGCGGAGTGTTTCTGGCGTGTTTCAGAGATGTATTTCTTCGGAAGAAGGAGTGGAAATCTTAAGAAAAATCTATGAAGGCGACTGTGGTCGCCATGCTGCAGCCAGATCCTTAGTGGCAAAATCTTTTCGACACGGATTCTTTTGGCTTACAGCTAAGGCAGATGCCGACAAACTGGTCAAAACGTGCAAGGGCTGCCAAAAGTACGCTCATCAGGCACATGTTCTGGCTGAACAACTGTGAACAATCCCTATTACGTGGTCGTTCGCGGTCTGGGGGCTTGATATGGTAGGGTCGTTTCGCACGGCAAAATATGGATTTACTCACCTACTAGTGATGGTGAATAAATTTACAAAATGGATTGAGGCTAAACCCGTAACAAGTTGCGATGGAGCCACAGCCAGAAGATTCATCGAGGACATAATCATCAGATTGAAATATCCGCACAACATAATTACTGACAATGGGAGCAACTTTTTCATGGGTGCACTTGCCGAATTCTGCGAAGAGCAAGGGCTCCGACTTGATATTGCATCATTCGCACATCCACAAGCCAATGGACAAGTCGAAAGAACTAATGGCCTTATTCTACAAGGAATTTGACCTTGCCTTGAGGCACCGCTTCGTCAGGCCGCGGGGGCTTGGGCGGAAGAATTACCGTCTGTGATATGGAGCTTACGTACAACTCCTAACAGGTCAACCAGCTATACTCCTTTCTTCTTAGTCTATGGTGTATAAGCAGTTTTTCCAAGTGATCTGATTCATCAGGCCTCACAAGTTAAATCATATATTGAAGAAGATGCAGAAGTTTCTCGGCAAGATGATCTTGATATAATCGAGGAAGTGCGCGTCATTGATGAACAGAGATCTATAGCCTATCAGCAGAAGTTACACAAGTATCATAGTCAGAGAGTGCAAAACCGTTCTTTCAGAAAAGGCGATTTGGTTCTCCGGCTTGTGCAAAAGAGAAAGCACAAACTTTCCCCAATTTGGGAAGGGCCTTTTATGGTTAGCAGATTTCTGCATAATGGGTAATATTATTCAACCGACATGAGACCAGTCAATGAAATACCGGATACTCGGAAAAGGAACAGAGCTGGTGGCAGCACAGACCCGGATGAAATAGACCGTCCATGGAATATTGCATAGGTACGCCCTTCTATTCTTAGTTATATTTCCTTGTGATCATATATGTACATGTTCAAAGTGAAATAAAGTATTGGTTTCCTCATATTGTTATCTTTGAGACGTTTTTACCATCTTATTTCCAAAAGAGCATGTAATTTTTTCAAAAATCCCAGAATGCTTGAAAGTACTTTATGCTCATGTTTGTCCTGGTTACGATTTTTGAATAATCTAAAAATATTGCCTTAGGGTACAAAGTTTAATT
This sequence comes from Avena sativa, assembly GCA_916181665.1. NCBI lineage: Eukaryota > Viridiplantae > Streptophyta > Magnoliopsida > Poales > Poaceae > Avena > Avena sativa. The sequence goes on from OV702295.1 coordinate 172,578,304, forward strand.
TATTGTCTATACTTTGATTCTTTATTTGATTGCTTAGACGCGGGCATTTTTCGAGTAATGAGTTGTTGGTACTGGAAGCCAGCTTTGTTTCCGAGTTTAAACTGGTTTAGAAATTGCGCTCCGTTGCTCGGCAAAGTTTCTGTGCTAAAGGTTGGCCGACCCATGAAAGGGACGAGTCAGAGAGCCACATAAATCGATAAGTATAGACATAAATAAATAAATAAAAAGCAAAGTGCTTCATAAATTTTTAAGCACAATGCATAAAAATATATAAGCAAAAGCGCTAAGATAGTAAAAGCATCCATTTTTACAGACCAGCACAAAATAAACATTGTATCCATCATTACATTGCCATAAGTTCAGGATAATGCATAGAAATTGTTTATGCTGTAGGCGGTGGTGATGAAGCAGGTGGAGAATTGTAGACAACAACAGTGTCGCCCTTGATCTTAGACTCGGAAGCATTGCTGATTTCTGGATATTGAGGCAAAGTGTCAACACACGGATTTTTAAACCCAGATGCCTGTTATGCCATACATCGCAATCCTAGGATTACCATTTTTGCGAGACATAACAGATTTGGATACCACAGCACATCATCCATTACAAACCATACATAAGGTCTTACACAAATAAGGATCTCATGATCCAGTTCTTAATACAACTCAAGCAGCGGAATAACGTAATAATAAAGGTAGCGTAGGTGAAGCTCCATCTTCGGGGTCACAGGCAATGCTGACGATGGGAGATGATCCTAGTTGTCGTAACCTTCCTGGGGTCCTTCGTCCTAGTACTCCTGTTCATAGTCTGGCCACGGGAATAGCGAGGGACAAAGCCATGAGTACTCTTTAAGTACTCACAAACTAATACTAACAAGTGAAGGGGGGTTTTGTAATAGGACACTAAGCTCTATGGTTGTTTTGCAAAAGCCAGATTTACCTCTACTAAGTTCAGAAGCAAGAAAAGCTATTTGAAATTTTATAACCCTAAGTGGGAACTTGTATTTCATATCACAACTCTGTTGTGGTCAAGTCAAAATCTCAATTCATTTCATAAGTCATTTTGAAATCATCTGACGGGGGAATAGTATGGCCACTCCAACTGTCCATAACCGCGGGGGAATAGTTTGACACTCTACAGAGATTGTACACTTTCACCACAACATTCGATACATCCGTCAGGAACAAATCCTGAATTCACCATACTCAGTATGCGGATAATCAATCCGAACCTTTCAATTACACACCCTAGTATAAGCACCTCTCCTGTGAGTTTGGCCTCCCAACCATGACCAACTGTCATCTTGGGTACTACACTGGTGGACAATCTTCACAAGGTAGCCTCAGCTCAGACCTTGGCCGTGAGGGAACCCATACTAAGGTATATAAGTTTTTAGTCAAGCCCTACCCAATTTTTCGGTATTGTGGTTGTACGATAAAATGGGAATGGTATCGCATCTAGACAACCATCAGTTTTATAAAGTGCTAAGGCTCATGCCTCAACATTTTCATCACCAAAATCATCTGGTGTTCGAAAATACATGTCAAAACATCTCAGTAGAATGATCCATCATTCCAAGGTTTTCATAACCATTTTCCACCAAGTATTCCCATCTAAAGTTGATAAAGTTTTATGCTTAGCACTAGCATCTACAGGTGTGGTTAAGTACTAATGAGGGGTGGTAAACAAGTGGAGTTTAACTAAGTTCAATATCATGCCTTAGGATGACATCAAGATTATCTAGCTTAGGCCAAATTTAATGCTCTTTATGCAACCTTCAATTATCTTTCTAGTATCTACAATTTACTCAAGTAAACTCTAAGTACTAGCTTTGATAAATAAATAAAGTAGAAGCTTGCAAGTAAAACTAGGAGGGGGTATCAAGTAGATATGATCACATATGCTTAAGGCATCTAGTGGTCATGGTAACAAGCAAGTATTTGCTTGCATCGGCATCAGTATAGGCTTGCATAAGTAGAGTATCTTGCAAGTGTTAGCTTGCCTTGTGCGGAGCAGTGGTTGAAGTTCTCCTCGGCTTCTTCTTCGTAATATCCTCCTTCCTCCTCGTATCCTTGGTCGGTACTAGCGTCTATGAATAAATACGAGGTACACAATCACCAAAAAATACTTAACTAATTTCAATCATCACACACAAGGGTTCTATAGATGATCTAGCATCATCACTAATATTACAAGATTAAAGCTTTGTCTTATTTCTTTTATTTTTAGAAAAGTAATTTCTACTCATTGAAAAGATTTAATATTCTCCAAACCAAACATGGGATATGTTGACACATGTCATCACCACATATTTCAGTACATGGGAATGTGATTTAAAGTGGTTTCACAATTTAATAAGGTTTAACCTTTTATTTCAATTAAATAAAATGACTAGAAATGCCTATGTGGCATTCTTTTATTGTTTGAACATTATTTCTGTAAGTAAACCCATATGTTTTTTATATATTCAGAAAGGTATGATCAAATGTGATTTTTGAGAGTTGGAATCAACTCAAAAGCTATTATGGTTTAAATTTGAAAAAGGTTTGAATGCAGAAAAGCTTTTGCCTTGTTATTTTTACCAAGGTTGATCTATAGATTCAAATGATTTGAATCCATAGGGCTTGGATTAAGCATTTCAATATCTTTCTAACAAAATTGGTTTCATTTAATTTGGTTCACTGAATCGAGCTGGGTTGATTTTTGAAACTAGGTACAGAACTGAGTTTGAACATAAATAGAAAAAGCTAAATTCAATCGAGTGGGCTGCGCGGGAAGGGGTAATGGGCCAGCCCAGTGTCACTCCGCAGCACGGGGCGCAACTGACAGGGGGGGGTCTACTACTCAGTGGCTCTTAAAACGCGAAGCGGTACGGGGCAGTGTGGTGCGTTGGATTAGAATGAAGATCGACGGCTGAGGGTCGTCGTCGATGATGAACAGGTCACCGGCGAGCTCGAACCCTAGCGGCTCAGTGGGGGTCGTGGGAGGCTCACCGGGGCTCAGGCGAAGGTCAGTGATGCGGGCAAACGACGAAGTCGATGACGGCGATCCTCCTGGTACCGGCAGCTCCTCCTGGGGTGGCTCCAATTGATGGCTTCCTTCTTCTCCAGCAGCGGCGGGCTCCGGTGAAATTCCGGCGATGCGTTGCTCGCCTGGCTCCGGGAATGAGGTGGGGTGGTTTTGGGTGAGAGGGGAGTAGAACGGTGTGAAGTATTCGAGCGGGGGAGGCCTCTATTTATAGTGGCGAGAGGGGACCTACGGGCGCAAGCTGAGATCGTCGTGGTCGATGGCACAGAGGGCTATCGGCGTGGGCGACGATAGGGGGCGATGCTGTGCTCCCTGGTGAAGCTCAATGGCGTGGTGGCGAGGAGTCGGGCGGTGCTGATCGATCGGAACGCTGCGGTGCTCTGTGCTGGTCCGACGGAAGTTTTGATGGTGCACAGCGCGCGTGGTCCGCGCGGCAGTGAACGGGCATGTCTGCGGGGTTGCTGGGGTGTTGGTGATCACGCGTGCACGCGACGAGGGCGGCACGCGGTCTGTGGGCGTGTGTCGAGGGTGACGCTCTGGCGCGCTCTCGGCATGGTCACAGAAAAGGTTGGCATGGCCTGGGCGTGTGGTCCAGTGGCTGGCATTGCTCATGGCTGGGACAAGGAGTGGCGGTGGGGTGCTAGCTAGCTCCTAGACAAGGTTGGCGAGGCTAGTGTGGCCTCTAGCTCGCCGATGACAACGGGGTGGCAATGGTGCTCTCGGCCTTCTCACCATTGATGACAATGGCCATCTTACAGTGGTGCTAGTGATTAGTTAAGGTTGATAGATGATCTACTAAGGCTAGTGGTGTCCAGAGAGGGAACAAGTAAGGACCAAAACTCTGCTCAACATAGTGTTTTGATTTTGTTTGATTTGCATCTACAACCTGTTTGATGAAATGGCCGCATGAACTTAAGTTTTGAATTTTGAAAAGATTTTTGGTGGGTGTGCTAGGCATGTACTGGGGAGTCTGTGGGTGCTTGGGTTTTGAAAATGGAGTTGGTTTGAGTGGTTTTTGAAATAGTGGGATATTCCCATATGAAATAGATTCAATTTTAAACTGTCATTTAAACTAAGCAAATGAATGTTTCTGGATGATCACAAAGTGGTCCTTGATACCTTTTTATGAGTACTATCAAGGGGTGCAAAGATCCATACATGTTTCTGTTAAGTTCTGAAAGTTAAAGATAGCCAAAGTAGGCATGGGAGTTAAATTGGCCAAAGGGACCATACACTTAATTTGTTTGTTTTGATTTGTTTGTCTTTGGGAAAAGTTTGGGGATTGTTTAGATGATGTTTATTTCACCTAAGAATCATTTTACAAGCAAAGGAACACAGAATTATGGCAATTCAAAAGAATCCAAATTTTAATACATACACATATGAATGCTTTCATAATTTAATTGGAAAAGTTTTTGTTAACCCTAATTTTGATGATTAGAGTTTGATGATCCAAGTTTAGTATTTTTGGGATGTTACAAACCTTCCCGCCTTAAACAAAATCACGTCCCGAGATTTGAAAAAGGACGAAAATATTACCTAGGATTTGAAGAGATCGGGAAACTCCGTCCCGATGTGATCTTCGCGCTCCCAGGTAGCTTCCTCTTCTGTGTGGTTGCTCCACTGTATCTTGAGAAACTTGATGCTTCGGGTTTTGGTGGTTCTGAAAGCTTCTTTCAAATTACAGATGGGTACTTCGGGATAGGTTAGGTCATCGTTGATCTCTATGGTCCGGTGATCAATATTCTTGAGCACTTCAATCTTCTCTGGAACTTCGAGGCACTTGCGAAGTTATGAGATATGGAACACATTGTGCACGGCTGACAACTCTTCAGGTAGTTCCAATTGATACGACACTTCTCCTCGACAGTTCAGAATCTTGAAGGGGACGATATATCTGAAGGCTAACTTTCCTTTCAGTTGGAAACGCTGCATTCCTTTCAATGGCGACACTTTAAGATACACAAAATTTCCTATGTTGAAGGCGAGGTCTCGATGTCTCTTGTCGGCGTAACTCTTCTGTCTGGACTAGGCTGACTTGAGGTGCTCACGAATCTTGTGAACCTTCTATTCTGCTTCTCGTAGGATGTCAGGTCCGAAAATCTGACTCTCTCCTACTTCCGACCAATTCAAAGGGGTGCGACACTTCCTTCCATACGTAAATTGAAATGGGGCCATTTGCAAACTAGCTTGATAACTATTGTTGTATGAAAATTCTGCAAATGGCACATAGTCTTCCCACTTAGATCCGTATTCTAACACATAGGCTCTCAGCATATCTTCGAGTATTTTATTTACTCGCTCCGTTTGTCCATCGGTATGAGGATGATAAGCTGTGCTGAAATCTAGTCGGGTTCCTAAACCTTCTTGGACTTTCTTCCAGAATCTCGAGGTAAAATTAGTTCCTCGATCCGATACGATGTTCTTAGGGACTCCATGCAAACTGACGATTCTAGCGATTTATAACTCCGCTAGCTTCGAACTATGATATGTGGTCTTGACGGGTAAGAAATGGGAGACTTTGGACAATCTGTCCACTATGACCCAGATAGAGTCATTTCCCCTACTAGAAGTAGGCAATCCGGTGATAAAGTCCATTCCAACGGAATCCCATTTCCATTCTGGAATCTGCAATGGTTGCAACAATCCAGCGGGTCTTTGATGTCCCGCCTTAACTCTCTGACATATATCACACTTGGCGATATAGCTTCCGATTTCTCTCTTCATCTTATGCCACCAAAATTGCTCTTTCAAATCTTGATACATCTTAGTTCCTCCGGGGTGGATAGAATAAAGAGTATCATGAGCTTCTTTCAGAATAACTTCTTTCAACTCAGAATCTGCTGGTACACAAAGGCGTCCTTTGTACCACAGAACTCCTTCTTCGTCTTTAGTGAATCCGGGTACTTTGCCTGTACCAATGCGACGCTCGATTCCGTCGATACTAGCATTTCCTTTCTGCGCCTCTTTGATCTGGCTGATCAAAGTGGGTTGAAGTTCTATGCTATCCAAAAATCCTTCACTTACTAATTCCATTCGAAAATCTTCCATCTCTTTGTTCAAGCTTGGTTGCTCCTCCAAAATCATAGAGTTCAAGCGGCACGACAATCTACTAAGGGCATCTACTACCACGTTGGCTTTACCGGGGTGATAGTGAATGTCCAGATCGTAATCCTTGATTAGCTCAATCCATCTTCTCTGTCTCATATTCAGCTCCTTCTGAGTGAATATATACTTCAGGCTCTTGTGATCCGAATAGATCGCACAACGGTTTCCCATCAGGTAATGCCTCCATGTCTTCAGGGATAGAACTACGGCTGCGATTTCGAGGTCATGGGTTGGGTAATTCTGCTCATGTTGTTTCAGTTGTCAAGATAGATAAGATATAACTTTGCCCTCTTGCATTAGCACACATCCGAGACCGATCTTGGATGCATCACAATACACGTCGAAGGGCTTCGTGATATCTGGCATGATTAAGATTGGGGCTGAAATCAATCTCCTCTTGAGTTCTTGAAAACTCACTTCACATTTGCCCGTCCATTCAAACTTCTTGTCCTTCTTCAGCAATTGGGTCATGGGTCTGGCGATACTCGAGAATCCTTCTATAAACTTGCGGTAATATCCCGCCAATCCGAGAAATGCATGAACTTGAGTTTGAGTGGTTGGGGCTTGCCAATCTTCGACATCTTTCACCTTTGCGGGGTCAATGGCAATTCCTCCGGCTGATACAATGTGGCCGAGGAATCCTACTTCCTGTAACCAGAATTCGCATTTGCTAAACTTGGCGTACAACTGATGCTCTCTAAGGGTTCCAAGAATGGTCCTTATGTGCAGCTCATGTTCTTCTTCCGATTTGGAATAACTCAGAATGTCATCGATGAAAACAACGACAAACTTATCCAGGAAGTCCATAAAAATCTTATTCATGAGATTCATGAAATAAGCGGGGGCATTGGTTAATCCAAAAGACATGATGGTATACTCGTATAATCCATATCTGGTGGTAAAGGCAGTCTTGGGGATATCCTCTATGCGAATCTTGAGTTGATGATAGCCTGTTCTAAGATCAATCTTAGAAAACACTTTGGCACCGGTCAACTGATCAAACAAATCTTCTATCTTGGGCAATGGGTACTTGTTCTTGATAGTGACATCATTCAACTTCAGATAATCCGTACACAAATGGTTACCTCCATCCTTCTTGTCCACGAACAAGACAGGTGATCTCCATAGTGATGCACTTGGTTGAATCAATCCAATTTCAACATGGAATCCAGTTGCTTCTTCAGTTCTGCTAGTTCAGACGGGTTCATACTATATGGTCTCTGGGCTATGGGTCCGGTTCCGGGGATTAGTTCAATGATAAACTCGATATCCCGATCTGGGGGCATACCGGGCAAAACATCTGGAAATACATCAGGGTGTTCACAGACTATCCGGACTTGGTCAATGGTAGGTTGGGCTATACTCTTGTTGCACTTGAATTGATGAGGTAAGGTTTCAGATACATGCTCGACTGATATTCCGACTGTACTGGTCATGGTTATGGCTTTCTTGGCACAGTCAATCAATCATTTATGTTTGGCCATCCAATCCATTCCTAGTACTACTTCCAAACCTTTAGTTCCGAGTACTATCAGATTAGCATAAAAATCTATGCCATGGATTCAGATAGGGACGACTTTGCAAATTTGCCTAGCTTTTGTGGTTGAACCGGGGATTTGAAATATCATAACATGCTTCAGTTTTATTGGTTGAATCTTACTAGTGCATGCAAATTCTTCGGTGAAAAATGAGTGTGATGCACCAGAATCAAACAACACTCTAGCGAGTACTGAATTAACAGAAAACATACCCAGCATGACGTCTGGCGCTTCCTAGGCTTCTTCAGCATGCATGAGAAAAAGACGACCATTGCGGTTGAGTGAATTCCCTGGGGCAAATATTCTTCCAAGCTGAACACGACATTGCTGCTGAGCTGGGGCATTTGCATTGAGGGCTGCGGCATTCTTCTTAGGGCACTCATTGGAGTAGTGACCCTTATTTCCACAGTCATAACAAGTCACTTGCGACTTGTCCTTTGCTGCAACAGGCACATCATTGCTTCCAGTCCTCGGGGCAGTGTTGGTGTTGGCGGCAGCATTGTTGTTGTTGAACTTGGGTGGGGCACGGTTGAAATTGCCAGAGTTGCCGGGGTTGTTGTGATTTCCTCCGGGCCTTGGGTTTCCACGGTTGGGATAGGTCGAACGGTTCATCGGGGGTCTGTTTGTTCTTGGGGCAAATCCTGGAGATGGGTTAGGCGATACTTTGGGGTCTGATGGGTTCCTGGTTGATGCATCATGCGACGCTTGCGGTTCTCATTGGCTTGGTTGATCTTTCCTTCCATCTGGATGGCAGAGTTGACAAGGGCTTCAATATCAGCAAAGGGGATATTGACCAACACAGTCTGCATCTCATCATGCAAACCATTCAGGAATCTCTCTTTCTTCTTGGCTTCAGTGTCAATCTCATCCGGGGCATACCTAGCTAATGACAAGAATTTGTCACGGTATTCCACTATGGTCATCCTTCCTTGCTTCAGTTCTCTGAACTCATCTCTCATCCTCTTGATCAAACCCGGTGGCACATGGGTTCTGCTGAACTTGACCTTGAATTCCTCCCAGGTCATCATCTGTCCTTCGGTATTGCATGAACGCTGTTCCACCATGTCCTTGCATCTCCGGCTAGATAGTGGGTGGTGAACAGAACTTTCTCGTTAGCTTCTACTCTGGTGACTTCTAGGTTATTTTCCATGGTTTGCAGCCAATCGTCTGCATCTAGGGGTTCTTCTGACTTAGTGAAAATAGGTGGGTTGGTGTTCTGGAAATTCTTGAGCTTAGATCCATGGTTGTCCAGATTTCCTTGGCCTTGATTGTTGTGGGCCAACTGAGCTATCTGATGAAGGGTGGCTAGGTTGGCTTGACGCTCGGCTCTTTCAGCTTCGCGGTCAGAAACCAACATTTGCAGGATCTGCAACATCGGGTCCGGGGATGAACCACTTCCTCCGCGTGGCATCTGAAGATTGAGATAGATCATGAGAAAAGAGGGAAATTTCTAAGGTTCAGGGACTTTGAAAAGTTTTTAAATTTTGACTCAGATTTTTTTTGCAACTTGCTTTTCATTCATTCATTCATAGCACACGATACAAACACACATGCCAGATGGTTTTAAGAACCATTTTGGAAACTAAGATAAAGTGGGACCGAATACAACTCACTATGCCAGTGCTCAAGTGCTACTACTCCTTGGATTCGGTGTAGTCATCATCCTCATCATCATCGTCATCATTGATGAGGGAAAAATCCTCCTCATCGGGGAAGAAGTCCATGGCCTGATCCTCCAGAAAATCATCATCATTGCTGAGATAGGAGTAGGGGTCTCCACGAAGATCTTCTCCGGCATTCTCCCTTTCCTCCAACTGCATGTCTCTCTCATGGATGGTCTCCTCCAAATCCGAGATACGGGGGCGAAGACGGGCAATGATGCGCTCCTTCTTATCGAGCTGACGGCGGCGAGACTTGCAATCCTTCGCTAGCATGGCGATGGTCTGATCCTTCGTCTTGATGATGGCGGACTTTTGGTTGGAGTAGTCACGGCAATTATCCAATTCCTGCTGACGATCGTACATCATGAAGCTAAGGTGGTCCAACTGAGTCTTCAGCTCGTGATGGTATGGGGCTTCCAGTGGCTATCCCATAGCATCACGCCTTGGACAAAACTCAAAGCGGGTACCCTTGATTTGGTTGATACTCTGCTCACACAGACAGGCAAGAGCTTCCTGCATGGCCCTGGCAAGTCCATCGAGCCAGTTGTTTTCTCGCAAGGTGAACTGAATTCCCTCGGCACTGGGAGGTTCAATCTTTCCTCGGAGACTTGCAACAATTAGTCACTGTAGATCTTCTCCTCCTTGATCATTGAGCTGAGCTCCGAAGAACTCGGGGTGCGGATGCTCCAGAAGTTTCGAAAGCTGGTCCAAATCCCGCTCAAAGATAAGGTCTCCTCCATTCCCCAACTGATAAAACGTGCTGTACTTGACATCCATCTATAAGAATATAGGATGGGTAAGTTAGTAGAGTGATCAAGTGTGTCAAATTTTAGATATTTTGCAAGAGGTTTTGAGGAACATGAATTTTTATGAAAGAGTCAAGGTGATAAGAATGGGAATAAGTTTTTGTAAATATTTGCTTCCTTTGGTTTTTGTAACTAAGTTTTTTATTCAAACGTCCTGTCTAACTAGGGTCTCCTATGGTCAGGATGGCTCTGATACCAACTTGTCAACACCCGGATTTTTAATCCCAGATGCCTGTTATGCCATACATTGCAATCCCAGGATTACCATTTTTGCGAGACATAACAGATTTGGATACCACAGTACATCATCCATTAAAAACCATACATAAGGTCTTACAAAAATAAGGATCTCATGATCCAGTTCTTAATACAACTCAAGCAGCGGAATAACGTAATAATAAAGGTAGCGTAGGAGAAGCTCCATCTTTGGGGTCACAGGCAATGCTGATGATGGGAGATGATCCTAGTTGTCGTAACCTTCCTGGGGTCCTTCGTCCTGGTACTCCTCTTCATAGTCTAGCCACGGGAATAGCGAGGGACAAAGCCATGAGTACTCTTTAAGTACTCGCAAACTAATACTAACAAGTGAAGGGGGTTTTTGTAATAGGACACTAATCTCTATGGTTGTTTTGCAAAAGCTAGATTTACCTCTACTAAGTTCAGAAGCAAGAAAAGCTATTTGAAATTTTATAACCCTAAGTGGGAACTTGTATTTCATATCACAACTCTGTTATGGTCAAGTCAAAATCTCAATTCATTTCATAAGTCATTTTGAAAACATCTGACGGGGGAACAGTATGGCCACTCCAATTGTCCATAACCGCGGACGCGGATATTCGAATAGTTTGACACTCTGCAGAGATTGTACACTTTCACCACAACATTCGATATATCCGTCAGGAACAAATCCTGAATTCACCATACTCAGTATGCGGATAATCAATCCTAACCTTTCAATTACACGCCCTAGTATAAGCACCTCTCCTGTGAGTTTGGCCTCCCAACCATGACCAACTGTCATCTTGGGTACTGCACAGGTGGACAATCTTCACAAGGTAGCCTCAGCTCAGACCTTGGCCGTGAGGGAACCCATACTAAGGTATATAAGTTTCCAGTCAAGCCCTACCCAATTTTCGGGTATTGTGGTTGTATGGTAAAATTGGACTGGTATCGCATCCAGACAACTATCAGTTTTATAAAGGGCTAAGCCTCATGCCTCAACATTTTCATCACCAAAATCATCTGGTGTTCGAAACACATGTCAAAACATCTTAGTAGAATGATCCATCATTCCAAGGTTTTCATAACCATTTTCCACCAAGTATTCCCATCTAAAGTTGATCAAGTTTTATGCTTATCACTAGCATCTACATGTGGGGGTAAGTACTAATGAGGGGTGGTAAACAAGTGGAGTTTAACTAAGTTTAATATCATGCCTTAGGATGACATCAAGATTATCTAGCTTAGGCCATATTTAATGCTCTTTATGCAACCTTCAATTATATTTCTAGTATCTACAATTTACTCAAGTAAACTCTAAGTACTAGCTTTGATAAATAAATAAAGTGGAAGCTTACAAGTAAAATAGGATGGGGTATCAAGTGGATATGATCACATATGCTTAAGGCATCTAGTGGTCATGGTAACAAGCAAGTATTTGCTTGCATCAACATCAGTATAGGCTTGCATAAGTAGAGTATCTTGCAAGTGTTAGCTTTCCTTGTACAGAGCAGTGGTTGAAGTTCTCCTCGGCTTCTTCTTCGTAGTATCCTCCTTCCTCCTCGTATCCTTGGTCGGTACTAGCGTATATGAATAAATACGAGGTCCACAATCACCAAACAATACTTAACTAATTCCAATCATCACACACAAGGGTTCTATAGATGATCTAGCATCATCACTAATATTACAAGATTAAAGCTTTGTCTTATTTCTTTTATTTTTAGGAAAGTAGTTTCTACTCATTCAAAAACTACTTAAGATTTAATATTATCCAAACCAAACATGGGATCATGTTGACACATGTCATCACCACATATTTCAGTACATGGGAATGTTATTTAAAGTGGTGTCACAATTTAATAAGGTTTAACCTTTTATTTCAATTAAATAAAGTGACTAGAAATGCCTATGTGGCATTCTTTTATTGCTTGAACATTATTTCTGTAAGTAAACCCATATTCTGAAAGGTATGATCAAATGTGATTTTTGGGAGATGGAATCAACTCAAAATCTATTATGGTTTAAATTTGAAAAAGGTATGAATGCAGAAAAGCTTCTACCTTGTTTGTTTTTACCAAGGTTGATCTGTAGATTCAAATGATTTTAATCCAATGCGCTTGGATTAAGCATTTCAATATCTTTCTAAAAAAATTGGTTTCATTCAATTTGGTTCACTGAATCGAGCTGGATTGATTTTTGAAACTAGGTAAAGAACTGAGTTTGATTTTAAATAGAAAAAGCTAAATTCAACCGAGTGGGCTGCGCGGGAAAGGGTAATGGGCTGGCCGAGTGTCACTCCGCAGCGCGGGTCGCAACTGACAGGGGGGTCTACTGGTCAGTGGCTCTTAAAACGCGAAGCGGTATGGGGCGATGTGGTGCGTTGTATTAGAATGAAGATCGACGGCTGAGGGTCGTCATCGATGATGAACAGGTCACCAGCGAGCTCGATCCCTAGCGGCTCAGTGGGGGTCGTGGGAGGCTCACCGGGGCTCAGGCGAAGGTCGGTGATGCGGGCGAACGACAAAGTCGATGACGGCGATCCTCCTGGTACCGGCAGCTCCTCCTAGGGTGGCTCCAATCAATGGCTTCCTTCTTCTCCAGCAGCGGCGGGCTCCGGTAAAATTCTGGCGATGCGTTGCTCGCCTGGCTCCGGGAATGAGGTGGGGTGGTTTTGGGTGAGAGGGGAGTAGAATGGTGTGAAGTATTCGAGCGGGGGAGGCCACTATTTATAGTGGCGAGAGGGGACCGACGGGCGCAAGCTGAGCTCGTTGTGGTCGACGGCACAGAGGGCTATCGGCGTGGGCTACGGTAGGGGGCGATGTTGTGCTCCCTGGCAAAGCTCAACGGCGTGGTGGCGAGGCGTGGGGCGGTGCTGATCGGTCGGAACGCTGCGGTGCTCTACGCTGGTCCAATGGAAGTTTTGATGGCGCACAGCGCGCGTGGTCCGCACGGCAGCGAACGGGCATGTTTGCGGGGTTGCTGGGGTGTTGGTGATCACGCGTGCAGGCGGCAAGGGCGGCGCGCGGTCTTTGGGCGTGTGTCGAGGGTGACGCTCTGGCGTGCTCTTGGCATGGTCGCAGAGAAGGTTGGAATGGCCTGGGCGTGTGGTCCAGTGGCTGGCATTGCTCGCGGCTGGGACAGGAAGTGGCGGTGGGGTGCTAGCTAGCTCCCAGACAAGGTTGGCGAGGCTAGTGTGGCCTCTAGCTCGCCGACGACAACGGGGTGGCAATGGTGCTCTCGGCCTGCTCACCATTGATGACAATGGCCAGCTTACAGTGGTGCTAGTGATTAGTTAAGGTTGTTAGATGATCTACTAAGGCTATTGGTGTCCAGAGAGGGAACAAGTTAGGCCCAAAACACTGCTCAACATAGTGTTTTGATTTTGTTTGATTTGCATCTGCAACCTGTTTGATGAAATGGCCGCATGAACTTAAGTTTTGAATTTTGAAAAGATTTTTGGTGGGTCTGCTAGGCATGTACTGGGGAGTCTGTGGATGCTTGGGTTTTGAAAATTGAGTTGGTTTGAGTGGTTTTTGAAATAGTGGGATCTTCCCATATGAAATAGATTCAATTTTAAACTGTCATTTAAACTAAGCATTTGAATGTTTCTGGATGATCACAAAGTGGGCCTTGATACCTCTTTACGAGTACTATCAAGGGGTGCAAAGATCCATACATGTTTCTGTTAAGTTCTGAAAGTTAGGGATATCCAAAGTAGGCATGGGAGTTAAATTGGCCAAAGTGACAATTCACTTAATTTGTTTGTTTTGATTTGTTTGTCTTTGGGAAAAGTTTGGGGATTGTTTAGATGATGTTTATTTCACCTAAGAATCATTTTACAAGCAAAGGAACACAAAATTATGGCAATTCAAAGGAATCCAAATTTTAATACATACACATATGAATGCTTTCATATTTTAATTGGAAAAGTTTTTGTTAACCCTAATTTTGATGATTAGAGTTTGATGATCCAAGTTTAGTATTTTAGGGATGTTACACGAAGGAGGAGCGGCGACGGATTCGAAGAATGGCGTCATGTAGTTGGTCATCTCCGCCACTCGACAAGCGTAACCTGCACAAGACTCTTGGATGGTATGGATGTCTTGCGGGTTACCCTCATCATGCTCCTCGGCAATGCCCTTGGTGACGTGCCAAATTTCCATCTTGCTATGGTGGCTCATCACCATGGTCAGATCTGTTTGCGCAGCAGTCCAAGCGTAGGAGATCTTCCATTTCTTGATCAACATCAGAATCTCCTTAACTTTGTCCCTCACCTCAAGCATTGACATCGTGTGCAAGTCGGAAAGCTTGACGGACTCACCAGCCTCTTCTAGAGTTTGGCAGAAGTCGAACAAGACATCTCCAATGAGCTTAATGCGTTCGAGGCGAGGTTCAGAAGTGGGAGAGTCGGAAAGATTCAGGGGGGCTGGGAAAGCACCAAAAAGTCAAAATTCGGCTCAAACGAATGTCGAAAAATGAACAACACAAATAAAAGATTTGGAAATCTTACCAAGCACGGAGTGATTCCATTCAGCATTCTCCTTGCGGAGGCTATCTAGTTCACTAGCCGAGGCATGGGCAAGATCCCTCTAGATATCAAAGTCCTTCTTGAGATTAGCAAGTTCTTTATCTCGGAGGGCTAGGAGCTTCTCAAGCCTCACGGTCTCGTGATTGCTTAACTCCAGGACTGTGGCTACGGATTTCTCCGATTCCAAAGTTAGCTTATCAAGCTTGTCCCGGAGATCGGCATTTTCTATCTGCAAGACCTTGAAGTTTTCGGCCTGCTCCACCATCTTGCTGGGTTGACATAAAAATTCTATAAAGACAAAAATAATAGTCGAACAAAGAAAATTCGACTATGACAAAATAACTGACAAAGAGGAAGCCTGAAAAGTTTACCTTCTTCTTCATCTTTCTCAATTTTCAACTTCTAATTCTCAAAGTGCAAAGCTTTGATTTCTTTGTGCTTATTACTAATATTCTTGAGCAATTCCTGGTTGGAAGATGCAATTTTATGTAAGTTTAGAGACGAAATATCGTCAGACGGCTACTAAGACTCGGGCTGCAAATATAACTAAGTAAAATTATAGCACAAGCCTTGGGGGCTACATTACATCGTTCTTTTGCAACCTAAAAGCATCAACTCGGAATCCAACATGTTTATCCGACTTTACGCTTGGAGGCTAGAGGATATGATAATAAATGCAAATAAGAATCGGAAACTTACAATGTGTTCCAGGTGCATCTTTTCAAATCCGAGCTTAGTGTTGTGAAACACCTTCTCGGTAAGGGTGAGGGAAGGAACATCCATCGCTGGAAGTTCGCCAGATGCGACTTTAGCGTTCCGGACCAAAATTTGGTCCAAGAGGCTAACCATCTTGACGTCCTCCTCTTCCTGGTTCGCTGCCTCTGGAGTCAAGGTTTGCTTCTCAAGACTAGATTGCGCCAGCCTAAGAATCTCTTCCTTCTCTTTCCTCTTGAAGCCAAGGACAGCAGAGTCAACCACTTTATCCATCATTCCTATGGTTATCACCATGGGATCATTACCCTTGACGGGTTCACCCTTGTTAGTTGCCTGGTCATCAATGCTTTTGCCGATGCATTTGCTTGCCCGGCTTGCTATCCGGCTTTATCTTGATCTTCAACGCTGATTTTACACTAAGAACACTTAAATCCTAAATATTAGGTGTGCTTTGGAAAGAAATAAAGGTACATGAGTACTAAAAATGAAAGGTGGTGTGCTTACTTTTTAACCACTGGCGGCACTTGGCTACTAGCAGCAACAACTTCCTTCGCCTTACGTTTCTTGGAGGCGGGGGCGGCAACTTCTTGCATCTCATCATCCTCCATCGCCTCCGGGTCGTCTGAAGCATAGCCCTCTAGTGGATCTAGCTCAGACTCGGAGAGTTTCTAGAGCTGAGAAAGTCGAAAAGCATCGATGAAAATAGAGTCGGAGAAAGAACAGAAAAGAATAACAAAACGCGAAAGCATAGTCGAAATATTTAACGAAGTCAGAGGATGGTTTATCGTATACATCTTCAGGGTAACTTCTAGAACTTTCTATTCCACTCTTTCCTTGATCAAATATTGCATGAGGGTCTTATAGTCCTTCGGCGCGAGCCGGGTAGAACTAACCCTCATCTTGTCCTTCTTGTCGCTCGTGATCTGGTGCATGAGGGGTCTCCGTGGTGCTGGAGAGGCAGAATCCGGCGCTCCAGCCAGCAGTGGATCAAATCGGATCGACGGAGTCCCTCATGCTTCATGAAATACTCAATCCGCCTCTTGGCGAGGATCAAAATATCCGACAACTCTAGTGACTCCGCGTCCCATGAATCTTGGTGGGGAGTGGCGCCATTGACGAACGCTGGAAGACCTTCTGCCTTTCCAGGAGCCGGAATATCCTTATAATAGAAGAAAGATCCGGCCCAGCGTTTGACGGACTCACTATCATTAATCCTAGGATAGATCCGATTACTCCTAAGGACTAAGCTAAGAGTGCCGGTGACATATGGAACGTCGACACTAATGGAATTCTTCCGAGTACCATAGTAGTACCGGAAAAGTGTGAGACTTGGCCTAATGCCAAGAAACCCTTCGCACAAAGCTGCGTGAGTACTGACCTCAAGCAGGGAGTTGGGAGGAAGGTTATGGAGTTGCACACCGTAGTGATTGAGACCTCGACGAGGAAGTCCGATGGTGGCAAGCTGAGGCCACGGTCGATGTGAGTGCCGAACAACACCCTCTCGCCGTCGAGCGGCGCGGGGACGGCGTGTCCTGAGGTGCTCCGCCACGCACCGGCGACGATGAACCCCTCATCCTCCATGACTTGGAGCTCCGTGTTGTCCATGGCGCTGGGGATCCAAAGGCCCCACATTTTCTTCTCTTCCGCCGCCGACGAACCCGCCGCTGCCGCTCCAGAGGTTGAGGCAGAAGCCATAGATCTTGGAGGAAGAAGGGCTGGTGGGGGAAGGAGAGATTTTTTCTCAACGGTGTGCAGATGGGAACTGGTGCGGAGAGCTCGAGGAGTACGAGGAAGCAATGAATGAATCGATGGAGAGATGAATCTGAGAGGAAGGGTTTTCTCCCCTCTTTATTGGTCTCTGCATCAAGATTCGTGCGATGAGACGCGCGATTATCACCACACGTATAGGAAAGGGGGAGTTGGCTTCCTCGCGACTCTTCTGCCTCCTCGATTTTCGCGCAGGCATTGAAACGGTGTTCTGTTCTGTAAGGAACGGACCCACCAACGGTCGTGCTGATGGAAATCCTGTCAGAGACAGGACCTAGTCTGAAAAGTTGTTAGTCTGCACGCCTCTAGAAAATCCGGCTTATGTTTCAAACCAAGCAAGGAAAAGACTAAGGTCAGAGCAAGATATATCCGACTCAATTGACTCAGAATCGTACATTAAGGAAAGAAGTTTTCAGGAACCCTTCAAGATTCTCAAGACGAAGAAACCATCAAGCTAGACGATTTATCCGACTTTAGATCTTGGATACTTCTAGGGCTACTGTTGGGGATATACTTTCCAGGTATACCCACATGACTCACTGACCAGGGTGGCCCACCAACGGGGTAGAGCTTTGCTTCACGGGCGACCCAGTCAGGGAAAGAGGAGGAGCCAGTTCCATCTACGACAAGGCCTAGAAGAGTTACCGACTTAGGCCTGTAGTATTACTTGTAGTCCAAGATGTACATAGTTACCAACTCTATAACGTAGCCGGATAGGTCTCTCCCTGTAACTCTAGGCCCAGGTGACTATATAAACTGGCACTATGGGAGCCTTTAGGGAAACCAATCAATAGAGAACCACAACCAACTCACACAGGCGAACCTCTCTTGTAATCCACTATAACATCCGGCTTACCCCAATATATTACTTGGTTGCTAGCAAGAGTAGGATCCGATCACTACAATCGGATCTGAACCTGGGTAAACTTGTGCTCACCGCTCCTGGAACATCTGATGTCTCACACCCCATCCTTCCAACGCCACAAGGACCCCCTATGGCATACTTGTCGATAATCCGACGACAAATACGGTGCAATATCTCAAAGTTCGTTAGGGGATATTGTTGGGGATATTCTAAATGGGTATCACCATAGCATGTGTCAAATGCAGATAACCCGGATGGTCTACAGTTGGTACCAGAGCCTATGACCTAGTAGGTGGCCAAGTTAGATGTATCCAGAGACCCATGCCGAATAAAGGAAGTCTACGGTGAAGTCATAAACCAAACTGGAGCCCTGGAGTGCAAGACACGAAGAATTGTTAGTGTTAGTGTAGGACTCTATAACCTGTCCGGCTAGGACTCTTCCCTGTCACCCTAGGTTCTTGTGCCTTTAAGCCAGACCACTGGGAGCCTTTCGGGCATAAATCATATCATCTCGCGTAGGGAACTGATCCCTGTAACTCGGTGTATAGCCATTATATAGTGTTTTATAGAAGGTGTAGAATTCTACCACCGTCATGGGATTTGAAGCAGGGTAAGTTGTGTTACCTTGTACCCGCCACCTCTCTAAACATGATCTGCGAGGACCCCTCCATGGCGTACTCGTTTCCAATACCACGACAAGGTGAGTGCATCGTTTGCAACGACTATTTTTGCTTTCATATTTTATTGTTTTTTCTCTGTTTTTATTATGTTATTTTTGTAGCGGACCCAAACCGACTTGGTTTGAAATACCTGTGATTACAGTGCTAGTCCCTGGATCGAATAGCTAGAACCCATAGTTTAAGATGTAATATCAAGATACAAAGGTCATATTACATCGCATGATCCAGAATATAAATACTTATTAGAATCTCATAGCCCTAGGCTATCTTATTACAAAGCAGCGGAATAAAAGTAAAGCATGGAGTCCTTCATCTTCATGTGCCATAGGCAAACATGTTGGGTGCAGACTCGTAACCCCTACTCATCAAACATCACTATCACCAAGTAATCCTGCAACATGATAAGTTACAGCCACACGGGTCAATACATTTGAATTGTATTGGCAAGTTTCACTACTATGTGGAAATAAGTTGGAACCTATCAATACATGCATATTTGGTTAAGTAGAGTTTAGGCTCATTTGCAGAAAGCAATATGGTTTTATCCTATCTTTCCAAAATAGTTTTGATCTTTCAATAACTCTCTGAACTCCTTGGCAAACTCCAAGTGCTTCTAATCCCTTGTTGACACCATCAAGTTTTACTTTGAGAAATTGGAATGTCAAGATCTTCCATAGCTTCAGGCCTTAGTTTCTCAGAGTTGTCCGTAACCGGGTACATGGCTAAGTACTTAGAATTTGATCTTCTGCAGAAGTTGTACACTTTACCCACATGACACAATCTCGTCTTGACACCACCAGTGGCCGCTGGATAAGTACACACCAAATGGAGTACTGGCAGATCGAGAATGTGACAAAGTCTTTCCATAGAAGTCCTCCCAATACATTATGCTAGCACATCTACCAAGCACCAATGTAAGGATATACTTCCAATACATAATTCTAGTTAACCTGAATAGGTACCAATGCAAGGGTCGTCCACACTCTGAGCGAGAAACATGTTCAATCTCTAAGTCCTTGGGTGGTTTTCTTCTAGTGCACACATGAAAAAGATAGCCATATATATGGTTCCCTTCGTTGCCACCTTATCCACAACTGAGTATCCACATTCCACCTAGGTGATTCATTGAGTACTTGTTCTATTATATAAAACATATATTTTTCCAACACTTCATATAATCATAACATGGTATTATACCCCGAATCTATAGCAGGGCTAAGCATACTACAACTACGATGTTTCCACTAAGGAAGATATAAAGGATGTCCTAATAGGACATAGCATAGCATAGTAACATAGTAGCCCTATCATGCATACTACAAAAATTCCACTAAGTGTATTTAAAATATTAGGACATGGATAATAGTGCCACTTCCTTAGTAGTTGGTGGTGTTGGTACACTCTTCGCAATAACATACTTGACAATCAACACAATCTATCAAGCAAAACAACCAAGACAAAACAATCACAAGATCAATACCAATGACAACACAAAAATGATGCAAAGTATGCAAACATGCAAGACGACAATTTTTATTGTACAAATTGTTATAACAAGGTTCTGAACATTACTAAGTGATTTATGAACATTTTATATTTTCAATATTACAAATGCAACCATTTGTGCAATTGTAGCAATTAGCAATATTTTCTAACAGTTGGAAAGGCCATTCTCACTAAATGATTGCCACGGTCTTATTTATACTAGAATAAAATTATATTTTGGTCTTACTGTACAGAGGGTTCAATTTACAACCATTTGCAACAGTTTTTTTGTTTCTCATTCTGCTTGTCCTCCGCAGAATCTCCTTCACCAGGTTGATGATAGTACTGTCCCTCCTGCTGGTTATAACGGGGATCGCTCCGACTCGGATGAGGTCGAGTATGACCTGGAGTGATTCATGCCTATCCCGCATGCTGCGGCTGCTTCAGCTTCGGGTAAGAGTCAATCTGGCAATCCCTTACAAGATTGGTCTGACGATGATGAGGATGATGATTGTACGCTTTTGGAGGTATATTCCTTGTGACCTTAGTCTCCCAGCTTATCCGAGTAAGCCCGTTATTTACTTATGCAGCTGGCCAGGTACATGACACTCCTCCTCTCGCCGTGGGTGGAGTCAGCAAGATTCCCGTCGCCAAGCCGAAGCGACGCGGAGCTTCCTCCAGCACCCAGCCGGCCAAGAAGAGCAGGCTCACTCCGGCAGCTCCTGCTGCCTCTGCTGCTGCCAGCCTAGCTGAGACTCGTCAAGCTGCCGGGCGCCGAGTCTCACGCTGAGTCGTCCGTGACCCGGTCGTCACCGGGTTAGTTCTTGTACTTTGCCCTTTCTGTTCTTTTCTCTTTCGTCATTGACGTTTTCTTATATATGTCTTATTGTTTTCAGTGCCGCACCTTTGTCGGCAAACCAGGCTGCTTCTAGCATTGCCTCGCCGCTAAGGCCTGCGCCTCCTCCAGCTGACTCGGTGGTGCCGAGCCCCGTCCGGGTCGAGGCTCCCACTGTTGAGGCTCACGCCGCTCAGTGTTAGTCAGACCCGGTGGGTCATTCGGCTGACGCCCCTGGCGCTGGCCAGGAGAAACTTCCTGATCTTGGTGTCAGTGATTCTGGCGCCGAGAAACCTTCCGCCACCAGTTCCTCTAGCATCGGCCCTCAGGCTGGTGTGAATGAACAACTTCCCGATCTTGGAGCCAGCAAAACTGCTGAGCCCAGTCAGCCGGCTCCATGATCCTCTCCAAATCCTCCTGCTCACTCTCCACTTCTATCAAAGGGACAGACCCAGCCCAAAGCTTCTGGCTCTGCTCGCCCTACATCCGGAAAGTCCATGCTGGTCTGCCCTCCGGGTTCTGCTCCCTAGATCCGGCCTCCGACGTTGGTAACCATGATTGCTTCAACAGGTAAGGGGGGCGAATCCGCGGCTCTCGGGTCAGGTGATGGCTCTAAGGCTGTTACCCTCCATGCGAGTGCCTTAGTAACTCGTGCCAATGTGGGAACCACCCTAAAAACGGGTCAGGTTCTCACTCGGATGCTTAGTGGCAAGAGCCTAGGTTCGACTGAGCCTTACGCTGTGGCATGGAATGCAGCTGGAGAGCAGGAGGTCAGCACTCGTGCCGGCATGAAACTGAAGTTGGGCCCCAAGTCTGTCTCTGACATGACCCAGCAGGCCATTCCTTTGATGGCCCGTGCCGATGAAGTGAACGAGGTAAAATAATTTCTTCTATTTTGTACTGTTGAGTATTTCCTTTATGCATATCACCTAGTCCCCGAGGTTACGATTGAGTAAGGCACTTACTCGGCCGTAAGATCTCACTATCACTTTAATCTTTGAATCCCAATCTTGCATGTTAGAGATTCGATCCCTAGCCCTCGAGGTTACTGCCGAGTAAGGAACTTACTCGGCTATAAGCTCTTAAGATCTTTTAATTTCTTTATGCCAAACTCATTTTAGAGCTTCAATCCCTAGCCCTCGAGGTTACTGTCGAGTAATGAACTTACTCGGCTGTAAGCTCTTAAGCTCTTTGACTCAGCCGGCTGCATGACTTGACCCTTCTTTATTGTATATCCTCTTTGTTCATCTCACGCATAACGAGCGGACCAAGGTGCACCAAGCTCTCGTCCTGGCGCATCGCAAGCTCGAACTTGCGTATGAAAAGCTGCAGACTGACACCCAATGCCAAGGTAATATCCTTACCCGTCCTTTTCTTTGGTTCATTATTTCAATCCTTTCTCGTTATGTTTTTCCAGCCTCCGCTCAGTCCACAATAAATGCTCTTCACTCGCAGATTAGCGAGGCTTAGAGTAAGTTTCTCGCCTCACTAACTCGATATCTGAAAGTTTCTGTTGATGCTGACAAGTAATCTTTTCGAATAAGCAGAGAAGCACCAAACTGAGCTCCAGAAGGAGCAAGACGAGGTGACTCGGCTGAAGAAGATGATTGCCGAGTCGGAGCAGAAGATCTTGTCCGAGGTGAAAGGGTTGGGGGAGGAACTTGTTGGGAAGAATGAGCAGCAGGCCGCCAGCGCCGAGAAGACCAAGAGGCTGCTCGACGAGGCTGAATGATCGGTCGAGTCGGCAAATCTGAACTTTGACGCCCTTCAAGCCAAGGCCAAGACTTGGCATAGCAAACTCGCCGCCATCAACATCTTTCTCGGTAGTGAGTTCTTACTCTTTGCGCACTGTATGAGTCACTTCTTCCATCTGCCATTGTTATTTGCTAACTTTCTCTTTTTGCTTGCAGATAATTTTCCTGAGGCCGATATGTTTCCATCCGAGCCCTAAAAAAAGTGAGAGCCGAAGCTGGTGCTCCGGCTGACGGCGAGGTGTCTATGGAGGAGCTTCTTGAAGCAGTGTCTGAACAGGTCAAGACCCTCAGGTCTTGAGGTCTGGATCTGCTCAAGTCAGCTATTCATGCATTTCGCATGCTATGGTCGGATGAAGATGCACCCAATCTCATTGAGCCCCTTAACGATAGATTGCTCCTTACTAAAGACCGGCTGGATCAATGGTGCGAGTTGGCCGGCCGAGCTGTAGCAGACAAGTATCTCTCCTTCGTGCTTTCATGGTACGAGGACATCAACCTTGATGTTCTCGCTCGCATAAAGGGGGATGGAAAATCGCTGAACGATCCGGAGCTGATCAAGAAGCGCCAGGAGCGAGATTATGCCATGATCGAGTACACCATGGTGCACGCTTGGTGTGACGGGCCCAGCTTCCTTGATCTTGGCGACCCGCCTGTCGAAGTTGCTGAGGAAGAGGGTGGCGACGGCGAAGCAACCGAGTCAGATGATCCAGATGATCCAGCCACAGATGCCCCTCACCCGGCCGATGCTCCAAGCACTACTCCTGGCTCGCGAGAGTGCTCCTCCGAGTTCTTCTGCTCCTTAGGCTAACAGACACTCGAACTTTGATCAGATCCCCGGTATGCCGGGTACATATGTAACATACATTGCACTTTTAAGTTTGATTTTGTGCCTGTTAATGGGCTTTATAAATTTGCGTTATGTTCTAAGTGTGAATTATTCAAGGGCAAGTCCCCGAGTTTCATTTTGCCGTGTCACCTTTCCTTGACATTAGAGTCTCAAAGTACTAAGGATATAGTTAGTGGGTATGAAACTTGGATCACTTGGCCAAGATTACTCGACACGTAGTATAACGCGACCTGTAGAGAGTTAGGCAAAAAACTAAAGCCGACTCGTGTTTCTCCTTTGTACTTATCCAGCGCACGTGTTTACCCGTCTTACATCTTTTTCTCTTGCTTGCCATGAAGCCGTGTTTTCGGACAATAGCATAGTCGGAGAGTTGATTTCTTCTGAGTAAACAGTACTTGTTCCGATATAAATTTCGGGCATCACGCCAGCCGACATAAAATAATTGAGATGGAAAATTCCGAGTCAGTTTTTCGAACCATACCATTTTATTATCAGCACATAGCCGGGACACACTTCCGACATATGAGAGTTCGAGTGATACATGCATTGATTCTCCTAAGTATAGAAGGAACGAAGTAGCGCCACATTCCATGGCCTTTTGGTCTCATCTACTGACATGTCCGCCTTGTTCTTTTGCGCTTCACGAGCGTCTATGAGATAATAAGAATCATTGTGCAATGCTTTGCTTACAATGAACAGACCTTCCCATGGGGGTAACTTGTGCATTCCTGCTGTGCACTGCACCAGCCTTAGCACCAAATCCCCTTCTCGAAAAACAGGAGGTTGCACTTTCCGGCTATGGTAGCGTCGGAGATTTTGTTGATATATAGCAGATTTGGATACCAGTTCTCTTGCTTCTTCAAGTAAGTCTACTCCATCTTCTCGAGCCTCTTTTACCTCGGCTTCCGAGTAATGCCTTATCCTTGGCGAGTCATATTCTATGTCGGCAGGCAAAACTGCTTCAGCCCCATATACAAGGAAAAATGGCGTATAACCAGTTGACCGATTCAGAGTTGTTCTTAGGCTCCAAAGCACTGAGGGTAGTTCCTCTATCCAACAACCAGGTGATCTCTGGAGTGGTTCCATTAAGCGGGGTTTTATCCCTGACAGAACTAAGCCATTAGCCCGTTCAACTTGTCCATTTGATTTTGGATGGGCGACTGATGCTACATCGAGTCTTATTCGGTGTTTCCCATAGAAGCGAGAAAAAGCTCCTTCGGCAAAGTTCGTGCCATTATCAATGATCACACTGTGTGGGTAACCGTATCTGAGAATTATATCCCTTAAGAATGTGTCTGCTGTTTTACTGTCCAATTTCTTGATTGGTTTCACTTCTATCCACTTGGTGAACTTATCAATCATGACCAAGATATGAGTCATGCCTCCCCTTACTGGTTTGAATGGTCCTACCATATCTAGGCACGATATTGCAAAAGGCCAAGTGATTGGTATAGTCTTCAATTCAGATGCTGGTAAATGCGACTTGGATGCATAGTGTTGACAACCACTGCATCTTCCGACTAACTCTTGCGCTTGTGCCAATGTGCTTGGCCAGTAGAATCCATGTCGGAATGCCTTGGCTACCAATGCTCTTGATGACGCATGGTGCCCGCACTCTCCTTGATGGATATCCAGTAAGATCTCCTAGCCTTTTTCTGGGCTGATACAACGCTGCAGTACAATTGTCACACTTAGCTTGTATAGTTCCTTGTTGATTATGGTGTACGCTTTTGCTCTTTGTGCTATTTTCCTTGCCAATGTTTCATCACTCGGCAAGGTCCCATCTTTCAAATAACTGAATATTGGCAGTGCCCACGTTGGTATTAGTGGTTCCGAGTCTGCGTCAACATCAATATCCATTGGCTCCGCCGACATATGCTCTGCCGACGTGACCTGAGGAGTTCCCGAGTGTGATTCGGCATCCCTGAATTGAACGGATCAGTCGTCGAGTGACTCGAACCTACCCCTGAGTCGATGTACATTGGCACTACATCTGATTCCTGACTCGCCGGGATGACTCTGATTGATTCGAACTCTGGTGACGGCTTGATCGATGGCTTCGTGAGATGCTCCAGTGCTACCCCTGGTGGTATTGGTTGCCTATATGATCCTAGTTTGGATAGTACATCTGCTGCCTCATTTTCTGTTCTAAGAATGTGATGAAATTCACAACCGTCAAAATATCCCGAAATTTGTTGCACGTGGAAACGGTATAATGCCATGTTTGCGTCCAGCGCATCCCAATGTCCTGACACTTGCTGAATCACCAAATCTGAATCGCCAAAACACATGATCCTTTTGATACCAATTTCCTTGGCTACTTTAATGCCATGGACAAGTGATTCATACTCGGCAACGTTGTTAGAAGCAGCAAAATGAATCTGCAACACGTACCTCTGTTGATCCCTCTTTGGAGATGTAAGCACTATCCCGGCGTCCAGACCCATTTTCGTCTTGGACCCATCAAAATGCATTTTCCAGTAATTCGGATCTGGCAGTGGTGGTTCGTACTGCATTTCCATCCATTCTACAAAGAAATCTGCAACAACTTGAGATTTTATTGAATCTTGCCTATCATATTGTAGAGTGTATGGTGCCAGTTCTATGGCCCATTTGGCGACTCAGCCGCTGGCATCTTTGCTGCCCAATATATTCGAGATAGGTGCCTCGCATATTACCCGGATTGGGTGTTCTTGAAAATCATGTTTCAGCTTCTTGGTTGCCATATATACCCCATATGTCATCTTCTGATAATGCGGGTAAGTATGTTTCGAGACAGAGAGCACTTCTCTCAAGTAATACACCGGACTTTGGACTGATTTGCCCCTTCTTCACGTTTGACCTCTATTACTGCACTTACAACTCTGTTGGTTGCGGCAACATAGAGCAACATTGGCTCCTTGGATAATTGTGATGCTAATATTGGTGTTGTTGCCAACATTTTATTTAATTCATGGAAAGCGCTATCAGCTTGCTGTGTCCATGTAAATTTGTCTGATTTCTTCATCAGCTGATATAGTGGTAGGGCTTTTTCACCTAGCCGACTAACAAACCTGCTCAATGAAGCCAGGCATCGAGGAAACTTCTGGACATCATTGATGGTTTTTGGAAATTCCATTCTTTCGATGGCCCTGATCTTTATCGGGTTGGCTTCGATTCCTCAGCTAGATACAAGGAATCTGAGTAACTTGCCAGCCGGGACACCAAATGTACATTTTTCCAGGTTAAGCTTCATTCGGAATCTTCTCAAGTTTGCGAATGTTTGACGCAAGTCCTCAATTAGAGTATGACTTTGTTTGGTTTTTATTACCACGTCATCGACGTATACTTGAACATTTTTGTCCAATTGATCTTGCAAGCATTCATGCATGCATCTTTGATATGTTGTGCCTGCATTTCTCAATCCGAATGGCATGGTGCAATAGCAATAAGCCCCGTACGGGGTGATAAAAGTTGTCTTTATTTGATCATTTGGATTACTGGTATCTGATGGAATCCTGAATACGCATCCACAAACGACAACAACTCACACCAGCAGTAGAATCTATGACTTGATCGATCCGTGGCAGGGGAAATGGATCTTTTGGACACGCCTTATTAAGGTTCGTGTAATCAATACACATGCGCCATACCACTGCCACGTTCGGGTCATCTTTTTTCTTCTCGACCAAGACTGGATTTGAGAACCAGTCCGGGTGCAGTACTTCCATGATGAATCCAGCAGCTAAAAGTCTTGCAATCTCGGCAGCTATTACTTTCCTCCTATCTTCGGAGAAGCGGTGGAGGGGTTGCTTCACCGGCTTGGCATCTGGTCCTACATGAAGAGAGTGCTCTGCCTGACGAGGTTTCGACTCGTCAATGCCCATTGTTATGGACTTGGGGTTTTGGAGAAGATGGGGATGCTGGAGATCGTGGAACGGTTTACAGACAAGCAACCAGGGGACACGAGATTTACCCAGGTTCAGGCCCCCGGAGGGAAAACCCTACTCCTGCTTGTCTGCTCTTGATTACGGCAGAACCGAAGGTTATAGGGTGCGCAGATTCGATCTGGCGTGAAGGTGCGTGTGTGGAAGTATGAGTCGTGAGATCTAGGATGTGCCCTCCTGGCCTTTATATAGACTTAGGCAGGTCCCGGGCATAGTCCTAGTCGGTTACAAGTTCTAGGGTTTTACCCCTTTGAATTTTCTATCTACGCTAGTCTTGTTCTCCAAGGATCCGAAGGCGTCATGGGCTTTAGTCACGCGAAAATCTTCATGGGCCAGCGTATGTCTGCTATGGGCCTTCCTTGGGCTGGACCAGGTATGCTAAAGTCACGTACCCGTAGGGTATAACCATGTCACTGCCAGCTCCCTCGGGACTCCTTGCAGATCTTGAGTGGACCATGCAAAGATATCCCGATTATGATGAAGGAAGCTGGTGAGCTCGCTTTCCTATTTGTCTGTAAGGCCAGCCCCAATGGAAACTGTGCGCTCTGGGAAAGTTTCATCCACTTGCACCTTCTTGGTTTCCTTGGTAGCTTGAAATGAGACACTACCATGCGGGTTAGTGAGTGCCGACATGGACATTTGTGATGATTTGGCCAATGCTGCCACTTCCAACATCTGACTTTTCTCTTGTACTATGACGAGTGACTCGGCCAGTGAAGATCCGGCTAAGGCACAAGCAATAGATCTTTTGTAGTCCCCTTCAACTGTGATCACCCCACATGGGCCTGAGCTTCATCTTTAAGTAAGCCATATGGGTAGTAACCATGAATCTTGCCATAGCCGGCCTGCCGAGTAAGGCGTGATATGAGCTAACCAAATCCACTACCTCAAACTCTATGGCCTCAGTGCGACAGTTCTCTTTGTTGCCGAATAAGACGTCGACCCAGATCTTGCCAATTGGCTCGCAGGACAATCCCGGCACAATACCGTGGAAAGTGGTCTTAGTCGGCTCCAGCATGTTCATGGTAATGCCTAACTTGAGCATTGTATCCTTATACATGATATTGATGCTACTGCCACCGTCAATCAGCACTTTTGAAAACTTGACATTGATATCTGGTCCCATGAATGTTGGATCCAAAACCAGAGCATATCCTCCTAGGGTTGGCATGATATTGGGGTGATCTTTTATACTCCAAGTTATCTCTTGCTCAGACCAATGCATGTACTTGGGGATTGCAGGCATCGTGGCATTCACCTCCATCATTCGTCGTTGCTGGCTCTTTTTGTCATTTGGCTCTGTGACAAAGACAACATAACTCTGGTGATGTTCTCTGTACTCATTTCTAGTTCCATGACCGACATGAGCGTCGTCACCTCTTGGATTGTGCACCTGGTGCACAGCTTCTCTCCTTTCTTGATTCTGATACCTCGGCTGCCTGTTTTCATATATGTTGTCTGCTCCCACTTACTGAGCATTTCCTCCTATAAGTGGTGGAGGGGGAGGTGGTGGAAGCTGCTTATTCGGCGAGTCCACTCTATCTCCTTTCTGAAACCAAGTGCATTGCCTCGTCGTGTGATTGGCTGGTTTACTCGGACTAGGCGTGTGAAACTTACACGGCTGATCCAGCATCATCTCATAGGTGTATTTTTGTCGGTCATGATACTGCTTCCTCCGATCATACGGCCTTTTGCCGTCATTCTTTAGCACCCATTGTTGTTGTCCATTTGTCCTTTGATGCTGACTGCTTCCAGCATCTGCTGATCCTGACTCACAGCCACAACCTGAGTCAAACAATACTTGTAATCTGGTCTTTCGTCTCTTCTCTTGCTTCTGTATACGGATCTCTCCTGGCGCCTTTGTGACCCGGCAGCGTCATAGATCTGAGTCTCAGTCATCCCGTCTGCCGACATGAGCAGCGGCTGAGTCGGATCTCCTAACGCATACGAGTCAGTGATTCTTATCGTCTCCGCTAGGCTTGCCGGCATATCTCTTTGTAAGCTTTGCCACATCACACTTCCATGTCTACATCCTTGTGCAAACCATGCGATTGCTTGTGACTCGATTACCCCTTCACAAGAGTTACGCATCGTACACCACCTTGTGAGGAATTCCCTGTCTGTTTCATTCGGTCTTTGCTT
Source organism: Avena sativa (assembly GCA_916181665.1). Classification (NCBI taxonomy): domain Eukaryota; kingdom Viridiplantae; phylum Streptophyta; class Magnoliopsida; order Poales; family Poaceae; genus Avena; species Avena sativa. The sequence continues at coordinate 172,608,209 of OV702295.1, forward strand.
GCACATTGCCAGTTGTTGTAGGCAATTCGGCCTCTTGTAAGTGCTCGTGAAATTGCTCACGAAAGGGTCATGAAAATCGATCCAACTGTTGATGCTTCCGGGTGGCAGATTGTTCAACCATACCCGAGCTGGTCCTTCCAGCATTCGCGGCACATAACATACTGCCCATCTCAAGTTTTCCTACGCGATCTTCACAGCGGTTCCATAATATATGAGCCAGTCCTCTGGCTTTGTGCTTCCATCATAAGTTTTTGTCCCTCTGGCCAGCTGGAAATTTGGCACCGGTGGCTCCTTCATGATCCTTGGGCCAAAGCACGGTGGACTCTGCAGACCTTGCGATTCAATTATCTCTACCATTTTTATTCGGTCAAGCTTCAGCCTTGCATCATCCGGCTGAAGGTTCCTGCCTCCGAATCTTGCTCCCATTGCTTGATATGCGTGATCTGGCAGTTCATAACCATCATTATACTTATTCGCGTTTGGGTCAGCAAGCTGTTGAACTGCTTTTCCCGTGCTTTGCTGTCTTCTTTCTGGTTGAGTTGGTGCGTTATTCGGAGCTGGATTGCCTACTCCTATCGAGTGATTTCTTTGCCTGCTTTTTCCTGGTTTTCATTTCCTTGGGGTTTATTTATTTTCGCCCCTTGCGCATGCGCCGGGTTTCCTTGAACCACTTCCGGATCATAGGTGACCATCTGCTTGTTTCTTCCAGAGTCCACACATTTTTCTTTTCTCGGCCCAGGCGCCGCTCCGGGTGAGGATGCTGTGTGCCCAACCGATCTCGCCGGGACAGGAGTCGCCGAGTGAACCAGCTGCGACCTCCCTGCTATACCCGGATTTACTTTGTAATACGCCTCATTCAGCATGCTGGCTGCTTTTACTAGTTCATTGACTCGTTCTTGTTGCCTTTTATTTGCTTCCCCCACCAAGTGGGGTAATTCTGCCATCGGTTCTTCTGCTGCTCGCAGGTTAGCTGCTGCCGTGTTATATGTTGGACGCATGGCTGTCTCATTGTTGTTCTCCGGTGTTATCTTCAATGTCGCCTCTGCCAGCTCTTCGTTGAGGTTCCTTCCTCTCAGTCTCGTTGCATCAAGCCAGGTCTTTGCGCCCATGACTCGATTTGCCGAGTTAAGCTCTCGGATGGTGATATCCACGTCCTGCTGTAACTGTACTAGCTCCTTGGCTTTCTCCAGGACTTTTATCCTGGCTTCCTCCAACTCGTCTTGCACACGTGCCGGGTCAGTTGCATGTGCCACTAGCTCTGCCAACTTGTCTATCGCTTCCTGCAGCTCCTTAGCCCTCTTGCTCCTAGCTATGTTCTCTGTTTTTTCCAGCGGTGCCTTGGTTGTTCTCGCGGCCCTTGGAATTTCCTCATGATTTCCTCCCTCTGTGTTCTCATTCACTACTGGAACTACTGGGGGAGCTGCGGGGTTTGGGGCTGCCATCATTACCTCCATGGAGACGAGTTGGTGTGGTTTCCCAGCGACAGGAGCCGTTGGAGGATCCGGCGCCAGGACGACATGCTCAGGATATGCGCGCTCCACACGCACCGCGACGTAGACCTGGTGCTCGCCGAACTTGATGAAGCGACCACCTATAGGGAACGGCTTGGTCCCGAAGCAGCCCGCATTGTCGCTGACGAAGTTGAGCGATCCAAACCTCTGGATGAGGCCGGAGTGGACGCGCTCGCCGGTCTTGGCAAGGATGTTGCCCGTCCGGATGAAGACTCTATCAAGCACCTGCTTCTGCCCCATGGTGGGCGCCAACTGTCGTGGTGGTGGCACGGCAGATGCCATGGGTAGGATTAAGTTGGGGGCCGAATGGGTGCTTGTGGTCACCGGGGAGGGAGTGCACGGTCGAGCCATGCACGAAGAACAAGAAGAACTCTCCAGACTTGGCAATTCCATTGATACCCAAAATATTACAAGTGCTCCTTGAGCTGTATAAGCTAGAGTTCTCGGCACTAGTTCACTACTTGGTCCAACCTCCTTCTACTACTGCTATGCCCTCCCTTATATAGGTAGTGCTAGCTACCTAATACCCCTTTGGTTTCTAGGGTTTACTATTTGGATCTTGGTCCCTACAAAGTGGGTCGGGCCATGGGCTTGCCCTAAGCCCAGAGGCCCGATCCATAAAGCTTGACAGCTAACGGTCTTCTGGTACGCTGCTTCTTGTTCCTTTTTGTGTCATGCTGTTATTTTGTACGTCGGTGTATGCTTTGGGCGTCACCCGGCTCCTTTTGTGTCACCCGACGTCGCCCTTCTCTTTTGACCATGCTTTACCATGGTCCCTCCTAAACCTTACTCAGAAAGGTGCCGCGCGTCCTTCTTGACTCGTCCCTTCCTCGGTCGACTTGGCTCGTCGGTTCCTGCAAGGGTTACAACTTTGTCCTATGCGGGCCGACATAGTATGTCGGCTGTCATGCTTATCTTACCCGGCCGCTCTTACCCGGCCTAGTTCTTTCTTTACTCGGAGCCAACCCAGCTGCGGCTATGTTTTCCCTCTCGTGACCCTACGGGGGGTTATCCCTCCGACAAGAAGTATCATAGAACTTTGCAGGTCTCAACCTTAGAAATCTAGTAAGCATATCTAGAGGTGGTGGATAGATGTTGTTCTGGTTGTTATTGTTGTAGTTGTTCAAATTCTGATTCTGATTGTTGACGGTTGCCATGAATTGTGTCATCATCTGCATTAGCTGAGCCTGTGCAGTCATCATCTGTTGTATCTCATTTCCATTGTTGTTGTTTCCATTGTTGGCACGGTTATTGGCACGTCTCGGAGGCATCTGTTTGTTTAATAGGGATAAGTAATGATAGATAGATCTAAAGAAGTTCTAACACACAACCCAAAACATACAAGTTCAATCAAACAATCAACAAGCAACTAATCACTTAACAACTTATGAGTTTAACTCACGAGTCGAAGAAAACAACAAGTTTTCTTGAAACAATCAACCTAGTATAGTCATACCACATAGGTCGGTATGATCCATACACTAACACGATATCGATGTCTTAAATAGTTGGTAGTCAATCTAATGTCTCTTGGGTCTCACTATAATAACATCAGTGGGAACTCTCTTTTGAATTGGGCAATCATCGGTGAAGTGTCCTGTCTTCCGGCAGCGATGGCAAAACAGTTTTGTCTTGTCGTGGGTCCTTTTCCTTAAAGTGTTGTTGTGGTTGTCTTGAAGTTCTTTCTCTAGACATTCATAGATATTGTGTCCTTCCTTATTGCATTTGGAGTAGGTGATATGGCTAAGGTTTTCTTCTATATTCCTTAGAGCTTGATACATTCCATCCTTGATTTGTTCTTTCACTTATTGCACTATGAAGTCGAGATGGCACTTGGCAGGAATGTGGTTGGTTCCTTCACATAGGAAACAAGTAACTTAAGATGTGGGGCATTGTTTAGTTGTATGTTTCTCTTCACAATTAAGACATTGGTCCACATGCTCTTTGTAAGTGTGTTCTATGTCTCCACAAATATTGCAAGCTTGAGTTCCTTCTATAATATCATCCTTGATATCATTATTGTCACAAGCACTTTGGGAAAGGTTGTTTCTCATGTTGATCATTTGATTGGTCATCCTTTGCAACAATTGGGATTGGGTTTCCAAGAATTTTTGCATGGTTGGGTCTAACTCATTGTTGTTGGCTAAAAACTGAGTTGCCACTTGATTCAACTGGGCTTGGGTTGCTAGTAGTTGTTCTCTCATGTGTATCTCTTGGTTATTGTCATCACCATTCTTGATGTTGGAGTATCTTGGAGAAGTCATCTATTTAGGTTGGATTGGGATTAGATTAGGCAAAAGATTCTAGAGGAAGAATTCTACTCACACACAACAATTCACACAAGCAATGTGCAAGCAATCATTCCACTCAAACAACAAGTCTCAATCATGTTTTTGGGCAACAAAATATTTTTGCTACACCACATAAGTTGGTGGGATCAAACTAATCACTAGTATGGTGGTCCAACTATGGGATTTTCTTGAGATCATTCCATTCTTCTTAGTTGTTTCCTCATGAATGAGATCATGGTTTCCTTGGAAAATTTCTTGCATCTTGGTCACAAAGCTTCAAAGGTGATGATGGTTCCTTCTAGTTTGTGTTTCCTTAGTCTTCAAGTCTTGAGTAACATTCTTTTCTCACTTGTAGTCCTTAGTGATGTCCAAGTTGAATTCCTTGATGAAAATAAAGTTGAAGTCATTGGTGATGTTGAAGTCATTGGTGATGGTGAAGTATTTTCTCATGTTGAAGTCTTTGCTCATGTTGAGGTTTTTGTCTAACAAGTTGAAATGGAAGAGATGTAGATTCAAAACAAAAAGGCTGAGGAAGGAGTTTACAAGATTGTTTGTAAATAAGTTTTGGAACAAATACAACTCCTATTTTTCTAAGGGGTTTTGTCCAATCCTAGGATTACAATCCTACAGGCAACACAGTGCTCTGATACCATCTATAGCGGACCCAAACCCAACTTCGTTCGAAATCCTTGTGATTACAGTGCTAGTCCCTGGATCGAATAGATATCACCTACAATTTAAGATGTAATATCAAGATACAAAGGTCATATTACATCGCACGATCCAGAATACAAAGACTTATTACAATCTCATAGCCATAGGCTATCTTATTACAAAGTAGCAGAAAAAAAGTAAAGCATGGAGTCCTTCATCTTCATGTGCCACAGGCAAGCATGTTGGGTGCAAACTCGTAACCCCTACTCATCAAACATCACTATCACCAAGTAATCCTACAACATGATAAGTTATAGCCACAAGGGTAAATACATTTGAATTATATTGGCAAGTTTCACTACTATGTGGAAATAAGTTGGAACCTATCAATACATGCATATTTGGTTAAGTAGAGTTTAGGCTCATTTGCAGAAAGCAATATGGTTTTATCATATCTTTTAAAAATAGTTTTGATCTATCAATAACTCTCTGAACTCCTTGGAAAACTCCAAGTTCTTCTAATCCCTTGTTGACACCATCAAATTTTACTTTGAGAAATTGGAATGTCGATATCTTCCATAGCTTCAGGCCTTAGTTGCACAGAGTTGTCCGTAACCGGGGACACGACTAAGTACTTAGAATTTGATCTTCTATAGAAGTTATACACTTTACCAACATAACACAATCTCGTCTTGACGCCACCAGTGGTCGCTGGATAAGTACACACCAAATGAAGTATCGGCAGATCGAGAATGTGACAAAGTATTTCCATAGAAGTCCTCCCAATACATTATGATAGCACATCTACCAGGCACCAATGTAAGGATATACTTCCAATACATAATTATAGTTAAACTGAATAGGTAACAATGCAAGGGTCTTCCACTATGTAATTGACTAAGCGAGAGCCCATTTAGCATGTGGCTGTACACGGAAGCCACTGTACGAGAAACATGTTCAATATCTAAGTCCCTAGGTGGTTTTCTTCTAGTGCACACACAGAAAATATAGCCATATATATGGTTCCCTTCGTTGCCACCTTATCTACATCTGAGTATCCACATTCAACCCACGTGATTCATTGAGTACTTGTTTTATTATATAAAACATATATTTTACCAACACTTCATATAATCATAACATGGTATTCCACCCCGAATCTATAGAAGGGATAAGCATATTACAACTATGATGTTTCCACTAAGGAAGATATAAAGGATATCCTAATAGGACATAGCATAGAATAGTAACATAGTAGCCCTATCATGCATACTACAAAAATTCCACTAAGTGTATTGAAATTAGTAGGACATGGATTATAGTTCCACTTGCCTTAGTAGTTGGTGGTGTTCGTACACTCTTCGCAATAACACACTTGACAATCAACACAATCTATCAAGCAAAACAACAAAGACAAAACAATCACAAGATCAATACTAATGACAACACAAAAATCCTGCAAAGTATGAAAACATGCAAGACGGGAATTTTAATTGTACAAATTGTTGTAACAAGGTTCTGAACATTACTAAGTGATTTATGAACATTTTATATTTTCAATATTACAAATGCAACCATTTGTGCAATTGTAGCAATTAGCAACATTTTTTAACAGTTGGAAAGTCCATTCTCACTAAATAATTGCCACGTTCTTACTTATACTAGAATAAAATTATATTTTGGTCTACTGTACAGAGAGTTCAATTTACAACCATTTGCAAAAGGATTCACTTAAAAATAATTTACACAACAATTTTTATACTCAAAATACTCCACAAATGGTTCTGTATAAAACGTGATTTTAACAGACTCAAAAATAACGAATTACGGCTCCACTGTGTTCTAATCGTTTTTGTGAATCCATAGACATATTATTTGCTAAATTTGGGTATACAAAATTAAAGATATGATTTTTACAAATTTCTATGTTCTTATGTCTAAAAATCCGAAAATAGGAATAGATATGACACTTGGCAGATTCTAATTGGAGGATACCCCTTCATTTAAGTGATCTATGATGACCTTTAGATGAAGATCTAATGGTTCAGGATGGCTCACCGGAAAAGCTCGCCGGAGAAGTTCGCCGGATTTGCAGGCACGGGCTTGACGTTGGACGTATCCGGAGTAGAAGAAGATGTGGACGGCATAGAGGACGTCGAGGCGGTGCTACTGGACGTGATTTAGAGGTCGTTCGTCCCCAATGATGAAGACAATCCACAACTGAAGCGACACGTGACGTCGGACGGTGCATCCAACTACAACAAGAAGATGCACAATCATGTCCTGGAGATAGGCAATTTCGAGGAGACTCTGCTGGTAGAAGGAATCGACGAGATTCTTACCAAGGATGATGCAATCTAGCGATGAACTCCAATTTTAGGCTAATCTTGGCATGGTTGGTATGGGATCTACGGAGCTTCTCTCGAGAAAGTTTAGGAACGAAAGTAATGGAGGAGGAGGAGAGGAATATGGTGCTCGCTTCGGTTTTATCTGAGGTGGTCTATGGAGGGAGATCGGGAATTCAATGCCGACGATTGCCATTCGGGGCACCGGTTCGATTTGATATATTTACTCACCTAAATGCGAAATTTCTTCCCTGAATGAATTCTCAATTGAATTTTCAATAACTTTCGTGTTTAACTCGACAAGAAACGATCAATAGAATTGATAGAGGGAGGAGAGGAAGATCTACAGCCAGGTACGTGAGCTTTTGTACACGTGAAGGGAGGAGGAAGACGATTCGATCGATCGGTCTTGATGGGTCAGCAAGTGCAGCTCAAAAGGAACAAAGAGGACAGAAAAAATAGAGGGGAGAGGGAGGCCACGGTGGGCTAGATTGCTGTGGGCTTTTTTTTTCTTTAACCGATTTCTTTTTTTCCTTTTTCTGTTTTGTTTATATCAATTGATTCAACTTCCAAATTGACTCAAATTTGTATCGTATCTTTTTAGAAAATTTATATAAAATATAAGTTGATAGTTTACTTTAATTATATTATTTTTAATATTTTTTATAATAAAGTATAATTCATTTAGAAATTGAGTATGGTACGTAGGCTTATACACTATATTTTCTTAATTCTTGTTTATTTCATATCTTTTGATTAGAGCTTCAAAAAGGGCTTATACACTATATCAAATCAATTTCTACAGTTTTACTTAATAATAACGTATCATTATATATTATTTAAGTGTAATTTTATTTCATGTAAATATGGATTTTATCTATGGGTTTAAATTGACTTTGCAGTATTTCTTTTTTTATCTATCTTAGGTAAATCATATGTTTTGATTTATAGTTCCAAAAAGGGCGATTCAAATTTGTATAGTTCTACTTAATAATTATTTATCTTTATATTCTTTAGAATTAATTTGTTCGCAATTAAGTATTAATTTTAGCTATGAGTTTTATTGACCTTGGAATACTTTATTTTATCTTATACAAATCATAAGTTTTTATCATGGCTCCAAATAGAGTGAAAACAATTCCCATGGTTTTCTAATATTGTTGTTTACCATTATAGATTATATAGAAATGATTTTCCTATATTTTTATATGGAACATATCCATAGTCCTGTATTGAACTTGATGCTGATTTCTCTTATTAGTGTTTAGGTTTTAGATTTATCAATTTTTTCCATAGGTAAAATTCAAGTGCTTAAATATGATGATGCATGACATGCATTTGAATTTTTAAAATCTTTTTTGTCACTTTCTCACTCAAAATTGTTTTAAGTAAGGTTTTAATGTTTCCAATTAGAAGCAAAAATTTTATTTTTTTCCTAAATTTCAACCTTTATTTCTTTTGTTTGTTTATTTTTCACATTTTAAAATTTGGAAAATTTTGGGATGTGACAATTTTTTTCCCTTGATTTTTCTATTTGCATTTTTTCTTTCATCCCGGGTGATTCCCTGCTACTGCCTTCTTGGCTGGCTATAGCCTCGCACATCATCATGCGGTTATAGGCTCTACTGGCTACGGATGTGGAGGCGACCTTGGTTTTCTTCAGCGTGTCATCTTGCATCTATCCCAATTTTTCAATATTTTTGACCTTTTCTCGGTCTATCTTTGTTCGCTTCTTCGTTTTTCCTTTGCTTTCTATTATTCTTTGACTTTTGACTCTTTCTTTTTACGCCCTTGTGGGTTATTATTTTCTTTCCTATTCATTTTTTCTTTCCAGTCTATAACAATCTGCCAGTCGATGGCGGGTCGCTTACAATGTGAGGGCTATTTCACGTTGCTTCCTCCTTGGTTGGCTACAGTCTCCTACACGAACGTGTGGTTGTTGGCTCTGCTGGCCACGAAGGTAGCGAAATCATTCGTCTGTCTAAGTTTCGTTTTGTCGTTTTTTTCCTTTTATTTTTTGCATTTGTTTGTAGGGTTTTGCATTTATTACTTTTTTACATATTTTTCATTTTTTCCTTTCTTTTTTTGGCAAAATTGATTCGATAAACATAAAATAGGCATTCTTTCTTTCCCCTTTTCTGTTTTATTCTTTCTCTACCCCCAAGATTCTTCTTACTTTAGCCTTATGAAAAAAGGTGAGAATGTTTCATCCGTTATCTTCTCAGTCTATCAGTACACCACAAGGAACATGAGGATTCGCAAAAAAGGGGACATGAAAGAATGATGGCAGATGAGTGTAAATGAAGATTCTGTGAAACATTTCAGGATGACGTCACGCAGTAGATAGGGTACCTAAAGAACGCAACACTAAAACGAGAGGGGCAGAAGAACGACTAAAGTATTATGAGGTGCAAAGAACTAAATAAACGAAATCCTAAAGAAATAATTGTGCATATGTTGTAGAAAGGTAAAGTGAATGATGCATCCTTTATATGAAGCGAGAATTATCTTTTGCAAATGAAATGATCGAAGCGCAACTTTTTTTGGCATATCCATACATATTATCTAAAACTTGCCGGAAGTAATCATACGAGACAATTCGTGAAGGACTTTGCATGCGGACAAGTATGGTCATATATATTTTATCTAACATTGAGATATACCACCATAATGGTGTTACTCCAGTCGCGCATGATGAGAGCAGGGCACAAAACACGATGGAGATCATGATGCATAACACAAAGGACCGCACCATATTACACTTATGAAATTGCATGTGATGTTTTTTGTGCAAATTGTTGTGCCTGGTTGTATTAGATAGGCGATGGTAGCTAAAACAGGGTGATCCCTAATACAATACCAATGTAGTGTTCTCCCTGAAGTGTGCACCACCAAGAAAGTCCATCATTATGAAGTAGGTCGTGACGATCGGGTGCTAGATATATCGGCGTTCGCATACGGTGGGTGCAAGCCATGTATGAACTGTGAATACAACTGGGTTGGGTTGGCGAGCCTAGAATGTACATTCAAGGCCTCGAAACACAATAAGACCGAAAGGTCGAGCAAGATTCACATGTATGATGTGTTCGACAGATCCAGTCCACCCTGGCAGTTGTCTCAAAGGCTGCGATGATCGGGGATGATAGTGTAAAGTGGCCATGTGATCTCTAAAACCATCTTAGGGATGATGATTTTAGTGGTATCTCTACTAATAATTTGATTATAAAACGTGAAGTCCTATTATGAACTTAGTCTTATGTCTTTGCAAATGTACTTGTAGATCATGGCTCATAAACCTTTGTGTTTCAACCACGGTTCTCTTTTGCGTGATGAGTTCCTTAGAGTATAAGAGTCCAACCTCATAGACTGGTATCAATGCCTAAAGGGTGTCCTTGAGATGAATGACACACTCTTAACTATACTAGAACCACTTGGATATGCTCCCAATGCCGGTGCAAATCCTGAGGATTATAACGACTTTCATGAGCGTCGTGAGAAGACTGTGCGTGCTAGAGGTTCCGTACCATTCATCATAGCACTTGAATTGCTTGCAGTGTTCATGAACACCGAATCGTTTGATAGAATCATGGAGTTGAGGATAATATTCGAAGAACAAGTTGGCTTTTGAAGTTTGAATTCCTTGACAAGTTTATTTCATGTAAGATGGAAGGATGACCACGTGGAGATTATGCATGACTTGGATGAGTCCCTCATATATGATATGGATTACTGGATGTATGACAAATTCGCGATAGATGGGGTGTTGCGTTTGAAGGGAATATGCCTGAGGCAATAATAAAATGGTTATTATCTGATTCCTTGTTTATGCTAAATGTTTATTTCTCATGCTATAATTGTGTTAATTGGAAACATTAATACATGTGCGATTAATAGACAAATAATATTTCCTAGTTATGCCTCTCATATAAACTATCTCATTGATTAATGCGATGATCAAGGTTTCTTGATCATGGACATTGGATGTTGTTAATAACGAGGTCACAACATTAGTGGAATGTAGAGGCTCATGGATCAAGAGTAGGATTTGTCCATCCCGATGATGGAGAGATATACTCTGGTCCCTCTCGGTGATATCACATTTATATAGCTTACAAGAAAGTGATGTGGATCAGTAGAATGTTATATGAAGGGAATAAGAAAAGAGTACATGTCGGTAACGAGATTAAACTAGGTATGGGGATACTGATGATCAAATCTCAGACATGTAAAATATCATGAAACTAAGGGGTTTATTTACAATGTTAAAGGTTCACATGATCACAATAAATCATCGTTGAATATGTGGGAGTCAGTATGGATCTATAGGTCCAGCTGCTGATTATTGATCGCAGAGGGTTATCGGTCATGTCTGCATTATTTGCGAACATTAGCGTGACACACTTAAGGGATACCGACACCATTTGGAGGAAATTAAATGCTAGATAAAGAATATGAAAGCGCTGGAATTATTTCAATGGAAACCGGAATTGTTTTGGGTGAAATTTCTAAAACTAGTTCTACATGTGATATTGAAATGTTGCATGGGGTTTTATGTGAATTTTTGTTAATTAATGTAATTTACAAAATTCTGAAGAAACTAAATAAAAGATTTTTATTAAATGAGAGCTTGCACTAAATTTGGTGGAAATTTGATGGAGGTGAGTGGAATTTTGAGTGGAGGCTTTTTATGGGAGTGGGAGCTCCACCCATATGAATGTGGAAGAGGTGGGGCACCCACCATGTCTTACCCGTATCCCTATAAAAGTCCCCCTCTCCTCCTCGCGAAGGATCTCTCTCACCCTCTAGAATATCCCCATGCTCTCGGATCAGCGAGATACATGTTCCGGGTGGCTTTTTCTGTTGCAAGGATTTGTTGCTTCTGCTGCTTTGCTGGAGCAAGGACTCAAAGGTTTCTGGGGTACCGGACATGTGTGTCATCACGGATGCACCACTACTTTGCAGTGCTGGACTTGCTGATGCTGGACCGGCTGGACTTCATCACGCCCTTGAGATCGGCAAGTGAACAACTACATCATCCACGAGAACCAATCTCATAATGCTTTGTCGTCTTCGAGGGTAATTTATCTATGGATGTATATCCACCCGTTTCTTGTACATAGATATATAAATCTTGGTGCTTAGTTGTTAATATCATAGATTTTTTTTTTGTTTTCTATGCTGCAAACTCAATAGTGGTATCAGAGCCGGATCCATGTGTAGATACTCTACACAGGTAGCACACATATGGTTATGTGGGCACTTATGGTCATATTATTGCTTCTTATGTGTATTTTGGATATTGGTGGCATAGTGGGATGAAGCGTCTCAGACAAACTTTACATGTCCTCACACATGAGACCTGTTCCATCTTGACATGCAACTAGTTTTGCATAAGTGGCTTGCGGGTGTCTGTCTCTCCTACTATAGTCAATATCTGATTTACAACCAGTTGCCAATAATTTGATTATCATCATTGTGGTTCCATGTTCATAGTTATGTACGGTTCTATCTTTCAAAGCCCTCAGCCACGTGAAAAATGCAAAAGATAAATTAGAGGTGTCTTGTTTTTTGGTTTTGCCGGTAAGGTAATATGAGATGGTAGTATTATAATTTGTAGTATGGATTGATACTATTAGAGATTATAATGTGCCAAATTGTAAGTTCCATAGACCTTGGCCTTACACATACAGGGATGATAAAGATCATACCACGATGCACACGATAGTGATCAAGTGCAAGAACCATATCATTTCACTTTTAGCATATGATGTTTATTTGCATCTTATTTTGCTTGTATGGCACTTTAGTAGAATTATAAGATGATCCCTCATTTGAAATATCAAGACAAAAATGTGTTCTTCCTCTAGTATGCATCGTTAAAAAGTTCGTCGTTTCGAGACACCACATGATGACCAGTGTGATAAACTCTACGTTCATATACAACGGGTGTCAGACAATTTTACGCATGCGGGTACTAAGGTTCATACTTGGCAAGCCTAGCATGTACAAACATGGCCTCCGAAGACGAACCGAAAGGTAAAGCATGAGTCATATAGTTGATATGATGCCCATATTGATGCCTCCGAACACGAACCGAAAGGTAAAGCTACACCAACTCACGTGTTGATCGGTCTTAGTGTAGTGGATCTGGTTCATGTAATCACCAAAATGACTCGAGGGATGTCGGTTTTGAGTGGGAGTTCAAATAGTAATATGATTAAAGTTGAACTCAGTTTATCATAAATTAAATCAAAGTGAATTTTCATAATTTGTTGTAGTCATTGGCATACGTTTTCTACCATGTACTTAGTTATAATTGAGATAATAGAACTATAGAATTCTGGATATTTACTTTACGAACTGGTATCGTATTGTTTTGAGTGTCAATCTAAAGTTTAAAATCCTATTGCAAAATTTCAGAAAACTCCATGAAATTTAATAATTCTTATTAAATAAAAAGAAAAATTCAAGTGTTAGTATCTAAAGTATCATGTTTGCCTCCATGATCCTTGATATTCAAAATAAATTTTAGTATCAAGGTTATCTAGGAGCTGAAAGGATTATTTCAGAAACCATCATGTGTGGAAGATATTGCAATATCTAAAACAATGTTTTTGGTTACAATATGATAGAGTATAATTTAGCAAAAAATTTGGTCTCATATTGGATGAGAATTTGCGAAGGTTGGATACTTTAGGCATCCTAATCCTCCAAGAAGGTTTTGGAAAGTACTATACTCGCGATTCGCCTTTATAAGCTATAGTAGCTTGATCATGAAAGTTGTCATAATAAGAATGAATAGAAGATGTAGGGAATAACATTTACTACACTAAAATATTACTAAAGAATGGAGTTTGAAAGAACGCCAAACACTCGATGACGGTGATCTACTTCAAAGTGCAAGTCCAAAGGTATTAGTATTTGACTATACACGCTTTGGACTAAGTGTCATGTGTATGGCGCCATTGTTGATCTTGATAGATTCTTTTGAAAGGAAAGGAAATGGTGAAAGAGAATCTCAAAAATATTTGGCAGAAAAAAAGACTAGAAACATCTAGCTTAGGTATATAGATGATATACATGTTATGTTGTATTCTTTGCTTGTTAAATAATGTGGTTCTTGGGTATTGGATACCGAATTGATTTGTGTGAAATTTCATACAGGACAACACAATTCATGAACTGCAATGGCCTAAGTAACCAACAAGATAATATGTGATGATGTTCATCCAAAACAAACAAAGTGTTATTGTGTTTCTCGTTGACATTAAAGCTTACCTTCAAGATTTGTCTTAATAATTGTTATTTTGTTCAGGTATTATAAGGACAAAAGGTCGTTCAAATAATTACTGTATTCCATATAAGATGGATGATTTACAAATCTAGTTGGAGAAATCACGTCCATAAAAACTAAATGCTAAAAATGTTGTAAGACAAATGATTAAAAGATCACTTAGAACGTGACATCGCCGTTTAAATTATATTAGAAAGAAAACATGTAGAAACTCCATGTTGATGGAATTTTGGAGTCTTTTGATTTTTATCAAATGACACTTGTGGGACTTTCCTAGAGATAGTTAAAGTTTCATTCAAAGGACAACGAAGAACGAATGACTCACTTATTGGAATTTGTACATATTGATGTATGTGGTCCATTATGTGTAGTTGTGAGCGATGGATTTCAACTTCATATGCTTTCTCCGAAAATTTAAGTGAATATATGTGTATATGTACTTAATGAGGAAGAAGTGTGAAATATTTGAAAAATGTTCAAAGACTTTCAAGATGAAGTGGAAAATCATTGTAACAAGAAAATAAAGAATTTATGATTTGATCATAAAGGAAGATATTTAAGTTACAAGTTTAGCAAAACACTTAAGATTTGAGGAATCGTTCCATATATTTGCATTTCCCAAAACACCATAGAAGTATGGAGTGTTTGAGATATCTAACGAAACCTTGTTTGACATGGTGAGATCAAAGGTGTCAGTTATAAAAATACCATTGTATTTTAAAGTTTAAAGCTTTAGTGACTACCGCTTTTACACTGAAAAAATATCCATCATGATCCATTGAAATAACACCATATAAGTTATGGTCTGGAGTAAAACACAAGTTATCCTTTCTTAAATTTTGGAATGCTAGGCATAAGTAAAATGTTTACAACCAAAGTTGGATGAGGATGTCTTTTTACGTTATTATAACCGTTGGGTATTCCTCGATAACACCGAAGACAAAAGTCTTTGTTCCTTAGAACATCAAGTTTCTTGAGAAGGAATTTTTTCATAAAAGTTAAGTGGGAGGACAATAGAACTTTGATAAGGTTATTGAACCTTAGCTATATGTGCTGAGTTGCGTAGCACCGGAAAGTGTCCTGGAGGCAGCCACAATGCTCATGGCACATGTGCCTCAAAGGTTTTGGTCGTGGAGGTCTAAGTTTCTATTAAATCAAGTAGGTCAGGTAAACAATAAAATAACCAAGATTTGAGAATTAAATCATTATTGTTTAACAATGATACATGCAAAGAAGTGATGATGGGCCCTGAATCCACCAAATGGCTTGAAGCCATAAGATCTGTGATAGTTCTATACACGAGAAATCAAGTTCTATACACGAGAAATCAAGTTTTTGAACTTGGAAGACCCTCCGGAAATGTGTAAGACCTATTTGGTCGTATTTGGATCTATAAAGAAATAGACTTGGATGTTGGTCATCTATAAAATAGTCGATATGTCAGCAAAGAGTTTACGACAATGTTCAAGGAGTTGAATATCACAAGATTCGATCTTTCGTAATGATATTTAGTTTGGAGGAATTTGTGTTGCAACCACTACACATGTCAATTGTTGAATATGCTAGTTGAAGAAACAATGAATAGTTACCTAGGACGTGTACATGACACGATCCAAAGGGTTTTGTTAATTCAAAGGATGCTAAAAGAGCATGCAAACTTCAATGGTTGAAGTAAGCATCGTAGAGTTGGAATCTTCACCGTGATGAAACTATTAAAATGTTTAATTTCATAAGAGATGATGAAGATGCTTGCATTTGCAAGAAATTAAGTGGGATAGTTGAGATATATTTCTAATCCATTATGTGGATGACATCATATTTATTGGAAATGATGTATATTTTATTGACATAGGTTAAGAATTTCATTTCGATGAAAGACTTAGGAAAAACCCGAATATTAGGCATCAATGTCTATATGGATAGATTGAGATGCTAATATGGATAGATGGAAATGACAAGAAAGGTTTTTGCCGCACAAAAGGATTGAATCAAGATTCAAGTGTTTTGACACTTGGTAAGTGAAACGATATTCAAGTGTTTTGACACTTGGTGAGTGAAATCACTGTGGCACCCCGGATTTAAGGTCCGAGAATACCCATTATGCATACAATTCACGTTCCCATGATCAGTGAGCTATGAGAATAACCGACCAATATCATTACATCATCCATAAAGTAACGAGTACAAAACTTACAAAGTGGCCATTATGGGAATTACAACACAAATAGCAGAAGTCTTCAAGCGCAGAGCCCATGTCATGCCTTAACCTACAGGAAACTGACTGGGAAGATGGACAAGCTTGCATAGACGTCATCACCTTCTTCACTTCTTAACATCTGCAATCTGGCCAAGTGATGACCCACAAGTGTAGGGGATCGCAACAGTCTTCGCGGGTAGTATTACACAATTTATTGATTCGACACAAGGGGAGCCAAAGAATACTTGCAAGCCTTAACAACTGAGTTGTCAATTCAGCTGCACCTGGAAATAGTTCTTTCTCACAGAAGTTTATCAGTAGCAACAGTTTGTAGTAGCAACAGCGAAGCAACAAGCAGTAGTAAAACCGTAGCAATAGTAACAGTAACGGTAACAGTAGGATTCGAGTGTGGTAGGCATAGGGATGGATGGACGGGCGTTGCATGGACAAGTCTAAACATGTAACTTCAAGATCTAGGGCATTGCAGATAAATAATAACAAGCATCCAAGTACTAAAAAATCCTAGGCATGTGCTCCAATATAGTCATACGTGCTCGCAATGAGAACTTGCACAACATCTTCTGTCCAGCCAGCCCGTGGCAGCGGGGCCTCTAGGTAACTACTGGCAATTAAGGTGCTCCTTTTAATAGAGCACCAGAGAAAAGCATTAACACTCCATGAACACATGGGATCCTCACACCACAGCCATCCCCTCCAGTTGTCCCAATTATTGTCACTTTGGGGCCTTTGGATCCAGACAATGATATGTGTACACAACTTTGCAGATAAGATCACAAATAATACTATCATAATGATTCAATAATAAGTTCCGATCTGAGATCATGGCACTCAGGACCTAGTGACAAGCATTAAGAACAACAATTTGCAACAAAGTCAAATAGCACTAGTAGAGATACTAGGCACTATGCCCTAATAGATCTTATTCGATTACATGATAGAACTCATCCAATCCCTAACATCCCCAAGTCTATAGTGGGGGATTACTCACTCATAGATGAGGGAAACATCGATGGTTGATGGAGATGCGTTGGTGATGACGATGGCGATGATCCTCTCCAAATTAGCCGTCCCGGCAGGGTGCCAGAACGGAGTTTCTAGATCCTAATCTTGGTTTCTGGTGGCGGCGGCAGAACAGAACTATTTCTGGAAAACTATCGAACCCCCTCTGTTTTTAGATCAAAAGGCAACTTCTAGGCACAGAGGGAACTCGAGGGGGTGCCTGGGGTGGCTGCACCCCCCTAGGCGTGGCCAGAGGTGGGCCCGTGCCTGGCAGGGGTGTGTGCCCCCCAGGCCCCTTCTCCGTGTCATCTTATGTCACATCCCAAATTTTAGATTTGGTCTTGAATATCATTCATATCATTGCATCATGCCTTTCCATGCAAAACCGTCGAGTGAAAAGGTTCGGCGAAACGCTATTTGCAAAACCCTATTTTTATTTTGCTACGAGGCTCCTGCGGGAGGCTTTAGTAGGACTAGCGTTGACCACCCTTGTAGCCTAGTGGTTTCGCTCAAACCTTGACCCTAGATTGTTCCCCTCAACTGTACGAAACCGTAGGAGCAAGAATCGCTCGATTCGGAGCTCGTATGGATAAGTTGTCGCCGTTTTAGTGAATCGTCGGAAAACGGTCCGAATTTTTGGACCGATTTCCGAGTCCGAAACCAACTCTGCGTCGTTTCAGTTTAGAATTCCGCGAGAGGGCCCACTTAAAGGGCAGCCCCGCTGCCTTGGACTCCGTGCCCGACCCCGCCTACCCTCGATACCCGCGCCCACCCTGCATGACTCCCGAGGCCGCCGCCATCGCCCTCACCCCGCTGCCTCGCCCCCTGGCGCCGATCGCCGCCGCCCTTCGCCGATCGCCGCCACCCAGGTTCACCGTCGCGCCGCCTCTTCTCTCCTCTCTCCCTCGCCGCGCCACGCCGCCCTCCCGCCTGCGCCGCCCCGCCCCGCAGCGCCTGCGCCGCGCCCTTCCCACCTCGGCCACCGCGCCAGCCCGCGACCCCGCCGCCACGCACTCCGCGCCCAGCGCCGCCTCCACCCGCCTGCGCCGCGACCGCCCCGCAGCCGCGCGACCTCGCCAGCCGCGCCATCTGCCTCGCCGCCGCCCGCAGCTGCTGCGCTGCGCGCCTGCTGCGCGCTGCTGCGCCCGCGCGCGCGCTGCGCGTGCCGCTGCCGCTGCGTGCGCTGCCGCGCTGCTGCGCCGCTTGCCGCTGCATGCATTACCGCATGTGCTGCTGCGCGCTAGCTGCTGCCCGGCACGCGCGCTACTCGCCGCGCGCCATCGCGTGCACGCATGCATGCACGCGTACCGCACGTACGCGCGCCGTCTTGCGCGCCGCGTTGACGATCTTGACCCGCGCGCTAACCGTGTACACCCGCGCAGGAAAGACACCGACGCCGGAACCGATCGCCGCACCGTCCCGGAACTCGCCGCCGTCCGTTTCGCCGTTCGTTCCCGGTAAGCCTGCAGCCACCGTCAGATCTCAGATCAGCGGCTTAGATCGTTCGTTGACCGGTCAGACTCAGGCGTTGACTAGTCAGACGCCCAGTCAGCAGACGTGTTGACCAGTCAACAGACACAGTTGACTAGTTAATTTCGTTAATCCTTTTAGTTGACAGATTTCGGTAGAATCTTGTAAATTGCGTAGAAATTAAACCGTTTGGCCAAAAATTGCAAATAAAATATGTGTAGATTCAGTGAGTCTTGTAGAATCTCGCTGTACCTTTGGTTCAGGCTTTTGTAGCAAGGTTTAGTACATTTTGATCAAACTAGTTAGTGGCCTTTTCGGAGTAATAAATTCGTAGAAAAAGATCCGTAGCTCCAAAAATCGCATATGATATGTCCCTGGATTCAGTGGAACGAGGGGAATCTCATCATGAATTAAAAAGATAGGCTTATAGTAAAAACTTCTGCAGAAATTGTCAAGTGGCTTTCTGCAGTGTTTTAATTACTCCGGGAGTTTTATATTTCCTTTTTGAGTAATTCGAATTGGTACTGTTCCTAAATAGCAATGCCTATACAGTAGTATTTTCCCAAGATTTTACAAACAGTTTACTACCGGTAGTGAATTGATTGAGTACTAGCTCTAGTTTTGAGCATTATATTTTGCATAATAGTTTTCCTTGTGGTAAAACTATTTTCCATGCATGCAATCAGTACCATTACTGAATAGTATTATTTTGGTGTTGCTGTAGCATCACCCCACTTTTCATGCATGCATTCATGCATCATCTTTGTTGCATATGCTTGTGGATTGTTTTTTTATGATTGCAATTGTATCGTGTAGATTGTGACGAGTGCAACGCTTGCTCGTGTGTGGATTGTTCTTCCGACCGCTACAACCAAGGCAAGTAGATGCTACTTTGTTCATGATATCGTCCTACTATTTTCAATGCATTGTCGTGTATTTTGTAGATGCATGTGTAGGATGATACTATCGCTATGCTATGACCTATTATGTGGTAGGGCTTTCCTTGTAGATGAACCACCGTTGGTAGATGTGCTTAGCCATGCTATGTGGAACGAGGGCTGGATTACATCATTGAGACTTGTTTCTAAAAGTATTGGTTTGTGAAAACTAAAACAACTTAATCAATGAATCCCCTGGGTGTGATGGTATTGATAATTTTTGGTGGTTTCATTGCGGAAAGGCACCCAGGTATCAAGAGAGAATGATTGGCTTCTTTATTGTGTAGCTTACATGTACAACCATGTGCCAATAATGGAATGGGTGGTTGGTTGGACTTAGTAGGTTGTGGTGACCCGAACCCCTGTATCCAGAGATGTAGAATTTTGGTAGGTTGGACCGGTGCGCGTCGGTATTGGGGAGCTACTTTCCGAACGGTCTCAACTTGGACTTCTCCCTATCATCACCCAAAATGAGAGTGGTGGTACGAGCTGGGCTGGCCAAGTCACATGGGTAAAGTGTACTAACCTCTGCAGGGTGTATAATCTAATCGATTAGCCGTGTCCCCGGTTATGGACAACTGAGTTGCTTGATATTGATTCCATGACATGTTTCTCGCTCATTCTAACTTCATAATTGTTTTAATATTGTTGGGTTAACTTAATTGGGATCTTTTCAAAGAAAATCAAAAAATGTTTATGAAAGTAGGACAAATGTATTTGCAAATGCAAGCCAGACACAACTCCACTTGCCAAATATGCATGTAGATGTTAGTACTATTGTCTCCTTTACTAGCTCTACTTGCCATACATTCCATGTATTGACCCTTCGGGGCTGCTACGTTATGTTGCTGGTTTTTCCGATTCTGAGTAATCGATTTAGGCCACGGTACTCCACTCGGCACTTGTTCACTTGTGGGCAATTTGAAGAATGGAGGATTTACTTTATTTATGTTGCTACCTGAATAATTTGAGCTAGCTTTGGGCTAAGCTTTTATTGTAATAATGGTACTCTGGATCTTCGTTATTCATGATACACGGATATTTTACTATGTTATTCATCTTACTCTATTGTGGGCCAATAAACCGATCCAGGGATTGGCATGTCACATAGAGGCCATGGTCTTTTCAGAACCGGGGTGTTACAGGATGGTATCAGAGCCCGTGTGTCGACTGTAGGATCGTGACCTAGAATTGGATTAGGAAGCCTTAGATTTATTAAAGCCTATATTAACTCTGTCTTTCATCTTATGCCTTTCACTCTCGTAAATTCTTACCATATGCTATTCTCACACTTTCCTCTTTTACTTGATAGATGGGAGAAGTCAGGACTGAGTATGCCACCATGGAGTCACCAAGGCCCTTTGCAAGGCAGTTAGCTCAGCTCTCGCAGTCATTGGGATTGCCACTGCCCATGTTCAAGGGAAGAAGGCTGTACACCTATGGATATGGAGAGGATGCATGGGAGATCACTACCTTCATATTCAGAGATGCCGCCTTGCCAAACCCCGTGCACTTGATCTACGCCAAGACATACTACAACTGGGGACTTGGAATCAACTTGGCCATCCATGAAGCCCTGTCTCGCCAGTGCCATAGTGTCCGACACCTAATGCCAGCAGACTCACCCTACCGTGACTATGGGAGGCGTGATGAAGATGGGCACATTGTGGTTACCCCGGGCGACAGGAACAACATGCCGCCCCGTCGGAGGCACATAGAGGACATGGTAAGGGAGAATGGAGCTCTAGCTGAGAAGGTGAGGATGATAAAGGAGATTGCAAATTTTGCTAGCAATGGTATGGTGGTCCAAGGACAGGAGATTGATACTCTGCATGAAGCTGTGGGAGTTCTGGAGAATGTCCTGATAGCCAGAGATGCAACCATAGCTCATCTTCATGGTACTGTGCAGGGGAACACCCAGAACATACAACAGTTGCAAGGGACCGTCCAGGAAAGGGATCAAACTATTGAAGCTATGACAGCCCAGATTGCCGCTCTCCAAGCACAGCTAAATCCACCCTCTGATGATGACAATGGAGATGATGGCAACAATGGGGATGATGATGAAGTGGAGACGATGATGATGATGGAGACGATGATGGTGGAGGAGATGAAGCAGTTGCAGTTGCAGCTGAGAGTGAAGAAGAAGAGGAGGATCCAGAAGAGGTGGAGTTTGAGATCTCAAGTGATAATTCAGGAGAGGTGTACACTCCGCCGCCATGGTTGTATCGCGAGCTGAAGCGTCAACGCATGACCGCAAGGACCTACTGCAACCTCTTCAAGAAGTAGATAGAAGTCCACCAATTAGTCCTCGTTAGGCAAATTCGTTAGGATTAGTTTTGATCGTTGTGAAGCTTAGTTCGTGTTAGTTTAAGAGTGATTAGTTGCTTATTTGTGTGCTCCAATATCCCAGGAATTTTTTGTGCGAATTTTAATGAAAGAGTTATGGCAATTTGGTTACTATCTGTGTTATTTTCGCTGCAGTTTTTCTGCTGATACAGCAGTACTGTACGATTTTTCATATTTTTCTGGTAACTCGGAAAAATCTGAAACAAATTGGGCTGATGCGAAACTCTCTGTACTATATGCACAATAATTAGATAAATTTTCTGACGAGTTTAAGTTAGGCGGAAAAATTCGCGAACGCTACTGGACTGTTCTGGCAGATTGCTGTTTTGTTGTTTAGTTGATCAACTGTTTAGTTAACCATTGCCAACTCTTGTAAAACTATTTCAGTAGGTATATACTGCTAGGATAACCCCTGGGTTGTTGCTGGATCACTTGATTGTTGATGTGTTGCTTGCTTGTGATTGTCTGCTATTGTTTGTTGTTGATTGATCATATGCATGGGTAGAATCCTATTGTCGTAGTTGATTCTTTCTAAACTTACCTGTGCTGAGGAGATATGATAGCTAGTGCGGGATGCCGCAATTTAACTGTGAGGATTGGAACACACAACTTCCGTGCACATTTGGTAGTGTTGGATTCCCAGGGATTAGACGTGATTCTGGGTATGGATTGGATGTCTATGCATGGGGGACACATAGATTGTGCACAGCGAGCTGTTTCACTTAAAACCCCGGATGGTAAGAGGATTAGATTCAAGTCAGCTGCACGACCAGGAAGGTGTAAGTTGAATTCTCTTAAGGAGGTTAGCATGGATACTGTGCCAGTGATTAGGGATTACCCCGACGTGTTTCCGGAAGAGCTGCCAGGTATGCCACCTGACAGGGAAGTAGAGTTTCTTATCGACCTGATGCCGGGAACAGGACCTATTGCAAAGAAACCATATAAGATGGATGTGGATGAGCTGAAGGAATTGAAGAAGCAGCTGAGAGAGCAGTTGGACAAGGGATTCATTCAGCCTAGTTCGTCGTCATGGGGTGCACCTGTTCTGTTTGTGGAGAAGAAAGACAGCACCAAGAGATTAGTGGTGGACTACCGCTCGCTGAATGAAGTAACCATCAAGAACAAGTACCCCCTGCCGAACATAAATGATTTGTTTGATCAACTGGAAGGAGCGAAGGTGTTCAGCAAGATTGATCTGCGATCAGGCTACTTCCAATTGAAGATCCGGAAAGAGGACGTACCAAAAACCGTCTTCACCACTAGGTATGGGTTATATGAGTATACAGTTATGTCTTTTGGACTAACGAATGCCCCGGCATACTTCATGACCATGATGAACAAGGTATTTATGGAGTACTTGGACAAGTTCGTGGTGGTGTTTATCGATGACGTACGAATATATTCCAAGGATGATGCTGAGCATGAGAAACATCTGCGACTGATTATGGAGAAGCTGAGAGAACACCAGCTGTATGCCAAATTCAGCAAGTGTGAATTCTGGCTTAACACTGTTGGGTTTCTTGGACACGTAGTGTCAGGAGAAGGAGTCGCTATTGATCTAAGCAAAGTGACTGCAGTAACTACAGTAACTTGTTGGATATTACAGGAGGTTCATTGAAAACTTTTCCAAGATTGCTAAGCCGATGACTGAACTTCTGAAGAAGGAGAGGAAGTTTGAATGGTCAGACGTTTGTGAAGCCAGCTTTCAGGAACTGAAGCATCGACTAGTGACCGCGCCTGTTCTGTGCTTACCAGATCTTCAGAAGGATTTCCAAGTGTACTGTGATGCTTCACGACAGGGACTTGGGAGTGTGCTGATGCAAGATGGGAGAGTAGTGTCATATGCCTCGCGACAACTCAAGCACCATGAGCGGAATTACCCCACACACGACTTGGAGTTAGCGTCAGTGGTTCATGCGCTCAAGGTATGGAAGCATTACTTAATGGGAAAACACTGCGATGTGTACACCGACCACAAGAGCCTGAAGTACATATTCACGCAGAAGGAACTGAACATGAGGCAAAGGAGATGGTTGGAACTTATCAAGGACTACGATATGAATTTGCAGTACCATCCAGGAAAAGCCAATGTAGTAGCAGATGCTCTGAGCCGGAAGGTTTATGCCAATGGATTGACAATTGGTGAATTGCCCGAGGATTTGTGCAAGCAATTCAAGGACCTTAGACTGGAGGTAGTATCTGAAGGATATTTGGCAACAATGGAAGTCCAACCGACGCTACAGGACAGGATCATAAAGGCTCAGATAGGAGACAAGGAAATAGAGGAGATAAAGGAAAACATGAAGGAGAATCGGGAAAAGGATATTCGCGAGGATGAGCATGGTACCTTGTGGTATGGAGACCGTTTGTGTGTGCCCAGCGACCCGGAGATAAGAGAGTTGATTCTGCAGGAGGCTCATAACTCGCCATACTCCATACATCCGGGCAACACAAAGATGTATATGGATTTGAAGAGCAGATTCTGGTGGAACAACATGAAGGGAGATATCGCCAAGCATATTGCCCTATGTGATGTATGTAGCCGAGTGAAGGCAGAACACCAGAAGCTAGCAGGACTGCTACAGCCATTGCCTTTGCCGGATTGGAAGTGGGATAGAGTGGGAATGGACTTTATCACAGGATTGCCTAGGACCATGTCAGGATATGACTCTATTTGTGTAATGGTCGACCATTTGACCAAGGTAGCCCACTTTATACCGGTAAAGACGACCTATACGAGTGCAAAGTTGGCCAAGATTTACATGGACAGGATTGTGTGCCTACATGGAGTTCCCAAGAGTATCGTATCTGATAGAGGCACCCAATTTACCTCACACTTTTGGCGCCAGCTACATGAGTCACTTGGAACTAGATTGGAGTTTAGCACAGCGTTTCATCCACAGACTGATGGACAGACCGAGAGGGTGAATCAGATCTTGGAGGACATGCTGAGAGCTTGCGCCTTGGCTCATGGTTCTAGTTGGGATGAGAATTTGCCATATGCTGAGTTTTCCTACAACAACAGCTATCAAACCAGCATCAAGACGTCACCGTTCGATGTGCTGTATGGGAAACAATGCCGAACACCATTGCTATGGGATGGAGTAGAAGAACGCCAGTTGTTTGGGCCCGATTTGATCAAGGATGCTGAGGAGAAGGTCGCCTTGATTAGGGACAGGCTAAAGGTAGCACAATCAAGGAAGAAGAGCTACGCCGACGCCAAGCGCAAGGAAGTGGTGTATGAGATAGGTGATAGAGCGTACCTCAGAGTGTCGCCACTTCGTGGAATCAAGAGATTTGGAATTAAGGGTAAGCTGGCACCTCGATTTATTGGACCGTACAGGGTCTTAGCACGCAAAGGAGAAGTTGCTTATCAGTTGGAGCTGCCAGAGGCTCTGTCCGCTGTTCACAATGTGTTCCACGTGTCTCAGCTGAAGAAGTGCCATCCGGAGATGGTGGATACACCATTGAGAGACACTGTACTGCTAGAGGAGGTTCAGCTTGAGAATGATTTGACCTATGAGGAGAAACCGGTCAAGATTCTGGAGATAGCGGAGAGGATTACCCGTACCAAGATGATCAGGTTTTGCAAGGTGCAATGGAGCCACCACACCGAAGAGGAAGCCACTTGGGAGCGTGAGGATGACATCCGAGAGGACTACCCACACCTATTTGCTAGCCGCGCCGAATCTCGAGGACGAGATTCATCTTAAGGGGGTTAGTCTTGTCACATCCCAAATTTTAGATTTGGTCTTGAATATCATTCATATCATTGCATCATGCCTTTCCATGCAAAACCGTCGAGTGAAAAGGTTCGGCGAAACGCTATTTGCAAAACCGTATTTTTATTTTGCAACGAGGCTCCTACGGGAGGCTTTAGTAGGACTAGCGTTGACCACCCTTGTAGCTTAGTGGTTTCGCTCAAACCTTGACCCTAGATTGTTCCCCTCGACTGTACGAAACCGTAGGAGCAAGAATCGCTCGATTCGCAGCTCGTACGGATAAGTTGTCGCCGTTTTAGTGAATCGTCGGAAAACGGTCCGAATTTTTGGACGGATTTCCGAGTCCGAAACCAACTCTGCGCCGTTTCAGTTTAGAATTCCGCGAGAGGGCCCACTTAAAGGGCAGCCCCGCTGCCTTGGACTCCGTGCCCGACCCCGCCTGCACTCGATACCCGCGCCCACCCCGCGCGACTCCCGAGGACGCCGCCATCGCCCTCATCCCGCCGCCTCGCCCCCTGGCGCCGATCGCCGCCACCCAGGTTCGCCGTCTCTTCTCTCCTCTCTCTCCCTCGCCGCGCCACGCCGCCCTCTCGCCTGCGCCGTCCCGCCCCGCAGCGCCTGTGCCGCGCCCTCCCCGCCTCGGCCACCGCGCCAGCCCGCGACCCCGCCGCCCCACACTCCGCGCCCAGCGCCGCCTCCACCCGCCTGCGTCGTGACCGCCCCGCCGCCGCGCGACCTCGCCAGCCGCGCCATCCGCCCCGCCGCCGCCCGCAGCTGCTGCGCTGCGCGCCTGCTGCGCGCTGCTGCGCCCGCGCGTGCCGCTGCATGCATTACCGCATGCGCTGCAGCGCGCTAGCTGCTGCCCGGCACGCGCGCTGCTCGCCGCGCGCCATCGCGTGCACGCATGCATGCACGCGTACCGCACGTACGCGCGCCGTCTTGCGCGCCGCGTTGACGATCTTGACCCGCACGCTAACCGTGTACACCCGCGCAGGAAAGACACCGACGCCGGAACCGATCGCCGCACCGTCCTGGAACTCGACGCCGTCCGTTTCGCCGTTCGTTCCCGGTAAGCTTGCAGCCACCGTCAGATCTCAGATCAACGGCTTAGATCGTTCGTTGACCGGTCAGACTCAGGCGTTGACTAGTCAGACGCCCAGTCAGCGCTCAGTCAGCAGACGTGTTGACCAGTCAACAGACACAGTTGACTGGTTAATTTCGTTAATCCTTTTAGTTGACAGATTTCGGTAGAATCTTGTAAATTGCGTAGAAATTAAACCGCTTAGCCAAAAATTGCAAATAAAATATGTGTAGATTCAGTGAGTTGTGTAGAATCTCGCTGTACCTTTGGTTCAGGCTTTTGCAGCAAGGTTTAGTACAGTTTAATCAAACTAGTTAGTGGCTTTTTCGGAGTAATAAATTCGTAGAAAAAGATCCGTAGCTCCAAAAATCGCGTATGATATGTCCCTGGATTCAGTGGAATGAGGGGAATCTCATCGTGAATTAAAAAGATAGTCTTACAGTAAAAACTTCTGCAGAAACTGTCAAGTGGCTTTCTGCAGTGTTTTAATTACTCCAGGAGTTTTATAATTCCTTTTTGAGTAATTCCAAATGGTACTGTTCCTAAATAGCAATGCCTATACAGTAGTATTTTCCCAAGATTTTACAAACAGTTTACTACCGGTAGTAAATTGATTGAGTACTAGCTCTAGTTTTGAGCATTATATTTTGCATAATTGTTTTCCTTGCGCTAAAACTATTTTCCATGAATGCAATCGGTACCATTACTGAATAGTATTATTTGGTGTTGCTGTAGCATCACCCCACTTGTCATGCATGCATTCATGCATCATCTTTGTTGCATATGCTTGTGGATTGTTTGTTTATGATTGCAATTGTATCGTGTAGATTGTGACGAGTGCAACGCTTGCTCGTGTGTGGATTGTTCTTCCGACCACTACAACCAAGGCAAGTAGATGCTACTTTGTTCATGATATCGTCCTACTATTTTCAATGCATTGTCGTGTATTTTGTAGATGCATGTGTAGGATGATACTATCGCTATGCTATGACCTATTATGTGGTAGGGCTTTCCTTGTAGATGAACCACCGTTGGTAGATGTACTTAGCCATGCTATGTTGAACGAGGGCTGGGTTACATCATTGAGACTTGTTTCTAAAAGTATTGGTTTGTGAAAACTAAAAGAACTTAATCAATGAATCCTCTGGGTGTGATGGTATTGATAATTTTTGGTGGTTTCATTGCGGAAAGGCACCCAGGTATCAAGAGAGAATGATTGGCTTCTTTATTGTGTAGCTTACGTGTACAACCATGTGCCAATAATGGAATGGACGGTTGGTTGGACTTAGTAGGTTGTGGTGACCTGAACCCGCGTATCCAGAGATGTAGAATTTTGGTAGGTTGGACCGGTGCGCGTCGGGATTGGGGAGCTACTTCCCGAACGGTCTCAACTTGGACTTCTCCCTATCATCACCCAAAATGAGAGTGATGGTACGAGCTGGGCTGGCCAAGTCACATGGGTAAAGTGTACTAACCTCTGCAGGGTGTATAATCTAATCGATTAGCCGTGTCCCCGGTTATGGACAACTGAGTTCCTTGATATTGATTCCATGACATGTTTCTCGCTCATTCTAACTTCATAATTGTTTTAATATTGTTGGGTTAACTTAATTGGGATCTTTTCAAAGAAAATCAAAAACTGTTTATGAAAGTAGGACAAATGTATTTGCAAATGCAAGCCAGACACAGCTCCACTTGCCAAATATGCATGTAGATGTTAGTACTATTGTCTCCTTTACTAGCTCTACTTGCCATACTTTCCATGTATTGACCCTTTGGGGCTGCTACGTTTCATGTTGCAGGTTTTTCCGATTCTGAGTAATCGATTTAGGCCACGGTACTCCACTCGGCACTTGTTCACTTGTGGGCAATTTGAAGAATGGAGGATTTACTTTATTTATGTTGCTACCTGAATAATTTGAGCTAGCTTGGGGCTAAGCTTTTATTGTAATAATGGTACTCTGGATCTTCGTTATTCATGATACACGGATATTTTGCTATGTTATTCATCTTACTCTATTGTGGGCCAATGAACCGATCCAGGGATTGGCATGTCACATAGAGGCCACGGTCTTTTCAGAACCGGGGTGTTACATCTTCTGGCTCCCTGGGTCTTCTGGTGAAATATAATTTTTGGCCTATTTTCCGGGATTTTTCCTGATAGTTGATTTTCTGCACAAAAACAAGACACCAAGGCAATTCTGCTGAAAACTGCGTCAGTCTGTGTTAGTTGTATCCAAATCACACAAGTTTAGAGGATAAACAATAGCAGAAGTGTTCGGGAAAGTAGATACGTTTTGGACGTATCAACTCCCTCAAGCTTAGCTTATTGCTTGTCCTCAAGCAATTCAGTTGAAAACTGAGTGCGATAAAAGAACTTTCACGAACACATTTGCTTTGTATGATATATATATTCTTAGAACAGGAGTAGATGCTTAAACCATTGATAATAAGAAGTATGCAGCTAAGTCTACTCAATAGTCATTGCAAGATATGAAGAGAAACCAACTCAATAATAGTAAGTAGCATGAAACATAAACATAAGCAACATTGCAATACTCATAATAAGTTATGATAGAGTGGTGTCTCGCTTGCCTTTGTTTGGAGAGCACAATATAAATGCCAAGGCACCTCTGAAGTTCAAGTGAAGACTAGATATAAAGATATTAAAGATACAAGCATCAAAGTCATGACATAATTAACCAAGTTTTGAGACAAACACAAGAATGACAACTATGCTCACAACAAGGTGATCATAGAATAAGTGGTGACTCAACAAGGTTGTGAAAATGGTTTTGAAAAGTTTGAAAGGCTTCATAATACTGAAAGGAAGGTACTCATTAGCTTTGAGCTCTCATTACCCCTATCATAGGAATATTCATATGGTTAAGATAAAAGTGAGGTCCACTCTGAATTATATGCTTGATAGACCATAAACTGGAAATCCCAAGTCCCTTGAGTACAAGGGCCGCACCTCATGCTACTCAACTTTGGTTACCTGAAAGTTCTTGTGATTTTAAAGACATGCATATCATAGAGAACCGCCAACGGGGTACCCCTTGCACATGATACATGAGCGATCCCGTGATCAAAATTATAAGGCAAGCAGCCATTGAGCATCTCAGTGATCTTTTTATTTACTATGTGTATAGATTTTTATTGAGGATGCTTCATAAATGCTCATTATGGTGATGCTACAAGTTTCCACCATGATTAGGCATGGCTTAGGCTAGCGGCCCAGGAGTTTCTCTAACACATTGTATAGACTCAATGAACTCACAAACTCCCCTTTTATTTCACATCGTCGACATCCGTAAACAAAAGAGCAAAGTATCAACTGGATAAGATATCCGAAAAGTGTTGAAAGCGTTCCCCGTGACAGCACGATTCTCCTGACTCCCAGCATATAATTAGGCAGCATATAACTTTCATGGACAAGTCACAATGGTTCAGGATTATTAAGTGGAAGGAATAAAGTGTGCCATCAAGTTCGTGAGAGCTTTACTAACTAACTTCCTCAAAACAGACAAACATTTTATTTGGAAGAAAACAAGGCATATTGAATATGCACTAAAATATCAAACGATACTAATAGGTAGGTATGGTGGACACAGCTGGTAATATTGGTTTTGGGGAGTTGGAAACACAGGTAGATCTCATACCCAGTGCAAGTGAAGGCTAGAAAAAGAGAGGGAGCGACAAACGAGAGAGCAATAATTGTCATAATCATGATTGCAACAAAACAAGAGTAATTATGGCATGAAAGTAAATCATCGAGGCGTACTACCTATTGATTAGTCATATGAATGCGTGAGCCTGTGCCAAGTCGATTCAAATGAACAGTCAGAGGAGGATACCACAATATCATACCAAAATATGAGTAAAACAATGCAAGCAAACATTCATATGACATGCTACAAACTATTAGCAAGCTGGAGCTAATCATAGAAAAGCAAGAACTACTAAGCATCCATAATGACATACACCTTACACGAACAGGCTAAGCATTCTCACAATGACGAGTATATGTACAAAAATGAAACAAATAGAGTTCGTTACCAGCCTCTTACCACACCTCAAGTTGTCTTAATCTTCATTATTGCCCTTCACTTGTGTGACTTGAATAATGACATGAAACCAAACTACAGTGAGGACGGCTGAACCCTGCAAACAACTCACAAAACCAAAGAATAACAACACATATTTTTTGGTGTTTTCGATTTTTAGAAACAAGCAAACAAAGCAAAAACAAACAAAGAAAAAGCAAACCAGATAAAGCAAAATCTTTTTGGTATTTTTGTGTTTTTGAGAAAGAAGCAACAAGAACAAAAAATAAAGCGAAACAATGGATATACAAAGAACCGACCGAACATGATATATATATGAGTGTGACGTCGGTATACCTCCCCCCAAGCTTAGGCTTTTGGCCTGAGTGGGGCTCAATCCCAAGGTGCCTGGGTCGATGCACCTCCGTAGTATGATGATGAGGCTCCCTCGTCCTGGTACGAGCTCGACGACTCCCCCGTGTAATGTACAACGGGGTCATATGAGGGAGCTTCCTCCTGATAGTGCCCATGGAAGTTAAGGGAGCGCAACAACTCATCCATCTCCTCCTTGGAGCGTGACAAAGGTCCCTGAGAAATACTGAACAAACTGGTTTGGGGCAGAGGTATCTCTCTCTCTCTTCCCAGTCAATAAACAACATTCTATAAACCAACTTCTCAAGGGTAGAGCTAGTGGTGACAAAGTGATGCGCCTTCATGGAAGCAAGATCAAGCCTCTCAGGAGCCAAGATTGTATCATTTGGATCAACAGCAATGTCCAAGGTAGCAGCAACACGCGTAGCAATAATTCCCCATAAATGGGTCCCTTAGCTGTTAAGCGACCAACAATGAGAGAACGAAGATTATACTTGGTATGATTGTTGAGCGCAGCAGCTAAGAAAGCCAAATGATAGCTGAAAATATTACTAGTGTTCTCCCTACCAAGAACACTAGTGGCAAGATAGTAAGCGAAGTACCTGATGGCTGGAAGCTGAATGTTTCTTATCTTTCCCCGTTGAGCTCATGGCTATCATCATTGGTTATACCTCGGTAAAGCTCCAACAAATCAGCGGGTTGAGCTGGAATCTTCTTTGCTGACCCAGCTGTACCAAGTCCAAGAGCCCCACAAAATTTCTTCAATGTCATATGGTAAGACCTGCCATAAACTTTGAAAGAAACATATGGATGGAACACACTGTTATTAAAGGAGAAACTCTCCACAAATGTTTTGGTGAGCATAGCATATTGCGCGCTCTCATCCTGCATAAGACTCGTTAGACCAGCCCTCCGAACCAAGGTCATAAAATCACTAAGAATCCCAGCAGCCCGCAAGAAGGTTTGGCAAGGAAAGGCGGAGGGATGCGTGTCCCCCTCATCTCCCTCATCACCAAATCGCGGAGTGATGAGATCCTCATTGTATGAGGGCCTCACACTGGTGGATGATCTTGAAAGCCTTGCCCTTCTAGGTGTATCACCCTCAAATATTTCACCAAATGTGTGGTGGTCCATGACTTCCCTTTTCTGAAATTTTAGACAAGCATCAAACCAACTGATTTCTATGTTGATAAATGATGAGAAACTACTATAGGAGCTTGCTAGAGGACTACACATGCATCAAAATAAAGTTTCTAGGCATAGAACAAGCATGCAAGCTCAAACAACCTGTCACCTATAGCAGCAAAATACTCAAGATACAATCTACCAATCACAAATCTAATTGGACAAGTGGAGGAGGCACATACCAAGGAGTAATCCCTCCAAAAATCAGCAGCAAAGAGGGGCTGAGCAAGGAGATCGAAAATCGTGGGCAAGAATAGCAAGAACTCGAGCTTGAGGAAGTTTTCCGGTGTTTTTCTGGAAAGAGAAAGAAGATGACTTTGAGGAGGCAACCTGGAGGGGCCCAGGTGGGCTAGACCCCCCAGGCGCCACCCACAGGTAGGCCGCTCCTACCATGGGTTTGGTGGCTTGGGGTGGCCCCTGGGTCACTTCAGGTGTCACTCTGCCCCTTTTTTCGAGGAAAAAATTATTTTGAATTTTCTGGGATTTTTTGGGAAACTTTATTTTTGGCCAATTTTCAGGGTATGAAAATTGATTTTCTCGCAGAAACAGTTTTTCAGAAGAAGAAAAGGCAAACCAAAAGCCAAACAACAAGTGCTCTAAGACAAACTAACAAGCAAACAACTAACAAAACCAAAGTTATCAAAAGAAAGGCAAAGACCAGGAAGGATAAAAGTAAAAGAAAGCAAGTATAACCATAGTGAAAACATTATTTTGTTCATTAAAATCCTTTTGTTAAAAAGGCTGATCAAGTCTTGTTACCAAAACAATCTTATATAAAACAAAACTTTGCATTCCACAAGGTTAATATGTTACCCCATACTTGATAGCAATGGTCCAAATCATAATAGTTTCAAAATTTTCTTATGGAATGGGACAATATATTTCTCCAACCTTGATGCTCTCAATATTTTCAATGGAATTCAGGCAATAGCTTTTAACAACCTTCTTGGGGAAATAAACAGTATGATATTTGTCATTAATATTGAATGTTACTTTCCCTTGATTGCAATTAATGATAGCACCTGTAGTATTAAGAAAAGGTCTTCCAAGAATAATAGACATATTATCATCTTCAGGCATCTCAAGCACAAAAAATCAGTTAAAACCAAGCAATTATGAGCCACTTGAACAGGAACATCCTCACTTATACCAATAGGAATAGTAGTTGACTTATCATCCATTTGCAAAGATATAGCAGTTGGTATCAACTTTTCTAGCTGGAGTCTCTTATAGAGAGGAAAAGGCATAACACTAACTCCATCTCCCAAATCACATAAAGCAGTTCTAACATAATTGTTCTTAATAGAGAAAGGAATAGTTGGTATACCTGGATCACCAAGTTTCTTTGGAACCTTACCATTGAAGGAGTAATTAGCAAGAAAATTAGAAATCTTCTCATTAGGAATCTTTCTTTTATTAGAGACAATATCCTTCATATACTTTGAATAAGGAGGCAATTTAATAGCATCGGTCAAAGGAATTTGCAAAAACAAAGGTTTCATCCACTCACAAAACTTGTTGTAGGGTTCTTCCTCCTTTGACTTGTGTTTCTTACCTAGAAAAGGCATAGGTTTCTGCACCCAAGGTTCTCTCTCTTTACCATGTTTATTAGCAATAAAATTTTCCTTTGTGTTGTAGTGTTCTTAGTGTGCTTCTCAGGTTCTTCCTCAACTTCCTCCTTATCAGGAGCATCATTATTATTACCACTCTTAGTTTCAGCATCAAAGACAAATATACTATTAGGATCTACAACAGGTTCAAGTGGTTCCTCAACTATCTTATGTTTCTTTTTCTTTCTCTTACGAGGACTACCACTACTCTCACCTAGCTGAGAATACTGCTCAATTCTTTTAGAGTGTCCTTCAGGATATAAACGATCTTGAGTAGATATACCACTCCTAGTTCTAATTCCATAAGCATGTTTATCTCCTGAAGCATCAACTAGCATGTCCTTTTGTACCTTAGCAAGTTGATCAAGTTGGGTTTGAACCATTTGAAGGTGCTTACAAAGCATTTTAATATCATTAGAAGTTCTTTCCACAATATCTTTCAACTCATGGATAGCTCTAGAGTTTTCCAATAAATGATTCTGAACTTGTTTATTAAAATTACCTTGTTTAACAATAAATGTGTCAAGTTCCTCTAAGCATTGATCAGGAGGCTTACCATAAGGAATATCACCTTCATTAAAATGGAGAGAGTGTACCTCAATAGTAGATGAGTGGTGAATTGGTTTACATAATTTTTCTATAGGAGGTAGATTCTTCACATCTTCAGCTCTAATACCTTTCTCCTTTAGACATTTCTTAGCTTCCTTCATCACTTCATCATTTAATGCAATAACTCCCCTCTTCTTTGGTGTTGGTGTTGGAACTGGTTCAGGATCATCTGGTTCGAGAATTATAGTCTCAGGAGTATTTAGCTCAGTTGAAGTCCAATCATCATAATTCTTGCTTATCTTATCTATTAATTCTTCAGCATCTGTAGGAGTTCTTTTCCTGAAAACACAATCGGCAAAGCTATCTAGGTATGTCCTAGAATCATCAGTTAGTCCATTATAATAAATATCAAGAAGCTCCTTCTTAGGCAATGGACATACCTAGATAGTGAAAAAGGGAAGATCTTAGTAACAAAGTACTTGCGAATCTTAAAATCATCATAGAATAAAGCACTCATAGTAGAAAGCTCATTCATATGAGCCACAAAACTCTCATTTTCAGTCCCACTGAAAGGTTCCTTCTCAACAATGTCCAAGTAGGATAATCAAGAGATAAATCATAATCTTCATCTTTAATATCTATGTGAGAGGTGGCAAACTTAGGATCAGAGGAAATTTTAGACATAATAGTAAGTCTAGAAAGGAGACTCTTAATAGCAATAGTACCATGTGTGTTTCAGCACTCTTCAACAAATTCATCAGTGAACTCAATGTAACCATCATTAATATCATAACTCTCTCTAGACTTAGGTGAGCTAACAGGTGTAATAGTGTCTTCACTAGGAGTTTCGGTATTTCCTAGACTAGCCATAGTAGCATCTAGGAAAGGACCTAATGAACCACTCACATCAAGCACAGTAGAAGTAACATCATGAGCATCCAAAGCAGTTTCAGATTTAGCAGTAGTAGTAGTGTGTGTAGCATGAATATGTGGTGGTGGTGTGACAAGATTACTTATAACAAATGGTGAATCAAGAGCAACAGAGGTGTTTAGGATTGTACCACTTCTTGTAGTGGATGGTAAAATAGGAAACTTTCCATCATGAGACTTCCCCATGATGAAAGGAGTAGCAGTGGACAATAATAGATCCAATAGAACTTAAAAATAAAGCTATACTCCCTGGCAACCGCGCCAAAAAATAGTCTTGATGACCCACAAGAGTAGGGGATCGCAACAGTCTTCGCGGGTAGTATTACCCAATTTATTGATTCGACACAAGGGGAGCCAAAGAATACTTGCAATCCTTAACAACTGAGTTGTCAATTGAGCTACACCTGGAAATAGTTCTTGCTCACAGAAGTTTATCAGTAGCAACAGTTTGTAGTAGCAACAACGAAGCAACAAGCAGTAGTAAAACAGGAGCAATAGTAACAGTTACGGTAACCGTAGGATTCGAGTGTGGTAGGCATAGGGATGGATGGACGGGCGTTGCATGGACAAGTCTAAACATATAACTTCAAGATCTAGGGCATTGCAGATAAATAATAACAAGCATCCAAGTACTAAACAATCCTAGGCATGTGTTCCAATATAGTCGTACATGCTCGCAATGAGAACTTGCACAACATCTTCTGTCCAGAAGCTCGTGGTAGCAGGGCCTCTAGGGAGCTACTGGCAATTAAGGTGCTCCTTTTAATAGAGAACCGGAGAAAAGCATTAACACTCCGTGAAAACATGTGATCCTCACACCATAGCCATCCCCTCCGGTTGTCCCAATTATTGTCACTTTGGGGCCTTTGGATCCGGACAATGATATGTGTACACAACTTGCAGATAAGATCACAAACAATACTATCATAATGATTCAATAATAAGTTTAGATCTGAGATCATGGCACTCGGGCCCTAGTGACAAGCATTAAGAACAACAAGTTGCAACAAAGTCAAATAGCACTAATAGAGATACTAGGCACTATACCCTAACATATCTAATTCTATTACATGATAGAACTCATCCAATCACTACCATCCCCAAGACTATAGCGGCGGATTAATCACTCATAGATGAGGGAAACATCGATGGTTGATGGTGATGCGTTGGTGGTGACGATGATCCTCTCCAAATTCCCCATCCCGGCAGGGTGCCAGAACGGAGTTTCTGGATCCGAATCTTGGTTTCTGGTGGCGGCGGTGGAGCGGAACTCTTTCTGGAAAACTATCGAACCACCTCTGTTTTTAGGTCGAAAGGAAACTTATAGGCGCAGAGGGAACCCGAGGGGGTGCCTGGGGTGGCTGCACCCCCTTAGGCGCTGCCAGAGGTAGGCCCGCGCCTGGCAGGGGTGTGGGCCCCCCAGGCCCATTCTCTGTGTCGTCTTCTGGCTCCGTGGGTCTTCTGGTGAAATATAATTTTTGGCATATTTTCTGGGTTTTTTCCTGATAGTTGATTTTCTGCACAAAAACAAGACACCAAAGTAATTTCCTGAAAACAGCATCAGTCCGTGTTAGTTGTATCCAAATCACACAAGTTTAGAGGAGAAACAATAGCAAAATTGTTCGGGAAATTAGATACGTTTTGGACGTATCACCAAGTAAATAGCCAGGGACATTGTCAGTGAGTACTTTGAATGTACTCGCAAACCACCGAGATAAGGTAACAAGAAAATGCATGTTGGGATGTGGAGAGATAGCTCTACACTATAGCTGTTTCTGAAGAAGTCTAACAATGGCATCTCTATATCTTTGTTG
Organism: Avena sativa; assembly: GCA_916181665.1. Classification (NCBI taxonomy): domain Eukaryota; kingdom Viridiplantae; phylum Streptophyta; class Magnoliopsida; order Poales; family Poaceae; genus Avena; species Avena sativa. The sequence goes on from OV702295.1 coordinate 172,645,587, forward strand.
AGAAAGAGTTTTTGGACAACATGCCTCCTTTTTGAAAGTCCGGATATCTCCATATCCTTGTGAAATTTTTTAAAAACAGTTTTATAGTAAAACCCTTTTTAAACATCTTCGACCATCACTGGTCAAAACCAAACTCGTTCTTATCTTTCCTCGTGACCAAGTCACATCCTTGTTATTCATATCCATATCCGAATGGTCCTCCTAGCAATTGCCATTCCAACCGTCCTTGACCATGGACACGTCTATTCGAATAGAGTAGACTCTGCAGAGTTTCTGCACTTTACCCACAAGAATCAATACATCCACCGGTATTACAACCATGGGTTGCTACACACGGTAGACAGGGGTTCGGATAATCAAACCGTGCTTTTCATTTGTCCATCCCTAGGAAAGGCGGCTTTTCCTATTGGGTTTGTTCTCCCTGGTACGAGTATGTGGGATGACGACCTTAGGCCTCCCTACAGCACTTCCGTATACCCAAACCCATAGCTTGGAAATATACAATTGCTGACTCCACTTCCTTCCCTACTCCTAAAACATACCGTCCACGGGAGACCCAATTGTTGCACCGACACTTCCGCCGTAGAAGGCGATGGGGGCCCCAGATCCGCAGATCAGGAGTAGATTCCACTCGGGATTCCAGGGATTGCTCCTGTTAAGCAAGTACAAGTAGCCCCGGCTAAGGACAACAACTACGAGCTAAGCCCCAACGCTTGGGGTAATGTGGTTGCACAGATAAATTGCTCCAGACATTGGCGTAGAACATCCCTTCACTTTCTCTTGCTCGACTTTATCTTCATCCTCCTCATAACTTCTTTTAGTAAAGCCTCCGCTTGGAAATTATGCCTCCTTCCAAGGGTTTTATTTTGAAAACTTTGTAGTAGGGTAAAACCCAAAATAGTTTTATCATTGAAAGTCAGTGGTTTCTAGGAGGGAAGATGCTAATCATCTGAGCCTCGATCTAAAGGGTAAAAATGGGTGTCAACTGGGTAGGTTTCCTAATGTACACTCATCCATAACTTGGAGGAGCCAAGTTACTCACGCCTTTTTATTTGAAAAAAACTATGCATTTAGTCATGAGATTCATAAACGAGATATAAAGCAATTGAATAAAAAGGAGTAGGTTAACATAGGAGTTCAGGAATGGTGGCTTTCCTATGACCAGTGAGATGTCCCGTGACTTCCTTATAATACCAGAATACCAATAATATAAAATAATAAGAATAACCCGATGCTTCCTTCTTCTCGGCATCACACAATCACAACTATCGCCGTTATTGAGCATACATGCAAACAAACAACACCATAATCATTACAAGGCATACAAGCATCAAACCATACAGCAAGCAAAGGATAAATACATGATATACCTCAATAGGATGTTGGAGGTTTGATTTCATTGGATTGGGAGAAGATTTGGGAGCATTGGAAAAAGAGATTCCTTTGGATTTAAAGTCTAAGAACTACCTAAGAGAGGGGTTTTTGACCAAGGGCTTGATCTGTATTCTAACCACTGTTCAAAAAATAGGCCGAATCATCGATTAATAGGCTGATTAATTGCTACTAGGGACCTGACCGTGTCGATTACCACTAATCCTTTGTGTTAATCATTTAGCCTAATTAATAGGTCTCACACTACGATTACTAGGTATGTTCCGGATTAACCACTACACTTGGTCAAAAAGGTTGCAAAATTATCAACACATATCACCCATCAATCCTCTAGCCCGCCCGAGTGAAGTAGGTTTTGCGAAGCTCCCGTTCGATCCATTCCTCCAGGAGCTTGATTTCAGCCATCAGCAACTAGTTCCTTGTCGTTGTTGACCGGTTCCTCGTAGTTGCCGACTAGACCTCAGATACAAGAGCTCGAGCGCCATGAGGATCTCATCCGGGAGATTAAGGCTGAGGATTCATACGTGTTTTAGGTGAAATTTTTTGTAGGCTGCACCGATTAATATCCGACCGATTAAATCAGTTAATCGTCTGAATTCCGATTAATCGCTACTCCCAAGCCAACCGAGCAGCTAACAATTACTGATTTCCTTAACATTGATTCTAACATTGTATAAAAATGATACCATTATATAGGTATTGATAAAATGAATCCAACAAAAGTGGTTTCACTATTTTATCAATTACCTTTTATTTATAAAGGATATTATAGTGATTAAAACTCTAGTTTAGGAAATAATTCAGCAGAACTGTTCTGGAGTTCCAAAAATTATTTCCTTGGCTGATAAAGTATTATTCAATGGACTGAAACAAGAGGAGTTGGAATCACCTCAAAAAAATTACCAGACTGTCCTTGAGAAATTCCCAAAGGCAGTATTGAATGGGATTTGTCTTTTTCATCATATTTAATTTTCAAAAGTTTTTCAGGTGATTCCAATGGCACTTGTTAGGTACTTAAACTACCCTTCATTATAAATTGGAATCAACCTTTTTGGAGTGACATGGCTACTGTTATGAATTTATTGGTGAATAAACGATACACAGAACAGTTTAATTCACCAAAATTCAAAGAGAGCTCAATAAATTTTGGGCTCCTGGGTTGCGGTAGGTAGGGTGGTATAGAAGTACTGGGAGTTGGAATTAGGTCATTAAATCCTTTGGTTTGACCTAAGGAATTTTCTAAAGGCAGAAAAGGCTTGATTTTGATTTTTTTGCTAACTGCAATATAGGAAGCGAATGGGTACGGGGCCAGTACAAATTGGTATGGATTACACCTTCCAGTAAAATTGGTTTCAGGTCATTTGGATTAAAACTCCTTGGAGAAAATTATTAGTGATCTGGACAGATATTAGTAGAGGATTTATCATCTTTATTCTAATCATCTAAATTGTCCAGCACCAAGTCTACCTGTTTGTAAAGATATACAGGGACCTAAGAAAAATAAGATCTGGACATTTTAGTTGGTTTTATATTTTCACTTGGATTTAAACCAAACTATCAAAACTAGATCTGGAAATTAGTTTAAAGAAAAGAGAGAGGATAGGCAGGGTTACGTGCTGGTTCTTTTACCCCAGTGGGCCGCGGGGAGCAGTTGCGGCCCAGCCCGGCCGCCTGCGCGCGAAGGGGTATAGGGGGTGATGGTCGTTGGATCTAGGAAGATCTGACGGCCCAGAGGTCGTCGTCCTCCTCGCGTCTGGATGTCCGGACGAGGAAACCCTAGCGGCTCGGGGCAGGACGGTGGCACGCCAGTGGTGGTGGGGGAGGATGGTGGGGGAGAGGTGGTGGTCGACGATAAGTCCAGAGAGGGGTGACACAAGGCAGTTCATCGCTGGGAGGGAGCTCGCGCGAGGTCGCCTGCCGGTGCACGCTCGAGAGGTCATCGGGGAGGCTCCTAGGGTTGCTGCAAGACCATGAAAAGGGTATGGGAAGCTTCAGGGGAGCAAGGGGGTTCATGCAAGGTGACATGCAAAGGGGAAAGAGGGTAGAGAGGAGCTCGGGGCTCGGTTTCCTTGCCATGGCCGAGGAGGCTCTTTTCTTCTTCTCGTGGGCTTGGCAGAGAAGGAGAGGAGGGAGGGCTCTCAGGGGAGGTAAGTGGGAGGGAGTGAAGAAGAAATGAGGGGCAGGGGCATGCTGGAAGGGCCTCTGTCCATTTATTTGGGGAGAGATTGGTGTATGATGGACATGGTCTATGCAAGCTTTGGGGGACGGTAGGGCTCAGCCATTGGGCACTTGGGGTGGTGTTGGGAGGTGTTTTGCTCCAACAGCTCCACCAGGGAGGGCAGGGAGAGCTGGGTGGAGATATTTTTCTAGTTTGTAATAACAAGCCCTCTACCTCTCTCCTCCAAGAACTAAAGACAAGGAAGGGGTGTGCTACATTAGCTAGGGCTACAGTACACGACTAGGAGGGAGTGGTGTAGTGCTGTGCAAACTTGCTTGATCGATTGGATGTAGGTTGCGATGGTTTTGATTTGACAAAATGCTAGATTGGCAAAAGTGATCCACACAAGGGTTGTGAAGGAAGTTTGAAAACATGTATTGAAGAATGTTGGGAAATGGTACTAGTAGATAGAGGAGGTTAAATAATCTCTTCAAGATTTAATGGGATTTTTCTAGAGATTATAACCCCATTTAAATACATTTATTCAAAAAGTGCAGAAGTAGATCCTAGAAGGATAAAGGATATTTTTACACTGGACAGGTAGGTTTTTGATGTGATATGGTCCTAAATACCATATTACACATTGGAGAATTTTATTGGGATTTATTGAGCTGGGAAAGTATTTTTTAGGGAATTATTTCTTGTTTTTGAGTTGGAAATATGGGATATGATAATTAGGCATCAAATGTGCCTTGGGTTTGCAAGGTGATTTGGAGAAAAACAAACTTGCCTTTATAGAGAAGGCTTTGAGGATTTAGTAAGTAAAGGAAATTAAATAGTTTAATAATCCAGATAATTACGGGAAATTATTTGGGGATGCTTATATCCAAGGTAGATGATGCATACTTAGAATATATACAAGATCACCTTGGGTATTGACAAACAAGAGGTATTATTTTGGAAGGAGATTGATTTGAGGATATAGGGTTTTGTTATTTTATACCTCCTAAAAAGGGTTGGATTAGGGAGCTTAGAGCTCACCTGGGTACAAAGGGTATATGGATAGATCACTACTAGGAAACTAGCTATAGATAGACATACCTTCTGTGGCGCATGGTTCTGACCATGCGCCACAAAAGTTGTCCAGTGGCGCATCTGGAACAATGCGCCACAGAACAATGAAACTTATGTGGCGCATGGAGATTGAAGATGCGCCACAGAAATTAGGTGGGACCCACACCAGGCATTTGTCCATGAAACTTCTATGGTGCATCTTTCGATATGCACCACAGAAGTATTAACTTCTATGGCACATATTGACAGATGCGCCACAGAATCATCAGGTGGGACCCACAGTAGGCGGGCTTTGACCGTGCTCTGACCAACCTTCTGTGGCGCATATAATGATATGCGTCACAGAAGATTATATCTTCTGTGGCGCATGTCGCCATATGTGCCACAGAACAATTATGTGGGCCCCACTGTCTGGACACCTATGACCAAGATTTTGTGGCTCATATGAGCATATGCGCCATAGAAGAACAAACTTCTATGGCGCATATATCCTATATGCGCCACATAATAGTGCGCCCTACTCAGATTATATTGAGTGTTTCTAGTACACATTTTACTCTTTCTTTTCCCAACTAAACAAGTACCCCAGTGGCATAGGTAGAATACTAGATAGTCTACTAGATAGACATGTGGCATACATCATTGCAAATGCACATGCGCATACCCTTCAACAGCAAAACAACAATGGCATACATCATTGCAAATACACAAAATACAACATTGCAAATCCCTTCAAAGAGCTGGTGGGGGCGATGGCGGTGGAAGACGCCAAACCTCCCTGTTCACGCGTGCTTGCAGCCTGCGGACGTGGTCCTCCATGGACACCTTGGGGTCGAGCACCGGCCGCCACTCGATTGGTTCCGCCATGCGCGCCGTCTCCTCCGGGGACGCGAGCATGGTGTACAACCTCATGGCCTTGTTGTAGAGGGCCTCGTGCCGTAGCCTGGTCTCCTACTCGATTAGGTTGACCTCCGAATCCTGCTGCGGCTGACTCCGAGCACTGTCCCTCGACCTCGCCCCTCCACTGCGAGTAGGTTGCAGGGAACGCGAGCAGCCTGTGCTCTCCAGCGAGTCTTCTGATGCGTTGTGGGAAGAAGACATCAGGGGCAGGGATGTTTTTGGACAGGGAGTGTGGTATATATATAGAGGGGTTTCATTAAAGCAGCTATCTGCCACCTTTAATTTCGTGCAGATATGCACTCAGTGTTCCGTGGCGCATATGGGGTAATTTTCTGTGGCACATATGGCCCAAATGATCCACATAACACTGAGTCCAGGGGCCCACAATCTGGCCACTTCACCCTATGGCCAAGGTTCTGTGGCACATATGGGCTATATGCGCCACAGAAGATTGAACTTTTGTGGCGCATATCGCCCATATGCGCCAAAGAACCCTGCGACCAGATCTGCACAAAAAGGTGGCAGCTTTGCACCCCTCTACCCACCACCATCCATTTCACATCCTTCTTCCCCCTCCTCCCAGCTCGTCTTCCTCCTCTCTCCCACCCCATTGGGTCCATAATTTTCTACATTTTTTTGTATATAAACCTACTATAGTTGATAGATTGTTTAGGGAAATCCTTTCTCCAAATAGTAGATCTAAAACAAACTTACTGTAGTGACCTCGGATCGATAAGGATCCTAAGTCCCTGTGATTAACATGCTAGTCCCTGGATCAACAGCTAGCACTCACAGTCGATGAAATATCATGTAAAACACAAAGTCTTTATTACACGGAGAATCCAGAATATGAATTTATTACAAAATTGCTTACCATCAAACTATCTCAAATAACAGCGGAAAAATAAAAGCAGCTTGAGTCCATCAACGCCCCAGGCTTTTCGAGTGTAGACCGCGATCCCTATGCACCTTTCAATCTTCGGACTCTGCACATAAAACGTGCAGCCAACAAGTTGGGTCAATACTTTGAATGTATTGGCAAATTACACCAAGGAGAGAAAAGGCTATCTCTACATGCAAGGGTAGTTTAGGCTTTCTCTACATGAATGTATTTGCTCAAAGCTAGTTTTCTTAAGTAGAGAGAAGAAGAGAGGATTGTCCTACTTTGTAAACATTTTATTAGATAACATAAGGTCGAGTGCCACACGAGGATATTACGCACCAAGTGTCCAAACAACCAAACACTTGGATATTACGCACCAAGTGACACTTGGATATTACACACCAAGTTCCCAAATTCCCACCCATTGGCGATATTACTCACGCCATGGGGTTTTTAAAACATAGTTTAGAAAAGAGAGAGGAAGTTCCTTCAGAGGCTCCATCCTTCAGACGCTCATTGTTGTTCTGTTACCGTGAACACGGCTGATCGATCAGATTGCAATACTCTCGAGAGTTTGTGCACTTTACCCATAATCCACGATCAAGTCCTTTTACAGACAAGACCATGGAGAGGCTTTCCCTTAGTAGCGCCTCTACCTTCTGGATCCAACCGTGCCAAAGAACCTCCAAATGTTGGTACCCAGGTGAGGTTTCCCACTAAGTACTAGGCCAAGACAGAGCCCATAATGTATTGTGGTTGCACTGGAAGCTTTTGAATTCTGAAACATGGAAGACTTCTTTGATTCCTGGGCTGCCGTCCTCCACCAAAATCTCACTCGTTGTCCCGACAACCATTCCGCCCAGAAGAAAACTTAGTTTTATTTTGAAGTGGATTTGAGGAGAAAGGTTTGCTCTAGAGAGCCTTTATACTTAGAAAAATTCTTTGTCTTTCGAACACCCCAACGGTACTTTGTGTATATAGCATAGCAATCAATACTTAGCAAAAAAAGGGGTAACCTATTAGGAGGGAAAATCCTAAGTATAGAGCTACTCATGGCATACTACAAAATCATCGCACTTGCAAAATAATACTAAGGAAAAATTCTACTAGAATATCCTACACATGCATACTACAGAATTTTGAAGATCACATGCATAGAATCAAAACTGCGACAAAATTATGAACAAGTGGTGTAACTTTCCTTGATCCGAGCAGCACTCTACACAATAGCACTCCTTAGCGCACTCCGAACAATCTAACAAATCACAAACATAGATCTGATCACAACTTGCTCAAAACATATCACAGAGGTAATCATGCATGCATGCACATGGTATTTTATGCAAGGTTGGTTCTTCTAAATTGACCAATGTAGCAAGATTGTGTTGCAATAGTGTAAGGGTGTCACTAGGATTGATTTCCCAAAGGTTTAGATCTAATTGAGTCACTAAAACAATTCCTAGGGTTAAAAGGAGATCAAACCATCTAATTAGCCCCAAAATAGATCTAATGATCTTAAGCAAGATTTTATAATTTTGTCCAGTAGGCATTGTGGAAACAAAGTTATTGCAACAAGAACCAATTAAAACAGAATTTTAATTATTTTTCTATAGAATAAACACTCTAATCTAATGATTAAAATCTATACCTAAAACATTACTTTAAACTTGGAATATTATTGCAGATCTGGATTCTACATAAAATTATGAATCCAACGGTATATTATAAGCTAAAATTGGCCAAATATTCAATTTTATATGATTTTCGCAATGTTTAGATCAAATCTGCAAAAGTTGATCTAGCCCTAACTCAAACGCGCCAGGTGGCGGCTCCCGATTGGCCCAGCTGGCAAGGTGGGGAGGGTGACGCGGCACGGGCACTGGCGCCGACGCGCTTTGCCACACGGCACTGAGTTATTGGCCGGTACCGCTTCGACGTACTTCTAATCTATGGCGTAGATTTGAGATCGGACGGTTAGGAGGCAGCGCGTCTTACAGGCGGTGGCAACGATGGTGGCGAGCGGTGGCGGCGTCAGTGGTCGACGGGTGGCGGTGCTCCGGCGGTTCCCTGGAACAGCGGCGAGGTCGACGAGGTTCGCCTGGCCCTCGCGGTCACGCTCGCCCCCTCGGCCGATCCCCTTGCTTCCTCCTCCGACTGTGGTGCACCGATGCTCCTCCTCGCTCCTGGCGGCGCTCCGACGAGAAATTGGCGGCGCTTCGGCAGTGCTCGTGCTAGGGTTTTTGGGGGGAATGGTAGCGGGGAGGGTCGGCTTATATATCCCTAAGTCTTGGGGAAGGGGGTGGCCGAATCCCGTTTGAATCGGCTTATCCCGACGCGGCGGCGCTCCGTGTCCGCCATGGTCTCTGGGAAGGAGGCGATGGGGGCAGGTCCACGTGTCTGTGGTGGAGGGGGGAGTGGGCTGGCACGGGTGCAGGTAGGCTAGCTGCCGCGCAGGCGTCGGTGGGCTGGCGCTGCGGCCCAGTTAGGTTAGGTCGCCTCTTTTTTTCCTTTTCACATTTATCAAATTCTGTTTTAGTAAAACCCAATTAACTTTTGCATACTAAGTCCAAATTTGATGAAATTTGTTCCTAAATTTTTATAAAAGTAAGGCGGTCAACATAGGACCATGGTTTGATGTTTCACAAGGTTTTCAGTAGGGTCAATCTTGTGTGGGTGTTCTGCCTTCAAGTCTTCTTCACGCTCCCACGTAGCTTCTTCCTCGGAGTGGTGGTTCCATTGTACTTTGCAGAATCTTATAGTCTTGGTGCGGGTAATCCTTTCGGATGTTTCCAGTATTTTGATGGGTTTTTCCTCATAGGTAAGGTCATTTTCCAATTGAACCTCATCTAAGGGAACGGTGTCTCTTAGCGGTGTTTCAGCCATCTCCGGGTGACACTTCTTTAGTTGTGACACATGAAACACATCATGAACAGTCAGTCCTTCCGGTAACTCCAACTGATAAGCAACTTCTCCTCTACGGGCCAGAACCTTATATGGTCCTATGAATCGTGGGGCTAACTTGCCCTTGATTCCGAACCTCTTAACTCCTCGTAGGGGTTAAACTCGGAGATACGCACGGTCCCCTATTTCATAAGTCACATCTCCGCGCTTGGAATCAGCGTAACTCTTCTGTCGGGATTGGGCTACCTTTAGCCTATCCTGAATCTATCGTACCTTTTCTTCGGCATCCTTTATTAATTCAGGTCCAAAAAGACTGCGTTCACCAACTCCATTCCATAGCAGCGGAGTCCTACATTTCCTGCCATACAGAACTTCAAACGGAGCCATATTGATACTTGTCTGGTAGTTGTTGTTGTATGAGAACTCAGCATACGGCAGGTTATCGTCCCAACTAGACCCATAGTCTAGTGCGCAAGCTCTCAACATATCTTCCAAAATTTGATTCACCCTTTCTGTTTGGCCATCTGTCTGAGGGTGGAAGGCATTACTGAATTCTAGTCGGGTCCCAAGAGACTCATGTAGTTGTCGCCAAAACTTCAAAGTAAACTAGGTGCCTCTATCTGACACAATTCCCTTGGGAACACCATGCAGACTTACAATTCTTTACATGTATATCTTAGCAAGCTTAGCACTTGTATATGTGGTCTTTAGGGGATGAAGTGAGCCACCTTGGTGAAGTGGTCCACCACTACCCAGATAGAATCAAATCCAGAACGAGTCCGGGGCAATCCCGTGATGAAATACATGCCTACCTTGTCCCACTTCCAGTCGGGTATAGGTAGTGGTTGAAGTAGTCCTACCGGTTTCTGATGCTCGGCTTTAACTCTATTGCATACATCACATAGAGAAATATACTCTGCAATATCTCTTTTTAGGTTATTCCACCAGAATCTATCCTTCACATCCATGTACATCTTCGTGTTACCTGGATGAATTGATTATGGCGAATCATGAGCTTCTTGTAAAATCATTTTCCTGATATCGGGGTCATTGGGAACGCACAAACGCTTCCCATACTAGAGGGTTCCTTGTTCGTCCAGACGAAATTCTTTAGTCTTCCCTTCACTTATCCTGATTCTTATTTCCTCCAACTCTTTATCTCCCTTCTGTGCTTCCTTGATTCTCTCTTGGAAGGAGGACACTATTTCCATAGTCGCTACGTGTCCTTTCGGAACTATATCTAACCTGAGATCCCTGAATTGCTTGCATAAATCCTCTGGAAGTTCGCCTGTGGTAAGTCCATTTACATTCACCTTACAACTTAAGGCATCAGCCACCACGTTTGCCTTTCCGGGGTGGTACTATAAATCAAGTCATAATCCTTAATTATCTCAAGCCATCTTCGTTGTCTCATGTTCAACTCCTTTTGGGTGAAGATGTACTTCAAACTCTTGTGATCTGTGAACACATCACAATGTTTTCCCATGAGGTAGTGTCTCCATACCTTGAGTGCATGAACCACAGACGCTAGTTCCAAATCATGTGTGGGGTAGTTGTGTTCGTAGTTCTTAAGTTGTCGGGAGGCATAGGATACCACCTTCCCATCCTGCATCAATACACTTCCAAGTCCTTGTCGAGAAGCGTCACAATAGACTTGAAAATCCTTCTGGATATCAGGCAGACACAGAACTGGTGCCGTTACAAGGCGTTTCTTCAACTCTTGAAAACTTGCTTCACATGCCTCGGTCCATAGGAACTTCTTTTCCTTCTTTAATAGTTCCATCATGGGTTTTGCTATTTTGGAAAAGTTTTCAATGAACCTCCGATAATATCCTGCGAGGCCCAAGAAACTCCTAATGTCCCCCACATTCTTGGGTGACTCCCATTCTGTCACGAAAGCTACCTTACTAGGATCTACGACAACTCCTTTTGCCGACACAACATGACCAAGGAATCCCACTTCCTTTAACCAGAATTCGCATTTGCTGAATTTGGCATACAACTTGTGTTCTCTTAGTTTCTCCATAATAAGGCGCAAATGTTTCTCATGTTCCTTCTCATCCTTAGAGTATATGAGTATGTCATCTATGAATACCACGATAAACTTGTCCAAATATTCCATGAACACTTTGTTCATCATGGTCATGAAGTATGCTGGGGCATTGGTTAGACCAAAAGACATTACAGTGTACTCATATAATCTGTATCTTGTGGTGAATGCTGTTTTGGGCACATCCTGTTCTCGAATCTTTAGCTGAAAGTAGCCTGATCGCAGATCGATCTTTGAGAACACACTGGCTCCCTTTAACTGGTCAAACAAGTCATTGATATTGGGTAGAGGATACTTATTCTTGATCGTCACTTCGTTCAACGAGCGGTAGTCCACAACCAGCCTCTTGGTTTTATCCTTCTTTTCCACAAATAGGACGGGTGCTCCCCAAGATGACGCCCTGGGTTGGATGAACCCCTTGTCCAATTGTTCCCTAAGCTGTTTCTTGAGTTCCTTTAACTCGTCCAAATCCATCTTGTATGGTCTCTTAGCTATCGGCCCCGTGCCTGGCATCAAGTCAATGAGGAACTCGATATCACGGTGTAGAGGTCCCAACCTTTAATAAGGTAGAGATCCCTATGTTTACAATGCTAGTCCCTAGATCAATAGCTAGCATCCACAGTTAAGATGTAATATCAAGAAACAAAGGTCATAATATAACTTTATAACCAGGAATAACATAATTTTATTACATCTTACATAGCTCTTTTGGCTATTATATTACATTGCAGCAGAATATCTATAAGCATGGGGTCCTTCATCTTCAAAGTGCCACAGGCAAACATGTTGGTTATAGACTTGTAATCCTAATCAATCAACTTCACTAATATCACACAAACCTGCAACATAACAAGTTACATCCACAAGGGTCAATACATTTGAATTGTATTGGCAAGTTTCACTACTATGTAGAATATAAGTGGATCCTATCATTACATGCATATTTGGCTAAGTAGGGTTTAAGGATCATTTGCAAAAAGCAATAATTTATCCTATCTTTTCAAAAATAATTTTGGTCTTTTGTCAAATCTTTCTGAACTCCTTGGTAAATCCCCAAGTGTTTCAAGTTTTTATCAAAATCTCTTGAGCTCCTTGGTACACCCCAAGTACTTCAAGTTTTATCAAAATCTCTTGAGCTCCTTGGTACACCCCAAGTACTTCAAGTTTTATCAAAATCTCTTGAGCTCCTTGGTACACCCCAAGTACTTCAAGTTTTATCAAAATCTTTTGAGCTCCTTGGTACACCCCAAGTGCTTCAAGTCTTTGTTATTACTTTAAAGTTTTTCTTTTAGAAATTGGAATGTCGAGATTTCCCATAGCTTCATGCTTTAGTTGCTCAGTATTGTCCATAACCGGGGACACGACTAAGTACTTAGAATTTTTATCTTCTGCAGAAGTTGTACACTTTACCCACATGACACAATCTCATCTTGTTGCCACCAGTGGCCGCTGGATAAGTACTCGCCAAGATGGAGTACTGGCAGATTGAGAATGTGACGAAGTCTTTCCAGAGGGTCCTCCCATACACCATTGTTATCTTGTCTTCAGGCACCAATGTAGGGTTCCTAGTTCCCTCATTTCCAGTAAACCTGAAGACCAATGCATGGGTCTTCCCAATGTAGTTGACTAAGCCAGATCCATATAGCATGTGGCTGTACACGGAAGCCACTGTTGGAGAAACATGTTCAATCTCTAGGTCCCTGGGTGGTTTTCATCTGGTGCACAACAACAAGAGATTGCCATATAAACATGGTTCCTTTTGTTGCCACATTGTCCAAAACTTGAGTAACCTTGTCCACCCAGGTGGTTCATTGTGTACTTGTTTTATTATATAAAACACAAGTCTTTTCTCAACTTCATAAAATCTCAACATGTATCTCTTCTCAAAATATGTAGCATGGCTAAGCATTTTACAACTACATTGTTTTCGCTAAGGAATATATAAGGGTATCCTATTAGGATTTAGCATAGCATATAGAAATTCTTTTCATGCATGTTTCAAAATCCACTAAGTATAATGAAAATAGTAGGACTTTAGATGATAGTGTCACTTGCCTTTTTGGTAGGGAATGTTGGTTCACTTCTTGATCTTGCTAGTAACACACTCTTCTAACTTCACTACAAGTCAATCAAGCAAACATAGGTTCAACTAGCATTCCAACCAATATTCAAACAATTTAACACACATAAAATAATAGAAACAAAGTCATGCAAGCAAGCATGCAAAAGATAGTTTTATTTGCAAAGGTGGTTTCTACTAGGCTCTAAACATTGTAAAGTCCAAAGTGGTCATTTTCTAAAGTGGCAAAGTCATTTGCAAAAGGGTTTTACCTATAATCCATTTTTGAATGAAATCATTATTTCATGTGATGGAAAATGTTTTCAGTAAAGCAACAGTTTTATATTGTTCACCAAATAAGTTTTTAGTTCACAAAACTTGGTGTTTAGGGTCAGTAGCTTTGAATCAAAACATTTTCCAAAGGTTTTTGTTCAAAAACCATTTCCATAACAAAAGCAATATTTTTATTTGACTAGAAATGAGCTAATTCAATTAATCAACCCTAATCTTCACCAAAAACATTTTTAAATCCCAAGATGGTTCCTAGGGTCAGTAGGTTCACAACAAACCAATTTGCAAAGATTTCAACCTCAAAATCATTTTGGGATAAATTTTTTATTATAACCTAAACAAGCATACAAATGTTTCTGCAAAAACAAACATTTTACCAGAAGCTTTTTACTAAACAAATTAAATGGTTCCCTAGGGCTTGTTCCACTGATTCCATTGATATAAAGTTTGCAAATTTTGGACGTGTGGATCAAAAATTACAAGGTTTACAAATTTGCATCTAAATCTGATTTCAAATTCTGTTTTAAATCAACCAGTGCCACGCGGCGTGATATTACTGGCTGATACCGCTTCGGTCGGATCGTGCTCGCTGGACCGTAGGATCTAACTTAGATCGAGTGGCGCAGAGGCACACGATACCCCTTCGTCTACGTTCTATCACAGCCAGACGATATCGATCTAACGGCTACAATTAACTTGCCACTAACTGGCGGCGCTGCGCGGCGGCGACGCTCGGCTAGCTGCGTTGCGTCCGCTACAGGAAGCAAGGAAAGAAGTGGAGATGCTCAACGTGATCGCAGTGACGTGGGGATGCTCAACCTGCTCGTGGTTGATGAAGGGGCGCACAAGGTTGCGGTTAATCGCTCACCGGAGTTGCGTCTGACGACGGCTACTCTCTGTCATCGTCGAGGACGGCGCTACGGGTCACGAGGGGGCAAACAGAGAGCACAGTTAGATGCGCAAGGTCAAGGCGATGATGCGTGCATGAAGGAGAAGAAGAGGCGCGGCCAGAAACTACCTGTGGAGCTCGTCGGAGTTAGAGCGGACGGCGGCGTCGTTCAGTCGAGGACGAAGTCAACGCTGCAGAGCACGCGCGAGTGAGCTGGCGACACGGGAAGGTGCGCCTGGGTTTGGGGAATGTGTCTGTGTGCTCGGGAAGGCAAGGGGTGGCGCGGGGTCGCCGGAATTTTCTCGCGAGTTCGTCGGAGCAGTGGCAAGGCAAATGGAATCGGGGGTAGCCTGGTGGCTCACTTGCAGCAGGGTTTGAGGGGAAGGAGAGGAAAGACGCAGGCATTTAAATGTCTGCGGTTACTAGGAGGATTCAAGGGCGTATTCAACGTGTATTCATCGCCGGCGTAAATGGCAGTAACGGCAGGGCGGGGTCTGCGCGAGGAAGAAGAGAGTGAGCTGGCGGTGGGGCCGTCTGGCAGCGAGAGAGGGAAAAGGGAAATGGGGTCCACCTGTCTGTCGCTCTGCGGGTGCGTGTTTAGGTGGAAAACGATTCGCAGTGGGGGAGGGAAACTGGGCTGCGACTAGGCTCGTTGGGTTTGGCCAGTTGGGCTGCTGTCTGATTCTATTTTTTTTCTTTCTGATTGTTTTTCTTTTTCTATTTTGATTTTCTGTTTTGAAATTCAATCAACAATTCAAACACTCACATCAATTCAAAACTCTTCCAAACTTTGTATTGATTTCAATCATCTTAATCAACACAAATCAAAGTCCAAAACAAAATAATAATTTATTCTTTTTAGGATCTATTTAATCATTAAATAAATAGTCCTAAGTTATTTATTCAAATAGGATTTGTTTCATTTAAAATCTCCATTTGAAATCTAAATATTTTTAAAACCAAATCAGTAGGTTTTATTTGAAAATAAAGAATACTTGGAAAACTTGTTTAAAATAAATAAATAAGTTTTGATGTTTAATTAAAATAGTAAAACCTTTATTTTTAATAAACTTGGATATTAAATCCTTATTATTTTATTTAAATAAACCTTTAATATTTTTATCAAATAGAAATATTTTATTTCAAAGGCTTGGCCAAGTTTTAATTTGGCTTATAAAATAATCCTTTTTTATAATTCTATCCTTTGCTTTTGAAAACCAATCTTTTTATTTAAAGATTCAAAATAGTAACTGCAAATATCTTTAACTTTATTAATTGTTTATTTATCTTTTTAAATCCCTTTAGGATTTTATTTGATCAAATAGGTTTGAAGGTTTCCAATTGGAATTAAAAAGTTTCTTCTCACCCTAAAAATCACAAAGTTTTATTTTATTCAATTATTTTTCACATTACAAGATTTGGAAAATCCTGGGATGTGACACACGGTCGGGTGGCATTCCGGGTAGCTCTTCTGGGAAAACATCTGGGTATTCTTTTACAATAGGTACCTCCTCCAAGCTAACCCCCTTAAGAGAGTTCACCATGACTTCTTGAAGTGCGAAATTCGACTTGATATGAATTCTCTTCCCTTCCGGTGTTGTGAGCATGACATATCTTTTGGCACAATCTATGACTCCTTCATATTCGGTCATCCAATTCATGCCCAAGATTATGTCTAATCCTTGTGATTCTAGAACTACTAGACTTGTGGGAAAGATGTGTGTCCCAATCCTTAGTTCTAATTCCCGGCAACCGGAGTTTGCCACTATTTCTCCCCCAGCAGAACTTACCCTTAGAGGAAATTTTATAGTCTCCGTAGGTATCTTGCCTCTATCCACAAATACCCTTGATATGAATGAATGCGATGCACCAGTATCAAAAAGAACAACTGCGGGAATAGAATTGAGTTTGAACTTACCAATCACAGAGTCTGGTGCATCATAAGCATCCTCCACAGAAACATGATTTACCATGGCTTTGACAAACGTATTTGGTTTCTTCCCGTTTCCATTGCCATGGTTGTGTCCATTTCCATTCCCATTGCCATTCTTCTTCTCGGGGCAAGAGGTTGCATAATGCCCTGTCCTGTTGCACTTAAAACATGTCACCTGACTGAGATCCTTTCCATTCCTGCCATCCCATTGCGGTTTTTGTGCCCATTGTGTTTGTGGCCACCATGGTTATGACCGTTATGGTTGTGTCCATTATTGTTCTAAGGCGGAGGTGAGGAATTGCGCTGCTTCTGATACGGAACAGAGTGCTTGTGAGGGTTAGACTTCCTCTTGCGGTTTTCTATGCTCTTCCTCTTTGATTCAACCACAATGGCTCTGTCCAGGAGTTCCTGAAAGTTGTCAAATTTCTGAGCCACAAGCTGAATGGATATCTCGTCATTGATCCCCCTTAAGAATTCCTCCTGTCTCTTCGCATTAGTGGAAACGTCATCAGGTGCATAACATGCTAGCTTGTTGAAAAGCTCTCCATACTCGGTGACAGAACGGTGCAGCTGGTGTAGGTCGCGAAATTCGCGCCTTTTCAGAGTCATGATACCAGCAGCCACATGATGAGTGCGAAAAGCTAACTCAAGCTGATCCCAAGTGATAGCATCAATGTCCGGGTGGGTGACTTGGTAGTTATCCCACCATTCTGCGGCAGGTCCTTCAAGCTGGTGTGCGGCATAATGTACCCTGTCGGCTCCGACAGCTTGCACGGTGTCTAGCTTCTTGTTGATCGTATGCAGCCAGTCATCAGCGATGATTGGTTCAGTGCTGCTAGTGAAGGTAGGTGGGTTCAGCCTCAAAAACCGAGTGAAGCGATCCTGTTGAGGTGGTGGCGGAGGTGGTGGTGGTGGTGGGTTGTTGTTGTTGTTTTGCATGTTCTGAGTGAGCAGTTGGATCAGCTGATTCTGAGTGGCCAAGAGTTGTGCTATTTCTGGAGGGATTTCGGTGTTCGCACGTCTGGGCGGCATCTGTGGGTTTAAGAGAATAGTTAAGAAATAGACAGAAAGACTAAGTAGTAAACTCCTACCCTTATGAAAACACACCAAGCACACAAGGCACACCAGACATAACAACTTAACATAGAAAACAACCAAGTTTAACTAAACCAGATTTTTCTTGGTATTTATTACAATCGCGAATAACGTTCTACTATATAATTAAAGGTGGTCCAACTATTACACATCTTCCACGCCTTCCTCTTCCTCGTCCTCGAACGAGTAGCCTTCCTGCTCTAGAGTTGTCCTATACAACTCCATCTCCCTTGTGGTGGCTTCAAGCTTATCTTGGAGGTTCTTTATCTCATCCTGCAGCTTCTTGGTAGTGGCTTCCAGCTGCTTCTGAAGTCCCTCCTTCTCGCTTTGTAGCTCCTCCACTAAACATGACTTCTTTGCGGCTTAAAGTTGCTTTGTCAAGTCCCTCTTGGAAGCACGCATATCATTGATTATCTTGCAAAGGCCTTCAGTTTGTACTTCAGCTCCATTGATCTGCTGTTTGAGTTCCCTAATTATCTTGTTTTTATTTATCACCCTCTTCTCTTGGTTAGCGAACTTCTTCTCTTGGTCCTGGAATTTTATCTCTTGGAGCTTCATTGCCTCCTCCTGCTGCTTGACCATTTCTTCCTTCTCCTTGAT
The DNA here is from genome assembly GCA_916181665.1 of Avena sativa. Classification (NCBI taxonomy): domain Eukaryota; kingdom Viridiplantae; phylum Streptophyta; class Magnoliopsida; order Poales; family Poaceae; genus Avena; species Avena sativa. The sequence goes on from OV702295.1 coordinate 172,663,812, forward strand.
GAGGGCGCATAGCTCGTCGTTCTTCAACATCTCGAGGAAGGTACCCTTTTCAAGCATGGATGTGGCACTCCAAGTCTTGATATTGTGTTCTTCGGCGCTTGGTAGAAATTCTTTCCTCAAAGGTTAACTCCATGGGAATTCCTTCCTCATCTCATCTCCCAAAGAGGCCGCCGCAGTGTCCTTGGAGAGCTTCATGATGACGTCCACATAGGCGACCAATGAGTTGCTGCAAGCTGATGCTAAGGGCCTTCTCCTTGGAATCGCTAACAATGTGGATTGCTATGTCTTCCTCCGGGTTCTTGCCTCGCTCTTTTCCTGGATGGATGACCTTGACTCCCCAACAGCCGTCCTTGTGGAGTTTCTTCATTGTGCTCCCCTGGATTGTTGGGAGAGGAAGGTCCAAACGTGTGAGTAGGTCCATGAGGCATCCACCAAAGCGAAGAGGCTCGATGTCCGCGACGGTGTCGTAGAGGAAGCTTGTCATCTTTAAGTTAGAAGAATGAAGGTTAGATACTTAAACAAGTAGGAAAGCAGATATTAGAAGTGCGGGAAATATCTTAGTAGAAAAGCATGTAAGGCACAAGTTAGAGGTGGTTTTAGTCCTAGGGTCACGTCCTACAGGCAACGATGTGCTCTGATACCATCTGTAGTGACCTCGGATCGATAAGGATCCTAAGTCCCTGTGATTAACATGCTAGTCCCTGGATCAACAGCTAGCACTCACAGTCGATGAAATATCATGTAAAACACAAAGTCTTTATTACACGGAGAATCCAGAGTATGAATTTATTACAAAATTGCTTAGCATCAAACTATCTCAAATAACAGCGGAAACATAAAAGCAGCTTGAGTCCATCAACGCCCCAGGCTTGTCGAGTGTAGACTCGCGATCCCTACGCACCTTTGAATCTTCGGACTCTGCACATAAAACGTGCAGCCAACAAGTTGGGTCAATACTTTGAATGTATTGGCAAAATACACCAAGGAGAGAAAAGGCTATCTCTACATGCAAGGCTAGTTTAGGCTGTAGAGTTCATTTGCTCAAAGCTAGTTTTCTTAAGTAGAGAGAAGAAGAGAGGATTGTCCTACTTTGTAAACATTTGATTAGATAACATAAGGTCGAGTGGCACACGAGGATATTACGCACCAAGTGCCCAAACAACCAAATACTTGGATATTACGCACCAAGTGACACTTGGATATTACACACCAAGTTCCCAAATTCCCACCCATTGGCGATATTACTCACGCCATGGGGTTTTTAAAACTTTGTTTAGAAAAGAGAGAGGAAGATCCTTCAGAGGCTCCATCCTTCAGATGCTCATTGTTGTTCTGTTACCGTGAACACGGCTGATCGATCAGATTGCAGTACTCTCGAGAGTTTGTGCACTTTACCCATAATCCACGATCAAGTCCTTTTACAGACAAGACCATGGCGAGGCTTTCCCTTAGTAGCCCCTCTACCTTATGGATCCAACCGTGCCAAAGAACCTCCAAATGTTGGTACCCAGGTGAGGTTTCCCACTAAGTACTAGGCCAAGACAGAGCCCATAATGTATTGTGGTTGCACTAGAAGCTTCTGAATTCTGAAACATGGCAGACTTATTTGATTCCTGGGCGGCCGTCCTCCACCAAAATCTCACTCGTTGTCCCGACAACCATTCCGCCCAGAAGAAAACTTAGTTTTATTTTGAAGTGGATTTGAGGAGAAAGGTTTGCTCTAGAGAGCCTTTATACTTACAAAAATTCTTTGTCTTTTGAACCCCCCAATGGTACTTTGTGTATATAGCATAGCAAGCAATACTTAGCAAAAACAGGGGTAACCTATTAGGAGGGAAAATCCTAAGTATAGAGCTACTCATGGCATACTACAAAATCATCGCACTTGCAAAATAATACTAAGGAAAAATTCTACTAGAATATCCTACACATGCATACTACAGAATTTTGAAGATCACATGCATAGAATCAAAACTGGGACAAAATTATGAACAAGTGGTGTAACTTGCCTTGATCCGAGCAGCACTCTACACAATAGCACTCCTTAGCGCACTCCGAACAATCTAACGAATCACAAACATAGATCTGATCACAACTTGCTCAAAACATATCACAGAGGTAATCATGCATGCATGCACATGGTATTTTATGCTAGGTTGGTTCTTCTAAATTGATCAAGGTAGCAATATTGTGTTGCAATAGTGTAAGGGTGTCACTAGGATTGATTTCCCAAAGGTTTAGATCTAATTGAGTCACTAAAACAATTCCTAGGGTTAAAGGAGATCAAACCATCTAATTAGCCCCAAACTAGATCTAATGATCTTAAGCAAGATTTTATAATTTTGTCCAGTAGGCATTGTGGAAACAAAGTTATTGCAACAAGAACCAATTAAAACATAATTTTAATTATTTTTCTATAGAATAAACACTCTAATCTAATAATTAAAATCTATACCAAAAAAATTACTGTAAGCTTGGAATATTATTGAAGATCTGGATTCTACATAAAATTATGAATCCAACGGTATATTATAAGCTAAAATTGGCCAAATATTCAATTTTATATGATTTTCACAATGTTTAGATCAAATCTGCAAAAGTTGATCTAGCCCTAACTCAAACGCGCCAGGTGGCGGCTCCCGATTGGCCCAGCTGGCAAGGTGGGGTGGGTGACGCGGCGCGGGCGCTGGCGCCGACGCGCTTTGCCACGCAGCGCTGCGCTATTGGCCGGTACCGCTTCGGCGTACTTCTAATCTATGCCGTAGATTTGAGATCAGACGGTTAGGAGGCAGTGCGGCTTACAGGCGGTGGCGACGATGGTAGCGAGCGGCGGCGGCGTCAGTGGTCGACGGGTGGCGGCGCTTCGGCGGTTCCCTGGAACAGCGGCGAGGTCGACGAGGTTTGCCTGGCCCTCGCGGTCACGCTCGCCCCCTCGGCCGATCTCCTTGCTTCATCCTCCGACTGTGGTGCACCGATGCTCCTCCTCGCTCCTGGCGGCTCTCCGGTGAGAAATTGGCGGCGCTTCGGCAGTGCTCGCGCTAGGGTTTTTGGGGGGAATGGTAGCGGGGAGGGTCGGCTTATATATCCCCAAGTCTTGGGGAAGGGGGTGGCCGAATCCCGTTTGAATCGGCTTATCCCGACGCGGCGGCGCTCCGTGTCCGCCATGGTCTCTGGGGAGGAGGCGATGGGGGCGGGTCCACGTGTCTGTGGTGGAGGGGGGAGTGGGCTGGCGCGGGTGCAGGTAGGCTAGCTGCCGCGCAGGAGTGGGTGGGCTGGCGCTGCGGCCCAGTTAGGTTAGGTCGCCTCTTTTTTTTCTCCTTTTAACATTTATCAAATTCTGTTTTAGTAAAACCCAATTAACTTTTGCATACTAAGTCCAAATTTGATCAAATTTGTACCTAAATTTTTATAAAAGTATGGTGGTCAACATAGGACCATGGTTTGATGTTTCACAAGGTTTTTCAGTAGGGTCAAGCTTGTGTACAACAATAAAGCCTACATAAAGAAATCTTTATTAGGGTTTTGATAGGTTTAGGTGTTAGGATTTTGTTGCAAATTATTATTTGTAGGGTGTAATGATGCAAGGATGATGCATGCCACTAATAACATCCTAATATAAAATATGGGATGTTACACTTACTTTTCTCATCCACATCTCTATTTGTGTACCATTATCTCTCTATAGATCTATTGGTCCACACTCTCTCACATCACGCTCTCGACTCGGTATTCAATCTACCCGGTGACTAATTGGCCATGAATATGCATGTTTTGTTGTCAACACCCAGATTTTTAATCCTAGATGCCTGTTATGCCATACATCGCAATCCCTGGATTACCATTTTTGTGAGACATAACAGAATTGGATACCACAGTACATCATCCATTACAAACCATACATAAGGTCTTACACAAATAAGGATCTCATGATCCAGTTCGTAATACAACTCAGGCAGCGGAAATACGTAATAATAAAGGTAGCATAGGCGAAGCTCCATCTTCGGGGTCACAGGCAATGCTGACGATGGGAGATGATCCTAGCTGTCATAACCTTCCTGGGGTCCATCATCCTGGTACTCTTCTTCATAGTCTGGCCACAGGAATAGCCAGGGACAAATCCATGAGTACTCTTTAAGTACTCGCAAACTAATACTAACAAGTGAAGGGGGTTTTTGTAATAGGATACTAAGCTATAGGGTTGTTTTGCAAAAATCCAGATTTACCTCTACTAAGTTCAGAAGCAAGAAAAGCTAGTTAAAGTTTTATAACACCTAAGTGGGAACTTGTATTTCATATCACAACTCTGTTGTGGTCAATTCAAAATCTCGATCCATTTCACAAGTCATTTTGAAAACATATGATGGGGAAACAGTATGGCCACTCCAACTGTCCATAACCGCGGACGCGGCTCTTGAAATAGTTTGATACTCTACAGAGATTGTACACTTTCACCACAACATTCGATACATCTGTCAGGAACAAATCCTGAATTCACCATACTCAGTATGCGGATAATCTATCCTAACCTTTCGATTACACGCCCTAGTATAGGCACCTCTCCTGTGAGTTTGGCCTCCCAACCATGACCAACTGTCATCTTGGGTACTACACAAGTGGACAATCTTCACAAGGTAGCCTCAGCTTAGACGTTGGCTGTGAGGGAACCCATACTAAGGTATATAAGTTTCCAGTCAAGCCCTACCCAAATTTTCGGGTATTGTGGTTGTACAGTAAAATTGGAATGGTATCGCATCCAGACAACCATCAGTTTTATAAAGGGGCTAAGGCTCCTGCCTCAACATTTTCATCATCAAAATCATCTGGTGTTCGTAAACACATGTCAAAACATCTCGGTAGAATGACTAATAATTCTAAGGTTTTCATAACCATTTTCCACCAAGTATTCCCATCTAAAGTTGATCAAGTTTTATGCTTAGCACTAGTATCTACAAGTGGGAGTGAGTACTAATGAGGGGTGGTGAACAAGTGTAGTTTAACTAGATTCAGTCTCATGCCTTAGGATGACATCAAGATTATCTAGCTTAGGCCAAATTTAATGCTCTTTATGCAACCTTCAATTATCTTTCTATTATCTACAATTTACTCAAGTAAATTCTAAGTAATAGCTTTGATAAATAAATAAAGTAGAAAGCTTGCAAGTAAAACTAGGAATGGGGTTATCAAGTGGGGATGATCACATATGCTTAAGGCATATAGTTGGCATGGTAACAAGCAAGTGTTAGCTCGCATAGGTCAACTTGATTAGTAAGGCTTGCTAAAGTAGAGTATCTTGCAAGTGTTAGCTTGCCTTGTGTAGAGTAGTGGTTGAAGTTCTCCTCGACTTCTTCTTCGTAGTATCCTCCTTCCTCCTTATATCCTTGGTCGGTACTAGCGTCTATGAATAAATACGAGGTACACAATCACCAAACAATAATTAACTACTTTCAATCATCACACAAAAGGGTTCTATAGATGATCTAGCATCATCACTAACATTACAAAATTAAAGCATTTGTCTTATTTATTTTATTTTTAGAAAAGTAATTTCTACTCATTGAAAAACTACTTAAGATTTAATATTCTCCAACTCAAACATGGGATCATGTTGACACATGTCATCACCACATATTTCAGTACATGGGAATGTGATTTAAAGTGGGGTCACAATTTAATAAGGTTTAACCTTTTTATTATAAATCATTAAAGTGGCTAGAAATGCCTATGTGGCATTCTTTTATTACTTGAACATTATTTCTGTAAGTAAACCCATATGTTTTTATATATTCAGAAAGGTATGATCAAATGTGATTTTTGAGAGTTGGAATCAACTCAAAAGCTATTATGGTTGAAATTTGAAAAATGTTTGAATGCAGAAAAGCTTCTGACTTGTTATTTTTACCAAGGTTGATCTTGTAGGGATACGGATAGGCTACACTAGTGCAATTCAAAATTTTCTACCGCGTAAACCAGGAATAATGTTGTCATAGATCACGGGATTACCACTAGACGCGCAATTGCGGAATTGATGAAGCGCGTCGAGGCAGTGCAGACGATCTACGTCTCCTCCTTGTCCTCGTCCCAGGCGTAGCTCCCTTGCGCGGCTCGTCCAAACGCTACAGATGCAGCGCCTCCGAGGTATCCACACGTACAGGGTGGAAGCGTTAGACGCCGGACTGCTAGGTCCACGCTTACAACACAGGCTGAGGAGTGGTGGCTGGGAATGATCTAAGGTCTAACCCTGGCCAGCTCGCCCCGCCCTCTCTTATATAGGCGTCCCTAGTGGGCTTCTACATTAGCAGCCCATTAGCAGCCTAAGCCTAGTTTAATTCGGATCCAATCCTCGTTAGGCTTCCAGCCCCTTAAGTGTGTGACCCTATAGGTTCATATGCGTATAGACATGACACGAATACACTTATTCTGTCAATAGTTGGTAGCGGCCTCTAGCAAGACGTGCCAACTCCTAAACGCATACAAAGATCATATCGGAGGAACCATCACAAGGTTTAGTACATGTCTTTCCTTTTGCCTCACGATATTTGGTCTAGCTCCAAGCTAACCTCCCTTTCTCGATACCGTGATTCGGAATCCCTTTACTAGGTTAACTCTTAACCATATGTAGCACGGCCATTCATTTCTGGATCCGATCACTCGAGGGGCCCAGAGATATCTCTCTCAAGTAGAGAGGGGCAAATCCCATCTTGATTGACCATGCCTTGCAGCATGCTTCAGGACAAACCTGAAAGCTACCTTTATAACTACCCTGTTACGGCGCAGCGTTTGATATCCCCAAAGTAGGTCGATCCACATCTCAAGGACATGCGACAATCTCAGGTCTAAGGACAAAACGTACACGATGTGTAGAGAGAGAGCTGCAACTAATTCCCAGTCTCAGGTTGGGTTAGTCCAACCCCATGTTCATAACATGTGTCCACATCATTGGTTTGACATCTCCATGTCTATGACTTGCAAAACATAGTCATCAACCAATCGATGTGCTAGTCTAATATTCATGTGTGTCCTCACATGAACTCCGACTAGGGACAACTCTTAAATAACCATACAAGTAAAGAGTTTCACAAACAATTCACATAATTGCCAATCAATACAAGTTGCCTGATATGGATGTTCAAGGAACATTACAATAAATCATGGATACATATGAAATATAATCATCTCTATGATTGCCTCTAGGGCATATTTCCTTCAGTCTCCCACTTGCACTAGAGTCAATCTAAAATGTATCTAATACCAATTGCTCTTGTGTGCGCTTCATGCGCGGGCTGCAGGAGAGGCTTAGTGAAGGGATCAACAACATTTGAGTCCGTATGTATTTTGCATATCATGACACTACCATCCTCAACGGACTCTCGAATCTGATGGTAACGCATGCGAATATGTTTGTTCTTCTGGTGCTGTCTAGGTTCCTTGGCTTGTGCAATAGCACCATTGTTGTCACAATAAACGTCCAAGGGATTGGACGCACCCTGAACCACACCAAGAGCGATCAGGAAATTCCTAATCCAAACAGCTTCCTTTACGTCCTCCGAGGCAGCAATATATTCAGCTTCTGTTGAAGAGGAGGTCACCGTATCTTGCTTGGAAATTTTCCAGCTCACAGCACCACCATTCATGACAAACACATAACCTGATTGCGATTTCGAATCATCTGAGTCGTTAAGGTAACTCGCATCTGTGTAACCCTTTACACTGAGTTCATCCTCACCTCCATAAACTAGGAACACATCCTTAGTCCTTTTCAAGTACTTAAGGATGTTCTTTACCGCTGTCCAGTGACCTTCACCTGGATCAGCCTGGTATCTGCTCATAACACTAGGAGCATAGGAAACATCTGGGCGAGTACATACCATTGCATACATGATGGATCCAATAGCCGAAGCATATGGAACCCTACTCATGCGCTCACGCTCATCAGTAGTCGAAGGACACTGAGTCTTGCTGAGTTTTATGCCATGAGACATGGGCAAGAACCCCTTCTTAGCCTCTTCCATGCTGAACCGTTTCAACACTTTGTCAATGTATGTACTCTGGCTTAATCCAATTAGCCTCCTTGATCTATCTCTATAGATTTTGATGCCCAGAATATATGCCGCTTCTCCCAAGTCCTTCATCGAAAAACTATTTTTCAATGAGGTCTTAACAGAATCGAGCATAGGAATGTCATTTCCAATCAGCAATATGTCATCTACATATAAGATTAGAAATAGCAGCGCTCTCCCACTTTCCTTCTTGTAAACACAAGGTTCTTGTTCGTTTTTGATGAAGCCCAACTCCTTTACAACTTCATCAAAACGAATATTCCAACTCCGAGATGCTTGCTTCAGCCCATAAATGGACTTTAGAAGTTTGCATACCTTTCCAGCATTGTTTGGATCGACAAAACTTTCGGGCTGCATCATATACACGTCCTCAGTTAGGATTCCATTTAGGAAATCCGTCTTGACATCCATCTGCCATATTTCATAGTCGAAATGTGCAGCAATGGCTAGAATTATCCGTATAGATTTAAGCATCGCTATAGGCGAGAAAGTCTCGTCATAGTCAACTCCTTGAACTTGTCGAAACCCTTTTGCAACAAGTCGAGCTTTATGGATGTGAACATTTCCATCCATATCAATCTTCTTCTTATAGATCCATTGGCACTCGATGGCTTTAAAACCATCAGGCAGGTCAACCAAGTTCCAAACTTGATTGTCTCCCATGGACTCTATCTCGGATCTCATGGCGATCAGCCATTTCTCAGAGTCTGGGTCCACCATCGCTTCTGCATAGGTTGCAGGCTCATCATTGTCTAAAAATAATAATTCCCGCACTTCTCGGAGCCTCGCCGACCTTCGTGGTTGTGGTGCTTCTATTGCCACAGGTTCATCAACTTGTTCTGCTACAATAGCATCACTCGTAGAAGCATCCCCAACTGGATCATCTTGAACTTCTTCAAGTCACACCGACCTTCCACTTGTTCCCTTTGTGAGAAACTCTTTCTCTAGGAAAACACCGCTACGAGCGACAAACACTTTGCCCTCCTCTCGGTTGTAGAAGTAATACCCTAAGGTTTCCCTCGGATATCCCACAAAAATCCACTTATCCGATTTGGGTGTTAGCTTGTCCGACTGAAGTCGCTTGACAAATGCATCACAACCACAAATCTTTAGAAAAGACAAACTCGGATTCTTTCCAGTCCACAACTCATATGGTGTCTTAACTACGTATTTAGATGGTACCCTATTAAGTGTGAAAGCTGCCGTTTCTAGAGCGTAACCCCAAAATGACAATGGTAAATCCGACTGGCTCATCATAGATCGAACCATGTCCAACAAAGTTCGATTACTCCGTTCGGAGACCCCGTTCCCTTGAGGTGTTCCGGGCGGCGTAAGTTGTGGAACAATTCCGAAACTCTTAAGATGATCGCTAAATTCGTGACTCAAATATTCACCTCCACGATCAGATCGCAAGGCCTTTATTTTCTTGCCATGTTGATTCTCTACTTCACTCTGAAACTCCTTGAACTTTTCAAAAGTTTCAGACTTGTGCCTCATCAAGTAGACATAACCATATCTACTGAAATCATCAGTGGAAGTGATGAAGTAGTGATATCCTCCTCTGGTTGTCGTGCTCCTTGGCCCACATACATCAGTATGTATGAGTTCCAACAAGTCTGTCGCTCTCTCGGGCAAACCCGAAAAAGGTGACTTGGTCATCTTTCCAAGTAAACAAGCCTGACATGTCTCGTATGATTTAAAATCAAACGAAGTTAGAAGACCATCACCATGGAGCTTCGTCATGCGCTTTTCACTTCTATGCCCCAAACGACAATGACATAAATAGGTAGGACTCAAATCATTAGGCCGAAGCCTTTTAGCACTAACATTGTAAACATATGCATCATCAAGATCTAAAATAAATAACCCATTCACAATGGGAGCATTAGCCATAAACATATCATTCTTAGAGATTACACAACCATTGTTTATACTCGCAAATGAATATCCATCCGTCATCAAACATGAAGGTGATAAAATGTTTCGACCCATACTTGGAATGTAATAACAATTATTCAACTCCATAATAAATCCTGACGGAAGGTGAAGTTGCATGACGCCGACGAACAATGCAGCAACCCTTGCTTTATTTCCGACGCGAAAATCCACTTCGCCTCTCTGCACTTCTCTAGTCCTTATTAGCCCCTGCATCGAATTGCAAATATGAGCAACCGATCCGGTATCAAATACCCAAGAGTTAACATAGGAATCAGCGAGAAGAATGTCCACAACATTTACAACAAGCGTACCTGAGTTGGAAGTACTCTTACTTCCACTCTTCTTCAAAGAAGCCTGGTACTTGCTGCAGTTTGTCTTCCAGTGGCCATGTTCATGACAAAAGAAGCACTCAGTGTCTTATACAGGTCCAGCCTTTTGCTTGGGTGCAGGCTTAGGGATCGTATCCTTAGCCTTGTCCTTCTTCTTCCAAGAAGTACCCTTTTTCTTGAAGCTAGGCTTGTTCTGTACAGCCATCACATGGCTATGCCCTGCACACTTCTTCATGTCACTTTCTGCTGTTTTTAGCATCCCGCATAACTCATTAAGGCCCTTCTCCACCCCATTCATATGGTAGTTCAAAATGAACTGCCCATAGCTGGATGGAAGAGACGCCAAAATGAAGTCAGTGGCCAACTCTTGGCCTAGTGGAAAACCTAGCTTTTCCAAAGTCTGACTGTAACCAACCAATTTGATCACATGGGGGCCTACAGCTTGTCACATCCCAAATTTTAGATTTGGTTATGCATATCATTCATATCATTGCATCATACTTTTCCATGCAAAACCGTCGATTGAAAAGAGTCGACGAAACGCTATTTTCGAAACCCTTTTCTATTCTTCTACGAGGCTCCCGCGGGAGGCATTAGAAGAACTAGTGTTGCCACCTTTGTAGCCTAGTGGTTTCGCTCGACCATTGACCCTAGATTGTTCCCCTCGATTTTACAAAACCGTAGGAGCGAGAATCGCTCGATTCGGAGCTCGTACGGAAAAGTTGCGGCTGTTTTATTAAAAGATAGAAAAACGGGTCGTTTTTCCGAATCCTTTTCCAACCGCGCGCCGAATCGGACTAGGACCCCACGAGGGGGCCCCACATAAAAGGCCGCCGCCGCCTGCCTCGTTTTCCGCACCCGCGCGCCGCCTCCCTGCCCGCCTCGATCGCCTCGCCGATCGCCGCCGCCTCGGCCTCCGTGCGCGCCGCCGCCGCCCAGGTACCCCGCCGCCGGCGCCACACCCCGCCACCGCCGCCCGTCGCTCGCCCCCGCAGCCGCGCTGCGCTGCAGCGCCTCGCCGCCGCTCGCAGCGCGCCTGCGTCGCCGCCTGCACCGCCACCTGCCGCTTGCCCCGCCGCCACGCACGCGCGCGCGCCCCGCTGCCGCGCCGCTGCTGCGCGCGCCCGCGCCGCTGCTGCCGCTCGCCGCCTCGCAGCCGCACCGCCGCCGCTTCGCGTGCCCGCCTCGCGCGCCGTCGCCTCGCGCCGCCGCGATGACCGTATTGATCCGCACGCTGACTGTCTCTCTTCCGCGCAGGAAAAACGTCGTCGCCGGAACCGATCGCCGCCACCGTCCGGAACTCGCCGCCGTTCGTTTCGCCGTTTGTGTCCGGTGAGTCTGCAGCCACCGTTAGATCTCAGATCAGCGGTCTAGATCGGCGTTGACAGGTCAGTATCCAGGCGTTGACTAGTCAGACGCCCAGTCAGCGCCCAGTCAGCAGCTACGTTGACCAGTCAACAGACACAGTTGACTGGGTAATTTCGTTAATCGTTTTAGTTGACAGATTTCGGTAGAAACTTGTAAATTGTGTAGAAATTAAACCGCTAGGCCAAAAATTGCAAATAAAATATGTGTAGGTTCAGTAAGTCGTGTAGAATCTTGTTGTACCTTTGGTTCAGAATTTTGCAGCAAGATTTAGTACAGTTTAATCAAATAGGTTAATGGCCTTTTTGGAGTAATTAATTAATGGAAAAAGATCCGTAGCTCCAAAAATCGCGTATGATATGTCCCTGGATTCAGTGGAACGAGGGGAATCTCATCGTGAGTTAAAAAGATAGGCTTACAGTAAAAACTACTGCAGAAACTGTCTAGTGGCTTTCTGCAGTGTTTTAATTACTAGGGGAGTTTTATAATTCTTTTTTGAGTAATTCCAATTGGTACTGTTTCTAATCAGCGATGCCTTTGCGGTAGATTTTTTCCCAAGATTTTACAAATAGTATACTACCGGTAGTGAATTATTTGAGTTCTAGCTCTAGTTTTGAGCATTACTTTTTGCGTAATAGTTTTCTTAGGGCTAAAACGATTTTCCATGCATGCAATCAGTAGTATTATTGCATAGCATTATGTGGTGCAGCTGTAGCACCAATTCACTTGCCTTGCATACCTTCATACATCATATTTGTTGCATATTCGTGTGGATTGTTTGTTTATGATTGCAATTGTATCGTGTAGATTGTGACGAGTGCAACGCTTGCTCGTGTGTGGATTGTTCTTCCGACCGCTACAATCAAGGCAAGTAGATGCTACTTTGTTCATGATATCGTCCTACTATTTTTCAATGCATTGTCGTGTATTTTGTAGTTGCATGTGTAGGATGATACTATCGCTATGCTATGTCCTATTATGTGGTAGGGCTTTCCTTGTAGATGAACCACCGTTGGTAGATGTGCTTAGCCATGCTATGTTGAACGAGGACTGGGTTACATCACTGAAGCTTGTTTCTAAAAGTATTGGTTTGTGAAAACTAAAACAACTTAATCAATGAATCTCCTGGTTGTGATGGGATTGATAAATTTTGGTGGTTTCATTGCGGAAAGGCACCCAGGTATCAAGAGAGAATGATTGGCTTCTTTATTGTGTAGCTTACGTGTACAACCATGTGCCAATAATGAAATGGGCGGTTGGTTGGACTTAGTAGGTTGTGGTAACTCGAACCCGCGTATCCAGAGATGTAGAATTTTGGTAGGTTGGACCGGTGCGCGTCGGGATTGGGGTGCTACTTCCCGAACAGTCTCTTCTTGGACTTCTCCCTATCATCACCCAAAATGAGAGTGATGGTACGAGCTGGGCTGGCCAAGTCACATGGGTAAAGTGTACTAACCCCTGCAGGGTGTATAATCTAATCGATTAGCCGTGTCCCCGGTTATGGACAACTGAGTTGCTTGATATTGATTCCATGACATGTTTCTCGCTCATTCTAATTTCATAATTGTTTTAATATTGTTGGGTTAACTTAATTGGGATCTTTTCAAAGAAAATCAAAAAACTGTTTATGAAAGTAGGACAAAGATATTTGCAAATGCAAGCCAGACACAGCTCCAATTGCCAAATATGCATGTAGTTGTTAGTACTATTGTCTCGATTACTGGTTCTACTTGCCATACATTCTATGTATTGACCCTTCGGGGCTGCTATGTTTCATGTTGCAGGTTATTCCGATTCTGAGTAATCGATATAGGCCACGGTACTCCACTCGGCACTTGTTCACTTGTGGGCAATTTGAAGAATGGAGGATGTACTTTACTTATGTTGCTACCTGAATAATTTGAGCTAGCCTTGAGCTAAGCTTTTATTGTAATAATGGTACTCTGGATCTTCGTTATTTATGATACACGGATATTTTGCTATGTTATTCATCTTATTCTATTGTGGGCCAATGAACCGTTCCAGGGATTGGCATGTCACATAGAAGCCACGGTCTTTTCAGAACCGCGGTGTTACAAGATGGTATCAGAGCCCGTGTGTCGACTGTAGGATCGTGACCTAGGATTGGATTAGGAAGCCATAGATTTATTAAAGCCTATATTAACTCTGTCTTTCATGTTATGCCTTTCACCCTCGTAAATTCTTACCATATGCTATTCTCACACTTTCCTCTTTTACTTGATAGATGGGAGAAGTCAGGACTGAGTATGCCACCATGGAGTCACCAAGGCCCTTTGCAAGGCAGTTAGCTCATCTCTCGCAGTCATTGGGATTGCCACTGCCCATGTTCAAGGGAAGAAGGTTGTACACCTATGGATATGGAGAGGATGCATGGGAGATCAATACCTTCATATTCAGGGATGCCGCCTTGCCAAATCCAGTGCATTTGATCTACACCAAGACATACTGCAATTGGGGACTTGGTATCAACTTGGCCATGCATGAAGCTCTGTCTCGCCAGTGCCATCAAGTCCGATACCTACTGCCAGCAGATTCACCCTACCGTGACTATGGAAGGCGTGATGAAGATGGGCACATTGTGGTTACCCCGGGCGACAGGAACAACATGCCGCCCTGTCGGAGGCACATAGAGGACATGGAAAGGGAGAATGGAGCTCTAGCTGAGAAAGTGATGATGATAAAGGAGATTGTAGACTTTGCTAGCAATGGTATGGTGGTCCAAGGACAGGAGATTGACACCCTGCATGAAGCTGTGGGAGTTCTGGAGAATGCCCTGATAGCCAGAGATGCAACCATAGCTCATCTTCATGGTACTGTGCAGGAGAACACCCAGAACATACAACAGTTGCAAGGGACCGTCCAGGAGAGGGACCAAACTATTGAAGCTATGACAGCCCAGATTGCCGCTCTCCAGGCACAACTGAATCCACCCTCTGATGATGACAATGGAGATGATGGCAACAATGGGAATGATGATGACAGTGGGAACGATGATGATGATGAGGACGAGGATGATGATGATGGAGACGATGATGGTGGAGGAGATGAAGCTGTTGCAGTTGCAGCTGAAAGTGAAGAAGAAGAGGAGGATCTAGAAGAGGTGGAGTTTGAGATCTCAAGTGATGGTTCAGGAGAGGTGTACACTCCGCCACCATGGTTGTACCGCGAACCGAAGCGCCAACGCATGACAGCAAGGACCTACCGCAACCTCTTCAAGAAGTAGATAGAAGTCCACCAATTAGTCCTCGTTAGGTAAAATCGTTAGGATTATTCTCGATCAATGTGAAACTTAGTTGCTGTTAGTTTAAAAGTGTTTAGTTGCTTATTTGTGTATCCAATATCCCAGGAATTATTTGTGCAAAATTTTATGAAAGAGTTATGGCAATTTTGGTTACTATCTGTGTTATTTTCGCTGCAGTTTTCTGCTGATACAGAAGTACTGTACGATTTTTCATATTTTTCTGGTAACTGGGAAAAATCTGAAACAAATTGGTCTGATGCGAAACTCTCTGTACTGTATGTGCAAAAATCAGCTAAATTTTTTGACGAGTTTAAGTCAGGCAGAAAAATTCGCGAACGCTGCTGGACTGTTCTGGCAGATTGTTGTTTTTGTTGTTTAGTTGATCAACTGTTTAGTTAACCATTGCCAACTCTTGTAAAACTATTTCAGTAGGTATATACTGCTAGGATAACCCCTGGGATGTTGCTGGATCACTTGTTTGTTGATGTGTTGCCTGCTTGTGATTGTCTGCTATTGTTTGTTGTTGTTTGATCATATGCATGGGTAGAATCCTATTATCGTAGATGATTCTTTCTAAACTTACCTGTGTTGAACCGCAGATGCCTCCCCGCTGTCAACCCACTGAGTTGGAGCAACTCATGGCAGCTCAGGCACAGCTGACCCAAGTGATGACTCAGTTCATGGCAGCTCAGAACAACAACAATGGAAACAATCAGCCTCAGGGAGATGCTCTCACCAGATTTCTGAGGCTAAGGCCAGCTAAGTTCTCTACTGCAACGGAACCAATGGTTGCTCTCGACTGGTTGCGTTCAGTCAACAAGGATCTGGTAACTGTTGGATGCACTGATGCTGAGAAGGTGAGGTTTGCCGCTCACCTACTGGAGGGACCAGCCGCTTCTTGGTGGGACACTTTTCAGATCACCCACCCGCTGGATACCGTGACTTGGGCAATGTTTGAGGAAGGTTTCAGGACCAACCACGTGTCTTCAGGAGTTCTGAGCCTGAAGATGAAGGAGTTCCGCAACTTGCGCCAAACCAATCGCACCGTGGCTGAGTACATTGAGGAGTTCAACAACCTGTCCCGTTATGCACCTGAGGATGTTGACAGTGATGCAAAAAGGAGGGAGAGATTCCTGGATGGCCTCTGTGATGAGCTTTCAGTGCAGCTACTGGTGGTTTACTGCCCCACTTTCCAGGAGCTTATGGACAAGGCCAGGATCTTGGAAGGGAAGCACAAGCAGGTGGAGAACCGCAAGAGAAAGAACAATAATCACCACTCTGGTTCACATCACAAGTCTCGCACTTCTTATGATGGATACTCCAAGCATGGAGGGAGTGACCATGGGAGCCATGATCGCCACCACCATGGAGGCGATGGACATCGTCATGACAACCACAAGAGCACCCACCACAGCCATAAGGGAGGACACTCTCACCACTCTGGAGGACATGGTGGGCATGACCGCAACCGTGATCGCAGCTTTGTGAAGAAGGATCTGAGTGAGGTGACATGCTTCAAGTGTAAACAGAAGGGACACTATGCTGACAACTGTCCGGAGAGGAAAGGACTGAAGCCAACCAACAACGATAAGGCCACAGTGAACCACATTAATGTGGAGGAGATTCCAGATGAGCCTGACCTAGTGATTGGTAAGTTTCCAATCAACACTTACCCTGCACTTATACTTTTCGATACTGGTGCATTGCATTCATTCATATCAAGGGCATTTGTGGATAAGTATAAGTTACCTACTGAGTCTATAAAAAGATCTATTAGAGTGAGTTCGCCTGGAGGAGATATGATAGCTAGCGCGGGATGCCGCGATTTAATTGTGAGGATTGGAACACACAACTTCAGTGCACATTTGGTAGTGTTGGAATCATAGGGATTAGACGTTATTCTTGGTATGGATTGGATGGCTATGCATGAGGGACACATAGATTGTGCACAGCGAGCTGTTTCACTCAAAACCCCGGATGGTAAGCGGATTAGATTCAAGTCGGCTGTACGACCAGGAAGGTGTAAGTTGAATTCTCTTAAGGGGGTTAGCATGAATACTGTGCCTGTGATTAGGGATTACCCCGACGTGTTTCCGGAAGAGCTGCCAGGGATGCCACCTGACAGGGAAGTAGAATTTCTTATCGACCTGATGCCGGGAACAGGACCTATAGCAAAGAAACCATATAAGATGGATGTGGATGAGCTGAAGGAACTGAAGAAGCAGTTGAAAGAGCAGCTGGAAAAGGGATTCATTCAGCCTAGTTCGTCATCATGGGGTGCACCTGTTCTGTTTGTGGAGAAGAAAGACAGCAGCAAGAGATTAGTGGTGGACTATCGCTCGCTGAATGAAGTAACCATCAAAAACAAGTACCCTCTGCCGAACATAAATGATTTGTTTGATCAACTGGAAGGAGAAAAGGTGTTCAGCAAGATTGATCTGCGATCAGGCTACCTTCAATTGAAGATCCGGGAGGAGGACGTACCAAAAACCGCCTTCACCACTAGGTATGGTTTATATGAGTATACAGTTATGTCTTTTGGACTAACGAATGCCCCGGCGTATTTCATGACCATGATGAACAAGGTATTTATGGAGTACTTGGACAAGCTCGTGGTGGTGTTTATTGATGACATACTGATATATTCCAAGGATGATGCTGAGCACGAAAAGCATCTGCGACTGATTATGGAGAAGCTGAGGGAACACAAGTTGTATGCCAAATTCAGCAAGTGTGAATTCTGGCTTAACACTGATGGGTTTCTTGGACACGTAGTGTCAGGAGAAGGAGTCGCTGTTGATCCAAGCAAAGTGACTGCGGTAACTGAGTGGGAAGCACCCAAGAATGCGGGAGAGATTCGAAGCTTTTTGGGACTTGCTGGATATTACAGGAGGTTCATAGAAAACTTTTCCAAGATTGCTAAGCCGATGACTGAACTTCTGAAGAAGGAGAGGAAGTTTGAATGGTCAGACGTATGTGAAGCCAGCTTTCAGGAACTGAAGCGTCGACTAGTGACCACACCCGTTCTGTGTTTACCAGATCTTCAGAAGGATTTCCAAGTGTACTGTGACGCTTCTCGATAGGGACTTGGGAGTGTGCTGATGCAAGATGGGAGAGTAGTGTCATATGCCTCGCGACAACTCAAACACCATGAGCGGAACTACCCCACACACGACTTGGAGTTAGCGTCAGTGGTTCATGCGCTCAAGGTATGGAGGCATTACTTAATGGGAAAACACTGTGATGTGTACACCGACCACAAGAGCCTGAAGTACATATTCACGCAGAAGGAACTGAACATGAGGCAAAGGAGATGGTTGGAACTTATCAAGGATTACGATATGAATCTGCAATACCACCCAGGAAAGGCCAATGTAGTAGCAGATGCTCTGAGCCGGAAGGTTTACGCCAATGGATTGACAATTGGTGACTTGCCTGAGGATTTGTGCAAGCAATTCAAGGACCTTAGACTGGAGGTAGTATCTGAAGGATACTTGGCAACAATGGAAGTCCAACCAACGCTACAGGATAGAATCAGGAAGGCTCAAGTGGGAGACAAAGAGATGGATGAAATAAGGGAAAAGATGAAGGAGGATCGAGCAAGGGAATTCCGCGAGGATGAGCAAGTTACCTTGTGGTATGGAGATCGTTTGTGCGTGCCCAACAATCCGGAGATAAGGAAATTGATTCTGCAGGAAGCTCATGACTCGCCGTATTCCATACATCCGGGTAATACGAAGATGTATATGGACCTAAAGGACAGATTCTGGTGGAACAACATGAAGGGAGACATCGCATAGCATATTGCCCTATGTGATGTATGTAGCCGAGTGAAGGCAGAACACCAGAATCCAGCAGGACTGCTACAGCCATTGCCCGTGCCGGATTGGAAGTGGGATAGAGTGGGAATGGACTTTATCACAGGATTGCCCAGGACCAGGTCAGGATATGACTCTATTTGGGTAGTGGTCGACCATTTGACCAAGGTAGCCCACTTTATACCGGTGAAGACGACCTATACGAGTGCAAAGTTGGCCAAGATTTACATGGACAGGATTGTGTGCCTACACGGAGTTCCCAAGAGTATCGTATCTGATAGAGGCACCCAATTTACCTCACACTTCTGGCGCCATCTACACGAGTCACTCGGCACTAGGTTGGAGTTTAGCACAGCGTTTCACCCACAGACTGATGGACAGACCGAGAGGGTGAATCAGATTTTGGAAGACATGCTGAGAGCTTGCGCCTTGGCTCATGGCTCTAGTTGGGATGAGAATTTGCCGTATGCGGAGTTTTCCTACAACAACAGCTATCAAACCAGTATCAAGACGTCACCGTTCGATGTGCTGTATGGGAAACCGTGCCGAACACCATTGCTATGGGATGGGGTAGGAGAACGCCAGTTGTTTGGACCTGATTTGATCAAGGACGCTGAGGAGAAGGTCGCCTTGATTAGGGACAGACTGAAGGTAGCACAATCAAGGCAGAAGAGCTATGCTGACGCCAAGCGCAAGGAAGTGGTGTATGAGATAGGTGATAGAGCATACCTCAGAGTGTCGCTACTTCGTGGAATCAAGAGATTTGGAATTAAGGGTAAGCTGGCACCTCGATTTATTGGACCGTACAGGGTCTTAGCACGCAAAGGAGAAGTTGCTTATCAGTTGGAGTTGCCGGAGGCTCTGTCCGCTGTTCACAATGTGTTCCACGTATCCCAGCTGAAGAAGTGCCATCCGGAGATGGTGGATACACCATTGAGAGACACTGTACCGCTGGAGGAGGTTCAGCTCGAGAACGACTTGACCTATGAGGAGAAACCGGTCAAGATTCTGGAGACAGCGGAGAGGATTACCCGTACCAAGACGATCAGGTTTTGCAAGGTACAGTGGAGCCACCACACCGAAGAGGAAACCACTTGGGAGCGTGAGGATGACATCCGAGAGGACTACCCACACCTATTTGCTAGCCGCGCCGAATCTCGAGGACGAGATTCACCTTAAGGGGGTTAGTCTTGTCACATCCCAAATTTTAGATTTGGTTCTGCATATCATTCATATCATTGCATCATACTTTTCCATGCAAAACCGTCGATTGAAAAAAGTCGGCGAAACGCTATTTTCGAAACCCTTTTCTATTCTTCTACGAGGCTCCCGCGGGAGGCATTAGAAGAACTAGTTTTGCCACCCTTGTAGCCTAGTGTTTTCGCTCGACCATTGACCCTAGATTGTTCCCCTCGATTTTACAAAACCGTAGGAGCGAGAATCGCTCGATTCGGAGCTCGTACGGAAACGTTGCGGCTGTTTTATTAAAAGATAGAAAAACAGGCCGTTTTTCCGAATCCTTTTCCAACCGCGCGCCGAATCGGACTAGGACCCCACGAGGGGGCCCCACGTAAAAGGCCGCCGCCGCCTGCCTCGTTTTCCGCACCCGCGTGCCGCCTCCCTGCCCGCCTCGATCGCCTCGCCGATCGCCGATCGCCGCCGCCTCAGCCTCCGTGCGCGCCGCCGCCGCGCCTCCCTCTCTCCTCTCATCTCTTCCCCGCCGCCCGTCGCTCGCCCCCGCAGCCGCACGCCTCGCCGCCGCTCGCAGCGCCCTTGCATCGCCGCCTGCACCGCCGCCTGCCGCTTGCCCCGCCGCCACGCACGCGCACACGCGCGCCCCGCTGCCGCGCCGCTGCTGCTCGCCCGCGCGCTGCGCCGCTCGCCGCCTCGCAGCCGCACCACCGCTGCTTCGCGTGCCCGCCTCACGCGCCGTCACCTCGCGCCGCCGCGATGACCGTCTTGATCTGCACGCTGACTGTCTCTCTTCCGTGCAGGAAAAACGTCGTCGCCGGAACCGATCGCCGCCACCGTCCGGAACTCGCCGCCGTTCGTTTCGCCGTTTGTCTCCGGTGAGTCTGCAGCCACCGTTAGATCTCAGATCAGCGGTCCAGATCGGCGTTGACCGGTCAGTATCCAGGCGTTGACTAGTCAGGCGCCCAGTCAGCAGCTACGTTGACCAGTTAACAGACACAGTTGACTGGGTAATTTCGTTAATCGTTTTAGTTGACAGATTTCGATAGAAACTTGTAAATTGTGTAGAAATTAAACCACTGGGCCAAAAATTGCAAATAAAATATGTGTACATTCAATAAGTCGTGTAGAATCTTGCTGTACCTTTGGTTCAGACTTTTGCAGCAAGATTTAGTACAGTTTAATCAAATAGGTTAATGGCCTTTTTGGAGTAATTAATTCGTAGAAAAAGATCCGTAGCTCCAAAAATCGCGTATGATATGTCCCTGGATTCAGTGGAACGAGGGGAATCTCATCGTGAATTAAAAGGATAGGCTTACAGTAAAAAAATCTACAGAAACTGTCTAGTGGCTTTCTGCAGTGTTTTAATTACTCGGAGAGTTTTATAATTCCTTTTTGAGTAATTCCAATTGGTACTGTTTCTAATCAGCGATGCCTTTGTGGTAGAATTTTTCCCAAGATTTTACAAATAGTATACTACCGGTAGTGAATTATTTGAGTTCTAGATCTAGTTTTGAGCATTACTTTTTGCGTAATAGTTTTCTTAGCGCTAAAACTATTTTCCATGCATGCAATCAGTAGTATTATTGCATAGGATTATGTGGTGCAGCTGTAGCACCAATTCACTTGCCTTGCATACCTTCATGCATCATATTTGTTGGATATTCTTGTGCATTGTTTGTTTATGATTGCAATTGTATCGTGTAGATTGTGACGAGTGCAACGCTTGCTCGTGTGTGGATTGTTCTTCCGACCGCTACACCCAAGGCAAGTAGATGCTACTTTGTTCATGATATCATCCTACTATTTTTCAATGCATTGTCGTGTATTTTGTAGTTGCATGTGTAGGATGATACTATCGCTATGCTATGTCCTATTATGTGGTAGGGCTTTCCTTGTAGATGAAGCACCGTTGGTAGATGTGCTTAGCCATGCTATGTTGAACGAGGACTGGGTTACATCATTGAAGCTTGTTTCTAAAAGTATTGGTTTGTGAAAACTAAAACAACTTAATCAATGAATCTCCTGGGTGTGATGGGATTGATAAATTTTGGTGGTTTCATTGCGGAAAGACACCCAGGTATCAAGAGAGAATGATTGGCTTCTTTATTGTGTAGCTTACGTGTACAACCATGTGCCAATAATGAAATGGGCGGTTGGTTGGACTTAGTAGGTTGTGGTAACTCGAACCCGCGTATCCAGAGATGTAGAATTTTGGTAGGTTGGACCGGTGCGCGTCGGGATTGGGGTACTACTTCCCGAACAGTCTCTTCTTGGACTTCTCCCTATCATCACCCAAAATGAGAGTGATGGTACGAGCTGGGCTGGCCAAGTCACATGGGTAAAGTGTACTAACCCCTGCAGGGTGTATAATCTAATCGATTAGCCGTGTCCCCGGTTATGGACAACTGAGTTGCTTGATATTGATTCCCTGACATGTTTCTCGCTCATTCTAATTTCATAATTGTTTTAATATTGTTGGGTTAACTTAGTTGGGATCTTTTCAAAGAAAATCAAAAAACTGTTTATGAAAGTAGGACAAAGATATTTGCAAATGCAAGCCAGACACAGCTCCACTTGCCAAATATGCATGTAGTTGTTAGTACTATTGTCTCCATTACTAGCTCTACTTGCCATACATTCCATGTATTGACCCTTCGGGGCTGCTACGTTTCATGTTGCAGGTTATTCCGATTCTGAGTAATCGATATAGGCCACGGTACTCCACTCGGCACTTGTTCACTTGTGGGCAATTTGAAGAATGGAGGATTTACTTTACTTATGTTGCTACCTGAAAAATTTGAGCTAACCTTGAGCTAAGCTTTTATTGTAATAATGGTACTCTGGATCTTCGTTATTTATGATACACGGATATTTTGCTATGTTATTCATCTTATTCTATTGTGGGCCAATGAACCGATCCAGGGATTGGCATGTCACATAGAAGCCATGGTCTTTTCAGAACCGCGGTGTTACACAGCTGCTCCCTCTGTCAGCTTTCATTCGACAAAGGACTTGGCAACATTGTACCTCTCAGTCCTTGCCTGATCTTGGAACATGTCCTTAAGCGCAACGATCATATCGTACGCATGCTGATCCTCAAACTTCTTTTGGAGTTCAGGTTCCATGCATGCAAGCATAAGGCAGCTAACCTCAAGAGAATCATCACATGCTCTCTTGTAGGCATTCTTTAGGGCAGCAGATGCATTATCAGCAGGTTCATCGGGGATTGGGGTATCCAGAACCGTTTCCTTTTTATCATACCTGAGAACAATTCTCAGGTTACGGACCCAGTCGGAATAGTTTTTTACATTAAGTTTATCTTTGTCAAGAATCGAACGCAAAGAAAAAGGTGATGCAGTGTTCGGTGCCATTGATCTACAATAGAAAACATGCAAAATACTAAGCCATGTAACCACGAAAGAGTAAAACATATTAAACAATTTAATAGCATATATTCCTACTTAAATCAATATCCCTCTATTGATACTAAGTGATTCAAGATCCACAATTGACAAGTCGACTAGTGAGCTTTAGCATCACTGCTAGAAGACAAGGTAAATCGGTAAGCAACACTTGCCAATCATATCACATATGACTCTTGTTGTTGGGTGACATCTCTATGTCAAAACTAGGCTCCCAACCTTTATGCCCCATGGTCCTTAACTGTTAAGATGACCTTGTCAAGCTCACCAACCCTTATGCGTGTAGGTATCCGATACAAACCCATCCAGCCAAGGAAAACCGCGGCACCCTAATTTCATAGTCCCACCAACGATTGTACAGGGCATAGGATGGTGCAAGGTTTGGTTGGGAGGGCATGGTTTAACTTGAACTTTGTGAGGGATTGTTCTACTTCTATCATCTAAGCATGCACAGTAGTAAAATGCATAAGAATAGCATTCACATAAATGTGAAACAGTATGGCCCATTTTCTCATGGTGATCTCCATCGCCATAGAACCTGTCCACCATGATGATCTCCATCTTCATGTTCCATGTGAGCCATCCTCCAAGTGATGAGTCCTCCAAGAACTAATACAAGCTATTACTCCTAATAGCTAGTAATCAAAATTACATAGAATTTGGATCATCACAAGTTGGCACGCATGCCATTACAATAATTGACAACACACATAGCTCCAACCGTGTTGCCCTACTCACGACACGCAGGTCATGATAAATTTCATACATGCATCACATACACATATGGGCCATACTGATCACATACATCCTACAAAAACAAGTTATGCATAGAATCGCATTCTAGCGGAACATGTGACATCGCAGCACCTAGTTACCTTAACGAGATACAAAAGGGGCTACGATTAAGGGGGGTGTAGGGGGTCTCCCCCTGCGGGGTTCGAAGGGGCAACGCCCCTCGCGGTATCAAATTTTCTTTACAATTTTCTTTAAGGATTTTGATCGGCAAATCAAATTTACCATATACCGTATGTTGTTCCGATCTAATCAAACTCCTTTGATCACGGTACAGCGATTTTAGATCTAGGTTCCGATTCGACCAATCATATTGATCTTCGCGTGATTCAACAGGATTTATGCATCATTGTCTACGCCGATGGCAGAAACCGACTGGTAGGGGTAAGTCGTTCGACAACCTCAGATCACGATCACGGAAAGCAAGATCATAGATCAATCCTGAACCACCGCCATATAAACGATCACATCATTCATATCAATCTGCATATCACCATATGCAAATATCCCGAACCTATAACTGAACAACATAGGCTCTGATACCACTGTAGGGATACGGATAGGCTACACTAGCGCAAATCAAAATTTTCTACCGCGTAAACCAGGAATACTGTTGTCATAGATCACGGGATTACCACTAGACGCGCAGTTGCGGAATTGATGAAGCGCGTCGAGGCAGTGCAGACGATCTACGTCTCCTCCTTGTCCTCGTCCCACGAGCAGCTCCCTTGCACAGCTCGTCGAAACGCTACAGATGCAGCGCCTCCAAGGTATCCACACGTACAGGGTGGAAGCCTCAGACACCGGACTTCTAGGTCCGCGCGTGCAACACAAGCGTGAGGAGTGGCGGCTGGGAATGATCTAAGGTCTAACCCTGGCCAGCTCGCCCCACCCTCTCTTATATAGGCGTCCCTAGTGGGCTTCTACATTAGCAGCCCATTAGCAGCCTAAGCCTAGTTTAATTCTGATCTAATCCTCATTAGGCTTCCATCCCCTTAAGTGTGTGACCCTATAGGTTCATATGCGTATAGACATGACACGAATACACTTATTCTGTCAATAGTTGGTAGCGGCCTCTAGCAAGACGTGCCAACTCCTAAACGCATACAAAGATCATATCGGACGAACCATCACAAGGTTTAGTACATGTCTTTCCTTTTGCCTCACGATATTTGGTCTAGATCCAAGCTGACCTCCCTTTCTCGATAGCGTGATTCGGAATCCCTTTACTAGGTTAACTCTTAACCATATGTAGCACGGCCATGCATTTCTAGATCCGATCACTCGAGGGGCCCAGAGATATCTCTCTCAAGTAGAGAGGGGCAAATCCCATCTTGATTGACCATGCCTTGCAGCATGCTTCAGGACAAACCCGAAAGCTACCTTTATAACTACCCTATTACGGCGCAGCGTTTGATATCCCCAAAGTAGGTCGATCCACATCCCAAGTACATGCGACAATCTCAGGTCTAAGGACAAAACGTACACGATGTGTAGAATAGAGAGCTGCAACTAATTGCCAGTCTCAAGTTGGGTCAGTCAAACCCCATGTTCATAACATGTGTCCACATCATTGGTTTGACATCTCCATGTCTATGACTTGCGAAACATAGTCATCAACCAATCGATGTGCTAGTCTAATATTCATGTGTGTCCTCACATGAACTCCGACTAGGGACAACTCTTAAATAACCATACAAGTAAAGAGTTTCACAAACAATTCACATAATTGCCAATCAATACAAGTTGCCTGATATGGATATTCAAGGAACATTACAATAACTCATGGATACATATGAAATATAATCATCTCTATGATTGCCTCTAGGGCATATTTCCTTCAGATCTATAGATCCAAATGATTTGAATCAAACGGTCTTGGATTAAGCATTTCAATATCTTTCTAACAAAATTGGTTTCATTCAATTTGGTTCACTGAATCGAGCTGGTTGATTTTTGAAACTAGGTATAGAACTGAGTTTGAATATAAATAGAAAAAGCTAAATTCAAACGAGTGGGCTGCGCGGGAAGGGGTAATGGGCCGGCCCAGTGTCACTCCCCAGAGCGGGGCGCAACTAACAGGGGGGTCTACTGGTCAGTGGCTCTTTAAACGCGAAGCGGTACGGGTCGATATGGTGCGTTGGATTAGAATGAAGATCGACGGCTGAGGGTCGTCATCGACGATGAACAGGTCACCGGCGAGCTCGAACCCTAGCGGTGGAGTGGGGGTGCATAGGGGGAATACCGGGGATCCAGTGATGACGGCGAGGCGGGCAAACGACGAAGTCGACGACGGCGAACTCAGGGGTGGTCGAAATCAACGGCTCCGCTTCTCCTCTGCAGCGGCGAGCTCCGGCCAAATTCCGGCAATGCGCTGCTCTCCTTGCTCCAGCTAAGGGGTGGAATGATCAGTGAGGTGAGTGGAGTGAGATGGTGTGAAGAAATCGAGCGGGGATCGTCTCCTTTTATAGGCTCGACGGCGAGACCGAGAGGGATGGGCAGGCGACGGTGGCGACACGGCTACGGGCGGCTAGAGGCATGGCCGAGTTGGCGATCGACGGGCGGTCTCCTGGCGATGCTCTAGATCTTAAATGCGCGTGTAGGGGCGGTGGCAATTGGTCAGGAACGTGCAGTGCTCTGCACGGCAGAGGAGGCGTCTTCGACGGCGAGCGGTGGCTGTGAGGCATGGGGCGGCGAACGGGGGTGTCTGCGGGGTTGCTGGGGCGATGGTGATCACGCGTGCACGCAGCGAGCGCGGCACGTGGTTTGTGGGTGTGTGTCGAGGGTGGCGCTCTGGCGCGCTCTCGGCATGCTCGCAGAGAAGCTTGGCATGGCTTGGGCATGTGGTCTAGTGGCTGGTAGGGTTCGAGCGCTAGACAGGGGGTGGCGCTGGACGGTGGCCTGTGTCCTAGACATGGTGTTTAGGCTTGGTGCTTGCTTTGGCTAGCTAGCCATCGTCGGCTCGCAAGGGTTCCTTCGGGTTGGCATGGCATGGTGCAAAGGGTAGGGGCTAGGGGTGGTCAAGGCACTGGTTGGAACTGGGGGAGACAAGTGTGATCAATGGTGAACAATGCTTAGCCAAATTACTGCTCAAAAGAGTGAAGTTTGGCCAGTTTGATTTGTTGTCTCCAAGTGTTTGATGAAATGGCCGCAAGAACTTGGGTTTTGAATTTTGAAAAGATTTTTGGTGGGTGTGCTAGGCATGTGTTGAGGATTCTGTGGATGCTTGGGTTTTAAAAATTGAGCTTTTTTGAGTGGTTTTTGAAATAGTGGGATCTTCCCATATGAAATAGATTGAATTTTAAACTGTCATTTAAACCATGCATTCTAATGTGTTTGGATGATCACAAAGTGGGCATTGGTACCTTGTTATGAGTACTGTCAAGGGGTGCAAAGATCCATACATGTTTCTGTTAAGTTCTGAATGTTAGAGATAGCCAAAGTATGCATGGGAGTTAATTTGGCCAAAGTGACCATTCACCTAATTTGTTTATTTTTGACTTTTTTGTCTTTGGGAAAAGTTTGGGGATTGTTTAGATGATGTTTATTTCACCTAAGAATCATTTTACAAGCAAAGAAACACAGAACCATGGCAATTCAAAAGAATCCAAATTTTAATACCCACACATATGAATGCTTTCATATGTTTAATTGGAAAAGTTTTTGTTAACTCTAAATTTGAAGATTAGAGTTTGATGATTTAAGTTTAATATTTTTAGGATGTTACATTTGTAGGTGTAAAGCTTGTCGCGTGGGCGATGTGTACATGCGATGCATGCATGGTGCAAAGATGATGTTTGTGCATGAAGCTTCTGTGGTGCATGAATGCTTGCATGGGAAGAAGTTTCTTGTTTTTTCTTGTCTACCCCGGTGTGGTGCATGTATGTTTGCCGATATGTTGATTCATTTCCATTTCAGCAAATTTTTGTACCACCCATATGTCCTAATTTTAGGAAAGGTCATGCCGAATTTTTCCGACGACCATGCATGTGTGTTTGTGTGTGCATAAGGTGTGGTTTCTAATTAACCTACTCTTTTTCTTTTGCTCTATACGTGCATACCCCGCAGGATACCATGGTCGTCAACATGAGCGAAGGTAGAGTTACTAGATATAAGAAAGACACGAAGGCGGACATGATCAGAACAACAAGACCCAGATAAGATGTTCATGTCGAACATGCAAACTCCAGCGCTGGATCGACCCTGATTCTGGACAATTGGAGGATCACCTGCTCCGGCGCGGTTTCATGCACGACAACTTCGATGAGGAGCTAGCATTAAATGGTGGTGGTCATCATGAAGACTTGGGCGGGCGAGAAGACGAAGAGTCTCCCAACGGGCATGGTCATGATGATGAAGAATATACCGGCATGCATGATCATCATGATGAAGAAGGAGATGTCGATGGGCATGACCATCATGAATAAGTAGAAGAAGCAAACACCCATACGCTGCTATCTTCGGTGTTAAGGGACCCTCATGTTCAAGAACTACTTCTGAAGGAGACGGGCAACGCCAAAGCTGCAGCCAGAGAGAAAGCCAAGCTGGCTCAAATGGAGTTAGATGGGATGACTCCATCGTATCCTGGATGTCGGCCCGAGGATACACGCTTTAGTGTAACGCTCAAGGCTCTAGAGATGAAGGAGGAACACAAATGGACCGACGTGCGCTTCAATGCTAACATGGAACTCTGGCACGATCGTCTTCCTAACGGGAACACATTGCCAACAAGTATAGAGGAGGCCAAGAAAATCGTGTGCCCTCTCGACCTACCGCACGTTAAATACCACGCATGCATCAATGATTGCGCACTTTATCGTAATGAGTACGTGGAGAGAACTACATGTCCGGTATGCGGCCATGGACGGTACAAGAGAGGGAACAAAAAAGTTCCTCAAAAAGTGGTATGGTACTTTCCTATCACTCCCCGTCTACAGAGATATTTCGTAGATCCTAAGGAAGAAATGCTAATGCAATGGCATGCGGAAAGGGAGAAACCCGAAGATGATCCAAAGAAGGGCAAGATCCTAACACACCCTTCAGACGCTAGCCAGTGGAATGCATTGGACATCGAGTTCGAAGAGTTCGGGGGAGATGCAAGGAACGTCAGGCTGGGTATGAGCACCGATGGACTCAATCCTTTTGGCAACCAGAGTAGCACGCATAGCACTTGGCCCGTGTTTGTATGGCCGTATAACATTCCCCCGTGGCTCTGCAAAAAGAAAAGGTACGTATACATGAGAATTCTTATTCAGGGGCCAAAACAGCTAGGTGTCGATATGCATCTTTATCTCGGTCTGTTGAAAGAGGAGTTAGCCATGTTGTGGGAGACGCCAGCCCGTACGTGGACGCCTACACTAAAGAATATTTCCCTATGAGAGTCGCGTTGCTCACGACGGTGCAGGACTATCCTGGTTATGCATATGTATCGGCCCAGGTGAACCACGAACACAATGCATGTGTCAAGTGCATGGATAAGACCCCGCATCTCCAGCTACCCAAGGATCCCGGGTCTTTGAAAACCATGTTCCAAGGGACTCGAAAGTGGCTTCGCATTGATCACCCGTGGAGAAAACGCGGTGACCTGTTCAATGGTAAAGACGAGCTCGAAAGAGCCCCGCGTACGAGGAGCGGCGAAGAAATCGAGGAGCTTCTAAATAATTGGGATGAGTGCCCTGCGCCAGGAAATAAGCGACCAAGGACAAAGCCGCTTCTGGGTGTATGGAAAGTGAGGTCTGTTTTTTGGGACCTGCCGTACTGGAAGGTCCTCCACACGCCACATAGCCTCAATGTAATGCACATCACGAAGAAAGTTACTGACAGTCTGCTTGGCACTCTCCTCAACATGCTGGAGAGGACCAAGGATGGGCCGAAAGTAAGAAACGACCTGAAATTGCTTGGAATCAAGAAGGATCTTCAGTACCCTGATAGTGATGATGATGATGATCAAACAGAAGGGACTCAGGGTCGCCGCAAAAGGGTTAAGAAGAATGAGGTGGTTATGCTTCGCGCTGCCTGCTTCACTCTGTGTCAGGACGAGATCGAGCAGTTTTTCAGGTGCCTCCTAGGAGTCAAAGTTCCTCACGGTTACACGGGCAAGATAAGCAAATATCTCGATGTAGCGAAGAAGAGGTTCAGCGGTACGAAGTCCCATGACTGTCACGTGATGATGACACAGATACTTCTAGTTGTCATACGAGGGATAATGGACGAGCACGTCCGTGAGACACTGTTTGGCTTGTGCAACTTTTTTGACATCATCTCTAGGAAGTTGATCGGCATGAAGCAGCTCGACAGGCTACAAGAAGAGATCATGGTGATACTATGCGAGCTCGAGATTTACTTTCCGCCCGCATTCTTTGACATCATGGTGCATCTACTTGTCCATGTCGTGCATGACATCATCCAGCTCTGGCCGACATTCTTGCACAACATGATGCCATTTGAAAGGCTGAACTGTGTCATCAAAGGGTTTGGTCGCAACAGATCTTGTCTAGATGAAAGCATAGCCAAGGGCTTTCTGATCTACGAGTGCATCTCTTTCTGCCAGAACTATCTAACCACTAAGAACGAGGATGTTGGAATACCCACCAAAAAGCACCTCGGCAGGCTCGCTGGGTATGGTCACTGCGAGGGCCACTGCTCACTGCATGTCGGCATTGCTAATCGACGTGCCGTCTTTGGCAGGGCACACCGAGTCACACTACAACACAATGAATTGGTCAGCCCTTGGGCGGAAGAGCACAAAAGCTTGATCGAGCAGGAGTACATGGACCGGGCCCGCCCGAGGAAGAAAGGAGACGTAATAAGAGAACACAACTCTAGCTTCATGGGTTGGTTCAATAAAGTGTTGCTGGACAATCCCCCGCAGACGCCTTCTATGGAAGATCAACAACTCATATTATCCTTGTCACAGTGCCCAGTGCATAACGTAAATACCTATCAGTCGTACAACATCAATGGTTACAGATTCTACACTGAGGAAAAGGACAGGAATAGCGAATATCAAAACTCAGGAGTAACTATGATGTCCTTTGCCGATGACGAGACTACTGTCATGGAAAGATTCTACGGAAGGATCGAGGAGATATGGGAGCTCGACTACTGTGGAGAGACGGTACCGATGTTCCGTGTTAGATGGGCCAAGAACGGTCGAAAAAGAAGGCCGACATTTCACCACCTGCGTTATACCCGATGCCATGTCGGCAAAGAAGGCCTCCGCGAAAAATGAGCCATGGATACTCACTAGCCAAGTTGATCAATGTTTCTTTATTACCGACCCGTCAAAGCCCAGTCGTGTTGTAGTGAGGAGGGGCAAGAGGAGCATCATCGGAATGGAAGGATCCGCCAACGAGCAAGACTTCGACAAGAACAGCGATCCGAAGATCGAAGAGGAGTTTGACAAGTACTTCAACATGCCTACTACTACTAAAGTAAGAAGAAAGCCTACACTACCTACTAAAGGTTGTCCTTTCATGAGAAGAAATCTTCTAGTGCTCGGGCTAAATTATTCAACCGCGAAGAAAAGGGCAAGAAGATTGTGAAGAGAGGCTAGCTCGACACATCACATGACGACGTGTGACCTTTTTTGTGTATTAGTTAGAGACTAAAATATATATCGTGATATTCGTATATATATGCGTGTGTATGTTCTTGGTTTTAAATATATTTGTAACATATATATATTTGTTCTTGCTTATTTTAATATAACATAATTAAATATATTTGTAACATATAATTAAGAATAATTTTTAATTAAGGAAAAAAGTCTGAAACGGCTAGGATTCGAACCTGGGCTGCCTAGATTTAGAGCCCCAGGATTGACCACTAGGCTAGATTCTTGTTTGACGCAAACTACTACTCCGCGCTGCTTTTGGACCAAGTGCACATGTTCTGTGGCACATTCCTCCAATATGCACCACAAAAGTTGAAACTTCTGTGGCGCAGATTGGAGGAATGCACCACAGAAGATTCACACTTAGCCAAAATAGCGGTTCGTCCTTCCCCTTCCCCCCACTTGCCAACTTCCCCCCACACGAGCCCGCACACACCGGAGCGATCCAGAACCCTAGCGCCGCTCGCCCGCATGCCTCCGATCGAATCGAACCATAGCCCAACCGCCGCCAGATCCCGTGGAGAAGCAGGAGCAAGAGCCCGTGGTGGAGGAGGATCCGTCGCCGGAGCCCGTGGAGGAGCAAGAGTAGGAGCCCGTGGTGGAGGAGGAGCCGTCGCTGGAGCCCGTGGAGGAGCAATAGCAGGAGCCCGTGGTGGAGGAGGAGCCGCTGCCGGAGCCCATGGAGGAGCAGGAGAAGGAGCCCGTGGAGGAAGAGCAGGAGCGCAACCTTGCCGTCCACGCCACCTCGCCGTCCACGCCATCCGCCACCTCGTCGTCCACCCCTTGGTGAGCATCAACCAGTTCTCCCCCTCCACTCTCTCTAGAACAAGAAAATGTGTACCCAATGATGAGTAGGAAATTTTGCAGATTTGGCAGATGGTTTAGCACAGGAAATTTACTAACTAGAACATGAAATAAGTAGGGAATTTTACTAACTAAATTAGGAATGAATTAGGACTAAATCTGTTGGCAGATGGTTGGCAACAGATCCTGAACTGAATTAGGACTGGAATCTAGGCTTCATAATAGGAAAAAATTGAGGCAAAACGATAAAAACAAGGAAGTGGTGTGCTACATTAGCTAGGGCTACAGTACACGACTAGGAGGGAGTGGTGTAGTGCTGTGCAAACTTGCTTGATCAATTGGATGTAGGTTGCGATGGTTTTGATTTGACAAAATGCTAGATTGGAAAAAGTGATCCACACAAGGGTTGGGAAGGAAGTTTGAAAACATGTATTGAAGAATGTTGGGAAATGGTACTAGTAGATAGAGGAGGTTAAATAATCTCTTCAAGATTTAATGGGATTTTTCTAGAGATTATAACCCCATTTAAATACATTTATTCAAAAAGTGCAGAAGTAGATCCTAGAAGGATAAAGGATATTTTTACATTGGATAGGTAGGTTTTTGATGTGATATGGTCCTAAATACCATATTACACATTGGAGAATTTTATTGGGATTTATTGAGGTGGGAAAGTATTTTTTAGGGAATTATTTCTTGTTTTTTGCCATTTAAGAAAAAGGGCAAAAAGAAATAATCTCAAAAATATTTATTTTTGAGTTGGAAATATGGGATATGATAATTAGGCATCAAATGTGCCTTGGGTTGGCAAGGTGATTTGGAGAAAAACAAAATGCCTTTATAGAGAAGGCTTTGAGGATTTAGTAAGTAAAGGAAATTAAATAGTTTAATAATCCAGATAATTACGGGAAATTATTTGGGGATGCTTATATCCTAGGTAGATGATGCATACTTAGAATATATACAAGATCACCTTGGGTATTGACAAACAAGAGGTATTATTTTGGAAGGAGATTGATTTGAGGATCTAGGGTTTTGTTATTTTATACCTCCTAAACAGGGTTGGATTAGGGAGCTTAGAGCTCACCTGGGTACAAAGGGTATATGGATAGATCACTACTAGGAAACTAGCTATAGATAGACATACCTTCTGTGGCGCATGGTTCTGACCATGCGCCACAAAAGTTGTCCAGTGGCGCATCTGGAACAATGCGCCACAGAACAATGAAACTTATGTGGCGCATGGAGATTGAAGATGCGCCATAGAAATTAGGTGGGACCCACACCAGGCATTTGTCCATGAAACTTCTATGGTGCATCTTTTGATATGCACCACAGAAGTATTAACTTCTGTGGCGCATATCGACAGATGCGCCACAGAATCATCAGGTGGTACCCACAGTAGGCGGGCTTTGACCGTGCTCTGACCAACCTTCTGTGGCGCATATAATGATATGCGTCATAGAAGATTATATCTTCTGTGGCGCATGTCGCCATATGTGCCACAGAATAATTATGTGGGCCCCACTATCTAGACACCTATGACCAAGCTTTTGTGGCTCATATGAGCATATGCGCCATAGAAGAACAAACTTCTATGGCGCATATATCCTATATGCGCCACATAATAGTGCGCCCTACTCAGATTATATTGAGTATTTCTAGTACACATTTTACTCTTTCTTTTCCCAACTAAACAAGTACCCCAGTGGCATAGGTAGAATACTAGACAGTCTACTAGATAGACATGTGGCATACATCATTGCAAATGCACATGCGCATACCCTTGAACAGCAAAACAACAATGGCATACATCATTGCAAATACACAAAATACAACATTGCAAATCCCTTCAAAGAGCTGGTGGGGGCGATGGCGGTGGAAGACGCCAAACCTCCCTGTTCACGAGCACCGGCCGCCACCCGATTGGTTCCGCCATGCGCGCCCTCTCCTCCGGGGACGCGAGCATGGTGTACAACCTCATGGACTTGTTGTAGAGGGCCTCGTGCTGCAGTCTGGTCTCCTACTCGATTAGGTTGACCTCCGAATCCTGCTGCGGCTGACTCCGAGCACTGCCCCTCGACCTCGCCCCTCTACTGCGAGTAGGTTGCAGGGAACGCGAGCAGCCTGTGCTCTCCAGCGAGTCTTCTGACGAGTTGTGGGAAGAAGACATCAGGGGCAGGGATGTTTCTTTGGACAGGGAGTGTGGTATATATATAGAGGGGTTTCATTAAAGCAGCTATCTGCCACCTTTAATTTTGTGCAGATATGCGCTCAGTGTTCCGTGGCGCATATGGGGTAATCTTCTGTGGCACATATGGCCCAAATGATCCACAGAACACTGAGTCCAGGGGCCCACAATCTGGCCACTTCACCCTATGGCCAAGGTTCTGTGGCACATATGGGCTATATGCGCCACAAAAGATTTAACTTTTGTGGCGCATATCGCCCATATGCGCCAAAGAACCCTGCGACCAGATCTGCACAAAAAGGTGGCAGCTTTGCACCCCTCTACCTACCACCATCCATTTCACATCCTTCTTCCCCCTCCTCCCAGCTCGTCTTCCTCCTCTCTCCCACCCCATTGGGTCCATAATTTTCTACATTTTTTTTATATAAACCTACTATAGTTGATAGATTGTTTAGGGAAATCCTTTCTCCAAATAGTAGATCTAAAACAAACTTACTGTAGTGACCTCGGATCGATAAGGATCCTAAGTCCCTGTGATTAACATGCTAGTCCCTGGATCAACAGCTAGCACTCACAGTCGATGAAATATCATGTAAAACACAAAGTCTTTATTACACGGAGAATCCAGAATATGAATTTATTACAAAATTGCTTACCATCAAACTAGCTCAAATCACAACGGAAAAATAAAAGCAGCTTGAGTCCATCAACGCCCCAGGCTTTTCGAGTGTAGACTCGTGATCCCTATGCACCTTTCAATCTTCGGACTCTGCACATAAAATGTGCAGCCAACAAGTTGGGTCAATACTTTGAATGTATTGGCAAATTACACCAAGGAGAGAAAAGGCTATCTCTACATGCAAGGCTAGTTTAGGCTGTAGAGTTCATTTGCTCAAAGCTAGTTTTCTTAAGTAGAGAGAAGAAGAGAGGATTGTCCTACTTTGTAAACATTTGATTAGATAACATAAGTTCGAGTGGCACACGAGGATATTACGCACCAAGTGTCCAAACAACCAAACACTTGGATATTACGCACCAAGTGACACTTGGATATTACACACCAAGTTCCCAAATTCCCACCCATTGGCGATATTACTCACGCCATGGGGTTTTTAAAACTTAGTTTAGAAAAGAGAGAGGAAGATCCTTTAGTGGCTCCATCCTTCAGACGCTCATTGTTGTTCTGTTACCGTGAACACGGCTGATCGATCAGATTGCAATACTCTCGAGAGATTGTACACTTTACCCATAATCCACGATCAAGTCCTTTTACAGACAAGACCATGGCGAGGCTTTCCCTTAGTAGCCCCTCTACCTTCTGGATCCAACCGTGCCAAAGAACCTACAAATGTTGGTACCCAGGTGAGGTTTCCCACTAAGTACTAGGCCAAGACAGATCCCATAATGTATTGTGTTTGCACTGGAAGCTTTTGAATTCTGAAACATGGCAGACTTATTTGATTCCTGGGCGGCCATCCTCCACCAAAATCTCACTCGTTGTCCCGACAACCATTCCGCCCAGAAGAAAACTTAGTTTTATTTTGAAGTGGATTTGAGGAGAAAGGTTTGCTCTAGAGAGCCTTTATACTTAGAAAAATTCTTTGTCTTTCGAACCCCCCAACGGTACTTTGTATATATAGCATAACAAGCAATACTTAGCAAAAAAATGGGTAACCTATTAGGAGGGAAAATCCTAAGTATAGAGCTACTCATGGCATACTACAAAATCATCGCACTTGCAAAATAATACCAAGGAAAAATTCTACTAGAATATCCTACACATGCATACTACAAAATTTTAAAGATCACATGCATAGAATCAAAATTGCGACAAAATTATGAACAAGTGGTGTAACTTGCCTTGATCCGAGCAGCACTCTACACAATAGCACTCCTTAGCGCACTCCGAACAATCTAACGAATCACAAACATAGATCTGATCACAACTTGCTCAAAACATATCACAGAGGTAATCATGCATGCATGCACATGGTATTTTATGCAAGGTTGGTTCTTCTAAATTGACCAAGGTAGCAAGATTGTGTTGCAATAGTGTAAGGGTGTCACTAGGATTGATTTCCCAAAGGTTTAGATCTAATTGAGTCACTAAAACAATTCCTAGGGTTAAAAGGAGATCAAACCATCTAATTAGCCCCAAACTAGATCTAATGATCTTAAGCAAGATTTTATAATTGTGTCCAGTAGGCATTGTGGAAACAAAGTTATTGCAACAAGAACCAATTAAAACATAATTTTAATTATTTTTCTATAGAATAAACACTCTAATCTAATGATTAAAATCTATACCTAAAACATTACTGTAAACTTGGAATATTATTGCAGATCTGGATTCTACATAAAATTATGAATCCAACGGTATATTATAAGCTAAAATTGGCCAATTATTCAATTTTATATGATTTTCGCAATGTTTAGATCAAATCTGCAAAAGTTGATCTAGCCCTAACTCAAACGCGCCAGGTAGCGGCTCCCGATTGGCCCAGCTGGCAAGGTGGGGAGGGTGACGCGGCGCGGGCGCTGGCACCTACGCGCTTTGCCACGCGGCACTGCGTTATTGGCCGGTACCGCTTCGACGTACTTCTAATCTATGGCGTAGATTTGAGATCGGACGGTTAGGAGGCAGCGCGTCTTACAGGCGGTGGCGACGATGGTGGCGAGCGGCGGCAGCGTCAGTGGTCGACGGGTGGCGGCGCTCCGGCGGTTCCCTGGAACAGCGGCGAGGTCGACGAGGTTCTCCTGGCCCTCGCGGTCACGCTCGCCCCCTCGGCCGATCCCCTTGCTTCCTCCTCCGACTGTGGTGCACCGATGCTCCTCCTCGCTCCTGGCGACGCTCCGGCGAGAAATTGTCGGCGCTTCGGCAGTGCTCGTGCTAGGGTTTTTGGGGGGAACGGTAGCGGGGAGGGTCGGCTTATATATCCCCAAGTCTTGGGGTAGGGGGTGACCGAATCCCGTTTGAATCGGCTTATCCCGACGCGGCGGTGCTCCGTGTCCGCCATGGTCTCTGGGAAGGAGGCGATAGGGGCGGGTCCACGTGTCTGTGGTGGAGGGGGGGAGTGGGCTGGCGCGGGTGCAGGTAGGCTAGCTGCCGCGCAGGCGTCGGTGGGCTGGCGCTGCGGCCCAGTTAGGTTAGGTCGCCTCTTTTTTTCCTTTTAACATTTATCAAATTCTGTTTTAGTAAAACCCAATTAACTTTTGCATACTAAGTCCAAATTTGATGAGATTTGTTCCTAATGTTTTATAAAAGTAAGGTGGTCAACATAGGACCATGGTTTGATGTTTCACAAGGTTTTCAGTAGGGTCAAGCTTGTGCACAACAATAAAGCCTACATAAAGAAATCTTTATTAGGGTTTTGATAGGTTTAGGTGTTAGGATTTTGTTGCAAATTATTATTTGTAGGGTGCAATGATGCAAGGATGATGCATGCCACTAATAACATCCTAATATAAAATCTGGGATGTTACAAACCTACCCCCCTTAAGGAGAATCTCGTCCTCGAGATTTGGATTGGCTAGCAAATAGGTGTGGGTGTTCTGCCTTCAAGTCTTCTTCACGCTCCCACGTAGCTTCTTCCTCGGAGTGGTGGTTCCATTGTACTTTGCAGAATCTTATAGTCTTGGTGGGGGTAATCCTTTTGGTTGTTTCCAGTATTTTGATGGGTTTTTCCTCATAGGTAAGGTCATTCTCCAATTGAACCTCATCTAAGGGAACGGTGTCTCTTAGCGGTGTTTCAGCCATCTCCAGGTGACACTTCTTTAGTTGTGACACATGAAACACTTCATGAACAGTCAGTCCTGCCGGTAACTCCAACTGATAAGCAACTTCTCCTCTACGGGCCAGAACCTTATATGGTCCTATGAACCGTGGGGCTAACTTGCCCTTGATTCCGAACCTCTTAACTCCTCGTAGGGGTGAAACTCGGAGATACGCACGGTCCCCTATTTCATAAGTCACATCTCTGCGCTTGGAATCAGCGTAACTCTTCTGTCGGGATTGGTTACCTTTAGCCTATCCTGAATCTATCGTACCTTTTCTTCGGCATCCTTTATTAATTCAGGTCCAAAAAGACTGCGTTCACCAACTCCATTCCATAGCAGCGGAGTCCTACATTTCCTGCCATACAGAACTTCAAACGGAGCCATCTTGATACTTGTCTGGTAGCTGTTGTTGTATGAGAACTCATCATACGGCAGGTTATCATCCCAACTAGACCCATAGTCTAGTGCGCAAGCTCTCAACATATCTTCCAAAATTTGATTCACCCTTTCTATTTGGCCATCTGTCTGAGGGTGGAAGGCAGTACTGAATTCTAGTCGGGTCCCAAGAGACTCATGTAGTTGTCGCCAAAACTTCAAAGTAAACTAGGTGCCTCTATCTGACACAATTCCCTTGGGAACACCATGCAGACTTACAATTCTTTACATGTATATCTTAGCAAGCTTAGCACTTGTATATGTGGTCTTTAGGGGGATGAAGTGAGCCACCTTGGTGAAGTGGTCCACCACTACCCAGATAGAATCAAATCCAGAACGAGTCCGGGGCAATCCCGTGATGAAATACATGCCTACCTTGTCCCACTTCCAGTCGGGTATAGGTAGTGGTTGAAGTAGTCCTGCCGGTTTCTGATGCTCGGCTTTAACTCTATTGCATACATCACATAGAGAAATATACTCTGCAATATCTCTTTTTAGGTTATACCACCAGAATCTATCCTTCACATCCATGTACATCTTCGTGTTACCTGGATGAATTGATTATGGCGAATCATGAGCTTCTTGTAAAATCATTTTCCTGATATCGGGGTCATTGGGAACGCACAAACGCTTCCCATACTAGAGGGTTCCTTGTTCGTCCAGACGAAATTCTTTAGTCTTCCCTTCACTTATCCTGATTCTTATTTCCTCCAACTCTTTATCTCCCTTCCGTGCTTCCTTGATTCTCTCTTGGAAGGCGGACACTATTTCCATAGTCGCTACTGTCCTTTCGGAACTATATCTAACCTGAGATCCCTGAATTGCTTGCATAAATCCTCTGGAAGTTCGCCTGGCGTAAGTCCATTTACATACACCTTACAACTTAAGGCATCAGCCACCATGTTTGCCTTTCCGGGGTGGTACTGTAAATCCAAGTCATAATCCTTAATTATCTCAAGCCATCTTCGTTGTCTCATGTTCAACTCCTTTTGGGTGAAGATGTACTTCAAACTCTTGTGATCTGTGAACACATCAAAATGTTTTCCCATGAGGTAGTGTCTCCATACCTTGAGTGCATGAACCACAGACGCTAGTTCCAAATCATGTGTGGGGTAGTTGTGTTCGTAGTTCTTAAGTTGTCGGGAGGCATAGGATACCACCTTCCCATCCTGCATCAATACACTTCCAAGTCCTTGTCGAGAAGCGTCACAATAGACTTGAAAATCCTTCTGGATATCAGGCAGACACAGAACTGGTGCCGTTACAAGGCGTTTCTTCAACTCTTGAAAACTTGCTTCACATGCCTCGGTCCATAGGAACTTCTTTTCCTTCTTTAATAGTTCCGTCATGGGTTTTGCTATTTTGGAAAAGTTTTCAATGAACCTCCGATAATATCCTGCGAGGCCCAAGAAACTCCTAATGTCCCCCACATTCTTGGGTGACTCCCATTCTGTCACGGAAGCTACCTTACTAGGATCTACGGCAACATGACCAAGGAATCCCACTTCCTTTAACCAGAAATCGCATTTGCTGAATTTGGCATACAACTTGTGTTCTCTTAGTTTCTCCATAATAAGGCGCAGATGTTTCTCATGTTCCTTCTCATCCTTAGAGTATATGAGTATGTCATCTATGAATACCACGATAAACTTGTCCAAATATTCCATGAACACTTTGTTCATCATGGTCATGAAGTATGCTGGGGCATTGGTTAGACCAAAAGACATTACAGTGTACTCATATAATCCGTATCTTGTGGTGAATGCTGTTTTGGGCACATCCTATTCTCGAATCTTTAGCTGAAAGTAGCCTGATCGCAGATCGATCTTTGAGAACACACTGGCTCCCTTTAACTGGTCAAACAAGTCATTGATGTTGGGTAGAGGATACTTATTCTTGATCGTCACTTCATTCAACGAGCGGTAGTCCACAACCAGCCTCTTGGTTTTATCCTTCTTTTCCACAAATAGGACGGGTGCTCCCCAAGATGACGCGCTGGGTTGGATGAACCCCTTGTCCAATTGTTCCCTAAGCTGTTTCTTGAGTTCCTTTAACTCGTCCAAATCCATCTTGTATGGTCTCTTAGCTATCGGCTCCATGCCTGGCATCAAGTCAATGAGGAACTCGATATCACGGTGTAGAGGTCCCAACCTTTAATAAGGTAGAGATCCCTGTGTTTACAATGCTAGTCCCTGGATCAATAGCTAGCATCCACAGTTAAGATGTAATATCAAGAAACAAAGGTCATAATATAACTTTATAACCAGGAATAACATAATTTTATTACATCTTACATAGCTCTTTTGGCTATTATATTACATTGCAGTAGAATATCTATAAGCATGGGGTCCTTCATCTTCAAAGTGCCACAGGCAAACATGTTGGTTATAGACTTGTAATCCAAATCAATCAACTTCACTAATATCACACAAACCTGCAACATAACAAGTTACATCCACAAGGGTCAATACATTTGAATTGTATTGGCAAGTTTCACTACTATGTAGAATATAAGTGGATCCTATCATTACATGCATATTTGGCTAAGTAGGGTTTAAGGCTCATTTGCAGAAAGCAATAATTTATCCTATCTTTTCAAAAATAGTTTTGGTCTTTTGTCAAATCTTTCTGAACTCCTTGGTAAATCCCCAAGTGTTTCAAGTTTTTATCAAAATCTCTTGAGCTCCTTGGTACACCCCAAGTACTTCAAGTTTTATCAAAATCTCTTGAGCTCCTTGGTACACCCCAAGTACTTGAAGTTTTATCAAAATATCTTGAGCTCCTTGGTACACCCCAAGTACTTCAAGTTTTATCAAAATCTCTTGAGCTCCTTGGTACACCCCAAGTGCTTCAAGTCTTTGTTATCACTTTAAAGTTTTTCTTTTAGAAATTGGAATGTCGAGATTTCCCATAGCTTCATGCTTTAGTTGCTCAGTATTGTCCATAACCGGGGACACGGCTAAGTACTTAGAATTTTTATCTTCTGCAGAAGTTGTACACTTTACCCACATGACACAATCTCATCTTGTTGCCACCAGTGGCCGCTGGATAAGTACTCACCAAGATGGAGTACTGGCAGATTGAGAATGTGACGAAGTCTTTCCAGAGGGTCCTCCCATACACCATTGATAGCTTGTCTTCAGGCACCAATGTAGGGTTCCTAGTTCCCTCATTGCCAGTAAACCTGAAGACCAATGCATCGGTCTTCCCAATGTAGTTGACTAAGCCAAAGCCATATAGCATGTGGCTGTACACGGAAGCCACTGTTGGAGAAACATGTTCAATCTCTAGGTCCCTGGGTGGTTTTTATCTGGTGCACAACAACAAGAGATTGCCATATAAACATGGTTCCTTTTGTTGCCACCTTGTCCAAAACTTGAGTAACCTTGTCCACCTAGGTGGTTCATAGAGTACTTGTTTTATTATATAAAACACAAGTCTTTTCTCAACTTCATAAAATCTCAACATGTATCTCTTCTCAAAATATGTAGCATCGCTAAGCATTTTACAACTACATTGTTTTCGCTAAGGAATATATAAGGGTATCCTATTAGGATTTAGCATAGCATATAGAAATTCTTTTCATGCATGTTTCAAAATCCACTAAGTATAATAAAAATAGTAGGACTTTAGATGATAGTGTCACTTGCCTTTTTGGTAGGGAATGTTGGTTCACTTCTTGATCTTGCTAGTAACACACTCTTCTAACTTCACTACAAGTCAATCAAGCAAACATAGGTTCAACTAGCATTCCAACCAATATTCAAACAATTTAACACACATAAAATAATAGAAACAAAGTCATGCAAGCAAGCATGCAAA
This sequence comes from Avena sativa, assembly GCA_916181665.1. NCBI lineage: Eukaryota > Viridiplantae > Streptophyta > Magnoliopsida > Poales > Poaceae > Avena > Avena sativa. Next base: position 172,706,633 of record OV702295.1, read on the forward strand.
AGATAGTTTTATTTGCAAAGGTGGTTTCTACTAGGCTCTAAACATTGTAAAGTCCAAAGTGGTCATTTTCTGAAGTGGCAAAGTCATTTGCAAAAGGGGTTTACCTATAATCCATTTTTGAATGAAATCATTATTTCATGTGATGGAAAATGTTTCCAGTAAAGCAACAGTTTTATATTGTTCACCAAATAAGTTGTTAGTTCACAAAACTTGGTGTTTAGGGTCAGTAGCTTTCTATCAAAACATTTTCCAAAGGTTTTTGTTCAAAAACCATTTCCATAACAAAAGCAATATTTTTATTTGACTAGAAATGAGCTAATTCAATTAATCAACCCTAATCTTCACCAAAAACATTTTTAAATCCCAAGATGGTTCCTAGGGTCAGTAGGTTCACAACAAACCAATTTGCAAAGATTTCAACCTCAAAATCATTTTGGGATAATTTTTTTATAACCTAAACAAGTATACAAATGTTTCTGCAAAAACAAACATTTTACCAGAAGCTTTTTACTAAACAAATTGCATGGTTGGCTAGGGCTTGTTCCACTAATTCCATTGATATAAAGTTTGCAAATTTTGGACGTGTGGATCAAAAGTTACAAGGTTTACAAATTTGCATCTAAATCTGATTTCAAATTCTATTTTAAATCAACCAGTGCCACACGGCGTGATATTACTGGCTGATACCGCTTCGGTCGGATCGTGCTTGCTGGACCGTAGGATCTAACTTAGATCGAGTGGCGCAGAGGCACACGATACCCCTTTGTCTACGTTCTATCACAGCCAGACGATATCGATCTAACGGCTACAATTAACTTGCCACTAACTGGCGGCGCTGCGCGGCGGCAGACGGCGGCGATGCTCGGCTAGCTGCGTTGCGGCGGCTACAGGAAGCAAGGAAAGAAGTGGAGATGCTCACCGTGATCGCAGTGACGTGGGGATGCTCAACCTGCTCGTGGTTGATGAAGGGGCGCACAAGGTTGCGGTTAATCGCTCACGGAGTTGTGTCTGACGACGGCCACTCTCTGTCGTCATCGAGGACGGCGCTATGGGTCACGAGGGGGCAAATAGAGAGCACGGTTAGACACGCAAGGTCAAGGCGATGATGCGTGCGTGAAGGAGAAGTAGAGGCATGGCCAGAAACTACCTATGGAGCTCGTCGTAGTTGGAGCGGACGGCGGCGTCGTTCAGTCGAGGACGAAGTCGACGCTGCAGAGCACGCGCGAGTGAGCTGGCGACATGGGAAGGTGCGCCTGGGTTTGGGGAATGTGTCTGTGTGCTCGGGAAGGAAAGGGGTGGCACGGGGTCGCCGGAATTTGCTCGCGAGTTCGTCGGAGCAGTGGCAAGGCAAATGGAATCGGGGGTAGCTTGGTGGCTCACTTGCAGCGGGGTTTGAGGGGAAGGAGAGGAAAGATGCAGGCGTTTAAATGTGTGCGGTTACTGGGAGGATTCAAGGGCGTATTCAACGCGTATTCATCGCCGGCGTAAATGGCAGCAACGGCAGGGCGGGGTCTGCGCGAAGAAGAAGAGAGTGAGCTGGCGGTGGGGCCATCTGGCAGCGAGAGAGGGAAAAGGGAAATGGGGTCCACCTGTCTGTCGCTCTGCGGATGCGTGTTTAGGTGGAAAACGATTCACAGTGGGGGAGGGAAACCGGGCTGCGACTGGGCTCGTTGGGCTTGGCCAGTTGCGATGCTGTCTGATTCTATTTTTTTTTCTTTCTGATTGTTTTTCTTTTTCTATTTTGATTTTCTGTTTTGAAATTCAATCAACAATTCAAACACTCACATCAATTCAAAACTCCTCCAAACTTTGTGTTTATTTCAATCCTGTTAATCAACACAAATCAAAGTCCAAAACAAAATAATAATTTATTCTTTTTAGGATCTATTTAATCATTAAATAAATAGTCCTAAGTTATTTATTCAAATAGGATTTGTTTCATTTAAAATCTCCATTTGAAATCTAAATATTTTCAAAACCAAATCAGTAGGTTTTATTTGAAAATAAAGAATACTTGGAAAACTTGTTTAAAATAAATAAATAAGTTTTGATGTTTAATTAAAATAGTAAAACCTTTATTTTTAATAAATTTGGATATTAAATCCTTATTATTTTATTTAAATAAACCTTTACTATTTTTATCAAATAGAAATATTTTATTTCAAAGGCTTGCCCAGGTTTTAATTTGGCTTATAAAATAACCCTTTTTTATAATTCTATCCTTTGCTTTTGAAAACCAATATTTTTATTAAAAGATTCAAAATAGTAACTCCAAATATCTTTAACTTTATTAATTGTTTATTTATCTTTTTAAATCCCTTTAGGATTTTATTTGATCAAATAGGTTTGAAGGTTTCCAATTGGAATCAAAAAGTTTCTTCTCACCCTAAAAATCACAAAGTTTTATTTTATTCAATTATTTTTCACATTACAAGATTTGGAAAATCTTGGGATGTGACACACGGTCGGGTGGCATTCCGGGTAGCGCTTCTGGGAAAACGTCTGGGTATTCTTTTACAATAGGTACCTCCTCCAAGCTAACCCCCTTAGGAGAGTTCACCATGACTTCTTTAAGTGCGAAATTCGACTTGATACGAATTCTCTTCCCTTCCGGTGTTGTGAGCATGACAGTTCTTTTGGCACAATCTATGACTCCTTCATATTCGGTCATCCAATTCATGCCCAAGATTATGTCTAATCCTTGTGATTCTAGAACTACTAGACTTGTGGGAAATATGTGTGTCCCAATCCTTAGTTCTAATTCCCGGCAACCGGAGTTTGCCACTATTTCTCCCCCAGGAGAACTTACCCTTAGAGGAAATTTTATAGTCTACATAGGTATCTTGCCTCTATCCATAAATACCCTTGATATGAATGAATGCGATGCACCAGTATCAAAAAGAACAACTGCGGGAATAGAATTGAGTTTGAACTTACCAATCACAGAGTCTGGTGCATCATAAGCATCCTCCACAGAAACATGATTTACCATGGCTTTGACAAACGTATTTGGTTTCTTCCCGTTTCCATTGCCATGGTTGTGTCCATTTCCATTCCCATTGCCATTCTTCTTCTCGGGGCAAGAGGTTGCATAATGCCCTGTCCTGTTGCACTTAAAACATGTCACCTCACTGAGATCCTTTCCATTGCTGCCATTCCCATTGTGGTTTTTGTCCCATTGTGTTTGTGGCCACCATGGTTATGACCGTTATGGTTGTGTCCATTATTGTTCTAAGGCGGAGGTGAGGAATTGCGCTGCTTCTGATACGGAACAGAGTGCTTGTGAGGGTTAGACTTCCTCTTGTGGTTTTCTATGCTCTTCCTCTTTGATTCAACCACAATGGCTCTATCCAGGAGTTCCTGAAAGTTGTCAAATTTCTGAGCCACAAGCTGAATGGATATCTCGTCATTGAGCCCCCTTAAGAATTCCTCCTGTCTCTTCGCATCAGTGGAAACGTCATCTGGTGCATAACATGCTAGCTTGTTGAAAAGCTCTCCATACTCGGTGACAGAACGGTGCAGCTGGTGTAGGTCGCGAAATTCGCGCCTTTTCAGAGTCATGATACCAGCAGCCACATGATGAGTGCGAAAAGCTAACTCAAACTGATCCCAAGTGATAGCATCAATGTCCGGGTGGGTGACTTGGTAGTTATCCCACCATTCCGTGGCAGGTCCTTCAAGCTGGTGTGCGGCATAACGTACCCTGTCGGCTCCGACAGCTTGCACGGTGTCTAGCTTCTTGTTGATCGTATGCAGCCAGTCATCAGCGATGATTGGTTCAGTGCTGCTAGTGAAGGTAGGTGGGTTCAGCCTCAAAAACCGAGTCAAGCGATCCTGTTGAGGAGGTGGCGGAGGTGGTGGTGGTGGTGGCGGGTTGTTGTTGTTGTTTTGCATGTTCTGAGTGAGCAGTTGGATCAGCTAATTCTGAGTGGCCAAGAGTTGTGCTATTTCTGGAGGGATTTCGGTGTTTGCACGTCTGGGCGGCATCTGTGGGGTTTAAGAGAATAGTTAAGAAATAGACAGAAAGACTAAGTAGTAAACTCCTACCCTTATGAAAACACACCAAGCACACAAGGCACACCAGACATAACAGCTTAACATAGAAAACAACCAAGTTTAACTAAACCAGATTTGTCTTGGTATTTATTACAATCGCGAATAACGTTCTACTATAGAATTAAAGGTGGTCCAACTATTACACATCTTCCACGCCTTCCTCTTCCTCGTCCTCGAACGAGTAGCCTTCCTGCTCTAGAGTTGTCCTATACAACTCCTCCCTTGTGGTGGCTTCAAGCTTATCTTGGAGGTTCTTTATCTCATCATGCAGCTTCTTGGTAGTGGCTTCCAGCTGCTCCTGAAGTCCCTCCTTCTCGCTTTGTAGCTCCTCCACTAAACTTGACTTCTTTGCGGCTTCAAGTTGCTTTGCCAAGTCCCTCTTGGAAGCACGCATATCATTGATTATCTTGCAAAGGCCTTCAGTTTGTACTTCAGCTCCATCGATCTACTGTTTGAGTTCCCTAATTATCTTGTTTTTATTTATCACCCTCTTCTCTTGGTTAGTGAACTTCTTCTCTTGGTCCTGGAATTTTATCTCTTGGAGCTTCATTGCCTCCTCCTGCTGCTTGACCATTTCTTCCTTCTCCTTGATGAGGGCGCATAGCTCGTCGTTCTTCAACATCTCGAGGAAGGTACCCTTTTCAAGGTCATGGATGTGGCACTCCAAGTCTTGATATTGTGTTCTTCGGCGCTTGGTAGAAATTCTTTCCTCAAAGGTTAACTCCATGGGAATTCCTTCCTCATCTCGTCTCCCAAAGAGGCCGCTGCAGTGTCCTTGGAGAGCTTCATGATGACGTCCACATAGGCGACCAATGATATGCTGCAAGCTGATGCTAAGGGACTTCTCCTTGGAATCGCTAACAATGTGGATTGCTATGTCTTCCTCCGGGTTCTTGCCTCGCTCTTTTCCTGGATGGATGACCTTGACTCCCCAACAGCCGTCCTTGTGGAGTTTCTCCATTGTGCTCCCCTGGATTGTTGGGAGAGGAAGGTCCAAACGTGTGAGTAGGTCCATGAGGCATCCACCAAAGCGAAGAGGCTCGATGTCCGCGACGGTGTCATAGAGTAAGCTTGTCATATTTAAGTTAGAAGAATGAAGGTTAGATACTTAAACAAGTAGGAAAGCAGATACTAGAAGTGCGGAAAATATCTTAGTAGAAAAGCATGTAGGGCACAAGTTAGAGGTGGTTCCAGTCCTAGGGTCACGTCCTACAGGCAACGACGTGCTCTGATACCATCTGTAGTGACCTCGGATCGATAAGGATCCTAAGTCCCTGTGATTAACATGCTAGTCCCTGGATCAACAGCTAGCACTCACAGTCGATGAAATATCATGTAAAACACAAAGTCTTTATTACACGGAGAATCCAGAGTATGAATTTATTACAAAATTGCTTAGCATCAAACTAGCTCAAATAACAGCGGAAGTAGCCTGCTCCAGTCCCCTTACGAAACTTTCGTTATTGGGTTAGCCATACACTTCACATGTTTCTAGCAATTCACATGGCATCATCAAATGATACAAGTCTTGGATAAGAATCTACAACGCACTAGAACGCCCTTGTTGACGATTCTTTACTGCGACAGCATCTAGGGTTCCTCAAATAATGCGATATCTCACACCGGGTGTCCATCAGCCCAGGGAAGCTTTATGCCATCCGCTCTTTTTTTGATAGGAACGGCAGATAACAAGGCTGTCTCTGGTCTCCCCGAACGAGAGTGGACCGAGTAAACATAAAAGCAGCTTGAGTCCATCAACGCCCCAGGCTTGTCGAGTGTAGACTCGTGATCCCTACGCACCTTTCAATCTTCGGACTCTGCACATAAAACATGCAGCCAACAAGTTGGGTCAATACTTTGAATGTATTGGCAAATTACACCAAGGAGAGAAAAGTCTATCTCTACATGCAAGGCTAGTTTAGGCTGTAGAGTTCATTTGCTCAAAGCTAGTTTTCTTAAGTAGAGAGAAGAAGAGAGGATTGTCCTACTTTGTAAACATTTGATTAGATAACATAAGGTCGAGTCGCACACTAGGATATTACGCACCAAGTGTCCAAACAACCAAATACTTGGATATTACGCACCAAGTGACACTTGGATATTACACACCAAGTTCCCAAATTCCCACCCATTGGCGATATTACTCACACCATGGGGTTTTTAAAACTTTGTTTAGAAAAGAGAGAGGAAGATCCTTCAGAGGCTCCATCCTTCAGATGCTCATTGTTGTTCTGTTACCGTGAACACGGCTGATCGATCAGATTGCAATACTCTCGAGAGTTTGTGCACTTTACCCACAATCCACGATCAAGTCCTTTTAGAGACAAGACCATGGCGAGGATTTCCCTTAGTAGCCCCTCTACCTTCTGGATCCAACCGTGCCAAAGAACCTCCAAATGTTGGTACCCAGGTGAGGTTTCCCACTAAGTACTAGGCCAAGACAGAGCCCATAATGTATTGTGGTTGCACTGGAAGCTTCTGAATTCTGAAACATGGCAGACTTATTTGATTCCTGGGCGGCCATCCTCCACCAAAATCTCACTCGTTGTCCCGACAACCATTCCGCCTAGAAGAAATCTTAGTTTTATTTTGAAGTGGATTTGAGGAGAAAGGTTTGCTCTAGAGAGCCTTTATACTTAAAAAAAGTCTTTGTCTTTCGAACCCCCCAACGGTACTTTGTGTATATAGCATAGCAAGCAATTCTTAGCAAAAACAGGGGTAACCTATTAGGAGGGAAAATCCTAAGTATAGAGCTACTCATGGCATACTATAAAATCATCGCACTTGCAAAATAATACTAAGGAAAAATTCTACTAGAATATCCTACACATGCATACTACAGAATTTTGAAGATCACATGCATAGAATCAAAACTGGGACAAAATTATGAACAAGTGGTGTAACTTGCCTTGATCCGAGCATCACTCTACACAATAGCACTCCTTAGCGCACTCCGAACAATCTAACAAATCACAAACATAGATCTGATCACAACTTGCTCAAAACATATCACAGAGGTAATCATGCATGCATGCACATGGTATTTTATGCAAGGTTGGTTCTTCTAAATTGATCAAGGTAGCAAGATTGTGTTGCAATAGTGTAAGGGTGTCACTAGGATTGATTTCCCAAAGGTTTAGATCTAATTGAGTCACTAAAACAATTCCTAGGGTTAAAAGGAGATCAAACCATCTAATTAGCCCCAAACTAGATCTAATGATCTTAAGCAAGATTTTATAATTTTTTCCAGTAGGCATTGTGGAAAAAAAGTTATTGCAACAAGAACCAATTAAAACATAATTTTAATTATTTTTCTATAGAATAAACACTCTAATCTAATGATTAAAATCTATACCAAAAAAATTACTGTAAACTTGGAATATTCTTGAAGATCTGGATTCTACATAAAATTATGAATCCAACGGTATATTATAAGCTAAAATTGGCCAAATATTCAATTTTATATGAATTTCGCAATGTTTAGATCAAATTTGCAAAAGTTGATCTAGCCCTAACTCAAACGCGCCAGGTGGCGGCTCCCGATTGGCCCAGCTGGCAAGGTGGGCAGGGTGACGCGGCGCGGGCGCTGGCGCCGACGCGCTTTGCCACGCGGCGCTGCGCTATTGGCCGGTACCGCTTCGGCGTACTTCTAATCTATGCCGTAGATTTGAGATCGGACGGTTAGGAGGCAGCGCGGCTTACAGGCGATGGCGACGATGGTAGCGAGCGGCGGCGGCGTCAGTGGTCGACGGGTGGCGGCGCTCCGGCGGTTCCCTGGAACAGGGGCGAGGTCGACGAGGTTCGCCTGGCCCTCGCGGTCACGCTCGCCCCCTCGGCCGATCTCCTTGCTTCCTCCTCCGATTGTGGTGCACCGATGCTCCTCCTCGCTCCTGACGGCTCTCCAGCGAGAAATTGGCGGCGCTTCAGCAGTGCTCGCGCTAGGGTTTTTGGGGGGAACGGTAGCGGGGAGGGTCGGCTTATATATCCCCAAGTCTTGGGGAAGGGGGTGGCTGAATCCCGTTTGAATCGGCTTATCCCGACGCGGCGGCGCTCCGTGTCGGCCATGGTCTCTGGGGAGGAGGCGATGGGGGCGGGTCCACGGGTCTGTGGTGGAGGGGGGAGTGGGCTGGCGCGGGTGCAGGTAGGCTAGCTGCCACGCAGGAGTGGGTGGGCTGGCGCTGCGGCCCAGTTAGGTTAGGTCGCCTCTTTTTTTTCCTTTTAACATTTATCAAATTCTGTTTTAGTAAAACCCAATTAACTTTTGCATACTAAGTCCAAATTTGATCAAATTTGGTCCTAAATTTTTATAAAAGTATGGTGGTCAACATAGGACCATGGTTTGATGTTTCACAAGGTTTTCAGTAGGGTCAAGCTTGTGTACAACAATAAATCCTACATAAAGAAATCTTTATTAGGGTTTTGATAGTTTAGGTGTTAGGATTTTGTTGCAAATTATTATTTGTAGGGTGTAATGATGCAAGGATGATGCATGCCACTAATAACATCCTAATATAAAATCTGGGATGTTACACTTACTTTTCTCATCCACATCTCTATTTGTGTACCATTATCTCTCTATAGATCTATTGGTCCACACTCTCTCACATCACGCTCTCGACTCGGTATTCAATCTACCCGGTGAGTAATTCGCCATGAATATGCATGTTTTGTTGTCAACACCCAGATTTTTAATCCCAGATGCCTGTTATGCCATACACCGCAATCCCTGGATTACCATTTTTGTGAGACATAACAGAATTGGATACCACAGTACATCATCCATTACAAACCATACATAAGGTCTTACACAAATAAGGATCTCATGATCCAGTTCTTAATACAACTCAGGCAGCGGAAATACGTAATAATAAAGGTAGCATAGGCGAAGCTCCATCTTCGGGGTCACAGGCAATGCTGACGATGGGAGATGATCCTAGCTGTCATAACCTTCCTGGGGTCCATCATCCTGGTACTCTTCTTCATAGTCTGGCCACAGGAATAGCCAGGGACAAATCCATGAGTACTCTTTAAGTACTCGCAAACTAATACTAACAAGTGAAGGGGGTTTTTGTAATAGGATACTAAGCTATAGGGTTGTTTTGCAAAAAGCCAGATTTACCTCTACTAAGTTCAGAAGCAAGAAAAGCTAGTTAAAGTTTTATAACACCTAAGTGGGAACTTGTATTTCATATCACAACTCTGTTGTGGTCAATTCAAAATCTCGATCCATTTCACAAGTCATTTTGAAAACATATGATGGGGAAACAGTATGGCCACTCCAACTGTCCATAACCGCGGACGCGGCTCTTCAAATAGTTTGATACTCTGCAGAGATTGTACACTTTCACCACAACATTCAATACATCTGTCAGGAACAAATCCTGAATTCACCATACTCAGTATGCGGATAATCTATCCTAACCTTTCGATTACACGCCCTAGTATAGGCACCTCTCCTGTGAGTTTGGCCTCCCAACCATGACCAACTGTCATCTTGGGTACTGCACAAGTGGACAATCTTCACAAGGTAGCCTCAGCTTAGACCTTGGCCGTGAGGGAGCCCATACTAAGGTATATAAGTTTCCAGTCAAGCCCTACTCAAATTTTCGGGTATTGTGGTTGTACAGTAAAATTGGAATGGTATCGCATCGAGACAACCATCAGTTTTATAAAGGGGCTAAGGCTCCCGCCTCAACATTTTCATCATCAAAATCATCTGGTGTTCGTAAACACAAGTCAAAACATCTCGGTAGAATGACTAATCATTCTAAGGTTTTCATAACCATTTTCCACCAAGTATTCCCATCTAAAGTTGATCAAGTTTTATGCTTAGCACTAGCATCTACAAGTGGGAGTGAGTACTAATGAGGGGTGGTGAACAAGTGTAGTTTAACTAGATTCAATCTCATGCCTTAGGATGACATCAAGATTATCTAGCTTAGGCCAAATTTAATGCTCTTTATGCAACCTTCAATTATCTTTCTATTATCTACAATTTACTCAAGTAAACTCTAAGTAATAGCTTTGATAAATAAATAAAGTAGAAAGCTTGCAAGTAAAACTAGGAATGGGGTTATCAAGTGGGGATGATCAAATATGCTTAAGGCATATAGTTGGCATGGTAACAAGCAAGTGTTAGATCGCATAGGTCAACTTGATTAGTAAGGCTTGCTAAAGTAGAGTATCTTGCAAGTGTTAGCTTGCCTTGTGTAGAGTAGTGGTTGAAGTTCTCCTCGGCTTCTTCTTCGTAGTATCCTCCTTCCTCCTCATATCCTTGGTCGGTACTAGCGTCTATGAATAAATACGAGGTACACAATCACCAAACAATACTTAACTACTTTCAATCATCACACAAAAGGGTTCTATAGATGATCTAGCATCATCACTAACATTACAAGATTAAAGCATTTGTCTTATTTATTTTATTTTTAGAAAAGTAATTTCTACTCATTGAAAAACTACTTAAGATTTAATATTCTCCAACTCAAACATGGGATCATGTTGACACATGTCATCACCACATATTTAAGTACATGGGAATGTGATTTAAAGTGGGGTCACAATTTAATAAGGTTTAACCTTTTTATTATAAATCATTGAAGTGGCTAGAAATGCCTATGTGGCATTCTTTTATTACTTGAACATTATTTCTGTAAGTAAACCCATATGTTTTTATATATTCTGAAAGGTATGATCAAATGTGATTTTTGAGAGTTGGAATCAACTCAAAGGCTATTATGGTTGAAATTTGAAAAATGTTTGAATGCAGAAAAGCTTCTGACTTGTTATTTTTACCAAGGTTGATCTTGTAGGGATACGGATAGGCTACACTAGCGCAATTCAAAATTTTCTACCGCGTAAACCAGGAATACTGTTGTCATAGATCACGGGATTACCACTAGACGTGCAATTGCGGAATTGATGAAGCGCGTCGAGGCAGTGCAGACGAGCTACGTCTCCTCCTTGTCCTCGTCCCATGCGTAGCTCCCTTGCGCGGCTCGTCCAAACACTACATATGCAGCGCCTCCGAGGTATCCACACGTACAGGGTGGAAGCGTCAGACGCCAAACTGCTAGGTCTGCGCGTACAACACAGGCTGAGGAGTGGCAGCTGGGAATGATCTAAGGTCTAACCCTGGCCAGCTCGCCCCACCCTCTCTTATATAGGCGTCCCTAGTGGGCTTCTACATTAGCAGCCCATTAGCTGCCTAAGCCTAGTTTAATTCGGATCCAATCCTCATTAGGCTTCCAGCCCCTTAAGTGTGTGACCCTATAGGTTCATATGCGTATAGACATGACACAAATACACTTATTCTGTCAATAGTTGGTAGCGGCCTCTAGCAAGACGTGCCAACTCCTAAACGCATACAAAGATCATATCGGACGAACCATCACAAGGTTTAGTACATGTCTTTCCTTTTGCCTCACGATATTTGGTCTAGCTCCAAGCTAACCTCCCTTTCTCGATACCGTGATTCGGAATCCCTTTACTAGGTTAACTCTTAACCATATGTAGCACGGCCATGCATTTCTAGATCCGATCACTCGAGGGGCCCAGAGATATCTCTCTCAAGAAGAGAGGGGCCAATCCCACTTGATTGACCATGCCTTGCAGCATGCTTCAGGACAAACCCGAAAGCTACCTTTATAACTACCCTGTTACGGCGCAGCGTTTGATATCCCCAAAGTAGGTCGATCCACATCTCAAGGACATGCGACAATCTTAGGTCTAAGGACAAAACGTACACGATGTGTAGAGAGAGAGCTGCAACTAATTGCCAGTCTCAGGTTGGGTCAGTCCAACCCCATGTTCATAACATGTGTCCACATCATTGGTTTGACATCTCCATGTCTATGACTTGCAAAACATAGTCATCAACCAATCGATGTGCTAGTCTAATATTCATGTGTGTCCTCACATGAACTCCGACTAGGGACAACTCTTAAATAACCATACAAGTAAAGAGTTTCACAAACAATTCACATAATTGCCAATCAATACAAGTTGCCTGATATGGATATTCAAGGAACATTACAATAACTCATGGATACATCTGAAATATAATCATCTTTATGATTTCCTCTAGGGCATATTTCCTTCAGTCTCCCACTTGCACTAGAGTCAATCTAAAATGTATCTAATACCAATTGCTCTTGTGTGCGCTTCATGCGCGGGCTGCAGGAGAGGCTTAGTGAAGGGATCAGCAACATTTGAGTCCGTATGTATTTTGCATATCATGACACTACCATCCTCAACGAACTCTCGAATCTGATGGTAACGCATGCGAATATGTTTGTTCTTCTGGTGCTGTCTAGGTTCCTTGGCTTGTGCAATAGCACCATTGTTGTCACAATAAACGTCCAAGGGATTGGACGCACCCTGAACCACACCAAGAGCGATCAGGAAATTCCTAATCCAAACAGCTTCCTTTACGTCCTCCGAGGCATCAATATATTCAGCTTCCGTTGAAGAGGAGGTCACCGTATCTTGCTTGGAAATTTTCCAGCTCACAGCACCACCATTCATGACAAACACATAAACTGATTGCGATTTCGAATCATCTGAGTCATTAAGGTAACTCGCATCTGTGTAACCCTTTACACTGAGTTCATCCTCACCTCCATAAACTAGGAACACATCCTTAGTCCTTTTCAAGTACTTAAGGATGTTCTTTACTGTTGTCCAGTGACCTTCACCTGGATCAGCCTGGTATTTTCTCGTAACACTTGGAGCATAGGAAACATCTGGGCGAGTACATACCATTGCATACATGATGGATCCAATAGCCGAAGCATATGGAACCCTACTCATGCGCTCACGCTCATCAGTAGTCGAAGGACACTGAGTCTTGCTGAGTTTTATGCCATGAGACATGGGCAAGAACCCCTTCTTAGCCTCTTCCATGCTGAACCGTTTCAACACTTTGTCAATGTATGTACTCTGGCATAATCCAATTAGCCTCCTTGATCTATCTCTATAGATTTTGATGCCCAGAATATATGCCGCTTCTCCCAAGTCCTTCATCGAAAAACTATTTTTCAACGAGGTCTTAACAGAATCGAGCATAGGAATGTCATTTCCAATCAGCAATATGTCATCTACATATAAGATTAGAAATAGCAGCGCTCTCCCACTTTCCTTCTTGTAAACACAAGGTTCTTGTTCGTTTTTGATGAAGCCCAACTCCTTTACAACTTCATCAAAACGAATATTCCAACTCCGAGATGCTTGCTTCAGCCCATAAATGGACTTCAGAAGTTTGCATACCTTTCCAGTGTTGTTTGGATCGACAAAACTTTCGGGTTGCATCATATACACGTCCTCAGTTAGGATTCCAATTAGGAAAGCCGTCTTGACATCCATCTGCCATATTTCATAGTCGAAATGTGCAGCAATGGCTAGAATTATCCGTATAGATTTAAGCATCGCTACAGGCGAGAAAGTCTCGTCATAGTCAACTCCTTGAACTTGTCGAAAACCTTTTGCAACAAGTCGAGCTTTATGGATGTGAACATTTCCATCCATATCAATCTTCTTCTTATAGATCCATTTGCACTCGATGGCTTTAAAACCATCAGGCAGGTCAACCAAGTTCCAAACTGGATTGTCTCCCATGGACTCTATCTCGGATCTCATGGCGATCAGCCATTTCTTAGAGTCTGGGTCCACCATCGCTTCTGCATAGGTTGCAGGCTCATCATTGTCTAAAAATAATAATTCCCGCACTTCTCGGAGCCTCGCCGACCTTCGTGGTTGTGGTGCTTCTATTGCCACAGGTTCCTCAACTTGTTCTGCTACAATAGCATCACTCGTAGAAGCATCCCCAACTGGATCATCTTGAACTTCTTCAAGTCACACCGACCTTCCACTTGTTCCCTTTGTGAGAAACTCTTTCTCTAGGAAAACACCGCTACGAGCGACAAACACTTTGCCCTCCTCTCGGTTGTAGAAGTAATACCCCAAGGTTTCCCTCGGATATCCCAAAAAAATGCACTTATCCGATTTGGGTGTTAGCTTGTCCGACTGAAGTCGCTTGACAAATGCATCACAACCACAAATCTTTAGAAAAGACAAACTCGGATTCTTTCCAGTCCACATCTCATATGGTGTCTTAACTACGGTTTTAGATGGTACCCTATTAAGTGTGAAAGCTGCCGTTTCTAGAGCGTAACCCCAAAATGACAATGGTAAATCCGACTGGTTCATCATAGACGAACCATGTCCAACAAAGTTCGATTACGCCGTTCGGAGACCCCGTTCCTTTGAGGTGTTCCGGGCGGCGTAAGTTGTGGAACAATTCCGAAACTCTTAAGATGATCGCTAAATTCGTGACTCAAATATTCACCTCCACGATCAGATCGCAAGGCCTTTATTTTCTTGCCACGTTGATTCTCTACTTCACTCTGAAACTCCTTGAACTTTTCAAAAGTTTTAGACTTGTGCCTCATCAAGTAGACATAACCATATCTACTGAAATCATCAGTGGAAGTGATGAAGTAGTGATATCCTCCTCTGGTTGTCGTGCTCATTGGCCCACATACATCAGTATGTATGAGTTCCAACAAGTCTGTCGCTCTCTCGGGCAAACCCGAAAAAGGTGACTTGGTCATCTTTCCAAGTAAACAAGCCTGACATGTCTCGTATGATTCAAAATCAAACGAAGTTAGAAGACCATCACCATGGAGCTTCTTCATGCGGTTTTCACTTATATGCCCCAAACGACAATGCCATAAATAGGTAGGACTCAAATCATTAGGCCGAAGCCTTTTAGCACTAACATTGTAAACAGATGCATCATCAAGATCTAAAATAAATAACCCATTCACAATGGGAGCATTAGCCATAAACATATCATTCTTAGAGATTACACAACCATTGTTTATACTCGCAAATGAATATCCATCCGTCATCAAACATGAAGGTGATAAAATGTTTTGACCCATACGTGGAATGTAATAACAATTATTCAACTCCATAATAAATCCTGACGGAAGGTGAAGTTGCATGACGCCGACGAACAATGCAGCAACCCTTGCTTTATTTCCGAGCGAAAATCCACTTCGCCTCTCTGCACTTCTCTAGTCCTTATTAGCCCCTGCATCGAATTGCAAATATGAGCAACTGATCCGGTATCAAATACCCAAGAGTTAACATAGGAATCAGCGAGAAGAGTGTCCACAACATTTACAACAAGCGTACCTGAGTTGGAAGTACTCTTACTTCCACTCTTCTTCAAAGAAGCCTGGTACTTGCTGCAGTTTCTCTTCCAGTGGCCATGTTCATGACAAAAGAAGCACTCAGTGTCTTATACAGGTCCAGCCTTTTGCTTGGGTGCAGGCTTAGGGATCGTATCCTTAGCCTTGTCCTTCTTCTTCCAAGAAGTACCCTTTTTCTTGAAGCTAGGCTTGTTCTGCACAACCATCACATGGCTATGCCCTGCACACTTCTTCATGTCACTTTCTGCTATTTTTAACATCCCGCATAACTCATTAAGGCCCTTCTCCACCCCATGCATATGGTAGTTCAAAATGAACTGCCCATAGCTAGATGGAAGAGACGCCAAAATGAAGTCAGTGGCCAACTCTTGGCCTAGTGGAAAACCAAGCTTTTCCAAAGTCTGACTGTAACCAACCTTTTTGATCACATGGGGGCCTACAGCTGCTCCCTCTGCCAGCTTGCATTCGACAAAGCACTTGGCAACATTGTACCTCTCAGTCCTTGCCTGATCTTGGAACATGTCCTTAAGCGCAACGATCATATCGTACGCATGCTGATCCTCAAACTTCTTTTGGAGTTCAGGTTCCATGCATGCAAGCATAAGGCAGCTAACCACAAGAGAATCATCACATGCTCTCTTGTAGGCATTCTTTAGGGAAGCAGATGCATTATCAGCAGGTTCATCGGGGATTGGAGTATCCAGAACCGTTTCCTTTTTATCATACCTGAGAACAATTCTCAGGTTACGGACCCAGTTCGAATAGTTTGTTACATTAAGTTTATATTTGTCAAGAATCGAACGCAAAGAAAAAGGTGATGCAGTGTTCGGTGCCATTGATCTACAACAGAAAACATGCAAAATACTAAGCCATGTAACCATGAAAGAGTAAAACATATTAAACAATTTAATAGCATATACTCCTACTTA
Source organism: Avena sativa (assembly GCA_916181665.1). NCBI lineage: Eukaryota > Viridiplantae > Streptophyta > Magnoliopsida > Poales > Poaceae > Avena > Avena sativa. Next base: position 172,722,834 of record OV702295.1, read on the forward strand.
AATCAATATCCCTCTATTGATACTAAGTGATTCAAGATCCACAATTGACAAGTCGGTAAGCAACACTTGTCAATCATATCACATATGACTCTTGTTGTTGGGTGACATCTCTATGTCAAAACTAGGCTCCCAACCTTTATGCCCCAAGGTCCTTAACTGTTAAGATGACCTTTTCAAGCTCACCAACCCTTATGCGTGTAGGTATCTGATACAAACCCATCCAGCCAATGAAAACCGCGGCACCCTAATTTCATAGGCCCACCAACGATTGTACAGGGCATAGGATGGTGCAAGGTTTGGTTGGGAGGGCATGGTTTAACTTGAACTTTGTGAGGGATTGTTCTACTTCTATCATCTAAGCATGCATAGTAGTAAAAGGCATAAGAATAGCATTCACATTCATGTGAAACAGTATGGCCCATTTTCTCATGGTGATCTCCATCGCCATAGAACCTGTCCACCATGATGATCTCCATCTTCATGTTCCATGTGAGCCATCCTCCAAGTGATGAGTCCTCCAAGAACTAATACAAGCTATTACTCCTAACAGCTAGTAATCAAAATTACATAGAATTTGGATCATCACAAGTTGGCACGCAGGCCATTACAATAATTGACAACACACATGGCTCCAGCCGTGTTGCCCTACTCACGACACGCAGGTCATGATAAATTTCATACATGCATCACATACACATATGGGCCATACTGATCACATACATCCTGCAAAAACAAGTTATGCATAGAATCGCATTCTACCGGAACATGTGACATCGCAGCACCTAGTTACCTTAACGAGATACAAAAGGGGCTACGATTAAGGGGGGTGTAGGGGGTCTCCCCCTGCGGGGTTCGAAGGGGCATCGCCCCTCGCGGTATCAAATTTTCTTTACAATTTTCTTTAAGGATTTTGATCGGCAAATCAAATTTACCATATACCGCCTGTTGTTCCGATCTAATCAAACTCCTTTGATCACGGTACAGCGATTTTAGATCTAGGTTCCGATTCGATCAATCATATTGATCTTTGCGTGATTCAACAGGATTTATGCATCATTGCCTACCCCGATGGCGGAAACCGACCGGTAGGGGTAAGTTATTCGACAACCTCAGATCACGATCACGGAAAGCAAGATCATAGATCAATCCTGAACCACCGCCATATAAACGATCACATCATTCATATCAATCTGCATATCACCATATGCAAATATCCCGAACCTATAACTGAACAGCATCGGCTCTGATACCACTGTAGGGATACGGATAGGCTACACTAGCGCAAATCAAAATTTTCTACCGCGTAAACCAGGAATACTGTTGTCATAGATCACGGGATTACAACTAGACGCGCAGTTGCGGAATTGATGAAGCGCGTCGAGGCAGTGCAGACGATCTACGTCTCCTCCTTGTTCTCGTCCCACGAGCAGCTCCCTTGCGCGGCTCGTCCAAATGCTACAGATGCAGCGCCTCCGAGGTATCCACACGTACAGGGTGGAAGCCTCAGACGCCGGACTGCTAGGTCCGCGCGTGCAACACAGGCGTGAGGAGTGGCGGCTGGGAATGATCTAAGGTCTAACCCTGGCCAGCTCGCCCCACCCTCTCTTATATAGGCGTCCCTAGTGGGCTTCTACATTAGCAGCCCATTAGCAGCCTAAGCCTAGTTTCATTCCGATCTAATCCTCATTAGGCTTCCATCCCCTTAAGTGTGTGACCCTATAGGTTCATATGCGTATAGACATGACACGAATACACTTATTCTATCAATAGTTGGTAGCGGCCTCTAGCAAGACGTGCCAACTCCTAAACGCATACAAAGATCATATCGGACGAACCATCACAAGGTTTAGTACATGTCTTTCCTTTTGCCTCACGATATTTGGTCTAGCTCCAAGCTGACCTCCCTTTCTCGATACCATGATTCGGAATCCCTTTACTAGGTTAACTCTTAACCATATGTAGCACGGCCATGCATTTCTAGATCCAATCACTCGAGGGGCCCAGAGATATCTCTCTCAAGTCGAGAGGGGCAAATCCCATCTTGATTGACCATGCCTTGCAGCATGCTTCAGGACAAACCCGAAAGCTACCTTTACAACTACCCTATTACGGCGCAGCGTTTGATAGCCCCAAAGTAGGTCGATCCAAATCCCAAGTACATGCGACAATCTCAGGTCTAAGGACAAAACGTACACGATGTGTAGAATAGAGAGCTGCAACTAATTGCCAGTCTCAGGTTGGGTCAGTCAAACCCCATGTTCATAACATGTGTCCACATCATTGGTTTGACATCTCCATGTCTATGACTTGCGAAACATAATCATCAACCAATCGATGTGCTAGTCTAATATTCATGTGTGTCCTCACATGAACTCCGACTAGGGAAAACTCTTAAATAACCATACAAGTAAAGAGTTTCACAAACAATTCACATAATTGCCAATCAATAAAAGTTGCCTAATATGGATATTCAAGGAACATTACAATAACTCATGGATACATATGAAATATAATCATCTCTATGATTGCCTCTAGGGAATATTTCCTTCAAATCTATAGATCCAAATGATTTGAATCAAACGGTCTTGGATTAAGCATTTCAATATCTTTCTAACAAAATTGGTTTCATTCAATTTGGTTCACTGAATCGAGCTGGTTGATTTTTGAAACTAGGTATAGAACTGAGTTTGAATATAAATAGAAAAAGCTAAATTCAAACGAGTGGGTTGCGCGGGAAGGGGTAATGGGCCGGCCCGGTGTCACTCCGCAGAGCGGGGCGCAACTAACAGGGGGGTCTACTGGTCAGTGGCTCTTTAAACGCGAAGCGGTACGGGTCGATATGGTGCGTTGGATTAGAATGAAGATCGACGGCTGAGGGTCGTCGTCGACGATGAACAGGTCACCGGCGAGCTCGAACCCTAGCGGTGGAGTGGGGGTGCATAGGGGGAATACCGGGGATCCAGTGATGATGGCGAGGCGGGCAAACGACAAAGTCGACGACGGCGAACTTAGGGGTGGTCGAAATCAACGGCTCCTCTTCTCCTCTGCAGCGGCGAGCTCCGGCCAAATTCCGGCAATGCGCTGCTCTCCTTGCTCCATCTAAGGGGTGGAATGATCAGTGAGGTGAGTGGAGTGAGATGGTGTGAAGAAATCGAGCGGGGATCGTCTCCTTTTATAGGCTCGACGGCGAGACCGAGAGGGATGGGCAGGCGACGGTGGCGACACGGCTACGGGCGGCTAGAGGCATGGCCGAGTTGGCGATCGACGGGCGGTCTCCTGGAGATGCTCTAGATCTTAAATGCGCGTGTAGGGGCGGTGGCAATTGGTCAGGAACGTGCGGTGCTCTGCACGGCAGAGGCGGCGTCTTCGACGGCGAGCGGTGGCTGTGAGGCATGGGGCGGCGAACGGGGGTGTCTGCGGGGTTGCTGGGGCGATGGTGATCACGCGTGCACGCAGCGAGCGTGGCACGTGGTTTGTGGACGTGTGTCGAGGGTGGCGCTCTAGCGCGCTCTCGGCATGCTCGCAGAGAAGCTTGGCATGGCTTGGGCATGTGGTCTAGTGGCTGGTAGGGTTCGAGCGCTAGACAGGGGGTGGCGCTGGACGGTGGCCTGTGTCCTAGACATGGTGTTTAGGCTTGGTGCTTGCTTTGGCTAGCTAGCCATCGTCGGCTCGCAAGGGTTCCTTCGGGTTGGCATGGCATGGTGCAAAGGGTAGGGGCTAGGGGTGGTCAAGGCACTGGTTGGAACTGGGGGAGACAAGTGTGATCAATGGTGAACAATGCTTAGCCAAATTACTGCTCAAAAGAGTGAAGTTTGGCCAGTTTGATTTGTTGTCTCCAAGTGTTTGATGAAATGGCCGCAAGAACTTGGGTTTTGAATTTTGAAAAGATTTTTGGTGGGTGTGCTAGGCATGTGTTGAGGATTCTGTGGATGCTTGGGTTTTAAAAATTGAGCTTTTTTGAGTGGTTTTTGAAATAGTGGGATCTTCCCATATGAAATAGATTGAATTTTAAACTGTCATTTAAACCATGCATTCTAATGTGTTTGGATGATCACAAAATGGGCATTGGTACCTTGTTATGAGTACTGTCAAGGGGTGCAAAGATCCATACATGTTTCTGTTAAGTTCTGAATGTTAGAGATAGCCAAAGTATGCATGGGAGTTAATTTGGCCAAAGTGACCATTCACCTAATTTGTTTATTTTTGACTTTTTTGTCTTTGGGAAAAGTTTGGGGATTGTTTAGATGATGTTTATTTCACCTAAGAATCATTTTACAAGCAAAGAAACACAGAACCATGGCAATTCAAAAGAATCCAAATTTTAATACCCACACATATGAATGCTTTCATATGTTTAATTGGAAAAGTTTTTGTTAACTCTAAATTTGAAGATTAGAGTTTGATGATTTAAGTTTAATATTTTTAGGATGTTACATTTGTAGGTGTAAAGCTTGTCGCGTGGGCGATGTGTACATGCGATGCATGCATGGTGCAAAGATGATGTTTGTGCATGAAGCTTCTGTGGTGCATGAATGCTTGCATGGGAAGAAGTTTCTTGTTTTTTCTTGTCTACCCCGGTGTGGTGCATGTATGTTTGCCGATATGTTGATTCATTTCCATTTCAGCAAATTTTTGTACCACCCATATGTCCTAATTTTAGGAAAGGTCATGCCGAATTTTTCCGACGACCATGCATGTGTGTTTGTGTGTGCATAAGGTGTGGTTTCTAATTAACCTACTCTTTTTCTTTTGCTCTATACGTGCATACCCCGCAGGATACCATGGTCGTCAACATGAGCGAAGGTAGAGTTACTAGATATAAGAAAGACACGAAGGCGGACATGATCAGAACAACAAGACCCAGATAAGATGTTCATGTCGAACATGCAAACTCCAGCGCTGGATCGACCCTGATTCTGGACAATTGGAGGATCACCTGCTCCGGCGCGGTTTCATGCACGACAACTTCGATGAGGAGCTAGCATTAAATGGTGGTGGTCATCATGAAGACTTGGGCGGGCGAGAAGACGAAGAGTCTCCCAACGGGCATGGTCATGATGATGAAGAATATACCGGCATGCATGATCATCATGATGAAGAAGGAGATGTCGATGGGCATGACCATCATGAATAAGTAGAAGAAGCAAACACCCATACGCTGCTATCTTCGGTGTTAAGGGACCCTCATGTTCAAGAACTACTTCTGAAGGAGACGGGCAACGCCAAAGCTGCAGCCAGAGAGAAAGCCAAGCTGGCTCAAATGGAGTTAGATGGGATGACTCCATCGTATCCTGGATGTCGGCCCGAGGATACACGCTTTAGTGTAACGCTCAAGGCTCTAGAGATGAAGGAGGAACACAAATGGACCGACGTGCGCTTCAATGCTAACATGGAACTCTGGCACGATCGTCTTCCTAACGGGAACACATTGCCAACAAGTATAGAGGAGGCCAAGAAAATCGTGTGCCCTCTCGACCTACCGCACGTTAAATACCACGCATGCATCAATGATTGCGCACTTTATCGTAATGAGTATGTGGAGAGAACCACATGTCCGGTATGCGGCCATGGACGGTACAAGAGAGGGAACAAAAAAGTTCCTCAAAAAGTGGTATGGTACTTTCTATCACTCCCTGTCTACAGAGATATTTCATAGATCCTAAGGAAGCAATGCTAATGCAATGGCATGCGGAAAGGGAGAAACCCGAAGATGATCCAAAGAAGGGCAAGTTCCTAACACACCCTTCAGACGCTAGCCAGTGGAATGCATTGGACATCGAGTTCGAAGAGTTCGGGGGCGATGCAAGGAACGTCAGGCTGGGTATGAGCACCGATGGACTCAATCCTTTTGGCAACCAGAGTAGCACGCATAGAACTTGGCCCGTGTTTGTATGGCCGTACAACATTCCCCCGTGGCTCTGCACAAAGAAAAGGTACGTATACATGAGCATTCTTATTCAGGGGCCAAAACAACCAGGTGTCGATATGCATCTTTATCTCGGTCTGTTGAAAGAGGAGTTAGCCACGTTGTGGGAGACGCCAGCCCGTACGTGGACGCCTATACTAAAGAATATTTCCCTATGAGAGTCGCGTTGCTCACGACGGTGCAGGACTATCCTGGTTACGCATATGTATCGGCCCAGGTGAACCACGAACACAATGCATGTGTCAAGTGCATGGATAAGACCCCGCATCTCCAGCTACCCAAGGATCCCGGGTCTTCGAATACCGTGTTCCAAGGGACTCGAAAGTGGCTTCGCATTGATCACCCATGGAGAAAACGCGGTGACCTGTTCAATGGTAAAGACGATCTCGAAAGAGCCCCACGTACGAGGAGCGGCGAAGAAATCGAGGAGCTTCTAAATAATTGGGATGAGTGCCCTGCGCCAGGAAATAAGCGACCAAGGACAAAGCCGCTTCTGGGTGTATGGAAAGTGAGGTCTGTTTTCTGGGACCTGCCATACTGGAAGGTCCTCCACACGCCGCATAGCCTCAATGTAATGCACATCACGAAGAAAGTTACCGAGAGTCTGCTTGGCACTCTCCTCAACATGCTGGAGAGGACCAAGGATGGGCCGAAAGTAAGAAACGACCTGAAATTGCTTGGAATCAAGAAGGATCTTCAGTACCCTGATAGTGATGATGATGATGATCAAACAGAAGGGACTCAGGGTTGCCGCAAAAGGGTTAAGAAGAATGAGGTGATTGTGCTTCGCGCTGCCTGCTTCACTCTGTGTCAGGACGAGATCAAGCAGTTTTTCAGGTGCCTCCTAGGAGTCAAAGTTCCTCACGGTTACACGGGCAAGATAAGCAAATATCTCGATGTAGCGAAAAAGAGGTTCAGCGGTACGAAGTCCCACGACTGTCACGTGATGATGACACAGATGCTTCTAGTTGTCATACGAGGGATAATGGACGAGCACGTCCGTGAGACACTGTTTGGCTTGTGCAACTTTTTCGACATCATCTCTAGGAAGTTGATCGGCATGAAGCAGCTCGACAGGCTACAGGAAGAGATCATGGTGATACTATGCGAGCTCGAGATTTACTTTTCGCCCGCATTCTTTGACATCATGGTGCATCTACTTGTCCATGTCGTGCATGACATCATCCAGCTCTGGCCGACATTCTTGCACAACATGATGCCATTTGAAAGGCTGAACTGTGTCATCAAAGGGTTTGCTCGCAACAGATCCTGTCTAGATGAAAGCATAGCCAAGGGCTTTCTGATCTACGAGTGCATCTCTTTCTGCCAGAACTATCTAACCACTAAGAACGAGGATGTTGGAATACCCACCAAAAAGCACCTCGGCAGGCTCGCTGGGTATGGTCACTGCGAGGGCCACTGCTCACTGCATGTCGGCATTGCTAATCGACGCGCCGTCTTTGGCAGGGCACACCGAGTCACACTACAACACAATGAATTGGTCAGCCCTTGGGCGGAAGAGCACAAAAGCTTGATCGAGCAGGAGTACATGGACCGGGCCCGCCCGAGGAAGAAAGGAGACGTAATAAGAGAACACAACTCTAGCTTCATGGGTTGGTTCAATAAAATGTTGCTGGACAATCCCCCGCAGACGCCTTCTATGGAAGATCAACAACTCATATTATCCTTGTCACAGTGCCCAGTGCATAACATAAATACCTATCAGTCGTACGACATCAATGGTTATAGATTCTACACTGAGGAAAAGGACAGGAATAGCGAATATCAAAACTCAGGAGTAACTATGATGTCCTTTGCCGATGATGAGACTACTGTCATGGAAAGATTCTACGGAAGGATCGAGGAGATATGGGAGCTCGACTACTGTGGAGAGACGGTACCAATGTTCCGTGTTAGATGGGCCAAGAACAGTCGAAAAAGAAGGCCGACATTTCACCACCTGCGTTATACCCGATGCCATGTCGGCAAAGAAGGCCTCCGCGAAAAATGAGCCATGGATACTCACAAGCCAAGTTGATCAATGTTTCTTTATTACCGACCCGTCAAAGCCCAGTCGTGTTGTAGTGAGGAGGGGCAAGAGGAGCATCATCGGAATGGAAGGATCCGCCAACGAGCAAGACTTCGACAAGAACGGCGATCCGAAGATCGAAGAGGAGTTTGACAAGTACTTCAACATTCCTACTACTACTAAAGTAAGAAGAAAGCCTACACTACCTACTAAAGGTTGTCCGTTCATGAGAAGAAATCTCATAGTGCTCGGGCTAAATTATTCAACCGCGAAGAAAAGGGCAAGAAGATTGTGAAGAGAGGCTAGCTCGACACATCACATGACGACGTGTGACCTTTTTTGTGTATTAGTTAGAGACTAAAATATATATCGTGATATTCGTATATATATGCATGTGTATGTTCTTGGTTTTAAATATATTTGTAACATATATATATTTTTTCTTGCTTATTTTAATATAACATAATTAAATATATTTGTAACATATAATTAAGAATATTTTTTAATTAAGGAAAAAAGTCTAAAACAGCTAGGATTCGAACCTGGGCTGCCTAGATTTAGAGGCCCAGGATTGACCACTAGGCTAGATTGTTGTTTGACGCAAACTACTACCGCGCTGCTTTTGGACCAAGTGCACATGTTCTGTGGCACATTCCTCCAATATGCACCACAGAAGTTGAAACTTCTGTGGCGCAGATTGGAGGAATGCACCATAGAAGATTCACACTTAGCCAAAATAACGGTTCGGCCTTCCCCTTCCCCCACTTGCCAACTTCCCCCCACACGAGCCCGCACACACCAGAGCGATCCAGAACCCTAGCGCCGCTCGCCCGCATGCCTCCGATCGAATCGAACCATAGCCCAACCGCCGCCGGATCCCGTGGAGAAGAAGGAGCAAGAGCCCATGGTGGAGGAGGATCCGTCGCCGGAGCCCGTGGAGCAGCAAGAGCAGGAGCCCGTGGTGGAGGAGGACCCCTCGCCGGAGCCCGTGGAGGAGCAAGAGCAGGAGCCCGTGGTGGAGGAGGAGCCGTTGCCGGAGCCCATGGAGGAGCAGGAGAAGGAGCCCGTGGAGGAAGAGCAGGAGCGCAACCTTGCCGTCCACGCCACCTCGCCGTCCACGCCATCCTCCACCTCGTCGTCCACCCCTTGGTGAGCATCAACCAGTTCTCCCCCTCCACTCTCTCTAGAACAAGAAAATGTGTACCCAATGATGAGTAGGGAATTTTGCAGATTTGGCAGATGGTTTAGCACAGGAAATTTACTAACTAGAACATGAAATAAGTAGGGAATTTTACTAACTAAATTAGGACTAAATTAGGAATGAATTAGGACTAAATCTGTTGGCAGATGGTTGGCAACAGATCCTGAACTGAATTAGGACTGGAATCTAGGCTTCATAATAGGAAAAAATTGAGGCAAAACGATAAATTGGAGAGAATAACATTGCAGCAAGGAAAGGGAATTAGATTTTTCATTGGAGCGCTAGATGACTGAACCATCAGGTGTCATCGGAGGTGTGTTGTACGTCAGGTTCTTAACACTAGAACATGAAATAAGGGGAGCAAAATTTACTAACTAGATAACCCTAGTCAAGTTTATTACAGGGAAAGGTGGCCAACCCATTGCGCCAGCATCGATTGCCTGCGGGTATGGCATGCAACTCGGGTGCATCGTCCGGGAAAGCATGTCGATCAACACTAAGTACATCCGACCTAATCATGCTTTGGTCGAGAACCTCCTTAAGAAGCTTCACAAGAGATACACATTCCCAGAGAAGTTCAGAAACCTAGAGAGTACGAACCCGGTGAACAAACTAGCACTGACAAAGATGAGCAACGCCTGGAGCAGCTGGAAAACCCGGGTAAAGAACAACATTGACAAAGGTGAAAGCTGGGAGATTATAAGTAGGAAATATCTGATGCTCGACGAACAAGAGTTCAAGATATTCAAGGCGGACTTAGATACCGCTTACTCTAAAGCATGGACTGAGTGGGGAAAGACTATGTGAGAGAAGAACATAGGTAACCACCGGCTTGGAAGCGGCGGATACAGAGGGAAACATCCCATTTGGGACAAGGAGGACGCCGAGCTTGAACGCCTGGGTAAAAAGAGAACCCATGTCATAAAATCACAGTCCTGCAGATCCAACAATTTATCCGGGCCCACTATTACCTGGACCCTGTTAGAGGGGATTTCGTCACCGACGGCCCGGATGTGAAGGACTTTGAGGATGAGCTGGTAAGGAATTTACCGCGGTTCCCTCATTAAAATAATTAAGACAAGGATATAAATGTATGGTTTCACCTCTCCTTGTCTCTCTGAAGGAGAAGGCATTGAACGCTGCCGAGGACATGTCGCCCCAGGATTCGGCGGCGGAGCCATGGGACACTGTTTTCAATTGGGCGATGAACACTTACAAGAAGAGGGAGAAGAATTTGCCGCCAAAATCAGCTGGCCATGTGTCCGGCTTCGGTACAAGCATGAAGTTTACCGAGTACTACAAAGAGGACGCAAAGAAGAGGAGGGAGAGGAAGAACCATTCGACGGTTAAAGATAAAGCCAAGGTTGAAGAGCTGAAGTTGAAGGTGAAGTCATTAGAGGAAAAAGTGGACAAGAAAGAAATGAACAAGTTATTGGAGGAGAATCTTCGCGCGATCATCCCCCTGGGGTGATGGAGGGGCTAGCTGTTTGGAATGTGGCAGGTCGACAGGGGCGGATACACGTGCCCAGCTTTAGCGGCAGCAACTCGAGCATCAACGTTAACGCGTCGCTGGACTTGGTGACCCCGCCGGCCACCATCGCCATGGCGCAGCCACAAGAGCTGGTCGTCGCACAGCTGCCCCTGCTGTTCCCGCAAAAATACCGAGCCGCAGCCGGTGGCGGCACCAGTACCACGGGAGAATACTGATGATAGGCCTACTGCCGGGACCGGCTGTGTGTCGACATTAGCCAAGCTCAACACCCTCACCAAGGTAACTAATTAGTTACTCCGCTTCATCTTCTTTATGCGCCTTTGGTGACTGCCACCTCGATCATGAGGCCCAACACATATGTGTTTTGACTCAGGACGCTGCTTGCGTACTACTCCAAAAAGTAGTCGGCGGCGAGTTGACGGATGTTGCCAAGGGCAATATGATACAACCGGTGAACCGCACGATGCACAACAATGCAATGGACGATGCCGTGATGAGGGTCTGGATTGCTCAGGTGTTGCCAGGGTGGGACGACATGGACCCCCCTTTTAACCTCAGGGAGCCGACGAACACAAGACCCTTGCATAATGCCACGGCTGGCCCTTGACATGGATGAAGACTCAGATTCGTCTTACGGGGCACAGTAGCGCCACCTCGATCATCCGGTCACCACCTCGGATGCCACCTGTCACCAGTGCCACCTCGATCGTCAAGCCACCACCTCGGAAGCCACCTATCATCGTCACCACCACCAGTCGGCACCAACAACTGTTGGGAGTGTGTGGATCGCCCCAAGGAGAATCCGTCGCAATGCAACCGACGTCGCCCCCGCCACCACCATCAACACATGGCGGCAACAACGATAATGATGAAGAATTTGTCAACATCGACGACTACATCAACACGGGTGCCGACATAGGGATTGTACATGCCTTCTATGGATGAAGAACCCTTCGTCGTACACGAGGGTCAAGGTGGGCGTCCCACTTTTACTAGTGTGCAAGAGGGAAACATTTGAGGGGGTGGCAAGGGTTTATCCTTTCCATTTAGTGGTTGATGTTGAGGTATAGATTGAAAAGAGGGGATCCAAACTTGGATTGGTTCATCACTAGTTTGGAAACCATCAAGAGTAATTAGCCCTGGATTGGTCTGACTAGGAGATGAGATGGTCACTTAAGAGGCTTGGGTTGATCCTGATTTGGATGCTTGGTTTGAGATTTATGATCAAAAACATAGATTGGGTCCTAAGGTATGAGCTACTAGATTATCTCACTCTAGTTTCTAAGAAAACAAGGCAATTAGCGGATCAAGGCAATTCATCATACATTAGATCAAGGCAATTCATCAAACAACAGATCAAGGCAGTTCATATTATCACTTATCCAACTACCACTAGGGTTACCATCAAGCCTAGCTTGTGGTAAGGATGGGTATTTTGAGTTGGGTGTTCTTTGAAGGGAGATAAGGATCATCTTGGTATTCCTACCATGATTGGAATGAAAAAAAATTAATAAAGGTTTTGGAAAAATCTAGGGGTAAGAGTAGCTGGGAGTTCCGTCTTGAATACATAAGGAGATTATACATATAGGTCTCCATAGTTTTTTCTAATACAAACTAGTAAAGTAATTTGTTGTGTCAAAGTACTCTTGTCTCAAGTTTTTGAAATGCCAGAACATTTGAGAATATGAAGGATGAGCCAAGACATCTCTTTTGTAAAATAGCTTTTGTAAACTAGTCTTGAGGTGAGAAGTATATTAATTGATACACAAACAGTTGCATGAGCACAAGCAAGCAAGTAAGTAAACATTTCAAGAATTTTTTTTTGTTCCCCCTGATTTTTGCCTTTTGGACATTAAATCAGGGTTGCTGAAATTGGGATGTTACAATCACAAGAATATTTTTACCATTCACACCGTGATATGTACACATGCAGATATGTCCTATGCTCTAAATGTTATAAGCATATACCAGAATTACTCATAAGATGATCATTGGACAACATTAAGGATATACTTATGATCTTTTGGAGGAACTAAGAATATATTTATGTAGAGGTGACAAACAATTACAAATAGTTTACTATAAAGTGTTACATTGATACTAGTTTGTCACAAGATTAAATTTCTCTCAATTTAAACTATGGGTAGCACAATGTAATGGAAAGCAGGTTCCATGATGGATTTGGATGAATTCCAAAGTTAAGACATTATGACGGATACTACAACAAAATGCTAAATATATGATTGTTGTAGTAGCAACAAAGGAGGGTATTTGTGTCAAGTAGTTTGTTATCAAACAAGGTGTGGTTCATAGCAGGCTAACACTATGAATATATATTGCACGACAATAGTATCGACATGATTTACCCCCAAGTAATTAAAGGTCTAACCAAAAGACAAATGTATACAATGCCATCTCATTAGAGAATGAGTGATGTGTGGAGACGCAAAGAAATGCAAATTGTAGGGTTCGTAGCATAGAAAACAAAAAAATTCATACGATGGGAACAACTATGTACCAAGATATATCTAATAGATATAATCAACGGGTGGATATACATCCGTAGAGAACATACCCTTGAAGACCTAAAAATCTTAACGAGGTTGAACTCATGGTTGATGTAGACGATCTCTTGCCGATCTCAAGATCGAGAGGAAGTCCTAGCACCGCAAATCAACGGCACACACGTCCGACTCACCGAGAAACCTCCGCCTCCTCGCTCTAGCGATGCAGCGGAAGCAAAACTCTTTCTTGCCAAATAGCCACCGGGAACATGTATCTCGCTAGTCCGAGACAATGGGGGATAAGTACTAGAGGGGGAGAGATATCCTTCACGAGGAGGTGTGAGTGAGAGAGAGGAGAGGGGGCTCCTTTTATAGGAGGAGGGGGGCACCCAAGGGGGTGGCCGGCGCATGGGGGCTGCCCCCTTGCCCTCCCTCCATTGATGTGGGTGGACACTACACACACAAAAATGCCTTTCAATTCCCTCCACTCAAAAACCCACTAAAATTCCCATTAAATTTCCACCAAATTTAATGCAAACTCTCATTAAATAAAACTACTTTTGTTTAGTCAGAATTTTGTAAATTACTTTAATGACAAACATTCACATATAACCCCTTGCTGGTATTTCATTTCACATGCAAAAACACTTTCTGCAATTTCACCCGAAAAACCGTTTCGGTATCTAGTGAAATAAATTCCTGCGCTTGTTATTCTTTATGGCATGAAAATTTTGCTCCGAATGGATGTCGATGTCTCTTAGGTGTGTCACCCTACGGTTCGCGAATGATGCGGACATGATCGAGACCCCTCTCAGATCAATAATCAGAACCGGAACCTAGAGATCCATACTGACTCCCACACATTCAGCGATAACTTTCTTGTGATCGCGAGAACCTTTTACGCTAGTATCTTAATCCTTTTGTTTCCTGATGTATTACATGTCCAAGATTTGATCATCAGTAACTCCATACCTAGTTTGATCTCATTACTGACATGTACTCTTTTCTTGTTCCCATGATATAACATTCTAGTGATCAAATCACTTGCTTGCAAGCTAATCAATGTGATATCATCGAGAGGGCCCAGAGAATATCTATCAGTCATCGGGATGAACATTCCACTATCGATCCATGGGCCTCAACATAACACTTTAGTAGTACTGAACCCATCTTTATAATCACCCTGTTACGGTGTGACGTTTGATGTTATCAAGATACTCTTCCGGTGTTAGTGATTGACATGATCTCATGGTCTAAGGATTAGGATCACTTCGTATGTTGTTATAGCAATATAAACTCAATGACTTTGATCGTAGTGCTATACTTCAGATGAATGTTCATCACACCATTACACTAATGTTGTAACCTCGTTATTAACAACATCCAATGTCTATGATCAGGAAACCTTGATCATCTTGTTAATCAATGAACTAGTTTACGAGAGAGGCATAACTAGGAACTTTATGTTTGTTTATTAAACACACATGTATTAATGTTTCCGTATTAATACAATTATAGCATGCAAAATAAACATCTATCATATACTTGGAATATACATAATAACCACTTTATTATTGCCTCTCAGGGCATATTCCCTTCACATACTAATGTATACACTAACCAGCTGACTTACAAACCATGACAATGGAATGCTAAGATGTTACATGCCAAGTAGAACTGAGATATCTTGAAACTCTGAGATTAGCAACCAGGTGTTGATCATGTTTTGCTCTAGGGAGAGTTTTAGTCAACGGATCTGCTACATTGAGATCTGTGTTTACTTTAAAAATCTTTATATCTCCATCCTTGACATGCTCGCGGATGGAGTGAAATGGGCGCTTAATATGCTTGGAATTCTTGTGAGACCTTGGTTCATTGGCATTGGCTATGGCACCATTGTTGTCACAATAGATCACCATTAGGTCCAACGCACTCGCAACCACACTTCGTTCGGATATGAAATCCTTCATCCAAACCGCTTCCTGAGCCGCTTCCGAAGAAGCAATATATTCGGCCTCCGTTGTTGATCTTGCCACCACCGGTTGTTTGGAACTCCTCCAACTAACCGCTCTGCTATTCATGAGAAATACGTATCCGGATTGAGACTTAGAGTAATCCAGATCGGCGTCAAAGCTAGCATCAACATAACACTTAGCGACGAGCTATTATTCACCTCCGTAGACAAGAAACATCTCCTTAGTTCTTCGCAAGTACTTAAGGATATTCTTGACCGCTATCCAGTGTTCCGAACTTGGATCCGATTGGTACATACTAGTCAAACTAATAGCATGTGCCACATCCAGTCTTGTACATAGCATGGTGTACATTATAGAGCCTATGGCTGAAGCATAGGGGACTTTGTCCATTATCTCTCTTTCTTCCATCGTAGCCGGACTTTGAGTCTTACTCAATGTCTTGCCTTGCAGCATAGGTAAGAACCCCTTCTTACTTTCGTCCATTTTCAACTTCTTTAAAACCTTATCAAGGTATGTACTTTGGGATAGCCCTATTAGGCGCCTAGATCTATCTCTATAGATCTTTATGCCTAATATGTATGAATCTTCACCTAGGTCCTTCATTGAAAATTTGCTGTTTACATAACTTTTAACACTGTTTAAAAGATCTATAACATTTCCGATCAATAATATGTCATCCACATATAATATCAGAAATGCCACATTGCTCCCACTCACTTTCTTGTAAATACAAGCCTCTCCATAAGTTTGGACAAATCCAAACTCTTTGATCACCTCATCAAAGCGGAGATTCCAACTCCGAGATGCTTGCTTCAGTTCATAGATGGATCGCTAAAGCTTGCATACCTTGTAAGCATCCTTAGGATCGACAAAACCCTTTTGTTGTATCATATACTACTCTTCTTCAATATTGCCATTGAGGAACACAGTTTTGACAAACATCTGCCATATCTCATAATCAAAATATGCAGCAATTGCTAACATAATCCTAAGTGACTTTAGCATCGCTATGGGAGAGAATGTCTCATCATAGTCAACTCCTTGAATTTGTCGAAACCCCATTGCGACAAGTAGAGATTTAGAGACAGCCACATTACCATCAGCATCAATTTTCCTTTTGAAAATCCATTTATTCTCCATAGCCTTTTGGTCGTGAGGTAAGTCCACCAAGTTCCAAAATTGGTTTTCATACATGGATTCCATCTCGTATTTCATGGCTTCTAACCATTCGTTGGAATCCGGGCTCATCATCGCTTCTTCATATGTCGCAGGGTCATCAATTTCATCAACCATGAAATTCATAACAGGGTTTCCGTACAGCTCGGGAGCTGCACGCGTTCTGCTAGACCTGTGAGGTTCGGTAGTACTCTCTTTCGGAGTTTCATGATCATTATCATTAGTTCCCTCTTCAATTGGTGAAGCCAACTCCAGAACGACTTCCGGCGCTGCGCTACTCGCCATACTATGAAGAGAAGTTTCTACAACCTCTTCGAGTTCTACCTTCCGACTACTCACACCTTTCACGAGAAACTCTTTCTCTAGAAAGGATCCATTCTTGGCAACAAAAATCTTGCCCTTAGACCTGTGATAGAAGGAATACCCAATATTTTCCTTAGGTTATCCTATGAAGATGCATTTTTCCGCTTTGGGTTCGAGTTTACCCGGTTCAAGTCTCTTCACATAAACATCGCATCCCCAAACTTTAAGAAATGACAGCTTAGGTTTGTTTCCAAACCACAATTCATCCGGTGTCTTTTCAACGGATTTAGATGGTGCCAAATTTAAAGTGAATGCAATAGTTTCTAGTGCATAACCCCAAAATGACACTGGCAAGTCCGTCAGAGACATCATAGATCGAACCATATCCAATAAAGTACGATTACGATGTTCCGACACACCATTTCGCTGTGGTGTTCCGGCAGGTGTGAGTTGTGAAACAATTCCACACACTTTCATATGATTACTAAACTCGTAACTTAGATACTCACCTCCACGGTTGGACAGTAGAAATTTGATCTTTATATTATGATGATTTTCCAGTTCACTCTAAAATTCCTTGAACTTTTCAAAGGTTTAAGACTTGTGTTTCATCAAGTAGATATAACCGTATCTACTCAAATCATCCGTGAAAGTTACAAAATAACGATATCCACCTCGCGCTGACACACTCATTGGACCACATGCATCAGAATGTATGATCTCCAATAAATCTGTCGCCCGTTCCATTGAACCAGAAAACGACGTTCTAGTCATTTTGCCCATAAGGCATGGCTCACATGTATCAAATGATTCAAAATCAAGTGATTCCAAAAGTCCATCCGAATGGAGCTTCTTCATGTGTTTAACGCCAATATTACCTAGACTGCAGTGCCACATATATGCGAATATATCATCATTAAGTTTAATCCTTTTAGCATCAACATTATGAATATGTGTAACATTATTATCGAGATCCAACAGAAATAAACCATTCATCATCGATGCATGACCATAAAAGATTTCATTCATATAAATAGAACAACCATTGTTCCCGGATTTAAATGAATAACCACTTTGCATCAAACACGATCCAGATACATTGTTCATTCTCAGTGCTGGCACCAGATAACAATTATTCATGTTTATTAATAATCCCGATGGTAAGTGGAGAGGTAGCGTTCCCATGTCGATCACATCAACCGTAATAGCCCATGTTTGTAATATATGTTCTCAGTACTCAAGCATGGCATGCATCCATTTAAATCATCCAAGTAATGCATGTGATCAAGTGTGTTGAATTAAATGCAAAACCTAAACCCTAAACCTCCCCTCTCTTTGAAACTATATTCAAATGGTGTTTGCATTTTGGAAAGTATCAAAATGTGAAGCCCAATTGGTTATGAGGGCCCCACAATAGTTTATATGTTTCATGAAAGCTCCTGGTACTTTTGAAAAGATTCAAAACAGTTTGAATTTGAAAATAAAAACAGAAATAGAAAAACAGAAAAGGAAAATAATTTTACTGGAAAAAAATAGAGTCAGACCGTCCGAGGCCGAACAGCCCAGTAGCCTCCCTCCCCTTCCTTCCTTTACCGTGGCCCACTTGGCCCAAGTAGCAGCCCACCTGGCCCGGTACCCTTTTGTCGTTTTGTTCATCGTCGTCTCCATCGCTGGATTGATGGAAGCAGCTCGGTGGCTGCTCGCCCGCAGCCGACGAGTGCCAAGATGCGCCCGTCGCCCTGGAGGCCTACAAGAACCCCTTATTGCCGCCGTGGAGAACCCTAACCCTCTCTTCCCCCTCGCGCTCTTCTTCTTTCTCCTCCGGACAAACCCTAGCTCTCGGGCTCCGCCTCGACCCGCCGTTCCCGGCCGCCCCATGCACCGTGGAGTGGCCTGGGAGAAGCGCAGTGTTGCCATCGTCGTCTTTGCCAAGCCATGCAAGCCGGAAGGGATCCGTCTGGTCGGAATCGAGCTCGACCTCAACGCCGGCCGCCGCAGTAAATCCATCGATTCCTCCCCCTCCGGCCTCCCCTTGCTTCAACGACCTCACCGACGTGACCGTGGTGAGCCAGCGGTCCTCCTGGACCTCTCCGTTCCTCCCCTCTTGCGCTGTGCTGCTGGCCCGATGAGCACCCGACGCTGCCGCCATAGTTCCTTGTCGCCGGCGTAGCTCCGTTGACCATACCGAGGCGGCGCCGGCACTATAACGTCCGCCTCGGACTCCTCTTTCGAATGCCGCCAAGCACGCATCCAGGCGTGCACGGGATCGCGAGATCCGTGCTCGACCTGGGGGCTTCCCCATTGATGACGTCAGCCAGGCGTCATGCTAGCGTCATATTTCATTTATTTTATTTTGTTTGTTATTTTTCTTTAATAGATAAAATGCTGACAGGTGGGCCCTGTCTGTCAGGGTTTTAACATTTTTGTAAATCATTTATGAAACTAATAAAAGTCTGGCATGTGGGCCCAAGTTAGAAAATAATTTAAATATTCCAAAGATAATTTAAAATGAATTAAAAATTGAGAAATTCATAACTAATTCATTTTAAATCAGAAAAATACAAATAATATATCAAAATGTTAAGCAACTTACATTACAAGTTTAATTAGAAGAACATAGTAACCCCTCACAGGTGAATCCGGAGTTTCCCCGAGTTAGGGTTTTCACCCCTCGGAACCCGGTTTAAGTTGTCAAGCATGCCTTAGGGTTTCATTTCAAGGCAAGTTAAGTTTTCATATCATCCATATTGATTGAGCATTGCACATGCCATGTATTGAATGTTGCTTCTTCCTTTCCGGTATTTGGTTCTTCACGATAGGATCCGAGCCCGAAGCTGAAGTCAACAACACCGAAGATCAATACTTGTCTATTGACGGATAAGGCAAGTGTATCCTCTCATTCTGAACCTACTTTTACAAAGTATATTACTTTATCGCTATGATGCACACGATTCCAATGTGGTCTCTTGTCAGTAGTTAGGGTTACCTATCTACTGCATAGTTTCCCTGTTGTAGCCTTATACTCCTGATCCACTGCTCCTAGCATACCTAGGTTCACGTCTGAGCGTTGCTAGAGCTTCTGAGATCGACAGCTTAGCCATGCATAGTATCAACGTCTGATCTATCCTAACGATGAATCAGAGGTGCCGGAGAATCTAGAACGGTAGGAGTTGGTGACATTTCCGAAGGAGTTAACTAAATCTGCTAAGGCTTGTATGGGAGGCCACGTTGGGTGTGGTTTTTGTAGTCCCATGCTCGCCACTACTAGGAACTGAGTTCTTACCTTTGGAACCAAGACGAGCGTGCAACCACACGGGGCCTGGACAACCTCATGACTGACTAACTTGCCTAGTAGATTCCATGAGTCACATAGTTCGAGCGTTCCATTCGACATATGCATAGAAAATCTTTTGAAAGATTTGCTGGGTGAAGTTGGTGCATTCATAACATGTAGGGAAGCGTGGACCGGGTTGCTTGGGGTAGATAGCGCCCATGGTAAACCAACCTTGCCTCACATCTTTAAGTACCGGCTTCGGGATTTGACCCGTTACGGCGGAATCATACTTATTGCGTGACTCATGGTCTCGGAGATAGCAAGGTAAAGGTCGTGGTCAACCACCCTCTATCAGCCTTCCAAGGAAGAGGGCTAATAATTTGGCATTAAGAGTCGGTTGGTGCGTGTGGGTAAAGTTGTACACCCCTGCAGGGATAAATCTTTTCGAAAAGCCGTGTTCACGGTTATGAACAACTTGGCGACCGGACTTAAGATCATAGATAACATTAACCACTATATAACTTGCTGATCCATGTGTGCTTAAGGATGCTTCCTCCGGGTCGAGGGGGTGATCCTAGATAGGAGGTTCTGATGAAGCTGGTGGTTATCGATATGTGATGAACAAGATGAAGAAGTCGCTATCTTATCATTTTTCAAAGATTCTGAGTAGACAAGCCTCTTCTCTCTCTTGTTTAAAAATAAAGATATCTTTCCGCAAAAGAAAATCCGTAGAAAGCTTTTCTAGCTAGAGCATGTAGATACTAGGTTATCTAAGTGTTGCGGAGTACATTTTCGTACTCAGCCTCGCGCCATTGTTGTTTTTCTATAGAGGATCTGGTTGCAACTGAAGTTGGCTTCTACGTTGACATCGACGAGTAGTTGGGGGTCCCAGGTAGCAGCCTGAGGACTATGGGATGGACGTTACTTTTGTTAATGGCCTCTTAGGCCTTTTGCTAAGTTGTTGTGTAGAACAACATAACTTGGTTTCGCTGTGTGATGTAATGTTGGGTCTTTGACCTCTGGTTTGTAATAACTCTAATATCTTACTCTGTTAAGAGTTTAAAATTATGCTGTTGAATCCCTGCGTTCTATAATGTTACCAAATCATACTGTGATCTTCCGTTTTTGGAGTTGAACTTATCTTAGATGATGATCTGAGGTTAGTTTAACCCTAACCCCGGGGGGTGCTACATCAACACTTGATCCATTGCCGACACGCTTCTTGACCTCACCCCTTGCTAGCGGTCGCTTGTTCCGCAGCTCCTGATTCGAGTTACAGATATTAGCAACTGAACTGGTGTCAAATACCCAGGTGCTACTGCGAGTACTAGTCAAGTACACATCAATAACATGTATATCACATATACATTTATTTTCCTTGCCGGACTTCTTGTCTGCCAAATACTTGGGTCAGTTGTGTTTCTAGTGGCCAGTCCCCTTACAATAATAGCACTCGGTATCAGACTTAGGGCCAACTCGGGGTTTCTTTTTAGGCACGACAACTGGCTTGCCGCCCTTACTTCCCTTCTTGTCTTTCTTGAAACCAGTGGTCTTATTGATCATCAACACTTGATGTTCTTTCTTGATCTCCACTTCTTCAGTTTTAAGCATTGACAGAAGATCGGGGAGAGACTTCTTCATGCCTTGCATATTATAGTTCATCACAAATATCTTATAGCTAAGTGGTAGAGACTCCAGAACATGATGGATGCCTAAGTCAATGGGAATCATTATTCCCAAGGACTCAAGCTCATCGGCGTAACCCAACATCTTGAGTACATGCTCACTTACAGAGCTGTTCTCTTCCCTCATGCAGCTAAAGAACTTTTCTGAAGCATTGTAGCTTTCTGTAGCAACATGTGTGTCAAAAATCATTTTCAACTCACCCATTGTATCAAATGCATTGCCGTTTTCGAAACGCTTTCGAAGTTCTGACTCTAGACCATACAATATGCCGCAATGAACTAAGTTGTGGTCCTCCTGACGAGTCTGATAGACATTCTTCTCCTCGTCAGGGGCATCATCAAACGGTGGGGGCCTAGCGGCGCTTCTAGCACATATTGCTTTTGTGCAGCAGAGAGGAGAATCCTCAAATTCATAGCCCATTAGGTAAAGTTGCTACCGTTCGTTGCAAGTTTCTCTTTCTCCATGAACACATTGAAATTAAAAGCAGGTCGTGCCATCTACAATAGAATTTGTAAAGTTTAGACTAAGTTTATGATAGAGTGAGTTCAACTAATCCAAATTAAGAATGAACTCCCACTCAAAAACGACATCCCTCGTGCCTTTTTGGTGATTACATGACCCAAATCCACTACACCAAGTCCGATCATCACATGAGTCGGTGTAGCTTCAAAGGCGAGCATCAAATGGGCATCATATCTACCATATGACTCATGCTTAACCTTTCAGTCCATGTTCCGAGTCCATGTATGTACATGCTAGGCTCACCAAGTAAGAACCTTAGTATTCGCATGTGTAACTATCTTACACCCGAAATATGATCGTGGATCCAAGAACACCCGATCATCACGTGATGTCTTGGAGCGACGAAACATAATCGGTGCATACTTAAGGAAGAACACATTCTTATCTTGATATCTAAATGTGGGATCATCTTATTATGCTAATAAAACGCCAAACAAGCAATATAATAAGCAACAAACATCACATGTTTATAAGTGGAATGATATGGTTCTTGCACTCGATCTCCATCATGTGCATCGTGGTATGATCACTATCATACCTCTATGTGTAAGGTCAAGGTCTATGGAACTTACACGTTATGTGTGTTGTAAGAGTATCAACTCATACTTCTACTTACAACATCACCATATGATGACACTAGCCCTCTAATAATCTAAACCAGACGCCTCTAATTTATCCATTGCAAGTTTTACGTGGCTTAGGGCTTTCGAAGATAGAACCCTTCTTACCTACGAACATGAACCACAACGAGGATAACCAAATTTTTGACAACTCGTTTCAAATTATATAATAACTATAGTAGGAGAGACAGACACCCGCTAGCCACTTATGCAAAACTAGTTGCATCTAAAGCGTGGAACAGGTCCCATGTGCGAGGACATGTACATTTTGTCCGAGCCGCTTCATCCCACTATGCCACCAATATCCAAAGTACAACCAAGAAGCAATAACATGATCATCATCGCCCACATAATAATATGTGTACTACCCGTGCAAAGCATCTACGCATAGATCTGGCTGTGATACCACTCTAGGGTTCGCAGCATATAAAACAAATTTTTTCCTACGATGGAAACAACTATGTACCAAGATCCATCTACTAGATACAATCAACGGGCAGATATACATCCATAGAGAATATACCCTTGAAGACCGACAAATCTTAAAAAGGTTGAACGCGTGGTTGATGTAGACGATCTTTTGCCGATCTCAAGATCGAGAGGAAGTCCTAGCACCGCAAATCAGCTGCGCATCCATGCTCGCACACACGTCCGAGGCACCAAGCAACCTCCGACTCCTCGCTCCAGCGATGCAGTGGAAGCACACCTTTTTCTTGCCAAATAGCCACCGGGAACATGTATCTCGCTAGTCCGATACCATGGGGGATAAATACTAGAGGGGAGAGAGAGATCCTTCACGAGGAGGTGTGGGTGAGAGAGAGGAGAGGGGGCTCCTTTTATAGGAGGCGGGAGGCACCCAAGGGGGTGGCCGGCGCATGGGGGCTGCCCCCTTGCCCTCCCTCCATTGATGTAAGAGGTACCAACGTTTAATAAGGTAGAGCCCATAATGCCAAGTGGCTGCACATGAAGCTTATCAACATTTGACATCTCAAATCTCTTTGTTCCTGGGTGGCAATCCACAAGTGAGATACCAAGTTTTCCCCAGTATACTGGACTTGGTGATGCCCAAGTTTTCCCCAGCATACTGGACTTGCATAACCACTCAACACAAACCATTCTTTCCAGTCCACCTAGGGGATTCATTCACTTAGTTGTTTTATTAAACAAAATACAAGTCCTTGACTTAGAAATATTCCATAGCATGAATATAATCCACCCTTGTTTTCTACTATCTATGCTAAGCATGATGGTAGTAGGAATCTTGACTTAGGAAAATTCTACTAAGGTTTCATCTACTAGGATTTCCCATGGCATAGTTTATACTTAGCAAAAATTCCATGCAAGTCCTACTTTGAAATATCACTAATGCATAGTGAAAATAATGGGACAAAAGTATGAAGCATCACTTGCCTTTTTGGTAGAGGACATATGTTCACTCCTTGATCTTGCAATAGTCACACTCTTCAAATTGCACTACAATTCAATCAAGCAAGCAAATATTCAGTCTACCGTTCAAGCAATCAACACATAAAATAATAAAAACAAAGCAATGCATGCAAGCATGCCAAAGATTGTTTTATTTTGGAAAGGTGGTTTCTATAGGTTATAAACATTTGAAAACACCTATTGGTCATTTACAAAAGTGGTAAGACCATTTGATATTAAGTTAATGAAAAATGGCCACTTTAAATCATTT
The DNA here is from genome assembly GCA_916181665.1 of Avena sativa. Lineage (NCBI taxonomy): Eukaryota > Viridiplantae > Streptophyta > Magnoliopsida > Poales > Poaceae > Avena > Avena sativa. The sequence goes on from OV702295.1 coordinate 172,747,239, forward strand.
TTGTTTTGCTAGAAAGGATTTAAATCCAAAGAATATTTCTAGTGTTTACCAAATATATTTTTAAAACAAATGTTAGTGTTTTGTGGTCAAGTGTTTAATGTTAGAATCATTTGCAAAAGGTTTTACCTATAAACCATTTTTATACCAAAACAATATTTTATGTTGTTGGAAATGCCTTTAGCAAAGTACTAAATTTTTTTTTAGGGTTCACCAAATATATTTTTAAATCCTAAAAAAACTTGGTATTTAGGGTCAGAGAGTTTAAATCAAAACATTTCCCAAAGGTTTTTCTCCAAAAGCATTTTTAACATATAAACAATGTTTTTATTTGACTAGAAATGTTCTAAATCAAAGATTCATGTTTCAACTTCACAAAGTAGACTTTTAATTTCACAAGTTGTTTTATATGGTCACTAGGTTCAAAACAATCCATTTTCCAAAGATCTTACTATAAAAATATTGCTAGATTAATTTTTTATATTCAAAATATACCTACACATGTTTCTGCAAATACAACCAATTTTCCAGAAGCAATACATTACAAAAAGGCATGGTTGGGTAGAGTTTGTTTTGCTGATTCCATTGATATAAAATTTGCAAAATTTGGACGTGTGGATCAAAAGTTATGAATTTTACAAGACCAAACAACTAATAGACAAGTTTCTGTTTTTAAAACAAATTACAGGCCACGTGTCTTGTTGCAATTGGTCTGTACCGCTTCGTCTGGATCGAGCATCGTGGGCTATTTGATCTAACTTAAATCGCACGGTGCATAGGCTAACTTACCCCTTCGTTTAAGATTCTATCGTAGCGCTTGGATTCAAATCCTACGGTTTACAGCATGTTGACCCCAGATGGCGACGCTGGCCGCGGTGCGCGGCGGCTGCACGGCGGCTGCGCGGCGGGTGGTGGCGTTCCGGTGAATCCAGGAAGCAAGGAAGGGGAAGGAAGGTGTTACCAGAGTCGCAGTGGCGAGGAGATGATCAAGGTGGTATTCGTGGGCTAAAGGGCGCACGGGGTTGTCGTCAATCTCTCGCTGGAGTTTGTGTCGTCGTCGGGTGCGCTCAGATGTCGTCGAAGGTGAAGCTAGAGGACGCGCTAAGACAAGTGGAAGGCATTGTTAGGTTCGCAAGAGTGGGGTGAGTATGAGAGTGTCCACTAGGGGGAGAGGGGTGGTCGGGTTTACCGGGGAGATGTTGCCGGAGTGGAGGTAGATGGCGGCGGAGTGTTGTCGTTGAGGTTGCCGATGATGCGGAGCGCGCGCCGTAGGCTGGCGCTACGGAGGTGTTCCTCAGGATATGGGGAACGTCTTCGTGGCGGTCAGGGAGCAAGGGACGACGGGGAGCGGCCGGAATTGGAGAAAAGCTCCGCCGATGTAGTGGGGATCCGAGCAAGAAATCTGCGCAGCCTAGGGGCTCCTGGGATGCGTCGACTGAGGGGAACGAGAGGAAAGGGGGAGGCGCTTAAACGTGCATGGTCGTAGGGCTAATTAATCGCGGAATCAACGCGCATTAACGGGGTTTAACCGTGGATAGAAACGGCAGCGAGGAGAGGGCATAGTCGTCGCGGGGTTGAAGACGATGGTCTAGCAGGTGGGGCTCATCGGTCCGCAAGAGAGAGAGGGGGAAGGTGGGGTCCAGCGTTCAGTGACCGTGCGGGTAGAAGTCGTGGTGTGAGGCATTTTCCTGCGGGGAGAGAGGGAGTGGGCTGATGCTGGGCTTAGATGGGCTGGGGTTAGCTGGGCTGGGTCCTTTCTATTTTTTTTGTTATGTTTATGTTTATTTTTCTTTTTCCTTTTCTATTATTTTGTTTTGATTTCTATTCAAATATTTCAAACACTAATTGAATTCAAACCTTTGCCAAATTTTGTGTATATTTTAATACTGTTTATTAACACATTCTAAAGTCAAATTTAGAATATTTCTTTTATTCCTTTTAGGGTATATTAATTATTTAAAATAGGCCCTTGTTTTAATTCAAATATGATTTTATTAATGTTTCCAAACTCTATTTGAATTCTAAATTTTACCAAAGCTTTTTCAGTAGGTTTTATTTATTCAAAATAATTTCACTTTGAATTATTTAAAATATTTTTGTATGATTGTTAATCATTTAATTTGGGCAATTTTGTCTTTATTCAAATAGGAATAGAATTTGGTTAATGCCATTTTAAAAAATTCTCTATCCTTTTATTTTATTTGGATTTTTATTATAATTATTCCATTTATGGATTTGGTTAAGATTTAATTTGGCTTTTAAAATACTCCTCATTTAATATTTCTTTCTTTATCTTATAAAATCCATATCTTTTTATTTATAGATCCAAAGTTGGTGATTCCAATTTGTAAAATATTATTTAATATTTTTTTATCCTTTTAAATATCTTTAGGATTATTTGCTCACCATTTGGTATGGATTTTTAGATAGGTGCTTTATTAGCTTTGGAAATTTAATTTCCTTATCTTTCTAAATTAATAATATTTTATCTATGGCTCCAAATTAAGTGAAATCAATTTCCATGGTTTTATAATATTTTTAATTTATCAATCTTTATCATTTATAAATGTTTGTTGATAAATTTTTATATGGATAAAATCCTTAGTCCTCGAGATAATTTGGAAATGTTTATCTTCCATTAGGGTCTTAGAGGTTTTGGTTTATTTTCCAAGTGTTTAAATTTCAAGATGCATTTATGAATAATGCATTTCACTTGATTTGAATTTAGTTGGATTTTATTCCAAGTTTGTTCAAGATGGGTTTTGATGAATTAGTTCCAAAACAAAAAGTTTCTTTTCACCCTAAATTTCAACAATTATTTATTTTGTTTATTTATTTTTCACATTACAAAATTTGGAAAATTTTGGGATGTGACAGTTCATGTGGGTGGACACTCCACTCACTCAAATGTCTTTCAATTCCCTCCACTCAAAAACCCACTCAAATTCCTATTAAATTTCCACCAAATTTAATGCAAGCTCTCATTAAATAAAACTCCTTTTATTTATTCAGAATTTTGTCAATTACTTTAATGACAAACTTTCACATATAACCCCTTGCTAGTCTTTCATTTCACATGCAGAAACACTTTCTGCAATTTCACCCGAAAACCCGTTTCGGTATCTAGTGAAATAAATTCCTGCGCTTGTTATTCTTTTCGGCGTGAAACTTTTGCTCCAAATGGATGTCGGTGTCTCTTAAGTGTGTCACCCTACGGTTCGCGAATAATGCGGACATGATCGAGACACCTCTCAGATCAATAATCAGAAGCAGGATCTGGAGACCCATACTGACTCCCACACATTCAATGATGACTTTCTTGTGATCGTCGGAACCTTTTATGCTAGTATCTTAATCCCTTTGTTTCACGATATATTACATGTCCGAGATTCTATCATCGGTATCTCCATACCTAGTTTGATCTCGTTACCTACATGCACTCTTTTCTCGTTCCCGTGATATAACATTCTAGTGATCAAATCACTTGCTTGCAAGCTAACCAATGTGATATCACCGAGAGGGCCCAGAGCATATCTATGCGTCATCGGGATGAACAAATTCCACTCTCGATCCATGGGCCTCAACATAACACTTTAGTAGTTCTGAACCCATATTTATAATCACCCTGTTATGGTGTGACGTTTGATGTTATCAAGGAACTCTTCCGGTGTTAGTGATTGACATGATCTCATGGTCTAAGGATTAGGATCACTTCGTAAGTTGTTATAGCAATATAAACTCAATGACTTTGATCGTAATGCTATATTTCAGATGAATGTTCATCACCATTACACTAATGTTGTGATCTCGTTATTAACAACATCCAATGTCCATGATCAGGAAACCTTGATCATCTTGTTAATCAACAAGCTAGTTTATGAGAGAGGCATAACTAGGAACTTCCTTTTTGTTTATTAAACACACATGTATTAACGTTTCCGTATTAATACAATTATAGCATGCAAAATAAACATTTATCATAAACAAGGAATACGGTAATAACCACTTTATTATTGCCTCTCGGGCATATTCCCTTCAGTCTCCCACTTGCACTAGAGACAATAATCTAGTTTGAAAACTTTGCGTATTGAACACCTATGGCTTTCTGGTGTTCCATATACGCAACTGCAAGTGGTTAACATAATCTACGGACCTGATGCTTTCAGGTCTGTGTGTATTTGCATGTCTTTGCCTCTCCACGCATCACTCATTCTCTAATGAGATGGCGTTGTATAAATTTGGTCTTTTTGTGAGACCTTTAGTTCCTTGGGGTTAAAACACGTCGATACAATTGTCATACAATATATCTTTAGTGTTAGCCCGTTGCAAACTACACCTTAGTTTGATAACAAACTACTTGACACAAATTCCCTCCTTTGCTGCTACTATAGCAGTCATATACTTAGCCTTTTGTTGTAGTATTCGTCACAATGTCATAACTTTGGAATTCATCCAAATCCATCATGGAATCTCCTTTCCATTACATTGTGCCACCCATAATTTAAATTGAGATAAACTTAATTTGTATCTTGTGACAAACTTAGTGTCAATGTAACCCTTTACAATGAACTATTTGTAATTGTTTGTCACCTCTACACAAATATATTCTTAGTTCTTTCAAAAAGATCATAAGAATATCCTCACTATCGTCCAATGATCATTTTATGATTCATTCTGGTATATTCTCATAACACTTAGAGCATAGGACATATCTGGATGTGTACATATCATGGTATGATTGATCAAAACATTCTCGTGATTTCACTCACCAAGTGTTAAAGAACTTGAATCTTGTTTCACTTATCAAGTGTCGATACACTTGAATCTTGATTCAATTCCTTTCCATGCAATAAGAACTGTTTCTTGTCGTTTCTATATTGAACTCCTTCAATATCTCATATATGTACGTTTGGCACAACCATATTGGCGTCACAGTCTATCCACTATAGACATTCACGCTAAATATTCGGGTTTTGCCTAAGTATTTCATCGAAATGAAATTCTTAACCTTTGTCAATAAAAGATACATCATTTCTAAACAACAAGATGTCATCCACATAATGTATTAGAAATATGTCTCAGCGCTCCCACTTAATTTCTTGCAAATGCAAGCATCTTCATCGTCTCCTGATGAAAACTCCTTTTCATTAAGGTGAAGATTCCAACTCCGCGATGCTTACTTCAACCATTGAAGTTTGCATGCCCTTTTTAGCATCCTTTGAATTAACAAAACCCTTTGGATCGTGTCATGTACACGTCCTAGGTAACTATTCTATTAGAAGAACTTTGTTTTTTTATTCATCTACCATATAACAAATTATATGTAGTGGTTGCTACTTTAATCCGTCCAGACTAAATATCGCTATGAAAGATCAAGTCTTTTCATAGTCAACTCCTTGAACATTGTGGTAAAATACTTTACGACATGTCGACTATTTCATAGATGTGAAACATCCATCTCTATTTCTTTATAGATCCAAATACGACCGATAGGTTTTTACACCTTTTCGGAGGGTCTTCCAAGTTCAAAACTTGATTTCTTGTGTATGGAACTATCACGGAATTTATGGCTTCAAGCCATTTGACAGAGTCAGGGCCCATCATCGCTTCTTTGCATATAGTCGGTTCATTATTGTCAAACAATAATGATTTTCTCTCAAATCTTAGTATTTGATTGTTTATCCGACCGACATGGTTCAATAAGAACTTAGATCTCTATGACCACAAACTTTGAGGCACATAAGCTATGAGCATTATGGCAGCCTCCGGAACGATTTCCGGCGCTGCGCAACTCAGCACATTTAGCTAAGGTTCGTTAACCTTATCAAAGTTCTATTGTCCTCCCACTAAACTTTTGCGAAAAATTCCTTTTTCAAGAAACTTCACATTTCAAGCGACAAACCCTTTTGTCCTCGGTGTTATGGAGGAATAACCAATTGTTATTCGAAATAACCTACAAAGACATGCTCATCCGACTTCGGTTGTAAACATCTTACTTATGTTTATCATACCAAAATTTAAGAAATGACAACTTGGGTTTTACCCCAAAACATAACTCATATGGTGTCATTTCAACGGATCAAGATGGAGCTCTTTTCAGTGTAAAAGTGATAGTCTCTAAAGCTTTAATCTTTTAAAACATAATGGAAATTTTATAAATAACACCTTTGATCCAACCATGTCAAACAAGGTTTCATTACAAATCTCAAACACTCCATACTCCTATGGTGTTTCGGGAGATGTAAATCTAGGTGTTTTGCTAAACTTGCAACTCAAATAAATCCCTTTATGATAAAATCATAATTCATTTATTTTCTTGTTACACTTGTAACTCAAATAAATCCCTTACGATAAAATCATAAACCATTTATTTTCTTGTCACAATGATTTTCACTTCATCTTGAAAGTCTTTGAACATTTTCAAATATTTCACACTTCTTTCTCATTAAGTGAATATTCACTCAAATTTCCGGAGAAAGCATATGAAGTTGAAATCCATCGCTTACGACTATACATAATGGACTACATACATCGATATGTATAAATTCCAATATTTTAGTCATTCGTTCTTCTTTGGCCTTTGAACGAAGTTTTAATTATCCCTAGGAAAGTCTCACAAGCGTCACTTGATCAAATCAAAGACTCCAAAAATCCATGAAAAAGGAGATTCTTCATGTTTTCTTTCCAATATAATTTAAACAGCGATGTCACTTCATAAGTGATCTTTCAATTATTTGTCTTCCGACATTTTAGCATTAGGTTTTATGGATGTGATTTCTCCAACTAGATTTGTAAATCATCCATCTTATATGGAATATGGTAATTATTTGAACAACCTTTGTTCTCATAATACCTGATTCAAATAACAATTATTAAAACAAATCTTGAAGTCAAGCTTTGATGTCAACGAGAAATACAAACAACGGTTTGTTTGTTTTCGATGAACATCATCACATATTCTCTTGCTAGTTACTTAGGCCATTGTGGTTCATGAATTGCGTCGTTCTGTATGAAATTTCATACCAACCAATTCGGTATCCAATACCTAATAACCACATTGTTTAATAAGCAAAGAATACAACCATAACATGTATATCATCCATATACCTAAATTGGATATTCCAATCTTTTCTTTTCTGCCAAATATATTTTATAGATTCTCTTTCAGCATTTCCTTTTTCCTTTTTAAAAGAATCTATCAACATCAAAAGTGGCGCCATGTACATGAACATAGTCCAAAGCGTGTATATTCAAATAATAATACCTTTGGACTTGCACTTTGAAGTAGATCACCATCATCAAAATGATCGGTATTCTTTCAAAATCCATTTTTAGTAATCTTTTAGTGTAGTAAACACTTTACATACATCTACTATTCATCCTTATCATGACGACTTTCATGATCAAGCTACTATAGCTTATAAAGGCGAATCGTGAGTATAACATTACTTTCCAAAATCCTTTTGGATGATTAGGATGTCTAGCATCTCCAACCTTCGTAAATTCTCATCCAATATGAGAACATATATTATACTCTATCATATTGCTACCAAAACATTGTTTCAGATATCGTTATATCTGCCACACATGATGGTTTCTGAAACAATTCTTTCAGCTCCTAGATAAACTTGGTATTAAAACAATCAAGAATCATGGAGGCAAACATGATACTTAAGATACTAACACTGGAATTGTTACTCTCGATTTAATACCAACTATTAAATTTCACGGAGTAAATAGAGTTTGCTGAAAGTTTGCAATAGGACTTTAAACTTTAGATTGACACTCAACACAATACGATACCAGTTCGTAAAGTATATATCCAGAATTCTATAGTTCTATTATCTCAATTACAACTATGCATAAGGTGGTGAACGAATGCCAATGACTACAACAAATTATGCAAATTCACTCTGATTTAATTTATGATAAATTGAGTTCTACTAATCCAAATTAGAAATGAACTCCCACTCAAAAACGACATCCCTCGTGTCTTTTTGGTGATTACATGAACCAAATCCACTACACCAAGTCCGATCATCACGTGAGTCGGTGTAGCTTCAAAGGCGAGCATCCATATGGTCATCATATCAAAACATATGACTCATGCTTAACCTTTCGGTCTGTGTTCCGAGGACATGTCTGTACATGCTAGGCTCGCCAAGTAAGAACCTTAGTATTCGCGTGTGTAACTGTCTTACACCCGAGATATCCTCGTGGATTCAAGTACACCCGATCATCACGTGATGCCTTGAAGCGACGAAACATTGTCGGTGCATACTTAAGGAAGAACACATTTTTATCTATATCTAAATGGGGGATCATCTTATTATGCTAATAAAACGCCAAACAAGCAATATAAGATGCAACCAAACATCACATGTTTGTAAGTGAAATGATATGGTTCCCACATATGATCTCCATCATGTGCATCGTGGTATGATCTCTATCATACCTTTATGTGTAAGGCCAAGGTCTATGGAACTTATACGCTATTGTGTGTTGTAAGAGTATCATCTCATACTTCTACTTACAACATCACCATATCATAACACTAGCCCAACAACAATCTAAACTAGCCGCCTCTAATTTATCCATTGCAAGTTTTACGTGGCTTAGGGCTTTCGAAGATAGAACCGTTCTTACCTACGAACATGAACCACAACGAGGATAACCAAATTGTTGACAACTCGTTGCAAATTAGATATTGACTATAGTAGGAGAGACAGGCACCCGCTAGCCACTTATGCAAAACTAGTTGCATGTCAAGCGTGGAACAGGTCTCATGTGCGAGGACATGTAAAGTTTGTCCGGGCCGCTTCATCCCACTATGCCACCAATATCCAAAGTACAACTAAGAAGCAATAAAATGATCATCATCGCCCACATACTCATATGTGTACTACCCGTGCAAAGTATCTACGCATAGATCCGGCTCTGATACCACTGTAGGGTTCGCAACATAGAAAACAAAAATTTTCCTACGATGTGAACTATGTACCAAGATCTATCTATTAGATACAAACAACGGGCGGATGTATATCCGTAGAGAACATACCCTTGAAGACCGACAAAGCTTAACGAGTCCAAACTCGTGGTTGATGTAGCCGATCTCTTGCCGATCTCAAGATCGAGAGGAAGTCCTAGCGCCGCAAAACAGCAGCGCATCCGTGCTCGCACACACGTTCGAGGCACCGAGCAACCTCCGCCTCCTCGCTCCAGCGATGCAGCGGAAGCACAACTCTTTCTTGCCGAATAGCCACCGGGAACATGTATCTCGCTAGTACGAGACCATGGGGGATAAATTCTAGAGAGGGAGAGAGATCCTTCACGAGGAGGTGTGAGTGAGAGAGAGGGAGGGGGGCTCCTTTTATAGGGAGAGGGGGGGCACCCAAGGGGCCATGCGCCCAGCCATGGGGCTGCCCCCACCTCTTCCACATTTATGTGGGTGGACACTCCACTCACTCAAATGTCTTTCAATTCCCTCCACTCAAAAACCCACTCAAATTCCCATTAAATTTCCACCAAATTTAATGCAATATCTCATTAAATAAAACTCCTTTTATTTATTCAGAATTTTGTCAATTACTTTAATGACAAACATTCACATATAACCCCTTGCTAGTATTTCATTTCACATGCAGAAACACTTTCTGCAATTTCACCCGAAAACCCGTTTCGGTATCTAGTGAAATAAATTCCTGCGCTTGTTATTCTTTTCGGCATGAAACTTTTACTCCAAATGGATGTCGGTGTCTCTTAAGTGTGTCACCCTACGGTTCGCGAATAATGCGGACATGATCGAGACACCTCTCAGATCAATAATCAGAAGCGGGATCTGGAGACCCATACTGACTCCCACACATTCAACGATGACTTTCTTGTGATCGTCGGAACCTTTTACGCTAGTATCTTAATCCGTTTGTTTCACGATATATTACATGTCCGAGATTCGATCATCGGTATCTCCATACCTAGTTTGATCTCGTTACCGACATGCACTCTTTTCTTGTTCCCGTGATATAACATTCTAGTGATCAAATCACTTGCTTGCAAGCTAACCGATGTGATATCACCGAGAGGGCCCAGAGCATATCTATCCGTCATCGGGATGAACAAATTCCACTCTCGATCCATGGGCCTCAACATAACACTTTAGTAGTTCTGAACCCATCTTTATAATCACCCTGTTACGGTGTGACGTTTGATGTTATCAAGGAACTCTTCCGGTGTTAGTGATTGACATGATCTCATGGTCTAAGGATTAGGATCACTTCGTAAGTTGTTATAGCAATATAAACTCAATGACTTTGATCGTAATGCTATATTTCGGATGAATTTTCATCACACCATTACACTAATGTTGTGATCGCGTTATTAACAACATCCAATGTCCATGATCAGGAAACCTTGATCATCTTGTTAATCAACGAGCTAGTTTATGAGAGAGGCATAACTAGGAACTTCCTTTTTGTTTATTAAACACACATGTATTAACGTTTCCGTATTAATACAATTATAGCATGCAAAATAAACATTTATCATAAACAAGGAATACGATAATAACCACTTTATTATTGCCTCTCGGGCATATTCCCTTCAGAACATTCATCCATATTATAGTAATATGATCAAATTCATTATGTTTAGATTACTATAACATCATTACAAAGTAACTTTAGTCCTTAGACCATGAGATCATGTCAATAACTAGCATCAGAATAGTTGCTTGATAACATCAAATGTCACACTATAACAGGGTGACTATAAAGGTGGGTTCAGATACTCCGATAGTGTTATGTAGAGGCTAATGGATCAATAGTTGGTTTTGTCCACCATAATGATGGAGAGATATACTCCAGGGCCCCTCGGTGATATCACATTGATATAGCTTGCAAGCAAGTGATGTGGATCACTAGAATGTTATATCACGGGAACAAGAAAAGAGTACATGTCGGTAACGAGATTAAACTAGGTATGGGGATACTGATGATCGAATCTCGGACATGTAAAATATCATGAGACAAAGGGATTTAGTTACAATGTTAAAGGTTCACACGATCACAAGAAGTCATCGTTGAATATGTGGGAGTCAGTACGGATCTACATGTCCTGCTGCTGGTTATTGATTGGAGAGGGGATTATGTCTGCATTATTCATGAACCATATGGTCACACACTTAAGGGATACCGAAACCATTTGGAGCAAATTAAAGTCCAGAGAATAAATATGAAAGCGCTGGAATTGTTTCAATGGAAAATGGAATTGTTTTGGATGAAATTGCTAAAACTGGTTCTGCATGTGATATTGAAATGTTGCAGGGGGTTTTATGTGAATGTTTGTTAATTAATGTAATTAACAAAATTCAGAATAAAATAAATAAAAGAGTTTGACTAAATGAGAGCCTACATTAAATTTGGTGGAAATTTAATGGAGGTGAGTGGAATTTTTAGTGGAGGCTTTTTATGGGAGTGGGAGCTCCACCCACATGAATGTGGAAGAGGTGGGGGAACCCACCATGGCTGCCATGCCATGGACTTTGGTTGCCCACCTCTCCCTATAAAAGGACCCCCTCTCCTCCTCTCATCTCATACCTCCTCGCAAAGGATCCGTCTCCTCCTCTAGAATATTCCCATGGTCTGGGATCAGCGAGATACATGTTCCCGGTAGCTTTTTCTAGAACAAGTATTTGCTGCTTCGACTTCTTTGCTCGAGCAAGGACTCGGAGGTTGTTGGGGTACTGGACGTGTGTGCGATCACATATGCACCACTGCTTTGCGGTACTGGTGTAAGATGCCTCCTTTATAAAGGAAAAGGATCCCTGTGATTGCAATGCTAGTCCCTGGATCAATGCTAGCATCCACAGTTTAAGATGAAGTACACAGAAACAAAGGTCATTATTATAGTCATTCCAGAGACAACATAGTCTTTACAACTCCATGGCCACAGGCCTAATACAAGAGTTTAAATAAGTAAATAGATAAAAGTCTTCATATTCATGTGCCACAGGCAAACATGTTGAATGTAGACTCATGACTCCTAATCCTCATCAGAATAACCTGCAACATCACAAGTTACAGCCATAGTGGGTCAATACATTGGAATAGTATTGGCAAGTGATACCTTAGTATAATTTTTGGTGGACTAGATACTATATGCAATTTGGCTAAGTGTAGCTTAGGCTTGCTTTGCTAAAAATAGGTTTTGCCTATTAGTTGAAAACACTAAGTTTTTCTTTGTCAAAACTTATCCCAAGGAACCACCAATAGACATTGGAGTCCTTCACCCTTGTTCACCCACAAGTTTTACTTAGAAATTGGGATGAGGAGATTCTTGATAGCTTCCAAGTCTTGATGCTCAAATTGTCCACTACCAGGGACATGGCTAAGTACTTAGATTCTTCCATCTACAGAGGTTGTGCACTTTCCCCACCAGACTTGATTTTCACCAAGACATGACCTTTCAGAAGCCTTCCCTTAGACCAAATGGACGCGTTACAACCTATCATCCCACTACCACCAACTGTCCAAATGGCTAAGTTCTAGCAACCTATGTGATCCAGGCAGAGCCCATATTGCCAAGTGGCTGCACTAGAAGCTTCCTAACATTTGGCCTCTCAAATCCCTTTGTTCCTGGGTGGTTTTCCATAAGTGAGATACACAAGGTAAACCATAGAAATGGGCCTTGTGTAACCACTCAACATAAACCATTCCTTCCATTCCACCCAGGTGTTTCATTCACTTAGTTCTTTTATTGGGCAAAACACAAGTCCAAAGACTTAGAAATATTTTTATCATAGAATGTATACTTCACCACCCTTGGTTGCTACTAGCTAGGCTAAGAATGGCATAGATAAGCATCTTAACTTAGAAATTTCCTAGCAATTCTACAACTACTAGGATTTCCCAACATGGCATATAAGCAAAATATAGCATGCAAGACTAGCAAAATATTTCTAATGCTTAGTAGAAAACATAGGGATAAAAATATCATGAAGCACCACTTGCCTTGGTAGTTTGGAGAATAGTTACACTCCTCACAATCATAATCACTATTGGCACCAAAATCTACACATAAAATCATAGCCACAAATCACATACAAATAAAATACAAGCCAAAAATATATGAATGCATGCAATATGATATGTGATGATTTTCTAAACTCAACAAGGTAAGTGCACAGTACTGATTCAAAAACAAGTTCAAAACTTGCCAAACAACATTTATTTAAACACTAAAACATTTCTCAAATAATTCATATACTCAAAATAGCCCTACACATGTTTCTGTAAATAAAACCATTTTAACAGAAGCAAAACATTAAACACATTGCATATTTAGAAAGGGCTTGCTCTCCTGATTCCATTGATATAAAAATCATCAAATTTGGACGTGGGAATCAAAAGTTATGGCTAAAACAAAATCAAACAACTAATAGATTCAAATTCTGTTTTTAAACCTAATTCCTGGCCACGCGTCACTTTCGGATTGGCGCGTACCGGTTCACGTCGGATAACGCTTCTGAGCCGCTGGAACTAACTTAATCGCGCGGCTCAGATTGAATCGTACCGCTTCGTCTAGGTTCTATCGTATCCGCAAAATCTAGATCTAACGGCGCTCAGCACTCGACCATCCAGCGGCGGCGCTAGCGGCGGCGACAGGCGGCGACGCCTCTGTCAGAACTGCTACTGGCGTTCTAGGTCGCGTGGGAGAGGGGGAAGGGGCTTACCAAGCTCGCCGTGCGATGCTGATGCTCAAGGTGGCGATGGCTGGTCAAGGGGCGCGCTGTAGTGGCCGAGGGAGCTCGTCGGAGTTGCTGGCGGCGTTAGATGCTTGCTGTCAAAGACGTTGCCAAAGTTCTGCGTCGACCTAGCACGAGCCAGATGGTTTAGGAGATGCGCAAGGGCCTGGAGATCAAGACAGTACCAAAGGGGAGGCAAGGGGCGGTCTCGTTTTACCTGAATCGCACGTCGGAGTCGAGCGGCGGCTCAGGTGCTCGCGGGTGTGGACGAAGACGTCGTTCTGGGTCACGAGCAAGCAAACAGAGGGCATCAGTGAATGCGCAAGGATGTGCTGGTTATGATGGTTTGAACCAGAGACAGGGGGCGGTCAGTACTCACCAAGATTGGTCGCCGGAGTGCGTCTGTGCAGCAGTGGTGCAAGGGCGATTGCGAGCAGCCTGGGGGCGTTTCTGTCTGGCTTTGTTGGGGGAAATGGCCGCGAGGGGGAGGTGGTCTTATAGCCAGAGCGGGGGCAAGGATCTCGCGCGGTATCAATGGCAATTAAGCGCGGAATCAACGCGGCAGTGAATGGCGGAGGGAACGGCCGGCGACGTGGTCGTGGGCGCGATTTGGGGACGAACGGTGACGCGGCAGTGAGGCCCAGTTGTCAGCGAGAGAAACAGAGAGGAGGTGGGGTCGTGTGGTCAGTGACCTGGTGGGTTCGTCTGCGAGTGAGATAGAGAGAGAGGGAACCCGGGTGGGCTTAGTGGGCTGAATCCGTCGTTGGGCTAGATAGGTGGCGCCGACCCTTTTCTATTTCTTTTCTCCTTTTCTTTTTCTGTTTTGATTTTCTGAAATGATTTTCAACTCCAAATCAAATGAGTTTGAATTCAAATCTTCTCTAGGTTTTTATACTGCAAACCTTGCACTCAAATGTGTATCAAACACCACTGTTTACTCAAAACACTTTGATCAATTGAAAATAAAAATAAAACCAAGCCTTTATGTGATATATACTATAGGCATAATATTGGTTTTATTTACTCATTTTGTTTTGAAAACTTTGCTCAAGCTTTGGAAAGTGCCTAAGTTTGAATTCAAACCTTACTGAACAAAACAAAGTACTCTTCTCATTGGAAGATAGCACTAAGGCTAGAGCAAACTTACATGAAATAATGAGCATATATGCTTCTGTTTTGAAATGATTTGTTTGAGATGAAATTCATATGATCATGGATGCATGGATGATATGCATGAGTTTGAAACATGATTTTAGGGATGTTACAGCTGGACTTGCTGGTGCTGGACCGACTAGACTTCATCAAGATTATGAGATCGGCAAGTGAACGACTACATCATCCACGAGATCTAATCTGGTAACGCTTTGTTGGTCTTTGAGGGTAAGTTCTCTATAGATATATATCCACTTGTTGCATGTATCTAGATAGATAGATCTTGGTGCTCAGTTGTTCATATCGTAGGAAGTTTTTTCTTCCCTACAAACCCAACATCGTTCACTTCCTCCCAGCTATGAAAATGTCATCAAAGGATACGTCATGAGAGAGGAACAATTATCCTTCCATGAGTTCCGGGTGCAGTTGAGAACTGTGAAGGTAGAACCCATCACCGGGGAAATCATTGTTTGAGAAGGTATATATGACATACAGTTTATAAATGTGTCTATCACAAAACACTATTGCAGTCACATCAAGTATACTGATACTTGTTCATGTTTAATAAAAAACATGACCTTATGCAAGAACGTTGAGTGGAGAATATAGGGAGACCCAACGTGTTGATGGCATTCAAGATGTTGATGGTAGATGAAACCTCTCCTTCTACATTTATCAATAAACATAAAATAGGCATTCTTTCTTTCCTCTTTTACGTTTTCCTCTCTCTATCTACCCCCAGGTTTGTTCTTCTTTTAGCCTTACAAAAAAACGGTGAGAATGTTTTATCTGTCATCGCCTTAGTCCATCATTACACCACAAGGAACATGAGGATTCACCAAAAAAGGGACATGAAGAACAACGATAGATGAGTGTAAACGGAGATTCTGCGAAACGTTTTAGCATGACATCACGTAGTAGATAGGGTAACTAAATAACGCAACACTAAAACGAGGGGGACGAAAGAACGATTAAAGTACTCTGAGGTGCAATGAACTAAATAAACGAAATCCTAAAGAAATAATTGTGCATATGTTGTATAAAGTTAAAGTGAATGATGCATACTTTATATGAAAATATAATTATCCACTCGAAATGAAATGAGTGAAGTGCAACTTTTGCTGGCATGGCCATACATATTGTCTAAAACATGTCAGAAGCGATCAGACGAGAAAATTTTGTGAAGGACTATGCGTGCTAACAAGTATGGTCATATATATTTTATCTAACATTGAGATATACCACCAACATTGTGTCACTCTAGTGGCGTGTGATGGGAGCAGGGTGCAACACACGATGGAGATCATGATGCATAACACGAAGGACCATATTACACTTATGAAATTGCATATGATGTTATTTGTGCATCTGTTGTCCTTGGTTGTATTATATACGCGACGGTAGCTAAAACAGGATGATCAATAATATAATACCAATGTAGTGTTCTCCCTGAAGTGTGTACCACCAAGAAAGTCCATCGTTATAAAGTAGGCCATGACGATCGGGTGCTAGACATATCAGTGTTTGCATACGGTGGGTACATGCCATGTATGCAGTGCGAATACACTTGGGTTAAGTGGGCCAACCAAGAATGCATATTCATGGCCTCGGAACACAAGAAGAACGAAAGGTCGAGCACGAGTGACATGTATGATATGATCGATGTATCCCGTTCACCCTGGCAGTTGTATCAAAGGCTATGATGATCAGGGATGATATAGTGTAAAGAGACCGTGTGATCGCTAAAACCATCTTAGGGATGATGATTTTAGTGGGAACTCTAGTAATAATTTGATTATAAAACATGAACTCCTATTATGAACTTAGTCTTATGTCTTTGCAAATGTCCTTGTAGATCATGGCTCATAAAACTTTGTGTTTCAACCACGATTCTCTTTGGCATGATGAGTTGCTTAGAGTAGACATTCCAACCTCATAGACTGGTATTAATGCCTAAAGGGTGTCCTTGAGATGAATAACACAGTCTTAACTATAAAAGAACCACTTGGACATGCTCCCAATGCCGGTGCAAATCCGGAGGATTATAACTAGTTCCGTGAGCATCATGAGAAGTTTGTGCATGCTAGAGGCACCATACCATTCATCATAGCACTTGAATTGCATGTATAGTTCATGCACACCGAATCGTTTGAAATAATTATGGAGTTGAGGATAATGTTCGAAGAACAAGTTAGAATTTTGAAGTTTGAATTCCTTGACAATTTTCTTTCACATAATATGGAAGAAAACACGTGTTTGGATGACCATGTGGAGATTATGCATGACTTGCATGATTCCCTCATATATGATATGGATTACTGGATGGATGAAAAATTCTCGATAGATGGGGTGTTGCGTTCACTTCCTCCCAGCTATGAAAATGTCATCAAAGGATTCGCCATGACAGAGGAACAATTATCCTTCCATGAGTTCCGGGTGCAGTTGAGAACTATGAAGGTAGAACCCATCTGTGATACCCCCAGGATTAAGGCTAGACAAATCCCAGACCTTCGTCTGAACATAAGCCTAACCTAATCTTGAAAGCATACAGAGAGAGAATCGGTAACACAACAGTGACCCTACAACACAAAATTTATTACAGCAAGCTCATAACTGAGCAAAGAACCAAAATAGTACAAGCAGAGGTCACTGACCAAAAACACCAAACAATTTAAGGAAAATTATGCTATTAAGTATAGAAAACTTAGCAAATGGCCTAAGAGGCCTGAAGCATACCGATGATGTCCCATTCCATAGATTCCAGGCCGCCGGCCGGGAACCCCAAGCTACTCGTCGATGTCGATGCCGTAACAGACTCATCTTCTACGGTAACACTTACTCTGCTGCAAAGGTACCAACAAAGGAAGGGTGAGTATACGGTGTACTCCGCAAGACTTATGGTTGGTGGAGTTATTTTGCGTAAAGCCATCTTTGTTTGTAAGACAAGAGGGATAAGAATCTCGACTAATAAGAATATTTTAAAAGGGTATAAGAGAGCGGTATCTCTAGCTTTGATCATCTTTTGATATCCACCGAATCATCATCAGCTCAACCTATCTAGGATCACCCCCTCGATCCGTGAGGAAGCATCCTTAATCACACATTGCATAACTTGCGAAGTTTTATGATTAGGTTAAAGTTCTCTATGATCATCACGTCCGTTCCCAAGTCGTCCATAACCGCGGACACGGCTTTTCGAGAAGATTAATACCCTGTAGGGGTGTACAACTTTACCCACACGTACCAACTGACCGTTAATGCCAGATCATTAGCCCTCTGCCTTGGAAGGCCGACAGAGAATGGTTGACCACGACCTTTACCTTGCTTTCGTCGAGACCATGAGTCACGCACTAAGGAGATGCCTCCATAACGAGTCGAGTCCCGAAGCCGGTCCCTAGAGATGTAAACAGGGTTCAAGATTACGGATGTCGTGCATCTCTTGTTCCCTTACATGCTTACCTACCTCTATGAATGCACCTCCTCGCCTCCATTCAAGAACCACCAAGATGTGTATGTTGAATGGAATGCCCGAACTATGTGACTCATGGAATCTACTAGGCAAGTTAGTTGGTCGAGGGGGTTTCCAGGACCCCATGTGGCTGTATGCTCGTCTTGGTTCAAGAAGGAAAAACTCGGCTCCTAATAGTGGCAAGTATTGGACTGCAAAAAACCACATCCCACCGTGGCTTCCCATACAAGCCTTAGCATGTTTAACTTTCATCTCTGATCATACCACGTCCTCCTGCCATACTAGGTTCATTCGCAGCTCTGATTCATCAACCAGATGGACCAGTGGTAACAACTAAGCATGGCTAAGCACAACAGATATAATAGCTCTAGCAACTCTTCACAAGCTCAAAATCTAGTTATGCTAGGAGCTTTGGATCAGGGAATATAGTCTTCAAAGGTAACATGCATAAGATAGGTTTACTCTATCTATCGATAAAAGACTTGTCAACACCCAGATTTTTAGTCCTAGATGCCTGTTATGCCATACCTCGCAATCCAAGGATTTTCATTTTTGCAAGACATAACAGAATTATTACCACCGTACATCATCCATTACAAACTATAATAAAAGTCTTACAAATAAAAGATTTCATGATCCAGTCTTAATACAATCAACGCAGTGAAAATTAAACATAGCGGGGCTTCATCTTTAGGGTCACAGGAAATGCTGACGATGGGAGATGATCCTAGTTGTCATAGACCTCCTGCTGTCCATCATCGTGGTAGTCCTCCTCATAGTCTGGCCATGGGAATAGCCAGGGACAAAGCACTGAGTACTCTTTAAGTACTCGCAAACTATCACTAACAAGTAAAGTAGTTCGAGTAGGAATCCTAAGCTCTAGGTTTATTTGCAAAAATCCAGGTTTATTTCATACTGAGTTCAGAAATAAAGAAAACTAGTTTAATGTTCTACAACACCTAAGTGGGAACTTAGTTTTCATGTTCACAACCCTGTTATGGTCAAGTCAAAGTCATAGTTCATCTCACAGGTCATTTTGAAAACATCTGATGACGGAACAGTATGGCCACTCCAACTGTCCATGACCACGGATGCGGCTATTCGAATAGTTTGACACTCTGCAGAGGTGGTACACTTTCACCACAACATTCAATACATCCGTCAGGGACAACCATGAGTCATCATATTTATTATGCGATAATCAATCCTAACCTTTCAATTACACACCCTAGTATAGGCACCTCCCCTATGAGTTTGGCCTCCCAACCATGACCATCTGTCATCTTGGGTACTGCACAGGTGGACAATCATTACGAGGTATCCTCCACTCAACCTCTTCCGCAAGGGAACCCACACTAAGACATATAAACTTCCAATCAAGCCCTACCCAATTCAGGTATTGTGGTTGTACGGTAAAATTGGAATGGTATCGCATTCGAACCCAACCATCGGTTTTTATAAAGGGTCAATGCTCATGCCTCAACATTTTCATCATCAAATCATGTTGTGTTCATAACACATGTCAAAACATTTCAATAGAATGAATCTTCATTCCAAGGTTTTCATAATCATTTCACCAAGTATTCCCATCTAAAGTGATCAACTTTTATAATTAGCACTAGCCACTAAAGTTGAGGGTATTCACGAATGAGGGGTGCTAATCAGGTGTAACTATCTAACTCTAGTTTTATGCCTTTTGATGACATCTAGTTCTAACTACTTAGGCCTAGTTTTATGCTATTTATGCTATCTATAGTATTTTTCCAAAACTCATAAGTCACTAAGTAAAGGCAAAGAACTTTGGTAAAGAAATAAAATAATAAAGCTTGCAAGTAAAACTCAGGATTTGTGTAATCAAATTTGCATAACCAAAGCATGCCTAAAGCATCTTTCATAGGTTATCTTGTAGTATTAGGCTTGCATGGTTAACATGAAAAGTTCTAGCTTGCCTTGATTGGTGTAGTGGTTGAAGTTTTCTTCTTCTTCATTGTACTCCTCCTCCTCATAGCCCGGGTCGGTATTAGCGTCTATAAATGAATACGAGGTACACAATCACCAAACAATACTTAACTACCTCTATTTGACACACAAAGGTTCACACTAGATGATCTAGCATCATCACAATCAGCACATGAAATAAAGACCAGTCTTATTTATTTTATATTAGGAAAGTAATTTCTACTCTTTGAAAGTACTTAAGATTCAATATTCTCCAATTGAAATATGGGATCATGTTGACACATGTCATCACCACATATTCTAATACTTGGGAATGTGATTTAAAGTGGTGGTCATATTTTATAAAGTTTAAAATTACTATTTTATACAATTAAAGTGACTAGAAATGCCTATAGAAAATTCTTTTAGTACTAGTCCAAGATCACTGCATGTAAACCTAAATATTTTTGAGAGTTGGAATCAACTCAAAAGCATTTATGGTTGATTTTTGAAAAATGTTTGAATGTGTAAAAGTCTTTGTCTTGTTATTTTTACTATAGGTGATCTATAATTTCAAATGGTTTGATTCCAACGGGATTGGATTTATAATTTGAATACCTTTCTAAAAAAATTGGAATCATGCAATTTGGTTCATTGAATCTCTTTTAATTGATTTTTGAATCTACTGATAGAATCTGGTTATAATAAAATGGAAAATAACTATTTGAATCACTAGGCTATGCGCGGGAGAGAAAATAGGACGGCCCAACTGCACTGCGCGGGCGCATCGAGATGCTAACAGGGGGTCCCATGCGTCAGCGGCTCTATCTAACCGAAAAGGTAAGTTTTAATTTCAGCCCTACGATTAGACTAAGATCAACGGCCGACGTTCGTCGTCTCCGTCGCACAGCTCCGACGAGACCGAACCCTAACAGCAATGGTGGGGGTACGCGGTGGCTTACCTGGGCTCCAGCTAGGGTCAGCGATGGGGCCGAACAATGTTGTCAATGACGGCAGTTCGAACGGTGGTCGCGGCGGCTCCTGGGGTGGCTCCAATCGACGGCTCCTCTTCTCCTCTGCAACTGCGGGCTCCGGTCAAATTCCGCCGATGCGGTGCTCGCCTTGCTCCGGGGAGAGGTGTGGGAGATTCTGTAAGGATTAGGGAGTGAGACGGTGTGGTGAATTGAGGTCGAGGGGGGCTCTATTTATACACCTGCAATGGGGAACAAGCGAGGTGGCGCGGGCTCGTCGGTGATGATGATATAGGGGGCTAACGGCATGGCTGAGGGCGTAGTACGGTGCGGTGTTTCCTGGAGGTCATCGCACGCTTAATGGCTCAGCATGGGGCGGTCGAGGATGGTCGGGACTGGTCGGCGCTCTACGCGGAACCGGCGGTGTTCGATACGTCGTACAGGGGCTGCTGGTCGCGTGGTGACGAACGAGCATGTCTGGGAGGTAGCTTGGGTCGTGGCGAGTGTAGTTACGTGCGGTGAGGGCGAGGCTCGGCGTGTGCGCGCGTGTCGGCTTCGGTGCTCTGGCGCGCTCTAGGCATGGCGTAGAGAAAGTGGGCGCCGTGGTTTTCTGGTGGTCTATGGTTTGCTTGCGGTCGAGGGTTAGATAGGGGGTGGCGGTGGACGGTGGCCTATCTCCTAGACATCATGGACGAGCGCAGGGCTGGCTCCTGCGACTGATCCATGCTCGGCCGGCAAGTGACCGTCGGGCGGCGTGGTACTAGCGCAGCGGCGAGGAAGGGGGCTGGTCTACTGGGTTGCTAGCTGTTGGGGGAGACCAGAGGAGTGAAATTGGGACAAAGGGTTGATCAATTACTGCTCACCATAGTAGAAGTTAGGCAAGGTTGATCTGTGTCTACTAGGTATTCAATCTAATGGACGCGTGAATTGAAAATTTGAATTTTTGGATGAATTGGATTTTGTTTCTGTTATAAATCATTTAATAGAGATGCCCTAAGTGGGCAGTGGTTGATTTTGGTCAAAATGACCATTTGATCATATGCCTTCTTATTTGAATTTCCTTTTGATTTGTTTTGTTTGAAAATTGACCTAGATGATATTATTTTCATCTTTAAACCAATCCTTATCATTCATAGCAATCAAATATGGCAAATGCAATCATTCATGCATTAATCACACACACACATGCATTGACATTAATTTTAATAATAAAAGTTTTTGTTAACCCTAAACTTGGGTGAATAGAACTTGATAATATTGTTTAATATTTTTGAGGTGTTGTAACATCCCAGCATTTAGGAACTAACGAAGGGTAGATTTAGGAATTTGAAACATTGCATGCATTCATCTGTGAAAATGGGGGTAAATGTTTCGCCAAATAAAAACCTAAAGTGATCAAGGTTTCTTTCATGCTTTGAGAATAGGTTTGGTCTTGAAGAATGATTGTTATAGACATTGATATGATCTTTGTGGATTTATGGTTTTCGGAAATGAAATTTGAATTTAAAACTTGAATGTTTGAATTTATAATTCAAAAGGATTATTAATTAGATTTGAGTGATTTTATTTAGTCAAGTGTTAACAATTAATGACTCAAACTTTCAATAAAATAAATGAACCCATAGAATGAATATTGATTCCAAAACTTTATACAATAAATGAGTTACAAAATGTAACTTATGAAATTAATCAAGAATATTTACAATAATAAATGAAATAAAAAAGAAATCTATATAATGAGTAATATTACAATCTTTATTACAAACGAATAAAATAAAGATTACAAAAGAATAAAATAGATATTACAAGGGACTATTCTATAATAAAAAGAAAACCTAATCTAAATCTTGAATCTTCAAGTCTTGTACTTGCAAAACAAAGAATAAACAAACAAGAAAGAAAATAAAAGGTTAGGATATTTCTTTTACTCTCAGTAGTGACAGTGAGTTGCACTGTTCAAACTTACATCATTGAGTAATATTTAGGGGCAAGTTTCACCAATATGAAAGAACTAAATCTTTCATAATTTTTAAGCCATAAGTAAAATAACTCCAAACAACAATAAGGGGCAAGTTTCACCAGACAAGTAAGTGTAATCAGATAAAAAGTAACTTCCCTTCCCTGAGCATATCCATAAGGTGCAGCAAGAACACATGCAGCACACACACCTAAATGCATGGTGTGTGCTGTTAGCATAGCAACAACAGACCATACAACCAAAACTGCTCAGAACAGCCGTGGGAAGCACCCCCAACACCATTTCTTGTTCATACACATCATGCTCAGCAGCCAAACCAAACCACCAAAGATCAACCAAACATCACTAGATGGTGACATAAGGAGGGGAAGGATCAGGTGGACAGCAAGGCCAAGTCTAGGAGCTTGGAGGAGCAATCTAGCTCAAGGTCAAGCACAGGAGCTCAGCAAAACAAGAACAACATCAGAGGTGAAGGTCAGGATCTAATCAGCAAGATCAACATCACCACCCAATTCCATAATCATCAGTTTTTGTGGTGAGTATCATAAAACCATCACATGATCTAATCATATTATCTAGACAGAAGCATGTGTTATTTTATGAAACGATCTCTCAATAATCACCCAAGTGAGGTGAATCTATCCTAGATATTTCAAGTATAAATATCAGAAATCAAACTAAGCCAAAAGCACCAATCTCTCAGACCAGCCTCACAGAGTTTGGTGTTAGCATATGCAACTTAAATAATACTTCATTTGTTCTTATGAGACCAGGGCACATCCCCAGAGGTAGTAGCACTTCTAATCTTGCAAGTTACAAACAAACTATTTTCTCAACTAACTAGGACTTAAAATCCTAGAGCCTCAGACCAACATCATAGGCAGGAGAGTCATAAGAAGCTTTCATTTTATCTTGCTAGTATTAATCACAAGTACTGTCAGAGCTAAGATCAGGAATAGGACCCAATCACTTGTGTGCCTGTGTATAATGGTATCACAAGGACAAGTTCTAATGAGCTAATCCCAATCTTTACTTTGATTTCACAAATCAAAAGGGGTAAACCACTAAATATCATCTTCCTGAAGCCAAATGCCAGGAATCATCATCAAATTCATCTATACATATATATATCATTAACATGTAATGATTATATTCAGTATGTATATTCTCATACAAGCCAACCATTATAAATACAGTAAGCAATTACTGAGAGAACTACTGTCAGTATAAACATCTTGACAGTGGAAAGTTCTCAGATCAACAACATTTCCAATTAGGGATTCCATAGAAACACTAACATTGGATCATAGTAAATTACCACTAGAAGAAGTATGACAAGGCACTAGCATCACCAAAGCCAACTACAAACAATGATCCACAGGAAACAATCATTCACCATGCTCAAGGATGATCACCACTAGATCTAAATCATCATAGATATGATCAACAGAGGGATATGAACCCTAATATGAACAAGAACCCTAATTAGGAGATGAACCCTAATCAGAACATAGTCACTAGGAAATGGTAGCCACTAGGTACAGAGAGAGATTCATGGTGATAGGATGAACCAAGATCCACAGAGGCAACTTACCCGGGGTCCTCGCTGACGAATTAAAGAGGAAGCATATTGGCCGATGGACCCGCGGCGGCACAGGGAGCACCCAGAGGGCGCTGCAACTTGCACCAGCCATGGCGGCGGCCACAGCAACACACGAACACAGCACCTCATCAAGGGAGAGCCCGCGGCGACGGCGGCAGCACTTTCCCAAACCCTAGGGTTCGGGAACGGGGTGAACCTGGGCACGGGGAAGCCCCGGAGTCAAATCGAATTGGACTAGATGAACGAACGTAGTCGCAAACCTCGCCCTGCACCACGGTACAGGCCAGGGACGGCCACGACGGTTACCATCGCCAGCGGCGGCGCTAGAACCCCACGGGGTCGAGAGAGAGAAGAGGTGAGAACGAAGAAGAAACAGAGAAAGTGGGCTTGGTGGGCCGAAACCCCTCGTGGTGATGATTTTGACCATGCCCTATTGGGCCACAGGGGCCCAATAAGCCCAAATGGCCAGCCCAAGTCATTTGAAATCTGTTTTAATAATAAGAAAAGACCAAAATGCCCCTAACTCAATAAAATTATAGAAACTAAAATAAAAATCCAAAAATTATAAATAAAATATTTTTGGATTCACAAAAATCCAAACTATCCAAATAATTTGAAATATAAAATTTTAGACGTACAAATTTTATTAAGAATTTTGTAAATTATATATTCCTTATGGAATTATTGAAAGATGAGAAAAATAAATAAAAATCACTTTCATTATAGATTAATATTGTAGTATTTTAGAAAAATACTAAATAAATATTTAATAACAATTTTTAATATTTAAGTGATAATTCTTAGATGAATTATTAAAACAATAAAAGTCAAATAAAAGGTAAATAAAATAAAAGAATACAATATTCTATTATAAATATTAAAAATTAATATTTATAAATCCTTTATTATTAAAATGAATTTTATTAATAATGGAGAGAATGCATATCAAATTAAATGATGCATTACATTACTTTGCATAATCATTTTGCTTCTTTAAATATTGTCCTTACGTGGCAATAATGGTGTTTTTGTAGACATAGAAGCTCAACGTCCAGTGCAAGCATCAGACTTCACTACCTTGCCATCACAAGGCAAGTTCATATCTTGCTCATGTCCTTTGAAGAGTCTTTATCAAAATATTTGCAAATTGCGTGTTATCATTTATACTAAAGTAAAAGAAAACAATATTTTCTCAAGATACTAAATCTTAGATATCATCCTAAGTGATGATATGATGAATCAATAGAATTTAGGGTTCTAATTGCAATAATGATGAACAATTAGGGATTAATAACCCATGACATCAGTGATTCTAGCGCCGTATATTACGTTAACCATGAGATTTGGAATGGGACAGAGAAGTCAGCTGTATCATTTTCCTCTTGTATGGAGGCAAGACGACCTTAACGTGACGTTGTGATTCCTTGTGTGGATCCAGCATAGACCATGTAAATGGTACTAATCCGGGCATCACTAGGTCATAGAGTCTTCAGATCCTCATCAGGGTTTTAGCCTACCCAAAAGGGGGCTTAACGAAGGTGAGCTAGCCGAAGGATCGTGCAGACATATGAGGTCACAAAGAGGGTAGTGATTGGCTTGGACTAACTACTGGGCCCCACATCATGGAATTGTGGACGGGAAAGTACGCCCGGTTGTGCAACAAGGAGTTGATCTCTCATGGGAAAAGTAACGCACATTTGCAGAGTGTAAGAACTGTAACTTGTTACTCCCTATTCCGGGAAGGAGCTATGAACACGGCAGGAAAGGAACTCCATGAAAGTTCTGGTCAACCTGTGAAGGCTGATGGTCATAGATTTTTATAATAAAACAATCTTTGAAGAAAGATTTACGAAAATTGCATAATGCCAAAGACTGATAGTCCGAGGTGGTAGATAGAGCATCAAACTTCCTACCTTGCATATAATGAACTTGTTGGGTAACGTTGTTACTCATCCTTTCCTTTGAATCCTTGCTTAGACTCTGAGAATTCCGAAGGTGCTCCAATGTACGCATCTGAGAATCAAGAGGAGGTCTTCTATGAAGAGCCCAACTTGTATGGAGCCGTAGAAGGGGAGGATTACGACATCGTCTATGGAGGAGAGTTCCAGGAGTCAGACTAATTACTATAGTTTTAGTAGCCACTTGAGCCGAGCAACATGAACCTTATATAACAATAAGTTGTTGAGCTCAATTTGGAGTTTAAGTTTTAAATTTGAAACTTCCGCTGAAACACTTATATTTTTGTTTGTAAGTTGAATCTTTTGGAAGTCTTGAACTTCCGGTATTGTAGTAATAATAATGTGTGTATGTTTGTAATATGGACCCGCAATGTTTCTTTTATACCACTCTGAGGGATGTGATATTTATGGAATGGTGTTCTGTGGATATCATGTCAACGACTATAGTGTACTACACATGCAGTGGTATGCTGGGTTCCTCGATCCGACACAATGTTCTTGGGGATTCCATGCAAACTGACTATCCTAGCAATGCACAACTCTGCTTGCTTCGAGCTCTGATATGTGGTCTTGACCGGTAAGAAATGAGCTACTTTAGAAAGTCTATCCACTATGACCCAAATAGAATCATTTCTCCTACTAGATGTAGGCAAATCGGTGATAAAATCCATTCCTACAGAATCCCATTTCCATTCCAGAATTTGCAATGGTTGCAAAAGTCCTACGGGTCGCTGATGTTCCACTTTGACTC
Organism: Avena sativa; assembly: GCA_916181665.1. Classification (NCBI taxonomy): domain Eukaryota; kingdom Viridiplantae; phylum Streptophyta; class Magnoliopsida; order Poales; family Poaceae; genus Avena; species Avena sativa. The sequence goes on from OV702295.1 coordinate 172,774,797, forward strand.
TCTGAAAGATATCACACTTGGCTATGTAGCTTCCGACTTCTCTCTTCATCTTATGCCACCAAAATTGCTCCTTCAAATCCTGATACATCTTGGTTCCTCCAAGGTGGATGGAGTAAAGAGTATCCTGGGCTTCTTGCAAAATAGCTTGTTTCAACTCTGAATCTGCGGGCACACAGATTTGTCCTTTATACCATAGAAATCCTTCTTCATCTTCCATAAATCCGGGTACCTTCCCTGTACCGATACGACGTTTGAGTCCATCGATCAAAGTGGGTTGATGTTCTATGCTAGCCAAAAATCCTTCACTATCTAGCTCCATTCCGAAATTTTCCATCTCCTCATGCAAACTTCGCTGGGATTCTTTTATCATGGTGTTCAATTGACACGGAAATCTGCTAAGAGCATCTGCTACCACATTGGCTTTGTCGGGGTGATAGTGAATGTCAAGATCATAGTCCTTGATTAACTCTATCCATCTCATTTGCCTCATAATTAGCTCCTTTTGGGTGAAAATATATTTCAGACTCTTGTGATCCGAATAAATCTCACAACGGTTACCCATGAGGTAATGCATCCATATCTTCAAGGCTAAAACTACGGCTGCTAGTTGGAGGTCATGGGTAGGGTAATTATGCTCATGTTGCTTCAGTTGTCAGGATAGATAGGATATGACTATGCCTTCTTGCATCAATGATGACCCACAAGTATAGGGGGTGTATCGTAGTACTTTCGATAAATAGGAGTGTCGATCCCAACGATGAGCAGAAGGTGTTGACTAGTGGTATGGAGCAGGAAATCTCTATAAATACTTAGCAAATGGATTTTTAGGGGTTTTCTGATAAAGCAACAAAACAAAGTGCAAGTAATAAAGACAACGAACAACTGCAGCCATTGGCCCAATCCTTTCTTAGCAAAGGACAAGCCGGTGGGTTATACTTATAAGGACCAAACATTCTCGAGGACACATGGGAATTCTGTCAAGTGCATTCGCTTCAAATAGCTGAGTAATCTTCTTTGGTGTTGTAAGTGTTGTTTGGGTGAACCTGTGCTAATGTACCGACATTAATTGTACTAATACATACTTGTGATTAAACCCCCTGCAAGCATCCACAACTACAGGAAAGCAATTAAGATATAAACCTAACCACGGCCTTAAACTCTAAGATCCTACACTCCCTTATCCAATGGTGTCCTAACGGGGGTTCAGGTTTCTGTCACTCCAGCAACCCCACAATTAGTATCCAAATACACGATGCATTCCCCTAGGCCCATAAATGGTGAAGTATCATGTAGTCGACGTTCACATGACACCACTAGAAGAATAGCACCACAACTTAAATAGAGATATCTGCATCAGCGGTCCTAATTCTTTCACCATGCCTTCACATTAGTCCTAATTCTTTAAAACTGCACGGGTAGGTCCTAATTCTGTTGTAAGTATGTCACGCGAGGTCCTAAGTTGGTATGACCAGCGCTGACCGATGCCACGTCAGGTGGTGGGAAGTTGGCGGGAGATTTCCCGCGGCTGCCTGTTGGCAAAATGCAACTGAACCCCTATATTGTCAACACCCGGATTTTTAATCCCATATGCTTGTTACGCCATACATCGCAATACCAGGATTACCATTTTTTCAAGACATAACAGAATTGGATACCACAGTACATCATCCATTACAAACCATACATAATGTCTTACACAAATAAGGATCTCATGATCCAGTTCTTAATACAACTCAGGCAGCGAAAATACGTAATAATAAAGGTAACGTAGGTGAAGCTCCATCTTCGGGGTCACAGACAATGCTGACGATGGGAGATGATCCTAGTTGTCGTAACCTTCCTGGGGTCCATCATCCTGGTACTCTTCTTCATAGTCTGGCCACGGGAATAATCAGAGACAAAGCCATGAGTACTCTTTAAGTACTCGCAAACTAATACTAACAAGTGAAGGGGGGTTTTGTAATAGGATACTAAGCTCTAGGGTTCTTTTGCAAAAAGCCAGATTTACCTCTACTAAGTTCAGAAGCAAGAAAAGCTAGTTAAAGTTTTATAACACCTAAGTGGGAACTTGTATTTCATATCACAACTCTCTTGTGGTCAAGTCAAAATCTCGATCCATTTCACAAGTCATTTTGAAAACATCTGACGGGGAAACAGTATGGCCACTCCAACTATCCATAACCGCGGACGCGGCTATTCGAATAGTTTGACACTCTGCAGAGATTGTACACTTTCACCACAACATTCGATACATCCGTCAGGACGAAATCCTGAATTCACCATAATCAGTATGCGGATAATCAATCCTAACCTTTTGATTACACGCCCTAGTATAGGCACCTCTCCTGTGAGTTTGGCCTCCCAACCATGACCAACTGTCATCTTGGGTACTGCATAGGTGGACAATCTTCACAAGGTAGCCTCATCTCAGACCTTGGTCGTGAGGGAACCCATACTAAGGTATATAAGTTTCCAGTCAAGCCCTACCCAATTTTCGGGTATTGTGGTTGTACGATAAAATTGGAATGGTATCGCATCCAGACAACCATAAGTTTTATAAAGGGGCTAAGGCTCCTGCCTCAACATTTTCATCATAAAAATCATCTGGTTTTCATAAACACATGTCAAAACATCTCAGTAGAATGACTCATCATTCTAAGGTTTTCATAACCATTTTCCACCAAATATTCCCATCTAAAGTTGATCAAGTTTTATGCTTAGCACTAGCATCTACAAGTGAGGGTGAGTACTAATGAGGGGTGGTAAACAAGTGGAGTTTAACTAAGTTCAATCTCATGCCTTAGGATGACATCAAGATTATCTAGCTTAAGACAAATTTAATGCTCTTTATGCAACCTTCAATTATCTTTCTAGTATCTACAATTTACTTAAGTAAACTCTAAGAGAAAGCTTTGATAAAGAAATAAAGTATAAAACTTGCAAGTAAAACTAGGATGGGGTATCATCAAATGTGTCTAACCAAGCATGCTTAGTGCATTGCATGGGTTATCTAACTTTCATAATTGCAAGTGTTAGCTTTCTCAATCAACTAGTAGTATTAGGCTTGCTAAAGTAGAGTATCTTGCAAGTGTTAGCTTTCCTTGTGCAGAGCAGTGGTTGAAGTTCTCCTCGGCTTCTTCTTCGTAGTATCCTCCTTCCTCCTCGTATCCTTGGTCGGTACTAGCGTCGATGAATAAATACGAGGTACACAATCACCAAACAATACTTAACTACTTTCAATCATCACACAAAGGTGTTCTATAGATGATCTAGCATCATCACTAATATCACAAGAATAAAGCATTTGTCTTATTTATTTATTTTTATTAAAAGTAATTTCTACTCATTGAAAAATTACTTAAGATTTAATATTCTCCAAACCAAACATGGGATCATGTTGACACATTTCATCACCACATATTTCAGTACATGGGAATGTGATTTAAAGTGCTGTCACAATTTAATAAGGTTTAAACTTTTTATTTTAAATAATTAAAGTGACTAGAAATGCCTATGTGGCATTCTGTTATTACTTGAACATTATTTCTATAAGTAAACCCATATGTTTTTATATATTCTGAAAGGTATGATCAAATGTGATTTTTGAGAGTTGGAATCAACTCAAAAGCTATTATGGTTTAAATTTGAAAAATGTTTGAATGCAGAAAAGCTTCTGACTTGTTATTTTTACCAAGGTTGGTCTATAGATCCAAATGATTTGAATCCAACGGTCTTGGATTAATAATTTCAATATCTTTCTAACAAAATTGGTTTCATTCAATTTGGTTCAATGAATCGAGCTGGGTTGAAATTTGAAACTAGGTATAGAACTGATTTTGAATATAAATAGAAAAAGCTAAATTCAAACGAGTGGGCTGTGCGGGAAGGGGTAATGGGCCGGCCCAGTGTCACTCCGCAGCACGGGGCGCAACTGACAGGGGGGTATATTGGTCAGTGGCTCTAAACGCGAAGCGGTACGGGGCGATGTGGTGCGTTGGATTAGAATGAAGATCGACGACTGAGGGTCGTCGTCGACGATGAACAGGTCACCGGCGAGCTCAAACCCTAGCGGCTTAGTGGGGGTGCATAGGGGGCATACCGGGGCTATAGTGACGACGGCGAGGCGGGCAAACGACGAATTTGATTGGGTTTAAATTTGCCTGCCAAGTGTTTGATGAAATGGCCGCAAGAACTTGAGTTTTGAATTTTGAAAAGATTTTTGGTGGGTGTGCTAGGCATGTGTTGAGGATTCTGTGGATGCTTGGGTTTTGAAAATTGAGCTTTTTTTAGTGGTTTTTGAAATAGTGGGATCTTCCCATATGAAATAGATTCAATTTTAAACTGTCGTTTAAACCATGCATTCTAATGTTTTTGGATGATCACTAAGTGGGCCTTGGTTACTTGTTATTAGTACTATCAAGGGGTGCAAAGATCCATACATGTTTCTGTTAAGTTCTGAAAGTTAGAGATAGCCAAAGTAGGCATGGGAGTTAATTTGGCCCAAGTGACCATTCACTTAATTTGTTTGTATTTGGGAAAAGTTTGGGGATTGTTTAGATGATGTTTATTTCACCTAAGAATCATTTTACAAGCAATGAAACACAGAACCATGGAAATTCAAAAGAATCCAAATTTTAATACCCACACATATGAATGCTTTCATATGTTTAATTAGAAAAGTTTTTGTTAACCCTAAATTTGAAGATTAGAGTTTGATGATTTAAGTTTAATATTTTTGGGATGTTACATATATTAAGACGGCTTATAAATATCAGATCCTTAGCTCATCTCCCCCAAATCGCTGTGCTTCCCCTTCCCTATTCCATAGACATGAGTGCCTCTGCAAACTCGCCAGATGGAAAGCATGGGAGGAGGAAGCAAGCTTCTCCGTCCTCGTCATAGCCACCGCATCCAATAGGGACACCTCTCCCGCCGCCGTTACCGCCGGAGACCTTGCCGTTGGTTGCTTGTCCATGCTGCCGATTTCGCAGGACCATTCGACTCGTGTCTCAGTCAAAGTCCAGTCTAGGACGTGTTTTCTACAAATGCCCGAACCATCATGTAAGTTGCAATTTTGTAGGTTGTTATATGGATTCACTTCTCCACTTTGTTTTGTTCTTATTTTTCTTTGATTTTTGTGACAGATTTCACCCAACCCTTGCAACCAATATTACTGGGAAAATGGAGAAGAAACTATATCGATTTCCTTGTTAGAAATGGGTACAACTTTGGCACTGCTGATTATGGTAATGACATAGCATTTTAAGAGACAGAGGATGAATTAGAATAATCTAGAGTGCACAAGATGGGAGATGTGGTTAATAAGATGGACCTTGTACTAAAGAAGATGGATGAGCTAGCTGAGATTCACAGGAACGTGTTTGCTGCAATCTTGTTTCTGATTGTTGTAATGCTCTATGTAGCTGTAGCTAGGTAGGGTTTGTTAGATGTAATGGTGGATGTAGCTATAGCTGATCATCAGGTTTCTTTACAACTAGTGGTAGATGTAATGGTGCTGGAAATTAACATAGCCTGATCATCAGGTTTATTTACAACTAGTGGCAGATTTAAAGTGCACTCATAACAAAGTTGCACTTACATGGTTTGTGTGAAACCATAGCTACATCTGAGGTTCAGGTTTCATTGCAAACCTAGCCAAAATATGGTACTTGCATTCTAGTTCTATCCAAAATATGCAGTGGTTGTCCTTCTTCTAAACCTAGCCAAAATATTGTACTTGCACTCGTAACATTTCCATTTTTCATCTAAACCTAGGGCACTACGTTCTCCTTATTCTGTCCCACCTTCTTCTTTCTCTTCAAACCAAGGGTTGTAGTGGTTGTCCTTCGAGGGGGTAGATCATCTCTACAGTTTGCAATGAACTGGATTTTAGGAAGAGCACCGTGTGGACTAGTTTGAGACTGTTGAGTGGCTGCAGCCTGGAAAAATGACATATCTGAATCACAATACAACTCTATGACTAAATGCTTCATTGAAAAGACAATATCTGATAGGTTTCATGCACACACCTGCCCCTGTAGAATCTGAATCACACTAGATGATGTTATATCATACTTCATAGATGATTCAACAACACTTGATGTTGCACTTGTAGACATGTGTGGCAATATCTGTTTCTAAAAATGAGAACAAATGCACACAAGTTGACAGCAAAGAAAATGAACACAAATGCACACAAGTTGATAGCAATGAAAATGGACATAAATATACCTTGGATGTATTCCTTTTCACTATCATTTTCTTTGGAGGATGTGCTTGAACTTCTTGCTGGTCATCTGGTACTACAATTTGAATTGGAACAGGCTCTGCAAACGCTTGTTCTTGCTCTTCTACAATTGGATGCTCTTGCTCTGCTGCAGTTGGTGCTTGCTCTTTCTCTACTATAGTTGGTTCTTGCTCTACTGCAGCTGGTCCTCTACCATGTTCTGGGCATTTTATTTTATTGTGGCCAGGTACATTGCACAGACTACAACAGCCAATGATACCATGCCTGCTAAGTCTAGTGCCACCATCTTATTCTAGTGGGTTTTTCCTCCTCTTCTTGCTAGGCCTGCCTACTTTCTTGTCATATTTGGGTGGTGTCATTGTAGGGCCATTCATTTTTTCCACACTCTAGGATCAGCACATGGCATTATCACATGATTGTAAGAAGCTTTGAATGCATCTATGCTATAACACTTCTGTACAACTGATTCATGCTTGATCCTTTCATGCCTAAATGCAGCACATGCATGTCTACATGGGATTCCAGTGAGCTGCCACTGCCTACATGAGCACTCCATTCTATCTATTCTTACCTCATATTCACCTTTTAAACCATCAACTTTGAAAAGGTGTTCTGCAGCAGGCTTTGCTTCATAATTGTTGGCAAAATCTATGTTCTTGTCTAACTTCTTCCTTATTTTTTGGAAAATACTACCACACATTTCTGGTATTTCTTTCCTCTTGCTAAAAAATCTGACCATGAGCTGATCCTTCATCTTCTTTAGAATAGTGACTATAGGAAGTTCTCTAGCATCAGTTATGTATCTACAACAATATGGAAACACTGCCATTTTGTATATACAACAATATATATCTAAAACAATATATGTATCTACAACAATATATCTACAACAATTAGCATCAATTATGTATCTACAACAATATAGGAAGTTCTCTAGCATCAAAATGGACCCTGACAATGAGGAAACAATCTGCATGAAAAGTTGCAGCTAAAAAATGGAAAAGCACATGAAAATATTTAATCACTTGTTGAATACTTCACATATGTTGTTCAATAGCAGATCACATTTTGGTAGCTCATCAAAAAATTCCTTGCACCAGAATCTTGGATCAATTGCATCCAAATACTCACAAGCTGCCTGGCCTAGTTCCTCCATTTCATTCATGTGCCTCTGCCAATCTGCCTCTCTTGTTGCTCTTGCTATTTGCCACAATTTGTACTTGAAAATATCTCCTCTCCAACCATTCTTAGCAAAGTTCTGATGTAAATGCCTTACAGAAAACCTGTGTTGGGCATCAGGCCATAATGCATTCACAGCATTGATCAGTCCCTGCATTAGCATATTATCATGTGAACAATCAATATTGAAGAATAAACCATCAACCTTGAATAAATATTAAAGAAACAAGCAACATGTAAGAAGATGTGCTCACCTTCTGTCTATCACTCATAAATGTCTAGGGCCTTGTGTTCTCTATGCCTAGATCATCTTTCAATGTGCTCAAGAACCACTTCCATGTGTTGGTGTCTTCCACTTCTACCATGGCAAGTGCAATTGGAAAAATACAATCGTTTGGGTCAACTCTTACAGCTGCAAGCATCACTCCACCAAACCTGTTCTTGATGTGGCACCCATCAAAGCCTATTATGGGCCCATAGCCAGCGAGAAACCCCCTCTTGCAAGCATCTAATGACATGTAACAATTCTAAAACACTCCATTGCTAGCATTAACAAACATGGTACTACCAGGATTTGATCTCCTAATCTCTGCTGCAAAATCCCATAGTAAGTTATACTGTTCCAATTCATCACCCTTGATTTTCTTCCATGCTATCCTTCTTGCCCTTTCTAGTTTTCTTCTACTAGCTATCATGTTAAAATCTTGTTCAATCAGCCTAGAAAAGTTCTTCAGAGACATCTTGTCATCAGCTCTGAATTTCTCCAAGTACTTTGCTGCAAGATACTTTGCTGTGAACTGTTTAATCTTCAAATCCCTCTCACATTTGTGTGTTCTCTCATATTTCTTCACTATCCATGCTTTGGTCCTACTGTCTGGTGCAGCATAAAGATACCATGGACACATATCCTCACAACAAGCCCTAACCCTCTGTAGCTCATTCTTCTTGTAGTGTACTCCCAATCTTTGTTGCACAATGTATTCCTGTATTGCACATCTGAGCTTAATAACTGAAAGAAAAACCATGCCTATGTGAAATTCCACTTGCTTCATGTTCTCTGGCCTCCACCTCTTCAGTTTCACTTTCTTCTTCATTTTCTTCCTTCCTTTCTTGTCAATTACTTCAACTTATTTAGCTGAATCAGCTGGTTCAACATCTGAATCTTGCATGTCCTGAAAGTCATCTTTAGTGTCATAATCACTGTCATCCACCCAGCTGGATTTGTTCTTCTTTGGTTGCTCAAATTTGTCATCCACCCATTCTTCATATAAATCATCATCATCAGCTTCTAAATCATTGTCAGAGTCCACCCAGTCTGCATCCAATACACTATCATCGTTGTCATTGTTTGTCCAATGTTGAGCATCCCCTTGCACATCCAACTTCCTCCTACTTATTCTCAACTCATGTCCAATATTTTGTTGCTGCCTAGGTGGAAGACTACTACTGCTGCTGCCTGCTTTGCATCTTCCATCTGCTGCTTTACCCTGCCTCTTACCAGGGCTCAAAACTGGAGGGAGTTGAGGGGAGCCACAAATCACAACATCATCCATTGATACACTACCATAATTCATGTCCTTATGGTCAACAAATAACTGAAAATATTGGAACTTTGGAACTACAACAATCATGCTCAAAGTATCAGCATCACAGTCCACAATGCGTAGCCCTGTATCTAATTTCAAACCAGGAAGCAGCCAATAAAGAACATATCTATCTGGTTCAGAGTAACCTAGCTGCTGCATGAAACCAGTGAGCCACAGAGGAGACCATGTGTCTACATCGCATGCATCAACCGATCTATCTTGCCATCCACATAGCTCTTTGACGTCCCAAATCCGCAAAAAAACTAGCATAATTGATTTCTACTGTGAAAAGCTCCTCCAATGATCCTAAATTTCATGAAAATCATCAATTTTTAACAGGGATTCGAGCTACTTATCTACCGCCACTAACAGAGACCGGATTCGGGATTTAGGGTTAGGTTTCCATAATATAGGGCGCGGGAGGATCATCGGGTCGCCACAGCTTCGGCCCCTTGCTTACAGGCTCCATCCTAGCGCGCTTCGTCCGATCCGCGTCAGCCATTGGTCGATCTCCTTCGGTGATAACCGGAGCAGCACCCCCGCCACCAGCTTGCCTCCACTTTCGCGGGAGATGCAAGGGGAGGAATGAGAGTGAGTTATGCGAAGAAACGGACTACACGAGTCTATTTGCAAATTTTCACCTACAGCAGTTACGCCACCGGGCCCCACCATCAGACATGGCATCGGTCAGCGCTGGTCAGACCAATTTAGGACCTCGCATGACAGGTGGTCGCTCCCCGTGTTTTAGGGTTCCGAGAGGAAGATATAGGCGTGAGGGTAGAGTCGGAGGCCGGACAGGTGGGCCACATCCACCCTAGGCGCGGCCTAGGGGCCCGCGCTTGGGGGGTGTGGGCCCCCTGTGGCCCAGCTCCGCCTCCCCTTCTGGCTTCCTTCGTCTTCTGGGAAAATATAATTTTCCATGATTTTTCTGGTATTTTTCTGTTCTTCGCGAAATTGCATCAAAACACCTCTTTTTCCATCCGAATCCTGACTCCGGCAGTCCATCCTCCAACAATCATCCAACATGCAAAAACAGAGGAAAAGACATAAACACCTCATAATAAGACACATATCAATGAATAGAGGCAAATTATGATATAGAATGGTGATGCAAATTGGACATATCAACTCCCCCCAAGATTATACCTTTGCTTGTCTCCAAGCGAAAACTGAGCTGAGTAAATATGTCCACATATTTATGGAGTGAAGTGTCGATAAAAGAATACGGACAAGAAGCATCACACTTACCTTTACACAACTCATAGAAGAAAGAAACTCACCATTATATAACTTAGCTTGCAACAAGTACATGATTCAGAATAGAGATGCATAAAGGTAAATCATAATTGGAATTAGCAAACTTTGTTCTTGGTCAGAAAACAGCTGGCAAACATTTTCACAAATAAAGCCTTTGTAGAAGTCTTCAAAAACAGGAGCACTGTTTGCTCAAAAAGGTTTTTCACAGTGATGGCTTTCAAAGTAATACTCAATAGATAAGAGTCTTGTGCAAACAAGGAAGATAGAGAACATGGTTGAATAAATCATCATATGAATTCTTGCAACACAACAACTCAAGTGCTTGCTGGAGAAAGGGAGGAAGTAGGTTTACTGACTCAACTTAGAAATAGGATAAAGGTCCCTTCATAGAGGGAAGCAGGGATTTCAAGTCAAAAAGAGCTTCCAAAAGATTATGGTACTTACTAGCTTTGAGCCCTCATTGCCCCTATCATAAGCATCTTGAGATGATTAAGGTTAAAGTGAACAAGGATGGAGTATATGCTTGATGAAATATAAGTTGGCAATCTCATGTCCCTTGAGTATGAGGGCCGCTCCTCATGCTACTCAACTTTAGTTACTGGTAAGTTCTTGTCATTGTAAGTACATGTGTATCATAAAGAACCTCCAACGGGGTACCCCTTGCACATGATACAGGAGCTATCCCATAATCAAAATGACAAGGCAAGCAGATAGTGAGCATCTCAGCGATATTTTTATTTGCTATTTGCATAGGTTTTTATTGAGGATGCTTCACAGATCGATCACTATGGTTATGCTGCAAGTTTCCACCATGATTAGGCATGGCTTAGGCTAGCGGCCTAGGTGTTTCTCTAAAACATATACATAACCCCATGGACTTACAAGCTCCCCTTTTATTTCACACCGACGACATCCGCAAACAAAAGAGCATGATATCAACTGGATATGTATCCAAAAGTGTTGAAAGCGTTCCCCGTGACAGCACGGTTTTGCTAATCCCAACGTATAGATGCAAGCATATACAACTTCGATGACACAATGGTTCAAGTTTAGTACGGCAAGAAATTAAGGTGTGCCATCAAGTTAGTGAGATCTTTACTAACTAGTTTTCACATAACAAAATACTATTTGATTCGAAAGATAGATGAAGCTTGAGAATTTGCTTGGAATAGAAATAATTCTAATAGGTAGATATCATGGACACAAATGGCACAAGTTTTGGTTCAAAGGGATTGGATGCATGAGAACTATGCCTTCTCAAAACAGGTTTTTGGCTAGCAAGGCTGGGTAGAAAGCAAAATAGTTGAAGGAAGCAAACGAACCTACAAGTGATAAAGCCAAACATGAAATATTCCTTGAAGACACAAAAGATCTTAAATAAAGAATACTAAGCTTATGAGCCAATCAAGAAAGAAAATAAATGATACAAAATACCTGTAAGCTTTTTCTCTTTTCCTTTCAAACCTCAAAAGGTGTTTATATTTACTAGAGCTCGGTTTGCCAAAACCAATATAGATCTACTTGATGCTCCCAAAGTGATGCCAATACTGATCAACAAGATCAATCATATAATAGAGATTGCAAACTAAAATAAGAAGTGAAAAAGGTAAAAGATGAAACTTCTCATTAATATTCCATAAAGGAACTCACACCAAGAGATACATACACAATCAACTAAAGGAGAGATACTTCCACAATGCAAACCAACCTATAAGATAACTTCTCTACCAAAGATATGAAACCACTAAAAAGTTAAAAGATAAAATATAATGATGTGATAAAAGATAATGATGTGATATGAAACCAAGCTTGGAACAAGCCAAGGGGATGCCAAACCTGATGACGAATTACTCTTCGGTGGTGGTGTTCTTTGGTCATCATCAAACTTCCAAGGTAAAGATTCCTCATCTAAAAATGACGTCCTGGTTTCCACAATCCTGAAACTAGCAGAAGAGCTTATGCGATTAAATCTAGCCTCATACTCACAGTTTTGATTTTGTATGTCATAGAGCTGTGCTTGTAGTTGGTTGGTGGTCTGACGGAGCGAGAGGATTTCGTCTCGGAGCTCCGCAACCTCCTCCTCATGCTTGGCGATGAGTTTTTAACTTATCTTATGGATGACATCCACTTCGTGTTCCACCATCTTCTTGTACCTGAAAACTTCCTTCTATAATGCTTCCATCATGTCTTCCAGATTGCCTTCTCCTTTAGGGCCTTGAACTTCTTTCATCTGCACCTTCCCATCCTTGAGAATCAACTCCTTGGGATGAATCTTCAACTCATACATGTACGGGTTGATGACATCCATAGAGGAATCCTACATGGGTGATCTAGAGGAAGACATTGTGAGTCCAAAGCTAAGAATCTGGCTGGCAGAAATAGATCGAAACAGAAATACGACGAGAACACGATACACGAACCTTGGGGAACCCGAGGGGTTTTATATTACGAATTTTCTAAGCATAAGGAAGGTACTGGTGCGAAGACGAGGCGGGGACAGAGCTCGAGGGGCTCACACCCCCTCTAGGAGCGACCCGCTGGGGCTCGCTCCTGGGGTGGGTGTGACCACCTCGGCCTCCGTTTCCTCCTCTATTTCGTTTCGTAGCCTTCCGTATGTAGTAAAAACATCAAAAATATAAAAAGATGGGGTTTTCACGAACCTTCTGTTTTCACCACTTTTACCTAATCAAAGATGAAATCTGCAGATTCTGGTGTTTGGTTTCTGATAAATTCTTCCGGAGTCACCATTTGAATAATATCATCGTCTTTGTTATAAGAATCTCCAGAAATATAATGTTTTTTGTCTTTGTCCATTCACCACCTGTGTTGTGTCATCCTTCAAAGAAGATATTTTCATAGAACCTGAACGATATACTTACTTAACAACAAAAGGTCCTTCCCATTTTGAGAGTAGTTTCCTTACAAAAAATCTGAGACGAGACCTATACAAAAGGACTTTCTCACCAACATGGAACTCCCTTTTAAGAATTCTCCTATCATGCCATATTTTTAATTTTTCCTTAAAGAGTCTAGCATTTTCATAAGCTTCACTTATCCACTCATCTAAGGTACTCAAGTCAACCAATCTTTTCTCACCATCAAGTTTAAAATCTCTATTCAATTCTTTGATTGCCCTATAAGTTTTGTGTTTTAATTCTAAAGGCAAGTTACAAGCTTTCCCATAGACCATTTTGTAATAAGACATCCCCATAAGATTTTTATAAGCAGTCCTATAAGCCCATAAAGCGTCATTCAACTTTTTAGCCCAATTTTTCCTAGATCTATTAACAATCTTCTACAAGATATATTTAATTTCCCTATTGGAAAGTTCTACTTGCCCACTGGTTTGGGGGTGATAAGATGAAGCAATTCTATGGTTAACATCATATTTAGTGAGAGTTTCACTAAAACAACCATTAATAAAATGAGAGCCTCCATCAGTCATGAGATATCTAGGCACACCAAACCTAGGAAAAATAACATCTTTAAGCATTTTTAAAGAGGTCTTACCATCAGCACTATTTCAAGGTATGGCTTCTACCCACTTTGTAAAATAGTCAACAACAACAAGAATATGGGTATACCCTTTCGAAGGAGGAAAAGGACCCATAAAGTCAAAACCCCAACAATAAAAAGGTTCAATAACAAGAGAATAATTCATAGGCATTTCATTGCGTCTAGAAATGTTACCAACTCTTTGAAATTCATCACATGATAAGACAAACTTCCTTGCGTCCTTGAAAAGGGTAGGCCAATAAAATCCAGATTGTAAAACCTTTTGTGCAGTCCTATCCCCAACATGATGTCCTCCATAAGCACTGCCATGACATTTCCTCAATATCTCTTGTTGTTCAAATTTTGGAACACATCTTCGCGTAATACCATCTACTCCTTCTTTATATAAATGTGGGTCATCCCAAAAGTAATGTCTTGGATCATAAAAGAGTTTTCTTCTTTGCTGGGCTGTAAAGGTTGGAGGCAAATACTTGGAAACAGTAAAGTTCACAAAATCAGCATACCAAGGACTCTCATGTGGGCTTACCCTTATTGCAGCCAATTGCTGATTTGGAGAACTATCATTAATAGGCAAAGGGTCAAAAGAAATGTTTTCCAAATGAGATAAATTGTCTGCAAAAGGATTTTCAGCACCTTTCCTATCTACAATATGCAGATCAAACTCTTGTAAAAGCAACACCCATCTAATAAGCCTAGGCTTAGCGTCCTTCTTTGTCATAAGGTACTTAATAGCAGCATGATTAGTATGAATAGTGACCTTCAAATCAACAATATAGGGTCTAAATTTATCACAGGCAAAGATTACAGCTAAGAACTCTTTTTTAGTAGTAGCATAATTCTTTTGAGCGGCATCTAGAGTCTTGCTAGCATAATGAATAACATTCAACTTATTATCAACATGTTGCCCAAGGACAGCACCCACAGCAAAATCACTAGCATCACACATAATTTCAAAAGGTAAACTCCAATCAGGTGGTTGAACAATAGAAGCAGTAGTCAAAGCTTTCTTGAAAGTTTCAAAAGCTTCCTTACAATCATCATCAAAAACAAAAGGTACATCTTTTTGAAGAATATTAGTAAGGGGCTTTGAAATTTTGGAGAAACCTTTAATAAACCTCCTATAGAAACCAGCATGACCAAGGATACTACGAATACCTTTTATATCTCTCGGACAAGGCATCTTCTCAATTGCTTCAATTTTGGCTCTGTCAACTTCAATGCCTCTTTCAGAAATCTTGTGTCCAAGAACAATCCCTTCATTAACCATGAAATGGCATTTCTCCCAATTAAGAACAAGGTTGGTTTCTTCACATCTCTGCAAAACTTTATGAAGGTTGTGCAAATAGTTATCAAAAGAAGTTCCATAGACGAATAAATCGTCCATGAAAACCTCCACAATTTCTTCACAAAAACCATGAAAGATAGCAGACATACATCTCTGAAAGGTAGAAGGAGTATTACATAAACCAAAAGGCATACACCTACAAGCATAAGTGCCATAAGGACAAGTGAAAGTGGTTTTCTCTTGGTCTTGCGCTTTCACATCAATTTGAGAGAACTCGTAATAACCATCAAGAAAACAAAAGTGGGTCTTTTTAGACAACCTCTCAAGCATTTGGTCAATAAAGGGCAAAGGATAATGATCTTTCTTAGTAACTTTATTAACCTTCCTAAAATCGATGCACATCCTATACCCAACACTCTTTGGGCTATAAGCTCATTGTTTTCATTAGGTACAACTATAATTCCCCTTTCTTTGGAACACAATGAACAGGTCTAACCCATTGACTATCAGCAATAGGGTAAATAATACCAGCATCAAGGAGTTTTAATAACTCATTTCTTACCACATCCTTCATCTTAGGATTTAGACGGCGTTGGTGCTCAACAATTGGTTTTGCATCAGGTTCTATATTAATAGCATGCTGACATATAGTAGGAGAAATCCCTTTTAAATCATCAAGAGTATAGCCCATAGCTCCTCTGTATTTCTTCAGTATTTCCAATAACCTCTCTTCTTCTTTTCCTAAAAGTTTATAACTAATAATAACAGGATATACTTTATTATCATCAAGATAAGCATATTTAAGATCATCAGGTAAAGGATTTAATTCGAAAACAGGGTGTACTTTAGGTGGTAGTGTGGTACCCAAATCTTCTACGGGTAGATTATGCTTAAGTAACTCAGGCTGACGAAGGAAACCTCGTCAATCTCATTTCTTTCCTTCATGAAGACATCGCTTTCATGATCTTCCATGAACTGCTGCAAGGCATTGTTAGGAGCAAGATAAATAGCAGAAAGTTGTTCAACCCTGAAATCCTCATTAGGCGATTCATTTTCATAAGGAGTTTTAGCAAATTTGGAAAAATTAAACGCATAAGACTCTCCATCAAACTTAGTCAAAACTTTTTCCTTCCTACAATCTATGATATTCCCACAAGTATTCAAGAAGGGTCTACCAAAGATAATAGGATAGGTTTTACTAGCTTCAGAACCAAGTACTAGAATATCAGCAGGATATTTAATCTTACCACAAAGAACCTCCAAATCTCTTACAATTCCAATGGGATAGACTGTCTCTCTATTAGCAAGGTGAATAACCACATCAATGTCCTCAAGCTCACAAGGACCAATTTCATGCATAATTTCCCTGTAAAGCTCATAAGGTATGGCACTAGAACTAGCACCAATATCACATAAACCATAATAGCAATGATCACCAATTCTAACAGAAAGCACAGGGATACTAGCTTTTCTAGGATGGAAGACAATATTAGAAGCGTCTTCATAGAAGACAATGTGCTCATCCTCTATATTTTTAGTGACAAGATCCTTCACAATGGCTACCACACACTACTAGGAAAATGGCCATTAGTGGCGCTCATGAAAAGGCCATCCGTGGCGCACTAGCCGTGAGCCACTAGCCTCGCGCTGCGGCTATCTCCTAGCCGTGGCACACTACCTGGTGCGCTACGGTTATGTAGAGATATGCGTAGCACACCTGCCAGTGCGTCACGGATAGGAATGCAGGTGCGCTACGGGAAGGATCTTCTGCGGCGCATGTTGCACTGCGTCACTAAGCTGCGCAGGTGCGCTTTAGATGTTGTGCGCCACAAAAGCTATGCCATGTGCGTGTAACTACCTCGGTGAATTACGCTCCTAGTACAAGCCTGGATGTTCAGAAATGGCTGAAATAGTACGGTGGGGCCCAAATGCCACTCACAGGTAGACCTTTCGGCCGTCCCAACCATTTCCAAACATCGGGACAAGAACGGGCGGCGTAATCGGCAGGCGAAGGGATCAACTACATACACAAATGAGTATGTATGCAAGCCACCATACAACAGTACATCAGAGCCATTCCATCTAAAAAGAAAGGAAATATAGCAACGCCATACGGCAAGATCCAAATATCCTAGATAGATATAATAGTTTAGGATATCTCCTCATACATCAATCAACAGAGTATCAAGCGGAAGCGAAAGACAAAATCCGAGTACGGATAAGAAGCAAATCGGCATAAGATGCCCCATAAATAAGCAGATCCCGCCCACAGATCTCACGGATCCCCGTTCCCGGAATCTCTACACCGAATGATCGTTGCCCACATCGTCCGTCTCTTCCACCCAGTATGCATCTTGCGAGTGTACCTGTTCATCTGAACCAATAATTTATCATGTGAGACCCTAGGGGTACTCAGCAAGTCTTTATGCCTCTAAAGGGGACACAACCTGGGGTGACGCAATTGCGGCAAAAGATAAACCCTAGCAATTCTATAGATACTCGCTAACCATCCGCCTAACCAGAGATAGACGGATGTCCGTGGATTAATAACAACAGTTATAACAGTAATAATGGTAATATCCACAGATCCATCCTCCTCCTCGCTTACCGACGAGGAAGCGGACGAACAACCCCCCATCCGTTGGCAGTTTTATTAAACATTCCATGAGAGTTGTGCTATTTACTAGTCAGGTACCTAGTCTAGTCAGATTAAAAGCGGTACATTAGTTATGCTTGTCTATGATCGAGAAACTGTGCTCCAAGTCGTCCATAACCGCGGACACGGCTTTCAGAAAGTTTTACCCTGCAGGGGTGCACAAATAGCAACACACACTCGATATGCCTCGGAAAAACCAAATCAAAACCCAACAAGGCAGTCACGACAAAGCAATTACAGGATTCAGAAATATTTCAGGGGGCCACCCCATTGAGCTACCCGCAACGAAGTTAGCTGACTCCGAGACGGCCTCAAGGTTTGCGTCAATGGCTGTGAACGACTGGGAACCCGAAAATGTGACTGGGCTTGTCGACACCACGAAAACACTCCGCTTTCCTAAACAGTACAGTGTGCTCCTCGCACAATTTTAAATAAAGCAGTAAAGCATGGCATAAGTACAGGATAGTAAATAAAACCTCAAACTAGTTTGTGGCCCCAAGAAATAAGAATGAATCAAGCTCTGGCTCAGGGGGGTTCATAAGCCTCCCGGATGTGGATAGCGCGAATATTCAAGGAACAGGAATCAAGTACTCGGGGTCCTACGGGACACAAGTGAGCCTGAAAAACCAAATAGCGAATATGGCTCACCGATGCCACTTTCATTAATTATCCCATTACTACTCAGGTTAAGTTGTTTAGGTACCTCGTTATCCATCAGACACTCACATACCCTACACATGCTGTTCTACGACTCGCATGGCTCAAACAACTCCTGTGGTAATGGCTCATGGGATGGAGGAACAAGCTTTGGTGGGGTTTAAAAGTAAAGGCTATGCAGTACTTGGGATTCAGCTTAATGCAATCGCGACTCAATGATGCAAGAATAAGATAGAGGCAATAGGTACTATATGTATGCAAGCATGTGGTAGTGCTTGTCTGGCAGCTCAGTTGAAGCAAGTGATGGATCTGGGTAGTGCTCCTGGTTCTCTTGATATATCCCCTGCTCAGCGTCTATTCGAAGAAGAACCAAACAAACAAGGCCAACATAAATATAAAGCAAACAATCATGCATCAAGCAAACAATCATGCCATGATGAATGATGCACAATTTGCATGGCAATAAAGTAGCATGGCATGGGTGAGGTGTGGAATACAAGAATAAAACATTTTATGGGGTTTTATTCACATTTTATACTCATTTAAGTTGCTGTACCCATTATATTTATATGATGCATGCTTCAAATCAAACCATGGAAAGCATAGACAGAAAGGTCTCGTCGAGCTAATCATTTTAGACATATTATTTATTAAATTTGGAGTTATAAAACAAAAGTTATTAATTTATTAAAGAAAAGGGGCATTTATTGTAATTTAAAGCAACTTGAATTTTTAAATGTTCAAAATATATTTTGGAGGTCATATTTGAATTCCTCACATTTTTCTGATTTGAAAACATATATTATTTGTATTATTTGGATTTGTATTTTAAAAGTTATATTAAAACAGATTTAAATTTGAATTTGAAAATAATTTGAAAAGATTTGAATTAAAACAGATTTAAACAGAAACTTTTCTCACCCACTCAGATCTAGCCACAGACGCTTACAGGTGGGGCCATGCGCTGACTGGGCAACACACGCGCGCAGAAGGTTTTACACCGCGGGTCTGCCCAGACTCAGAGACAGACAGGTGGGCCTGGAGGCTTCGCGGGCCCACTTGACAGAGGGATGCTGAGGGCTGACCACGTGGCGCAGGGGGGGACTGCGGGTTGAGGTTTACGAACCTCCGGGAGCCTTTTTGCAAAAACGCCACGAAGGCTGACCTGTGGGCCTAGGGGAGCGCGGGTTAGGAGTTAAAAAGGTGCAGGGGGTTTCTACAAAAAGAGCGCGTGACACTGTGCTTCTTCCTCTGCTCTCTGACGAAAATTGACAGCGGCAGCGCGCGCGGCACGGGTCTTCGATCTCGTGACCTGGGGCTTGCACGCAGGGGCGGCTGCCGCTGCGGTGGGCTCGGGTTGATGCCAGGGGACTGCTACGCGGCCAGATGGGGTTCTACGCTTTGCAGGGACGAGCAGACGCACGCGCTCGCCGGTGCACCGAGGGTGCTCGACGGAGCGCACGTCGCGGCCAGGACACGACGGTGAAAGCGAGGGTGTCTAGGAGGGAGGTGGGCTCACAGAGAGGTGGTCGGCGTGGTCGGATCGGCTCGAGGCGCAGGGGAGTAGCGACGACGCAGACGGACCGAGGATTAGGGTTTCGCGTCGGGTCGGTGGTGGTCCAGTGATGCCGGTGCTTCTCCTCCTCGTTGGCGTGTACCGGGCGGAGCAGGGGGTCCTCCTGGTACTCCTCAACCACTCCCACGTCGTGCTGCACGGCTAGATCGACGAGGTGCGGTGGAGGCCGACGGTGACCGGCATTTGGGGTAGACGGTGGTGGAGAAGAGAGGGGAGGGAGCAGGGTGCCTCGGCCAGATCTGGAGGAGGCCAGGGAGAGCCGTGAGGGTGGAGACAAAGCAGAGGGGGAAGAGGGTGCCGTGGGGAGTGGGTAGATGGAAAAGGTGGCTCGGCCACCTTTTTCTCTCCTTCCTCCTCACGTGCTAGGGGCGGCAGTGCAGGGCAGGTAGAGGAGGGGGCTTCCAGGTGGGGTAGAGTGAGGCCAGAGAGGTGGTAGGCTCGGTGGAGGGGCCCTGATGGCATAGAGAAGAAAAGAGAGAGGGAGGAGGCTCGGGTTAGGTGGCACTAGGGTCGGGTTAGGGTTAGGGTTTTGTTTGGGGGTGGTAGCTAGGGCAGGGGTGGGTGGCCAGGGAGAGAGGGTGGCCGGTGGGGCCAGCTAGGTTTGGTTTGGAGGGGTGGCTCGGCTAGGGAGGAGAGAAAGAGGGGGTACTTAGGGTTTGGTTTAGATTAGGTATAGATTAGGGTTTAGGAGAGAGGGGGGGTATGGTGATGATAAGGTAGGTGATGGTCTAGGTCTTAGAGAGATAGATGGAGAGGTTCGAAGCTAGTGTTTGCCTTGGACAAGATCAAGCCGAGAACATCCAAGATCAAACAAGGAAAAGGCTAAAAGAGAGAAGAAAAGGAAGGTGGTGATGGGGTGGATGGAGATGATGATGAGGTTTAGGCAAGATCAAAATAGATCAAGCCCAAAGAGAAGGAGAGAGAGAGAGAGATGATCCATTTTAAAATCAAATAAAATCCAAATGACAAGCAAAAAGGTGGTACATGCATGGCCCATGCAAAGTATTTAATACCATGATTATTTTGTGAAAACAATTATATTAAACAGGCATTGTCCCTTTGCATTTCCAAAAGTGGAATAAATCCAAGCCAAAGAAATGAAAGGATGCCCCATGTGGAGTAGTTGGAGATGGCCATGTTTGAAATAAAATGGGACATGCTAGTGTGTATGTTCCACTAGATAATTAATAGTCCCAAAAGTATTCCAACATGAGCACAATTCCATGATAATCCATGTGGAAGCTAGGAAAAAGGGTTCCATTCACAAGGCATGCAAAGGTGGCCATGTGGCTCTCATATATCAATAATGTGAAAACAACATGATGCTAAGATGAGAGCATGTGGAAAAGAATTGGATCCATCCCAACCCACATGAGCTAGAGGTAAAACCCAAATAAAGTGCAAAGCCCATATTTAGTTAGATGGTGGAATATAAGGTGGTGAAAGAAAGGTGGTGGAGTTAATAAGAGATATGCCCCCAACTCAACTTGGGCATTAAACAATATATCAAGAACCAAATACAATATCAAGAGGCAAATACAATAACATTGCATATGAGCGAAGAACCAAAACACAAAATGGTTTTATATGATGCTCAAATGCAAGGTGGCATGATGACATGAGCATGATATATTTATGATGCAACAATTATATATATGAAATGGCATCTATGTATACTAGGCTAGTAGCATTGCAATTGTTAGACAATTGGGATGCTACAACTCTCCCCCACTAAACAAGAATCTCGCCCCGAGATTCCTAGGAAAAAGAAAACAACACAAGGAGAGGCGGGTGTTCGGAACGAAGGTGACCCTCACGTTCCCAAGGTGATGAACAACGGAATGGTGCGACCACTACACCTTGCAAAACTTGATAGACTTGTTGCGAGTCTTGCGTTTTGCTTGAGACACAAAGGGTTAGAAGAATTGAAGGATTGTCGTGAGACAAGAAGGATAGGATGGACAAAGCTCCGGTTTTCTCAAGGAACATGATAAAAGATTAGAACCACTTGTGAAAGAAAGGACAAGATGATGCATCATGGATAAGAAAAGACACACCGTTAAGATTAAAGATTTGCCGGTACTAGAGATGATGAATCTTTGTCTCGCCGGAAGAAAGATCTAGGTTGGAGAGGTTTGAACCACTATGACAATAGCATCGTATCCTCTCTCGGATTTGAGAAATAAGGCACGGAAACAATATTGCCTTCAAACAATAGAGTCCCTTGATATCAACAGAAAGATTTAGCTGGACATCGTCGGATTAGATTTTTGTTGCGCCGGTAAGAACCGAAGGATCACGCAATTGACGTGCGCGGATATAACTTCTAGAGATGGATGTGAAGCCAGATCATGGTGGAATCCTGAGAAGCAAAGATTATGGAGGATCTGGAGTTTATTGTGGAGATACTTATTGCTTTCTTTAGCCTTGAGGCTAACGCAATAGACTTGCGGCTGATGGCATCAACCATAATTGGCTTTACCACAGAAAAAGAATTGATGAAACAAAGAGAGAGGTAGTTTCCTTTCATCTTGTTTGGGGATGTCGAGCACCGGTAGAAAGACGAGGGCCGAAAGGAGTGTGCGTTTGTTTCCACCAGATAATTGAGGATTTTGCTCCGTGTAGAAAGGGTGAGATCACCAACAAGAGATTATTGATTACTTTCTTCGAGAGAGCACTCCGGAAAAACAAGGACGGAAGTAAAAGTATCGAGGGATAAAGGCCACTTCTAACTTCCGTGGAATGAGTGGAATCACATTAATTCACCAATTCAATGTACAAGAGCGAATGATAAGAGTAGTGGTATGGTAGCTACTCCATCCCGCACTCAAAGAATTACTCCGCACATGAATAAGAGAACCATGCAACCCAACTACCGAAACAGACTGAAGGTATTGACAAGAAGAGCTCATGGAACTCCGCTAGAAAACAAGGATAGGTGCAAACGATTCACCGGATTCATAGATAGATAAAGGTGATGATGTTGTCGTCATGTCGGGAAGACCAAGCCACAAGAAAGATATGAAGGAAGATCACGGAGACAACTACAAGATCCCACAGATAAAGAAAAAGATAGCACCACTTGAACATCAGGATTACAAAAGATCTGGAAAATCTTCATGGCCTCCGGTGGATTGAGCATAGACGATAGAGCGAGAGGGTTTCAAGAGATTACTTGACGAGATAGAGGTGAAAAGAACTCCATGTTCTTCTTGAAATGATTGAGATAGATTTAGCAGTCTTGAGGAAAACTTCGGCGGAACGACGATGATAACTTGCCAACAAGGAACAACTCCGGATTGGTTGAAGATGGAGGATGGAATTAACAATGGACTTGCTAATTCCAGAATTGAAGCAGTGTATTTAGCAGAAGGACGTGGTCGAGATAGGTGACTTCAAGAAGCCAGAATTCACGCTTTGAGAACTTTGCACACAGGCAGTATTCTCGAAGCTTGAGAGAAAGAGACACAGATGATCTTCCATGTCCTTCCATTGATATCGAAAAGGGAAGCATATTATCAACATATACCACCATGGATTAACAAGATATTCCCAGAATACCAAGTTCAGAAGGCGAGAGAAACGAACAAATGCTCGAAACACTTTCTGAGCTCAACGCTCTTTGAAAGATCAATATTAAGAGCACGGGTTCGTGTTGAAGAAGATGCACTGGAAGAATAGATTATCTGTCCTTCGGAAGAAAAGAGATGTCACCTGGTTCACATTGTCGATCGGATCACCGGTTTCAAAGATAAAGAGATCTTGGATAAGAACCGATGATAGCTCATACCTTAAGCAAAGCTATCAGAGACGAAAAGATGCAATTCCCTCGTATCCAGGAGAATTGTGCAAATATGGGGTTGAAAAAGATGTGCAGCATGATAAACAGATGATAGACCGTCGTAGTGCCTTGAGAAACTCCGGATTGCCAAAGGTGCTTGAATATGCATAGATATGATCACGGTGTACTCAAAATCACAGGAGATAACCTTATCCTCCAGATGGTGACGGTTGATAGCATTGTCCATATTCCCCTCATTACAATCACCAGCATTACACTTATCATGAGTGGAATATAGCTATGCCGAGAACCAAATTACAATCACCAGCATCGGATCGACACATGTTATGTAATTAGCCCAAGAGAAAAGGAGATGAAAAGGAACTCCAGGATTAAGCGCCGGTGACAAAAGAATGAGTTAGCATGGACATGCTGATAAAAGGAAGATAGATAATGTTTCACACACAACTGGAAAGGAGTGTGGAAACACAGATGTATCAAAGAAAAATTTTCCGCATTTTTCGGCATTAAAATACCAATAGATGCGCAAAATCTCTTAGCAGATAGAGATTAGCAACAGATGGTTACACAGAAAGAGGAGTTGCTAGAAGGAAGAACACCCTTAAGAAGATGGCACCGGTTAACAAGGAGTCAGATATATCGCGCCGGTTTTCAAAAGCCTGTCAGTATGGAATGTACCAACAGTTGATAACCAAAAGGCAGATAGAGACCACAAACTGGATGCAACAGATAGACAAGGAATTACACACACACACACTTTCTATGGTACTACGGAAACCCAGAACACGTGAATCCTAGTTTGAATTTTAAGAAGAGGATTGAAAACGTTCCACTTCCTTACCAGAAAAGGGTGGTGGTTGGGTAAGAAGAAAAGTGGAAGCAGTCCTACTCTCGCGTTTTGTTTTTCCCTAGTATACATAGCTATTAAAATATTTGCTAGACTGACAACGACCATTTGGCTGAGACCCTGAAGGTCAGGATGGCTCTGATACCAATTGTAACTACCTCGGTGAATTACGCTCCTAGTACAAGCCTGGATGTTCAGAAATGGTTGAAATAGTACGGTGGGGCCCAAATGCCACTCACAGGTAGACCTTTCGGCCGTCCCAACCATTTCCAAACATCGGGACAAGAACGGGCGGCGTAATCGGCAGGCGAAGGGATCAACTACATACACAAATGAGTATGTATGCAAGCCACCATACAACAGTACATCAGAGCCATTCCATCTAAAAAGAAAGGAAATATAGCAACACCATACGGCAAGATCCAAATATCCTAGATAGATATAATAGTTTAGGATATCTCCTCATACATCAATCAACAGAGTATCAAGCGGAAGCGGAAGACAAAATCCGAGTACGGATAAGAAGCAAATCGGCATAAGACGCCCCATAAATAAGCAGATCCCGCCCACAGATCTCACGGATCCCCGTTCCCGGAATCTCTACACCGAATGATCGTTGCCCACATCGTCCGTCTCTTCCACCCAGTATCCATCTTGCGAGTGTACCTGTTCATCTGAACCAATAATTTATCGTGTGAGACCCTGGGGGTACTCAGCAAGTCCTTATGCCTCTAAATGGGACACAACCTGGGGTGACTCAATTGCAGCAAAAGATAAACCCTAGCAATTCTATAGATACTCGCTAACCGTCCGCCTAACCAGAGATAGACGGATGTCCGTGGATTAATAACAACAGTTATAACAGTAATAATGGTAATATCCATAGATCCATCCTCCTCCTCGCTTACCGACGAGGAAGCGGACGAACAACCCCCCATCCGTTGGCAGTTTTATTAAACATTCCATGAGCGTTGTGCTATTTACTAGTCAGGTACCTAGTCTAGTCAGATTAAAAGCGGTACTTTAGTTATGCTTGTCTATGATCGAGAAACTGTGCTCCAAGTCGTCCATAACCGCGGACACGGCTTTCAGAAAGTTTTACCCTGCAGGGGTGCACAAATAGCAACACACACTCGATATGCCTCGGAAAAACCAAATCAAAACCCAACGAGGCAGTCACGACAAAGCAATTACACGATTCAGAAATATTTCAGGGGGCCACCCCATTGAGCTACCCGCAACGAAGTTAGCTGACTCCGAGACGGCCTCAAGTTTTGCGTCAATGGCTGTGAACGACTGGGAACCCGAAAATGTGACTGGGCTTGTCGACACCGCGAAAACACTCCGCTTTCCTAAACAGTACAGTGTGCTCCTCGCACAATTTTAAATAAAGCAGTAAAGCATGGCATAAGTACAGGATAGTAAATAAAACCTCAAACTAGTTTGTGGCCCCAAGAAATAAGAATGAATCAAGCTCTGGCTCAGGGGGGTTCATAAGCCTCCCGGATGTGGATAGCGCGAATATTCAAGGAACAGGAATCAAGTACTCGGGGTCCTACGGGACACAAGTGAGCCTGAAAAACCAAATAACGAATATGGCTCACCGATGCCACTTTCATTAATTATCCCATTACTACTCAGGTTAAGTTGTTTAGGTACCTCGTTATCCATCAGACACTCACATACCCTACACATGCTGTTCTACGACTCGCATGGCTCAAACAACTCCTGTGGTAATGGCTCATGGGATGGAGGAACAAGCTTCGGTGGGGTTTAAAAGTAAAGGCTATGCAGTACTTGGGATTCAGCTTAATGCAATCGCGACTCAATGATGCAAGAATAAGATAGAGGCAATAGGTACTATATGTATGCAAGCATGTGGTAGTGCTTGCCTGGCAGCTCAGTTGAAGCAAGTGATGGATCTGGGTAGTGCTCCTGGTTCTCTTGATATATCCCCTGCTCAGCGTCTATTCGAAGAAGAACCAAACAAACAAGGCCAACATAAATACAGTGCACAAGCATATGTATAAATGCATCAAGCAAACAATCATGCCATGATGAATGATGCACAATTTGCATGGCAATAAAGTAGCATGGCATGGGTGAGGTGTGGAATACAAGAATAAACCATTTTATGGGGTTTTATTCACATTTTATACTCATTTAAGTTGTTGTACCCATTATATTTATATGATGCATGCTTCAAATCAAACCATGGAAAGCACAGACAGAAAGTTCTCGTCGAGCTAATCATTTTAGACATATTATTTATTAAATTTGGAGTTATAAAACAAAAGTTATTAATTTATTAAAGAAAAGGGGCATTTATTGTAATTTAAAGCAACTTGAATTTTTAAATGTTCAAAATATATTTTGGAGGTCATATTTGAATTCCTCACATTTTTCTGATTTGAAAACATATATTATTTGTATTATTTGGATTTGTATTTTAAAAGTTATATTAAAACAGATTTAAATTTGAATTTGAAAATAATTTGAAAAGATTTGAATTAAAACAGATTTAAACAGAAACTTTTCTCACCCACTCAGATCTAGCCACAGACGCTTACAGGTGGGGCCATGCGCTGACTGGGCAACACACGCGCGCAGAAGGTTTTTACACCGCGGGTCTGCCCAGACTCAGAGACAGACAGGTGGGCCTGGAGGCTTCGCGGGCCCACTTGACAGAGGGATGCTGAGGGCTGACCACGTGGCGCAGGGGGGGACTGCGGGTTGAGGTTTACGAACCTCCGGGAGCCTTTTTGCAAAAACGCCACGAAGGCTGACCTGTGGGCCTAGGGGAGCGCGGGTTAGGAGTTAAAAAGGTGCAGGGTGTTTTCTGCAAAAAGAGTGCGCGGCACTGTGCTTCTTCCTCTGCTCTCTGACGAAAATTGACAGCGGCAGCGCGCGCGGCACGGGGCTTCGATCTCGTGACCTGGGGCTTGCACGCAGGGGCGGCTGCCGCTGCGGTGGGCTCGGGTTGATGCCAGGGGACTGCTACGCGGCCAGATGGGGTTCTACGCTTTGCGGGGACGAGCAGACGCACGCGCTCGCCGGTGCACCGAGGGTGCTCAACGGAGCGCACGTCGCGGCCAGGACACGACGGTGAAAGCGAGGGTGTCTAGGAGGGAGGTGGGCTCACAGAGAGGTGGTCGGCGTGGTCGGATCGGCTCGAGGCGCAGGGGAGTGGCGACGACGCAGACGGACCGAGGATTAGGGTTTCGCGTCGAGTCGGTGGTGGTCCAGCGATGCCGGTGCTTCTCCTCCTCGTTGGCGTGTACCGGGCGGAGCAGGGGGTCCTCCTGGTACTCCTGAACCACTCCCACGTCGTGCTGCACGGCTAGATCGACAAGGTGCGGTGGAGGCCGACGGTGACCGGCGTTTGGGGTAGACGGTGGTGGAGAAGAGAGGGGAGGTAGCAGGGTGCCTCGGCCAGATCTGGAGGAGGCCAGGGAGAGCCATGAGGGTGGAGACAAAGCAGAGGGGGAAGAGGGTGCCGTGGGGAGTGGGTAGATGGAAAAGGTGGCTCGGCCACCTTTTTCTCTCCTTCCTCCTCACGTGTTAGGGGCGGCAGGGCAGGGCAGGTAGAGGAGGGGGCTTCCAGGTGGGGTAGAGTGAGGCCAGAGAGGTGGTAGGCTCGGTGGAGGGGCCCTGAGGGCATAGAGAAGAAAAGAGAGAGGGAGGAGGCTCGGGTTAGGTGGCACTAGGGTCGGGTTAGGGTTAGGGTTTTGTTTGGGGGTGGTAGCTAGGGCAGGGGTGGGTGGCCAGGGAGAGAGGGTGGCCGGTGGGGCCAGCTGGGTTTGGTTTGGAAGGGTGGCTCGGCTAGGGAGGAGAGAAAGAGGGGGTACTTAGGGTTTGGTTTAGATTAGGTATAGATTAGGGTTTAGGAGAGAGGGGGGGTATGGTGATGATAAGGTAGGTGATGGTCTAGGTCTTAGAGAGATAGATGGAGAGGTTCGAAGCTAGTGTTTGCCTTGGACAAGATCAAGCCGAGAACATCCAAGATCAAACAAGGAAAAGGCTAAAAGAGAGAAGAAAAGGAAGGTGGTGATGGGGTGGATGGAGATGATGATGAGGTTTAGGCAAGATCAAAATAGATCAAGCCCAAAGAGAAGGAGAGAGAGAGAGAGAGATGATCCATTTTAAAATCAAATAAAATCCAAATGACAAGCAAAAAGGTGGTACATGCATGGCCCATGCAAAGTATTTAATACCATGATTATTTTGTGAAAACAATTATATTAAACATGGCATTGTGCCTTTGCATTTCCAAAAGTGGAATAAAGCCAAGCCAAAGAAATGAAAGGATGCCCCATGTGGAGTAGTTGGAGATGGCCATGTTTGAAATAAAATGGGACATGCTAGTGTGTATGTTCCACTAGATAATTAATAGTCCCAAAAGTATTCCAACATGAGCACAATTCCATGATAATCCATGTGGAAGCTAGGAAAAAGGGTTCCATTCACAAGGCATGCAAAGGTGGCCATGTGGCTCTCATATATCAATAATGTGAAAACAACATGATGCTAAGATGAGAGCATGTGGAAAAGAATTGGATCCATCCCAACCCACATGAGCTAGAGGTAAAACCCAAATAAAGTGCAAAGCCCATATTTAGTTAGATGGTGGAATATAAGGTGGTGAAAGAAAGGTGGTGGAGTTAATAAGAGATATGCCCCCAACTCAACTTGGGCATTAAACAATATATCAAGAACCAAATACAATATCAAGAGGCAAATACAATAACATTGCATATGAGCGAAGAACCAAAACACAAAAGGGTTTTATATGATGCTCAAATGCAAGGTGGCATGATGACATGAGCATGATATATTTATGATGCAACAATTATATATATGAAGTGGCATCTATGTAGACTAGGCTAGTAGCATTGCAATTGTTAGACAATTGGGATGCTACAGTGCGCCACGAGTGTCTTTTTTTTATTTCAGAGCCAGATGATATACAATACAGATTATATGCAATATTACAGGCAGATATACACATAGATATAAGATATACAGTTATATATATAAATACACAATTTGCAAAACAAGATTGAAACAAATACATATAGATAAGTCTCATACATGAATACATAGTATAAGTTATACATTTTTTCGATCAAGTTACAAAGTATTTGGTGACATGCAAATACATGTGTCTCGAACAAGCTAGAGCTCGGAAGCTCGCCTAGACATCTAAACTAGCTAGAAACAAGCGTAGGATAAACAACCAAAGACAATAAGCATCACCGCGACGAAGGTGTAGGTCTTCATCTGGTTCCTTATCCTAACTCCCGCTAGATAGCACGTGTATCTAGCTTCCGCCTCCGCTATAGTGTTGTACCCTTTGTAGCTATTGCCGCTAAAACGGTGCACCTGTCTCCGGCAGTCTTCCCAATCATCGTATACTCCGGGAACCCGTCCCTTGTACACGACGTACCACGTCATCTACAAGTTAACAATAATAATTAACCGGTGATTGAAAAAACATGTATAATTAAAGTCGCATATGAAGATACACTTATAGAAAGTACTCCCAACTCAAAAAGACCAAAGTAACTCAAAAATCATGCCTCATATATAACTAGGTTGTTCGACACAGGAATATGTTACGATGGAAATGTCCGCCAAGTAGGATGCACAACACCTGTACCTGTGCATAGCACAAGGTAGACAATCCCATCGCAGCACATTCACATATATAGTGTGCCACGACATTTCAATCATCGGCATTCTCATAAAAGTCCAAAGTAACTCAAAAGCATGCCTCATATATAATAACTAGGTCGTTCGACATAGGAATATGCTACGACAGAACCGTAAGCCAAGTAGGATGCACAACACCTGGACTTGTACATAGCACAAGGCTTACAATCCCGTCGCAGCACATTCACATATATAGTGTGCCACGACATTTCAATCATCGGCATTCTCGAAAAAGACCAAAGTAGCTCAAAAATAATGCCTCATATATATATATACATAGGTCGTTGGACACAGGAATATGCTACAACGGAACAGTTAGCCAAGTAGGATGCACAACACCTGGACTTGTGCATATCACAAGGCTAACTATCCCGTCGTAGCACATTCACATATATAGTGTTCCACGACATTTCAATCATCGGCATTACTCTAGAAAAAGACCAAAGTAACTTAAATAGAATGCCTCATATATATATATATATACATAGGTCATTGGACACCGGAATACGCTATGACGGAACCGTGAGCCAAGTAGGATGCACAACACCTGGACATGTGCATATCACAAGGCTCACAATCCCGTCGTAGCACATTCACATATATAGTGTGCCACGACATTTCAATCATCGGCATTCTCGAAAAAATACTAATAAAGTAAGGAAAAAAGAAGGACCTAAGTGAGCAAAGGACCAAAGAGTAAGCAAAAAGACCAAGCATTGATTCATATATAATAATAATAATAAGCAAAAAAGTAAGCGATGATTCATAAACCTAATAAGATAAGTAGTAGCATGTACACTTGTCCACACACACACACAAAGGTCATCTATAGTTTGGAACTACAACTAGGCCAACATCAAGCCTTCTGGCTCATCTTAGGGAACGGGAGGACGCCTTGTCTCATCATGAACATCCTATAGTCACCATGTATCTCTAGGCGATCTTCTATGTCACGGTTATTCGGGATATTTCCTCCGTAGAAGATCCTCTTGAAGTCATGACATCACGAAAGATGATTGACCCAAACTATTGTTGGATGTGATATATCTCTTGTCTAATATCTGAATCAGTGATCTTGGCCTTGGCTTCGTCCCACTGTTTGAGATGATCTGGCAGCGTAGAATTCTGCTGGTCTAGTAGGAACGCCCTCATGTGACGGAGTGTGTAGTAAGCTTCCTTCTTACTACTTTCCGGCTGCTTCACTCAGGGGAAATCCGTTACGTGGTTGAAGACGTGCCTGCCGAACTTGACCTTCGTACGCACGAAGGTGGTGCCTGCCGTCGAGGCATAGCCAGTGAGAGCATCATCCAGAACTTCCTTGATCTTTTCGTAGTTTTTCTTATTTTCTAGACTCCCCGAGTCGAAATACGTGGCATGCGAATGCTTTGGCAATAAGGAGATGAGCGTGCAATGTTCATCTCTGCGAAAAAATTCAAATGGAATGTGTTGGAAAAGAATGATGATAATCTAATAAAGCCAATCGATGGTGGCGAGTGAATAACGACTTACTCGGGAAAGTAAGGCACGAGAATGTATTCCTTTGTCTTGTTCGCCATGAAGATTCTTTTTAGGTATGAGGCCATGATACGTCATTCAACGGTGCTTCCCAAGCAGCTGTCACGCATGTAGTAGGGGTCCACTATAGCGATGCCCGGTGTGTTCTCTCTAATGATCTGCATGGCTAGGCTGAGAGAAAACAGGCGAACCATGGTATAGTGTAGTGGGTATAGGTGGAACATATTGAAGATGTCGTCAAACCGCAGGAAGAATAGATCCGCAGAGGCATTGTCGATGAAGCGCAATCCTGGTGACACCTCAACAACGAATACCTGGTGCGAGGGATCTTTCTCCGCTAGAAGGCATCTCTCTATCGTCAGCACACCTTCATGCACACTCTTCAGTTTTGAACTGGCGAGCCTCCGCAAATTCTTAGGTAGCCTGGTCTCACCCGCCACATGAATCCTCCACATAATACCCTCGGGTCTTGGTGACCCATCCCGAAACCTAATCGGATTCGCTGCTGACGCCACCGGCTGGCTCGAGCTGCTAGATTTTCTTCTCCTGGACTTTTTTCCTTTTGGAGAGCGGGCAGGCACCGCAATCTGAGCACCGGCCGCCCTATGTAGTATGTCAGGGCTTAGAATAAAGGGTCGGTTGGTTGTATCATCTGGCTCGGTAAAGGCGCAAGCTGGAGGCGTCTCCTAAGAACCAAACAGACGCTTGGTGATAGTGGGTTTCTCTATGGGGCCACCAGCTGGGTCTTCATTGCTAAACTGAGTGTTGAAGAAGTGATCATTCCATTCTTCGTCGTCCTCGGCCGGATCCTGAGCCATGTGCATATCATCAACATGATCATCCGACCCACCGCATGGAGGTGACAGCAAGGGCGGTAAGGGGGCCTTGCCACCACTTGTCGCTGTCACGACAGGCAGTGCTATTGTCTGTGCCGTGATGGCCCCTGCCGTCCCCAAACGGATCATGCTCTTTGGCCATTGCAAGAATAAGCCGAAGCAACTTCTAAGGATAGCCGACTCTTCTTCATTAGCTCCTGGGGGTTGAATGGGAGGTTCCGGGTCGTCACATCCCCTTAGCACCCGACTAATTTCAACCCTGTGCACGCTATCTGGCATCAACCTTGAGTGGAACGTGCACTGCAAGGGTTGAACGATGGTACCCTTGGCAACATCCCTCAGCTCGTTATTCACGTAGCATAAGAGAGTGCAAGGAACATTCGTCTGCAGAAAACATGTACGGCGTCGTCAGAGAGATTCCATAAGAGTAATAGATGGCGTGAAAGGCGGTAAAGCAATTTGTTTACCGTGATGGCGTCGTGATCGGCTAATTTCAAGGCACCGCATACGACGACGGGTGTGCAAGAGACGGAGGGGCTGCTTGGTGGCGCAGTGCTGGCCAACGGTGTATTCTCCCTACCAGGTGCTTGGAGCTCCGCTGCCGCCGCGACGATGGCAGGGGGTCACCAACATGTCCGGCGCCGCCGTGATGGCAGGGGGAGTCACCGACACTTCCAGCGCTGCAGTGTTAGCGGGCGGAGTCACAAACACATAGTTCGCCTGACTCATCGGCGCCGCGTTGTTCGAGTGGCTGCTGACCATGCTTGGAATCGGGCATGGCCCTTGTCGACCACCCGCACCCCAGTTCGCTATTGACTCCACCAAGGTAGGCAGGAAGGACGGGAGGGTGATTGCCAGGTTGTCTTGGACGATCTGCGGGATCCACGCCACTTGTTCCTTAAGTTCTTGAACCTCGAGGTTTTCCTCCTCTCTCCATCCCGACGGCACCACACGTTTCCTCGGCGGTGGACCAAAATCATCAACCCAATTCTTACCCCCGAGGCCGGCCAGACGGCCAGCCGATGACGGCTTCTTCGTAACCGGCTCTATTTTCTTGGCCCGGTTCATCGCCCTGTTAAAAGGGTTATCCCACCGGGTGGCCACCGTCGACCCCTGGGATGAGGAACCCTGGGATCCATGACTAGCAACAATTTCCTCCTCCTGTAGAAGAAGTAACAGTGAACCGTTTATAAACCAGACTTCATCGATTAGAATGCAATCGATTTGATCCGCGGTAATTATATTACTTACCACAATTTCCTCGAATTCCTTCACCGCATGATCCGCGGTGAGTTGTTTGGTTTTTTGGTCCACATGGTAACGGGCCCTGATGAAGTCTCGAAGCTTCCCATTTTCGAGTTTCTCAAAGGGATTATCTATCCCCTTAGCTCTAT
Organism: Avena sativa; assembly: GCA_916181665.1. NCBI lineage: Eukaryota > Viridiplantae > Streptophyta > Magnoliopsida > Poales > Poaceae > Avena > Avena sativa. Next base: position 172,808,862 of record OV702295.1, read on the forward strand.
ACTCTTCGTCCTCCTTATCCCATCTGGCATCCATGGTTCTGTATCCACTAGATCCGAGATGGTGATGACCTATATTCATCGCATGCAGCACCTTTCCCCGATTACTATTGGCCAGGGCTCTTTCGGATTCACACCTCTCCTTGAACTCACGGAACTGATCTTCGGTGATCTGTGGGTCAATCTTCTGGATCTCCTCGAGACTTTTGCCTTCTTTATAGATCTTCTTCATTATCCGGGTTCTCTAGCTGGCCAGGGCGGTGCTCATCTTTGTGATGGCGGATTTGTTTACTTCATTCCCATGATAATTTGTGTTCTGATACTCAGCGGGGAACTTGTATCTTGCGTGCAGATTATCGAAGAGGAGTGTTCTCAAGTGGCCATTATCTTTATGCAGGAGATTCTCGGTGTTGATCTATATGGTTGTCCGGGTGATTGCCACCACTTGCCCACCGTACCCTCTAACGACAAGGTCGAGCTCCAAAGGAACCCCTGTTGGGCTCACTTCGCTGATTTCGTCTCTAACGGTGTTGACCGTGTTCGGGCGCAATTCATTCCGCTTCTTCTTCTTCTTCTTCTTAGGAGGATTGCTACCACTCCCTGTGCCCTCGCCGCAATCAGTGGTTTCATCATCTGCTGTTCCTTCGGCTTCTTCCTCCATGTCTTCCATCTCATCATCCTCGCTCTCCGAAGGATGGTATTCTTCATCATCTTCTATCCGCTGGGCCGCCTCCCAGAATGTTAATTGTTTATTCGGAGGTCTGAGTTTTCCTTCAGCGCTGTGCGCTTAGAACAGCCAGCCTCGTCGTTGTCACACATCTTTGCACTAATAAAAAACAAATAATTGGTTAGTAATAAAGTGCACGAAAAAATCCGGCATGACCTTTGCTAATTTTTTAAAACTAGGAGTGCCCGATTTCTGCCGAAACGGAAGTTAATCAACATTCCGACAAAAATTTGGACTCATTTCATAGAAGCACCTGCATACAGATCATACACCTCCATTATGGCCTTGCCATTTGAAAACTGATAGCAGTATACACATCAGTATAGAAAACAGCTTTGCACAACAATATACAGCAGTAAAAAAATCAATGTATACACATCTTTGCACAGGAGATTCACAACAAATTTGCACAGTAGTAAAAAAAGCAACTTACCTATTTCTTCACAGCAACTACACAACCTACTTCTTGCAAATAGTACCTACTTCTTGATAGCAACTAACTAAACTGAGAAAAACTGCACAGTTAGACCGACATGACTGAGAATAACATTTGGTAGACATGATATTATTCATCCATAGTTGAAGGCATCTCATACTTGTCGGCATTGGATGGATAGATAACCACAACTTTAACAGAATTTCCTAAGCTGAGAAAGTAATCACAAACACACATACGAATAGAACTTTCAGATTTACCCGAGAAACTAACCACAAGCTTTTGCTTATCCCTAGCATACTACTTCATGGCCAAGCACTAGTTTTTGAATTGGACAGAAGCAACAAGTCAATTTTTGAGATGCAGGTCATTATTTGAACTATTAACAGTGAGTCCTCCTAAATAGGTATAGAGTCAATTGGACAACATTGAGCATCCTAAAAATAACAACATTGAGCAACAAGTCAATTGGACAGAAGCAACAAGTCAATGATTAGGTATAGAGTCCTCCTAAATATCCTAGAAGCTTCATAACCATCTAGTTAACAGTGAGCATCCTAAAAATAACATGAAGATCATGATGGAATTATAGCTAATAGTGAGCATCCTAGATAACAGTTGTACTATATGGGATCATTATATAGTGTCCCCAACAACACCTCAGTTGCAGTGCAAAGAAATGGACTTGATTTATTTACTTTAGGAAGACAACTATTGATTTATATAGGCTATTGATTTCTTGCTTTCAGTTGCAGTGCAGATAAATGGTCTCAATTGCAGTGAAGTGCAGAGAAATGGTCTCAAATCGATAAGGAAACAAGCTACAGGCAGAAATGGTCTCTCCGATTTCTTGCCTGTACTGGATCTGGCTAAAATCTACAAGAACTACAAGCTACACGGGAAGTGATTCAGTCATGATTCCTTGCTTTCTTGCTTGCAGATTCAGTCATGATTCAGTCATGGCTCTCTATTTGCTTGCAGATTCAGTCTAACCTACAATGAATCAACCGAGAAGTGGAGAGGGGAGAGAGGGAGAGAGAGAGGGGAGAAGACTCACCTCTAATATGAGTACGAGGACGAGCGTGCGAGCGAGGTGGCTGGCGAGGCGGGGCTATAGGCGGGCGAGGCCGTTGGCGAGGCGAGCGTGCGGGTGAGGCCGCTGGCAAGGCGAGCGCGCGGGCGACGCTCCTCCTCCTCCTCCTCCTGGCTGGTGACTCTCCTTCTTCTCTCCTAGCGTGGCGGCATCCTCCTCCTTCTCCTCCTGGCTGGCGACGCTCCTCCTCTCCCGGCGTGGCGGCCTCCTCCTCCTCCTGGCTGGCGAGGCGCGCGTCGATGCAGATGGGATGCGGAGGCAGCGGCGCGTTGATGGGGATGGTTCGATCTGTGTCTGAGGACGATGGGGAGGGTAGGGATGACATGGGAGATGAATAGTCCAACTCACTTAGGTGTAGCGCACTCTGGCCAAGTGCACTACGGGTAGCGCACTTGGCCAGAGTGTGCTACACCTAAGTGGGTTGGACTAGTTAGATAAGACGGCGGCCACCCCACTATTTAACACTAGCACTACCTTATCCCACTGGTTCTGCCCACTGCTCTATTCTAAACTTGTGAGCACCCAGGTTCGAATCCTGGTGCCCCACTTTTTTATTTTTATTTTAAAAATACATTTAAATGTTCCAAAAAAATGCCCAAAACTGGTGATATATGCCATACAAGTTCTGCTTTGTTTTTAAAATACTTTTAAATATTCCAAAAATGCCCAAAAGTGATAATATTTGTCATAAAAGTGGTACAAATATGATTCAATGTATAACTAAATTTCATAATAATTTGTCCATCAATATTACAATATTTTTCAACCACGCTTTTTATAATATTTTTTGAGCTAGCATTTTACAATATTTTTCCCCTTCTTTGTCGCGGTTGAATAATTTAGCCCCGACACTTTAATGTTTCTTATTTCGAATGGGCTACCTTTTTTGGGTAGGGTTATCCTTTTTCTTCTTGTGATGTATGTTGCTGCATCGTAGTCGTCGTCATCTTCAATCTTTGGATCGCCGTACTAGTCTAAGTCTTGCTCGTTGGCGACTCCATCTATTCCGGTGATGTTTCTTTTTCCTCTCCTCATGACAACACGGCTAGGATTTGTCGGGTCGGTAATGAAAAAACATTGGTTCACTTTGGTAGCCAGTACCCAAGGTTCATTTTTCTCGGCCATGTTCGCACCGGCGACCTTGGATTTGGCTGCTTCGGGTATAACCATTGTTGTGAAATACCGGCCTTCTCTTTCGACGCTCTTTGCCCATCTAACATGGAACATGGGCACCTTTTGTCCATAGTAGTCGAGCTCCCAAATCTCCTCGATCCTTCCATAGAATATTTCCTTCACGTTGTCATCGATGTAGAATTCTGACGTTACCCTTGAGTTCTGATAATCACACTTGTCCTTTTCCTCCGTGTAGAATGTGTAGTCGTTGATATCATACGCCTGATAGGTCACTAGGTTTTGCATGGGTCCCTACGACAAGGTGAATGTGATCTTTTCCGTTTCAGAAGAATGCGATCGTGGGGGATTATCAAGGAGCGTCTGCCTAAACCAACGTGTGAAATCTGAATTGTGCTCTTTGATTATTTATCCCTACGTCCTCTGTATGCCCCGGTCACTGTACTTCTTCTTGATTAACCTTTTGTGCTTATGTACCCAAGGATCGACCAGTTCTAAATGCCTCAGCGCGATGAGGTTTGCTCGATCAAAGTCTGCGTGTCGACAATTGAAGTCTGCATGCAGTACGCGACGACCCTCTCGGTGACCAGATTCATCGAGCTTGCCAAGGTGCCTGTTGACGGGAAGACCGACAGGGTTCTCGATGTCCAGATAATTCATGCAGAAAGAGATGCACGCTTCGGCCAGAAATCCCTTGTCTATGCTTCCATCTGGACGGGACCTGTTGCGAACGTATCCTTTGATGTGTCCGTTCATCCTTTCGAATGCCATCATGCTGCAGAGGAACATCGGCCCGAGTTGGACGATGTCCTCCACGACATGGACCAGCAGATGCACCATAATGTCGAAGAATGCGGGTGGGACGTAGACCTCAAGCTCGCATAGTATCACCACGATCTCCTCCTGTAGCCTCCTAAGCTGATTCACGCCAATCGACTTCCTAGAGATGACGTCGAAAAATTGCAGAGGCCAAATAACGTTTCACGGACGTGCTTGTCCATCATCCCTCTTAGTGGAACCGGAAGTACCTATGTCATTAGCACGGCACAGTCATGATATTTCATGCCACTGAACGTCTGCTTCGCCTCGACTAGGTATCTTCTTATCTTGTCCGCGTATCCATAAGGAAATTTGACTCCTAGAAGGCACTTGAAAAACTATTTGATCTCATCCTGGCTTAGAGTGAAGCAAGAAGGAGGGCAGTAATATACGTTCTTCTTGAACTTTTTACCCTTTCGACGACCTTGTGTCGTCTCTGACTCATGATCATCGTCATCTTCCTGATCATCAGGAATAGTGCGTCCTCTGTGAAGCTCCTTCCGGATACCCATGAATATCAGGTCGTGCCTTTCTTTCGGACCATATTTCGTCCTATCTGGCATGTTGATTATGGTGGCGACCAGACTCTCGCACACGTTTTTCCTGATATGCATGATGTCAAGGCTATGAGGCGTGCGGAGAAACTTGCAGTATGGCAACTCCCAGAAAACAGACCTTGTTTTCCATACTGTAACATCCCTAAAATCATGATTTCAAAGTTTGCATATCATTCATGCATGCATATAGAATTGAGGTCAATTTCAAAACTCATTTCAGAAAAACAAAGCACATAGTGCTATCATTTCATGTGAGCAAAATTTAATCAAATGGTCATTCCCATTTGAGAGTTTGAATGTTTTAAACCTTGATTGCTTGTTTCCTTTATTGAATGGATTGAGTGAGAAATTTGAACCAAGTTTTACAAAATGGAAATGGTTCAAAAACCATTTTTCAAACATTTGCAAATCTTGTGCAAAGCTCCTGATATTTTGTTCTCCAAGTTTGACCAAGCCCTTCCAAAGTAACCACATGGGTTTTGACCTATTTTTGAGACCATTACACCACTACAAAACCTCAAGAAGGTTTGAATTCAAATGAAACTTGAATTCATTTGAAAACCTATTCAGAAAATCGAAACAGAAAAAGAAAAGGAGTAAACAAAAGAAAAGGGCCAGGCGCCAGGATTCCAGCCCAGCAACAGAACTGGCCCAACTAGCCCACCCGGGCCATTCCTCTCTCTCTCTCACACACGCCAGCGCACCCAGGCAGTCGCTGACGACCAGACCCCACCTCCTCTTCGCGCGTTTTGCTGACGAGCGGGCCCTCTCCACGTCGCCCTCGTCTTCCCCAAATCGTGCCTGCAGACCACGTCGCCGCTGCAGTGATGCCGGTAATGGTGCGGCGTAATTAGCCTTGATGCCGCAGGCGTTTCCAGTCGCGCTTGGGCCTATTTAATCCCCTCTGCCCCGCGAGCATTTCCCCCCACTCTCCTCACTCACTCCGCCACCAGGCTGCGCGCATTTGCTCTCGAAGCCCCGCAGTACCGACGACTCCGGCGACCGATTCCGGTGAGCCAAGACCGCCCCCCTCTCTCTGGTTCAAGCTATCTTGCTCAGCATGATCTGGCGCATCTTCTGACACCTTTCTTTTGCCTGCTCGTGACCCAGGTCGTCGTTTCCATTCACGACCGCAACCACCTGCGCCGCCGCTAGACTCTGGCGACCAATTGAGGTAAAACCCGAGCGCCCCTTGCCCCCTCTTTCATACTAGATTGTTCGCCTGCGTCTTGTGCATCTCCTGACCCCTCTGGTTCGTGCTAGGGCGACACCAAACCTCGGCAAGAACCACGACTGCAAGCGACCGACGCCGCCCGCAACTCCGACGAGCCCCAGGGATCGTGCCTGCGCGCCCCTCTGCAAACCAACGCCACGTTGAGCTTCAGCACGCCACCGCGGTTCTGGTAAGAACCTTCTCCCTCTCGCGCGCGACCTAGAACGCCAGCGCCGCCACTGACTGAGCGCTCCGCCGCTCGCTGACACCGCGCACCGCCAGAACATGGTCGCATGCTCGAGAGTCGTTTGATCTAGATCCAACGCTTGCGATAGATCCACTAATCGAACCGTTATGCTAGATCTGAACCGTGCATCGTTAGTTAGATCCTACGGCTAGCAAGCGCGATCCGGAGCGAATCGGTACGCGCCAATAGAAACATGACGCGTGGCTAGAGTTTAAATCAAAAACATAATTCAAATCAGATTTAGGTCCAAAATTCAAATGGCTATAACTTTTGATTCCCACGTTAGATTTTTGCAAACTTTATACCGTTGGAATCAGGGAGACAAGCCCTTTCTGATTCTGCAATGGGTTTAGTGAAATGTTTCTGTTAAAATGACTTTTTAGGCAGAAACTTGTTTAGGACTATTTTGAGTATAGAATTTGTTTAGTAAAATTGTTTTAGTGCTAATTAAGTTTAGTTAGCAAGTCTTTGACTTGGTTATGTTTCTGTGTCATGCACTTGCTTGGTGGAGTTTTCAAAAATCATCATTTAGCATTTTCTTGCATGCATGCATTCATATTTTTGTTTGTATATGAATTGTGTGTAATTTTGTGCTACAAATTTTTTGTGTAGATTTTGCTAGTGACTATGATTGTGAAGAGTGCTACTCTCCCCATTACCAAGGCAAGTGGTACTTCATGAATATTTTCATCCCTATATTTTGTATAAGCATTAGAAATATTTTGCTAAGTCTTGCATGTTACTTTTGCCAAATGCTATGTTCGGAAATCCTAAGTAGTTGTAGAATTGTAGAATTGCTAGGAAATTTCCTAAGTTAAGTTACTATACCATGCTTAGCCTAGCTAGTAGCAAACAAGGGTTGGTAAAGTATCTACATGCTATGATGAAAATATTTCTAAGTCTTTGGACTTATGTTTTCTTAATAAAACAACTAAGTCAATGAACCTCCTAGGTGGAATGGGACTTGAATGGTGGTTTTTGGTTGAGTGGTTACACAAGGCCCATGGACATGGTTTACCTTGTGTATCTCACTTGTGGTATGCCACCCAGGCACAAAGCGATTTTGGAGGCCAAGTGTTGAGAAGCTTATAGTGCAGCCACTTGGCAATATGGCCTCTGCCTTGATCATATAGGTTGCTAGAACTTAGTCATTCGGACAGTTGGTGGTAGTGGGATGATAGGTTGGAACGCGTCCATTTGGCTAAGGGAAGGCTTCTGAAAGGTCCTGTCTTGGGAAACCAAGTCTGGTGGGGAAAGTGCACAACCTCTGCAGATGGAAAATCTAAGTACTTAGCCAAGTCCATGGCAATGGACAACTTGAGCATCAAGACATGGAAGCTATCAAGAATCTCATCACTCCAACTTCTAAGTAAAAATTTGTGGGTGAACAAGGGTGAAGGACCCCAATGTCTATTGGTGGTTTCTTGGGAAAGTTTTTGACAAAGAAAAACTTAGTGATTTCAACTAATAGGGAAAACCTATTTTGAGCAAAGCAAGCCAAGATACACTTAGCCAAAAATGCATATAGTAATATAGTCCACTTAAAAAATTACTAAGGTATCACTTGCCAATACTATTCCAAAGTATCGACCCACTATGGCTGTAACTTGTGATGTTGCAGGTTACTCCGATGATGATTAGGTGTCATGAGTCTACACTCAACATGCTTGCCTATGGCACATGAAGATGAAGACTTATGTTTATTTACTTATTCCAAAACTCTTGTATTAGGCCTGTGGCCCTGAGTTGTAAAAGACTATGTTTTATCTCTGGAATGGATGTAATAAATGACCTTTGTATCTGTGTACTTCATCTTAAACTGTGGATGCTAGCAATGATTCAGGGACAAGCATTGCAATCACAGGGATCCTTTTCCTTTACAAAGGAGGGATCTTACAGATGGTATCAGAGCACTGTGTTGCCTGTAGGATTATGACCCTAGGATTGGAAACCACTAAGGAAAAATTTTCAACTACTTCTACACTTGTCTATTCTTCTCGTAAACTTTTCTAATCTTCTCATTCTTATCTCTATTTGTAGATGAACTCCATCAACGAAGCCGTGAAGAAAGGACCACTCATGACCATGACCTTGGAGTGTGAGACTGAGTTTCCCAAAATTCTCAAGGACCTCATGGTGGCAATGGAAATACAGGGTGCAGTTGTGTACAAAGGCTTTCCAGTGATGGATGAAGGAGTTGAGTACTGGTGGGTGCAACTTCACTTGTACAAAAGCAAGGAAGACAACCACAAAGAAAGAGGATTCTGCATGTACACCAACATTGTGGTGCACACCACATTCTTTGAGTCAGCAAGAGAAGCAGCTTGGAGGACTATCAAAGAACTTAGTGCTAGAGTCAAGTGCAGAATGCTCAACCTCCAAAAAGACTTGGGGAAAGAGAAGGAACATACCCAAGAGTTGGGAGCCACCAACCAAACCTTAAGGGGAGATATTATAGACTTAGTGATGGAATCATGTGAACAAGATAGGCTGATTGCCTCTAGGAACATTGTGTTAGCCAACAGATCCAGTGAGATAGGATTGTAAACGCACTTCGTTAGTTGGACCACCACCTATCACCTTATTTTCCAAAATGATACCTTAAATAAGTTTGGACCTTGGTTATTGTAATGGATTCATGTTTGAATGACTTGTGTGATTTTGTGTTCCAAGGATATGTATGTGTTGTTTGTCTTTGTTTTATCTTAAATTGTGTTGTTCTAACTTTCTATCTTATAAATAGATGCCTATTACCATCAGCATTGTTGAGGAGTTCCAGGTTACCCGCTTTGGTCCTCGTATCGTTGAACTTACCACTTTGCTCAATCTCCCTCTTCCCACCATCATGGTGCATCCACTCACCAAGTTCGAGAGGAAGGACCTCTCGGGCTTCAAGGTGAACCAGCCCGGACGCCAGACAAGCCTACTACAGAGGCCATCGTCTTCAAGCTTATGCACGACGACAGGGAGAGAGGCATGGAGGTAGTCATGCAGGACCTGATAGGACATCTGCTAGGCCGTCACTCCCGACAGGTTAAAGGCACCCACTTCCATGTCTTCGGAAGACGTGACGAGGATGGAGAGTCCATCGACTTCGAGGACGACTCGAGGGACGCAGCAGAGCCGATACGTCTCTACCTCCAGGACTTAGAGTCTCTCATTAGGCACGTGGACACGGACATGACCAATGTCATGCTCAGCAATGACGAGCTCCAGATGCAGCTTCACGAGAAGGACAAGCTTTTCGCACAGCAGGACGAGATAGTCAAGGAAATGGAGGCGAAGTTCGAGACCCAGGACCGTAAGTTCAAGAGTCAGGAGAAACGCGTCCAGGATAGGAACAAGAAGATCCGGGACATGACTGAAGAACTGAAGTCCAAGGATTTCGAGCTAGAGCAGCAGCAGATGGTGATTGAGAGGCTTCGTTCCCAGAAGAGGGCTCTCAAGGCCAAGATTGAGTCCTTGACCACTACTATTGAGGAGAACAAGACCGCGATGGAGAACGCAGGTCTTACCTTTGTCGAGGAGGAGATTGATGCTGATGAGTAGACTTGACTACTCGTTTATCTTTTATTATCGTACTTGTTATTTGTGAACTTGTTATTGGACCATCCGACATGTGGATGGCTTGCCACTTGTGTGTTTTACTTTGAGAACTTGTTATCTTGTTGTTGAACTTTTATCTTCTGTTACATGCTTGTGTTTGCTTCTGTGATGTATGTGCATGAAAACATCTATGGGTATCTCATTCTTATCTCTATTTGACCAACCACAGATGCCTCCCCGTCGCGCAAACCCCAACCCCAACAACAACAACATCACACCAGAAATGCAGCAAATGATGAATGCCCAAACACAGCTCATGCAGATGATGACAACATTCATCCAGAACCAGAATAATAACAACAACAACCCCAATAACAACAACAATAAAAACAACAACAACAACCCTCCAGGCTTTGATATGCTCACCAGATTTATGTGTTTGAGGCCAGCTAAGTTCTCAGGGACGACTGATCCCATGGTGGCCAATGATTGGCTACGTTCTGTAAACAAGGACTTAGTGACTGTGGGCAGCACGGATGCTGAAAAGGTCAGATTTGCAGCACATCTGCTGGAAGGGCCAGCCGCCACATGGTGGGACAACTTCCAAATCACCACTCCTATAGATGAGGTGACTTGGGATATCTTTGAGGAATGCTTTCGCACTGCTCATATCTCGTCAGGAATAATGAGCCTGAAAAATAAAGAGTTCCACAATCTGAAGCAGCGCCACCGCAGCGTGGCTGAATACATTGAAGAGTTCAACAATCTGGCGCGTTATGCACCGGATGAGGTTGACACAGATGCCAAGAGAAAGGAAAAATTTCTGGAAGCTTGAATGATGAGCTGAATCTGCAGCTGGCTGTGGCATATGTTCCCACTTATCAGTCGCTCTGTGATAAGGCTGCAATATTGGAGAACAAAATGAAACAAGTCGAGAGTAGGAAGAGGAAACACTCCGACAAGCACAGCTCGGGATCGTCTCACAAACGATCTCACTATGACGACAGTGGAAGCTCAGGATCCCACAAGCATGGGAAATTCAACAAGCACCACAACCACAACCGTCATGACAACAAGCACCATCGCAGTCATGACAATGACAAGTACAAGAACCACAAGAGTGGACATAAGAGCCACCACGGTGGTAATGGTAGTGGAAGTGGAAGTGAGCCTGCTAAAAGGGACATCAGTCAGGTTGAATGCTTGAAATGCAAGAAGATGGGACACTATGCAAATGAGTGCCCCGAAAAGAAAGTTGAAGGACCTGTCAAGCCCAATCCTTTCCAGAAAGGACAGGTGAACCACATGAGTGTGGAGGAGGTCTATGAGGAGCCTGACGCTGCTGCTGGTAAGTTCAGACTCAATTCTATTCCAGCATTTGTACTCTTTGATACTGGTGCATCTCATTCATTCATATCAAGAGCATTTGTTGAAAGAAATGAACTGCCGGTAGAAACTATTGGGTGTCCCATAAAAGTAAGTTCTCCTGGTGGAGAAATGATAGTGAATTCAGGATGCCATGACCTAGTCATAGAATTTGGGAAGTATAAGTTTCCCGTTAACTTGATAATATTAAACTCCCAAGGTTTGGATGTCATTCTGGGAATGTACTGGATGACTAAGTACAAAGGAGTGATAGATTGTGCCAGCCATACTGTCTCACTCACAACTCCGGATAATGAAAGGATCAGATTCAGGACCAGCTTTGGAGCAAAAAGGAGTATGCTTAATTCTCTTAAGGGGGTTAGCATGGACAGTGTGCCAATTGTGTGTGAGTATCCGGATGTATTCCCGAAAGAATTGCCAGGAATGCCACCAGATAGAGATGTGGAATTTCTGATAGATTTGGTACCAGGTTCTAGACCAATAGCAAAGAGACCATATAAAATGTCAGTGGATGAACTGAAACAGCTCAAGCAGCAACTAGGAGAACAGTTGCAGAAAGGATTTATTCAACCAAGTTCTTCATCTTGGGGAGCCCCAGTTTTGTTCGTGGATAAGAAGGATAGAAGCCAAAGCTTATGCATAGATTACCGTTCACTCAACGAGGTAACTATCAAGAACAAATATCCTTTGCCTAGAATCAATGACTTGTTTGATCAGCTAGAAGGAGCATGTGTGTTCTCAAAGATTGATCTCCGGTCAGGCTATTTTCAACTCAAGATAAGAGAGCAAGACATACCTAAAACAGCATTCACCACAAGGTATGGATTATATGAGTATACCGTAATGCCTTTTGGCTTGACCAACGCTCCAGCATACTTCATGAATATGATGAACAAGGTGTTCATGGAATTTCTTGACAAGTTTGTTGTCGTATTCATCGATGACATCTTAGTCTACTCCAAGAGCAAAGAAGAGCATGAGGGACACTTGCGCTTGATACTTGAGAAGTTAAGAGAGCATAAGCTTTATGCCAAATTCAGCAAGTGTGAGTTCTGGTTAGAAGAAGTTGGTTTTCTTGGTCATGTTATGACAAAGGATGGAGTAGCAGTTGATCCTGCTAAAGTTTCAACTGTGACTGAATGGGAATCTCCTAAGAACGTGAAAGAGGTTCGCAGTTTCCTTGGCTTAGCAGGTTACTACAGAAGGTTCATTGAGAATTTCTCTAAGGTAGCTAAGCCCATGACTGAATTGTTAAAGAAAGACAAGAAGTTTTCTTGGTCTGAAGGTTGTGAAGTCAGCTTTCAGGAATTGAAGAAGAGACTTGTGACAACACCAGTTCTATGTCTACCTGACTTGGAAAAATATTTCCAAGTGTATTGCGATGCGTCTCATCAAGGTTTGGGAGCCGTACTTATGCAAGACGGTAAAGTTGTGGCCTATGCCTCGAGACAACTCAAAACTCATGAAGTAAACTATCCTACTCATGATTTAGAGTTAGCCTCTATCGTCCATGCACTCAAAACATGGAGACATTACCTTTTGGGAAAGCGTTGTGAAGTGTTCACGGATCACAAAAGTATGAAGTATATCTTCACCCAAAAGGAAATCAATATGAGACAAAGAAGATGGTTAGATCTTATCAAGGATTATGACTTAAGTTTGCAATACAACCCCGGTAAAGCAAATGTTGTAGCAGATGCTCTAAGCCGTAAGGTGTTTGTGAATGGCCTTACCAAAGGAGAATTGCCAGATGATTTGTGTACTCAATTCAGAGAACTCAGATTGGAGATTGTGCCAGAGGGACATCTCATGTCTTTAGATGTCCAACCCACTTTGTTGGACAAGATTCGAGAAGCTCAAAAGACTGATAAAGAAATTGAAGAGATTAAGGAAAATATTGGCCAAGGGAGAGCTAAAAATTTCCATGAAGACGAACAGGGTACATTATGGCATGGGAAATGTATCTGTGTTCCACAAGATCCGGAGTTACGGAAACTGATTTTGCAGGAAGCACACAACTCTCCGTATTCTATTCACCCGGGTAACACCAAAATGTACATGGACATTAAAGAAAGATTTTGGTGGAACAATCTCAAGAGAGACATCGCCGAACATATTGCTTTGTGTGATGTGTGTAGTAGAGTAAAAGCGGAGCATCAGAAACCAGCAGGTTTGCTTCAACCACTACCTATTCCTGATTGGAAATGGGACAAAATTGGTATGGATTTCATTACCGGAATACCAAGGACCAGATCAGGATATGATTCCGTATGGGTAGTAGTGGATCGCCTAACTAAAGTGGCTCACTTCATACCTGTGAAGACAACTTATACAAGTGCCAAGTTAGCCAAAATCTACATGAGTAGAATTGTATGCCTTCACGGTGTGCCTAAGAGTATTGTGTCCGATAGGGGAACCCAATTCACTTCCCATTTTTGGAGACAACTACATGAATCATTGGGAATGAGGTTGGAATTCAGCACTGCTTTTCATCCTCAAACCGATGGACAAACAGAAAGGACTAATCAAATTCTTGAGGACATGTTGAGGGCATGTGCCCTAGACTATGGAGCAAGTTGGGATGAAAGTCTGCCTTACGCAGAATTTTCTTATAACAATAGCTATCAAGCCAGCATTGAGATGGCACCGTTTGAGTTTCTCTATGGAAGAAAGTGTACCACCCCATTATTATGGAATGGTGTGGGAGAAAGAAGTTTATTCGGGCCAGATCTTATCAAAGAAGCCAAAGAGAAGGTCAAATTGGTTAAGGACAGATTGAAGATAGCATAGTCCCGACAGAAAAGCTACGCAGATCCTAAGCGTAGAGAAGTCACCTACGAAGTTGGTGATAGAGCCTATCTTAGAGTATCACCACTTCGTGGAGTGAAAAGATTCAGAGTCAAAGGAAAGTTGGCACCAAGATATGTTGGGCCATTCAAGATTCTAAGTCGCAAAGGAGAAGTTGCTTATGAAATTGAACTGCCAGTATCTCTATCAACAGTCCATAATGTGTTTCATGTGAGTCATCTTAAGAAATTTCACCCAGAAATGGAGGAAACTTCGTTGAAGGATACCATACCATTGGAGGAAGTACAACTAGAAAGTGACCTCACATATGAGGAGAAACCTATCAAGATTCTTGAGACTGCAGAAAGGGTCACAAGGACAAAGACTATCAAGTTTTGCAAAGTGCAATGGAATCATCATACCGAAGAGGAAGCAACATGGGAAAGAGAAGATGATCTTCGGAAAGACCACCCTCACCTATTTGCTAGCCAACCCGAATCTCGAGGGCGAGATTCACTTTAAGGGGGTTAGATTTGTAATATCCCTAAAATCATGATTTCAAAGTTTGCATATCATTCATGCATGCATATAGAATTGAGGTCAATTTCAAAACTCATTTCAGAAAAACAAAGCACATAGTGCTATCATTTCATGTGAGCAAAATTTAATCAAATGGCCATTCCCATTTGAGAGTTTGAATGTTTTAAACCTTGATTGCTTGTCTCCTTTATTGAATGGATTGAGTGTGAAATTTGAACCAAGTTTTACAAAATGGAAATGGTTCAAAAACCATTTTTCAAACATTTGCAAATCTTGTGCAAAGCTCCTGATATTTTGTTCTCCAAGTTTGACCAAGCCCTTGCAAAGTAACCACATGGGTTTTGACCTATTTTTGAGACCATTACACCACTACAAAACCTCAAGAAGATTTGAATTCAAATGGAACTTGAATTCATTTGAAAACCTATTCAGAAAATCGAAACAGAAAAAGAAAAGGAGTAAACAAAAGAAAAGGGCCAGGCGCCAGGATTCTAGCCCAGCAACAGAACTGGCCCAACTAGCCCACCCGGGCCATTCCTCTCTCTCTCACACGCGCCAGCGCACCCAGGCAGTCGCTGACGACCAGACCCCACCTCCTCTTCGCGCGTTTCGCTGACGAGCGGGCCCTCTCCACGTCGCCCTCGTCTTCCCCAAATCGCGCCCGCAGACCACGTCGCCGCTGCAGTGATGCCGGTAATGGCGCGGCGTAATTAGCCTTGATGCCGCAGGCGTTTCCTGTCGCGCTTGGGCCTATTTAATCCCCTCTGCCCCGCGAGCATTTCCCCCCACTCCCCTCGCTCACTCCGCCACCAGGCTGCACGCATTTGCTCTCGAAGCCCCGCAGTACCGACGACTCCGGCGACCGATTCCGGTGAGCCAAGACCGCCCCCCTCTCTCTGGTTCAAGCTATCTTGCTCAGCATGATCTGGCGCATCTTCTGACACCTTTCTTTTGCCTACTCATGACCCAGGTCGTCGTTTCCATTCACGACCGCAACCACCTGCGCTGCCGCTAGACTCCGGCGACCAATTGAGGTAAAACCCGAGCGCCCCTTGCCCCCTCTTTCATACTAGATTGTTCTCCTGCGTCTTGTGCATCTCCTGACCCCTCTGGTTCGTGCTAGGGCGACGCCAAACCTCGGCAAGAACCACGACTGCAAGCGACCGACACCGCCCGCAACTCCGACGAGCCCCAGGGACCGTGCTCGCGCGCCCCTCCGCAAACCAACGCCACGTTGAGCTTCAGCACGCCACCGCGGTTCTGGTAAGACCCTTCTCCCTCTCGCGCACGACCTAGAACGCCAGCGCCGCCGCTGACTGAGCGCTCCGCCGCTCGCTGACACCGCACGCCGCCAGAACATGGTCGCATGCTCGAGAGCCGTTGGATCTAGATCCAACGCTTGCGATAGATCCACTAATCGAACCGTTATGCTAGATCTGAACCGTGCATCGTTAGTTAGATCCTACGGCTAGCAAGCGCGATCCAGAGCGAATCGGTACGCGTCAATAGAAGCATGACGCGTGGCTAGAGTTTAAATCAAAAACAGAATTCAAATCAGATTTAGATCCGAATTTCAAATGGCTATAACTTTTGATTCCCATGTTAGATTTTTGCAAACTTTATACCGTTGGAATCAGGGAGACAAGACCTTTCTGATTCTGCAATGTGTTTAGTGAAATGTTTCTGTTAAAATGACTTTTTAGGCAGAAACTTGTTTAGGACTATTTTGAGTATAGAATTTGTTTAGTAAAATTGTTTTAGTGCTAATTAAGTTTAGTTAGCAAGTCTTTGACTTGGTTATGTTTATGTGTCATGCACTTGCTTGGTGGAGTTTTCAAAAATCATCATTTAGCATTTTCTTGCATGCATGCATTCATATTTTTGTTTGTATATGAATTGTGTGTAATTTTGTGCTACAAATTTTTTGTGTAGATTTTGCTAGTGACTGTGATTGTGAAGAGTGCTACTCTCCCCATTACCAAGGCAAGTGGTACTTCATGAATATTTTCATCCCTATGTTTTGTGTAAGCATTAGAAATATTTTGCTAAGTCTTGCATGTTACTTTTGCCAAATGCTATTTTGGGAAATCCTAAGTAGTTGTAGAATTGTAGAATTGCTAGAAAATTTCCTAAGTTAAGTTACTATACCATGCTTAGCCTAGCTAGTAGCAAACAAGGGTTGGTAAAGTATCTACATGCTATGATGAAAATATTTCTAAGTCTTTGGACTTATGTTTTCTTAATAAAACAACTAAGTCAATGAACCTCCTGGGTGGAATTGGACTTGAATGGTGGTTTTTGGTTGAGTGGTTACACAAGGCCCATGGACATGGTTTACCTTGTGTATCTCACTTGTGGTATGCCACCCAGGCACAAAGGGATTTCGGAGGCAAAGTGTTGAGAAGCTTATAGTGCAGCCACTTGGCAATATGGCCTCTGCCTTGATCATATAGGTTTCTAGAACTTAGTCATTTGGAAAGTTGGTGGTAGTGGGATGATAGGTTGGAACGCGTCCATTTGGCTAAGGGAAGGCTTCTGAAAGGTCCTGTCTTGGGAAACCAAGTCTGGTGGGGAAAGTGCACAACCTCTGCAGATGAAAAATCTAAGTACTTAGCCAAGTCGATGGCAATGGACAACTTGAGCATCAAGACATGGAAGCTATCAAGAATCTCATCACTCCAACTTCTAAGTAAAAATTTGTGGGTGAACAAGGGTGAAGGACCCCAATGTCTATTGGTGGTTTCTTGGGAAAGTTTTTGACAAAGAAAAACTTAGTGATTTCAACTAATAGGAAAAACCTATTTTGAGCAAAGCAAGCCAAGCTACACTTAGCCAAAAATGCATATAGTAATATAGTCCACTTAAAAATTTACTAAGGTATCACTTGCCAATACTATTCCAAAGTATTGACCCACTGTGGCTGTAACTTGTGATGTTGCAGGTTACTCCGATGATGATTAGGTGTCATGAGTCTACACTCAACATGCTTGCCTGTGGCACATGAAGATGAAGACTTATGTTTATTTACTTATTCCAAAACTCTTGTATTAGGCCTGTGGCCCTGAGTTGTAAAAGACTATGTTTTATCTCTGGAATGGATGTAATAAATGACCTTTGTATCTGTGTACTTCATCTTAAACTGTGGATGCTAGCAATGATCCAGGGACTAGCATTGCAATCACAGGGATCCTTTTCCTTTACAAAGGAGGGATCTTACACATACCTTCATCAGCGGCTTGTCTTGCTCCCTCTTTCGCTTATTTCCAGGCTTAGGACAATATTTCAAGTTTTTCAGCAATTCTTCCACTTCTTCGGTGCTCCTTCGCTCTAGGATTCTTCGGGTCTCGAATTTGCCATCGAACAGGTCTCCATGTTTTCTCCATGGATCATTCTTGTCGAGCCACCTCCGGTGCGCCATGAACACAGTTTTCAAAGACCCTAGATCTTTCTCTAGTTGGAGATAGCTTGTGTTATCCATGCACCTAACGCATGCGAATAATCCTTGGATAACCTGCCCTAAGATATACCCGCAACCTGGATAGTCTTGCACCGTAGTGACCAACGTGACTCTCATAGTGAAATAATCTTGTGCGACGGCGTCATAAGTATTGGCTCCAGATTCCCATAACATGGCTAGCTCCTCTTTCAACAGCCCGAGATACAGATTGATGTCGGTACCAGGTTGTTTCGGCCCTTGAATTAGCATACTCATTTGTATGTACTTCTTCTTCATGCACAGCCATGGAGGGAGGTTGTACATCCATAAACACGGGCCAAGTGTTGTGCGTGCTTCTCTGGCTACCGAATGGATTGAGTCCATCGGTGCTCGCACCAAGCCTGATGTTTCTCGAATATCCACCGAATTCTGGGAATTCGAGGTCCAATGCTTTCCACTGGCTAGCATCTGAAGGGTTTGCCAGGAGCTCGTCCTTTTCGGGGTCATCGTCATCTTCTGGCTTCTTCCTTTCCACATGCCATCGCATGAGCTTCACTTCCTTAGGGTCCACGAAATAGCGCTGCAGACGAGGAGTCGTAGGAAAGTACCATACCACTTTTCGAGGTGCTTTCTTCCCTTTATTGTATCGACTCACGCCGCACACCGGACATGTGGTTTTCTCCATGTACTTTCCCCGATAAATGATGAAATCGTTGATGCATACGTGGTATCTAATGTGCGGTAGATCGAGAGGACAGACGATTTTCTTGGCGTCCTCGATACTAGTTGGACACGTGTTCCGCTCCGGGCGACGATTGTGCTAGAATGCCATCGTATCGTCGAAGCTTGCATTGCTCAATTTGTTTTTTGCCTTCATCTCCATAGTCTTGAGCGTTACATTCAACCGGGTATCATCAGGCCTGCATCCTTCATACAACAGAGTAACCGCGTCTTTCTCAAGTTGCACAAGCTTCGCTTTCTCTCTAGCGGCATCCCTGGCATTACTCGTCTGCTTGAGATGCAGCTCTTGCACATAAGGGTCCCGCACCTAGCCTGACGTTGTTCCATCGTCGTCTGGTCCTCCGGCATCTAGATCATCATCATCCTGGTCTGCTTCCGCACCTTCACCATCTCTAGGAGACTCTTCATCATCTCGCCCGTCCTCGCCGTGATGATCATCGTCATGTTGCCCACCTTCACCATCTCCATCGTCTTCGTAATCGCTTATCCAACGAGTGTATCCATCCATGAAACCATGGCGGAGTAGGTGCGCCTGCAGATTCCCGGAATCTGGGTCGATCAACCAATTGAGTTTGCATCTTCTGCACGGACATCTTATCTCCGTATTGTTATTATGTATCATGTCGTCCATCGCACATTTCAAAAATCTAGCCACAATGCCTTCGCTCATTATGAGGACCATTTTTGCCTACACGGTGTACACGGTACAATTACAAGTCTGTTAGAACCACATAATCAATGCATGCATGAAATGGTCGATAGAAAATTTCGGCATGACCTATCCTAAAATAAGGACCTTTGTGAAATGCCAAAGTCTTGCCAAAATGGAAATGAATCAACATTTTGGCTAAACAAATGACAACTCATTCACACACAAACACAAGAGAGAGAGACCGATCCATATACATGAACATTATATCATGTCCATACACACATGCATGAGCATCTCGATCCTCTCCATATATACACACATGCATGAGCATCGATCCTCTCCATAATACACACACATGAGCATCGATCCTCTCCATACACACATGAGCATCGATCATCTACATACATATGAGCATATCATCCATATACACATGAACACAGCCTTACATGGACAACTTACCTGTAGAGGTCCCAACCTTTAATAAGGTAGAGATACCTGTGTTTACAATGCTAGTCCATAGATCAATAGCTAGCATCCACAGTTAAGATGTAATATCAAGAAACAAAGGTCATAGCATAACTTTATAACCAGGAATAACATAATTTTAATACATCTTTCATAGCTCATTTGGCTATTACATTACATTGCAGCAGAATATCTATAAGCATGGGGTCCTTCATCTTCAAAGTGCCACAGGCAAACATGCTGGTTGTAGACTTGTAATCCTAAAAAATCAACTTCACTAATCTCAAACAAACCTGCAACATAACAAGTTACAGCCACAAGGGTCAATACATTTGAATTGTATTGGCAAGTTTCACTACTATGTAGAATTTAAGTGGATCCTATCATTACATGCATATTTGGCTAAGTAGGGTTTAAGGCTCATTTGCAGAAAGCAATAATTTATCCTATCTTTTCAAAATGGTTTTGATCTTTTGTCAAATCTTTCTGAACTCCTTGCTAAATCCCCAAGTGTTTCAAGTCTTTGTCAAAATCTCTTGAGCTCCTTGGTAAATCCCCGAGTGCTTCAAGTTTTTATCAAAATCTCTTGAGCTCCTTGGTAAATCCCCAAGTGCTTCAAGTTTTTGTCCAAATCTCCTGAGCTCCTTGGTACCCCCAAGTGCTTTAAGTCTTTTGTTGTCACTTTAAAGTTTTTCTTTTAGAAATTGGAATGTCGAGATTTCCCATAGCTTCAAGCTTTAGTTGCTCAGTATTGTCCATAACCGGGGACACGGCTAAGTACTTAGATTTTATTATCTTCTACAGAAGTTGTACATTTTACCCACATGACACACTCTCATCTTGTTGCCACCAGTGGCCGCTGGATAAGTACTCACCAAGATGGAGTACTGGCAGATTGGGAATGTGACGAAGTCTTTCCAGAGGGTCCTCCCATACACCATTGCTAGCTTGTCTTCAGGCACCCATGTAGGGTTTCGAGTTCCCTCATTTTCAGTACCTGAAGACAATGCATGGGTCTTCCCAATGTAGTTGACTAAGCCAGAGCCATATGTAGCATGTGGCTATACACGAAAGCCACAATTGGAGAAACATGTTCAATCTCTAAGTCCATGGGTGGTTTTCTTTTGGTGCACAACACAAAGAGATTGCCATAGACATGGTTCCTTTTGTTGCCACCTCGTCCAAAACTTGAGTATCCTTGTCCACCCAGGTGGTTCATTGAGTACTTGTTTTATTATGTAAAACATAAATCTTTTCTCAACTTCATAAAATCTCATCATGTAACTCTTCTCAAAAATATGTAGCATGGATAAGCATTTTCCAACTACATTGTTTCCACTAAGGAATGTATAAGGTATCCTATTAGGATTTAGCATAGCATAAGTGTAGAAATTCTTTTCATGCATGTTTCAAAATCCACTAAGTATAATGAAAATAGTAGGACTTTAGATGATAGTCTCACTTGCCTTTTTGGTAGGGAATGTTGGTTCACTTCTTGATATTGCTAGTTTCGCACTTTTCTAACTTCACTAAAATCAATCAAGGAAACACAATATCAACTAGCATTCCAACCAATATTCAAACATTCAAACACACATAAAATAATAGGAACTAAGTCATGCATGCAAGCATGCAAAAGGTAGTTTTATTTGCAAAGGTGGTTTCTACTAGGCTCTATACATTGTAAGGTCCAAAGTGGTCATTTTCCAAAGTGGCAAAGCTATTTGCAAATGGGTTTTACCTATAAACCATTTTAAATGAAATCATTATTTCATGTGATGGAAAATGTTTTTATCAAGGCAAAAACTTTATGTTGTTCACCAAATAAGTTGTTAATTCTCAAAACTTGGTGTTTAGGGTCAGTAGGTTTGATTCAAATCATTTTCCCAAAGTTTTTACTCCAAAATCATTTTCATAACAAAAACAATATTTTTATTTGACTAGAAATGGGCTAATTCAATTAATCCATCCTAATCTTCACCAAAAACATTTTTAAATCCATGAGTTGGTTCCTAGGGTCAGTAGGTTCACAACAAACCAATTTTCAAAGATTTCAACCCCAAAATCATTTTGGAATAATTTTATCACCTAAACAAGCATACAAATGTTTCTGCAAAAACAAACATTTTACCAGAGGCTTTTTACTAAACAAATTTCATGGTTGGCTAGGGCTTGTTCCACTGATTCCATTGATATAAAGTTTGCAATTTTTGGACGTGTGGATCAAAAGTTACAAGGTTTTCAAATCTGCATCTAAATCAGATTTCAAATTCTGTTTTAAAACAAACTAGTGCCACGCGGCGTGTTTTCATTGGGCGGTACCGGTTCGTGTGGATTAGCCTCTCTGGTGCGTTGGATCTTAGTTCAATCGCATGGCTCAGGTCCACTCGTACCCCTTCGACTTGATTCTAATCCTACGCGTCTGATTCAGATCTAACGGCTCTTACGCAATGACCAAAAAGCAGCGGCGCTGGCGGCGGCTGGCGGCGGCGGCGTGTCTGCCTACGACGGAGCCGGCAATGCAAGAAGCAAAGAAATAGGGGGAGGTGCTCACCGTGCTCAGGGAGTCGTGGTGATGCTCAACATGGTCGCGAGGAGGCGAGGGGCGCTCAGGGTCCGTCGGGATTCCTCGCCGGAGTGGGGAACGGCGTCAGGCGGCTCTGGTCGTTGTCGAGGGTGGTGCTGCGGTTCGCCCCGAGGGAAAACAAGGGCACGGTTAGATGCAGCCGAGTGTGGCGAGTGCAGGAGCATGAACGAGAGGACGTGCGGCGGTCTGTCTGACCAGGGAAAGGTCGCCGGAGAAAGTAGCAGACGCGGCGGCACTCGGAGGTTGTCGAAGTCGACATTCTGGGGCGCCCGCGGTTGAACGGAAGGCACAAGCAGAAGCGCCAGAGGCTGGGGAGTGTGTGAGCTTGGTCAATGAGGCAAGGGGCGGTGTCTGCTGGCCGGAATTGGTTGCGGATCTCGCCGAAGGAGTGAGAGTGCGGCTCAAAATTACGACGGCCTGGGGGCGGAGGAAGAGGGCTGTCTGGGGGGAAAGAGAGGTAAGACGCGGGCGTTTAAAACAGCGTGGTCGCAAGGGGAGTAATGGCCGTTAACAGCACGAATTGATCGCCAGAGTAAAGGACAGGAAACGGCGAGGAGGATTCAGCGCGGGTTTGAAGACGATGAACAGTGGTGTGGGGTCGGTTGGTCAGTGAGAAAGGAAGCGAGGGAGAGGGTCCACCTATCTGCGACTTTGCGGGTGCGAGTCTGTGTGTAGAAAACGTTTCGCTCGGAGAGAGTGGGGTGGGCTTGCTGTTGGGATTATTGGGCTGGCCGGCTGGGCTGTGTCCTTTACATATTTTTTCTTTCCAAATCCTTTTTCTTTTTCTATTTCTATTTTCTGTTTTGAAATTCAAACAACAAATCAAACATTCAATTCACATCAAACTTTCACCAAACTTTTCCTTGAGTTTTGGTTCTGTTTAACAACAATAAACCAATTTGCAAAGACAAAAATAATATTTTTATTTTAGGGTCCATTTTCAATTAAATAAATAGACCTTGATTATTAAATCAAAATAGGATTTGATTTATTTAAAATCTCCATTTGAAAAATAAAATAAAACCAAATCAATAGGTTTTTATTTGAAAATAAAGATTTCTTGGAAAATTTGTTTAAAATAAATAAATGAGTTTTGATGTTTAATTAAAATAGTAAAACTTTTATTTTTAATAAACTTGGATATTAAATCCTTATTATTTTATTTAAATAAACCTTTACTATTTTTATCAAATGGAAATATTTTTATTTCAAAGGCTTGGCCAAGGTTTAATTTGGCTTATAAAATAATCCTTATTTAAATTTCTTCCTTTTTATTTGAAACTAAATCTTTTTATTTAAAAGATCCAAAATAGTATTTCCAAATATTTTTAACTTTATTGTTTATTTACCTTTTTAAATCCCTTTAGGATTTTATTTGATCCAAATAGGTTTTGAAAGTTTCTGATTGGATTCAAAAAGTTTCTTCTCACCCTGAAAATCAACAAAGTTTTATTTTATTCATTTATTTTTCACATTACAAGATTTGGAAAATCTTGGGATGTGACAGGCTACCACCCTTAAAATAAATCTTGTCCCGAGATTTGAGAAGGCTAGGGTTACAAGTAGGCTCAAAACATCTAGGGTACTACCACCCTTAAAAAATTTCAAACTAAATTACATATTGGCTTGCTTGGGGTCTTGGGGAAACTTCTCTGGGCAAACATCTGCATAGTGTCCTTTGTTTCCACACTTGACTCATGGGCCAAGGCTGAGATCCTTCATAGGCTTGTTTATCTTGTTCTTCATCTTTTCTGGACAATTGCTTGCATAATGTCCTGGTTCTTTGCAATTGAAACACATGATAAGTTTGAGTTCTTCACGTGTCTCTTGTGGACAAGTTGCTGCATAATGGCCTAGCCCTTTGCAGTTGTTGCACCATACTTGGCCAATCTCTTTATACTTATGTTTCTCTGGACATTCACTGGAATAGTGTCCCATTTCTTTACAATGATGACATTGCACATGGCTTTTGTCCTTCTTTTTCTTTTTGGGCTTCTCCAAAGCTAGGAGTGCATCTAGTTCATGTTGTTCATATGTTATCTTATAGGTAGGAATGTCTACATGTTTCTTGGACCTTCTATTGCTCTTTGGAAAATTCATATGCCTCTTCTTTGGTCCTTTGAATTGGGTTGAATTGCATGGAGGTATAAGTGGACCTTTTCCTTTGTCATCATTCTTCTTGGTAGATCTGGATCCTTCTTGATAGTTTGCAATCCTTTGTTGCACTCCACCTTGTTTCCTTTGTTCCACAATGGAATAGATGGGGCATTGGATAGGGACATGATTGTTCCCTTCACATAGGTAGCAAGTAGCTTGAGATGTGGGGCATTGACCAACTGGGTGTTTTTCCTCACAGTTGGGGCATTGATCTCCATGCTCCTTGGAAGTGTGACCCTTGTCTCCACAAATATTGCAAGCTTTGGTTCCTTTTAGAATAACATCCTTGTCATCCTTGAAGTTGCTTTCCATGTTGAGCATTTGGTCTGTCACCTTATGCAACATTTGGGCTTGGTCTTCCAAAAACTTTTGCAGGGTTGGATCTTCCCCACTGGTGTTGGCTATGAATTGAGCTGTCATTTGGTTCAACTGGTTTTGGGTTCCTATGAGTTCCTCCATGTTGTCCTCTTGGTTGGTGTTGGTGTCATCAACCTTGACGTTGGAGTTTCTTGGAGTAGTCATCTGTTTGGGTTGAATTGAGATTAGAATAGGCAAAATATTTCTAAGGAAATAATTCTAATCACACACATCACAATTCACTCAAGCAATGTGCACGCAATCACAAGCCAAACATTACACTCAAACAATGAAGTTCAAGCACATTCTTAGGCAACAAAATATTTTTGTTACACCACATAAGTTGGTGTGTTTGACTTAACTAAAATATGGTGGTCCATCTATATGGTTCACTCGTGATCTTTCCATCCTCTTTTTTGGTTGTTTCATCTTGCATGAGATCCTGGTTTCTTCGGGAAAACTTTTGGTGACAAAACTTCAAAGGTGATGTGGGCTCCTACTAACTTGTGTTTCCTTAGTCTCCAAATCTTGAGCAAGATTTCTTGTCTCACTTGTCCTTAGTGATATCCAAGGTTGAAGTCCTTGGTGAATATGCTGAAGATGCTGAAGTCATTAGAGTTGAAGAAGTTGAAGTCATTAGAGTTGAAGAAGTTGAAGTCATTAGAGTTGATGAAGTCCTTTGCACATGGTGTAGTCTTTGGCCATGGGGTAGGCTTTATCCATCAAGTTGAAATAGAAGAGATGTAGAATCAAAACCAAAAATGGTTGAGGAAAGAGTTTACAAGATTGTTTGTAAATAAATTTTGGATCAAATACAACTCCTATTTTTCTAAGGGTTTTTGTCCAATCCTAGGTTTACAAATCCTACAGGCAACAGAATGCTCTGATAGCATCTGTACAGGTCCCAACCTTTAATAAGGTAGAGATCCCTGTGTTTACAATGCTAGTCCCTGGATTAATAGCTAGCATCCACAGTTAAGATGTAATATCAAGAAACAAAGGTCATAGAATAACTTTATAACCAGGAATAACATAATTTTATTACATCTTACATAGCTCATTTGGCTATTACATTACATTGCAGCAGAATATCTATAAGCATGGGGTCCTTCATCTTCAAAGTGCCACAGGCAAACATGCTGGTTGTAGACTTGTAATCCTAAACAATCAACTTCACTAATTTCAAACAAACCTGCAACATAACAAGTTACAGCCACAAGGGTCAATACATTTGAATTGTATTGGCAAGTTTCACTACTATGTAGAATTTAAGTGGATCCTATCATTACATGCATATTTGGCTAAGTAGGGTTTAAGGCTCATTTGCAGAAAGCAATAATTTATCCTATCTTTTCAAAATGGTTTTAATCTTTTGTCAAATCTTTCTGAACTCCTTGGTAAATCCACAAGTGTTTCAAGTCTTTGTCAAAATCTCTTGAGCTCCTTGGTAAATCCCCGAGTGCTTCAAGTTTTTATCAAAATCTCTTGAGCTACTTGGTAAATCCCCAAGTGCTTCAAGTTTTTGTCCAAATCTCCTGAGCTCCTTGGTACCCCCAAGTGCTTCAAGTCTTTTGTTGTCACTTTAAAGTTTTTCTTTTAGAAATTGGAATGTCGAGATTTCCCATAGCTTCAAGCTTTAGTTGCTCAGTATTGTCCATAACCGGGGACACGGCTAAGTACTTAGATTTTATTATCTTCTACAGAAGTTGTACATTTTACCCACATGACACACTCTCATCTTGTTGCCACCAGTGGCCGCTGGATAAGTACTCACCAAGGTGGAGTACTGGCAGATTGAGAATGTGACGAAGTCTTTCCAGAGGGTCCTCCCATACACCATTGCTAGCTTGTCTTCAGGCACCCATGTAGGGTTTCGAGTTCCCTCATTTTCTGTACCTGAAGACAATGCATGGGTCTTCCCAATGTAGTTGACTAAGCCAGAGCCATATGTAGCATGTGGCTGTACACGAAAGCCACAATTGGAGAAACATGTTCAATATCTAAGTCCCTGGGTGGTTTTCTTTTGGTGCACAACACAAAGAGATTGCCATAGACATGGTTCCTTTTGTTGCCACCTCGTCCAAAACTTGAGTATCCTTGTCCACCCAGGTGGTTCATTGAGTACTTGTTTTATTATGCAAAACATAAATCTTTTCTCAAATTCATAAAATCTCAACATGTAACTCTTCTCAAAAATATGTAGCATGGCTAAGCATTTTCCAACTACATTGTTTCCACTAAGGAATGTATAAGGTATCCTATTAGGATTTAGCATAGCATAAGTGTAGAAATTCTTTTCATGCATGTTTCAAAATCCACTAAGTATAATGAAAATAGTAGGACTTTAGATGATAGTGTCACTTGCCTTTTTGGTAGGGAATGTTGGTTCACTTCTTGATCTTGCTAGTTTCACACTTTTCTAACTTCACTACAATCAATCAAGCAAACACAATATCAACTAGCATTCTAACCAATATTCAAACAATCAAACACACATAAAATAATAGGAACTAAGTCATGCATGCAAGCATGCAAAAGGTAGTTTTATTTGCAAAGGTGGTTTCTACTAGGCTCTATACATTGTAAGGTCCAAAGTGGTCATTTTCCAAAGTGGAAAAGCTATTTGCAAAAGGGTTTTACCTATAAACCATTTTAATTGAAATCATTATTTCATGTGATGGAAAATGTTTTTATCAAGGAAAAAACTTTATGTTGTTCACCAAATAAGTTGTTAATTCTCAAAACTTGGTGTTTAGGGTCAGTAGGTTTGATTCAAATCATTTTCCCAAAGTTTTTACTCCAAAATCATTTTCATAACAAAAACAATATTTTTATTTGACTAGAAATGGGCTAATTCAATTAATCCATCCTAATCTTCACCAAAAACATTTTTAAATCCATGAGTTGGTTCCTAGGGTCAGTAGGTTCACAACAAACCAATTTGCAAAGATTTCAACCCCAAAATCATTTTGGAATAATTTTTATCACCTAAACAAGCATACAAATGTTTCTGCAAAAACAAACATTTTACCAGAGGCGTTTTACTAAACAAATTGCATGGTTGGCTAGGGCATGTTCCACTGATTCCATTGGTATAAAGTTTGCAATTTTTGGACGTGTGGATCAAAAGTTACAGGGTTTTCAAATATGCATCTAAATCAGATTTCAAATTCTGTTTTAAAACAAACTAGTGCCACGTGGCGTGTTTTCATTGGGCGGTACCGGTTCGTGCAGATTAGACTCTCTGGTGCGTTGGATCTTAGTTAAATCGCACGGCTCAGGTCCACTCATACCCCTTCGACTTGATTCTAATCCTACGCGTCTGATTCAGATCTAACGGCTCTTACGCAATGACGAAAAAGCAGCGGCGCTGGCGGCGGCGTGTCTGCCAACGGCGGAGCCGGCGATGCAGGAAGCAAAGATAGAGGGGGAGGTGCTCACCGTGATCAGGGAGTCGTGGTGATGCTCAACGTGGTCGCGAGGAGGCAAGGGGCGCTCAGGGTCCGTCGGGATTCCTCGCCGGAGTGGGGAACGGCGTCAGGCGGCTCTGGTCGTTGTCGAGGGTGGTGCTACGGTTCGCCCCGAGGGAAAACAAGGGAACGGTTAGATGCAGCCGAGTGTGGTGAGTGCAGGAGCATGAACGAGAGGACGTGGGGCGGTCTGTCTTACCAGGGAAAGGTCGCCGGAGAATGTAGCAGACGCGGCGGCGCTCGGAGGTTGTCGAAGTCGACATTCTGGGGCGCCCGCGGTTGAACGGAAGGCACAAGCAGAAGCGCCAGAGGCTGGGGAGTGTGTGAGCTTGGTCAATGAGGCAAGGGGCGGTGTCTGCTGGCCGGAATTGGTTGCGGATCTCGCCGAAGCAGTGAGAGCGCGGCTCAAAATTACGACGGCCTGGGGGCGGAGGAAGAGGGATGTCTGGGGGGAAAGAGAGGTAAGACGCGGGCGTTTAAAACAGCGTGGTCGCAGGGGGAGTAATGGCCGTTAACAGCGCGAATTGATCGCCGGAGTAAAGGACAGGAAACGGCGAGGAGGATTCAGCGCGGGTTTGAAGACGATGAACAGTGGTGTGGGGTCAGTTGGTCAGTGAGAAAGGAAGCGAGGGAGAGGGTCCACCTGTCTGCGACTTTGCGGGTGCGAGTCTGTGTGTAGAAAACGTTTAGCTCGGAGAGAGTGGGGTGGGCTTGCTGTTGGGCTTATTGGGCTGGCCGGCTGGGCTGTGTCTTTTACATATTTTTTTCTTTCCAAATGCTTTTTCTTTTTCTATTTCTATTTTCTGTTTTGAAATTCAAACAACAAATCAAACATTCAATTCACATCAAACTTTCACCAAACTTTTCCTTGGGTTTTGGTTCTTTTTAACAACAATAAACCAATTTGCAAAGACAAAAATAATATTTTTATTTTAGGGTCCATTTTTAATTAAATAAATAGACCTTGATTATTAAATCAAAATAGGATTTGATTTATTTAAAATCTCCATTTGAAAAATAAAATAAAACCAAATTAGTAGGTTTTTATTTGAAAATAAAGATTTCTTGGAAAATTTGTTTAAAATAAACAAATGAGTTTTGATGTTTAATTAAAATAGTAAAACTTTTATTTTTAATAAACTTGGATATTAAATCCTTATTATTTTATTTAAATAAACCTTTACTATTTTTATCAAATGGAAATATTTTTATTTCAAAGGCTTGGCCAAGGTTTAATTTGGCTTATAAAATAATCCTTATTTAAATTTCTTCCTTTTTATTTGAAACTAAATCTTTTTATTTAGAAGATCCAAAATAGTATTTCCAAATATTTTTAACTTTATTGTTTATTTACCTTTTTAAATCCCTTTAGGATTTTATTTGATGGCTATGGCTATCCCAAACAACCGTAGCACACTTACCCCATGTGCGCTACAGGTATGTGGCATGGGGCTGGCATGCCCCTAGCTCACACAGACCTGTGGCGCACATACCACATGTGCGCCATGGTTGTTCTAGTTACTAGTAGGGAATTGCCGACAGGTGAGCCATGCCTATTTTAGCTGTGGGGCACTTCAACCATGTGAGCCACGGATGTGCTGATTACCTATAGCCCTTTTCCTAGTAGTGACAGGTTTAATATTTATTTGGTCATCAGGCTCCACAGTTTTCTTTGTACTTTTTCTAACCACATTAGCTATGATAGAATGTTCCTTTACCTTAGCAGGAAAAGGAATTTTCTCAACATAAGATTCAGGCAAAATAGGATAAACAGTACAAACTTCAGTGCTTCTAACAGGAACATGGGTAACAATGTCTTTATAAGGAGCATGGTACTTGTCCCACTCTTTTTTGGAATTTCAATATAAGAGGCAAAGGCCTTAAAACATTTCACAATAACTTGAGGACCAAGGCCATACTCATTACTAATATCACGGAAGTCATCAGTTCCCATAAAATATTTAATGCATTCATAATCATAGTTTATACCTGACTTTCTTCCTTTGTCATTCTCCCAAGCTTTAGTGTTCTCTTGAATACGGTCTAGGAGATCCCATTTAGCTTCTTCCTTCATACATGTGAATGATTCATCACAAGAAGCGTCTAGTAAATCTTTGTCATGAAGAGAAAGCCTAGCATAAAAGTTATTGATAATAATATTGTTAGGGAGTTCATGAATAGGACATTTAAGTATTAGTAACTTCAATCTCCCCCAAGCTTGAGTTGTACTCTCTCCATCACGAGGCCAGACGTTATATATCAAATTTCTATCCTTATGAATCTCACTGGTAGGATATAATTTAGAATAAAAGAGAGATGCTAGTTCCTCCCATTCCTTGGATTTTCCATTCTTCAGCAGCTTATACCATTCTTCAGCTCTCCCATTCAAGGATATAGAGAGTAACTTCTTCTTCACCTGTTAAGTTGTGATACCTGCACACTTAAACAACCCGCATAATTCATGGATAAAAAGCAAATGATCACCAGGGTGGGCAGTTCCATCCCCTAAATAATAATTATCCATAACACGATCAATAATACTTGTAGGTATCTTAAAAGGATCTATCTCAATAGGTGGTGGTTCATCTACTACCCTACCAGTGGTAGTAGGTTTCCCAAACAGAAAACAAAGTGGTTATCCATATTGGAAACAAAGAAACAAACAGAAATAAAAAGCGATACACATAGTAGAAGTTTCATTTACCAGTTCCACTCTTCAATAGCGCTTCACTCCCCGGCAACGGCGCCAGAAAATAGTCTTGATGACCCACAAGTATAGTGGGTGTATCGTAGTACTTTTGATAAATAGGAGTGTCGATCCCAACAATGAGCAGAAGGTGTTGACTAGTCGTATGGAGCAGGAAATCTCTGTAAATACTTAGCAAACAGATTTTTAGGGGTTTTCTGATAAAGCAACAAAACAAAGTGCAAGTATAAAAGACAACGAACAACTTCTGCAAGTGGCCCAATCCTTTCTTAGCAAAGGACAAGCCGGTGGGAATACTTATAAGGACTAAATGTTCTCAAGGACACATGGGAATTCTGTCAAGTGCTTTCGCTTCAAATAGATGAGTACTCTTCTTTGGTGTTGTAAGTGTTGTGTGGGTGAACCTGTGCTAATGTACCGACCTTACTTGGACTAATACATACTTGTGATTAAACCCCCCTGCAAGTATCCATAACTACATGAAAGCAATTAAGATATAAACCTAACCATAGCCTTAAACTATGAGAGCCTACACTCTCTTATGCAATGGTGTCCTAACGGGGGTTCAGGTTTATGTCACTCCGGCAACCCCACAATTAGTAGCCAAATACACAATGCATTCCCCTAGGCCCATAAATGGTGAAGTATCATGTAGTCGATGTTCACATGACACCACTAGAAGAATAGCACCACAACTTAAATACTAAACCATTGAATAATATCTCAACACAAATCCACTACTAACAACATGACTTCTCCCATGTCCTCAAGAACTAAACGAACTACTCACAAGACATCATATGTATCAAGATCAAAGATGATATGGTGATGGATAAAAATCTGAACATAAACAATAATCCAATGGTTCCACTCACAAGCATCAACTATCATAGTAATCAACACTTGGAAAGTTTCCCCTAAGAACTATGCAAGTATTCAACACAATTGTTACGGCGGGATGAAGTGGAGATGATGGTGTGGATTATGACGATGATGATGATTCCGATGAAGTCTATCTTGATGATGGTGTTGATGGCGATGATCTCCCCTCTCCTAGAAGGAATTTCCCTGGCAGAAATCTGTCTGCTGGAGAGCTATTTATCTCTCGGTGTTTTCCACCCCGCAGAGGCGGCGGAATCTTTCTGTGGTCGCTCCCCGTGTTTTAGGGTTCCGAGAGGAAGATATAGGCGAGAGGGCGGAGTCCGAGGCCAAACAGGTGGGCCACACCCACCCTAGGCGCGGACCAGGGTCCCGCGCTTGGGGAGTGTGGGCCCCCTGTGGCCCATCTCCACCTCCCCTTCTGGCTTCCTTCATCTTCTGGAAAAATATAATTTTCCATGGTTTTTCTTGTATTTTTCTGTTCTTCGCGAAATTGCATCAAAACACCTCTTTTTCCATCTGAATCCTAACTCCGGCAGTCCATCCTCCAAGAATCATCCAACATGCAAAAACAGAGCAAAAGACATAAACACCTCATAATAAGACACATATCAATGAATAGAGGTAAATTATGATATATAATGGTGATGCAAATTGGACGTATCAATCAACACACATCCGAGACTAATCTTGGATGCGTCACAATACACATCAAAAGGCGTCTTGATATCCGGCATAATCAAGATTGGGGATGAAATCAATCTCTTCTTGAGCTCTTGAAAACTTGCTTCACATTTGTCTGTCCATTCAAAGTTCTTATCTTTCTTCAGCAAATGGGTCATGGGTCTTGCGATGCTCGAGAATCCTTCTACGAACTTGTGGTAATAACCTGCTAATCAGAGAAATGCGCGCACTTGGGTTTGAGTGGTTGGGGCTTTCCATTCTTCAACATCCTTAATCTTGGTGGGATCGACAACAATTCCTCCTGCCGACACGATATGTCCAAGGAATCCTACTCCCTTTAACCAGAACTCACATTTGCTAAATTTGGCATACAACTGATGCTATCTAAGGGTTTCAACGATGGTCATCATGTGTAGCTCATGGTATTCTTCTGAATTGGAATAGACTAGAATATCGTCGATAAAAAGAACGACAAACTTATCTAGGAAGTTCATAAAAATATTATTCATGAGGTTCATGAAATAAGAGGGGGCATTGGTTAATCCAAAATAAATGACAGTGTACCCATACAATCCATATCTGGTGGTGAAGGCAGTCTTTGGAATATCTTTTGCGTGAATCTTGAGTTAATGATAACCAGTTCTAAGATCAATCTTAGAAAACACTTTGGCACTGGTCAACTGGTCAAACAGATCTTCTATCTTCGGCATTGTGTACTTGTTCTTAATGGTGACATCATTCAGCTTTCAATAATCCGTGCACAAACGGTTACCTCCATCTTTCTTATCCATAAACAAAACAGGTGATCTCCATGGCGACGCACTTGGTTGAATAAAACCTGTCTCCAGCATAGCATCTAGTTGCATATTTAGCTCCACTAATTCAGACGGATTCATACTATAAGGTCTCTGAGCTGTGGGACCAGTTCCAGGAATTAGTTCAATGATAAACACAATGTCCTGATCTTGGGGCATACCGGGCAATTCATCTGGGAATACGTCGGGGTATTCACATACAACTCTGACTTGGTCAATGGTTGGTTGGTCTAGACTCTTGTTGGACTTGAATTTACGAGGAAAAGTCTCAGATACATGCTCTACTGATACTTCAGTGGTACTAGTCATGGTTATGGCTTTCTTGGCACAGTCGATTAATCCTTTATGTTTCGACATCCAATCCATTCCTAGGACTACTTCCAAACCTTTGGTTCCAAGTACTATTATATTAGCATAAAAATCTATTCCATGGATTCTGATGGGTACGACCTTGCAAATTTGTCTAGCTTTGGTGGTTGAACCAGGTATTTGAACTATCATAACATGCTTCAATTTTGTTTGTTGAATCTTACTAGTTCATGCAAATTATTCCGTAACAAACGAGTGTGATGCTCTAGAATCAAACAACACTCTTGCAAGTACTGAGTTAATAGAAAACATACCCAGCATGACATCTGGCGCTTCCTGAGCTTCTTCAGCATTCATGTGAAACAGACGGCCGTTGCGGTTGAGCGAGTTCCCTAGGGAAAATCTCCTTCCAGGTTGTCCACGGCATTGGTGCTGAGCTTGTGCATTCACATTGGCTGCTGCAAGCTTCTTTGGGCACTCGTTGGAGTAGTAACCCTTGAATCCGCATTAAAAACAAGTAATCAGAGACCTGTCTTTTCCTACGACAAGCACGACATTGCTTCCAGTCCTTGGGGCACTGTTGTTGTTGGTGTTGTTGTTGTTGTTGGACTTGGGTGGTGCGTGGTTGAAATTGTTGGAGTTGTCGGGGTTGTTGTTGTGGTTTCCTCCCCCAGGGTTGGGATAGTTTGGACAGGACATAGGGGGTCTATTGTTTCTCAGGGCATATCCTGAAGACGGGTTGGGGCGATACTTTTGGGTATGGTTGGACCCTGGTTGATGCATCATTCGACGCTTGCGATTCTCGTTGGCTTAGTTGATCTTGCGTTCCATCTGGATTGCAGAATCCACTAAGGCTTCAAGGTCAACAAAGGGAATGTTGACCAACACTGTCTGCATCTCATCATGCAGACCATTCAAGAATCTCTCCTTTTTCTTGGCTTCAGTACCAATCTCATCAGGGGCATACCTAGACAGAGACAGAAATCTGTCATGGTTCTCTACCATAGTCATCCTTCCCTGCTTTAGCTCCTTGAATTCATCCCTCATCCACAGAATCAAACATGGCACATGGGTTCGGCTGAACTTGAGTTTGAATTCATCCCAAGCCATCATCTGTCCTCCATTCATGGTACGAATGCTATTCCACCAACCTCTTGCATCACCTGCCAAATAATGGGTGGCAAACAGTACTTTCTCATTGGACTCCACTCTTGCGACCTCTAAGTTGTTCTCCATGGTCTGCAGCCAGTCATCAGCATCTAATGGCTCTTCAGACTTACTAAATATGGGGGGATTAGTGTCTTGAAAGTTCTTGATCTTGGATCCATGGTTATCCTGGTTTCCATGACCTTGATTATTATGGACCATCTGAGCTATCTGTTGAAGGGTGGCTAAATTAGCTTGACATTGAGATATTCCAGCTTCACGATCAGCAACCAACATTTGTAGGATTTGCAGCATTGTAAGATCCCTCCTTTGTAAAGGAAAAGGATCCCTGTGATTGCAATGCTAGTCCCTGGATCATTGATAGCATCCACAGTTTAAGATGAAGTACACAGATACAAAGGTCATTTATTACATCCATTCCAGAGATAAACATAGTCTTTACAACTCAAAGGCCACAGGCCTGATACAATAGTTTGAATAAGTAATTAAATATAAGTCTTCATCTTCATGTGCCACAGGCAAACATGTTGATGTATATTCATGACACCTAATCCTCATCAGAGTAACCTGCAACATCACAAGTTACAGCCACAGTGGGTCAATACTTTGGAATAGTATTGGCAAGTGATACCTTAGTATATTTTAAGTGGACTAGATACTATATGCAAATTTGGCTAAGTGTAGCTTGGCTTGCTTTGCTCAAAATAGGTTTTTTCTATTAGTTGAATTCACTAAGTTTTTCTTTGTTAAAACTTTTCCCAAGGAACCATCAATAGACATTGAGGTCCTTCACCCTTGTTCACCCACAAGTTTTTACTTAGAAGTTGGAATGATGAGATTCTTGATAGCTTCCATGTCTTGATGCTCAAGTTGTCCATTGCCATGGACTTGGCTAAGTACTTAGATTTTTCCATCTGCAGAGGTTGTGCACTTTCCCCACCAGACTTGGTTTCACCAAGACAAGACCTTTCAGAAGCCTTCCCATAGACCAAATGGACGCGTTCCAACCTATCATTCCCACTACCACCAACTGTCCAAATGGCTAAGTTCTAGCAACCTATGTGATCCAGGAAGAGCCCATATTGCCAAGTGGCTGCACTAGAAGCTTCTCAACACTTGGCCTCTAAAATCCCTTTGTTCCTGGGTGGCTTTCCACAAGTGAGATACACAAGGTAAACCATAGCCATGGGCCTTGTGTAACCACTCAACCAAAACCACCAATCAAGTCCCATTCCACCCAGGTGATTCATTGACTTAGTTATTTTATTAAGAAAAACATAAGTCCAAAGACTTAGAAATATTTTCATCATAGCATGTATAATTCACCAACCCTTGTTTGCTACTAGCTAGGCTAAGCATGGCATAGATAGTAACTTAACTTAGAAATTTCCTAGCAATTCTACAACTACTTAGGATTTCCCAACATGGCATTTGGCAAAAATAGTAACATGCAAGACTTAGCAAAATATTTCTAATGCTTGTATAAAAATATAGGGATAGAAATATTCATGAAGTACCACTTGCCTTGGTAGTTGGGAGAGTAGCAATCTTCACAATCACAATCACTAGCACCAAAGTCTACACAAAGAAGGGTAGCAACAAATTACACACAACATATACAAACAAACAAAAATACATATGCATGCATGCAAAAATGCCAAGTGATGATTTTTAAAACTCAACCAAGCAAGTGCATAGTACTGAATTCTAAACAAGTCAAAACTTTGCCAAACCAAATTTTATTTAACACTAAAACAATTCCTAAACAATTCATATAACTAAATAAGCCCTACACATGTTTTTGCAAAACAAACCATTTTAACAGAAGCTAAACATTAAAAACATTGCATATTTAGAAAGGGCTTGTCTTCCTGATTCCAACGGTATAAAATTTGCAAAAATATAACGTGGGAATCAAAAGTTACAAACAAAACAAATTTGAACTAAAATCTGATTCAAAATCTGTTTTAAATCTAACTCACTGCCACGCGGCGCTATCCTATTGGCGCGTACTAATTCGCACGGATCGGTCGACACAGATCATTGTATTTAAGTGATCGCGCACGGCTCAGATCTAACATACCGTTTCGTTAAGTGATTCTAT
The DNA here is from genome assembly GCA_916181665.1 of Avena sativa. Classification (NCBI taxonomy): domain Eukaryota; kingdom Viridiplantae; phylum Streptophyta; class Magnoliopsida; order Poales; family Poaceae; genus Avena; species Avena sativa. The sequence goes on from OV702295.1 coordinate 172,845,871, forward strand.
CGCACGCGTTGGATCTAGATCCAACGGCTCTTGCTCAAACGACCAAGGTCTGGCGGCACGCGGCAACGGCGAGCGGCGGAGCGCTCTGCCAGTGGTGGTGCCGGCGTTCTAGGTCGCCCGGGGAGGGGAGAGGATGCTTACCGAGCTCGCCGTGCGATGCTGATGCTCAAGGTGGGGTCGGTTGGTCAAGGGGCGTGCTGTAGTGGCTGGGGAAGCTCGTCGGAGTTGTGCACGGCGTCGGGTGGTTGCTGTCGAAGTAGTTGCCGAGGTTCCGCGTCGCCCTAGCACGAACCGGATGGATTAGGAGACGCGCAAGACAGTGGCGAACAACCTCGTATGCAAGAGGGGGCAAGGGGCGCTCGGAGCTTACCGCAATTGATCGCCGGAGTTGATGGGGTCGTCTGTCTCGTGTGGTCGCCGACGTTGCCGAGGCTCTGGATGTTCCTAGCATGCACCAGAGGGGTCAGGAGGTGCGCATGGTCGCGGAGATTGTATTGGCAAGTCTAGGCAGCAAGGGGCGACGGGGCCTTACCGGAATACCTCACCGGAGTTAGCTCTGGCTGCGGTGGTGCAACGCGAATTAGGGGCAGCCTGGTGGCGAGAAGAGAGTGCAGCGTGGGGGGAAATGACCGCGGCGGGGTGTGGTTTAAATAGACCGAAGCGCGACAGGAAACACTCGTGGTATCAAGGCTAATTACGCCGCGCCATTACCGGCATCAACGGCAGCGGCGACGTGGTCTGCGGGCGCGATTTGGGGAAGAAGGAGTCGACATGGAGAGGGCCCGCTTGTCAGCAAATAGAACAGAGGGGGAGTGGGGTCCTGGCGTCAGTGACTCCGCGGGTGCTTCTGCGCGTGAGAGAGGGAGAGAGGGGACCCGGGTGGGCTAGATGGGTTGCTTCTATTGATGGGCTCAAACCCTGGCGCCGGCCCTTTTCATTTTCTTTATTCATTTTCTATTTCTAATTCAATTTCCTGGAATGGTTTTCAAATGAATTCAAACTCAAATTGAATCAAATCTTTTCAGGAACTTTTGTAGGGTGCAACATTCATAATTCTAGGCATAAAACCAAATGGTCTCTCTGTTCAAGCTTGCTTCTTTTGAATAAACAAAATAAACAGTGCTATAGCACTTGATTTGCAAATGTTTTAAAAATGGTTTTGAAACCATTTTTATTTTGTATAATTTTGTTCAAATTCCACACTCAATCCAATCAACAAGGAAGCAAACAAATTTGGTTTAAAACACTTAGGCTCTCAAATGGGGATGGCCATTTGATTTAAGTTTGCTCACATAAAATGATAGCACTATGTGCTTCTGTTTTCTTGAATTTGGTTTGAAATTGATCTCAAAACTATATGCATGCATGAATGATATGCAAACTTTGAAATCATGATTTTAGGGATGTTACAAATCTAACCCCCTTAAGGTGAATCCCGCCCTCGAGATTCAGATTGGATAGCAAATAGGTGAGGGTGGTCTTTCCGAAGATCATCTTCTCTTTCCCATGTTGCTTCCTCTTCGGAATGATGATTCCACTGCACTTTGCAGAACTTGATAGTTTTAGTCCTTGTGACTCTTTCTGCAGTCTCAAGAATTTTGGTGGGTTTCTCTTCATAAGTGAGATCACTTTCTAGTTGAACCTCCTCCAAAGGTATAGTATCTTTCAAAGGAGTTTCTTCCATTTCAGGATGACATTTCTTAAGATGACTCACATGAAACACATTATGGACAGCTGACAGAGATTCTGGCAGTTCAATTTCATAGGCAACTTCTCCTTTGCGACTCAGAATCTTGAATGGCCCAACATATCTTGGTGCCAATTTTCCTTTGACTCCGAATCTTTTCAATCCACGAAGTGGTGACACTCTAAGATAGGCTCTATCACCAACTTCGTAGGTGACTTCTCTACGCTTAGGATCAGCGTAGCTTTTCTGTCGGGACTGTGCTATCTTCAACCTATCCTTAACCAACTTGACCTTCTCTTTGGCTTCTTTGATAAGATCTGGCCCAAATAAACTTCTTTCTCCCACACCATTCCATAACAATGGGGTGGTACACTTTCTTCCGTAGAGAAACTCAAATGGTGCCATCTCAATGCTGGCTTGATAGCTGTTGTTATAAGAAAATTCTGCGTAAGGTAGACTTTCATCCCAACTGGCTCCATAGTCTAAGGCACATGCCCTCAACATGTCTTCAAGAATTTGATTAGTCCTTTCTGTTTGTCCATCGGTTTGAGGATGAAAAGAAGTACTGAATTCCAACCTCGTTCCCAATGACTCATGCAACTGTCTCCAAAAATGGGAAGTGAATTGAGTTCCCCTATCAGACACAATACTCTTAGGCACTCCATGCAGACATACAATTCTACTCATGTAGATTCTGGCTAACTTAGCACTTGTATAGGTTGTCTTCACGGGTATGAAATGAGCCACTTTAGTTAGGCGATCCACTACTACCCAACTAGAATCATATCCTGACCGGGTCCTTGGTAATCCGGTAATGAAATCCATACCAATCTTGTCCCACTTCCAATCAGGAATAGGTAGTGGTTGAAGCAAACCTGCTGGTTTCTGATGCTCCGCTTTCACTCTACTACACACATCACACAAAGCAATATGTTCGACGATGTCCTTCTTGAGATTATTGCACCAAAATCTTTCTTTCATGTCCATGTACATTTTGGTGTTACCCGGGTGAATTGAATACGGAGAGTTGTGTGCTTCCTGCAAAATCAGTTTTCGCAACTCCGGGTCTTGTGGAACACAAATACGTTTCCCATGCCATAAAGTACCCTGTTCGTCTTCATGGAATTCTTTGGCTTTTCCTTTGCCAATCTTTTCCTTAATCTCTTCAATTTCCTTATCAGTCTTCTGGGCTTCTCTGATCTTGTCCAACAAAGTGGGTTGAACATCCAAAGACATGAGATGTCCTTAAGGCACAATCTCCAATCTGAGTTTTCTAAATTGGGTACACAGATCATCTGGCAATTCTCCTTTGGTAAGGCCATTCACAAAAACCTTACGACTTAGAGCATCTGCTACAACATTTGCTTTACCGGGATGGTATTGCAAACTTAAGTCATAGTCTTTGATAAGTTCTAGCCATCTTCTTTGTCTCATATTAATTTCCTTCTGGGTGAAGATATACTTCAAACTTTTGTGATCTGTGAACACTTCACAACGCTTTCGCAAAAGATAATGCCTCCATGTTTTGAGTGCATGGACGACAGAGGCCAACTCTAAATCATGAGTAGGATAGTTCACCTCATGATTTTTGAGTTGTCTCGAGGCATAAGCCACAACTTTACCGTCTTGCATAAGTACTACACCCAAACCTTGATGAGATGCATCACAATATACTTGGAAATCTTTTTCCAAATCTGGCAGACACAAGACTGGTGCTGTCACAAGTCTCTTCTTCAACTCCTGAAAGCTGAGTTCACAACCTTCAGACCAAGCAAACTTCTTGTCTTTCTTTAGCAATTCTGTCATAGGCTTAGCAACCTTTGAGAAATTCTCAATGAACCTTCTGTAGTAACCTGCTAAGCCAAGGAAACTACGAACTTCTTTCACGGACTTGGGAGATTCCCACTCAATCACAGCTGAAACTTTAGCAGGATCAACTGCTACACCATCCTTTGTCATAACATGACCCAGAAAACCAACTTCATCCAACCAGAACTCGCACTTGCTGAACTTGGCATAAAGTTTATGCTCTCTTAACTTCTCAAGTATCAAACGCAAATGTCCTTCATGCTCTTCTTTGCTCTTGGAGTAGACTAAGATGTCATCGATGAAAACGACAACAAACTTGTCAAGGAATTCCATGAACATCTTGTTCATCATATTCATGAAGTATGTTGGAGCATTGGTCAAGCCAAAAGGCATTACGGTATACTCATACAATCCATACCTTGTAGTGAACGTTGTCTTAGGTATGTCTTGTTCCCTTATCTTGAGTTGAAAATATCCTGACCGGAGATCAATCTTTGAAAACACACAGGCTCCTTCTAGCTGATCAAACAAGTCATTGATTCTAGGCAAAGGGTATTTGTTCTTGATAGTTACCTCATTGAGTGAACGGTAATCTATGCATAACCTTTGACTTCTATCTTTCTTTTCCACGAACAAAACTGGGGCTCCCCAAGATGAAGAACTTGGTTAAATAAATCCTTTCTGCAACTGTTCTCCAAGTTGTTTCTTGAGTTCTTTCAGTTCATCAACTGACATTTTATACGGTCTCTTTGCTATTGGTCCAGACCCTGGTAGCAAATCTATCAGAAACTCCACATCTCTATCTGGTGGCATTCCCGGCAATTCTTCCGGAAACACATCCGGATACTCACTCACAATTGGCACACTGTCCATGCTAACCCCCTTAAGAGAATTAAGCATACTCATTTTTGCTTCAAAATTGGTCTTGAATCTGATCCTTTTATTTTCTGGAGTTGTGAGTGAGACAGTATGGTTGGCACAATCTATCACTCCTTTGTACTTAGACATCTAGTCCATTCCCAGAATGACATCCAATCCTTGGGAGTTTAGAATTATCAAGTTAACGGGAAACTTATATTTCCCAAATTCTATGACTAGATCATGACATCCCGAATTCACTATCATTTCTCCACCAGGAGAACTTACTTTTATAGGACACCCAATAGTTTCTACCGGTAGTTCATTTATTTCAACAAATGCTCTTGATATGAATGAATGAGATGCACCAGTATCAAAGAGTACAAATGCTGGAATATAATTGAGTCTGAACTTACCAGCAACAGCATCAGGCTCCTCATAGACCTCCTCCACACTGATGTGGTTTACCTGTCCTTTCTAGAAAGGATTGGGCTTGATAGGTCCTTCAACTTTCTTTTCGGGGCAGTCATTTGCATAATGTCCCATCTTCTTGCATTTGAAGCATTCAACCTGACTGATGTCTCTCTTAACAGGCTGACTTCCACTTCCACTTCCATTACCACTGTGGTGGCTCTTATGTCCACCCTTGTGGTTCTTGTACTTGTCGTTGTCATTACTGCGATGATGCTTGTTGTCATGACGGTTGTGGTTGTGGTGCTTGTTGAATTTCCCATGCTTGTGGGATCCTGAGCTTCCGCTGTCATCATAATGAGATCGTTTGTGAGACGATCCCGAGCTGTGCTTGTCGGAGTGCTTTCTCTTTCTACTCTCAACTTGCTTTATTTTGTTCTCCAAAATAGCAGCCTTGTCACAGAGCGACTGATAAGTGGGAACATATGCCACAGCCAATTGCAGATTCAGCTCATCATTCAAGCCTTCAAGAAATTTTTCTTTTCTCTTGGCATCAGTGTCAACTTCATCCGGTGCATAACGCGCCAGATTGTTGAACTCCTCAATATATTCAGCCACGATGCGGTGGCGCTGCTTCAGATTGTGGAACTCTTTCTTTTTCAGACTCATCACTCCTGGTGAGATATGAGTAGAGCAAAATCCATCCTCAAAGATAGCCCATGTCACTTCACCTATAAGAGTGGTGATCTGGAAGCTGTCCCACCAAGTGGCGGCTGGTCCTTCCAGCAGATGTGCTGCAAATCTGACCTTTTCAGCATCCGTACAGCCCACGGTTACCAAGTCCTTGTTTACTGAGCGTAGCCAATCATTGGCCACCATGGGATCAGTCGTTCCTGAGAACTTTGCTGGCCTCAATCTCAAGAATCTGGTTAGCATATCAAAGCCCGGAGGGTTGTTGTTGTTGTTATTGTTGTTGTTGTTATTGTTTTGGTTCTGGATGAACGTTGTCATCATCTGCATCAGTTGTGTTTGAGCAGTCATCATTTGCTGCATTTCTGGAGTGATGTTGTTGTTGTTGTTGGGGTTGGGGTTTGCACGACGGGGAGGCATCTGTGGTTTGTTCAAATAGATATACGAATGAGATACCCATAGATGCTTCCATGCACATTACATCACATAAGCAAACACATAGCATGCAACACAAAGATAAAGGTTCAACAACAAGATAACAAGTTCACAAAGTAAAACACACAAGTAGCAAGCCATCCACATGTCGGATGGTCGAATAACAAGTTCTCAAATAACAAGTACGATAATAAAAGATAAGTGAGTAGTCAAATCTACTCCTCGGCATCAATCTCCTCCTCGACAAAGGTAAGACCTGCGTTCTCCATCGCGGTCTTGTTTTCCTCGATGCTAGTGGTCAAGGTCTCTATCTTGGCCTTGAGAGCCCTCTTCTGGGAACGAAGCCTCTCTATCATCGTCTGTTGCTGCTCTAGCTCGAAGTCCTTGGACTGCAGTTCTTCAGTCATGTCCCGGATCTCACTACTACAGAAAGGCTTATAGCCTCCAGGTGGTTAGTGATAGGCAAAACTGTGCCTATCACTAGTAAGTATTCCTAGTGACAGAAAATGATAAGCCAGTCACTAATACGAAACACTAGTGACAGGTGCATACAATTGACTGTCACTAATATATTTTGTGGAGGCTGGAGGTCAAAAGAATTACTAGAAAGGCTATAAATAGTGACGGGCTAAACATATGTCAGTCACTAGTGTTTTTGCGTGGACCGGCTAAAAAAATTAATTAGTGGCATGCATCTCCAAACCTATCGCTGATAGTATGTCATTTTTTCTGCTAGCCGGCCTAGACACACCATACGGTGCCACCGCGCAGCTCTGGGCCAGACCACCCGCATCCATTCTCCGCTGGCTAGCCCACTCACGAGACTCCTCTCTATGGCCAGCGTACCTACTCGCCTCCTCTCCCTAGGCCTCGTTCGGTCGACGACACGAAATAGAGATCGACACTGAAAATTAGGATCTCACTAAACGAAAGCATCCCGTCCCCGCCGCCGCCCTACTCCCGTCCCCATCCCTGTCCCCGAATCCCAAGTTCCCCACCGCTGCCGCCCCTCTCGATGCCGCCAGCCCTGCTCCTCGTAGTCCCTGTCGCTGACTCCCAAGTAACCAACCGCCGCCGCCCTACTCCTCGTCCTCGTTCCCTTCCTCCACTCCTACTGCCGCCGCCCGAGGATGCCACCGAAGTGAGGATGTCGCCGACCGACGCGAGGACATCGCCGCCCGATGCGAGGACGCCCTGATGCGAGGCTACTCTGCTTCCTCCCCTACACGACCAGGCCTCCTGCCACCGACCTGTTCTAGACCTCCCATTAGGCCTTCCGCCATCGACGCCACCAGGCCTACCGCCTTCGACCCTCCCAGGCCTACCGCCTTCGACCCCGCCAGGCCTGCCGCTGCCGACGCATCCTAGGTTCGTCAGCAATTTCATTTCTTTTACATTGTTTAAAAAATCTTAGATTAATGAAGCCTATATCGGAGATGGCCAGCTAGTCATACAAATAAGTTTATATGAAGCATTTTGCATTTATAGATTACATAAAAGGCACACACCTTCATAGCTTGCGTAAATGTATGGTTTGATGTATTCCTTGATCTGAAGCTAATGTTGTTTAATTAAAAAATGTTACTATAACTCTACTTTGTACTTAGGAATGAAAATTGGACATTGCTTAGAGCACCTTGGAGCTTCCGGCGGAAGAGAAACAACCTTCTACTTGATAGGATCTTTTTAAAACTGGGGATGTCGGGGTTGGGGCTGAAGTGTCCTAGCATTATTTTAGTAGTAGTTTTTTGTGCATCTAGGGAAGATAATGAGTTCTGCAATTTCTACTCTGAATTTAGGCTTTTCTATTCGAATTATAAAGATCATGTTAGAGAATTGTTGTTCGTTTGATAGATATATTAATAATGTTAGTGGTTTTCTTGCTTTGATTTTGTGTACCTGAAGTCCTAAATTGTACCTGAAGTCTAGATTATTTTTATGAGGACCTAGCATAGCTAATCTTGGATTTCTTTGTTCTCCCGCTCTATTTTCTTTGCTACAGATTTAATAAGTTGCATTTTTACAATGTAGGAGGTTGATCTTTCTGTGGATACAAATGTTGCCGGTGCTTTTTAAGCCAAAGCTTCTCATCTTCTACCTTTCAACTAGGCAGTAAACACAAGTGTAGGTATGAACTTGATCAGTGACAGTGTGTTTGTTGTGTTTAATCTTGATTTGCAAATAGTCGTGGTACTTTGTAAATGTCAATCATATGTTAAGTTTTTTCTACAGTTAGTATCAATTTATTATGCGTTTTCTAATATAAACCTTCATTGGTAAATACTTAGTTTAAGTAGAATAAAAAATAAATTTTGACAACACTATCCTTGTATATGTCTCACTGTTCTTGAGTATTTACTGCTTCATGTCTTACTACTGCCCCATTGCTATCTTTGAATCTATGTAGCTCTGATTGAAGAACCGTTGATCTGCTAGCTAGTTTGGCCAAGGTGGTTCCCGAAGATCTTTAGAATGTTCAACCTAGACCTGTTGGCGTTCTCCCTTGTCAGGCTATGGGCGCTGCACCTAGTAGGAGAGACTAGACAAAATAAAGAACTTCCCAATGTCGGAATTGCAGATCCTTATCACATGCACGACAACAACCTTAGCTTCGATGAAGGTGTGGAGATTATTTTGAGGTAGTGCATCTTACCTGCATTGTGAAATAACAAGGACAAGAAGTACATACTAGTGCCCTACAATCCAAGTAAGTCCAATTCGGTCTTAATTGATTTTGTAAATGTAGGGATAGTGATTTTACCCCTGGATTATTGATTGTTGTATATTTCTTTCTGTTTATTATTCAGTTTCCAACCTTGCTTTGCACTGAACTTGGTTTGCTTATTATTGACGAATGATTGATGAACTTGGATTGTTCACATGTTTGTGCGGGGGTCACAGGATTCCGATTATTCTCATGGTGAAGGAATGCAAGGATTTTTACTTAGATTGAATCTAAAACGAGGAAAAAGGGGATTACAGTGTGTTGTCACAGTTTCTGGATGATGCCCTCTTCGAGCATAGATTCAAAGGTGGAATTGTGCCAATAAAAGGTATATGTCGTGGACACTTTAAGCATTAGACATATGTTAGTTGCACGCAACAGTAGGATAGCATGTCATGTGGCTACCGTCTTTGTTTTTTTAGTTTCTCCGTGTCATATTTGTGTCATATTTACATGTTTACATGATCCTGAGTGCATACTTGAGCTCTCTAGATGGGACAACTACTAGAATGCTCAAAATGCCTTCCCTTTCTTATTATGTATTGTTAGTGTTCCACATAGATGACCTAGTTTATTTACTTATAATATGTTTCTGTTCTTAATTCTGTAGCATAATGAAGCCCTAGTATAATTCCATTGTAAATTGTAACCTTTATATGTATTACACTTGTTAGAAGTATCAATTTGAGACTAAAATGTGTGCTTGAGATATGTGGTTGTGAAATTCTTCTAGACTAGGGCATGACATTTGCTTGTAACATTTATGGTATTATTGTTGTAGTACCCTAAGTATCCACATCTATTTTGTTTGTGAAATTCTGTGTAGTACCAAGACATGATTTATGATTGTTGACTGCATAGCTTATTTATGTGTCCTGTTTTAATTTGGAGGTACTCCCATAATGTTGTATTATTTTATCTTTTTTAATGAAAACCCTAACTGCCTGGGTTGCTAAAAAAAGGTTATTCCTGATTGTCTCTTTGTGTTTTACTATTACAGTATCTGTCTTCCATAAAGTATTAATATACCATTAGTATTTCACATTTTGTTGGTTGCTTCCTGGTCTTCAATGGAATATTATTTTGAAATGCTTTGCTTGTACATGCACTTATAAGAAGAATAATTTTTATGATTCGCAGCTTAGTTTTGTCTTCACTGCTCCTAGCTGGTAGGTTTAGTTTATTGCAATATAAACCTGCTCTAAATTGTATTATTATCCCTATGTAAACTTTAGTATAGTAATGTCTGGCTATATTGCTACTACTCCTACTCTTAGTTTTGAGCTTCTGCCCCACCATGTGCATGATGCAATAAGTCGTTGTCTCGTGTTTTTGTTTATTATACTGCTATTTTCTGTTATCCATAATCTCTGTACTATATGGATGCAAGCCGCCCGTCCGACGGATGAGGCGGACAGACCGCTAGCTAGAGCATGGAATGAATTTGTTCAACATTAGTGAGTATGTGATTAACAAACCAGTTGGATTAGGCGGACATGCATGGATTGTCTAGCCGAGGTCCGCCTACATCCCAATTGCAATGTATCATTATCCTTCTCTGTATGCTCATAGTATAATAATGGCAGTTTTTCATATGTAGTACCAACCTAGAGTTCTTACAATTATATGCTTATTTTCTTGTGTATCAGGTTAAGCACGTCATCAATGTCCTGAGTGATTTAGCATTCAGGTCCATATGAGGGAGACAAAATGAAAGAATTTGCACCATAGCAAGATGATGGAAAAGTAAAACAGTGAAAGGAACCATAACAAGATGATGGAAAAGTAGAACAATGAAAGGAACTTGCAACTATGCATATGGCCATAATACATGTACTGTGGTGGTGGTGGTGCTATTTTTTGGAGTTCAAACTGCTTGATAGATAAGGTGGTGGTGGTGCTATTTTGTGGAGTTCAAAATTCTTGCTAGATAACTCGTCAAGAAACTATTTTTCCTTAGTCTATGATATATTGCAAGTTCGTATGCTAGTGTGTTAGCAATGCAAATATTATGTCATATTGGTTTATGTGAGTATCATTGGTACAACATTATATTGTGTTGTCCGAAATATCCGTGGAAAGTGCATTTTATATCCTTATTACATCTTCTGCTATTTGTAATATTTATAGAAAATGCATTTAATTTTTCTATTACCGAAATTCAAACCAGTGATAGGCAAGATAATGGGTCTGTCACTAAAAAACCCACAAGTCTGCGGCCTTTGATCATAGCCAGTGACATGCATCTCTTTTGCTTGTCACTACTATACGAATACTAGTGACATGCACACATAAATGCCTGTCATTGAAACACATACTTGTGACAGGCAAGTGCCTGTCACTAGTAGCCTCATACCAGTGACTAGTCATTAGTGACAGGCGCACTAATAGCCATTTTGGGCCTATCACTGATAGCCTATTCTGCAGTAGTGTCTTCTTGTTCCTATCCTGGACACGCTTCTCCTGACTCTTGAACTTCCTGTCCTGGGTCTCGAACTTCGCCTCCATTTCCTTGACTATCTCGTCTTGCTGCACGAAGAGCTTGTCCTTCTCGCGAAGCTGCACCTGGAGCTCATCATTGCTGAGCATGACATTGGTCCTATCCGTGTCCACGTGCCTAATGAGAGACTCTAAGTCCTGGAGGTACAGGCGTATCGGCTCTGCTGCGTCCCTCGAATCTTCCTCGAAGTCGATGGACTCTCCATCCTCATCACGTCTTCCGAAGACGTGGAAGTGGGTGCCTCTAACCTGCAACATCACAAGTTACAGCCACAGTGGGTCAATACTTTGGAATAGTATTGGCAAGTGATACCTTAGTATATTTTAAGTGGACTAGATACTATATGCAAATTTGGCTAAGTGTAGCTTGGCTTGCTTTGCTCAAAATAGGTTTTTCCTATTAGTTGAAATCACTAAGTTTTTCTTTGTTAAAACTTTTCCCAAGGAACCATCAATAGACATTCAGGTCCTTCACCCTTGTTCACCCACAAGTTTTTACTTAGAAGTTGGAATGATGAGATTCTTGATAGCTTCGATGTCTTGATGCTCAAGTTGGCCATTGCCATGAACTTGGCTAAGTACTTCGATTTTTCCATCTGCAGAGGTTGTGCACTTTCCCCACCATACTTGGTTTCACCAAGACAGGACCTTTCAGAAGCCTTCCCTTAGACCAAATGGACGCGTTCCAACATATCATTCCCACTACCACCAACTGTCCAAATGGCTAAGTTCTAGCAACCTATGTGATCCAGGCAGAGCCCATATTGCCAAGTGGTTGCACTAGAAGCTTATCAACACTTGGCCTCTAAAATCCCTTTGTTCCTGGGTGGCTTTCCACAAGTGAGATACACAAGGTAAACCATAGCCATGGGCCTTGTGTAACCACTCAACCAAAACCACCAATCAAGTCCCATTCCACCCAGGTGATTCATTGACTTAGTTGTTTTATTAAGAAAAACATAAGTCCAAAGACTTAGAAATATTTTCATCATAGCATGTATAATTCACCAACCCTTGTTTGCTACTAGCTAGGATAAGCATGGCATAGATAGTAACTTAACTTAGAAATTTCCTAGCAATTCTACAACTACTTAGGATTTCCCAACATGGCATTTGGCAAAAATAGTAACATGCAAGACTTAGCAAAATATTTCTAATGCTTGTATAAAAATATAGGGATAGAAATATTCATGAAGTACCACTTGCCTTGGTAGTTGGGAGAGTAGCAATCTTCACAATCACAATCACTAGCACCAAAGTCTACACAAAGAAGGGTAGCAACAAATTACACACAACATATACAAACAAACAAAAATACATATGCATGCATGCAAAAATTCCAAGTGATGATTTTTAAAACTCAACCAAGCAAGTGCATAGTACTGAATTCTAAACAAGTCAAAACTTTGCCAAACCAAATTTTATTTAATACTAAAACAATTCCTAAACAATTCATATAACTAAATAAGCCCTACATATGTTTTTGCAAAAGAAACCATTTTAACAGAAGCTAAACATTAAACACATTGCATATTTAGAAAGGGCTTGTCTTCCTGATTCCAACGGTATAAATTTGCAAAAATATAACGTGGGAATCAAAAGTTACAAACAAAACAAATTTGAACTAAAATCTGATTCAAAATCTGTTTTAAATCTAACTCACTGCCACGCGGCGCTATCCTATTGGCGCGTACCGATTCGCACGGATCGGTCGACGCAGATCGTTGGATTTAAGTGATCGCGTACGGCTCAGATCTAACGTACCGTTTCGTTAAGTGATTCTATCGCACGCGTTGGATCTAGATCCAACGGCTCTTGATCAAACGACCAAGGTCTGGCGGCGCGCGGCGACGGCGAGCGGCGGAGCGCTCTGCCAGTGGCGGTGCCGGCGTTCTAGGTCGCCCGGGGAGGGGAGAGGATGCTTACCGAGCTCGCCGTGCAATGCTGATGCTCAAGGTGGGGTCGGTTGGTCAAGGGGCGTGCTGTAGTGGCTGGGGAAGCTCGTCGGAGTTGTGCACGGCGTCGGGTGGTTGCTGTCGAAGTCGTTGCCGAGGTTCCGCGTCGCCCTAGCACGAACCAGATGGATTAGGAGACGCGCAAGACAGTGGCGAACAACCTCGTATGCAAGAGGGGGCAAGGGGCGCTCGGAGCTTACCGCAATTAATCGCCAGAGTTGATGGGGTCGTCTGTCTCGTGTGGTCGCCGACGTTGCCGAGGCTCTAGATGTTCCTAGCATGCACCAGAGGGGTCAGGAGGTGCGCATGGTCGCGGAGATTGTATTGGCAAGTCTAGGCAGCAAGGGGTGACAAGGCCTTATCGGAATACATCGCCGGAGTTAGCTCTGGCTGCGGCGGTGCAACGCGAATTAGGGGCAGCCTGGTGGCGAGAAGAGAGTGCAGCGTGGGGGGAAATGACCGCGGCGGGGTGTGGTTTAAATAGGCCGAAGCGCGACAGGAAACGCTCGTGGTATCAAGGCTAATTACGCCGCGCCATTACCGGCATCAAAGGCAGCAGCGACGTGGTCTACGGGCGCGATTTGGGGAAGAAGGAGTCGACGTGGAGAGGGCCCGCTTGTCAGCGAATAGAACAGAGGGGGAGTGGGGTCCTGGCGTCAGTGACTCCGCGGGTGCTTCTGCGCGTGAGAGAGGGAGAGAGGGGACCCGGGTGGGCTAGATGGGCTGCTTCTGTTGATGGGCTCAAACCCTGGCGCCGACCCTTTTCATTTTCTTTATTCCTTTTCTATTTCTAATTCAATTTCCTGGAATGGTTTTCAAATGAATTCAAACTCAAATTGAATCAAATATTTTCAGGAACTTTTGTAGGGTGCAACATTCATAATTCTAGGCATAAAACCAAATGGTCTCTCTGTTCAAGCTTGGTTCTTCTGAATAAACAAAATAAACAGTGCTATAGCACTTTATTTGCAAATGTTTTAAAAATGGTTTTGAAACCATTTTTATTTTGTATAATTTTTTTCAAATTCCACACTCAATCCAATCAACAAGGAAGCAAACAAATTTGGTTTAAAACACTTAGGCTCTCAAATGGGGATGGCCATTTGATTTAAGTTTGCTCACATAAAATGATAGCACTATGTGCTTCTGTTTTCTTGAATTTGGTTTGAAATTGATCTCAAAACTATATGCATGCATGAATGATATGCAAACTTTGAAATCATGATTTTAGGGATGTTACAAGCATTGGATCTTGAGATGAACTGCTTCCTCCGGGATTTCCGCGAGTCATCTGAAGATTGAGATAGATAGTGAGACAAGAGGGAAATTTCTAAGGTTCATGGATTTGTTTTTGAAAAGCTTTTAAACTTTGAGTTTGACTCTGGTTTTGCCAAGTAGCAACTTTCTTTTCATTCATTCATAACACCCAATACAAACACACACCACACTAGGGTAAAAGATGGTTTTAGGAACCATTCTTGGAAGTTACGATACAGTGGGACCGGATACAACTCACGCATACAATAGTGACCTATTGTGACTACTCATCATCAATGAAGGCGAAATCATCATCAGTGTGGAAGTCCATGTTGAGGTCCTTCGGGTAGTCATCATCATCACTTAGGTAGGAGTAGGGATCTCCACTGATATCTTCACCTTCCTCCTCGTGCTCTTCAAGTTGGGTCACCTGATCATGGATGGTACTCTTAAGAGTGGCCACCCTCTTGCAAAGACGATCGACGGTGCGATCCTTCTTGTCACGCTGACAGCAAAGTGAATAGCGCTCCTTGGCAAGGATGGCGAGGGTTTGGTCCTTCCTGACTGCAATGGCATGGTTGTTGTTGGCATAGGCGCGGGCATTGTCCAACTCCTTCTGCCTATCATTGAACATGAAGTCGAGATGATCCACCGGATGCTTCAACTCCGGATGGCCTGGAACCTGCAATGGTTGTCCCATAGAATCACGCCTTGCGTAGTAAGCAAAGCGAGTGCCATTAATCTGGTTGATGTTTTGCCCACACAGACGGGTAAGAGCCTCCTGCATAGATTGGCGAGTCCGTCTAGCTAGTTGTTCTCCCTGAATCTGAATTGGATCTTCTCCGAGGTGGGTGCCTCCATCTTTCCTCTGAGTTCTGCAACTATCAGCCACTATAGTTCTCCTCCGTTTCCCAACTGGTAGAACTTGATATACTTGACTTCCATCTATAAGAACGTAGGATGAGTAGGTTAGTGGGGTGATCAAGTGTGCCAAATTTTATGTAGGATTGCAAGAATTTTTGAGGAACATGAATTTTCTTGAAAGAATCTCAGTGATAAGAATGAGAATAGGTTTTCATAAATACTCACTTCTCTTGTTTTGAAACTATGTTTTTGATTAAAGCGTCCATTCTAACTAGGGTATCCTATGGTCAGGATGGCTCTGATACCAACTTGTCAACACCCGAATTTTTAATCCCAAATGCCTGTTATGCCATACCTCACAGTCCCATGATTATCATTTTTGCGAGACATAATAGAATTGGTACCACAGTACATCATCCATTACAAACTATAATAAAAGTCTTACAAATAAAAGATCTCATGATCCAGTCTTAATAGAATCAACGCCGTGGAAATTAAACATAGCAGGGCTTCATCTTCAGGGTCAGAGGCAATGCTGACGATGGGAGATGATCCTAGTTGTCATAGACCTCCTGCTGTCCATCATCCTGGTAGTCCTCCTCATAGTCTGGCCATGGGAATAGCCAGGGACAAAGCCATGAGTACTCTTTAAGCAATCGCCAACTATCACTAACAAGTAAAGTAGTTCGAGTAGGAATTTATTTGCAAAAGGCTAGGTTTATTTCATACTGAGTTCAGAAGTAAATAAAACTAGTTTAATGTTCTACAACACCTAAGTGGGAACTTAGTTTTCATGTTCACAACCCTGTTGTGGTCAATTCAAAGTCATAATTCATCTCAGAGGTCATTTTGAGAACATCTAACGACGGAATAGTATGGCTACTCCAACTGTCCATGAACGCGGATGTAACATCCCAATTTTACCAACCATGAATTGGTGACCAAAGGGAAGAAATCAGGGGAAAAAACCCTTTTATTATTTAGTGTTGCAATGTTTGCTTACTTGTTTGCATGTGTTCAAGAAACTAGTTGTGTATTAGGTGATGTACTCCTTAACTCAACACTAGTTTTAAAAAGCTATTTTACAAAAGAAATGTCTTGACTCATCTTTCATATTCTCAAATATTCTGGAATTTCAAAACCTGAGCCAAGACAACTTTGACACAACAAATTACTCTACTAGTCTATTAACAAAACTATGGAGACCTAAGTATAATCTCCTTATGTTTTCAAGACAGAACTCCCAGCTACTCTTATCCCTAGATTTCCAAAAACCTTTATTAAAACCTTTTCTTTCCAATCTTGGTAGAGATACCAAGATGGTACTTATCTTACTTCAAAGTATAACCAATTCAAATTTCCCATCTCTACCTCAAGTTAGGCTTGATGGTAACCTTAGTAGTAGTTGGATAAGTTGATAGATGAATTGCCTTGATATGATGTGTGATGAATTGTCGTGATCTGCTGATTGCCTTGTTTTCTTAGGTACTAGAGCGAGCTAATATAGTAGCTCATTCCTTAGGACCCAATCTAATTTGTGAGCATCAATCTCAGACCAAACATCCAAATCTAGATCTATCCTAAGCCACCAAAGTGGCCATCTCATCTCCTAATCATATCAACCAAGGGATAACCCCTTCTGATAGTTTCCTACTCAGTGAAGACCCAATCTAAGCATGGATCCTATGTACTTAGTTAACCCTTTAACCTCATACCCTTTATCATGAGTTTGGAACATAGCTCTCTCTGAGAATCATGTACACTTGTACTCTAGTCTAAAACCCTAAATCTGCCAATATGGCTAAATCTGGATTTCTTATTTAGATTCAATCTTTGGAGCTCTACTTTTTCCCAACTTAGGTGCATTCTTTAGAATGTACTTGTACCATCTTGTAGTACAACTTTAGTACTAATAAAGCCTACTCTTTCCCTTGGATAATCCATTCTGGTTCCCACACATCCATGATGGTTTTGTAGTCAAGATAATAATCTTTTCTGCAAATCTTATCCTATTGCCTACTTTGGCAGAAGCTCACATCCATATTCTACCTCCCCTTGAACAACTCTCTGCATGGTTATGATATACTAATCATGGACTATCAATCCCCACTTCACTTGTTTCTAGTGAAGATTTGTGCTTCTTAAACCCACATGGTTTAGGAGGCAACATGACAACATTGTTATGGCAGCCTTATTTTCATCAAAGTTTGCCATCAGTCATACACCACCTCAAATCCAACAAAGACTAAATCTCGATGCCAATATCATATACACAACTTGGTCTACCTATCCATATATCACTTGTATCAAGGTGAGCTCTGAGCTCACTAATCCCAGCATGTTTAGGTGGCATGAAAATAAAAAATCCCTAGATTCCGAAAAATCTAGTTTCTTCCTATTTCACCCAAAACCCTTCAGAACCCAAGTGGAAAATTATGTATGAATCAAGTCTACATCATACACTATGGATAGGATATTTTGCAAAATAATTTCCATAATTATTGGAGCCTAAAACTACTTAAATTCATTGTCTTACAAAATTCTCCAAATCTCTCCTATAAAGGCAAGTTTGTTTTTCTCCAAACAACTTTGCCAAATCAATGAAAATTTGAGTTCTATATCTCATACCCTACCTTCCCAACTCAAAATAATTATTTTTGAGATTTCTTATTATTCCTTTTTGCCCTTTTTTCTTAAATGGCAGAAACAAGAAATAATTCCTTAAATATACTTTACCACCTAAATAAATTCCAATAAAAATCTCCAAAGTGTAATATGGTATTTAGGACCATATCACATGAAAAACCAACCTTGGATAATGTAAAATTTTCACATTAGGTTCTATAATCTATTTCTGCACTTTTTGAATAAATGCATCTAAACGGGGTTACAATCATTAGAAAAATACCAATTAAATCTTGAAGAGATTATTTGACCTCCTCTATCTACTAGTACCATTTCCCCACATTCCTCGATACAAGTTCTTCAACTTCCTTCACAACCCTTGTTTGGGTCAAATTTACCCATCAAGCATTTGTTTCAAGAAAAACCCAAACAAACCACCATCCATGACCTTGTTGATCCTCAAAAACACCAAACCACACCCCTGGTCGACCATTACTGTAGCAAACCCTAGATTGGTCCTTTAGGTGCTTGGGAGGAGGGAGAGAGAGATGCCTAATGAGGAAAATATCTTGGCTATTAGGGGCAGCAGCCACCAACTATCCCCACCACTCTCTGGTCGAGCACCTGGACCCTACCACCTCCCAGAATCACCCCACTGTCCAATGCCTGGCCAGCACCCTCTCCTAAGCTCCCCTACACTAAGTCCACCAAGAACCTCTCCCTTTAATTTATAAGGCCACAAGACAGTACTACTCCTCTCCCCTCACTCATTTGGTTCCTCTACCTCCCATCTACCACCCGTAGGCGCCCCTCTTCATCCTCTGCTCTGCCGTGCCTGAGAGAAGACGAAGAAGGTCTCTCGGCCTCCTCCACAACTCCGAGCATACCTCCACCTCCCCTACCTATCTCTCTGCATGTGACTTATTCGACACCCTAGATCCCTTTGCTACTAACCCTAATCTCCATTTTCACTTTCGAATGCCTCAGGTACCATCTCCAGGATGGCTCCGACGGGATCTACCCAACCTCGTTCGCGCGAGCTCGTTTCCAGGGCCAAACTCCCCTGTGTCGCCCCTCGATCTGCTCCTCTCCGCGCGCCGCGTCGCCCCAAGCCATCTCTACTTCCTCCCCGTTGCTTCGGTGAGCTCCCCCACTCCCCTCTGCCCACTGTTAGGGTTTCCACCACGTCGAGCCGCGTCAGAGGTTGAAGACGACCGTGGGTTGTCGATTCAGTTTTAATCCGACGGTTCCCAGGGGCTCTTACCTCTTCGCCGCTCACCGTTTCTGACTGGTGGGCTCTGCCGCGGGGTTTTAAAGCCGGCCTCCCATGCACCGCCCTGCATGCTAGGCCGAAAATCACCCCGCTGACCCACGTTCCCCCTCAGATCCAGCCCACAAACCATATGGTTTTTAATCATTTCCCTAGATCCAGATAAATGCCTAGTTGGTTAAAATACAAATGAAATTGAAAAGTGGATGTTTATGCTCAGATTCAAAAATCCTCAAGTACCTGGATGTTTTACCTAACATGCAGACCCAGTTTTGTACCAAATCAATGACTAGATGATAAATCATCTACTCACATGTGTCCATTTCACTAATTTTTCTCTCCAGAGAGTTTTATTTATCCAAATGGCCTGAAACCTTTTTGCACTGGGAGGTAAAGTTTAAACTTTGCATTTCCGACTAGTCCCACCTACTTTGGCTTCCTGGTTTGCCCACAACAAAAATAACAAAATTAGGCCAATTATGCCTTTAGGATTTTCTCTATGGTAAAACAAAAATGAGGTTTTGACCTAATTCCAACTCCCTGCACACCTATCTATCAACATCTTGCAAAACCCAGTAGCTCATAATTTTATGAACAACTTTTGAATTTTGGTGAATTAAACTGTTCTATGTATTGATTATCCACCAATAAATTCATAATAGTAGATCTATAAAACCAAAAAGGGTGATTCCAATTTCTACATAAAGGTAATATAAATTTCTAAATAATATTAAAAAGACAAATCCCATCCAGTATTGTATTTAGGAATTTCTCAAGGGGATTCTGGTAATTTTTTGAGGTGATTCCAACCCCTCCTTTTTCAGTCCACTAAATACAACCTAATCACCCAAGGAAATAATTTTTGGATCTCAATAATTTGTCTAGTGAATTAATTCCTCAAACTAGAGTTTTATTCACTATCTAAATCTTTATAAATCAATGTAAATTGATAAAATAGTGAAACCACTTTTGTTGTCTTCATTTTATCAATACCTATCTAGTGGTATCATTTTTACCCAATGTTAACATACAGAACTTGGCCTTGTTCAAAAACCCCTTATCTAGGTAGTTTTGGACCTTAAATCTTAACAAGAAAATCCAAAAATGAAATCAAAGACATTCCTTTGTATCCAAAGCAAAATCTCCAATCCTTACTGATGTATAAACTTGTTTTGTCCATTGCATTTTGTATGATTTGGTGTTGGTATGCATGGTATTAATTGTGGTGTTATTTTCTTGCATGTGTGCTCGATAACGGCGTTAGTTGCGATTGTGTGACGCTGAGAAGAAGGAAGCAGTGGGTGATTCATATTATTATTGCTACCTGTATTTTGGTTTTCTAACGCCATCAAGGTACATCTCGCTGGTCACATGCAAGCCACCTTCTTTCTCATAATCCTCTGTCCTATTTTTATATGTATGCATGTTATTCAAATGGTTTACTTAAATCGCTTAATTTATTTGTTCTATTCTTTTAAATGTGGGAAAGTTTGTCCCCTCCAAACTACTATTCCCTTTTTACCATTAGGTACATACCCTTTGATCACACCTAGACTTTCCCCTAGTAAAGTAGATGGTGTATAACACCATGATCCTTTGGAAACACCGTTTTAGCTGAAGCAAAAACTATGGGATGGGAAGACCCCGAAAAAAGGCTTACAAAAAAACTTTATGAGAAAACCTTGGTGAGGCTTGGCCTACCAAGTGATGTTGAAAATGAGAAAGGTTTTGGTTTACAAAATGGTCAGACAAAAGATGGAGGAAAAATGTTTACGAAAACACGCCGGGCTATACAGTTCCTAATGCTTGAGCAATTAACCCGTGCAACCACATTACTCTGGAATGGGACGGGGCAGGGCTGGACGCTTGTCTAATCCAAAGTGGGTGCCTCGAACTACTATGGGGGAGAACCAATCCCCAGAGGCTGGGCCTTCACCTGTGAAGGCCCATGTGAAACATCGGTCTGGAGAAGGTACATTCTATCTAAGGATGGCCAGACGATACTATGAGCCCCTCATTGAAAGCACACACCTTTCGAGGTGCAAAACGCACTCCGATTGGCTTGTGACTATACAGGGCATCCCGGTCTTGAGGGGATTAACCTCATAGGGTAGGCACTTGTATCGGAGAGGGCATCCGGAAGGTCTTGACCAGTTATTCGACCCACGATCAGTCTAGATCAGGGAGGGGTAATCATATGGTGTGGTTACAGTGTAAAACCTCTACAGAGTGTAAATCTATTCGAATAGCCGAGTCCGCGGTCGTGGACAGTTGTTTTGGCTGTTTTATGGCGGTGATGGTTTTGTTTTCAAAAAGGATTTCGGAAATGCAATGTCTTGGAAATGTTTTGACCTTGAGATGGTCGGGGGAAAAAGAAGGAAGGAGTTTGGTCATGAGATGACCGGAAGGAAAGACAAATGGGTGACCCAACCCTAGTGTTTTATTAAATCTTTTCAAAAAGGTTTCCAAAATGCTTTACAAGAGTTTTTCAACAAATATATAGAGATATGCTATATCTACAAGAGAAACTAATTTATAAAAGAACCTCTTATGGAGCCACCCTACTACAGCCTTATTGCATATTCTTTACTACTGTTCTATTAAGGTGGTTTGCGAGTACATTCAAAGTACTCACCGGCATTGTCCCTGGCTATTTACTTGGCTAGACTTTTAGATAGTCGAGAGAAACGGTGGAGATGCTGATGTCTATGCGAACTAGGTCGTCTTCCCAGTCAGTTGGCTGTAGGTTAAGGCATGACATGGGCTCTACGCTTGACAACTTCTGCTATTTGTGTTGTAATCGCCATAATGGCCACATTGTAAGTTTTGTAATCGTTACTTTCTAGATGATGTAATGATACTGGTCGGCTATGCTCACCGCTCACTGATCATGGGAACATGAATTGTATGCATAACGGGTATTCTCGGACCGTAAATCCGGGGTTCCACATACCTGGTATCAGAGCCATCCTGACTATAGGATACCTTAGCATGGACGTTAGATAGGATAAACCTTATTTCGGAAAAACACCGTCTTTCAAAAACTATTTTATCAAAGGCCTTTTCGAAAAATTTCTTATCTCACCTTCTCTAACTTAAATGATTTTAAAAATGGATTACTCTATATCTCGTCTACTTCAAATGTTCTGTTTTCAAAAACAAAGTACGACTTGGAGACTATGAGATGGAGATATCGAGATGAAGATATCTCAAGACAAGCAAAACAAAGGAGCTACCAATGAAGAAAGACACTACAAGATCGCCCTACCAACGGATTCCTTCATCGCCCCCACATCGACCAAATACGGCACCGACGACAAAAGATGGAAAGACAGAAGTTAAGACGCCCGTAACTTCCATACTTAGGAGTAGCATCCCTAAAATAAGATTCCCCTTATGGTGTGTAGTCACCCCTCAGTACATATGGAACGCCTTGTTTTGCTTTTCATGTGTGTGTATGATTCTTGGAATGTGTTGCTTGTCTGCTTGGAATCATCCGATACTAAAGCTTCGACCACCCTTGTTGGTGTATCCCGACGCCGACCCTCGCAAACCCATAGCCGTAAACCTCTCCTCAACAGGATGGCCACCTATAGAAAACCTCGACAACCGCAAGTAAAACCCTAAGGTGGAAAGATGACGTCTTCCCACTCAACTCTAATAACCCGCCCCACATTCCACTTCGAGAATAGTTAGAGGGAATCACAATCCTACCCGCGCATACTACTACCTGTATATCTTGATGAATCTGCATCTTTATACCGGCCTTCACGTCTAAAACCAAAACCCTGCAGATGGCTCCTTCCCACTCAGAAAGCATCATCGTCAGAGAAAGCTTCTGGCCCTTTGAAGAGCAACTGCATAATCTACTGAAGATCATTCGTCGTCCCCCGCCTAAGATCTAAGGGACAGAGCTTCCTTGCAGCAACTCAAGCATAGCTCAGTGGGTCATCAAGGCCACCATTCCAGCTCGTGAGATCGACCCCGAGCCCATCATCTTCACCTTCATTGACCACAACTGGGTGGATGGAGTCGTTCGAGCGAGACAACATATCATGGCACGCCTCTGCAAGATCCATGAAGAGGAGCTAAAAGATACCCCTTACCACCTGTTTGGGAAGCGCGACAAGGATGTACTTCCCACTGAATCCTTCCTCACTTGTTGCATTGGAAATCAGCTAGAGAATATGGAATACCTACTGTAACGCCATCAAGAATATCTCGACAAGACCCGTTGACAGAATATCCTTATGCGTATGGATCTCGCCATACTTCGTACCCGGGAGAAGAGCCTACAAACCGCCAACGCTCGTCTGTAAAGGAGAGTGGACGCTCTAGCCTCCTGAACCTCTGAAGCTATTAACTCCTAGACTGAGAATGAAGAGTTGTCCTTCTATGAGTATCAACCTATCTTCTAGTCAACCCCACCAGAAGACCCACCAGTCAAAGCAACACCCGAAGAAGGGACGACCCTCACCCTCACTTCCTAGGAGTTGAATATTCCCCACACCCCCGAGTAATTGTAGTAGCCGAAGTCAGTGCAAAAACTCAAGAACGTCAACTAGAGTCAAGCAGTACCCTTGGAGTAGTTTCTCCTCCTCAACTCACCCTTATGGCACAATGTAGAATTATCTATCGTCCCAGAATCTGTTTTGTAAAACTCTAAGTTCCTCGATGCCCTACGACACAGACCCGTTTGTAACAACTTAAGCACCTTCGCCACCGACCGGCATGAACCTGCTAAAATTCTGGGTGATATGCAAGTTTTATACTCTTCTTTGCGTGTTTAGGGTTGCATCAGACCAAACCCGGAATGACTCATTCCAAAGGACCTCGTTTCCTAGACTGCCAAGATCCAATGGCATCCTCCAACCCATCGGACCCCTAACTAGCTTAGAACTAACTACCCGAAAGCTAGTAGACGCCCTTCTGGTAGACCTTCTAACTCCTAAAGCGGTTCCTACGACGTCGTCAGAAGATAATCACTCCAGATGAGAGGTGCAGCGCCAACCCCCGGCATCAGCATAAGACTCTAATCAAGAAAGTTGGCGACTCCACCCCAAAAACCCCTGATGTCGCTCTAAGGTTGAAAGACCGCGTATTTCCTGCCCAAAACCCGATAGACCCCTGGAGTCGAACGCTAGTTAGCGTTAAGTGATGACCACCCCTACAAATTCAAACCATCAACCCTGCAAGAAGTACGAAAATCGACACTTCTCCAGAATCAGAAGGTACTTCAGGAAAGTCCTCCACTCCAAGGTAGACCGTCTAGCCAACACCCCGGTGTCTCAAGACCTTGAAGATAGAAAAGCTGACTACCATGGCAAAAGAATAATGAAGGCTCAACTTGGTGACTCTCCGCAAGAAGAAAGGACCCTATCGACTCTAAACCTACCTAGACTCTACCTAAGGGGAAAAGACTGCGTCTTTTCCACTTGTGTCATCTAAACCATCCACTCTTAAGCCCCTCAGCTCCGATCCATAACTAGGGATGGCAATGGGGCGGGTTTGGACGGATATAGCAAAACCAAATCCAAATCCAAATCCATAAAACTCACTCTAGCCTGCCCACGAAGATATCCATGGGCATGGATGTCGCTCCAGATCCAAACCCGCC
This sequence comes from Avena sativa, assembly GCA_916181665.1. Lineage (NCBI taxonomy): Eukaryota > Viridiplantae > Streptophyta > Magnoliopsida > Poales > Poaceae > Avena > Avena sativa. The sequence continues at coordinate 172,870,573 of OV702295.1, forward strand.
GGATATCCAGTATCCATGGATATCCATTGGTTTACACACTATATACAATAATCATAATAACATTCAGCATAACTACGATATAATAGCAATTTCCGATAGTATTTCAGCAGCATTTCAGCAAATATTATATGGATAATACATAGGAATATCAAAGCAATAATATTTTAACCACATAGTACTTAAAATATCACACGGTAACATCACAAAGTACATAGATGTCTCATAACAGTCTTAGAGAATGCTTTTTATTACAATTTTCCAATACAACATCTCATACATTCAATAGATATAGCAATGCATAGTAAGAAATTTTGAGTTGAAACTTGGATGATTAGAGCCTCATTCCTCGGTGACAATGGATTCATTGGCATCCTATAATTGAAGAAACACTAAAGCTTATCAAAGTTACACATCACAAGAATGAATAATGGAAGTAAGTAAATGACTACAGAAACAGTACCATTTCTTCTTGTTCATCTTCAAGAACATTTTGTACAGCAAGGAGATTACCATGAATATCACCTAATGCAATTGCCAAAAATAGGAACAACTTAGATTTCACATTTCACAAGTGAAGTTAGAAACAAAGGTGGAAAGGTATAAATAAATTACCTAACATGTCCGCTCGAGACCATGATTGCATACACATGAGAGCTTCTGATATTTTTGGTGCAAGTCGACTACGATGTGTACTAATTAGTCTCCCGCTAGCACTAAAGACACACTCCGATGCTACGGATTTAACATGAATAGGTAATATATCATGAGCAATCATTTGCAAAGTAGGTTACTTAATACCTCCATACTTCCATCAACCAATGATGTCTAGCTCTTGTGTTCGAGGGAGAAGATCCTCTTCCAAGTATAAATCCAACTCTGTGCGTACTTGAGAAGAGGAGGCACCAGGCTTTGAATTCATATATTCATCAAATATCTCATAAATTTCATCCACGCCACTGATTTCCTAGAAGAGGTCGAGGAGGCAGAACGGTCGCCGTCAATTTCCTAGGAGAGGAGCGGTCGCCTTCAATTTTCTAGCAGAGGTCGGGGAGGAGGAGCGGTCGTCGTTAATTTCCTAGGAGAGGAGAGGTCTCCGTCGGTAGCGAGAGAGCCGGCGGAGCCAGGTCCCGTCTCCGTCCGTCCACCGCTTTCCCTGGCCTGGTCGCCTGCTGCCTGGCGGCTGGCTCGAGTACGACCTCGGGATGGGGCGGCGACAAGTGCGACCTTGGCTGGGGTTACACCGTACAGTAATTGGGGGCCAGGGGAATTACGGTTAATTAGGATTACTACTTAGGTGGGCTTTTGGGCCTATGGCTTGAAATTTGGGGTCATTTATTTAGTAAATATTGCATACATAAAAAAATAATCTCACTGACATGTGGGTCCCACGTATCAGCCGGGTATGCGTCGGATATCCGTGGAGCGAAACTACTACCCTTGCCCGCCCCATGAATTAGCGGATATCCGCCCCATGAAATCCGTGGATGTAATTAGGCCTCCATACCCTTGCCCACTGGGTCGGATATCCGTGGATACCCGGATCCATGGATAAAATTGCCATCCTTATCCATAACTGACCATGTTGGTCAATTGTAAAACTTGTTAGTGCCTAATAATTTCCACTGCTGAAATTGTTAAGCGGATGTTATCACCCAACCCTACTCCTCCCTAATCTCGGGACGAGATTATTTTAAGGGGTAAAGGTCCGTAACATCCCAATTTCATTAACCCTGAATTGGAGACCAAAGGGCAAAAATCAAAGGGAACAAAAACTTTTTATTATTTAGTGTTGCAATGTTTGCTTACTTGTTTTCTTGTGTTCAAGCAACTAGTTGTGTATTAGGCGATGTAGTCCTTAACTCAACACTAGTTTACAAAAGCTATTTTACAAAAGAAATGTCTTGACTCATCTTTCATATTCTCAAATGTTCTGGCATTTCAAAACCTGAGCCAAGACAACTTTGACAGAACAAATTACTCTACTAGTCTATTAACAAAACTATGGAGAACTAAGTATAATCTCCTTATGTTTTCAAGACAGAACTCCCAGCTACTCTTATCCCTAGATTTCCAAAAACATTTATTAAAACCTTTTATTTCCAATCTTGGTAGAGATACCAAGATGGTACTTATCTTACTCCCAAGTATAACCAATTCAAATTTCCCATCTCTACCTCAAGCTAGGCTTGATGGTAACCTTAGTAGTAGTTGGATAAGTTGATAAGATGAATTGCCTTGATATGATGTGTGATGAATTGCCTTGATCTACTGATTGCCTTGTTTTCTCAGGTAATAGAGTGAGCTAATCTAGTAGCTCATACCTTAGGAACCAATATATGTTGTGAGCATCAATCTTAGATCAAACATCCAAATCTGGATCTATCCTAAGCCACCAAAGTGGCCATCTCATCTCCTAATCATATCAACCCATGTAACATCCCAGCACTAGAGCTTAGAAATAAGCTGAACACAGGTGTGTCCATTGCATTCATGCATAGAAAATCTGAATAATTTTCGCGCTTTTAAATAAAAACTTGTCAAAGTGATTGAAGCTTCACTTAACTTGATGGAATGGAAGTAGATCATCAAGTTGACTGCGATAAGTTTCAATATGATCTTTGCTAAAACCTTATTTTGGGTAACATGATTTGATCTAAGGGTAGATCAAATGTAATAGATGTTAAAACCCTAATACATTACTTAATAATTTATATTTGATCATTAGGTGATCATATCATAGTATTCATTATAATCACTCATGAATACCAAGTTAAGGATATAACACAAGTTATAAGAATGCAACAACTATATCTTAATCTCATCTAATTATACCATGAGTATCATGGAAATACCTAACTTTAACTCTCAAGTGAGATTGAGTAGGAAAGAAACCAAGTCAAGACCATTCATTATATATCTTTCTTTCCATATCAATATTTATCATCTCTACTGAATCGTATCCTTATATTTGTTGTTCATCAATATTGAGTAATCAACTATTGATTCACCAATTTTTAACCTATTGATTCTTGATCTAGCAACTCTTGTCCTTATTATAGTATTCACTTAAGGTTTATAAATAAAGAAGTAAGAAGAGATAAATAGATATGATAGTTCTAGATGTCATCTATAGGATGTGAGTGATTTGAGGAAATCAAATCAATATGGTAACAAAGAAGATTAAAAGAATCAAGTCTAAAAGATAGTTACCATGAGTAGTCCTATTGGATCAAGTAGGTATAGTCAATGAATTATATCTCTTAATCCAATAGAGCTAGACAAAAGATAATTTCAATACAACTGTAGTTTTGTGTTGATGAAGCCTTGATTAGCCAATTGGAAACCTAAACCCTAAAGGATTATAATGATCATGCCTTACTCACCAATATTGAATGCTTATACTAAGTATAAGTCACATTGGTGGATAAAACATGATGGAACCATAGTATAGATATATTATCCTAGATCAGTCATTACAAGTCACATTAATATAATGTGAGGTTGGAATGTTAGATATTGGAGTTAAGTAGAGAGAAGGAAGTATGATTAAAATAATGTTAGAGCAACATTGAATTAAAGAAGTAGTATTTTCCTCTTGGGGAAATACTAAACACTAGAGGAGAGTAGAACTTGATATAAACCTCTACTAGAGTAGTATTTGTGATGGATGATTGAGGAAGGGTATGAATGGAGCTAGAGGTAACCACTTGTTGGATTAGAGATTATTAATAGTAGAATAGTTGTTATAGCCAAGTATAACTATGAGAATATTATGAAGCTTTTGTCTTAAGCACATTGCATTTATAAATGTATTTAGAATAATAAAGGGTGGATAAGAAGTTTCTATAAAGCAAAGCTCATCATGTTAGTACATGATGATGGACATAGAGAAGTAATATATCTAGGATAGGACTTCCTTAATCAGAAAACTAGAATTATGAAGTATGGAAGATAGGAATACTTGTTAAACACTAAAGGCTAATTCTATAACCAAACATAGTATCCATTTCATCTGATTGATTTATCATCTTAAATTCACAAAGCTTCATAAAAATATTTATTATATCAAATCACATGAGCACATCTCTGTCATCTTTCAACCATCATCATCATAGGTGCTTAGGAACTATTTTTATCAATTCTTTCTCCTAAGTTATCCTAGAAAACAATTCCACTATTTTACTTTGAATGGTGATGTTATTAAAGATTACAGACATAAAAACAATGTGATTAACCATTAATATTTATATACATCAATAAAATAAACTTGTGAATACTAAATCTTCTAAGAACTTATGGTAAAGCACTTTTAATTCAAACTTTAACTCATTAGTTAGTAGTAAAACATTCTATAATAAGTTTATGAATTTATGCCCAATTAAATTCATATTAAAGGCTCTCACAAATAATAAAATAAAAAGGATCGATTACAAGAAAATAAAAATTATAACTTTATATAATAAAAGATCATTATAAAATTATAAATACACCACATTACTGCTGCAAACATTTAGCAAGTAATTTATATAAAGAAACATTTAACCAATTGTGCAAAATTCAAATCTAAAAATGAAATAAAAAATAGAAAATCAAAACAGAAAGAAAAAAACAAAGGAACCAACATCTGGCCTGCGGCCCATCTTCCCTCTTCCCTATCTGCTGCTCACACGCAGCACACCGTGGCCCAACTGGCCCAGCACTAGCCTGCCAGTAGCCCATACCCCTTCAGGCTCTAACCTTCGTCGTCTTCCTCGCCGGCAAAGCTGCTGCCTGGCGTTCCGACCGCCGTCGATTCCCACTGCATCAAGATGCACGCCATCGTCGTCAGGGGAGGATAAGGAGGCCACGACGACGTTTCCCTTCGGTCGCCTCCTCATTTCCCCATTCTCAGCAACCCTCCTCTTTGATTTCTCTCAGCAGCTGAAACCCTAACCGCCATGGTTCAAGCTAGAGCTCGCTCTCGGTCTCCCTTTGCCATTCTAAGGCCACCACGATGACCACAGTGCTCGACTTCGTCATTTGCCCCAAAGAACGTTGGTCAGGGAGGTCTCTAACTATGGGATTTGATCCATCTTCTCTGACCCGACGCTGTTCGTCGATGGCAATCGCCGCCGTCTCCAACTGCACCTTGCCTCCTCGACCACTTCTCGGCATTCCCGTGAGTTGATGGTCCTCTAGGACCCTTCCTTTCTTCCCATACCTCTCTGGATCATGCTGGCCTCGAGCGCCGTCGTGCTGTCTCCGCTTCGGTCACCACCGGCGAGGCTCCCGGTCACCCCTAGACACTACGCCACCCCAATTAGATTGCCCAGGCTCATGCGCTTCTGATCCACTAACATTCGCATCCACTTGCGCATCGTAGCGCCGCTGCTACATGGTCGCCGACGACAGCCACCGCTCATCGTGTCGACCAGACCAAGTCAAACCGGGTGTGGGTCTCGTTGCTGATTTGGCTTGCCAACGTGGCCACGGACCCACACGTTCATCTCTGTGGCTAGGATCGTTCTGAGTGTAAAAAGTTTTATGTCTATTTAGAAAATAAATAAAAACAGATAGAAATGACATGGCAATAGACCCCACCGGTCAGTGACTGGGGGTAGAATAGGCCCTGGTGAGAAAAACCCTACAGTCTATGCCGACATCATCATTACACAATAAACTCATCTAGTTATTTAATTAAGAAATTCATAAAATGATTAAATCTTGTAAATTTGATATCTTTTGTTTTATAAATCAAAAAAATACATATAATATATGAAAATTTTCAGAAAAATAAAATCTACAACATAAAACTATTATTAAATATTATTATGATGATTATTTAAAAATAAATATTATTTAATAAATACTTTACAAAGCTTTAATACTTTGATAATTAATATTTTAATAATGGTAAATGTTAAAAATATAAATAAAATACTAAAAATCTTAGAAAAATAAGAATTAGAGTATAATACTATAATTATACATTATTATTTCACTTAATTAAATATTTATTATTTATTAAGTATTTTAAAGTAATAAACCTTATTAAAATCATATCTTATTTTTTATAAGTCACAAAAATAAATGTAATATTCCAAAATGGTCACAAAAATCATACCTACATGTTAAAAATGTGACATTCCGCTTTTGAATTAAATAAAAAGTTAAACAATTTTATAACTTGAATTTTGACCTATTTCTTAGGTTAATAAATCATATAATGTCAAATAAAATTTGCTAATATTTCTTAAATTAATGAATTGAGTCTAATAAAAAGTATTAGTCTTAAATATTGTTGTGTGAAGCCAAAATGATTTAACACACTTTAAATACAATCTTATTGAATTATCCTTCAACCATAAATGCAGATTCTTTTCTAAAAAGATTCTTATTTAACAAAAATCTCCAAGAATAATTGTAATAAGATAAAACCATTCTTTTACTTCAACTACAAGTTATAAACAAACCAAAACACTATATTGAATCCATAAGAAGTTAAGTAATCTTATTTCTTTGTTTACAAACTATAAACACTCATCCATAAAAAGCAAAATGATCCTATTCCACTAAACAATTAGGAAACCACTATTCAAAAAAAGTAATGCCATTCTTAAGTAAATCTAAGGAAACAATATAAAATGAACAGGATACAAGTATCATAAGTAACATACCCCAAGTCTATCTACATTCTTAAAGTTAATTATAATTACCAAGCTTTAAGTATAATACTAACAACTTTATTATATACTTTATAGTTAAATTTGGTCTGTTATAATTAAATTGTAAAGCATCTTAATAACAAACCAACCCAGTTAAAAACCTAGATAAGTCTCAAATACTACCAATTTTTAGTATTCCAATAAAGGCAATTCTTTCTAACTTAAAGACTATAACTAGAAAGAACACTTCATAAGGTTAAATTAAAATCTTAATGCTTCTACTTAATTGAGTAAGATTTTCTTCAAAACTTATTCATTTTGCCACTTCAATCAACATATGACAATTAATAGTAAACACCTTACTTTATACTTTACTCGTATAATAAGATTGTTAATAATTAAATTCTTTATAAGTGACATTACTTGTAAGGTAAAACTTGAAGTTAAAAAATTAAGATGTAAGCAACCTTGAGTAGCATTCCATACTATGTATTTTGTTGTATAAATACATGTTGTTTTCCACACACTCACAGCCTTAATAAGAAGCACATTTGTGAAACTTAAGCTAAAAGGGCAACACATCCCCAGGAAACCCTTTCTAGTATCCAAATACTAGAACAACGTTATTCTTGGGATTCGCATTTATCAACTTTCATTATATTACTTATGCATAAAAGCATCTTGCTTCTTTAAACATTAGTCCTTACCGGACCAATGATACAGATTTCCGCTATTGGATCTTATATTGTCTTGAAGACCATGAGTGCATAATCTTGCAATCACAAAAGGAAAGTTCACACTTGCTCATGTCCTTTGATTATTTTATGTAAAGTATTTTACAAATCCAGTGTTTTCATCACCTGCATTTGAAAAAGTACAGAAAACACTATTTTCATAATAATGTGATTACAGGTTATTTACCATGAGGTAATAACCTACTATAAGAGTTCCGGTGGTAAAGGAACATAATATCTAGGACTAAACAACCAATGTCGCCAGTGATTCTTGAGACGTATATTACGCGTTGACCATGAGATTTGGAATGGGACGAAGAAGTCAGCTGTATCTTTTCCCTCTCGCATGGAGCTGGATGTGCGGGTCGTGGCTGTTATCATTCGTAGCGTGCATATTATTTATGGTAATTCGTAGAGGATATGCAGCATATGGGTGGGAGCCCTCAACGTCCCATGATAGTTCCGGCATCTGAACGGTCTATACTGCCATTGCCGTAATTCAATAGGTGGGCTGGCGTACACCAAGGAGACATGCGGGGTCGCGGAGAATGCCGTGATTGGCTTGGGTCTTAGTCTGGGCCTCACACCAAGGAAGTGTGAACGGGTTCGCGGCCCGGATGTGCAACAAAGCTAAGATCTCTCATGGGTAAAGTGACGCACCTCTGTAGAGTGTAAGAACTGTAACTTGTTACTCCCTGTTCCGGGAAGGAGCTGTGAACGAGGTGGGAAAGGAACCCCATGAAGGTTTTGGTAAACCCGTGAAGGCTGATGGACATAGCTTTTCAGAATAAAAGCAATCTTTGAAGAAATGTTTATGAAAACCTGCATTGCCTACGACCTATGGTCTGTGGCTATAGATATAGTGCATCAAACACTCCTTTTCTAGTGAACTGGCTGAGTACGCTCGTTCTCAAAGTATCTTATTAACTCTTGCTAGGTTCTAAAGCCATATTAGATGACATCTACATCAAGTTATGATCCACGAATCATCATAAAAAGCTCGAGCTCTTCAAGGAAGTCAAGAAAGTCAAGATATACATCAACTCAAGTTAAGACGAAGTGGCTGATTAAATAAGAATAAAATTTCTAACCATAGGACCTACTTCTGTAGAGTATTGCAATAGCAGCAATGCAAGCCAATAGTTCAGCTACTAGTCTTATAAGTATGGTAGCTATGAGTTATTTATTCTTGATTCTTCTTCGTAAGAAGTTATTTATTCTTGATTCTCTTTAACATAGAGTGTTCTCTGGATCTTGTGTAAAGAGTTGAGTTGTAACCTATAGTCATGTCTTGGACCTGCTATGTTTCTACTGTACTACTCTGATTGATGTAATACTAGTGAAAGGTGTTTCATTGGTGTTATGTCAACGACTATAGTGTACTACATCATGCAGTGGTATGCTGGGTCACCGCAGTTGGTATCAGAGCATATGCTTTATGAAGGGTTTCGCAGCATAGTAAATCAAAATTTTCTACGGAAGCGAACAGAGGGAAATCCAAGATCTAATCTAGGAGATGCAAACAACGAGAGAGATTGGGTTAGATCTTCATACCCTTGAAGATTCGCACAGCGGAACGTTCGTCGGAACGTGGGTGATGTAGTCGTACTCGCTTCTCCTCCTCGCGATCCGATCCGATCTAGCACCACAAGTGGCGGTGCCTGAGTGAGATGCACACGTGCAGCACCTCGACGTCTCCTCCTTCCTCGGACCAGCAAGTATGGTGGAGAGATGGATTGGATCTACAACACGACGGCGTGGTGTATATGGTGGAGAATTTCTGCCGCAGGGCTTCGCCTACAAACAGTCGGGAGGGGGAGAGAAAGGGCAGCAGGGCAACTGGGTTTGGAGGAAGGTGTGTTGTGGGGGGAGGGGGCGCACCAGCCCTCTATATATAGAGGGGGGGTGCGGCCAGCCCTTGCCCATCCTCCAAGCCTATCTCTAGTTTAAACGATTTAAACTCTCCCTTCTAGAAACCCTATCTTATCTCTAGTTTAAACGATTTAAACTTATCTAGGATCGGCTGGGCCCTATGGGGCCTTGTGCCCCTGGCCCAATGCGGCCAGGACACTCCCTCATAGGCCCATGCCCCCTCCCGGAAGGTGGGGCCACGTTGGTCCCCTTCCGGAAGGTTCTAGAAGCTTCCGGTACAATACCGATTAATACGGAACAATTCCGAACTCCAAAAACTGCACTGCCTTATATGAATCTTATTCTCCGGACCACTCCGGAACCTGTCGTGATGTCCCGGATCCCATCCGAGACTCCGAACAAAAATTCATAAACCAAGTATCCAATCTATCCTAGCGTCGAGACACGTTAAGTGTGTGACCCTGCGGGTTCGAGAATATGCAGACATGATCTTCTATCAATAATCAACAGCGGGGTCTGGGCACCCATATTGACTCCTACACATTCATCGATGATCATATCGGATGAACCACGATGCCAGGATTCAATCAATCCCATATATATATTCCCTTCGTCTCGCGATATTTTACTTGCCCGAGATTCGATCGTCGGTATCGTCATACCTAGTTCAATCTCGTTCACAGCAAGTACTTTACTCGTTCCGTAATCCGATATCACTTTGTGATTAACTCCTTAACCACATGCTTGCAAGCGGTGTTGATATCGATTACCGAGTGGGCCCGAAGCATATCTCTCCGACTTGGGAGGGACAAATCCCATCTCGATACATACAACCCAACAGATACTTTCCGATCACCTGAGAGACACCTTTATGATCACCCTCTCATAGGATGACGTTTGATGGCCTCAAAGCTTTCTTCCGATACCAGGGAGTTGTATTATCTCATGGTCTAAGGAATACAATATTTGACATAGGAAAAGCTTCGCAAAGATGAACACAATGACACGATCTAATTGCTTCGCTTAGTTTGGGTCTATCCACCATATCATTCTCCAATGATATGATCTCATTATCAATTGACAACTCATGTCTATGGTTAGGAAACCTTAACCATCATTGATCAATGAGCTAGTCCATAGAGGCGTACTAGGGACACGGTGTTGTTCACAAACCACACAAGTATTAAAGTTTCCGCTTAATACAATTCTAGCATGGAATATAAACTTTATCATGAACAAGAATTATAATAATAACATCTTTATTATTGCCTCTAGGGCATAATTCCAACAGTCTCCCACTTGCACTAGAGTCAATAATCTAGTTTACATTTGGCAACAATCTTACACCCATGGCACTGAGGTGTTGATCATGTTTTACACATGGAAGAGGTTTAGTCAATGGATCTGCGACATTCAGATCTGTATGTACTTTGCAGATCTTCAGATCTCCATCTGCTATATAATCTCGGATTATATGAAACTTGCGGTTGATATGCTTGGTCTTTGGATGATATCTTGGTTCCTTAGCGAGTGCTATGGCGCCAGTGTTGTCACACAATATCTCCAGTGGGTCCAATGCACTTGGAACCACGCCAAGCTCAGTGATGAAGTTTCTGATCCAAACTCCTTCACTTGACGCTTCTGCAACAGCCATGTATTCCGCTTCTACTGTAGATCCCGCGACCACGCTTTGCTTGCAGCTTCTCCAGCTCACAGCTCCTCCATTCAAAATATACAGGTATCCTGTCTGAGATTTAGCATCATCCTTGTCGGTGTCGAAACTAGCATCGACGTAACCTTTTACGACGAGCTGTTCATCACCCCCATAGACTAAGAACATTTCTTTAGTCCTATTTAGGTACCTTAGGATGTTCTTCACGGCTGTCCAGTGTTCCACTCCTGGATCACTTTGATATCTGCTCGTCAAACTAAGAGCATTGGACACATCCGGTCTAGTACACAACATGGCATACATGATGGAACCTATGGCCGAGGCATAAGGCACTTTGCTCATAGCTTCCCTATCATTTACCGTAGCTGGACACTGAGCCTTGCTCAATATCTTACCTGACAACATAGGCACTGAACCTTTCAATGCCTTATCCATTCTGAACCTTTTCAGAACTTTGTCTAGGTATGTACTCTGGCTTAAAGCTATCAGGCGTCTTTGTCTATCTCTATAGATTTTGATGCCCAATATATAAGCAGCTTCACCTAGGTCTTTCATTGAAAAACACTTGTTCAAATAACTCTTCACATCGTTAAGCATGTTGATGTCATTTCCAATAATCAATATGTCATCCACATATAGTACCAGAAATGTCACCGAGCTCCCACTCACTTTCTTGTAGATGCAAGCTTCGTAGCAATTTGGACCAAATCCAAAGCTCTTGATCACTTGATCAAAACGAAGGTTCCAACTCCAAGATGCTTGCTTCAGTCCATAAATGGAACGCTGAAGTTTGCATACTTTATCAGCATCCTTAGGATCGACAAAACCTTCGGGTTGCATCATATACAACTCTTCATCAATGTTGCCATTGAGGAAAGCAGTCTTGACATCCATTTGCCATATTTCATAATCATGAAAGGCAGCAATTGCTAATAAAATCCGAATGGACTTAAACATCGCTACGGGAGAGAAAGTCTCATCATAGTCAACACCTTGAACTTGTCGAAAACCTTTCGCAACAAGCCGTGCTTTATAGACGGTAACATTACCATCCGCGTCCGTTTTCTTCTTGAAGATCCATTTGCACTCAACGGCCTTTCGGTCGCTAGGAGGGTCCACCAAAGTCCATACTTGGTTTTCGCTCATGGATCCCAATTCGGATTTCATGGCTTCTAGCCATTTCTCAGAGTCTGGGCTCATCATCGCTTCCTCATAGTTCGTAGGTTCACTGTCTTCTACTAACAAGACAGTCAAGACAGGGTTGCCGTACCACTCAGGAGGGGCACGCGACCTTGTCGACCTGCGACGTTCAGTAGCAGCATCGTCCGAAGCTTCATGATCCTTGTCATTAGCTTCCTCTATTGTTGGTGCAGGCGGCACTGGAACAATTTCAGGTGCTGCGCTACTCTCCAATTCAAGAGAAGGTTCAATAACCTCGTCTAGCTCTACTTTCCTCCCACTCACTTCTTTCGAGAGAAACTCCTTCTCAAGAAAGGAACCGTTCTTTGCGACAAACACTTTGCCTTCGGTTCTGTGATAGAAGGTATACCCAATAGTTTCCTTAGGGTATCCTACGAAGACGCATTTCTCCGCTTTGGGTTCGAGCTTGTCCGGCATCAACTTCTTGATGTAAGCTTCGCATCCCCAAACTTTAAGAAACGACAACTTAGGTTTAGCACCAAACCATAGTTCATACGGTGTCGTCTCAACGGATTTAGATGGAGCCCTATTTAAAGTGAATGCAGCGGTTTCTAATGCATAACCCCAAAATGATAACGGCAAATCAGTAAGAGACACCATCGATCGGACCATATCTAATAGGGTTTGATTCCGGCGTTCAGACACACCATTGCGCTGTGGTGTTCCGGGTGGCGTGAGTTGTGAAACGATTCCACTTGCTTTGAGATGCGTGAGAAAATCATAACTCAAATATTCGCCCCCACGATCGGATCGTAGAAACTTAATCTTTCTGTTACGATGGTTCTCCACTTCATTCTGAAATTCTTTGAACTTTTCAAACGTTTCAGATTTATGTTTCATTAAATAGATATACCCATATCTACTTAAGTCATCGGTAAAAGTGAGAAAATAGCGATATCCACCGCGCGTCGAAACACTCATCGGTCCGCATACATCGGTATGTATGATTTCCAACAAGTCTGTTGCTCGCTCCATCATACCGGAGAACGGGGTTTTGATCATCTTGCCCATGAGGCATGGTTCGCATGTGTCAAATGATTCAAAATCAAGAGACTCCAAAAGTCCATCAGAATGGAGTTTCTTCATGCGCTTTACACCAATATGACTTAGACGACAGTGCCACAAATAAGTAGTATTATCACTATCTACTTTGCATCTCTTAGCCTCAATGTTATGGATGTGTGTTTCATCCCTTTCGAGATTTAGAAGAAATAAACCACTCACAAGAGGTGCATGACCATAAAAGATGTTACTCATATAAATAGAACAACCATTATTCTCCGATTTAAATGAATAACCGTCTTGCAATAAACACGATCCAGAAATAATGTTCATGCTCAACGCAGGCACATAATAACATTTATTAAGGTTTAAAACTAATCCCGAAGGTAAAACTAAGGAGAGCATGGCGACGGCCATCACATCAACTCTTGATCCGTTGCCAACGCGCATCGTCACCTCATCCCTCGCAAGCCGCCGTCTATTCCGTAGCTCCTGTTTCGAGTTACAAATATTAGCAACTGAACCGGTATCAAATACCCAGGCACTACAACGAGGGCTAGTAAGTAAAACATCAATAACATGTATATCAAATATACCTTTGATGGTGCCAGCCTTCTTGTCTGCTAAGTACTTCGGACAGTTGCGCTTCCAGTGACCCTTGTCCTTGCAATAGAAGCACTCAGTGTCCGGCTTAGGACCAGACTTGAGCTTCTTCTCTGCAGGGGCAACGCGCTTGCCGCCGCCTTTCTTGAAGGGATTCTTTGCACCTTTACCTTTCTTAAAGGAGGGCTTGTTGACCATCAACACATGATTATCCTTCTTGATGTCCACCTCCGCAGCCTTCAGCTTTGCGAAGAGCTCGGTGATCGTATCAGTGGAACCAATCTGATTATGAGTCACTACAAAACTTTTGTAGCTGGGAGGGAGTGATTGCAGAACCCTGTCAATCTTGAGCTCCTCTGGAATCTTGCAGTCCAGTTGCTCAAGGCGTTGAGTGTAGCCCGACATCTTAATGGCGTGCTCACTAACGGAACTCCCTTCCTCCATCTTGCAGTTAAAGAACTTCTCGGAGATCTCATATCTCTCAGAACGGGCCTGAGTTTGAAACATGGTTTTCAACTCTTCGAGAATCTCAAAGGGCCTGGGATAGTTTTCAAAACGATTTTGAAGTTCCGGTTCCATAGCAAACAACATGGTGCTCTTAATCACTCCATAATCATCTTTGCGCGACTGATAGACAGCTTTCTCATCAGCCGGCGCAGTTGCAGCAGGGGGGTTACCTAACGCTTTCTCAAGGACATAGTCCTTTTGTCCGCCAGACAGAATGATTCTTAGATTGCGGAACCAGTTGGTGAAGTTAGACCCATTGTTTATAAGCTTTCTTTCTCAGCAAAAACGTTGAAGTTGAAGTTGGACTTGGCCATGTGATCTACAGTATTTGCAAGTACAAATTAGACTATGTTCATGATAACTAGTTCAACCTTTAATCAAATTACTAGATGAACTCACACTAAATTCAACATCCCTCAAGTTGTTTAGTGAACACGATCCAAATTCACCACACCTAATCCGATCATCACGAGAAGAGATGTGGTTTCAATGGTGGACAACGAAGTGTCGATCATATCATTCATATGACTGATGCTTAACCTTTCGGTTCATGTGTTCCGAGGCCATGTCTGTACATGCTAGGCTCGTCAAGTTAGACCCAAGTATTTCCGCGTGTGCAAAACTGGCTTGCACCCGTTGTATGTGAGCGTAGAGTCTATAGCACCCGATCATCACGTGATGCTTGGACACGACGAACTTTCGCAACGGTGCATACTTGGGGAGAACACAGTTTTTATCTTGATCTTTAAGTGAGGAATCATCTTATAATGCTACCGTCACGATCTAAGCATAATAAGATACACAAAAGGATAAACATCACATGCATATAACTTTATGTGACATGGTATAGCCAATCTTCGCGCAATGATCTCCATCTTGTGCGTTCCGGCATGATCTCCATCACTCCACCATGATTGCCTCCACCACGAATAGCAACTACAACTATTGCTAACTACTTAGCGATAAAGTAAAGCTATTACATGGCGTATAAGAAGTTGACTCGCAGGCCATACACAATTATAAAGACAACCATATGGCTCCTGCCGGTTGTGTACTCATCGACATGCAAGTCGTGAAACATTACAAAACATGATCATCGCATACATTATACACATCACATCTTGGGCCATACCATATCACAGAAAACACTCCCTGCAAAAACAAGTTAGACGCCTCTACTTTGTTGTTGCATGTTTTACGTGGCTCATGGGAGTAGATGCTAAGAACGATTCTTACCTACGGAAAGCCACAATAGTGATATTATGGTTGCCAAACTCCGGTGTTAATCCCATGACAACTATAGTGAGATAAACTGACATCCACCAGCCGCATGTGTGGTACAAGCCACACGTCAAGTGCGGAGCCGGTCTCGCGAACGACGTCGCGTAAGGTTGGCCTGGACCGCTTCAATCTCACTATCCCGCGTCATAAGAAGAACACAAACAAGAGGCTTGCAACAGAAAACATCAACGCCCGCAACAACCATGTTGCGTTCTACTCGTGAATCACATCTACGCATAGATCTAGCTCTGATACCACTGAAGGGTTTCGCAGCATAGTAAATCAAAATTTTCTACGGAAGCGAACAGAGGGAAATCCAAGATCTAATCTAGGAGATGCAAACAACGAGAGAGATTGGGTTAGATCTTCATACCCTTGAAGATTCGCACAGCGGAACGTTCGTCGGAACGTGGGTGATGTAGTCGTACTCCTTCTCCTCCTCGCGATCCGATCCGATCTAGCACCACAAGTGGCGGTGCCTGAGTGAGATGCACACGTGCAGAACCTCGACGTCTCCTCCTTCCTCGGACCAGAAAGTATGGTGGAGAGATGGATTGGATCTACAACACGACGGCGTGGTGTATATGGTGGAGAATTTCTGCCGCAGGGCTTCGCCTACAAACAGTCGGGAGGGGGAGAGGAAGGGCAGCAGGGCAACTGGGTTTGGAGGAAGGTGTGTTGTGGGGGGAGGGGGCGCACCAGCCCTCTATATATAGAGGGGGGGGGTGCGGCCAGCCCTTGCCCATCCTCCAAGCCTATCTCTAGTTTAAATGATTTAAACTCTCCCTTCTAGAAACCCTATCTTATCTCTAGTTTAAACGATTTAAACATATCTAGGATCGGCTGGGCCCTATGGGGCCTTGTGCCCCTGGCCCAATGCGGCCAGGACACTCCCTCATAGGCCCATGCCCCCTCCCGGAAGGTGGGGCCACGTTGGTCCCCTTCCGGAAGGTTCTAGAAGCTTCCGGTACAATACCGATTAATACGGAACAATTCCGAACTCCAAAAACTGCACTGCCTTATATGAATCTTATTCTCCGGACCACTCCGGAACCTGTCGTGATGTCCCGGATCCCATCCGAGACTCCGAACAAAAATTCATAAACCAAGTATCCAATCTATCCTAGCGTCGAGACACGTTAAGTGTGTGACCCCGCGGGTTCGAGAATATGCAGACATGATCTTCTATCAATAATCAACAGCGGGGTCTGGGCACCCATATTGACTCCTACACATTCATCGATGATCATATCGGATGAACCACGATGCCAGGATTCAATCAATCCCATATATATATTCCCTTTGTCTCGCGATATTTTACTTGCCCGAGATTCGATCGTCGGTATCGTCATACCTAGTTCAATCTCGTTCACAGCAAGTACTTTACTCGTTCCGTAATCCGATATCACTTTGTGATTAACTCCTTAACCACATGCTTGCAAGCGGTGTTGATATATATTACCGAGTGGGCCCGAAGCATATCTCTCCGACTTGGGAGGGACAAATCCCATCTCGATACATACAACCCAACAGATACTTTCCGATCACCTGAGAGACACCTTTATGATCACCCTCTCATAGGATGACGTTTGATGGCCTCAAAGCTTTCTTCCGATACCAGGGAGTTGTATTATCTCATGGTCTAAGGAATACAATATTTGACATAGGAAAAGCTTCGCAAAGATGAACACAATGACACGATCTAATTGCTTCGCTTAGTTTGGGTCTATCCACCATATCATTCTCCAATGATATGATCTCATTATCAATTGACAACTCATGTCTATGGTTAGGAAACCTTAACCATCATTGATCAATGAGCTAGTCCATAGAGGCGTACTAGGGACACGGTGTTGTTCACAAACCACACAAGTATTAAAGTTTCCGCTTAATACAATTCTAGCATGGAATATAAACTTTATCATGAACAAGAATTATAATAATAACATCTTTATTATTGCCTCTAGGGCATAATTCCAACACTTTACCTGTAAGGGTCCCAACCTTTAATAAGGTAGAGTCCCCTGTGTTTACAATGCTAGTCCCTGGATCAATAGCTAGCATCCACAGTTAAGATGTAATATCAAGAAACAAAGGTCATAATACAACTTTTATAACTAGGAATAACATAATTTTATTACATCTTACATAGCTCATTTGGCTATTACATTACATCGCAGCAGAATATCTATAAGCATGGGGTCCTTCATCTTCAAAGTGCCACAGGCAGACATGTTGGTTGTAGACTTTGTAATCCTAATCAACACACTTCACTAATCAATCAAACCTGCAACATAACAAGTTACAACCACAAGGTCAATACATTTGAATTGTATTGGCAAGTGATACTATGGTAGTATATTGGAGTCTATCATCTATATGCATTTGGCTAAGTGGAGTTGAGGCTTGCATTGCTCAAAATAGATTTTGAAAACACTAAGGTTTTGCTTGACAAAAATATTTCTCCCAATCAAAGATTGAAGATCCTTTAACCCTTGTTCAACCCACAAGTTTTTAACTTAGAAATTTGAATGATGAGATTCTTGATTGCTTCCATGTCTTGATGCTCAATTTGTCCTTTACCAGGGACATGGCTAAGTACTTAGATTTTACACTCTCCATAGGTGGTGCACTTTCCCCACAAGACTTGGTTTCCCAAGACAAGATCTTTCAGAAGCCTTCCCTTAGACCAATATGGACGCGTTCCAACCTATCAAACTCTACCACCAACTGTCCATATGGCTAAGTTCTTGCATCCTATATGATCCAGGCAGAGCCCATAATGCCAAGTGGCTGCACTTGAAGCTTCTCAACATTTGACATCTCAAATCTCTTTGTTCCTGGGTGGCCATCCACAAGTGAGATACACAAGGTCAACCATAAACATGGGCCTTGTGAACCACTCAACCAAAAACCACCATTCAAGTCCCATTACACCCAGGTGATTCATTAACTTAGTTGTTTTATTAAACAAAAAACTCAAGTCCTCAGACTTAGAAATTTTTCCATAGTATGTATGTATAATCCACCCTTGTTTTCTATTAGCTAAGCTAAGCTTGATAGTAGTAGGAATCTTATCTTAGGAAAATTTCTACTAAGGTTTCATCTACTAGGTTTTCCTATAGCAAGGTTTATACTTGGCAAAATTCCATGCAAGTTTTACTTAGAAAAATCTCTAATGCATAGTGAAAGTAATGGGACAAAGTATGAAGCATCACTTGCCTTTTTGGTAGAGTATAGGTTCACTCCTTGATCTTTGCAATGTTCACACACTTCAAGTCACTACAAATCAATCAAGCAAACAATAATTCAATATACCAATCAAGCAAAACATCACATAAAATAATAAAACAAAATATCACATGCAAGCATGCAAAAGGGTTGTTTTATTTGTAAAAGTGGTTTCTGATGGGTCATAAACATTTGAAAGCACCTAATGGTCATTTTTATAAAGTGGCAAAGTCATTTGCAAAAGGTTTCACTTTATAAACCATTTTCAAAATAAAGTATCATTTTATGTGGTGTAGAAATATTTTTACTAAGGCATTAATCTATAGGGTTCACAAAATATGTTTTCAAACCATAAAACTTGGTGTTTGGGGTCAGAGAGTTTAAAACAAAACATTTCCCAAAGGTTTTCTTCAAAAACCATTTTTGATAAATAAACTATATTTTTATTTGACTAGAAATGGTTTTAAATCAAAGAATCATTCTTTTGTTTCACCAAATACATTTTTGAAACCACAAAGTGTTTTCTATGGTCAGTAGGTTCAAATCCCACCATTTGCCAAAGATTTTAACCCCAAAATCATTTTTGAATAATTTTTACAATCTAAACAAGCATACAAAAATAAACATTTTTCCAGAAGCTTTTTACTAAACAAAGGGCATGGTTGGCTAGGGATTGTTCCACTGATTACATTTATATAAATTTTGTAATTTTTGGATGTGTGGATCAAAAGTTACAAGGGTTTCAATTTTGCAAACAAATCTGATTCAAACTTTGTTTTTAAACAGAACTGGTGACACGCGGCGTTTTCCTATTCGTCGGTACCGGTTCGGGTGGATCGAGTGATGCAGGCTGTTGGATCAAGTTGAATCGCACGGCACAGGCTGCGTACCCTTTCAACGTTAAGTGATCTAATCGCGTCACTTCGATCTGGATCGAACGACTCCTATCCACTACCCAAGAACTGGCGGCGCTCGACGGCTGCGCGCGGCGACGACGGTCAGATGGTGGCGGCGCTGGTGAAACAGGAAGCGAGGGAGGATGGGAAGATGCTCACCGCGTTCGCAACGTCGTGGGGAAGCTCAACGTGGTCTTCTTGGGTCGAGGGGTGCTCGTGGTTGCCCTGGATTGCTCACCGGAGTTCGCTCGGTGTCGGGCACGCTCTGGAGGTCGTCGGGGATGGGGTCACAAGGCACCCTAAGGCAAGATAGGGGAATGGTTAGACGCGGAATGATCTAGGGAAGTTGTGTGCATCATCGAGAGAGCTTAGGGCGGTCGGAGTTCACCTGGAATGCTCGACGGAGCAATGGCAGACGGCGGCGCACGCTCGGTGTCGACGAAGCCGAGGTTACAGGGCACTCGCGGATGAATGAGTGGCACGGGGAGATGCGCCAGGAGGTGGGGAGTATGTGTGCATGGTTGATGAGGCAAGGGGCGGTGCGGGGTCGCCGGAATTTGCACCGGACCTCGTCGGAGTCAGTGGCGGTTTGGGGACGATTCGAGCAGCCTGGTGGCTCTCTAGTGGTTCTGGTTTGGGGGAAAGGGAAAGAGGAGCATGGCTTTTAATACAGCGTGGTTGCTGGACTGAATCAACGCAGCAGTAACGAGTATTGACGCGAGCTTTAATCGGCAGAAACCGCCGGCGATGTTTGCGCGCGGGTGAAGACGATGAATAGGAGGGGGTGGGGTCGGCTGGTCAGTGAGAGAGAGGAGAGGGGAGTTGGGTCCACCAGTCAGCGATTGCGCGGGTGCGGGTCTGAGTGATAAAAACGTTTCGGCAGAGGGGAATAGGTGGGCTGGACTGGGCTGTTGGGCTGGCCGGCTGGGCTGGCTTGTTTCTCCTCTTTTTTTTATTCAGTAATCTTTTACTTTTTCTAATTGATTTTCTGTTTTGAATTTCAACCAACAATTCAAACAACAAAACAAACATTCAAACAATTCAAACATTCACCACACTTGTAATGAGTTTTGGTTCTGTTTAACAACATAAACCAAATCCCAAATAAAAATTATTAATTTTATTCTTTTACGATCCATTTAATAATTAAATAAAATAGACCTTAATTATTAATTCAAATAGGTTTTGATTTATTTAATAAAATCTCCATTTGAAAACTAAATATTATCAAAACGAAATAAGTAGGTTTTATTTGAAAATATAAGATACTTGGAAAACTTGTTTAAAATAAAACAACATTTTTATTTTAGGGTCCATTAATTATTAAATAAAATGGACCTTAGTTATTAAATCAAATAGGATTTGTTTTATTAAAAACTTTATTTTGAAAACTAAAATAAAACCAAAACACTTCAGTAGGTTTTACTTGAGAATATAAAATACTTAAAAACTTATTTAAAATAATTTAATAAGTTTTAGTGTTTATTTAAAATGGGAAAAGCCTTTACTTAATTAAAATTGGATATTAAATCCTTATTATTTTATTTAAATAAACCTTTACTATTTTTAATCAAAACAAAACATTTTATTTTAAAATATTGGCCAAGGTTTAATTTGGCTTTATAAATAATCCTTATTTATAAATCCACCTTTTCTTTTGAAAACCAAATCTTTTATAAAAAATCCAAAAATAGAAATTTTAAATATTTTTAAGTTTTATTGTTTATTTAACTTTTTAAATCCCTTTAGGATTTTATTTGATCCAAATAGATTTTGAAAGTTTCTAATTGGATTCAAAAAGTTTCTTCTCACCCTGAAAATCAACAAAGTTTTATTTTACTCATTTATTTTTCACATTACAAGATTTGGAAAATCTTGGGATGTGACAGGCTACCACCCTTAAAATAAATCTCGTCCCGAGATTTGGGAAGGCTAGGGGTTACAAGTAGGCAAAATTTCCAACTACATTACATCTTGGCTTGCTTGGGATCTTGGTGTAACTTTCCTGGACAGAAGTTTGCATAGTGGCCTAGCTCCTTGCATTTGAAACATGTGACAAGGCTGAGATCCCTCATAGGCTTGTTTATCTTGTGTTTCATCTTTTCTGGACAGTTGCTTGCATAATGTCCTAGCTCTTTGCAGTTGTTGCACCACACTTGGATAATATCTTTCTTTTCCTTGGGTAACAATTCTTCTTGTTTATTTCCTTGGTTCTTCTTCTTTTCTGGGCAATCACTGGCATAGTGTCCCTTCCCTTTGCAATTATAACATTGCAACTAGCTTATGTACTTCTTCTTCTTCTTGGGTCTCTCCAAAGCTAGAAGTTCTTCTAGTTCATGTTCTTCATACCTCACCTCAGAGGTGGGAAATCTTTCTCTCTTCTTGAGGCATTGATCTTCATTCTCCTTGGATGCATGATCCTTGTCTCCACAAATACTGCATGCTTTGGTTCCTTCTAGATTAACATCTTTGTCATCCTTGTTGTCATTAGCTCTTTGGGAAAAGTTTTCTCCCATGTTGATCATTTGAGTAACCAATCCTTGCAACAATTGGGATTGAAGTTTCAAAATCCTTTGTATGGTTGGGTCTAGTCCATTGTTGTTGGCTAAAAGCTGAGTTGTCTCATGGCTCAACTGGTTTTGGGTTGCTATAAGTTCTCTCATGTTGTCCTCTTGGTTATTGTTGGTGTTATCAACCTTGATGTTGGAGTTTCTTGGTGAAGTCATCTGTTTGGATTGGATTGGGATTAGAATAAGCAAAAGATTTCTAAGGGAATAATTCTAACCACACACATCACAATTCACTCAAGCAATGTGCAGCAATCACAAACAAACATTCCACTCAAACAACAAGTTTCAAGCATATTTTTTGGCAAACAAAAATATTTTTGTTACACCACATAAGTTGGTGGCTTTAACTTAAACTAAATATGGTGGTCCATCTATATGGTTCACTTGAGATCTTTCCATCCTTCTTGGTTGATTCTCCTTGAACAAAATCTTTGTATCCCTTGAAAAACTTGTCATGTCTTTGGTCACAAAACTTCAAAGGTGATGATGGCTCCTTCTATGTTGTGTTTTCTAAGTCTCCAAATCTTGAGCAAGATTCTTTTTCTCACTTGTAGTCCTTAGTGATATCCAAGATTGAAGTCCTTGGTGAGTATGCTGAAGATGTTGAAGTCATTAGAGTTGAAGAAGATGAAGTCATTAGAGTTGAAGATGTTGAAGTCATTAGAGTTGATGAAGTCCTTTGCACATGGTGTAGTCTTTGGTCATGGGGTAGGTTTTTCCATCAAGTTGAAAATAGAAGAGATGTAGAGTTAAAACCAAAATGGTTGAGGAAAGAGTTTACAAGATTGTTTATAAATAAGTTTTGGAACAAATACAACTCCTATTTTTCTAAGGTGTTTTGTCCAATCCTAGGTTTACAAATCCTACAGGCAACCCAATGCTCTGATACCATCTATAAGGGTCCCAACCTTTAATAAGGTAGAGTCCCCTGTGTTTACAATGCTAGTCCCTGGATCAATAGCTAGCATCCACAGTTAATATGTAATATCAAGAAACAAAGGTCATAATACAACTTTTATAACCAGGAATAACATAATTTTATTACATCTTACATAGCTCATTTGGCTATTACATTACATCGCAGCAGAATATCTATAAGCATGGGGTCCTTCATCTTCAAAGTGCCACATGCAGACATGTTGGTTGTAGACTTTGTAATCCTAATCAACACACTTCACTAATCAATCAAACCTGCAACATAACAAGTTACAGCCACAAGGGTCAATACATTTGAATTGTATTGGCAAGTGATACTATGGTAGTATATTGGAGTCTATCATCTATATGCATTTGGCTAAGTGGAGTTGAGGCTTGCATTGCTCAAAATAGATTTTCCTTATCATTTTGAAAACACTAAGTTTTTGCTTGACAAAAATATTTCTCCCAATCAAAGATTGAAGATCCTTTAACCCTTGTTCAACCCACAAGTTTTTAACTTAGAAATTTGAATGATGAGATTCTTGATTGCTTCCATGTCTTGATGCTCAATTTGTCCTTTACCAGGGACATGGCTAAGTACTTAGATTTTACACTCTGCAGAGGTGGTGCACTTTCCCCACAAGACTTGGTTTCCCAAGACAAGATCTTTCAGAAGCCTTCCCTTAGACCAATATGGACGCGTTCCAACCTATCAAACTCTACCACCAACTGTCCATATGGCTAAGTTCTTGCATCCTATATGATCCAGGCAGAGCCCATAATGCCAAGTGGCTGCACTTGAAGCTTCTCAACATTTGACATCTCAAATCTCTTTGTTCCTGGGTGGCCATCCACAAGTGAGATACACAAGGTCAACCATAAACATGGGCCTTGTGAACCACTCAACCAAAAACCTCCATTCAAGTCCCATTCCACCTAGGTGATTCATTAACTTAGTTGTTTTATTAAACAAAAAACTCAAGTCCTCAGACTTAGAAATTTTTCCATAGTATGTATGTATAATCCACCCTTGTTTTCTATTATCTAAGCTAAGCTTGATAGTAGTAGGAATCTTATCTTAGGAAAATTTCTACTAAGGTTTCATCTACTAGGTTTTCCTATAGCAAGGTTTATACTTAGCAAAATTCCATGCAAGTTTTACTTAGAAAATCTCTAATGCATAGTGAAAGTAATGGGACAAAGTATGAAGCATCACTTGCCTTTTTGGTAGAGTATAGGTTCACTCCTTGATCTTTGCAATGTTCACACACTTCAAGTCACTACAAATCAATCAAGCAAACAATAATTCAATATACCAATCAAGCAAAACATCACATAAAATAATAAAACAAAACATCACATGCAAGCATGCAGAAGGGTTGTTTTATTTGTAAAAGTGGTTTTTAATGGGTCATAAACATTTGAAAGCACCTAATGGTCATTTTTATAAAGTGGCAAAGTCATTTGCAAAAGGTTTCACTTTATAAACCATGTTCAAAAAAAAGTATCATTTTATGTGGTGTAGAAATATTTCTACTAAGGCATTAATCTATAGGGTTCAAAAAATATGTTTTAAAACCATAAAACTTGGTGTTTGGGGTAAGAGAGTTTAAAACAAAACATTTCCCAAAGGTTTTCTTCAAAAACCATTTTTGATAAATAAACTATATTTTTATTTGACTAGAAATGGTTTTAAATCAAAGAATCATTCTTTTGTTTCACCAAATACATTTTTGAAACCACAAAGTGTTTCCTATGGTCAGTAGGTTCAAATCCCACCATTTTCCAAAGATTTTAACCCCAAAATCATTTTTGAATAATTTTTACAATCTAAACAAGCATACAAATGTTTCTGCAAAAATAAACATTTTTCCAGAAGATTTTTACTAAACAAACGGCATGGTTGGCTAGAGCTTGTTCCACTGATTCCATTGATATAAAATTTGTAATTTTTGGACGTGTGGATCAAAAGTTACAAGGGTTTCAATTTTGCAAACAAATCTGATTCAAACTTTGTTTTTAAACAGAACTGGTGACACGCGGCGTTTTCCTATTCGTCGGTACTGGTTCAGGTGGATCAAGTGATGCAGGCCGTTGGATCAAGTTGAATCGCACGGCACTGGCTGCGTACCCTTTCAACATTAAGTGATCTAATCGCGTCACTTCGATCTAGATCGAACGGCTCCTATCCACTAGCCAAGAACTGGCGGCGCTCGACGGCTGCGCGCGGCGGCGACGGTCAGATGGTGGCGGTGCTGGTGAAACAGGAAGCGAGGGAGGATGGGAAGATGCTCACCGCGTTCGCAACGTCGTGGGGAAGCTCAACATGGTCTTCTTGGGTCGAGGGGCGCTCGTGGTTGCCTTGGATTGCTCACCGGAGTTCGCTCGGCGTCGGGCACGCTCTGGAGGTCGTCGGGGATGGGGTTACAAGCCACCCTAAGGCAAGATAGGGGAATGGTTAGACGCGGAATGATCTGGGGAAGTTGTGTGCATCATCGAGAGAGCTTAGGGCGGTCGGAGTTCACCTGGAATGCTCGACGGGGCAATGGCAGACGGTGGCGCACGCTCGGTGTCGACGAAGCCGAGGTTACAGGGCACTCGCGGATGAATGAGTGGCATGGGGAGATGCGCCAGGAGGTGGGGAGTATGTGTGCATGGTTGATGGGGCAAGGGGCAGCGCGGGGTGGCCGGAATTTGCACCGGACCTCGTCGGAGTCAGTGGCGGTTTGGGGACGATTCGAGCAGCCTGGTGGCTCTCTGGTGGTTCTGGTTTGGGGGAAAGGGAGAGACGAGCTTGGCGTTTAATACAGCCTGGTTGCTGGACTGAATCAACACGGCAGTAATGAGTATAGACGCGAGCTTTAATCGGCAGAAATCACCGGCGATGTTTGCGCGCGGGTGAAGACGATGAATAGGAGGGGGTGGGGTCGGCTGGTCAGTGAGAGAGAGGAGAGAGGAGTTGGGTCCACCAGTCAGCGATTGCACGGGTGCGGGTCTGAGTGAGAAAAACATTTCGGCAGAGGGCACATTACAAGATTTGGAAAATCTTGGGATGTGACATTACCTTAGGATTAAAACCTTTTTAGGAAGATCTGTAGGTTGGATAGTGACTATAGAAGCCATCTTATCTAAACCAAATGTTCGTATGACTGGTGATGAGTATCCACTTGAGGATAACCTTGTCAGACCTAAGTCATATGCTTAAGTCATTCTTTCTTAGGAGAAATTATTTTATCTTTTCTCAAGTATAGTACTCTTTAGTATCCTTCGAGGGAGACATAAACCACCAAGATACTGTAGAAAAGTGCAAGACATTAATTGAAGTAGTCCTAATAGTATAGCTTAACCCTAGAATGTAAGTAAGAGCAGTGAAATCTTAGTGTCAGTTGGTAACCCAAGACAACATGATAAATATCATTAGGATAGATGTTGATGTAATGAGTAGTAATCATGTGGTATTCACTTGAGAATTCTACGTGATGAAGTGAAATTATGTTAGTATTTAACGATGGAGTAATGTGAAACAACGTCATCATGGTTAGATTAGCTCTTGAATCATGATGAATGGGTAAAACATAATAAGATCATGGTGAGATTAGCTCCAAAACCATGATGAGAGTGTAAATATGACAAGAAATTAGTAAATTATCCTGAAGTATAAGTAAGAAAATAACATGGTAGGACTATGATAGAAGTCATATGTGCTAAATAATTCTAATAATATTTGGTTTAAGTTAACAAATAGAAACTGATTAGTCATTTGGAGAGATCATGTGAGGTTGTTGGGTAATAAAGGAAGGTTGGTTATAGTTAATCATTCCAAAGGTTAGACTAAAGGTTAGTCAAAATCAAATTTGAGACCACTTTGTTAAGATTATCCTATTGCAATTGAGAAATTTGGGTAAAGGTTGAGATAAGGAATAGTTTGACCTTATGTGCTAAGTATCACAACATAAACCTATATGAGGAGGTGTCATATACTACACAACTAAGCCGGAATTGTAGAGATATTATACTCAACTACTATATTTTGGTCATATACTACACAACTAAGCCGGAATTGTAGAGATATTATACTACACAACATAAACCTAGAATATTGTGTGTTATATGTACTACATCTGGATTTTTTTTTTCTTGGATCTTCTTGATTGACTAGATTTGTACATGAAGTTTGACTTGGAGTGCAAATGCATGTTGCAACATCCAGTTATTACTTGATGTTATAGACCTAGATAGGAATGGGAATTCGTGTAAGGGAGTGACGAGTTCCGAACACCCAAATGAAGATTTCCATGAAGAATGAATCCAAGTGTAAGGTGTATCAAAACAATTTGAAGGTTGAACCAAGTTTGATCATTGCTAAATAGTGAAAGAACATGTTGGGCCCCCATGTGTGGTTTTGGTAATTAATGACAATCTTTATGGACTAATGTGTGTATTAAGTTATACTTGTAGGATTTGTCCATTGGCAGCGCTTGGATCATGTGTTGGCTTCAAGGTCGATGAAATGCAAAGAAGATATGTTGTGCAAGCTCAATATGCGAGGTCGATGATGAGGAATTAAGAAAGGCGTTCCATCTTGAGAAGGGCAAGACCGTCTACATCGAGCTCAAGTGGAATGCTCAAGGCAAAGGTATAAGCTTGATAGGTTTTCCCTTTTGCCGGTCTCTTGTTTTGTGTAGGAGACCGGGTTTAGGATAGATAACCGTACTATCAAGAGGGGCTCTCGAATGAGTAACTCGATCACATCATTCGAAGAGAGCTCAAAGCTTTGCATACTTGCATCATCATATTTGGTTGCTATTTGGTCTTATACATGTGAGGATTTAGAGCTTGTGGTAATCTCCATAACAAGCTCTTGTTCATCAAAATCGGATCTTCCATTTACATCATTTTGCGTTTTGATTTATGCGGCTTTTCGGTTTCCCACCAAGTGAGGTATCTCACACTATATTAATTCATACACTCCTACTTGGTGATAATCAATATTTCCAACGCAATTGGAATCGGGTCAATCGGAGTCTCCAATCAAAAGTTATGACCGTTTGTTTATTTGCTTTATTTAAATTGAAAAATAAAAAGAAAAATATCTTTTCTGGGCCGAGCGGTACTACCACAGCCTAGTACCGCTCGTGCCTGGCTGCGCGTAGCCCATTCCTGTATGGCCCGGTACCTTCAACGGTTCTACCGGACCGGCCCGGTAGTACCGCCCGGGTGGGCCGGTACTACCGGCCGGCCCAGGTAGATCTGCATCTCCAGCCCAGCTTGCCAGCCCGCAACGCGCAAAGCCGCTCGCAGCCCAGATCCCGCGCGCGTGCTCTCGCTCGCGTTGACACGCAAGCCGCCGCTCGCTCTCGCCCTGCTCGCCTGGGCCAGCGTCCCGTTGACTCGCGGCCGCCGCTTGACCGCGCGCATCCCGCTGCTGCGTGCTGCCGCACGCGCCCCTGCGCAGCGCGCCAGCTTGCCTCGCTTGACCGCTGCCGCCGCTCGCTGCTGCGTTGTGCGCGCTGCGCCGCTGCTCCGTGCGGGGCCCAGCTGCCGTTGACCCGTGAGCTTGGCCGGTTGCTGCTGCATGCATCGCGCGCATGCGCTGGCACACGTGCTGCTGCTGCTGCCCTGCCCCACCCACGCGCTAGCTGCTACTGCCGCTGCGCTGTTACGGCTGCTGCTTCGCTGCACGCCTGCATGCATTGACCCAGTTGTTTGCCGCACGCTTCTACAGCTTCTCTAGCTCGCCGGGTGCGCTGCTCCCTAGCCCCATATGCTGCTGCTTCGTTTTTTCCTAGGCACATGCGGTAGTACCGGTTTTGTCTGGTACTACCGATCCAAAACTAAAAACGCCCCAACGGCCAGATTTTCTGGGCCCTCTATTTAAGCTTTGCCCGTTTTCAGTTTAGTGAGCTCCTCTCTTATCTATTAGGCTAAACTTTGTCCACACTTTCTCTAGATCTTGAAGCTTGCCTAATCTTTTCGCTCCGATGATTCTTGCCCATATTTGAGTGGAAGAGAGAGGAGATCTAGACCCACGTTTTGACCTAACTGATTCATCTCTTCGTGAGTGCATGTTTGGGGATCTAGATTTTGTGGGATTTTGTGTCTCTCTTTGATTCCTCCTCTCTTGTTCCCCCAATAGCTTTAGTAGCTTTGTTCGAACTTGAGAGTGAGGGATTTGGGCATCTTTGTGGTGTTCTTGCCATTTGCATTTGGTGCATCAGTTTGAGTTCTCCTCGGAGGATTTGGTTTGAGTTGCTCATTGGAGCTTGTCCCTCTTGGGTTCTTGCAACCCTAGACGGTTTCGTGGCCTTGGTGGCATTGTGGCCTTGGTGGCATTTGTTGAGGCCTTTTGTGGCGTTTGTTGGGAGCCTCCAATTAAGTTGTGGAGAAGTGCCCCAACCTTGTGAGAGGTTCCGGTTGCCACCGACAAGTGCACCGATAGTGGAAGCGTGATTTGATCCTGTTGGGGTGAGATTCACCGGAGAATAAGGGAGGCCTTTTGTGGCGTTGGTGGTTTGATACCACCCCCTCTCCAAACGAGACGTACTCCATGTTGGGAGGAACTCAGTAAAATATCGGTGTCCACGTGCCTCGGTTATCTCTATACCTGAGCTCTTTACTTATGCACTTTACATTGTGATGGCCTTCTTGCTTGAAGTACTATATATCTTGCTATCACTTTGTTGCTTTGATGCAGCCCGTCCTACAGACGCACCTCCATCTACAACACCTAGTCCCCCAAGTGGACCAGTGACTCGTGCCCGAGCCAAGCTCCTACAAGCCAAGGTTAACTCGCTCCTTTCCTCATGTGATTTTGGTCTACCTTTGGATGGCTTGCTACTTCATGCAACTACGTTGTGTATCCTCAGCTATGAAGCAACATCACCACACCAAGCCCCCCAGGAAGAAGGACCAGGAGAAGAAGCTGCTAGAGCTCTGCACACCGGAGTCTCCGGTGTAGACCGGAGTCTCCAGTCCCCTACACCGGAGTCTCCGAACCTTCCTCCGGTCTGGCCACAAGAACCAAGCCCGGGACAGCCAGAAGCCCCCTCCGGAGACGGGTCCGGAGACTGAACCGGAGTCTCCGGTCCAGACCGGAGTCTCCGGACCCAACACCGGAGTCTCCGTCCTACTCGATGTCAGGCATGTCAAGGCCTTTTGGGCCTGGCCCATGTAACCCCTAGTTTCGCCCCACCCCTCATATGTAAACCCTAGACTTGGATAATAATAGTTGAGGACAACCCTTGGAGGATCTTTCATCTATTGGTCTAATTCTCCTACCAAGGGGCACCCTATTATCCACAACCTCTTGGATCTTGCCTAGTGCGTTCAAGTTGTACAAGGCCATGGGATCTCGGTTTCTCGTGCCCAAGTAGTCAAGATCTCACCAAGCACCTCGCCCCCGTTGTTGGCCGTGGAGAGAGAGCTTCGCCCAACACCGATCCTAGGGATTATGTTGGACCGGTTGCCACCGGTGTGAGTTATCGGCGTGTATCGTGTTGTGTGGGCGTGAGTTCATCGGGTTCTTCGTGTGCGGGTGTTCGTGGATTTCATCCCCTTTCCCCTTCCACCGCTTTCCCCTCGATTCCCACGGAGATTCGTGAAAGAGTGGGCCACCCCCAAGGGGTTACCCCATAACATATTGGTATCAAGAGCAAGGTTGATCACAAATTTCCCCTCATTTTTTCATCTATCCACCATAAATTCAAAAATTTCCCAAAAAACAGCCCCAATTTGCCTTTGGATCGATCTGTCGTTTTGGAGTGTTATTTGTGGTTTTGATCTGACCAAATCTTTTCTAAGGTGTTGGTCCAGCTTTTGCCTGCGTTTCCCAGCCCAATTTTGGCCAAATTTTCGCGGATTTGAGGACTCTAGGCGTGAATTTCCGCTCAAGAACACGAGTAGATCTTCCACACCGGAGTCTCCGGCCCTGTGCACCGGAGTCTCCGGCCTACACCGGAGTCTCCGGCCTACACCGGAGTCTCCGGTCCTGGACGCCAGTTTTGACCCTTTTTCCTCTTTTCTGCATTGGCTAATCTGTCCGCTTGTTGTTTGTGTCCCGTGTGCGTGTCACCAACTAACAGATAGCTTCCACAACATCGCCGCGCTCTTCGACACCACGGACCCCAAACTCTTCCCCGCTCCATCGACACAAGATCATCATCAGCAACTAAGGTATAACTTGTGTCAACCCTTGTAGCCATATCTTCCTTTGTGTGTACCTATCCTATGAGAGCAACTCATTTTGTGTTTGTCTAAGCATTGTTCACTTGCCATTGGAAAGTGAGAGTGTGAGTGCAAATACAAAAGTTAACATAGTAGCATAGAAAGGGAGCAAAAGAAAAAGAATCAAAAAAAAGAGGAAGAAAAATAGAAAGATACATAGCCTACCAATACAAAGAGAGCATCAAGCTTGTAAGCAAAAGAGAGAGGAAGAAGCGCGCCAAGGTAAGTGCACAAATCCGTTGCTTACCCTCTTTTGGCAAACAAGTTGTGGTCTCTCCTTGAGTTGGCACGACAACCGAGCGTAGTCTTCGTTAGGCCATTTCGTGCTCACTTTCATAGTCGTGCTAACCCCATTTTTCTCCACGTGTGTGTAGTCGTAGGTTCTCGTCACCTTTTGAGTTGACCATTTCCTTTTGACTTGAGTTTGTTGGATCTTCTCCACTTTTGACTATCCTTTGCATTTGATTGGTTCTTTGGCTTTCCCACAATCCTACCCATCCACCAAAAGCTTTTGAGAGTTGTAGCTTATTTATGTGTGAGTTTCTTTGCAATTTCACTTTGCACGCTGTTCGCTCCTTTGTGTGGCAATTGGTTTGATATAATCTCCAAGGTAAGGTAAAAGGCTAAATCTACGCACCCTTATTCTCCATATACAACCCTTGTCGGCTTTGCATCATGGACAGGAATGGCGAGCCGTCCCAATCACCACCACCTCCGGAGGGACCATTGGACCATTTGACACACAATACATGACAAGATGGGACCATTGGAAGGTCCGAGGAGAATTCAACTACCGTTGTGAAGCCCTTGAGCGGTGCCAAGATGAACAATTTAGCGAATCCCGAGTGGAGTTCAAGAACATCGACAACCGCTTCGAAGAAGTCCGAGGCCAAATGCATGCCATGCAATACAACCTCGGTCATCAAAATGAAGCTCTTGGTCGCGCCCTCGCCTCAACGGATGAGAAGCTTCAACTCCTCATTGATGGATTAGCAAGTCCATGATCGCGAGACTCAAGATCATCACAGCACTCCTCAAGTGAATCAAGTGCACCTCGCCATCACGCTTCAAGGCACCGGGATGGACCCGTCCTTCAATCCATGAGCTCTTCTCAAGCGGTACCATATCCGCGACACGCCGCGACGTCAAGCTATGATGGTGACCTCTCCGCAAGACCTCCAAGACGTGAAGCGGACCGGCCACAACCAAGGGTACTTGTGATTCAGCATGAGCAACCTCACATGGACCACCAAGCCCATCGCCATCGACATGTTCTTTCAACAACAAGTGAAGCATCCGAAGTTGAAGAACAAGACCGCCGTCGGTGTGAAGCACTCGAAGATCCACCAAGGAGCGACATGAACGTCAACATCGACAACATGATCATCATGACGAGCCTCCTCCACATCAAGAACAAAGAGAGCAGCCAATTGCGCATGCGGCTCGACGTCCTCCTCGCCACATGGCGCAAGACAATGCTCCTTGGCATCAACCATGACAAGAACAAGAGCAAGCTCCACAAGCTCGTCGTGAGGATCAACAACCTCCTCCTCGTCCTCAACCGTGATAACAACACGAGCAAGCTCCCCAAGCTCATCATCAAAACCAAGTTCCACCACCAAACGCGGCACCTCAACAACCGCAAGAGCAACGCCACCATCACCAAGCAAGACATGAGAGCTTGGATTATGAAGATGACCGCCAAAATCATGGCAACCATCGCCGTTGGAACCGCAATGAAGATGTTCGGCAAGCTCAAGTTCACCATGCCCAAGTTCACCGGTTCCAATGAACCCAAAGAATACCTCTCGTGGGAACTCAAGGTTGACAAGATGTTCCGCATGCACAACTATAGTAATGAGAAGATGATGGCCATGGCATCCCTCGAGTTTGATGAGTATGCCAACCTTTGGTGGGAATAAGTCCAACTCGCTCGTGAATCAAAAGAAGAGCTCCCAATCTCAACTTGGCAAGATATGAAGGCCCATATGAGATCCCGCTTTGTTCCTTCGCACTACACGCGTGACCTTTTCAACAAGCTTCAAACACTTAGTCAAGGGAGACTGTGGAAGAGTACTTCAAGCAAATGGAGCTCAACATGATCCGTGCCAACATTGAAGAGCGGGATGAACAAACAATGGCATGTTTCCTCAATGGCTTGAACCATCCAATTAAGCGCATCACCGAGTTCCAAAAGTACAACAACATGGTTGAGCTTGTGCACATCGCATCAAAGGCCGAGCGTCAAGTGCAAGAGGACATCAAGTACAACAAGCCAAAGACATACTTCACATACAAGCAAGCCCCAACCACTACTCCGACAACACCAAGTGGAAGCTCATCAAATACAACCAAGCTTCCCTTTAAGCCAACACTTCCTCAAGGAAAACTGCCCCCAAGTGGCAAATACACAAGAGATGAACAACCATTCAATGGTGAGTGCTACAAGTGTGGAGGCAAAGGACACAAGTCGGCCACATGTGGGAACAAGAAAGTTTTGTTCATCCATGACAACGGCGATGAAGAATACTTGAGTGAATATGAGTTTGATGCAAGGGTCAAGGAAGCCATGGCAAGGCAACATTTGGAAGAGGACCAAGAACTACTTGTGTGTGATCATGACGCAAGTCCATCGCTTGTGGTCACAAGGGTCTTAACTACTCAAGCCAATGAGAATGAAGACCAACGATCAAACATCTTCCAAACTCGTGCCGGTATCAATGGGAAGTCCATCAAAGTTGTGATCGATGGAGGGAGTTGCCACAATACTGCAAGTACGGAATTGTGTGATAAACTCAACCTCACCCTCCATCCGGATAAGCACCCCTACCATATACAATGGCTAAGTGACCAAGGGTCCGTCAAGATTAAGCACACTGTCTCGGTAACGTTCTCGATTGGACCATACAAAGACACGGTGGAATGTGACGTGGTCCCCATGACGGTTTGACATATGTTGCTCGGAAGGCCGTGGCAATTTGACAAGCGTGCTTTACATGATGGTCACTCAAACACTTATACCTTCAAATGGCTTGAAAAAACTTGTTTTTCGCAACCAAATGACTCCTAGCCAAATAATTGCGGACAATGAAAAGGCTTTAGCGAGGGCGCAATACACAAAAACACCTTGTGAGAAGAGTGGTTAGCGAGAGAACCACACTATAGTGAGTGAGTGCCACAAGCCAAAGTCGAGTGGAAAAACTAAGAGTATTCTTCTTGCCACCAAAAGTGAGATGAGAGAAGTGCGGACAAACCCATCCATCTTGCACTATGTCCTTGTATGCAAGGGACTAGCGCAAGGAACTAATGACTTGACAAATGTTCCTCCTTCTTTGATGGCTATCTTGCAGGAATTTCAAGATGTATTCCCCGAAGATCTTCCTCATGGACTACCTCCTCTTCATGGAATCGAGCGCCGCATCGACCTCATACCCGGCGCCCCACTCCCAAACCGCGCCACGTATCTCACGAACCCGGAGGAGACGAAGGAGATAGAACGACAAATCAACCAACTCGTCTCCAAAGGTTTGATCCAAGTAAGCACTAGCCCAAGCGCGGTTCCCGTGATTCTAGTTCCAAAAACGGATGATACGTTGCGGTTATGCATGGACTGCCGTCCAATCAATGCTATCACCGTGCGTTATCGACATCCTATACCGCGCCTTGATGACATGCTTGATGAGTTATGTGGAGCCACTATATTTTTGAAAATTGATCTTCGTAGTGGTTACCATAAAATTCGCATGGCCGAAGGTGATGAGTGGAAAACTACCTTCAAGACCAAGCTTGGTCTCTATGAATGGTTGGTTATGCCTTTTGTCTTATCAAATTCCCCATCTACCTTCATGCGCCTCATGAACCATATTTTGAGATCTCTCATTGGGAAGAGTGTTGTTGTTTACTTTGATGACATCCTTGTCTATAGCAAGTCACTAGAGGAGCATGTTACTCATGTTAAGGAGGTCCTTCAAATCCTTCGTCATGAAAAGCTTTATGCTAATCTCCCAAAGTGCATTTTTGCAAAAGACAAACTGATTTTCCTTAGTTTTGTTGTGTCTTCTAATGGCATTGAAGTTGATGTCTCAAAAGTTAAGGACATACGATATTGGCCCATACCGACCAATGTTAGTGAACTTCGTAGTTTTCATGGGTTGGCTGGCTTTTACCGTCGCTTTATGAAAGACTTTTCCACCATTGCTTGCCCCCTCAACGAATTGACCAAGAAAAATGTCACGTTCGTTTGGGGAACAGCACAACAAAAGGCTTTTGATGAGCTCAAAAAGAGGCTCACCGAAGCACCACTTCTTGCATTACCGGATTTCACAAAAACCTTTGAGATTGAATGTGACGCTAGTGGAATTGGCATTGGAGGCGTCCTTATGCAAAATGGGCGTCCTATTGCATACCATAGTGAGAAACTTGATGGCGCACGCCTTAACTATCCCATCTTTGACAAAGATCTTTTTGCCTTGGTTCGTGTCCTTCAAGTGTGGCAACACTACCTTTGAGTTTATGGAATCTTTTCCTTACATTGTCAAGTACAAGAAGGGCAAATAAAATGTGGTAGCGGACGCTTTGTATCGCAAAAACACAAACCTTCTTACGCGACTCGATGTAAATGTCTTGGGTCTTGATGACATCAAATCTTTGTACGCGTCCGACCCTTTCTTTGGACCAATTTTTGCAAGATGTTCAATAGACAAAGGGATTGATGATTTCTATTTTCATAAGGGTTTTATTTTCAAACAAAACAAGCATTGCATTCCGAAGTCGTCTCTCCAAATTTTGCTTCTTCAAGAGTCCCATGGTGGAGGGCTTATGGGTCACTTTGGCCGTGACAAGACATATGACATGCTATCCACTCACTACTTTTGGCCAAAGATGAAGCGCGACGTCGAGCGCCATGTCCAACGGTGCACTACATGTATCCAAGCTAAGTCTAAGTCTAACCCCTTTGGTCTTTATATGCCATTGCCTATTCCTCATGCACCTTGGTCGGACATTAGCATGGACTTTGTGTTAGGATTGCCTAGATCTAAACATGGACATGATTCTATATTTGTGGTAGTGGATCACTTTTCCAAAATGGCACACTTCATTCCGTGCCATAAGACCGATGATGCTTCACATGTAGCAAATTTGTTTTTCAGGGAAATAATTCGGCTACACAGTGTACCAAGAACAATCGTCTCCGACCGCGATGTCAAATTCATGAGCTACTTCTGGAAGACACTAATGGCCAAGCTCGGCATCAAGCTCATATTATCATCCGCCTCGCATCCTCAAACCGATGGACAAACCGAGGTCGTCAATCGAAGCCTTGGCACACTCCTACGTGTGTTGATAAAGAAGAACCTTAAAGACTGGGAGGAATGTATTCCACACGCCGAGTTCGCCTACAACCGCGCCAAGCACTCCACCACCATGAGGAGCCCGTTCATGATCGTCTATGGCTTCGAGCCTCTCACCGCGCTCGATATCCTTCCACTTCCACTTCATGAGCGTGCCAATATGGACGTTGTCAAGCGTGCCCAAACAATGAAGAAACTCCATGAAGACACAAGGGCTACGATCGAGCAACAAGTCCTTCGCCAAGCATCAAGGCTAAACAAGAACAAGAAAGAGATGATCTTCGAAGAAGGAGACCTTGTGTGGATACACTTGAGTAAAGACCGCTTCCCCAAGGACCGCGACTCCAAACTCAAGCCAAGAGGTGATGGACCATTCAAAGTACTCAAGAGGATCAACAACAACGCCTACATCATCGATATCCCAACATCCAAGTATCTTGTGAGCCCGACATTCAATGTCAAGGACCTCTCACCCTACCATGGCAAAGATGAAGTTAAGAAGGTTGAAGAGTCGAGGAAGACTCTTTCCCAAGGGGGGAGCTGATGCAGCCTGTCCTACGAACGCACCTCCATCTACAACACCTAGTCCCCCAAGTGGACCAATGACTAGCGCCCGAGCCAAGCTCCTACAAGCCAAGGTTAACTCGCTCCTTTCCTCATGTGATTTTGGTCTACCTTTGGATGGCTTGCTACTTCATGCAACTACGTTGTGTATCCTCACCTATGAAGCAACATCACCACACCAAGCCCGCAAGGAAGAAGGACCAGGAGAAGAAGCTGCTGGAGCTCTGCACACCAGAGTCTCCGGTGTAGATCGGAGTCTCCGGTCCCCTACACCGGAGTCTCCGGACCTTCCTCCGGTCCGGCCACAAGAACCAAGCCCAAGACAGCCAGAAGCCCCCTCCGGAGACGGGTCCGGAGACTAAACCGAAGTCTCTGGTCCAGACCGGAGTCTCCGGACCCAACACCGGAGTCTCCGGCCTACTCGATGCCAGGCATGTCAAGGCCTTTTTGTCCTGGCCCATGTAACCCCCAGTTTCGCCCCAATTTCCAGTTTTATTCCAAAACTACCCCTGTTTAAGTGGTTAGCCTATATAAAGCCCCACCCCTCATATGTAAACCCTAGACTTGGATAATAATAGTTGAGGACACCCCTTTGAGGATCTTTCATCTATTGGTCTCATGCTCCTACCAAGGGGCACCCTATAATCCACAACCTCTTGGATCTTGTCTAGTGCGTTCAAGTTGTACAAGGCCTTGGGATCTCGGTTTCTCGTGCCCAAGTAGTCAAGATCTCACCAAGAACCTCGCCCCCGTTGTTGGCCGTGGAGAGAGAGCTTCGCCCAACACCGATCCTAGGGATTATGTTGGACCGGTTGCCACCGGTGTGAGTTATCGGCGTGTGTCGTGTTTTTGGGCGTGAGTTCATCGGGTTCTTCGTGTGCGGGTGTTCGTGGATTTCATCCCATTTCCCCCTTCCACCGCTTTCCCCTCGATTCCCGCGGAGATTCGTGAAAGATCGGGCCACCCCCAAGGGGTTACCCCATAACATGCTTGTATTGCTTAGCATAAGTTGTTGGTGCACATAGGTGAACCTTAGTTGTTCTAGGTTGTTCTTAATAAAGTAAACACTAGTTTTATTCCGCCTTTGTTGAGCCACTCTAGGAAAAGTATTAATCGCCTATTCACCCCCTCCTCTAGGCGACATCCGTATCCTTTCAATTGGTATCAGAGCTCGGTCTCTCATTTTAGGCTTCACCGCCTTGAGAGTAAAGATGTCGGCTAGAGGATTAGTGCACAATGATATGTTCATATTCGATGGCACAAATTATGATATGTGGAAAAATCGTATGCTCATTCATTTTCGGGACATGGACCCAAATTTGGAGCGTATTGTAGATATGGGTTTTTCTCCTCCTGTGGATTTCAAAAATCTATCTTGTGAGGATGAGAAAAACTTATATCTCGATGCTCAAGCTTATAATGTGCTTGTTAATGCTTTGAGCTATGTAGTTACATCTTCAATCATTCCTTTTTGGAGCACTCATGAGTTATGGACAAAACTTCAAGATAAATATGTTGTGTCCAACATTATTGAGAATGATTGTGTTACTTCCACTTCCAGTCGAGATGAGTTCTCATCCTCTACCACTTCACCAACATGTGACTTTTCACAAGGTAATGATATGGTGAGTGGTGATAGAAATTTCAATTTGGATAATATGCTTACTATTTGTAATCCCTCATCTCTATCTAGTTGCAATGATCTATCTTTGGACCTTAACACTTATAGCACTACAAACTTCTTACATGCTTGTGTTAATATCCCTTGCATATAATGTAGAAATGACTTGAATAAATCACATGATGATATGCTTGTGTTGTCTTGTTGCCACGATAAAATGCTTCCATTTCCTCTAGTGCTTTTGTTGCTAACCATGTAGAGGAAACCGAAGATTCTATGGGCCAAGACATGGTTTTGAATGAAGCCACAAATGCAATCTCATCTTCACCTTCTTCCAGTACACACCTATGCCTTGTGGCTAGGGATTCTAAGGTAACCCCTACTTTGGAACCCATTACCTCTTGTGATGAGGAGGATGTGGATAATATGGAAGAAGATATTGATATTGATGATTGATATAAAAAGGGTGAGATTGTTTATCGTGCCCTTGTTAAAAAGGATATTGCTTGTTCTAACTTTGTTGATGTCTTGGACTTTGCTATTAAGAGCAAAGAACATATTGATAAGTTAGAAACACAAATTGAGGTGCATGATAACAACGTTGATAAAATGTGTTGTCTTGAGAGTGAGTATGCTAATATAATTGCAAACCTAAATAAAGCTCTTGAAGAGGAACAAACCACTAAGGAATCTCTTGAGGAGACCTTTGCTTTAGAGCTATCTAGAGTAAAGGAATCTCATGATAGAGATCTTGCGGTGGCTAACTCCTTCAAGATTAAAAATGATGAGACTCAAGTTGCTTATGCTAAACTCCTTGAGGATTTTGAGCACCTCAAAAATGGCTCTCGGGTCATTAAGAGGGAGCTCGTCAAACTCACCGAGTCGCATGAGCAACTTAAAGCTTCATATTCAAAAGAGCTTGACAAGTTGCCCTCACCTCTTGCTAATAATAATGATGCTTGTGCTAATAACTCTATTTCTTGTGAAGCATCTATTTTGAAGGAGAATGTTGAGTTAAATCTCAACTTGCTTTGCTAACTAGCAACTATGGGAAATTAGAAGAAAGTCATGTTAAGCTCTCGAGCTCGCATGAGGATCTTCTAGTCTCCCATGGTAGGCTAGAGTTAGCTCATGAGGCCATCGTGTCAAAGGTAACTTCTAGTGGGCCTTATTTGGACATTAGCACTATATCTACTCCAAATGTTATATTGCCATGTGCTAGTCCTTGTAATTCATCCTCTCACAACCATTCTATAACTCGTGATGAATTACATTCCGTGCCTTGTTGCTCTAACAATGTAGCATCTACTTCCTATAGTACTTTTGTTCAAACTAACCATGTAGAGGAAATTAAAGAGCTCAAGGCTCAAGTCACTTCTTTGAAGAATGACTTGAAAAAGGGTCATCAAGGGAAGGTCACACTAACCAAAATCTTGAGTGTGGAAAAATCCCCCAATGACAAGAGTGGGCTTGGATTCAGGTCCAATGTCAAGAACAAGTCCACTATCAAGTTGAAGCACAAGGACAACAAGAATAATGGCCAAGATCAAGTCAAGAATCCGGCCAACATTGTTTGCTTAAAGTGCAAGGAAGAAGGGCATCATGTTAGATCTTTCCCATTGAAGAAGAAGTCTCCTAGTGTGAAGCAACAAGGGAAGCGGCCTCAAGCTCCACCTCAAGTAATTAATGGGCATCTTCCTAAGAGGACTACTCGAGCTCTTCCTCTAGTTGTGGCTTCACCTAAGAAGAAAGATGGAAAGAGTAGAACTTGCTACATATGCCGTGAGAAGGGGCACATTTATTCCGCATGCACTATTGGTATATCCTCATCCAATCCTATCTTAATTGATGAAGCTTATTCACTTTATAAGGATGATGTTGGCAATGTGTTTGCCAAGTTTGTTGGTGCTCAATGTGAGTTCAAGAAAAGAACCATTTGGGTTGCCAAGCCTATTGTGACTAACCTCTTAGGACCCAACTTGGTTGGGGACCAACAAGCCAAAACTTGATCAATAGGTATTGTTGGAGGGCATTGGATACTTGGATACATTATGAAGAATTGAGGGATCTTCATCAATTATTATTGTCAAGCCAAGCCATTTGGATTATCATGATTATATTATATTTCCAATGTTCCTTCTTGCGGTAACATATGCTAAACTCTTTACATTGAAAGTTACTCGCCCCTTGTGCATGTGTTGGTTTTGTATCTTCCATGCTTTTGTACATGTTGTGCTATCCACTTAATTATCATGAGATATCAAGCATATTTGTGTGTGATTAGGTGGCACACCATGTATGTGTGTTTCTTATGTTTGAGCCTTCTTGATTATATTTGATATCCTATTTGGCTCTTGTGAAAAATTAATGGATTATCCCATTTTGGGGGAGTGTTATGCTTGGGCATTCCACAATCATAAAATTGTGTACATGAGGAATACCACCTAGTATTTATATTGGATTATTGTCTAGTCTCTATGTGGTATAATTCTCATGAGAAACTTAAGTTTATAATGTCCATTAATTATCTCTATCTGAATCCTTTTTCCTCGTGTTGGTTTTATGGTAGTATCACATTATGGGGGAGTCATATGCTTAGTGCATATTACAAATCCTAGAAAATGTGAATATTTGAGGTTGTGTCACTTAGAATTGGTATTGACAATTATCTAGCACCTCTATGACACATTTTCTCATTCAATTTCCAATTTGCTTGAATGGCTTTATTGATCTTACTTTGGATCTTGTATATGAGAATGATTCTTGGTATGTGTTTTTCCTCATATTTAGATATATATATTCGCATTGAAACCATTTGCTTCAATTTACTCTAATCACTAGTGATTGTGTGACTATTGGAAGCTACCAAGAATCTTGTTTTAAGTATCATGCTCAATTCTTATATTTAGTTATATGCTTCTTGTTGTGTGAATATGATCTTGGATATCCGTATGAACTACCTAAGGAAGATTATTCTTAATTCTTCTTGTCCTTGGACAATTAGTACCAAATTTATGGTAGAATTTATTGATCATATTCACTTTGGGATTTTCTTAATATTGTCCTATCTTTGGCCAAGTAAATGTTTTGTGTGCTCCCATGTATTCCTTGCTAATTTTGGATCCTTTTATTTTTATTGGTATCCTCTTGTGTTTTATTTAAAGTAGGTAGTAGTGATGGTCTCATTTGTGTGCATTTTACATTCAAAAGGAAAATCCTACATAATGCACAATCCATGGGGGAGCTTTCCTATATTATTTAAAACACTCATATTTATGCTTCTTTGCTTGATCCATATCGGGTCTTATGTGCTTGGAACCTCAATCTTTTCGTTTTGGTATTTTGTGCCATCATGTGAAGTTTGGGGAGTTTGGTTTCTTGTTGGAACCTTGCTCTTTTTGGGAGTTGGTTTTGTCTCATTCCTTGTTTCTTGATTTTACCATCTTAGAATGAGATAAATCCTTGAGCATTTTTATTTCTATCTATTTTTGCTCTTTTGGCCTTAGCCTAGTTCATTTGTTGAACTTGTGGTCTTTCATGTGTTGAATTGGTTCTTTGATACAATTTGGACACCGCTTGTCTTGTCACACTCTTGTGTGTGCCATCTCGGTTTACTTGTTGTTTTTGTCAAATTGTATCTCATTTTTGGTTCTTGAAAGCCTTGTGTATGTATATTTAATACATATCTATATTATGGCATGCTTGCTTTC
The DNA here is from genome assembly GCA_916181665.1 of Avena sativa. NCBI lineage: Eukaryota > Viridiplantae > Streptophyta > Magnoliopsida > Poales > Poaceae > Avena > Avena sativa. The sequence continues at coordinate 172,913,172 of OV702295.1, forward strand.
TTTGATCCAATATACAAGGGAAACTCCACTAAATCCCATCGGCTAAGTTGTGCATGAAATTCAATTTCATATCAATATGCACATATTTATGTGGAGTATCTCCTATGTATTGTAGTTGCACTAACTACTTTGGACCCAATAAGTTTGGGGACCATTTTTGTACTTAAATATGTTTTAGGTACATTGGAGACATATTGGATGCTTGTCTCTCAATCTTGAAGAAGTGGTGCGTTAATGAAAATTGGAGGCATGCTATAGGATGTTCATTGATTTCATATCCTCTACATCCTACCAATTATATCTCGGTAACAAGTATCTCTTTCTCATGCATATTTATCTTGCTTCCAACCATGTGTCGGTTGCCTTCTAAGCATGAATTATTGTATTTATATTGTTTGTGATTCTATATCCATGGTATTATGAGAACCCTCTATTGTATATGTGTATAAGTTGAGATGAGTGCATATAATTGGGACTATACAAAATCATGCATATGATCCTCCAATCCCAAATATGTCAATCTAGCAATGTTATTGCCTATCTTTTCCTCAACTTCTCTCTTGTGCAATAGTGAGATTTTACTAGTTAAAATTTTCTTGTGATACTTGTTGCCTTTCTTCATATATGTCAACTTTCTCCTTTTCCCTTGGTGATAGTTGTAATATATGTAGTGTGTTGGTATTTGAAGCTCATTAATGTACAATAAGATATATTTGAGCCTTTGGCCGTGCTTTGAAGCAAAAATCTTATTGGTATATGTTAAGACTTCATTTTTGCTTTCATGTGATTCCTTGTATATCTTATTTATGTGTGCATATGTCTTTGTTGGCATATGTCTTTGTGATGTTTTCCACTTACAGCCATATGCACATATGAGAAGATAATTTTAGTTGAATTATATTCCTTGGATACCACCTTTTATTCCTTTTGATTTTTCAGTGGCTTCCAAATTTATTTGCCTATGAGTACTTGTTCCTCTAGTTTACATCTTCGTGCACTCATATTTGTTCTCTCATGCCTTGTATTGTTAAATGAATTTGGATGAGTGAGGATTTCGTGATTATGGACCTTGTTCCCAAATATAATTATCATAATTGGTGCATTATGTTTGGGGAGCTCATCTAATTCATTTAATAATGTTCATTTGTCTTCTTTCTCATTTGTTGTGCTTTAAATTCTTATGGGGAGCAAGGATTCCATATTTGTGCATTATGTATTCCAATGCATTTATTTTACAATTGTGCCAAAATCTTGGGGAGCTTCTCTATTTGTTATTTGAAGCACTCTTTTGCTCATATCATAACATCTTGTTTGGACTCATTCGTTGTTTTCATTTGGTTTGTCGGATCTTGTAAATTGCTTGCATCATTTGACTTTATTTTGGCAATCTTAGGATCCTCGATATAGTTCTACTCCCTCCCAAGTATTCATCATTGGATATGTGCGAAGGCACTTCTTTGGAGGAATTATTACTATATTTGCCTTCTAGAACTTGTCACCCATTTCGGCAATCGATGACAATGGGGGAGAAGTTTTAGAGGGTTTAAGGGAAGTTGGTTTATGGATTGTGTTTGTTCTTGTGCATTTACCTCTCATGCTCTTGCATCTTTGTTGTTGCTTAGCATGTGGTATATATAGAGGAAACTCCACCAATGATAATGATTGGCAATATATGCAATGAAATTCAAGTTCATCACACATGCATAGATTGTGGGGGAGTTTGCTCTATATATGGTGGTGGTACCAATATCACATAATTTTGTAGTATTTGATATTGGTATTACCATTATATTCATTCATATTCCTTATATAAACCCTCTTAAAGGGATTGTCATCAATTACCAAATGGGGGAGATTGAAAGAACATGTTGGTCCCCCATGTGTGGTTTTGGTAATTAATGACAATGTTTATGGACTAATGTGTGTATTAAGTTATACTTGTAGGATTTGTGCATTGGCATCGCTTGGAGCATGTGTTGGCTTCAAGGTCGATGAAATGCAAAGAAGATATGATGTGCAAGCTCAATATGCGAGGTCGATGATGAGGAATTAAGAAAGGCGTTCCATCTTGAGAAGGGCAAGACCGTCTACATCGAGCTCAAGTGGAATGCTCAAGGCAAAGGTATAAGCTTGATAGGTTTTCCCTTTTGCCGGTCTCTTGTTGTGTGGAGACCGGGTTTAGGATAGATAACCGTACTATCAAGAGGGGCTCTCGAATGAGTAACTCGATCACATCATTCGAAGAGAGCTCAAACCTTTGCATACTTGCATCATCATATTTGGTTGCTATTTGGTCCTATCCATGTGAGGATTTAGAGCTTGTAGTAATCTCCATAACAAGCTCTTGTTCATCAAAATCGAATCTTCCGTTTACATCTTGTTGCGATTTTGATTTATGCGGCTTTTCGGTATCCCACCAAGTGAGGTATCTCACACTGTATTAATTGATACACTCCCACTTGGTGATAATCAATATTTCCAACGCAATTGGAATCGGGTCAATCGGAGTCTCCAATCAAAAGTTATGACCGTTTGTTTATTTGCTTTATTTAAATTGAAAAAGAAAAAGAAAAATATCTTTTCTGGGCCGAGCGGTACTACCGCAGCCTAGTACCGCTCGTGCCTGGCTGCGCGCAGCCCATTCCTGTATGGCCCGGTACCTCCAACCGGTTCTACCGGACCGGCCCGGTAGTACCGCCTGGGTGGGACCGTACTACCGGCTGGCCAAGGTAGATCTGCATCTCCAGCCCAACTTGCCAGCCCGCAGCCCGCAAAGCCGCTCGCAGCCCAGATCCCGCGCGCGTGCTCTCGCTCGCGTTGACGCGCAAGCCGCCGCTCTCTCTCGCCCTGCTCGCCTGGGCCCGCGTCCTGTTGACTCGCGGCCTTCGCTTGACCGCGCGCGCATCCCACTGCTGCGCGCTGCCACACGCGCCCCTGCGCAGCGCCCGCGCCAGCTTGCCTCGCTTGACCGCTGCCGCCGCTCGCTGCTGCGTTGCGCGCGCTTGGCCTAGCTGCCGTTGACCCGCGAGCTTGGCCGGCTGCTGCTGCATGCATCGCACGCGCATGCGCTGGCCCACGCGTTGCTGCTGCTGCCCTGCCCCACCCGCGCGCTAGGTGCTACTGCCGTGGCGCTGTTGCGGCTGCTTCTTCGCTGCACGCGTGCATGCGTTGACCCAGCTGTTTGCCGCGCGCTGCTGCAGCTTCTCTAGCTCGCCTGGTGCGCTGCTCCCTAGCCCCATCTGCTGCTTCGTTTTTTCCTAGGCACATGCGGTAGTACCGGTTTTGTCCGGTACTACCGGTCCAAAACTAAAAACGCCCCAACGGCCAGATTTTCTGGGCCCTCTATTTAAGCTTTGCCCGTTTTCAGTTTAGTGAGCTCCTCTCTTATCTATTAGGCTAAACTTTGTCCACACTTTCTCTAGATCTTGAAGCTTGCCTAATATTTTCCCTCCGATGATTCTTGCCCATATTTGAGTGGAAGAGAGAGGAGATCTAGACCCACGTTTTGACCTAACTGATTCATCTCTTCGTGAGTGCATCTTTGGGGATCTAGATTTTGTGGGATTTTGTGTCTCTCTTTGATTCCTCCTCTCTTGTTCCCCCAATAGCTTTAGTAGCTTTTTTCGAACTTGAGAGTGAGGGATTTGGGCATCTTTGTGGTGTTCTTGCCATTTTCATTTGGTGCATCGGTTTGAGTTCTCCTCGGAGGACTTGGTTTGAGTTGCCCATTGGAGCTTGTCCCTCTTGGGTTCTTGGAACCCTAGCCGGTTTTGTGGCCTTGGTGGCATTGTGGCCTTGGTGGAATTTGTTGAGGCCTTTGGTGGCGTTTGTTGGGAGCCTCCAATTAAGTTGTGGAGAAGTGCCCCAACCTTGTGAGAGGTTCCGGTTGCCACCGACAAGTGCACCGATAGTGGAAGCGTGGATCGATCCCGTTGGGGTGAGATTCACCGGAGAATAAGGGAGGCCTTTTGTGGCGTTGGTGGTTTGATACCACCCCCTCTCCAAACGAGACGTACTCCATGTTGGGAGGAACTCGGTAAAATATCGGTGTCCCCGCGTGCCTCGGTTATCTCTATACCCGAGCTCTTTACTTATGCACTTTACATTGTGATAGCCTTCGTGCTTGAAGTACTATATATCTTGCTATCACTTTGTTGCTTGTATTTCTTAGCATAAGTTGTTGGTGCACATAGGTGAACCTTAGATGTTCTAGGTTGTGCTTAACAAAGTAAACACTAGTTTTATTCCGCCTTTGTTGAGCCACTCTAGGAAAAGTTTTAATCGCCTATTCACCCCCCTCTAGGCGACATCCGTATCCTTTCAAATAGCAACAATAAGGAAGATTATTATAGAAAATACTTGGAGCAACAAGGAGTAATAAACTTAAAGTTCAATCAAAGTAGATAATTTTGCTAAGAAGTTAATAAAATAGTTGGACCCAGTTCATGGAAGCATCATGAATAAGTGCAAAGAAGAAGTTTTGGAATCCAAAATGGTACTCAAACTCTGATAATTCATAGAATGTTAGAAGTATGTTGGAAACCGTAGGGTAATAATTACACCCTAAGATTATCTGCAGCTGGTATTTGATCCATAGCTAGTATGTGATGCACAGTTGGTATCTTGACAGTAGCCGGTGTTGGTTGACATAGTTAACTAGATCATCTTAAAAGTTCCATAAAGAGCATAAAATTTGGCCTAAGATAAGTAGGACACAAAGTAGTATAAAAAATTGAAAGCGACCGTCTTTCGAGACTCTTCGCAAAGTTAGGTGCATAAAAACAAAAATATCCGAATAAGTAAGTAAGACAAATAATGCTGAAAGATTCACTTCGGAGATCCATCATTGTGTGGATACACCGTACAATCTTTCATCAAACTCTAACCAGTTAGAGTATAAGATGGATAGAGACCAATATTTTACTTACAAAGCCAATAAATACTAAATAGGCAGTTTGAAGACTATTAGTAAACCCTAAGGGGGAGAGTAAACATTATAAATGAAAGTTGAAGAAGTACGATAGGTGATAATGAAAGACTATCTAAAGCTTAATAAGGTAAAAGCTTGAAGGTGATAAAAGATTAAGTCTAACAGATTAATTCTAGAAGAAACAACTCTTAAGTAATCCTTAAGAGGGAATAAAACACATCTAATTGGTCATGAACAGAGAAATAAAAAAAATTCAATAGGGATGGACTAAATAAGTTCAAATCCAATTTTCGGAAGGATCACCCGTCCAACTCATACAATGGTAAAACAAAGATTAGTCTTTTGACTATAACTTTTGGCTAACAGAAATTTAAAACCTGTTTTAGTGAGACTTCCTAGACTTACATAGTATAGTAAGGAAATTCGATGATCAAGTAAAGAAGTTGGATTAGGATACTTAATTAGGGAAATCAACTAAAGCAAAGACTTTGATTTAAGGATTTTACAAGGACATATTCCTAAGGGAGTAAAGTAAAAGGAACTTTGGAGTATTGGAAACAACAAGTTAAAGATTGCAAGTATAATGAGGATTCAAGGAAAAGATCTGGATATGGAATACTGCAATCATGTCCATTGAGATTAATATGGAGTGCGACATATCGTAATTATTGCAAGACAATTCCTCATTCCAAAACTAAAGAGTGTGCGAACTTCGAGGACAAAGTTTATTTTAAGGGGGAGAGTCTGTAACATCCCAGAATTAGAACTTAGAAATAAGCTAAACACAGGTGTGTGCATTGCATTCATGCATAGAAAATCTGAATAATTTTCGTGCTTTTAAATTTAAACTTGTCAAAGTGATTGAAGCTTCTCTTTACTTGATGGAATGGAAGTAGATCATCAAGTTGACTGCGATAAGTTTCAATATGATCTTTGCTAAAACCTTATTTTCGGTAACATGATCTGATCTAAGGGAAGATCAAATGTAATAGATGTTAAAACCCTAATACATTACATAATAATTTATATTTGATCATTAGGTGATCATATCATAGTATTCATTATAATCACTCATGAATACCAATTTAAGGATATAACACAAGTTATAATAATGCAACAACTATATCTTAATCTCATCTAATTATACCATGAGTATCATGGAAATACCTAACTTTAACTCTCTAGTGAGATTGAGTAGGAAAGAAACCAAGTCAAGACCATTCATTATATATATTTCTTTCCATATCAATCTTTATCATCTCTACTGAATCCTATCCTTATATTTGTTGTTCATCAATATTGAGTAATCAACTATTGATTCATCAATTTTTAACCTATTGATTCTTGATCTATCAACTCTTGTCCTTATTATATTATTCACTTAAGGTTTATAAAGAAAGAAGTAAGAAGAGATAAATAGAGATGCTAGTTCTAGATGTCATCTATAGGATGTGAGTGATTTGAGGAAATCAAATCAATATGGTAACAAAGAAGATTACAAGAATGAAGTCTAAAAGATAGTTACCATGAGTAGTCCTATTGGATCAAGTAGGTATAGTCAATGAATTATATCTCTTAATCCAATAGAGATATACAGAAGATAATGTCAATACAACTGTAGTGTTGTATTGATGAAGCCTTGATTAGCCAATTGGAAACCTAAACCCTAAAGGATTATAATGATCATGCCTTACTCACCAATATTGAATTCTTATACCAAGTATAAGTGACATTGGTGGATAAAACATGATGGAACCATAGTATAGATATATTATCCTAGATCAGTCATTACAAGTCACATTAATATAATGTGAGGTTGGAATGTTAGATATTGGAGTTAAGTAGAGAGAAGGAAGTATGATTAAAATAATGTTAGAGCAACATTGAATTAAAGATGTAGTATTTTACTCTTGGGTAAATACTAAACACTAGAGGAGAGTAGAACTTGATATAAACCTCTACTAGAGTAGTATTTGTGATGGATGATTGAGGAAGGGTATGAATGGAGTTAGAGGTAACCACTTGTTGGGTTAGAGATTATTAATAGTAGAATAGTTGTTATAGCCAAGTATAACTATGAGAATATTATGAAGCTTTTGTGTTAAGAACATTGCATTTATAAATGGATTTAGAATAATAAAGGGTGGATAAGAGGTTTCTATAAATCAAAGCTCATCATGTTAGTACATGATGATGGACATAGAGAAGTAATATATCTAGGATAGGACTTCCTTAATCAGAAAACTAGAATTATGAAGTATGGAAGATAGGAATCCTTGTTAAACACTAAACCCTAATTTTATAACCAAACATAGTATCCATTTCATCTGATTGATTTATCATCTTAAATTCACAAAGTTTCATAAAAATATTTATTATATCAAATCACATGAGCACAACTCTGTCATCTTTTAACCATCATCATCATAGGTGCTTAGGAACTATTTTTATCAATTCTTTCTCCTAAGTTATCCTAGAAAACAATTCCAATATTTTACTTTGAATGGTGATGTTATTAAAGATTACAAATATAAAACAATGTGATTAACCATTAATCTTTATATACATCAATAAAATAAACTTGTGAATATTAAATCTTCTAAGAACTTATGGTAAAGCACTTTTAATTCAAACTTTAACTCATTAGTTAGTAGTAAAACATTCTATAATAAGTTTATGAATTTATGCCCAATTAAATTCATATTAAAGGCTCTCACAAATAATAAGAGAAAAAGGATCTATTACAAGAAAATAAAAATTAAAACTTTATATAATAAAAGATCATTATATAATTCTAAATACACTACATTACTGCTGCAAACATTTAGCAAGTAATTTCTATAAAGAAACCTTTAACCAATTGTGCAAAATTCAAATCTAAAAATGAAAAAAAATATAGAAAATCAAAACAGAAAGGAAAAAACAAAGGAACAAGCATCTGGCCTGCCGCGCATCTTCCCTCTTCCCTATCTGCTGCTCACACGCACCATACCACGGCCCAACTGGCCCAGCACCAGCCTGCCATAGCCCATACCCCTTCAGGCTCTAACCTTCGTCGTCTTCCTCGCCGGCGAAGCTGCTGCCTGGCGTTCCGACCACCGTCGATTCCCACCGCATCAAGATGCACGCCGTCATTGTCAGGGGAGGATAAGGAGGCCACGGCGATGTTTCCCTTCGGTCTCATACTCATTTCCCCCTTCTCATTAATCCTCCTCTTTGATTTCTCTTAGCAGCCGAAACCCTAACCGCCATGGTTCAAGCTAGAGCTCGCTCTCTGTCTCCCTTTGCCATTATGAGGCCACCACGATGACCACAGTGCTCGACTTCGTCATTTGCCCCAAAGAACGCTGGTCAGGGAGGTCTCTAATTGCGGGATTTGATCCATCTTCTCCGACCGTCGCCGTTCGTCAACGTCAATCGCCGCCGTCTCCAACTGCCACTTGCCTCTTCGACCACTTCTCTGCATTCCCGGTGAGTTGATGGTCCTCTAGGACCCTTCCTTTCTTCCCATACCTCTCTGGATCATGCTGGCCTCGAGCGCCGCCGTGTTGTCTCTGCTTCGGTCACCACCGGCGAGGCTCCCGGTCACCCCTAGACACTACGCCACCCCAGTTAGATTTCCCAGGCTCATGCGCTTCTGATCCACTAACATTCGCATCCACTTGCGCATCGTAGCACCGCCGCTAGATGGTCACCGGCGACAGCCACCCGCTCACCGTGTCGACCAGACCAAGTCAAACCTGGTGTAGGTCTCATTGCTGAGGTGGCTTGCCAACATGGCCACGGACCCACATGTTCATCTTTGTGGCTAGGATCGTTCTGAGTGTAAAAACTTTTATGTCTATTTAGAAAATAAATAAAAACAGTTAGAAATGACATGGCAATAGACCCCACCAGTCAGTGACTGGTGGTAGAATATGCCCTGGTTAGGAAAACCCTTCAGTCTATGCTGACATCAGCATTACCCAATAAACACATCTAGTTATTTAATTAAGAAATTCATAAAATGATTAAATCTTGTAAATTTGATATCTTTTGTTTTATAAATCATAAAAATACATATAATATATGAAAATGTTCAGAAAAATAAAATATACAACGTAAAACTATTATTAAATATTATTATGATGATTATTTAAAAATAAATATTATTTAATAAATACTTTACAAAGCTTTAATACTTTGATAATTAATATTTTAATAATGGTAAATGTTAAAACTATAAATAAAATTCTAAAATTCTTAGAAAAAAGAATTAGAGTTTAAAGCTATAATTATACATTATTATTTCACTTAATTAAATATTTATTATTTATTAAGTATTTTTAAAGTAATAAACCTTATTAAAATCATATCTTATTATTTATAAATCACAAAAATAAATGTAATATACCAAAATGATCACAAAAATAATACCTACATGTTAAAAATGTGACATTCCACTTTTGAATTAATTAAAAAGTTAAACAATTTTATAACTTGAATTTAGACCTATTTCTTAGGTTAATAAATCATATAATGTCAAATAAAATTTGCTAATATTTCTTAAATTAATGAATTGGGTCTAATAAAAATTATTAGTCTTAAATATTGTTGTGTGAAGCTAAAATGATTTAACACACTTTAAATAAAATTTTATTGAATTATCCTCCAACCATAAATGCAGATTATTTTCTAAAAAGATTCTTATTTAACAAAAATCTCCAAGAATAATTGTAATAAGATAAAACCATTCTTTTACTTCAACTACAAGTTATAAACATACCAATACACTATATTGAATCCATAAGAAGTTAAGTAATCTTATTTCTTTGTTTACAAACTATAACCACTCATCCATAAAAAGGAAAATGATTGTATTACACTAAACAATTAGGAAACCACTATTCAAAAGAAGTAATGCCATTCTTAAGTAAATCTAAGGAAACAATATAAAATGAACAGAATACAAGTATCATAAGTAACATACCCCAAGTCTATCTACATTTTTAAAGTTAATTATAATTACCAAGCTTTATTATATAATACTAACAACTTTATTATATACTTTATAGTTAACTTTGGTCTGTTATAATTAAATTGTAAAGCATCTTAATACCAAACCAACTTAGTTAAAAACCAAGATAGATAAGTCTCAAATACTACCAATTTTTAGTATTCCAATAAAGGCAATTCTTTCTAACTTAAAGACTATAACTAGGAAGAACACGTCATAAGGTTAACTTAAAATCTTAATGCTTATACTTAATTGAGTAAGATTTTCTTCAAAAGTTATTCATTTTGCCACTTCAATCAACATATGACAATTAATAGTAAACACCTTACTTTATACTTTACTCGTATAATAAGATTGTTAATACTTAAATTCTTTATAAGTGACATTACTTGTAAGGTAAAACTTGAAGTTAAACAATTAAGATGTAAGCAACCTTGAGTAGCATTCCATACTGTGTATTTTGTTGTATAAATACATGTTGTTTTCCACACACTCACAAGCCTTAATAAGAAGCACATTTGTGCAACTTAAGAAAAAAGGGCAACACATCACCAGGAAACCCTTTCCAGTATCCAAATCCTGGAACAACATTATTCTCGGGATTCGTGTTTATCAACTTGCATTACATTACTTATGCATAAAAGCATCTTGCTTCTTTAAACATTAGTCCTTATCGGACCAATGATACAGATTTCCGCTATTGGATCTTATATTGTCTTGAAAACCGTGAGTGCATAATCTTGCAATTATAAAAGGCAAGTTCACACTTGCTCATGTCCTTTGATTATTTTCTGTAAAGTATTTTACAAACCCAGTGTTGTCATCACCTGCATTTGAAAAAGGACAGAAAACACTATTTTCATAATAATGTGATTACAGGTTATTTACCATGAGGTAATAACCTACTATAAGAGTTCCGGTGGTAAAGGAACATAATATCTAGGACTTAACAACCAATGTCGCCAGTGATTCTTGCGCCGTATATTACGCGTTGACCATGAGATTTGGAATGGGACGAGAAGTCAGCTGTATCTTTTCCCTATCGCATGGAGCTGGATGTGCTGGTCGTGGCTGTTATCACTCGTAGCATGCATATTATTTATGGTAATTCGTAGAGGATATGCAGCATATGGATGGGAACCCTCAACGTCCCACGATAGTTCCGGCATCTGAACGGTCTGTACTGCCATTGTCGTAATTCAATAGGTGGGCTGGCGTACACCAAGGAGACATGTGGGGTCGCGGAGATGGCAGTGATTGGCTTGGGTCTTAGTCTGGGCCTCAGACCAAGGAAGTTTGAATGGGTTCGTGGCCCGGATGTGCAACAAAGCTAAGATCTCTCATGGGTAAAGTGACGCACCTCTGTAGAGTGTAAGAACTGTAACTTGTTACTCCCTGTTCCGGGAAGGAGCTGCGAATGCGGCGGGAAAGGAACCCCATGAAGGTTCTGGTAAACCCGTGGAGGCTGACAGACATAGCTTTTCAGAATAAAAGCAATCTTTGAAGAAATGTTTACGAAAACCTGCATTTCCTACGACCTATGGTCTGTGGCTGTAGATATAGTGCATCAAACACTCCTTTTCTAGTGAACTGGCTGAGTACGCTCGTACTCAAAGTATCTTCTTAACCATTGCTAGGTTCTAAAGCCAGATTAGACGACATCTACATCAAGTTATGATCGAGGAATCATCATCAAAAGCTCGAGCTCTTCAAGGAAGTCAAGAAAGTCAACATATACATCAACTCAAGTGAAGACGAAGTTGCTGATTAAATAAGAATAGCATTTCTAACCATAGAACCTACTTCTGTAGAGTATTGCAATAGCAGCAATGCAAGCCAGTAGTTCATCTACTAGTTTTATATGTATGGTGGCTATGAGTTATTTATTCTTGATTCTTCTTCGAAAGAAGTTTCTTTCTCTCTCTTTAACCTAGAGTGTTCTCTGGATCTTGTGTAAAGAGTTGAGTTGTAAACTATAGTCATGTCTTGGACCTGATATGTTTCTTTTGTACTACTCTGAGGGATGTAATACTAGTGAACGGTGTTTCATTGGTGTTATGTCAATGACTATAGTGTACTACATCATGTAGTGGTATGATGGGTCACCGAAACCCAGGGATAATCCCTTCCGATAGCTTCCTACTTAGTGAACACCCAATATAAGCATGGATCCTATATAATTTGTTAACCCTTCAACATCATACCCTTGATCATGAGTTTGGAACCTATATCTCTCTCAGAATCATCTACACTTATACTCTAGTCTAAAACCCTAAATCTGCCAAAATGGTTGTCTGGATTTTTTATCTAGATTCAATCTTTGGAGCTCTACCTTTTCCCAACTTAGGTGCATTCTTGAGAATGTACTTGGACCATCTTGTATTACATCTTTAGTACTACCAAAGCCCACTCTTTCCCTTGGCTAATCCATTCTGGTTCCCACTCATCCATGATGGTTTTGTAGTCAAGATAATAATCTTTTTTGCAAATCTTATCATCTTGCGTACTTTGGCAGATGATCACATCCATATGCTACCTCCCCTTGACCAACTCTCTGAATGGTTATGATATACTAATCATGGACTATCAATCCCCACTTCACTTGTTTCCTGTGAAGAATTATGCTTCTTAAAGCCCCATGGTTTAGGAGGCAACATGACATAACTATTATGGCAGCCTTATTTTCATCAAAGTTTGCCATCACTCCTACACCACCTCAAAGTTTCCAATATCATCTACACAACTTGGTATACCTATCCATATATCACTTGTATCAAGGTGAGCTCTGAGATCACTAATCCCAGCATGTTTAGGTGGCATGAAAATAAAAAAACCCTAGATTCCCAAAAATCTAGTTTCTTCCCATTTCACCCAAAACACTTGAGAACCCAAGTGGAAAATTATGTATGAATCCAGTCTACATCATAAACTTTGGATAGTATATTTTGCAAAATAATTTCCATAATTATTGGAGACTAAAACAACTTAAATTCATTGTCTTACAAAATTCTCCAAATCTCTCCTATAAAGGCAAGTTTGTTTTTCTCCAAACCACTTTGCCAACTCAATGCACATTTTGCAGGGGTTCGTAGCATGGAAAACAAAAAATTTCTACCGCATACAAACAAATAAGACAAGATCTATCTACTAGATTGTAGCAACGAGTTGATAGAAGAACTCACCCTCGAAGATTCCAAAGTGTTTAACGAGAGCAGATTCTCATGGGTGATGTAGTCGTAATCTTGCCGATCTCAAGATCGTGTAGACGATCCTTCCAGTGCTGCGTTTCGGCAGCGCTTCCGCAGTCGGTCATACATTCGGTACTCTATGAAGACCTTCCTCTCCCTTGTTCCAGCAGGCAGCAGAGGTTGTAGCACTCTCCTCGCGATTCCGGCAGGACGACGGTGTGGTACCGTAAGTAGAGGGGAGATCTCGCAGGGCTTCGCCTTAAGCCGGAGCGAGTATGGTGGACTATGAGAGAGGCCTTGGCGATCTAGGGTTTAGAGACACCAAGGAGAGAGGGCTAGGCCGGCGGCTAGGGCTTGGGGAGGGCCCCAACTCAGCGGCTAGGCAAAACCCTAGGGCGGCGGCGGCGACTTGGTGGCCGGCGGCTAGGGTTAGGGTTTTGGTGGATAGAGGTGTAGGTCTAGAGGGGCACCCTTGCCCCTCCTTTTATAGGTGGGAGGGCGCGGCCAAGGGGGAGGGAGTCCTTCCCCAAGTCGGCCTCCTTGGTCGGCGGTGGAGGGAGGAGGACTTCCTCCCCAAGTAGGTTTCTTACTCTCCCTCCCCCAAGCAAACTTGCCGTTTGACTTTTCAAATTGGCGTTTGACTTTTCAAACTAGGATTTGATTTATCCCTTTATTTTGCTCAGAGATGATACCTAGTACATGATGCAACCATTCCACATTGTTATGAAACATTCATGTACCCTTCCCCTCCGGAGTGTCGGACCTTCCGGAACATTCTAGAACATTCCCGATGAAAACACCGAAATCATTCCCCAACTCCGAAATAGGACTTTCCTTATATGAATATTATTCTCCGGACCATTCCGGATCTCCTCGTGATATTCCGGATCCCATTCGAGACTCCGAAAAACATTCGGTCTCTTACTCATCATTCCATAACTACTCAACAACATCGAATCCTTAAGTGTGTCTCCCTACGGTTCGTGAATTATGCGGACATGATCGAGACACTTCTCCGAACAATAACCAATAGAGGAATCTGTAAATTCATATGGCTCCCACATATTTCTATGATTACTTTGCGATCGAATGAACCACTTACATACGATACCAACTTCCCTTTGTCTCACGATAATTTACTTATCCGAGGTTTTGATCGTCGGTATCTTTGCATACCTAGTTCAACCTCGTTACTGATAAGTACTCTTTTCTCGTTCCCGTGGTATGTGATCCCTTGTGAGGTAGTCATATGCTTGCAAGCTAATTGGATGACATTTCACCGAGAGGGCCTAGAGTATATCTATCCATCATATGGATGGACAAATCCCACTCTTGATCCATGTGTCTCAACTCATACTTTCCGAACACTCCATGCCACCTTTATAGCCACCCCTTTACGTTGTGGTGTTTGATGTCATCAAAGCATCCTTCCAGTGATGGTGATAAGCATGATCTCATGGTCGAAGGAATTAGGTTACTATGTATCAGAAAGCTTATAGCAATTGAAATATTAAAATGACTTGATCTTTATGCTACGCTTATCTATAGGAGTATGTCCATCATACCATTCTCCTAATGATATGATCTTGTTGTTAACAACATCTCAATGTTCATGATAGGGAAACCACAATCATTTATTAACCAACAAGCTAGTATTATGAAGAGGCTTTACTAGGGACTCTAATTTAGTTTACAAATCACACAAGTATTAATGTTTCCTAGTTAATACCATTATAGCATGAATGTAAACATTTATCATAAACACAAAGATATAATAATAATTACATTTATTATTTCCTATAGGGCATATCTCCAGCAGTCTCCCACTTGCACTAGAGTCAAATAATCTAGATTACATGGTAATATACCGAACACCCATGGAAGTTTGGTGTTGGTCATGTTTTTCCCTCGGGAGAGGTTTAGTCAACGGATCCGCCACATTCAGATCTGTGTGTACTTTGCAAATATTTATTTCACCATCTTGGACATGTTCTCGAATAGCGTGAAAATGTAGCTTGATGTGATTCAGCTTCTTGTGTGACCTTGGTTCTTGCGCATTGGCTATGGCGCCCATGTTATCACAGTAGATAGACATTGGGTCTAGCGCACTTGGAACCACACCGATCTCTGTAATGAACTCCTTCATCCATATCGCTTCTTGTGAAGACTCCGAAGCAGCTATGTATTCCGATTCAGTTGAAGATCTCGCCACAACGCTTTGCTTTGCAATCCTCTAGCTAACTGATGCACCATTCAAAGTAAATACGTATCCAGATTGAGATTTAGAATCATCCGGATCGGTGTTTCAACTACCATCGGTGTAACCATTAACAACGAGCTATTCATCACCTCCATAAGAAAGAACCATATCCTTAGTTCTTCTCAAGTACTTCAGGAGGTTTTTGACCCTGTCCAATAATCCGTATCGGGATGCTTGCTTTAACCCATATATGGACCGTTGAAGTTTGCATACCTTGTTAGCATATTTAGGATCGACAAAACCTTTGGGTTGCATCATATAAAACTCTTCATCAATGTCTCCATTGAGGAACGCCGTTTTGACATCCATCTGCCATATCTCATAATCGTAATATGTTGTGATTGCTAACATAATCCTCATAGACTTTAGCTTCGCCACTGGTGAGAAAGTCTCATCGTAGTCAACTCCTTGAATTTGTCGAAACCCTTTTGCGACAAGTCGAGCTTTATAGACAGTAACATTACCATCAACATATGTTTTCTTCTTGAAAATACATTTGTTCTCGACAGCCTTCCGGCCATCCGGTAAGTCCACCAAAGTCCATACTTGGTTTTCATACATGGATCCAATTTCGGATTTCATGGCGTCTTGCCATTTATTGGAATCTGGGCTCATCATTGCTTCCTCATATGTCGCAGGGTCATCGGTGTTGTCCACCAACATGACACTCATAACGGGATCATACCAATCAGGAGTGGTACGAGTTCTTGTTGACCTACGAGGTTCTATAGCAACTTCAATCGAAGTTTCATGATCATCATCATTAGCTTCCTCTCTTATTGGTGCAGGCACCACAGGAACTTCTTCCGGTGCTGCGCTACTCGCAAGTTCGAGAGAAGGTTCAACAACCTCGTCGAGTTCTACTTTCCTTCTAGTCACTTCCTTCGAGGGAAATTCTTTCTCTAGAAAGGATCCATTCTTGGCAACAAAGATTTTGCCCTCGGATCTATGATAGAAGGTATACCCAATAGTTTCCTTAGGGTATCCTATGAAGACACATTTTTTCACTTTGGGTTCAAGCTTGTCCGGCTGTATCTTCTTTACATAGGCTTCGCAACCCCAAACTTTAAGGAACGACAATTTAGGTTTCTTCCCAAACCATAATTCATACGGTGTCGTTTCAACAGATTTAGATGGTGCCCTATTTAAAGTGAATGCGGCTGTTTCTAATGCAAGTATTGCAACTACAACGGAATGGATAAATAAAAGTACCAACAATTGCTGGGTTTTGGGATGTCTCATGCTATATGTATCTGACTAGTAAGTACCACAACTACAATAGAATGGTTAACTAAAACTGCCCACTACTTATTATATCAGGATGACTCATGTATCTATATCTGACTAGTAATTGCCGCAAATATAATGAAATGAATAAAACTGCCAACTGTGTGAGTTCCTCGGTTGACTTCCTCGTTTGGTCTCAAGGGGGAAATACCAGGATGGGTATGCTTCGTGATAGTTTTAGGTTGGCTCCGAATAGGTCTTTCTTATCCCTATCTGATAGCCGCCAGTTGTATTGAGTCTCTATAGGTTGTTTAGTGCATGCTGCGCTGCCACTTCAGTCCACCATACCTATGTAGGCAAGGACCGCCGAATTCTAGTCTCGCCGTGTACTGGCCTCATTACTGACCGCTCTCGTTTTCCTTCGCCCTTTGTCGGCACTCCTTTTGTTAAGCAGGTTTTGAGATCGACGTTGTTAGCAGGGTTACCCTTCCGGCTTGGCCTGGGCAGGGTTATGTACGCCATTGGTTATTCTTCAGGGCTCTTAGCTCAATTTGCATCTTGTCCGTACTCGGACGCTGTATTGTTTTAAAGGTGATTTGGATTTTTGTATTGTATATCTGTATTCTTGACTCTTTGAGTCATTGTTGTATATATCTGTTCTATGGGTCCCATCATGGACTATTGTGTAATGGTATTACTTCGTATTCCACCCGCATGAAAGTGCCTGGTGGGCACCTTTGAATCGTTTCTATGCGGGTTTGGCGGGAATCGCTGAATCTTGCATAGGGCCGATTTTGAGGGTGTTACACTACTGCAGCGCCAACCCCCAGCATCAACATAAGACTCTAATCAAGAAAGTTGGCGACTCCACCCAAAAAACCCATGGTGTCGCTCTAAGGGGGAAAGACTGCGTCTTTCCCGCCCAAAACCCGATAGACCCCTGGAGTCGAATGCTAGTTAGCGTTAAGTGATGACCACCCCTCCAAATCCGAACCATAAACCCTGCAAGAAGGACGACAATCAACAATTATCCAGAATCAGAAGGTACTTCAGGAAAGTCCTCCACTCCAAGGTCGACCGTCCAGCCAACACCCCGGTTATGATCATGGCTCACTAATCATGGGAACGTGAATTGTATTCATAACAGGTATTCTCGGATAGTAAATCCGGGGTTCCATAGCGGACACGGCTATTTGAATAGTTTGACACTCTGTAGAGGTGGTACAATTTCACCACAACATTCGATACATCCGTCAGGGACAACCCTGAATCATCATACTTAGTATGCGGTTAATCAATCCTAACTTTTCAATTACACACCCTAGTATAGTCACATCCCCTATGAGTTTGGCCTCCCAACCATGACCATCTATCATCTTGGGTACTGCACAGGTGGACAGTCATTACGAGGTAGCCTCATCTCAACCTCTTCCGCAAGGGAACCCATATTAAGACATATAAACTTCAAGTCAAGCCTTACCCAATTCAGGTATTATGTTTGTATGGTAAAATTGGAATGGTATCGCATCCAAACCGAACCATCAGTGTTTATAAAGGGTCAAGGCTCATGCCTCAACATTTTCATCATCAAATCATCTTGTGTTCATAACACATGTCAAAACATTTCAATATAATGAATCTTCATTCCAAGGTTTTCATAATCATTTTCACCAAGTATTCCCATCTAAAGTGATCAACTTTTATGCTTAGCACTAGCCACTAAAGTTGAGGGTATTCACTAATGAGGGGTGCTAATCAAGTGTAACTATCTAACTCTAGTTTTATGCCTTTTGATGACATCTAGTTCTAACTACTTGGGCCTAGTTTTATCCCATAATCTATTGTATTTTTTTTTGCAAAACTCACAAGTCACTAAGTAAAGGTAAAGAACTTTGGAAAAGAAATAAAAGAATAAAGCTTGCAAGTAAAACTCGGTATTGGTGTAATCAATGTTGCAAAACCAAAGCATGCCTAAAGCATCTTGCATAGGTTATCTTGTAGTATTAGGCTTGCATGGTTAACATGCAAAGTTTTAGCTTGCCTTGATTGATGTAGTGGTTGAAGTTTTCTTCTTCTTCGTAGTACTCCTCCTCCTCATAGCCCGGTTCGGTACTAGCGTCTATAAATGAATACGAGGTACACAATCACCAAACAATACTTAACTACCTCTATTTGGCACACAAAAGTTCACACTAGATAATCTAGCATCATCACAATCATCACCTGAAATAAAGACCCAGTCTTATTTATTTATTTTAGGAAAGTAATTTCTACTCATTGAAAGTACTTAAGATTTAATATTCTCCAATTGAAATATGGGATCATGTTGACACATGTCATCACCACGTATTCTAATGCTTGGGGATATGATTTAAAGTGGTGGTCATATTTTATAAAGTTTAAAATTACTATTTTATACAATTACAGTGACTAGAAATGCCTATAGAGCATTCTTTTAGTACTAGTCCAAGATCACTGCATGTAAACGTAAATATTTTTACATATTCAAATAGATCTTGTCAAATGTGCATTTTGAGAGATGGAATCGACTCAAAAGCATTTATGGTTGATTTTTGAAAAATGTTTGGATGTGTAAAAGTCTCGGTCTTGTTATTTTTACTATTCGTGATCTATAATTTCAAATGGTTTTAATCCAATGGGCTTGGATTGATTTATTTGAATAACTTTCTTACAAAATTGGAATCATGCAATTTGGTTTAGTGAATCTCTTTGAATTGATTTTTGAATCTATTAACAGAATCTGGTTTTAATAAAAATGGAAAATAACTATTTGAATAACTGGGCTACGCGCGGGAACAAAAATGGGCCGACCCAACTGCACTGAGTGTATGCAGTAGCCTGCTGACAGGGGGTCCCATGCGTCAGCGGCTCTATGTAACCAAAATGGTAAGTTTCAATCTCAGCCAACGTTCGTCATCAACGGCCAGCGTTCGTCATCTCTGTCGCACAGGTCCGATGAGACCGAACCCCAACTGCGACGGTTGGGGTACGCGATGGCTCAGCTGGGCTCCAGCTAGGGTTGGCGATGGGGGCGCACGACATTGTCGATGATGGCGGTTCGAATGGTGGTTGCGGCGGCTCCTGGGGTGGATCCAATCGATGGCGCCTCTTCTCCTCTGCAGCGGTGGGCTCCGGCCAAATTCCGATGATGCAGTGCTCGGCTTGCTTTGGGGAGAGGTGTGGGAGGTTCTGTGAGAAGTGAGGAGTGAGA